>CM056819.1:28943243-30193243 GCA_029852735.1 Persea americana
TGTCAGTTTGCCGACCTCCTCGTTCATCACGGCCTCGTGCTCGGCTAGGTACTCTTCCTTGAGTTTGGCTTCTTGCGCTTTGAGAGCCTGCGCGAGCTCGGCCGCCTTCCCCTCCAGAGCCATCTCTAGCTTTCTTTCAGCTAGCTTTCTCTCGGAGGTGAGCCTCTTGTTCGTCCCCCGCAGCATTTGCATGTCTTCCTCCAGCCGCGATGACACAAGCCGGACCTCGTCAAGCTCCCAGGAAAGGTGGGCGTTTTGATCCTTCGCCTCCTTTGCTTCCTCTTTGAGGTGCTCGGAAAAGGCCCGTGCTGCGTCGAGCTCGGCAAGGAGATCCGCATTCTTGCTCGCCTCCTCCTCCAGGGTCGCGTCCCTCGCCGCCAGGGACTTCAGCAGCTCCTCTTTCTCCGCTGCCCAAACTGCTGCCCTGGCCTCGGCTGCATCTAGCCTTCCCATGCCAGTTTGGCACTTTTGCAAGAGCTGCAGTAAGAACAGAGTGTCACCAAACGAAATGCAGCAGAAAAAGAATAGAACATGAGTTAAGTGTACATACCGCCACCAATGACCGCATTGAGGAAAGCAGCAGCGATTCATTATCCATCTGCGCCCACCTTGCCATGTCCTGGGGAAGGGCGCAAGCTCGTCCCAGAGCGGCAACCACTTCGGGGTTGACCGCTCGGTCCGACTCGGCTAGTTGCCTCCCCAGCACTCCCTCAATGTCCGGTCTCCAAGGGACAAAATCGGAGGGAGTGGCGGATCCCCTGACTGACATGGCAGGTTCCGGGGCAGATGGGGGTTCGACCCTGGGCCTCTTCTCCGGCCTGCGCGCCTCGACGGCCTCGGCAGTACCCTCTCTGCCTGAGTCGGAGGGCGACTCTTCCGCGATGGCCGGGGGAGTTGCGCTGACCTCAGCCGCTGCAGGAGGTCCTGATTGTGCCCCGTCGGTGGCTTCTGGAACCGCCTCGGTCTCGGGGGCGAGAACCTCTGCAGCAGCCGCCGACGACGTAGTTGGGGCAACGTCGGTGCCTCGAGAGAGGTCCGAGGTCTCGCCCCCTATGTCCCCAAATGCTGCGGCGGAGAGGTCTTCGGCCACAAAGCGCTGGCGACGACCGCGCAACATCTCGACTTCGGACTCTTCCGAACTGGATGTGCTCCGGGACTCGCTGGAGACAACAAACTTCTGCCTCCGCAGCTTACGCCCGGTCTCGGCTCTCTCGGCCGCTGCGGGTTCGCGGACAGCAGACTGTCCGCCCGATTCTACCGGAACCCCGCTGGGAATCGCTACAGTCACTATCTCCGGGACAGGGACCTCGGTCTGTACGGTGTCCGGTCCGATGCCTTCCCCGTGAAGCACGGAGTCGATCCCGGTCACCCGCCTCGGGGTGACGAACGACTTGTAGTGCGGCTTGTACCCCAGAAGCGAGAACGCGGCTCGGCAGTGATGGCCGCGGTACTTCCGCACCTTCTCGTGCCAGTCGCTGTTCACCTTCCACCGGTTCCTTCTGGCAAGCTCCCTCCTCTGTCGAAAACCTACGGAAACAGAACGATGTCAGCAGAAGGAAAGAGACATGATTAAAATACAAAATCCAGGGGGCCTCGGTTTTTACTTGGGGGGACTCTTATTCTGCGTGGTATCCGGGCTGTGGTGCTGGGCTCCGCCTCGCCGAACTCCCATGCCCCGCGGACAAAGATACGGTCCTCCCCCGCGTATTTATAAGAATCTTCCAGCGCGGTCACGAAGGCAGTTCGGTGAACCCTTAACCGGAGGTAGTACGTATGCCCCTCTGCGGATTTGCAGAGGTCATACGCCTCCTCGATGTCCGGGACACCGAGGTTGATCGAGAGTATCTCGTTGAGCCGCACTGCTCCCATGATGATCTTGTACCCATTGGGAAGCAGCTGGCAGGGGCTCAACCCCCACTCCCGGAGACAGTCCCTCAGGAGTGGGTGAAGGGGGAACCGGACTCCTCCCTCCACGACGGACACCAGCCAAAATGGCATCCAGCCGTCGCTGTATGTGAATCCGTCGTCAGGGCCGTCTGGCCTAACTTCTACGGTCGCAGGGACCTGGTATGCCTCCCTAAACAGGCTTATGGACAGTGGGTCCCCTAGCCAGTGCCTGTGAACGCCCATTCTCTACCCTAGACGATGAACTACCTATTAGAAAGGGAGAAGACAGGAGGAAAAAATCCTACGATGAAAGGCTGTGCGAACGGAGTCCTCGCAGGCAACAGGGATAGTACTCTTCTTCAGCAGATTGCAACAGGGATACTGAGGATTGAAAAGAAGGAAGACGGAGAAGGTGCCCTAATTTATAAGGGATGGAGGCGCCGTTTCAGATTTCGAGAGAAGCTTTCAATGCAGCCCTACCTCGAATAGCCCTAACGTCGTCTCGGGCAGCCCAGGCGTCGTGCAGATATGATTGCCCGCCCTTCGGAGAGGCGACACGTGGCAACGGCGCCGCATTTCCAGAGGACTATTAAATGCCGCGTCCTACGAGAGAATAAATGCCTCGACAGACGAAAGGACAACTGCCTCGACTGGCGAAGAGAACTTAATGAGGCACTCCACGTCAGCAAAAGGTGATAAGGAAGAGCCCTACCTTAACCGAGACTCCTCCGTCTCGGTATCGCGTCACACTCCCGGCCTGACAAAGCCACTCAGCTTCCAACCTGCTCCAAGGAGCCCACATGTCACAAGCTGGGGGGGGGGGGGGGGGGGATTATGGATACACAACAGACCAGGACCACGGTTCATGCACCGGGTCTCGGTCATTGGCGGATGTCTCAATCCAAAGAATAGCCAGGAGTTCGGTTATCCGGACCAACAACTCAAGACAAAAGCATTGCGACGTAAGGTCGACTACATATTTCATCAGAAACAAGGAAAAAGAACCAGAATGCGAGCAAAGTTTCGAAGTTTTTATTAATCAAAGCTCCTGATTACAATATGAATGGAGATACGATAAAAGAAAGAATTACAAAAATTACAAAAAACCTCAGAGGGCTGCAGCCTCCACATTGCAGTCGATCTCTGGAGGGACCTCGGCCACAACCGAACTGGCCTCGGGAGCAGTCAGGGTAGCTTCAGGAACACTAGCCGTGGGAGCGATAGCTTCAGGAGGGCCCTCGACGACCGCAGCCACTTGGTAGCCCTCAGGATCAGCGCTGACAGCTGAAGCCTCTTGAGGCGCCCCGGGGGCGGCGTTCGCTTCCGGACACGAGTGCGGAGGAAGGTTAGAAGCCTGAGACACGGCTGCGAGTCCCGAGTCCGAGCAGGAAAAACTTGGGGGACTTTGGAAAAGAGGGCTATCCTCGGGGATCGCAGCCTTGCGCAAGGCCGCCTTCCACCCAAGTTCCCAGGCTCGGTCCCGGATCCCCGGCAGCTGAGCCTTGTAATCAGCAGACAGCCTGCCGACCTCCTCCCCCATGATGGAGTCGTGCTCGGCGAGGAACTCCTCCTTGAGCCTGGCCTCTTGTTTGGCCAGGGCAGACTCGATCTCGGCCGCCTTCCCCCTCAGCGCCATCTCCAGGGAACCTTGCGCCTGGTTCCGCTGAGAGAGGAGTCTCCTGTTTGTCCCCTTCGCACTCTCCAGGTCGTCCTCCAGTCGCTTTGTCGCAATCCGGAGATCGTCGAGCTCAGAGGAGAGGTGGAGGTTCTGGCTCTTCTCGTCCTCCAGCTCGTCCTTGAGGCGCTCGACCTCGACCTTTGACTCCTCAAAATCAAAGACGAGGCCGGCGTTCTTGGCCGCCACCTCTGCCAGCGTCGCGTCCTTGGACGCCACGGACGCTCGCAGCTCGTCCCTCTCGACCACCCATTCCGCTTCCCGCGCCTCGGCTGCATCGAGCGTCTCGATGCCCACCTGGCACCTCTGCAGCAGCTGCAAGATGAGAACCCGAAGTCAATAAAATGACACAGTACTAAAAGATGGAGAAACACTGCACTTACCGACACCAGGGATCGCATCGAGGAGAGCAGGAGCGACTCGTTGTCCATCTCGGCCCACCTTGCCATGTCTTGAGGGAGGGCGCAGGCTCGCCCTAGCGCTGCGACCACTTGGGGATCGGTCGCGCGGTCTGTTTTGGCCAGCGGCCTCCCCAGAACCTCCTCGATGGCCGGCCTCCACGGAGCCAGAGGAGGAGGCAGGATCGTTCCACCAGCAGGCGGAGGCGAAGAGGGGCCAGGCGAGGCCTCGACCCTTGCCCTCTTCTCGGGTCGTCCGCCCTCGACGACCTCGGCAGGGCGAACCCGACCTCCAGCCCCCACGGCACGATCCGAGGGTGGGTCGTCTGCAATCACGGCCGGAGGCGGAGCTATGACGACCTCTGCCTCGTCAGGCCGAGCAGCCCCAATCACGGCAGAACCAACCGTCTCGGCGTCTGGGGCAGGAGTACCACCCGGGAATCCCGGAGGCGTCGCAGCCACTGCCTGTGGAAGATCCCGGACCTCGCTTCCGATGTCTCCGAAAGCCGCAGCGGACAGATCCTCCGCGGCATAGCGTCGCCCGCGCTGGCGCAGCATTTCCTCTTCCTCTTCCTCTTCCTCTTCCTCCGAACTGGAAGCTACTAGCCTCGTTCGGGAAGGCAGGGGCTTGGCTCTCGAAGTCCCGGCAGGCTCCGCGGCGGAGACTGCTGGAGCACGTTCTGCCGACTCAACCAGACGACCGGTGGGAACCGCAACGGTCACCACTCCCGAGCCTGGCACCACAGTCGTCTCTGTTCTTTGACTCGCGCCTTCCCCGCTCAGCACGGAGTCTATTCCCGACACCTTTCTGGAGGTGTTGAAGGACCTGTAGTAGGGCACGTACCCCAGGAGAGACCACGCAGCACGACAATTGTGGCCGCGGTAGTTCCTCACTCGCTCGTGCCAGGCACTGTTCACTTTCCAGCGGTTCCTCCTCGCGAGCTCCCTCTTTTCGCGAAAATCTGCATAAACAAAATCGTGTCAAAAGCCAGACAGAGGAAGAAAGAAAAGAACTGCAAACCGAAAGAACTTCGGCCTTTACTTGGAGGAACCCCTATTTTTCAAGGGATCCGGACCGTGGTAGCAGGCTCTACTTCACCGAACTCCCATCCACCTCTGACGAGCACTCGGTCTTCGCCAGCGTACCTATTGGAGTCCTCTAACGCGGTCACGAATCCAGTCCGGCGGACCCTCAGCCGGAGGTAATAAGTATCCCCTTCTGCGGATTTGCAGAGGTCATACGTGTCCTCGATATCCGGGACACCAAGGCCGATTCCCAGGATCTGATTGAGCCGCACTACCCCCATTATGATTTTGTATCCATTGGGGAGCAGCTGGCATGGACACAACCTCCACTCCCAGAGGCAGTCCCGGATCAGTGGGTGCAGGGGAAAGCGGACTCCCCCTTCCACTACAGAAACTAGCCAGAACGGCATCCAGCCATCACGATAGGTGAGGCCGTCGTCGGGGCCATCCGGTCTGACCTCCACATTGGAGGGGACCTTGTATAAACCCCTAAAGTGGTCTATGGAACCCGGGTCTCCTAACAAGTGTCTATAGACTCCCATTCTCGACTCAGACAGAGATCTATCTAAAAAAGAAGACGAAGAAAACGGAGAAGACTCCTACAAATGGAGATTGCCCAAACAAAATCACCGGAAGTACGCAGGCACCGGAGAAGTTCTCTCGCAGAGCGCAGTAGAGATCTGAAGAAAGCAGAGGAAAGTGGAAATGAAGGAGACGCCCTGATTTATAAAGCCTGGGGGCGTCGATTCGACTTTCGAGGAGAGCCTTTAAGAGGCATCCCCTCAATCAGCCCTAACGTCCCATCTCGCAGCCCTAACGTCTCCTCGAAGTAATTGCGAGACAGCTAAAAGAAGCGACACGTGTCACCACTAGCTCGATATCCGAAGACTATTGAATATCCAGGACAGGCGAAGAGACATCTCCAGGGGGTCCGCACGATAGCAGCGACCTCCAAACCCAAGGGGACCCTCCTGATTCGAAGCTCCTTCGTCCCGGTACTACCCTCATGACGATCACCCTCACTTGAGCTCGGTAGCAGAACCAGCTATACGGTCATCAAGCTTCTGACCCCTTCGAGCTGGGAGGCTCTCAGAAGTCAAAAGCTAGGGGGCAATTGTGTGGGTAAAACACCGTGGTGATGAAGTTAAACAAAGATCACGGCTAAACTCGCCGAACTCCTCAGCCTCTGTGGGTAGAAGATCGTCAGCTCGGCAGCTCGTTCAATACCTAGGCACCTCGGCAGCTCGGTCAACAGCTTCGTAGCTCAGCACCACAGTTCGGCAGCCCGGCATAAATGCCAGCTCGGTACAAAGGCGCGCCGCGGCCAAGCCATCCTTGGTCCCAGGCCACAGTACTAGGCAGAATGAGCCGCCACCTTCCTACTGGAAATACGGCGCACCCTGACAGATATGAGCAGTCATTTATGGCGATAGGATCGCTCATTTATGGCGATAAGAGGTGTGCTTTATCACCCCTATACGCCAACTGGCTGAAGGCGTGGAAAGAGAGGGAGGGGTGTTGTCCATTTCATCTGCTGCTGCCAGTCAGGGTATGGAGCGATGGGACCTCACCTCACCTACCCCCACTCACAGAGAGAATGAACGAGGAACACTCACTTATATATACATGGGATCAATCCCATAAGAGGTACGCAACACACAACCCTCAATACTACACGCTCTCATTCCTCTCTTCCTCCTCCTGTTTAGTTTTCTCAGAGCTAACTCAGGCATCGGAGTGCCTTCGGCTCACGGCAGCCAGGGCCTCTGACCCTAGTCTTTCTCCTTCCTTTTCAGGTTCTTGGAGTTCAGCATTCCCCGTCCTAAGAAGTTTAACCCCGATCTCATCTCGATCTAAGTAGGTGTCGTTTTTACCGCCTACACTTCCCTTCCTTTCCTCACCATCATTCCTCTTCCTCAGTGCACTCGTGATGATCAATGCATTTTCATTCCTCTTCTATTCCCTTATTCCCATTCTAAATTCATTAGCAAAAACAAGAAAAGGCTACTTTCATTCAAACATATGCATACAACAAAGACAATAGAGCAGCAGAGAAGATGACTCCAAATCCTTTTTTTCTTTTTTTGGTGTGTGTTGACTTTCTTTAGCCAAATCCCTTCGCATGAGTACAGTTGTCACTTTCCCACACACCCTCATCCACAAATATAGAGGGATCGATTTGGCAACCGAAGAGTAACAAAGTGGTGGGGACACTGAGACGCAACCAAGCAGGTTGTAAAATTCTCATGATCCAACATCGGCCAAGCCCTTCATCAGGAGTTGAAAGTGCTAATGCAGGGTTTCTTAGTTGAGAAAGAGAATTGTTGATGGAGCCTGGAAGAGCAATCATGGATTCAACGTCATGGAAAAAAGGCACTAAGCGATATGGCCCACAAGAAAAAAAAATTGAATGGTTCATGGGCAATTAACAGGCATAAAAAATTCATAGGACTCCATGGTCAATTAACGGAAAGAAGCACAAGAATTGAATGGTTAGGATCTTCAAACTTTTCTCCATATAAACCATCTATTAATAGGCCAAAAGGGCACTAAGCTATGTGGCTCACCTATAATACCTCTTAACATTGCCTAACGAAGCTAGATTCTATACATGCAAATGGTAACAGATATGTGTCTGTTACCACGACACGCCAAAATGGTGCGATGATACAGAAAGGTGTCAAGGTGGCTGAGAGCAGTCGGGGAACGAGAGAATGAAATGGGTTTCAAGGGGAAAGTACAAAGGGCGATGATACATAAGGGTGTCAAGTTGGTTGAGCAGCAGTATGAGAATGAGAGAATGAAGGGGGAAGTACAGAGGGAATGGCATGCCCACGTGTGGGTTGCAATCTGGTTGAAAAGGCAAAAGCAAAAAGAAAGAAAAAATGTCTGGTTGCCAGGTTACCTATTGGGTTGCCAAGACTGTTTTGGGCCTTCATTAGTTTCCAGGACTGCTTTGAGTATTTTGGGGTATTTAAGGCTTTTTTTTTGGTAATTTTCCCTAGAAATTATCATTTTTTTCATTTTTTATATATTTTTAAATATTTTATATATTATAAATTTTATTTCCCGTGCTAAGCATGGGCGTGTTTTGCTAGTCGAAAGGAGACCTACTACACCTATTTCAACCTTACACATATTAGAACAAACTTTTTTTTTCTCCATCTTTTTTTCGTAGATTCCATCTATATTTTTTTAGAAATTTGTCATCACTAATTTTTTTGTTGCATCATTGCTATATGAGCCTCTCTCCCTCTATTAGTTTTTTTTAATATGAGTTTTTGTTGTTTTTATTTTTAAATAAGGAAAGGTAAAAAGGGGATAGGATTGATTGTTTGAGAAAGAAAGGGAAAAATGGACGTGAAGTCCTTGAGATGATGGAAAGTGAAGGCTTGTTGCCTTCAATGTGTTTGTTAGAGTGCCTACGTGGTATTTTCTTAAACTTTTTTATGTAGAGAGTATCCTTTTTTCATTGATGTCTAAAGTTGAAGTGTGTTGCCTTCTATGTGCCTATTGGAATGCCTAAGTGATATTTTCTTGAACTTTTTTGTATAGAGAGTGCATTTTTCCATTGATGTTTAGATTTGAAGTGGGGGAGGATGAATTGAGTTTTCCTTTGAAGTTAATCATCAACCTTGTGATAGATAAAATGAGCGTGAAGATTTTATAGAGCATTGATAAGGCAATGAAGAATCTAAAGATGGCATGAAAGACACTAATGGGAGCTACATTAGCATGGATAGTGTGATAAGTGGGTTATTTTATAACTTTGTATTGTTCTTTTTGTGACCTTTTAATGGTCATTTTGGAAACTTAAACAGTAAATTTGTACTCTTGAAATGGTTAATTTGTAAATTTATAAAGACTAGCTCAATTTTGTGACCTTTTCAAGCTAGTTTTGTTCATCTCTAGTATTTGTTTTAATGTTGGTTATTATAGATGGACAGATAGTTGTATGGACTTTTGTTTCTTGACTGACATTTTTGAATTTTGAATTTTGGATGGATGTTCTATTCTAGTATTGTTATGAATGAATGTTGATATTGTTTTTCAATGGATATGATTGTAGATGGCTTTGAAACATTAATATATTTGTATATTATATTTCATAAACAGATATTTCATGAATATGAATGGATGTTGTACATGTCTAGAGTGAATTTTATATGATCTTAATACGTTAAGAATTTTAAATTCTTATATTTTATAACTTCTTTTTTTCTTGAAAATAAAACAACAATAGCTTGAAGTTGTCGTTTTATACCGGTCGTTTATAAGATTGAGATGTTGGTAAACATTCTTTTTAACGACAAGTTTGATCCGTCATTTATATCAAAATTAGCGACATATAAAAATTGTCATTTATTTTATGATTACTGGCTTAGGAAAGCAACTATGAAATAAATGACAAACCTAACAAAGGACTGTTGTGTTTTTCTTTTTTTTTTTTGGGATTTTATTGGATTATTCCCAAAATATAGCCATTTATCCCGTAGGGTCCCGGCAAAATTGTCAACACTAACGGGGTTCGTTAGTACTAATTTGTATTTTTTTTTCAAATATGGAGTAAGTGACGCTAGCGTCACTCTGATCTGAATCAAGTGACGCTAGCGTCGTCGTTCGCCAACCCTATTAAACTCAATCGTCCTTATTTTAACCATTTGTAACTACTCCTTCTCTAGAGTAATGACGCCGCTCCAACTACCTTATTTCTTCTCTATAGTCCATCAACCTTTCTTTGATATCACACATCTACGTGAAGGTACGCCACATTAGCTAATTTTTGCACATTATCTTTGGAGCATTATGTTTGTTTGGAGTTCTTGATGCTGTGTGTATGGTGTGAAATGTGTGTTGTGTATTTTCGCAGCATAATGCATGTTTGGAGTTTCCGTTCTTCATTTTTTATTATCTTGTAACCAACTATGTTCATTTTATTCTCTCATTTGCTTTTATTCACATAGTTTGCAATCACGCATGTTAACTGTTCGATGAAATCTCACATTGGAGGTCCTCCCTTATTATCATTGCGAAACAGTTACTACCTTCTACCATTTTCAGTAGTGAAGTAATACACATGTTTAATATGTTCATAATGCAAAAGAAAAGAACTGAATGGAATTGACAAATCTGTTAGATGGTCCATTTTCCTCACAATTGGTCCGATGGTGAGGACCATCCAATCAAATAATTCTTGTGCATCATGCCCAATAGAATATAAGGATATATGATTATACCTCTGCTACTCTCCTCTAGATAACACAGGAAGCCAAAAAGAGGTCACTTGAAAATGGCTTGAAATGTTGTTGATTGGAATGGTTTTGTTGTGATCACATTAACAAAAGATCTCACTCGAAGCAAATAAGAAAGAAGTATACATAAAAAGATAGAAGGACAGGCAAGCTAAGAGATCAAAGATTGAACATTTACTAAATGCCCGCACAGACAAAAGGCCTTCTCATGATCTTTACACAGTTCATATGTTTGGCTCTAATAGACAACATATTCTTTGCCAAGGATCAAATATAATTAGCGGCAACTCATAGCAGTTGTGGCATGCATTACATTTACACCAACCCACTGTTGTCTTAGCTGACGTCAAAACTGTAGGCCTAAACTGGGTTCAATGTCCATGGATTACATTAGAAAATCAAATGCTCTCTTTGTAGTGGTTAGATTGGTTTTTTTTTTTTTTTTGGAAGAAAGATTAGAGAATATTATACTCCTCTCCTTGCTTTTATTATGTGTGATCTGATGTATGTATAAAACAATGAAAGTGGTTTTTATGCCTTACTGTCACATATATAGTTCTCACTAAAATCCACATCATGTACATTAAATATGCCATGTCCATTAGTTCAATGCAATGATAAATATTTCTGATAGAGCTATAGATGGCCCTCGTTCAAATTAGTTGTAAAACCTGAATTTTATTTTGATATTTCTAATACATGACCCTTTTTCATATTTCATATGGTTTTAAGAGATGGCTTTGAAAATAAAGCATGCTTTTGATAAACTATTGTGAGTTTAACTAATCTAGGTTATTACACCAAATACTTCATATTACATGGTGTGAAACTGAACATATGGCGTCAAACAATGAGTTGGATGATGAGGGGGAGTTGTTGTACGAGCAAGATGAACATGTTTCATCAGCCATACTAAAAGGATCTGAACCAGGAAGTTATAGATGCATCAATACCAACCCAGACAAGAAGATATGGGTCTTATCTGACAAATAGAAAGAACATGAGAGAGATGCTGGTCTATCCCATCTGTCAAAGATAGACTATATGAGGATAGACCGTGCTCTACTATCTGGGCTGATGAAATGATGGAGGCCTGAAACAAATACATTTCACCTACCAATGGGGGAAGCAACAATCACTCTGGAAGACGTTGCCTACATTTATGGCCTCTTTATTGACGGTGAACCGGTTACGGGAAGAACCTTTAATAATGCATTTGTCCCGGAAGTTTGTAAAGAATTGCTTGGGCTTGCCCCACGGTTAGGAAAAGACACTATTGGGGTTACTATAAAGTTCAAATGGTTGGGGGAAAATTTCAAACCATCCAAGAAAAAGGAATGAAGTATGCAAGACTAGAACATACCTGTTTTTCCTAGTGTTCGGTCAGATATTTTCAAATTCTTTTGGTGCAAAAGGGCCAGCCTGGCATCTAGAACTCTTTAGGGAGTTCAAGTCGTATGCATGGGGTCCAGCATGCCTTGCAAGCTTGTGCAGGATGCTTGCAAAGGCTACAAGGTTGTTAAGAGGTGGAGAGGATGAGGAAGAGGAAGGGGAGGTTGAGGAGAAGAAAAAAAGTGGAAAACTTACATTGCTCAAGACTCTGACAGGTCCTCTTCAGCTGCTACAGGTTATTATATTTTTTCCAACCATGCTACATTTTTTGTTATTATTAGTCACAGCTTTACATTTTACGTTAACTGTCTCTATTGTTTCATACTTGTAGATTTGGGCCTACTCTATGATGGCAATTGAGAGGTGCCCTAAGCCCGATCCTAGTTGGCAGAAAGATATTGAGTTTTCATTGTTAATGGTTTTGTTTTATGTGTAGTTCTTATGGCAACCATATGCGAAGATGCCGAAGAAACTCTTCCAATCAGTTCCAAAAGGAGACAAAGAATTGTTCAAATCTTACACTGCCCTTATCCATTACTGGGTCTTCGAGAGGCACAATGCAAACCGCGTATCGAAGCAATTTGGTTTACGACAAACAATCCCCCCACCCTTCTCCTTACCATTCAAGTGGAACGAGCGCATTGAACGATGTGCTATTGACTACAGTCAAAACCATCCAGATGTTTTCAAAATATGGGAGTTAAGGAGGAATTCGGTTTTATCCGGAAAGAAAGACGCTTCCAAAAAACATAGTGATGAATATCTTCTCTGGTATGGATTAAACACCATTATGGAGATTGTATGTGGTGCGGATAGTGAAGGACAGCGGTCACCTGTTACATCCCAAGCAGAAGCACCAAAGGGGAGGATGGCAAAGAAGAATGTGGCAAAGGAGAAGGTGGCAAAGGAGAAGGACAAAAGGAGCTTGGGTCCACACGCTTCAATCGATGTCACTACTGACAAACATGTGAGCATCCGTCAATCTGTCCACGTTCTTCAAATGGATTAAATAAAATGTGTACTTACATATTTGCATCAATGTGTATCTTATGTAGTTGATTTCTTGGACCACATGGAGCAGTCATCCTTTCGTGCAGATCGCAAGAAGATTAAATTGGAGGATTTTACAACCCAACTGCGGACTAAGATAAAAAGCTTTAGAGATGCTTTCGCAAACGCTTTCGAAGGCTTTGGTGGAGAATCTTGTTCTACCACTCAGTTAGACGAGGATAAGAATGAGGTAATAATGTTATGAATAATTGATTCCAAATATACATCAATGGGGTTAGAATTTTATGACATATTTGCATGTTTTTCTTTATAAATGTCTTTTGGTGCATGTAGGGTTCGTCTTAAATGTCTCGGAGAAGGGCGGTCCCAAAGGGGAGGGACTGAAAGAAATCATCGCCAATTGCAAAGAAACTTCAGTATTCGGAGGATCAAACTTCATTGAAAGAGGCTGTTGAGGTGGATTCGCCAACAATGTCACCTCCGGTAGCAGCTACATTCACATCCCCACCCGTGCCAAAGATGGATGAGGTCTTCATGACTCCAATAAATGCACCTCCCGAACTTCAGATCGTGCTACAAACACCCAAATCAAACATCAACACATTGATTTGGTGGATAAAAAGGTTGCACCGTGAGAGGAAGATACCCGTTATTTCGAGGATTATGACCACCAAATGGTGCGGTCGGCTTACGCTCTTATGGAGGGAGAGTCAACTCTACTAGAAGGTTTCCTCAGATTCTACAAAGAAAAGTAACTTCCTTGGATTTAGAAATGAGTTACTTGCCACTTGCGGCCATTATAACCAGCATGCTAACTTTCGCAAACGGTTTTTATAATCTTTACAGGCGGGATGGGCTTGACATCTATTGCACGATGATTTTAGCTAGTGTGTTGAAAAAGGCCCTCGATGCCAGCACTTGGTTCGACACAAATATCATGTACTGGTGGTTTGATGTATTGAAGGAACGGTACCCGGACATATATTTCTACGACCCCAGTGTCTGTGTAAGTTCTGGATGTCGGAATTACTTGCACTTGTTAATGCATGTTTATTTCAGATATTGGCTAATTATATTGTTCTTATCAATGCAGAGTTGGTGGCGATCTAACAACACAAAGGCTTTACAAGATAATGTTTGGGGCAGGGATGGGATGAAGGTTTGGGAAGTAAGCTAAAAGCGGCTGTTGATATTCATTACGTGGCATGAACATCACTTCACTATGCTTGTAGTATACAATGAAGAAAGAAGATGGGAATTGTACAATAGTTTGAAGTATGACACGACCACTGTTAATGTGGCTAAAGAATTTGTAAGTACACTCATCCAAATGTTATTAATTTTGCAGTTCGTGACCATCATGAAGATACCTTCTATGTGCGAGCTTCATTCTAATCATGTGCTATCTTGTATAAACAGATTGACTATATCGGCAATCAGTTCTCTAATTATGGATGGTACGACACTGGGGTGTGGACATTGCTTGTGAAGACAAAGATACTGTATCAAGATAATGGATATGATTGTGGGGTATTCGCGCTTGCTTTCGCACAACATCTCGCAGCCCGTATGCTGATTGCCTTTACATCTTTTGACATGCCCTACTATCGAAGCAAGATAATTATAGACATCTATGCTAGAAGTTGGGAGCTGAGCAACAATCGTCTCCCAATTGATCCACTGGCCTAATGATGTATCAAACAACTTCTATTGATCCACTGACAGAATGAATGTTTTCCATATGCGAGTTTTTGTTTTACAGCACATGGAAGAAATGAACTTTGTTTAATTTGTACAGCTAGGAAATGAAATGATCTTTTTTGGGAATCAATTGTTTGTTTTTATTGTGGGAGTGTGAATGAGAATATGTGTGGCTTTGAATGAAATTTTCATCATTTGTATGTGTCTCAGTTTGTCCGCGTCTGAAATGTAAGATGTACAAATTATTGACCTGTTACAGAAATGAACAATAGCTTCGTACAGATATAAGTAAGTGACGCTAGCGTCACTTAAAATTATATTCAGAACACAGTTAATTGACGCTAGCATCACCGGAATTGTATTCTGTCTCCAAGTTCTACATGACAGCAGTGACGCTAGCGTCACTTAACTGAACACATAAGTGATGCTAGCGTCACTTCTGTCATGTACATTTTGGAGAAAGAATACAATTCTGGTGACGCTAGCATCACTTAACTGTGTTCTGAATGCATTTTAAGTGACGCTAGCATCACTTACTTATATCTGTACAAAGCTATTGTTCATTTCTGTAACAGGTTGATACTGGTACATCTTACATTTCAGACGCAGACATATTGAAACCCATACAAATGATGAAAATTCATTCATAGTCACACATATTCTCATTCACACTCCCACAATAAAAACAAACAACTGATTCCCAAAAAAGATCATTTCATTACTACAAAAGTATGCTCCAAATTCATCAATACAATATCTTACAAAAGTTTCTTACAAAAAGTGAGATAGAAAAATATGCTCCAAATTCATTAGAATTACAATTTCTTACAAAAGGAGTATCGTGTTGATGAAGATTTGACAAAAACTTATTGGTAAGTGTTCAGTTTTGAGTGGGCAGATTTCGACAACTTTGGCGATTGTGTCCTCTCTCTTTGCAATTGGAGCAAGTGAACATCCTACGCTGCCTGTAATGATCCTCAGTTCGAATTCTATTCTTCTTTGGTCTCCTGGGCTGTCTAGATGCAAGAGGAGGTAGAACTCTTTCATTAGAATTGTGCTCCCACTGTTTGTTATCATGAGTAGCGTGAATAACCTCGTTGTACGTAGCTTGAAGTACACTTGTTAGATACCAATCATCATAGAAATCATATGGATTATATTTCCTCACTATCATTGAAGTGATTGCATGTGAACACGGGATCCCAAGTACTTCCCATTTGCAGCACGTGCAAGTCCGACGATCAAGATGAACAATGTCTACATAGTTTGGAGACTGAACTTGGAACTCGACTAGACTGGCAACGCAAACATGCAGCCTCCGAGCTTCTTCTGTCTCGTGTCCTAACATCTTCTCAGCGTATGGAGTCAAACGACTGTTAATCATGAGGTTTTCCGCATGTCATTTTTTAAAGAACTCCATCAATCTAGCTCTTACCTCCTCCACTTGCTTAACTATTGGTAAAGCTCGAGTATCTTTCAACACGCTGTTGGTGCACTCAGAGACATTACTTGTAAGCATGTCATATCGCCTGTCTTCAACAAATGCATTTGCCCAATGCTGCCGACCAAATCCGTGTATATAATTATATGCATCTTGGCTGACAACCCTAATGACTTCCATAAAGCCTCATATTTGCACGCCCTATATGCCTTTGCCGCACACCAGAACTTCATCACAATCGCCGGATCTTTGTAGGTTGATTTAATGTTTTCCACGAGACGGCGACAACAGTAACAATGACTTGCACTTGGAATAACATTTGCCAACGCAGGAATAAGGCCCTTCTAGTGGTCGGAGACAACTGTCAAATTCGTAGGTTCTCCCAGTGTTACAAAAAGATTAGCGAGGAACCACTCCTAGCTGTCGCGCCTTTCTGCCTCCGCAAACGCAAAGGCCATTGGGAATAGCTTGTGGTTTGCATCGAGGGTCTCGGACACCATTAAAACTCCTAGGTACTTGCCACGGAGATGTGATGCATCGACCACAATCATTGGCCTAAGCAATGATGTGAATGACCGAATGCAATGACCAAAAGCCCAAAAAAATCTCTTGAACCTGTCGTCATCTGACAAATCAGTATTGGTGACAGTACCCGGGTCCATCATTTTCAACTCCTCACAATATAGAGGGAGGATCTAACTATGCGCAGTGCAATGTCCTTTGCCATGTGTGCCTTCTTGTAAGAAATTGTGACACCAAACTCCATTTGGTAGTCATTAATTATTTCCTTTGGCCTGATGTTGCGATTTAACTGTACTTTCTCCAAAATGTAATATGTAATCAGTTCTGATAATGCCTGCCGATGTGCCGTGCCCATCATTGGCTTCGAACATTTATGGAGTGCGTTGTAGGTACGAACCTTGAAGCGTGGTCCATTATCAATCATGAATGCGTGAATGCGCCATGGACAATCACATTCCTTGCAACGTCCAGTCACTTTGAACTGTTGTGTCTTTAAGTGCTGAAGAGTGAAGTTATTATATATTGCAAATTTAGCTAAAGTCTTCCTAAAATCATCACGATTAGCAAATTCGCGCCCAAGCCACATGTCCCGAGATGAATTGTGCTCCAACTATGTATCAAATTCTTTTGGGACCATGTTATCTTCGAATATAACTTTCCAATTATATGAGCTATGTTCTCCAACATTCTGCATCGGAGGTCTTTTGCCTCTTACATTTTAACTCCCTGCAAGATTGGCTCCTGTGTCCGCAGATTCAATAGTGACAAACTATCTGTCATCAGGCATGTTCACTACATTAACACGGTCAACGAGAACGCAATAACTTTCCTTCGCCAATTCATCGCTAGCAATGTTCTGCTCTACTGAGAAATGAATGTTTTCGTCTTTGCATAGATTGACAGTAGGATTTTCATGACTTTCAACGGGAGGTACTTTGCACTTCACATTATGATTGCTTCCCCAATAATCAGTTTGTTTGCCTTGTAAAGAACGCATGTCCAACCCAAATGACCTTCAAGATAAACACATGGAAAGAACTATATTAGACATTAATTATAAATAGTTTTCTGCATTATTTAAAATACGAGAAAGAAAATTTATATACCTTATTTGTTCTCTGATATGTTTGGCAGATCCAATCAGTCTTCTATTGATGTATAAATATTCCATTTGTATTCTGGTTTGCAAGTGTTAACATGCACTTGATGTCACTATCATCCTCTATAGCAACCAATGAAAACACGTGACCATTGTGATGGAGATAATGTATACTAAGGTTATCGCAAGTTTCCTGCCAATGTGTGGTTTCAAGAGCTATGTTCACCAATTCGGGAAATGTTATATCACTTTGAATGAACCTCATCTTCTGATTTCCACCTTCGTACACCGGGTGAACCATGTCAAATTTAAATTCCCCGTCATAGTGAAAAATCACTATCAACTCACCACCCGACATCCTATTTTAAAAACAGAAAACAATTATGTACGTCACATTACCGTACCACCATATACTTCCAATGCCAACAACACGTCATTAACCAAAGAAGTGTGAGATTGCAAGGGGCTAAAGGCATAACATAGTGTCCTAAAACGACATACACACAGAAAATTTCAAACATACATATTAATAAGGGTATACATATTGGAAATGGCTAAACACGTTAATCTATGGCCTAAAACACCCAATACTCACAAATATTAAAAACTACATAGGGTTACAAAAAATAAATACAAAATATATGCAAGAATATAGTATAGGCACTACGTTTTACACTATAAAATAAACAATACAAACGTCTGTGAGCTTGTCTAACATCTTTTATACCAAACCAAAAGGAAAAGCACCACAAACGAGAAATTATATTCGGTTTTTTCATGTAAATCTGCAAAAGTAGAGATAGATGCACAAACCTTTTAAATGGAGATCATCAACCACTAAAATGGAATAAAAATGACCGATGAAGTGAGTACAGGAGCCCATTGAAAGTATCTACCTTCAGTTGGAGAGAAAAGTAGAAGTTTTGAAAAAGGTAGGGTAGAAGAAGAATGGAAAACGGGGAACGCAGCGTAGATATAGAGGGCGCGATAAGTGACGATAGCGTCACTCAATATTTTTTTGAGTGACGCGATCGTTAGTAGGATTAAAAAAAAAAAAAAAATAGAAAAGTGGCGGGAAGACCACATTGGTGCTGCACATTTTTCGAGGATCCTTCAGGATAAATGGCTATATTTTGGGATTTATCCAGTAAAATCCTCTTTTTTTTCTCCTTTTTTTTTTTTTTAACGACAGTCTTGGGCTATTGTTTTTTGCGCATTTTGGCATAGTATACACTCTCTCTACCAAGGAATGCAAACAAATGCCCGTTCTATTTTCTCTTAGGCTTTTCTAAAAATTAACATGCTTTACATCCATTGGATTGACTCGATCCAATGGCTCATAATAAAAGAGCTATAAGAGAGTAAAAATATAATAAAGTAAAATACAAGGGGGAAAAGGCAAATAAAGGGGATTTCAGTTCACACATGTGTTGCACATAGACAATACATATACAACAATAATATCAAAGAAGAATTGAAATCTGGGTGAATCACCGAAGGAAACTACGCTAAATTATGGTATAAAAAGGGGTTGAACAATTCAATAGTTGAAATTTTTACCATTGTCACATCAACAAATTGATTTATTGGAATGTCATGAATAATGGTTGAAATGGATGAAGCATGCCCTTCTTTGAGATAGGTTTTAAGTCTGTTTTTGACTACTTGTTGCAACTATAGAGTAACGAGTTAATACAAAATCAAAGATTCTGTTTCTACTTCTGCTTCTGTGTCGTCTTCATATCTCTGATTTGCCTATATGTTGAAAGGAAAGAGATGACAAGTTAAGAAGTTGGTTGGAATACAAGGGCAAGTCCGTTGTTTAATATAATTTTAGTTGTAAGAGGTAGATGAGACAGGTAAGAAGGGTGGAGAGAGGAGGTATTCTCTTCTAAAATAAGTTGGCATTTTGTAGGTGCCGCTTAATGATTTATAGAAATGGGCCAATGAAATTATTTGAGAGGGTGGCATGAAGAGTCTAGATAAATAAATGGCGCAACACATAAAATTTCTAATAATCATGTGGGCAAAATCCAAGCTCTAAATTATAATTGTCCAATTAGAGGTGAGCCCATTACGAAAAATTTTGATCCAACCAAAGGCCGATGTAGCTTTAGATTTGTCACATCTAAAACATGTTACTTAACTTTCCGTTTTTCTAGTTTAATCATGTGTTTTATATGCAATCAATACCGTGGCCCATTTAACTTCAATCCATTTAACTTTCCGTTTTTCTAGCTTAGGCTTTATCAGGGCTGGTGGTTCATTCGACCTATTTAGATTTCAAAATTGGGAACCGCTTATGAATTTGTGCAATATTCTGACTAAATTATTGGGTGGTTGAAATTAAATGATTCAGATGGAATGTTCTGTAGACAACAAGTGATGTCCCCTCAGCTCAAAATTATGTTTGGGATATTGTCCGTAACGCTTGACATCGCTGAGGGATCAAAGTTTAACTATATTTTCTACTGAGTTGTTCATGGGATATCTTAGAGTTGTGCCGTATTGCACGCATTCTACTTTGCGATATCCTAAGGTCATGCAATATTACACTGATATTGTATGAACAGCTCTATGAAAAATATTTAACCTTCGACCGCTTTAGGGAAAATGTTAGGTCTAAGGGCAATCGTACGGTCAAAATCTCATTATCTTTTATATGTGAGTGCTCTTGTTCGGATGTCTTGTGCGGTATGAGATAATTTGTAAGAACCACCTAGGCCTCCCTATGATCCATCCAACCCCTCATGTTGTCACGTACTACTACCGCCACATCAATTTTTGTAACCCAATCGAGATCAATTTTTGCGACCCATCGCTATCATGCGTCTCTTAATAGCATTTAAGTAACCCAAATCCAAGCAAAAACCCTCTTATAAGTCTAGATAGGATATTTACAAGCCAAATAGTTAATTTCCTATGAATCTGGAATCCAATTAGCCAACATCATTAGGTTTTCTCAGCATTAGAATTCAAAGGGCTAAAAATGGCACCAGAACGCCTTAAAACGAGACAAGGGACCTGGAATAAGCCTACATAAGTGATTTATGTAATGAATGGGCTTTGAGCAATGAGTTTCGGGCCCAAGAGGTTCTTTAGGACCATGGGAGTCTTGAGAGCTTCAATCCACTTTTGAGTTGTATTCGGCTGGATGGACTTCATAATAAAAGAATGAATAAACAATTTATGGACACGAATCATAAAATACTGGGTGACTCAACCAGGAGACACTTCTAGGGCTTTTGGCAACCTTGGGGCCCAGCTTGAGAAGAAAGAGTGTTTTTTTTTTTTTTTTTTTTTTCATTCCTAAAGGTCTTAGTTTGTATGCATGGGTAGAGTTTTGGCATCTAGAACTGTTCAAGATATAGTGTACTTGCTTCATAAAGATTGTGTAGATATAGTATCCAATTTCGTATACTGGCATGGTTGATAGCAAAAAAGATTTAAGGAAAATAGGAGTGGATTACAATAAGATTATCTCTCTTAGCGTAAAATCTCAATCCATAAGAATTCCAAAGGCAATGGGAGTTTATTAAAATCTATGGTGCACTGTATGAACCTAAGCAAGCCTTGAGATAGTGGTATAAGAATTTCATGTTGCCATACATAAAATTCTTCTTGTTCCCCAACAGTAATGACATATATTTTTATGTTAATTCAGGTAATAGGATTAGCTATATCCTTGTCGTTGTGTAACAATTTGATTACTGGTGATGAATTGGAAGAAATCTCAATCCAGTAGTGGTTAAAGTCTCGAATTGGGATGAAAAAAATGGGTGAAGTCAATTATGTGTTGTGCATATTAAGAAAAATCCTTCTGTTCCCCATCATGTGGCACCCATGATGGGCCAAACCGGTTGTTAACTTTGTCATAGTCGTTTTTGGATTGCGTTAAAACAATAAGGTGTGGAGATGTGCAGGTCGATCAATAATACCTTTCTAAGAATAATAATTTTGTGAACCTGCACAACAGTACCTTACTTGAATGGCTACCTATTTCCACCAGCTCTATCACAAGCTAACATTCCGATCTATAAGTCTAAGGTCAGAGGAAGGTACCAACAAATTAAATGTATTTGTTTATAGGCTGCTATACAATGAATGTATCGTATAGATCAGAGGAAGCTTTTCATTGTGTAGATCTTAGGAGTAGACAAAGGCAACTGCGGGTTTAGATGATTTTTTAACAAATGAGTTTACTCTCTATCAAATTTGAGATAAGAAAAAAGGAGTTGCAGATGCCCTTTTATGTAAAAAAGAAAGAAGCATATCGTGATATCACAAGATTCTCGTGATTTCATAGCAAATGGGCATTTTTTTTTTATTATAAAGAAATGTATTGAATCTACAAAGCACTCTGAAAGCAATATTTATATACTATTTCTTTTTTCTACTATCAATAGGGGTTTAGGACAAATTTAATACAAGAGGATTTCAACTCACAGACCTGAAAACGGGGGGAAAACCCCTCTCTTTACCCATGGATGGATTAATCATATTATGCAATGCATACTTTATGTGAGCTATTTACACAAATGTCTTCCCTTTGCTTGCTTGTACTTACCATTGGCACCTTTTGCTAGTTTATATTGAAAAGATAATGGTTTTTTCTGCATTTTCTTTTTCACGTTCTTTCTTTGATTTTATTTACTTTTATTTGGTAAAACAATATGTGTTTTTCCTTTTATCTCACAATGCTATTTCTACAATTTCTACTATTTTCACTATTATTTGTAGTTTTTAACGGTTTCCAATTAAATATCTTTGTGCTTTTCTCCCTTTAAATTATCTTTGTTTTTCTCACTGTTTTCCTGACATTTAACATGCTCTTTATCTCTTGGTTTTCTATTCGTAGCTTGTTATAGCTCTGGTTTTTTAAATATCTTTTACCTTTCTCTATTTTACTATTTTGTTTAATTATCATTCTACCATTCTGATTTTTTCCCTTCTTTTAACATGCCTCTCTCTCTCTCTCTCTCTCTCTCTCATATTAATTCATTTATTCTAGTTTGTTATGGTTCCATATTCTTAAATATCTTCTTCTCATATTAATTCATTTATTCTAGTTTGTTATGGTTCCATATTCTTAAATATCTTCTACTTCTCTCTTAATTATTTTTCTTTTTTGTGCATTACAACATTCTCACTGGAAAGTTCTAGATTTTTTTTTTCAACTATCTCTCGAAAGGTTAGTTTTCTTTTGAAACAGTTTTTTTAATTTTTTGGTCACCCAACCCACTGTGGTATATAATATATATATTTCAAGTTCCTACTGATTTAATATTAAGGCATGGCTCAGAAAGAACAGGTTCCAAAACCCATATCCCTTTTCTATTCTTACCCAATTTAACACAAACATCATTCACCATTGAATTCATCACATTAATGTACACAATATAAACCCCCACAAAATCTTGAGGCAGTGGAGTGAAATGTCAAGGTTATTCAAGTGATTTTTAATGTAAGTTCAAGACAGATGCAACAAATACAAATTAATTTATGGCCCCTTTCTGTGATCACATAAAGGGTCCACCTATGATCAAGCCCTTCACACACCTACCACATGAATTAGAACTGGTCCAAACATTATTCACCAATTACTGTAATCCAAAAAAAACTGCATTATTTTAGAGGCTTTAAATCAGAGGCTAAGATTATTTCATGCAGCAGTCAGTGTCCATATCTAGTGCACTGCTAATATCAAATTAGTCCCTCATGAGTCATGACATTACTTGCAAGAGAATGTAAAAGTAACGGTCCATTTTACTAACAGATTCTGATTCAAACAAAAATGTCTTAAAATCTGTTGAAATCTGAAAACAGTTTCTCTTTCTTTGCAAGCAGAAAGCCCTTTATATCAAATTATGATTATGCAGACTGAGGGAAGCTATTGTGAAAATCTAACTTGCCACATCAAGAAATGCAGTCTTGAGTGCCCAGTGGAACAACGATAAAAACCCGACATCAGCTATGAATTATTAATAATCACATTAGAACTTCAAAATAAAGTTCAAACCAGATAATAGATGAATAGAGATGCCACATATAAATTATCGGTCTTACATGGCTTAATCCAGAATCATCCTATGAGTTTTGTGAGCTCAGCGAGTTCCACCAACATGCACAATATACATTGCAATTACGACTAAAGCCATAACTTGGCTAAATCATGCAAAGGTATTTGAAGAAAAAGAATAAAAGAGAGAAGCAAAAAAATGGACACAGATCTAATAAAAAAGCGTAAAAAATCGAAGACAAAAAAATAAGGCTTGCTGGGAGAACTTTGACACTATAACCTTTTTCTATTTTCAATTGTATAGTTACTAGTTCAAAGATGGAATGATAAAGCCTGTAAGAAGCATTCTATACAATTGAAACTATTCTATACAATTGAAACTATCATCGCTTTTGAAAATTGAGGACCTTGATGGAGGCAGCATAGACACTAAAGAAGAGGAGGCTGAAGCCCACAAGAACTGCAGCAGAAACACCTATCATTCCTGGACCATAACCAAGGCTCACTTCTAAGTACTCCTTCACAGACCCTTCGAACCCAGGCCCAACTATTTGAGTCTCCACGTCGCCAAGTTGGGAGGATATGATGCCACGTAGGGTCCAGGCCACCGGGCAAATATAGTAGAACCAGATCCACCACCCAGGGATATTCTGAAAAATATATATATTAACCACGATTATCAAAACAAATACTATTATTGTTCTATTAGCTTATTATGTGCCTGTTTTGGTTTTACATTCAGTCTAATGGAGTAAAGCTTTGTTCTGTTTTTTGTGCCATCACTATCATATTGATTCATGGATAATGACTAAAACATAGATATTTGAATAACTGTACAACTCACACTGCAACCAAGATAACCACTTATTTCACAATATTTGATCTTTCTACTATCGATGGAAAGATTTTTTCTATTGCAAGAGGAACAATTTAACATTTTGAACCAAGCAGACCCTAAATCAATGCTATAAATAAGGTTGTGTGGATTAAGTAAAACTCACGAAGCCCCCTTCACATGGATAGGAAAAGGCTTCAGTGATAATGATGATGACAACGGCGACGACAATGAGTGACATTTTCTTTCAACTCTTGCATTGTTTGGACGTGACTGGATTGATCTTCTGGGGTGCATGGGCATTTGTGCCTGTGTCTCTGCATGTGTGCATGCGCGCTTGTGTGTGTGTGAGAGAGAGAGAGAGAGAGAGATGTCTTCATATGTGGATTGAGAGTGAGCAAAAGGTCTAGTGTTGATGGCCAAAATATATTCCCATTTGTATCATCTATTCTTGAATTAAGGGGCTCAAAACTTAATGTTTGCTAACTGTTAGTTAAACAGATGTTTGTGCTGGTTCTAGCATTTTCATGGGCATGTAGGACCAAACAGAGGGGCCTCGACCACAAGTTACCATATAGGAATGAAAGTAGGGGCCTGAAAGAGGGGTGCTAACTATATATTTTGCAAAAGGAACCCACTAGAAAGTTTCACCATTTGGAGATATCACAACTATGATTTCCTATGACCTAAGAAAACAAAAAAAGGTTGAAAGCATACAATAAAGCAAATTTCTGCAAACATTTATCAGTTAGTCAACAAAATGCACATAAACAAGAGGCGAACTGGAACCTGGTTTAGAAAAATTATGGTGTCAGACCATTTCAATAAAGAAAAATGTGGCTTCATCATTTTTAATTAGTGAGTAATAAGTTCCAATAAATGTAGTAAAGTTCTTGTGAGGCTCAAATCAGTTGACCCATGAAATGCACAAGGAATGAGGTACTTTGCTTGGGAAAAATAATAAGGTATTGATCAGTTTTTAGGCTCAGCAGCTTGTGGCGTCTGTGTCAGATCATTATAATAAAAGAGAGAGAAAAACAAAGAACATAAAAACAGTGTTGTCAACCACATATAAGTTGCAAGTCACCATCTCAAATAAATGTAGTAGAATTTACCTCCATCATAAACAAAGCTTTATCCGGTTCATCTAGTTAGCAATTGCAGTAAAGATTCTAGAAGATTAAATGAGTAGGACCATGAATTGAACAAAGAAGAAATGGTCACTTTTAAGTCTCTTCGACAATTCTATTAATTTTAGACATCTAAATGAATACAAAATCTTTTAAGACAAAAAAGTTAAAAATTAGATGTGTAGGACAACCCCAGCCCATCAATACACTTTATTTCTTGTGTGTAATTCTGGTGGTGGTGTTTGACCGGTAAGTTGGGTGGTGATAATTTGAAATTTTACATTTTATGTTTTTTCTACTACCCTCAATTACCATCAATTTTTGGAAGAATGATATGCACTCATGCACACAGGAAGCAAGGTGAAAACATAATACTTACAGGCTTAGGAACTAGGAAACCTGATAGAAGATTCCATAATGAATAAAATGCAGATGAAACCACAGCTGCCAAGTGCTGAGAAGGTGTCAAACCAACCGCCATCATCCCGTAAAATGTAAAATAAGTGAATGTGAGGAACATGAATACAAGGTAAAGAAAGAACTTCCCTGCACAGCATTTCATGCTTGTTAGAGTTCTCACTAGTGTAAAAATCAGAACTACAAAGTATCAGGGCTCGTGAGGCAAATATGATACATTTAATAAAATAGAGTTGATTCAATTAGATCTATTTGAAATAGAGCTTCTCAATAACGCTTCTCAATTAGACCTTTTACAAATTGATTTTTCGGCAGGTCTGATTCAATTGAAAAAGGCAATTATATAGTAATAGAAGTACAAGCAAATTTGTCATATATTTATAGTATAAGCAAACTTTCCATATGACAAAAGTTAAACAGCCAACTTGTCAAAGGAAAAAAAAGAAGAAAATCTAAAAGTTGTCTAATTGCTCTAGACAGTGATGGCTGATTGAAAAGGTCACCTTTAGTTACATTTTAGAAAGAGACAGATTGAATCAGATTCACATAAACTTTTCCCAAATAGTAGAAAGCACTCAAAAGTCTGTTTTAAACAGTGTAGACCAAGGGCCCTCCCGCTCTTCTTTCTTTCTTTTTTTTTTTCTTTTTTTTTTTTATTTTTTTTAAGCATTTCCAACCTGTTTCTATATAATGAGGAAGATGAGACCTCAAAGAAGAGGTTAGGTATGGTTTCAGTTATGGAGCGGATTGTCAGTTTTCTGGAAAAAATAAACCTTTACTCTCTCCCTATTAAAATCAAATCAGACCTTTGTGACTGCCTTCAACCTTTCTCTGGATTCGAAAAAGCCTTTCTCACCCTTTCCATGGAAACCCAATCGGAAATGAACGAGCGTGTCCTTAGAATTTACATGTTTATTTGTCCTAAGATGCAGACTCTAATCATGTAAGCTCGGGATATATAAGATCAATATTTGTAAAATAATGAGAATATATGCCTTACAAATTTTCAGTTTCAAATCAACTTCCAAGAAGAAAACTAACTCCAGTTTTATAATCATTTGGCCAGAACTCAGATAAATTTCTAGAAAACAACTGTTTGTGTATGCCAATGCGCATGTACCAATGAGATGGGGTGTTCATAGGCCAGTCTAGACAGGCTGAGGTATATCCCACTCAGGACTATTTTGGAAAAACCATAGATGTTAAGTCCATGCCTGCCCAATTAGTTAATCAGGCTGGGTCAAGCCAGGCTTTTTATCAATTGTATGGCCTTCTCTAGCAGGGTTTTGGACAAATTATCACTTCCTTACCGGGCTAGGCTTTGGACTTTCTATCACTTAATTGAAGCCTGTCTGTGCCAAAGTAGTCTGGGCCCAGGCTGGCCCTACCCATGAGGACCTACGAATGAGACACTTGTGTAAGATCTTGCCATTCACAAGGCAATGGACAATGTGAACATGCTTGACACAACAAATAGACATGTAGGGACCCTATGAGTGGACCATCCTAATTTATGGGATCAGAAATATTCACATTAGGCCCTATCAGATGAATGGTGTCAATCATCAATGTGTTCCATGTTGGCATGACTAATGTGAAGAGCCATTTCAATGTTTATAAGAATGTACATGATCGGTCATGTTCATCTCTGAAGAATTATTGGTTGGATTGGAAACAAAGAGCCTCTTTGTTCGCACAGTAATCATAAGAATTCATGCCCTTTTTTTTTTTTTTTTTTGTTTTTTTTTTTTTAATGATTATAAGAATTCATGCCCTAAGTGTTTAAAAATGAAAAGAAAAGGTGAATATTCAAAAATGACCAGCAAATGATCTCCTCTTAAATGGAAATTGAATCAAAGATGGGAAATGAACACCCAGCCATTTCCCTAGTAATTCAAATCCTAGAAAAGTCAAGGTGCCATCAAACACCATCACCTCATATCCTTCATCCTCACCTCTTTAACAATCCCCCAGTGGAGCTCATTTGACCGTAAATCCATATGGAGAACTTTTCTCTTGCAGTTGTCTGCAGGAGATATCTAGCATGAAAATCAACCCTCCATGTTAATAGGGAGGACCTCAGTCATTGAGGGTGACGGATGATTTTCATGCAGGATTTCCCCATGGACGTCTGCAGGTGGAAATTTCCCATGTATTTTATGCAAAGAAACAGGCCCTACCCAAAAAAAAGTTACAGAAAATGTTCTTTAATTAAAGAATCAAGCAAAAGGCAACTTTGAGTATAGCTTCCAAAAACAAGCACTGCAGGTAATGTTTTCAACTTTCAAATAAACAATTTAGTAAAGGATGTCACAATCACCTGCTGTTCTTTCGAAGTTGACCATGAAGTATGTGATTACACCATATAAAACTGTTTGGAAGGCAATGTATGGAATCTCTATAAGTCCCTATTAACGAGAACACAATGATGTGCAATGTCAATTACTGCAACAAGACTGGTTAAAGATTAGCGGCTTTTGCTTAAATATTACAGCCAAAACCTCTTACTTGAGCTGATGCATATGGAAATGGAGAGTACATTCCAGCGGCTTTCTCTCTATAAAAAACAGTCCTCTCAATAGAAACTACAGGCTGAATTGAAGAAGAATTGTTCACACCCAGAAATAAAGCAGCAGAATAAAGAGCACCCATAACAGTGAATAAGTCCTTCGTCGTATTCCTGCAGAACATTGAAACAAGTTAATCGACCAGCAGGATTATATGTTCAAAGCCAAGAAAATCTCTACTCATAGCTGAGGCATATGTAATCATTCATTCATTCTCATATCTCCATCCATTGATTCCCTTTCTTTACTAATGAAAATTAACTTGACCAGTCAGAAATACTAGGGAGAAAAACCGCACCGACTCATGCAAAATATTATAAAGCAGGAATGACCTCCTATCTAGAAAATTCAGAAAGCCACTGTAAACATAAATGAAAATGTATGGTTTCTCATAACAAATGGTATCCTTTACATCAGGTTAACTTCATTAAGCACGTGAGAAGATGGAAAAAGAGCACACTAACGAAAAAAATCCATCAAAAAGAAAAAAAAAAAAAAAAATGAATCCAAGGAAATCAACCCTTTCCCTTCATAAGGAGCAGCCAACAACTTGGGAAACTAAGGTGCTTGGATGGTCATTTTCTGAGAGTTAGCGTGAAAACGTGTAGTCATGGGCAGGAAAAAGTAAAACCCAATCCTAGAAAAATATGCACAGGCAAACATGCCTTGCCAGTTGACAGTGCTCTCCAACACACCATTTTAACTCTCCAAACGTATGAAAGGACCACATTATTTTCGGCAACCCTCAACCGTAGCACTGCAAATG
Organism: Persea americana; assembly: GCA_029852735.1. Classification (NCBI taxonomy): domain Eukaryota; kingdom Viridiplantae; phylum Streptophyta; class Magnoliopsida; order Laurales; family Lauraceae; genus Persea; species Persea americana. The sequence goes on from CM056819.1 coordinate 28,972,382, forward strand.
GATCAAGCCAGACGAAAGGCAACCTAAGCCTCATAGTCATTAAAGTGTATTTGGGCAGTTTTGAATGCAATCAGTCAGACGTAGGCCTGATTCCCAGCCTAACAACTAAACAGGTTAAGTCTTTAGAGTAAGTAATACATGGAGGTGGGCAAGGCCAATGCTTGTCCTTGCTAGGGATGGAAAAATCTGACTTGACCCGCTAATCCAACCATACATTATGGAATACAAAGACACACCTATAATTTAGTTTTTCAAATACATAGAAGCTTATCATATATTCACCTGTATCAAAGGAAAACAAAAGGAAAGAAAATAAATACATAGAGACCCAAAAATAAACTTTAGAATTACCTTTTAGAACCAAGGTCCCAGAATACTGAGCCAAAAATCAATGCACTGAATACAGTGAAGAACAACCGCACAGCGTTGTATTGAGGGCTTCTCCAGTAAACAAGATTTTGTTTCCAAAGACAAGCCTTGAATTGTGTTATCGCATTTTGAGGATATTTAGTTGGAAACTTCAGGGGTTCTGAACCAGCAGCAGGAACACTCTGACTTTGAATCAAAGCTTCCACTTCCCTAAAATCAGTAAATATAATTACTTGTGCTAAAACACAGTGGCATGCCAAAACAGTTAAATGCAGTAAAACAACCACTTCGCAAAAACGTCAATGATGCTTATAATTTTAAAGAAAATAATGTCGGCACCTGTACTGGTCTGAGTTCCTATACAAGGCCGCAAAGTCTTGACCAATTTTCTCTTCACATGCTTGTGTACTGATTTCAAGCATCCAGGTTGCTGGATTATAACCATCAGGAATGGGAGGAACTCCTTCAACTTCCTGTAAAATTAAAAAATAAACCAGAAAAGATATTCATCATGGAGATATGAGACGTGACGAAAACAGTGAATAAAAAAAATTTTAATTAAATGAAGGAGAATGTCATGGTTAAAAAACTTAGTGTGACATAATTAATTGATGGCTACATAAAAATTGTGAAGAAACTATATGTCATTGATTTCTTATAGAAAGTACATGACATTAGTACAAATACTGGATTCATAGCAGTTTCTGTTTGATTATGATGTTGGTCATAATCAGTCACCATAATTTATGACTAGGGATTGACGTAGCGCTAATTAGCAAAATTATCCAATGAAAGATGGCATACACAGTGCTTTCCCACAAAAACAAAACCCTAATCACCTTTAAATACTAGCCATGAGCCATCCATCTAATAACTAATTATTAATGAACTTACAAAAAAAATTCCTTACAAAACTCAGCTATTGGCTTAAAAAGGAATGAAAGAAATTAAAATGTATGTAAACAATTCAAACGGCTCTTATCAATTCAATCATGAATTAGACGCTCCCACTGGAGACGTTCTCTCCTCTTGCCTCTTTGAATTGCGCCTTGATTTTAGGAAGCCTTCCATCTTGAATTCTTCATTGGAAAGGTTCCACTTTTAAATTTTCTTGCTTTCGCAGTCATTGGGCTTGTGGGCTATGGGTCCCACCCTTAGAGCATGTGCAGCGAGAGAGGTGTACGTATGGGTCCATTATGGGCTCAGTTAGGACTCAACTGGGTTTGCTTTTGGTCCACATAAAATTCTTCTAATTTGAAACCAAAGCTAAGCCCATTCCATGTTATATTTGACCACTCATGCTTGACTGACCCCACATGAGATGGGTCGGGAGGCCATTCGACAAATCAAAATGACCCAAATAATTGAGGGCCTGATCAACCACAGGATCCACAAAGCTTGGACCATCTGCTCCTGTGTCAATGACTCATTCCACAAGTGCCTCAAGCATGAATTACATAAGGTGAAAGGGAAGAATGAACACGACTTCTTAAACAACCAAAAGCACCAATACATTCTCAAAACTGAGGTGGCCAAACACTTGCATCATATTAATTTGATCCTGGCAAACTAAGGTAGCTGAAGTTCTCTCCTAACCGTCGATTTATAGGCAATTAAATCATGACAGTAAATTAGGAATCCTGAGTAAAGAAATAAACCTTGCTTCATATTTCTGACACAGGTTATGTTAAATGGGTAATGTTTCTGCCATGCTGTCGATACCATTATTACCATCATAAAAACCTAAAATGATGAGAATCAAAAGAAATGCACTTTTTACTTTACAATTCATCTTTTTTTAATAAGGAACCATGAAGTACAATTTAGTTAAAAATGAACAAAGACAGTAGCTGGAGCTCAGCTGCTGCAAATAATGTCATTTGTGAATAAGATGAGAAGAATAATAAAGCTAATATAATTCATTAGATAGTGAGCCATAGTAAATAATTTCAACCGCTGCATTTTTTTAAAGTATAAATTAAAATATTCGAAAAGATCCAAAAACAAAAGAATGATAATATGAAGAACAAATGCTCACCTGAAAATAGTTTATCATAATTTGTGAGTTCACACCAAGCTTGCCCCCATATATAACACGCCCCCCTCTCTTCATGAGAAGAAGCTGCACCAAAGATGGAAGATCATCAAATAAAAAGTGAAAATTATATGTTCTTTCACGTGCCAAAATCAAAGATCAATGAAAATAAACTGTGCCAACCTCATCAAATGCTTCAAATATATCAATACTAGGTTGATGTATGGTGCACACCACAGTTCTTCCTGTATCAACAGTATTACGAACAGTACGCATCACAATAGCTGCTGCCCGTGCATCTAGTCCAGATGTAGGTTCATCCATAAAAATAATAGATGGATTCGCAACAAGCTCCACAGCAATTGTAAGGCGTTTTCTTTGTTCTGTTGATAATCCAGTACTTCCAGGCAAACCAACTAATGCATGGCGGAGAGAATCAAGCTCCACTAATTCCATTACTTGTTGAACAAATTCCTGCAGTGTAGACATCACAATGAGGCTCTTGTTTTCAATCAGTGAACATCACAATAAGTTGAAAGAAAAAGAAAAGAGAAAGAATGAAAAAAAAAAAAAAAAAAAAAAAGAGCAAGAATGGTCAAATAAATAAATAACATCAATTACTAACAAGTCTTTTCTCTTTGCTGACATCTTTTGGAAGGCGTAAAGATGCTGAAAAAAACAGCGATTCTTCAACCGTTACTTGAGGAGAATGGATATCATTTTGTTCAACGTATCCAGAAATCCTCGCAAAAGTACTCTGCTCTTTTGGATATCCAGATATCCTAATATTGCCTTCTATATATCCACCAGTCTTCCTACCCGCAAGCACGTCCATTAATGTAGTTTTCCCTGCTCCGCTAGCACCAACCAATGCAGTAAGGACGCCTGGTGAGAACACCCCACTCACATTTGATAAAAGCTGCAACTTCTTTTCTGGAACACCCTTCTGCTTCATTGCCTGTGATAGAAAAAGGGAAACCACATTAAACAATGGCATGACAAAGTCGAAAAATTCTCTAATTGAAAATTTTACCATTGGCATATCAACGTAGTAATTGACATTATGGAATGTCATCGATAATGGTTGGAATGGAAGAATCATTCCCTTCTTTGAGCTATGTGTTTGACTTCTACTAGCTGCACCAACAAAGAAATAACTGCATTAGAAAATCAAAGACAAAAACACTATTCACAAAGATATATAATTCGAAAGAGCAGGTGGAGATTGAATGTGCTGCATGTTTGTTTTTCTCTCTCTTGAGAGAGATTAGATAAGGCGTTTACCAGGTTCATCAACAGTATTCTCCTGTGCAGAATCAAGAGCTACCGTCTGGGCTTTCCCAAGAGCTGTAACATTGTATAAAGAACATTTGTTAGAAATTTAGTTTGAAGTGACAAATGAATATATGTAAATTGAACCCTTTTTTCTTATTTTCAAAGTGAGTAATTTATCTGGCAAACAGAAAATTGTCCCCCAAAATATAATGGCTACTGCAAAAGAAAATTACAACAAAAACAATTACAAAGAAAGAATAGCATGAATTACGTTGAAGGTAGGCCAAGGCAAGTGTCACCAAAACATTGAAAATGACAGCGTATGCCACTAGAACACCAATGCCAATCCAATACCAATTATCACTGCTAGGAAGACCGTGTGCATGGAGAACATTGTATCCAATTGTACCATTACTATAGGCAGAACTCTGACATGGGACAGAGTACAAAACCAAAAGATTCACATTGGTTATAAGCTGAAGTTCAGAAAAAATGACAATACATATAGAACTTATAGATAAAAAGGCGTAAGTAAGAATTTGAATAAGTTCTATATATATATATATAAGTTCTAAATGATCAACCTCCATCCATCTTGTTGCAGAAAACTCATTAACAGAAATTGCGCGTTGGCCGTATTGTAATGGTGATACCCAAGAAGCCCAGACCCACCATGGGCGGATAGTTTCTACATGAAGGAAAAAGAAGAAAAAAGGCACAATCGTTAGAAGAAAGAAATGAATGGGACAGGATTTTCAATGAAGAAATTAGATGTGCAATTTAGAATACAAAACTATATACTAAAAAACATGGATTCCACTTCAAACAAATAATATAACATAGAATTTTGTCAGATCAAAGAAAATGACGTTTACGTTTGGGAAGAATAAATCCACCCAACAAGAATATCACCATAAGTGCAGCAGATCCAAATGTATTGGCAATAATCATATCACGTGCCACAGCACCCAACATCCGGAAGAGGCCCAATGCCATTTGATGTATTGTGAAGAGTATAAACATGAACCGGAAAAACCTATGCCATTCACAAAATAGACAGTATAAACAAAATAAGCAAGGAGCAAGCGTAATATGGAAATGGTATATCTGATAAAGAAAAACACCTTCCAGCACTAGGAGCGAATCCAACAGTATAATAGACAACACATGACCATACAACAGCTTCTATAATGGAGTAAGGCACACGCAAAAGCCAACTTGGAATTGAATAAGCCCAAGCAGGATGAAAAGAGTTATTTCTCTGCTTATAAAAGACTGGAAGTCGACCTATCATGATGGGTAACTCGGAAAATCCATTAAACATCATATGCACTAGCCCAAAAAATAAGCAAGAAAGATAAAGGTTTCCATTGATCTCATCAATAGGATGTAACCTCGTCCTTAGAAACATTGTGCAAGCAACAAATCCAACAAAAGCAACCTGTCAAAAGGATTAAAAAAATAAAATTGACAATTAAAAAATGCATAAAAAATTAGCAAAATAAAGCAGGCAACAAAAGGTATGTCGTACTTCCAAATAAAATATAAAAGCATAAACTATAATCTTCAAATGCCTTGGAAAAACAAGCGCAGTTTCTTATTTGAACAAAATCAACTAAATTAGACAAACAAATTGAAGAACTAAATTTTCAGGTCTTTCCATGATAAACTGAACCTTGTTTGAAAAAAATAATTGGCCGAGGTAGAGTGCTTGGCCATGGAAAGAAATAATGGATAAAAGTCAAAATCTTTAGTTGATCATTTATTTCTTAATAATATATATTTTCAAAAGAAGGCAATATAATTCATGAGGCCAGGCGATTGGATCAACCCACTCTAACATTAAAAAAAAGGAATGGGTAATTGTCCTGACTATCACTCTAATCAGACTCAGAGCCAAGCAATGATCCGGATAACATTAATAATGCTAGTGGCTATTTTTTCTTTTCTTTATGTAGAGAAAACTAACATGACAGCGATTTAGGAATTTCAAGATTGATGAGGGAACAAAAAGATGGAAACAAGAACATACATGGGCAATGAGAGAGAGAAGGGGGACAGAAGGTAAGAAAAAAGAGCACACCTGGCACGTCCTGAAAATATAGAGGAAACGATGACGAGAAAGTAACAGTAATTCTCGTGAAAAGCAAGCTTTAAGAAGCTCTTTTTTTGACACAGCATACATCGTCTTCGCAAGAGACGAAGGTAGCGCTTTCTCTTTATTATAAGGAACAGAGAGAGTAGTGTTTATCTCCCTTCCATATTGAGACCGTTTGAACGCATCTGCAATTTCACTAACAGGCAAGAACACATATGGTTTTAAATGATCAAACCAGTATTGGCCCTGATCTTTTTTAGATGTAACCTGAAATATAACAAGTACAGCTAGTCAATGAAAACCCAAAACTATGAGTTAATCCAACAAAAAAAGAAGAAGAGAAGATTACCTCTTGGAGAAAATCAGCAACTCCTTTGCGAGGAGGTAATTTGAAGCCTAATGATTCGAAGAAATCTAACACATGTTCTCGACCTCCTTGATAAATGATATGACCTTCTGACAACAATATTATATCGTCAAACAGATCAAATGTCTCAGGCGCAGGCTGCAAAAGCGCCATCAGCACGGTACCCTCCATTTTATGAGCAAAATTTCGAATACACTTCACTATTTGGTATGTAGTGGAGCTGTCAAGTCCTGTAGATATTTCATCCATGAAGAGTGTTTTTCTTGGCCCAACAACCATCTCTCCTAAAATCAGAATATAAATGCATGTTACTCACTACCCCTTTAATATAATAACTTTATACACGTACGCATGTAACGTATGTATTTAAGAAAATGCATTTGTTCAAACAGCACATGAACAGGGTAATTGGTAACAAACTTCTTCAAGCACTAAGTTTTGCATGTAAAGTGTGAGCTATGTCAACATAGAGTGCCACAAGACAACTAATTTCATGATGTTATGTTCCATGAAAAGTGTGAGCATTTTCACTACTTCCTCAGTTCCACTTCAAAAGAAAACAGTTTCATTTTCTAAATCTAATGCCATCTGATGTCAAAATTCATAGAGGAGACTGGCTTCTGCCTGTATTCTCATTGAATGTGCCTTCCACAGTCCACACTACAAATGACACTAACAATGACAACCATATGATAAGTTTTCACCATCAACCAAGAAGTTTGTACTACAGTTTTAGTAAAATAAATTTAGTTTTACCAAGAAATGTTTACAGATTGGAAAGTGGACTTTTCTTTATCTTTTATTACAAATATTAAGTTCTGATTTTATATTTTAAATATGATTCTCATTTAATATATAGATTTAAACTTTTACGAAGAGGAGCTTTTTCTTTTTACTGCATATTTTCTCCTTCATTTTTTTTCCTAGGATAATATTATATTATTCAAGAAGTACTTATGCTGACCAAGATGTTCCACTGCGTCGATAACTTTCCAATTGTACTAGTCTCTAATGAATATGTAAAAAGTACTTTCATTTCGACTATGTACCTTCTTTTATTGAAGATGTACCTTATTTAAAAGCAATGTAGAAGAAACATTTCCATGAGAATCCATGTAGCCAAAGATGGCCGAATTTCATCTGTTCCTCTCTGTTTCTTGTGCACTTAAGTAGGCATGAGAGGTATTCAGGGAAAAAGCCATAGGAAATTTTCTCTTTATATAACGTAATATGTAAGTAAAGCCATCCAAACATTCATAATTTCTCTTCTTTTTTTTTTAATATAAAGTACATTTCTATAAAAATTTATGTGGCCAAATGCAGCCCACATTCTGTTTTCACACACACTAGAAAAATGATACCCGTAACTTGCTAGATCTTCATGGTCAGGTTTAAATTGTGCACAAAAAGGAGACTAACATGCACATTCTTATTATGGATAGATGTTCAAGATCATTAAAATGAAAGTGGAGAAACTTCAAGGATTAGTTAAATTAGAAACCTGTAGTCACACGTTTTCTTTGGCCGCCTGAAACACCTCTGACCATATCACTGCCAACTAGGGTCTCAGCACAAACATCAAGGCCAAGCACCCTCAAGATGTAATCTGTTGCAAGGCTTTGCTTTTTTCCTTGTACTGATGAAGCCTGTGCAGGGGAATTCTGTTTCAGCTAAAGCAATTTGTTCCGGGAAAAGCTAAACTGAACATGGCTAATATAATGGGAAAGATCCTATATTTGCTACAAAGAAAACATGATAGGCAATAAGGAAGCAGTAATCTGGATGATGACCTTCATAAATGCATCAATTGCTGGACTTGGCCGAATGTTCTTTTGCTTCTCAAGTTCGGCTAGCTCTTTCAAGTATCCTGCATGCAAGAAAATATGAGAGACTTTGATGGAACACTGAAAATACATTAAAATAATTATTCTCCAAGAAGAAGCCTCATCATGCCAAAATCATTGAGACTAGGGATTGGAAAACAATTGCGCCATCACATCATCATCTTACTTCATCAGTAAACAACCGTCAAAGTTTAATGTTCAGTGAGGTATTATTTTTAGGATTTTTAATCCAATTGTGAGAAATTTCAAAAAAAAAAAAAAAAGTAAAGAAAATAGTTCCTATTCTGAGCAAGAGACAGTTGAAGTGGGGTGGATGCCAATTAGTGGGTCTCACATGAATGAAACGGTCATCCTGGCCAGGTTAGCCAAAATCCCCTCCAACTTAACTTAGGTTGGAATTCATAAACCACACCCAATCCAAGTCCTTCACCAAAAGTAGTAGGACCGGCGGCTGATTACCTGTTTAAAATTTAAATCTACCAATCATTATCCCTTTTCATGCTCTTCGTAAATAACATCCCAAAGTCTAACATTATCTTTAATGATTGGATTGTCTTTTATTGGAGGATTAATTTATCTGTTGTTTTAGGTTGACCAATTTGTGGTTTATTATTGCAACTACTGCCAATTGGGATGGGAATAGAATGACTTGTTTTTGGTTGGTACTTTAGTTATCTGCATCAACTATGTGATTTTGATTCATTGTAAGGACATCTTTGCAGCGTAGAAGACACCCTCTTAACATTACCTTTCCAAGGTAAAGAAAATCCAGGCAACCAAATATCAACGTTGAGGGCCTCTTTCTTTAGCAGAATTCTTGTTGAAAATTCTGTCGTGTTGGGAATCTCTGATATTGATAGTTCAGTTGCCCCTTTGGCATTTAGAAATGCTATATTTCATTACTAGAATAATTAATTCCTACCACATGAAAAGTCACAAATGTCTTTTTGAATTATCTAAATTCCAACCTCCTTGGCATTTACAATTGCTTCTCCGGCCACGAGGATTTTGTAAATTCTCCAGAAAAGAACCATAGAATTGGAATAGGCCCTAATCATAAGAAAATACATATTAGTTTTTCAGACAAAATCGTGACGGTCTAAAAATTGAGTTAAATTATTTTCAGCTCCGATTTGTCTTTTTTTGTCTAATTTTATTACTTATCGGTCTTCTATCCCTATTACAAATAGGATAGTTTAACTTTTTTTTTTCTCTTTTCAATAAAATTTTAAAAATCTAAGTGATCACATTTTTATTTTACTATAATATTTATATAGGTAAAATCTTTTTTCAATTATTTTCATAGCATTATTTTTTTTAATCCATATTCATCCTTTCCTAATTAATCACTGTGGACAAGCCTTCAAGAATTCGCTAATGTAAATAAAATGATAAGTTAATCTTACCTGCAAATCCATCACTAGCACCTTGACATCTGGCAGCAAAGTCTAAAGTTTCGCGAACAGTCAACTCCCCAATATGATTATCTGTCTGGCTTATGTATGCTGCAGTCCTTTGAGGACAGAATTCATCAAGATTGTGTCCATTGTATGTAATTTTTCCACTTAACTGCAAACAACGATCAAGTTAATAAAAGAAATTGATTCTAACAGATAGGGACAGAAAGGAAGAAAGAAAAATATTTCTTTTTTAAATTATATATACATAGTTGGGACAAGGCTTTCATGATGATGATGATATACATAAGAACCACCAGGCATACAGAATTTAACATTGGAGTTTATGTTGATGAAATACAATTTATCAATAAATGGTGTCTATAGCAGAATTACAAAAGTGGTGAGAATAGCTAGCATTAAAAAAAGGCTAGTTGCACAAATAACTCTGTCAATGAATGCAAATCCAGACTAGGCTTACATGTGTATAGCCCTGAGTCCATTTACAATGTGAGGAATCTCCAGGTCTTTGACACAGTGCTCAGATCTGAGTCTGTCCAATTAAGAAATGAGCAAAGCCCAAGTACACCCATTTTAAAGCATATTAGTACATTGGATTTGAATTCAAGCTTTAGGACAAGCTTGAATTTGTAAAGACAAATAATAATAATAACAACTTAACAAAACCATGATCTGGGTAAGGCTTGTCGAAACCAGATGCGAGTCAAGTTCGCCAAAAGAGACATGGTTCTGGTTGGGTTAGGCCCATTCATAGCCTTATGTGCACACATGCAAATGCAGCCCCATCTATAGACAAGGAAATGACAAGAGCAAGTAGCACAGTTGAAAAGTGTTAGTTATGGGACCACAATGTTGCAGTTCTGAGTCATTAAAATCATGTATTTAAGGTAGGGGGTTCTAGTGTTAGTTTATGATCTCCAAACGATTTTTAAGACATGAAAGCTAACCAATATGGGCCACAACAGTAAAGAAAGGAAAAGGGAATAAAAATGGAAGAAAAATAACATCTTACACAAAGCGATAGTAAATTGTAACAGTACAATGCAACATCGTAGCAAGGGAGTGATATTGGAATTTTTATGAGAACATCACTCACTGACATACTCTGGCATTTGAAGGATGGAGAAAGGATGGGAAAACCATCCACATTGGACATATCTACGAAATATAAAATAAGGCAGTTAAAAATTCCTATAACAAAATTTTCTAAAAGCATTTATATTGAAGATAGGAGTAACTATGATATTTAAAATGTTTACTAGAAGAAGCCAGTGTAACTAATAAAAAAGATATCACCTCACTAGAGCAAACAGATAAAAAAGAAAGTTATGAGAAGAGAAAATTGAAGAATAGAAAAAAAAATTCTGCACGGACAAAATATATTACTCTCATACTTGAGTATTGCATTTCAAGTACGAAATTTCTAATGAAAGGAATCATGGAAATCCAATGGCTGAGTTCATAAATCCATTAGGGAGGCCTGGTTATAAAAACCAAAGTCCAAGGTGATCAAAGTAAATGTCAGCCTATACACACAAGTCGATCATAAGGCCCAAATGGTGACCTCCAGAACACAAGTACATGGTGAGACCAAAATGTATTGACATTTTCATTATGACCCTAGAGTTATGAGAAAGTATATCTGGAGGGCCCCTTAATCGAAACAAGTAAATCCCCACTCATGACAAGTGCACATTGGGGCCCACCTTTGGTGATGTGTTGTTATCCACAATAGAAAACATTTTGGATGGTCGGGGCTATCAAGGTGATCACATGCGAATGCCCCATACATAGTAGAGGGAAAATTGTTTTGATTTTCCATGAATATCCTTTTTTCTTTTTTAATATTCCGGTGCAACGCATTTTCTTTTGAGAAAGATAAAAAAAAAAAAAAAATGAATTGATTTTCTTCAATATGGTCAATTTCAATTTCTCTCTGTTGCAAAAATTGAAATCCAGAGAGAATAGAATCCTTTCGCTGCACGAACTCACCCAAAATTTACTCTCTTTTTGGATGAATTAGAGATTCGAACTCATGTTCTCAACTCACACACCCATGTTGTAGCTGGTTTATTTATTCAATAGCAGGAAGGGAATCCCTAATCAATTTTTACGATGCAAAGTCATGTAAAGAAGCGTTATACATTCAAAGAAGATAATTAGCAGTAGCTCTGAATCGTTGACAACAATTTCCTTAATAATTCAAAATTAAAAACAGGCTTACCCTTAAGTTGTGATCTAGTTTCCCAGCCAGAGCTTTGAGTAACGTGGTTTTTCCAGAAGCAGGAGGTCCCAAAAGTAATGTCATTCTGCCAAAAATAAAAGCTAATACATCATAAATCTATAAAGTCTCCTTTTTTATTTTTAAAGGTAATGTGGTTGATGCCAAGAAAATTGTGTTTGCATTACTCCTTTGAAATTTTAATTGCTAACGTAAAAATGACAATAACAATGTTCAATACTTTTTTATCTTTACTTATAATACTTTTTATTATTAACTTGGATTATTTCATAGATTTTTGGGGTTTTCTTCTTCAATACTAGATAAGCATTGTACTGCCAATCTTGACAGGGTAAAAATAAAGTGCAGCGTGGATGCAGTTAAATAAGGTGTAACAGCCTAATAAAAGAAAAATAAGTAGGGCCCCACAACAAAATAGCAACCACACAGAGTGTAACTGTACTGACTTCAATAAGAGTGGAGTCCACCAATAAACTGATCATATTTTATTACATTCTAGTTATCCATTTTGTTTTTCTAAAACAAGTGAACAATAATATATGGAGTTTATCTTGTTAAATCATGCAATCAATCCAACAGTGGGCCATATGCAGGTTGTAGTGGCTGCAGTGAAATTGCAGTGTCTACAAATACAAGGTGTTTAGATTGTGAGCTGTTTGGATATTAGGAAGATAGGTCTAACTCATGGGCCTGTACATGGAATGTATAAACTACAGGGTGCTTCACTGCAGTCCACCCTTTCCCCAGATTTGTATTGTTTCCTGCTAAAAGTTACAGCTGCTTCTTTATTATAGTACCTATTTGCATAATTATAAGGTCTTAGAACTTTATTGATTTCCAAAATGGGATGATCTAATAGAAAATAAGTATGCACGTTAACAAAAGAAATGTAGGTCCATAAAACAGATGATCAAGACAGGAAGTACAGATGGTCGATGGTTTGCAATGCAACTACATGCACTAAAATCAGCACATTTACTCGTTTTATTAAAGTTTTCAATAGAAAATACTAAAATAAATAAGTCTGTTTCTTAAAAGGAAATCTAAAAGATTGAATGGCAGAAATTGTTTTTTCAGTTTAAATACCCTTTTCTCTTCACTTCAAATTTTTATATCCTGCTGATATGATAAACCTCAGCACAGTGTTCCTAGAATGTGGAAAAAATTGGCTTATTGGCAACTTCTTAAATGATTTCTCCAGTAAGGTTTTGTTTTCGCCAGTATCATATTGAGGGCAGAATTAAGAACATTTATTTTTTCTGATTGAACAGGTGATAAAAGGATTAATCATAAAGAGGGCTATGGGCTTTTAATCTCTTTTTATCCATAGTTGTTAGTAATAACAATGATGATGACGACCATGATATGATAGCCAGATAAGCCTCTACCTTCCAGGTTTCACATGTCCACTAACGCTGTTCAAGATGGTAAGTGCGTGCCTCTTTGGACGAAATATCCTCAATGATGTAAGGCAGCTCTGTATTGAGAAAATAAACGTATCAGATGATTAAGACCATCACATAGTATATTTTAATGAATGATGGATGTAAAAAAAAAAAAAAAAAAAGAAGATAAAAAGTAACTTAAATAAAAAGACAACTTAGAAGTTTAAGTACAAAAATGAGTGAATGATTTAATAGGCGCGGGTGGATGCAAGTGTTAGCATGCGGTCAAGAAACCCCTTAGATGAGTTTTTAAAAGAATTGCAATTTTTTTCCATTTAACCTCTTCACCACGCAAACGAAAATCTTGAATCCGTCATTGATAATAGGTAAAGTATAAGAATTAGTAATATTAATGGTTTTAATTAGATCAATATAGATGGTAACAATGACCCTGAATGTGAAAAAATAAAACATAATCTGTACATCTCATAACTCTTTACTTTGTTCAAATTTAAATTTGTGCACATAAGAAAAGATGGAAAATGCAATTGTCAAGTGGTTAAAATAGCGGATTGTAGGACACTTTTTGTCATTTTGAAAAGGAAAAAGGAATTTTGGTCTTCAGAGTGTTGGGGAACCAATTCTAGTTAAAGCCATAAGAAAAGGTATGCCCAGTAGTAGTCAAAGAAGGCATTTGAAAATGCTCTGACAAACAATTTAGGGAATCTATTTTTTCAATAAATTTAGATAGCACAGGGGTTTTATAAATAGGGGAAAGGTGAAGGGGAAATTCTCAAATTTTTTAACTGAAAGAACTTGAGCCACTATCTCATGCCCTTCTATAAACTCCTATTGTTTTAGTATATATAATAAAAAAATTACAATGTTCTCAATTAAAGAAAAAAACTGTTAGGCAATGGTAAAAGAATCAGTAAATCCATTTAAATCACCGATCACGAGGTCTATTTTAGAATATCAGAAAAATTGAGGTACGTATTTGTTATTGGAAAAATTTAGTAGTGTCACTCAAAAACTCAGAAGAAAAGGAAGGCTCTTAATATAAAGAGAAAAAAGAAAAAAGAAAAAAATAGTCAATTGTTTTTCTACCTCAAGAGTGTCACGAGTGTAATTGATGAGAGTAGGCAAAGCTCTATGGCCAATTTGAACATATGCAGATATGTTTAAGCCCTCAAATCTCACTTCAACTGTCGGAACCTTCAAGCCCACTCTGCTCAACAAGTAAACAAACAAAATAGAGAAAGAAGAAATTTATTATTACGAAATAAATTATATGGTTTGAGACACAAGTCCAGGGAGTCCTTAAACTGAAAAAGAGAAAATGGCAGGTGACTAAATCTGCAAAGCTGCATAGGCCCCAACAGAAGTGTGGCATGAACCATAACCAAATAATAGTTTATGAGAACACAAAGTATATATATTTTTAAAAGAAATGTTCAAATGTTCTCTAAGTACGATGATGGCAGTTAATAACTGGTTTGTCTTATGTGAAGCTTTGTTTTTTTTGTTTTTTTTTTTTTAATATGATAAGTCCTGTTTTTTTTTTTTGGAAATATTATGTGTATGTGAAGCCTCTCTATGTGATCAAATATATAATTTTTTTTAATTAAGGTAAGTGCTTACACATACTCACACAAGTCCCACACCATCAATGCTACAAATGAGGATTGATCCTCGGAGGATTTTTTATCCAATCTACCTTATATCATACAAACATTCTATTTAAGAAGTATCTAACCTTTACTCCACAAGCAATATCATAGGATTGATGGTGTCATTTTGATCAAAGTGAAACTTTCATGGTTCTTATGAGGTCACCTCAGAATAAAACTATAATTGAAGTGTAACTTGGTATGTTAAAAGCAATACATACAATCTCTCCTTTGACCACACAAAATAAAAAAAAGTATAGACAGGGGTGTTTATGGTGCAGGACAAACCGGGCTTAGATGTGGAATATCCAAGCCTAGCCCAACTAAAAAACACAGCCTGTATTCAGCCCAAGCCCAACCTTAAGTGCTGCCTGCCCAATCTCACACATGTCAAGCCCCGAGCCCACGCATTTAGGCAATTAGGCCACCTAGTGTCAAACTTTCTGTATGTGTTTCAGCTTTCCAATCACTTGTTTGAGTAAATCAGCCACTAAACAACATACATTACATATTCGGGCTAGCCCAGAACAGCCTTTAGGATTTTTGCCACTTAATCCAAGCCTAACCCATATGTAAAAATAGCTCAAGATTTAGATCCAAGCCCTACCTGAGTAATAAAATCAAGGGTCGAACCCGGACCAAATCATGAGGAGCCCATGTTGAGCGATTCAAAATGGGGCATCAGCCAACGTTCTCATGGGAGAGAAATCATTCAATCCCTTAACCTCTAGCCTTGAATTAAACATAGGGACCACCAATTAGTTGGTACAAACCATTGATCTGGTGCGCTCAAACCTTTTTTTTCTCTCATCTTTCCTTAACTGTTTAAGAATCAGGGAATCTGCTATAAATTCATCAGCCAGGCCCACCTCTAATCTAAAAATAGATTCCAATTATTCTCCCGTAAAAGAGAAACAAGTTAGAATTCCCACTACAAACAAATCACCACATCTAAAAAGACATAATCCATCCTATAAAGGGTTTCTTCCATCCAGTAAGTAGGTCCCACCACGGCACAAAAATGGCAAGTGTCTTATTAACATATCCCAACGGAAAAACCCTAATCTCAAAACTATCCTTTACTAACCAGAGAAAAAAAATGCCAGTATTAGTAATCAATGCCATGCAAATATGCAACGCAATGCAATGCAAATGAAACCCCTTCTTCAAGCAGAAACGTCGACGGTTCAGAAGGACCCTCAAATCATAGGGATAGGGAGCCCTAATTATAGAAAAAAGGTTTTTTTGTTTCTTTCCCGTTCCAAGCTGCATTCGAGTGGGGCCCACAGATCTCACTCTGGTCAATGATCACGTGTTTGGCATGCCATAACCAATCACGCTGATCGAATGATCAACTTTTAGCCATTGGATTTCAATGACTGAAACCACCACCGATGGATTTAGAACAAGTAGTGATTCTCAGATCCCAATTTCCTGGAACACACGATCGATCAAACTCGAAATTACACTTCCGATGACTATCAGAGAAATCTGGATGAAAAGCGAAACATCACACGGGAAAGCCGTGAAGAACCTTATCATCATCCCTCACCGAATCAAGATTTTCAGATCCTCTCCCAACAGACCACGCATCATCACAGAAACAATCGAACTCATAAAAAAATCGAACTACATGTTCTAGATGAGTGGATGAAACTCATCAAGGCAGTGAAATTGGACGGCTCGGATTTCATAGATCTGATTCGTACCTGTTGAGTCGCTCTTTGACGCCCGAGAGGAGATTGTAGTTATCCTGCTCGTTCGTCGCCATGGCTTTCATGAGAAGGAGCTCTCTTCCGGTCTGATCGAGCTTCCGAACGTCGACAGCCTCCGTCATCGGCGCTCCATTGCCTGCGGAGGGGCTCCGCTTTATAATGGCGTAGTTGGAGCGCCTATGCGACGGCAACCGCTCGATCGCCGCCCAGATCAGCTCGTCCTCGTCCTGCGCCACCGACGCCGCGTTCGACCGCCGAGAGAAATGCTCGTTCTGGCCGTCTGCTTCGATCTCGAAGAACTCGCTCCCATTTGAAGCCGCCATGGATTACAACAACAGCTTCTTCTTCTTCTCCCTCGTCCCTCTCCTTCTCCTTCTTCTTTTCTATCTTTCGCTCGTTCGTATAGTTTTCTAAATGATAAAGAGATAGAGAAGAGTCGTGTTGGTTTTAACAGAAGCAGAAGGTGCGTCGGTACTTATATAGCTATCCCGGGAGTTTCGAAGGTACAAATGGATTTCCCAAAACTGCCCTCAAGCTTTATAAAAAACTTCTAAACTCAGTAACTCAATTCAGGAGGGCCCAAGTCATTATATTCGAACAGTTCAAAATAAATATCTTATAAAATTAAATTCCACTCTTGATTGAAGAAATGTAATTATTATATCAACAGTGATGTCAGCACTGACAAAATGTGATGGTGGTACCCACTTTCATTGGAGGGGGATGGGATTCATTTTTGACTGCTGAGATTATCTCTATCCATGCAGGCATGTGTTACACGTGTAATGGGTGGTGCAGGTGGGATAGGCATTGAGAAAGGGCCACTAATTAAAGAAGGAAATCTGCTTTTTCAACAAGAATTGCTTACAACAAGAATTGCTAAGTTGGGAGTAGAACCTTCATGGCATGCCCACATGTGCTAAATTTGAGCTGCTAAAAAGGGAACACATCATAGTGCAAACGAAATCTCCAAATTTTGACTCTAATAATAAATTGCTGCAATCATAAGATGTATTGTTATTTTTATGTGGTCAATAACATGATTTTTCAATATATGGTCAAATCTTACATTGTTCAATAATTGGAGCGTACGCTTTGAGAGCTCGAGTTTTACTAAATGAGCCCCACCGTAGAGTTTCACTTCTTTAGCTCGAGAACTTCAAAGAGGATCTAGACTCTCGAGTTTATGAAAAATCTCGAGTTATTTGTAAATTTTGTTGTAGGCCTGAATGGTTCCCAATACTATTAGAGTAAAATTTGAGAAAATCACTCATACAAGGGATGGTAATATATTCTTATGAATTACTTAAACAATTTAGATTCTTTTATAAGTGAACACTACCACAGATTTATTTGACTCCTCTTCTACCTTAATCCTATTGTTGCAAAAAGATTTAAGCCCAATAAGAGTAGATTCAATCCTCTAAATTGATTAAGATAAAATTTTGAAAAACATAAAAGGGAATGCTTTTTTATGATTAAAATGAGAACCTGAGTCGAGCACTGAAGAGAGACTTTTGTAGTAGTGTCTCTCTCACCTGTGCAATGACGTAAAACCCTTCCCCATATTATATATATTAAAGCAAACAGGGAGGAAGACTATGAGGGGTGCCACGTCATCACCAAGCAATGTCGCAAATTTAGTAACCTTCCACACTCTCAAAGGTACAGTTCAGGTTAATATTTATGTACAATCCAAACCATTTAAGTTATGTACCCCACTCTCAATCGAGAATGGCTTGAAAAAGGAAGGGAGTGGATGGGCCGGTGGGGGCCAAAATATATATAAGTCTAAGCCCGGTTAATTTAGTTTGTGGGGGCCTAATATTCTTCCTAGGACAGTTCACAGGCCTGAAACTGAGGCCCTGGTCCAGCCCACCATTTACAAACTAGATACCCTCTTTTGTATTAAGATGTCGGGTGATGCCAAGCAACCCCCACGCCACCCACACCAACACACATGCAAAGCTACACTAATTAATACAAAATCTAATAAATGTTTGCCACTACATATTTGAACAAATTTTGAATTTATAAGTAGATATTAAGGGTCAAAAAAGTTTAATCAAATCATCGCAACTAATTATTATGTAAGAATCAAAATTCAACCCAAGGTGGGTACAATACAACTGAGATTGTACGTAAGATCTCAGATAATGTTTGTGGGCTTTGTTAGGTTTTTATTTTTTTATTTTTTTTCTAAGACGTGGAAATCATATTATTATCTATAACATTGGGCATTTTCATTCCTTTGAATTTTTTGGATTTTGTTTTTCAAAGAGATTATAATCACATTTTGTGAATTTCATTGGATTTTTTTTATACATTATTTTTTTTCCAAGGAGAGAAAGACCTTATTTTTATTAATTTGTTAGGGGTTTTTTCCCAAAGCCACTAGCATATGGTTTTTCATTCTATTAATATGGATCTTCTTTTAAAAAATAAAGATATTATTTTTAGTGGATTTTATAATCCATCATAATATAATTCCTTTCATCTATTCTTTATAATATATTATTTTAGATTTACTTTTCATTAATTATATTTAAAAACTCTTATATTTTTGTATATCTTCAATTTTGGCCCCGGGCTTAGCACGGGGCTTTGCTGCTAGTTATCATTTAAAAAGAACTAAACATATTTATACAAAATGGAGAGAAAATTATAATTTGTTGCTGAAAAAATGATGGTGGGAAAACCCATTGCACCAGGAATATTGCTATTGAAGATGATGCTTTCACGGACTACTTCAACCTTTATCTATTATACTATAAAATTTAGGGGTTTTGGCATATTAGTCCTCCTTAAAATTAATTATTAGAGTTTCATTACTGAAATTCTAATAATGTCACCAAAGACACTTGACTCTTGTCAACATTATTTTAAAAAAAATTCTTTTTTTTCCTTATATTTCATGATATCATGGGAATAGTGTATGTAACAGAAATTGATAAATCATATGATATCGTGGCTTTTATGCAACATTTGTGGGAATTTTTTTCCGAATGACAGAACCTAAGAAATTGCGGTCCAATGTGTATTTACTTTACACAAAATGTCATTATTTGTGTTCCATAAAAATAAATTCGCTTGCTAATTGCAGAAAAGTGTATTATATAAAATTTAATAAATCTCATAATATCATGTGATTATCCCATGATATCATGGGATCTAGGGCAATAATATTATTATGTGGTCAATAATATGATTTTTCAATATATGGTCAAATCTTACATTGTTCAATATTTGGAGCGTTCGCTTTGAGAGCTCGAGTTTTACTAGATGAACCCCACCGTAGAGTTGCACTTCTTCAGCTCAAGAACTTCAAAGAGGATCTAGACTCTCGAGTTTATGAAAAATCTCAAATGATTTGTAAATCTGTAGTAGGCCTGAATGGTTCCCAATACTATTAGAGTAAAATTTGAGAAAATCACTCATATAAGAGATGGTAATATATTCTCATGAATTACTTAAACAATTTAGATTCTTTTATCAGTGAGCACTACCGCAGATTTCTTTGACTCCTGTTCTACCTTAATCCTATTGTTGCAAAAAGATTTAAGCCCAATAAGAGTAGATTCAATCCTCTAAATTGATTAAGATAAAATTTTGAAAAACATAAAAGGGAATGCTTTCTGATGATTAAAATGAGAACCTGAGTGGAGCACTGAAGAGAGACTTTTGTAGTAGTGCCTCTCTCACGTGTGCAATGACGTAAAACCCTTCCCCATATAACCATAAATCCATACCTTGTAATCCTCATTAGCTATAAATGCATGCATGTCTCTAGTGACTAGTCTCAGCCATATATGCGTACACCTGATTTTAGAGTGCTTTGACAAGGATTTCTGATCCCATTTAAGGCCACTAAATGTGCATCAACGAAGACCATTGTGAAGAAGAATTTTAAATTGGGCACTGGAAAGATTCATTGCACACGTCTCTATGGAGGCTCTAACAAAGTTTCTATTTTGGCCATTCATACAGAATCAGTTAAAAGTTTCTATAAGCCCCGCAGATGTTCTATCTTGTCTGTGATTTTGCACTAGGCCTCATGGTTTTTCCCATCCAGAAAGAAGGGTCTCACGGATCCTCCCAAGCTTTTCCCATCTAGAAAGAGGGGTTTGTAGATTGCAAGTGAGACTTGATATAGGGCTGATCGATCGCCTGTGCGGCCTTAAGCAGCACGCATAGCCCTGTGAGGCCAGGACCAGTACGCCCGTGTGCACTTTGTTGGGCCTGAGGGGCAGACCCATGTGTTGGGTTTTGGGGGGAGTCACCCCTGTCGGACTTGGAAATAGCCCCAAATGGGCAATGGGCTACACAGACCGTGCCCCATCAAAAGTAGGCCCTCTCCCCTCTCAAACGACAAAATAATGAAGTCCACCCCTCGAACCAAAATTCTGAGTCCACCATTGGTGGGGCCCACACATAGAGCCCCACTTGCACGCGGGTGGAAAAACGGGGAATCAAAAGACCTGCATGGGTTATACCTTTGTGTAAAATTTTAGGCCCATTAGGTCATCCTAACCCCTTAATTAAAGGCATGCAAGGTTTTTTTTTGGTAGGAATAAGATTTTATTAAACAGAAGAGAAAGACCACTAGAACAAAAGGGAGGAAGAGCAGCCAACATAAAAATAAAACAAAACAAATCCCCCATCCTATCTAGGCAGCAGAACCTTCCCAAGCCTCAAATGAGAGCTAGACCCATAAGACAAGTTCGCAAGTTCATGAGCAAACACATCTACATTTCTAGGAACATGGACAAAGGAGATCTCTTCAAACTTGGAGCTAAAGTCCTTGATAACCAACAAAATGATGGATTGACCAATCCATCAACCCATTAATGGCTAGAATCACCTCATAGGCGTCTGACAAAAGTTGGATCTTGCTGAAACCCTGCGACGTAGCTTCCTTTAGCGTGTGAAGAATTGCCCTTGTCTCGGCTTCTTTTGGGGAGTTAACCTTGGAACCATTAACGAATCCTGCAAGCACCCAAGAACCATCAAACCAAATAGCATAGCCAAAGCTTGCTTTTCCATCCACAGCTATAAATGAGGCGTCTATGAACACTTAAGCCTTACCCGTAGTGTACCAAAAACTCAAATCCTGTTGAAGATTTGAGGATTCTTGATGATCCTCTTTAGCATTGCTCATTGGTTCACAAATCAAACTGCGAGCATATAGGATTGTGGACATGGGCTTAATTTTTATGCCCCTGAAAATAAAATCATTTTTTGTTTTCCACAAGGCCCGCCAGAGAGCCAAAACCCAGGATTTAGTTTGAGGATGGATTGGAGGGCTCATCGATTGGCAAAAAATTCATAAAGGAAATCCACCATTCCCTAATTGTAGTAGGATCTATGGTATGTGACAGCATTCCAATGTCAGATTCAAACCAAGCCGCCCTAGCATGATCACATAAAAAGAGAGCATGCTCCACCGAATCTTCTGCTTTTGTGCAAATAGGGTAAAGGGCTTCATTGGAGATATTTTTGTCATAAAGCAATTTGCATACCTCAATTGCATTATTAAGGCATTTCCAACCAAAAAATAGAACTCTTTGGAGGAGGGGAAGGCGCCACAACACCACAATGCATTTCCAACCAAACTTTCTTGTTGTCTCTACAAAAACTTTCTTTGGGGTTAATATATTCTCCACATCAGTAGAGTTATTAAAGATATTTTTAATAAGTTGTTCATTCCATCTTTTGTCTTGGCACCACAAATCTTTAATCACAAGTTCTTGATTAATCATACTGGATAAAGGGTCCCTAAGACCCCTCTCCATTGGAATCCAGTTACAATTCCAAACCGAAATTTGCTCCCCATTACCTATGATCCACCCTACCCTTTCGTTAATAAAATGAATTGCTTCTACAAATCCTTTCCAAAACCAAGAGTTTCCCTTTTTAAATCTCGCCTCCCATAAAGATTTGTTAGGACAATATTTTTCTTTCAGAATCCTTGAGTTTAGACGATCCTCGTTAGTTAGGCACCTCCAACATGTTTTTGCTAGAAGTGCTAAATTGTTTTCTTTGGTATCTCTAATCCCAAGCCCACCTTCTTTGATGGGGTAACAGATTTCTTTCCATTTAATGGTGTGGACATTAGTTTTTTTAGATTTGTCACCCCAGAAGAAACTTGTAAACATTTTGTCCACCTCATTAGTGGTTTTTTAGGGTAAATGAAGAACAGGCATATCATAAACTGGGATAGCATAAGCAACTGATTTTATTAGGATACTCCTACCTGCTTGTGAGAGTAAGGGTATTTGCCAAGACATGATTTTGCTCTTAATTTTAGAAATAAGAGACTGAAAGCTAATGTTTCTATTCCCGTTCATGATGAGGGGGTTTCCTAAGTATCTCTCATTTTCGGTCATGAGCCTAACGCCTAGGACTTTAGCTAGTTCTTTTCTTCTAAGGGTGCTTGTCCCTTTACTAAAATATGTAGTAGATTTATCAAAATTAACAAGTTGCCCAGAAAGAAAACAATAATCATCAAGAATATCTTTAACAACTCTGACCTCATATAAATTAGCCTTACAGAATAGGAGGCTATCATTAAAGAGAAGGTGGGATATGCTAGGTGCAGATCGAAAGACTTTTGCTCCATGTATGGTCCCTTTCTCTTACACTTTTAGAAGCATTCAGGAGAGGACCTCAATACCCAAGATAAGCTGGTAAGGAGAGAGGGGATCCCCTTGCCTTAGACCTCTTGTAGGTGTAACCAACCCAAATGGGGATCCATTAAGAAGGTTAGAGAAAGAGACCGATGAAATACATTCCATAATAATTTTAATAAAGTCTTCATGGAAACCAAAGGCCTCTAGAACTATTCCTAGAAAATCCTACTCTATACGGTCATAAGCTTTTGCCATGTCTAGTTTTAGCCCCATAAATTTCTCCTTCCTCTTTCTTTTAAAAGAGTGGATCACCGCATGTGCTGCAATGTAATTGTCGGATATAGCTCTACCTTCCACAAAGGCACTCTGATAAGGCCCAATGATTTTATGAAGCACCTTTTTAAACTTGTTTGCCACTACTTTAGCAATAATTTTATAAATAACATTATATAAGCTAATGGGCCTAAAGTCATTGACTTTTTTGAGGGCAACTCTTCTTTGGGATAAAAGCTATAAAAGTCTCACTTAGCTTCCTAAGGGAGTACTTGTTTTTAAAGAAGTCTTGCACCAGGGCTATGATATCCAACCCAATCGAGTCCCACATATGTTCATAGAATTTTGCCGGTAAACATCAAGGCCCGGGGCTTTGAAGGATTCTATTTGAAGCATAGCTTTCCAGACCTCCTCTTCTAAGGGAATAGCTATGAGGTGTTGGTTTTCTTCCGGTGTAATCAAATTGGTAATCAGGTTTTTTATCTCGCTTAGGTTTCTAGGGCCAGATGAGGTCATAGATTGTCTTAGGGAATCACACAAAGTCACTCCAATTTCTTCTCTACTATCCATCCAATAACAGCTATTGCTTTTGATTTTCTCAATGCGATTGTTTTTCCTCCTATTAATCATACTTGAGTGGAAAAACTGTGTTCTTATCTCCTTCCTTCAACCAAAGCTCCCTAGATTTTTGTATCCGTAGTCCCTTTTCCCTACAATGGTACTCATCGAGCTTTTTCTTGAGCTTGATTTCCATTTCCATTGAAGCAAGATTAGAATCTTTATTCCTTAAACTTTCAATTTGAAGTCTAGTTTCGGCAATCACTTCATCAACTTTCCTGAAACTAAGTTTATTACATCTAGTAAGATCCTTTCCAAGGAGATAAAGGGTGCGGTCAATATTGTTTCCATTTACCCTATAGGGTTTGGCCCATCTATTAAGGATGATTTCCTCACAGCTCTTGTCCCTTAGCCACATGGAGTGGAATATGAAGGGCCTAGGAAGCGATGGAGACTTTGGTTTTCCAAGAAAAAGGATGGGGGAATGGTCGGAGCCACTAGCAGTAAGCACGGAGAAGGTTGCCTCTGAGAACAGATTTCGCCATTCAAGATTCCCAATTGCTTGTCAAGTGCTTCCTTCACATGTGCTAGGCCTTTCCTCTTGTTGGACCAAGTGAAAGCTGGGCCAACTGAGCTGAGGTCCATCATTTTAGATTTTTTGATAAACTCAATAGCATATTTGGCCTTTCGAGCACTAAATTCGCCACCCCCCCCCCCCCACACACACACACACCATTTTTCATGGCTATTCAAAATTTCATTCAAGTCTCCCATCATCATCCAAGGTCCCACTATTTGTTCACCAATTTCACTCATGGTATTCCAAAAATTGCATTTTTTAAGGGGATATGGTGGTCCTTGGATAAAAAGTAGCGAACCAAAAATCAGCTTTGTTAGTGATTTTGCAGTGGATTAACCATCTGCCTTTACAACTAACATTTAATTTGATGGAGTCCTGCCATAGGAGTGCTAAACCATCGATAGTGCCGTTAGCTTGGACCACTTCTTTTTTTTTTTTGCAAAATTCTGCTTCTTGGATAGTTTATCGATTTCCTTTTCGGATGTTTTTGTTTCTGTGTGGGACCAATCCCGTAACACCGAAATTATGCTAAGCTTCGGTAACAGTACCGACTCGGTTTGTCTTGGTCTCGGTTAAGTACAGCTCGGCATGTAACAACAGTGTCAGCTCGGCAGCTCGCAATAGTGTCGAATAGTGAGGCTACTCTCAGCACGGTAACAGTATTGCTGCTCTTAGCTTGGCAATAGTGCCAGTTGTATGAGCATCTCGGCACGGTGCCAAGACGCATCCATCTCATGACTATTTCTGATCTCGGTATGAGTACTGAACGCCAGTCAAATATGATCATGCTCCTATGAATAGTTCGGACAAGTGCTGTCAGATAGGGTGGCGCGTGATAGAGATAAAGAGTTGACTCTATCAGGCAGTCACGTCAGTAGTCCTAGGGAGAATGGGAAGCCGTCCGATGGGACTCTCCCTTTTTATCTACCACCAAGTGTCAAGGTAAGGTCCGATGGGACCTAACCCCACCTACCTCCACTCAGCAAGAGGCTTGATAGGACTTTCGCCTATATATAAGCATGGGATTAGTCCCAGTGAGGTACGCAACATAACGTAACTCAACACAAGGCATATACCTTCATACTCTCATTCCTCCCTACCACTCATCCTTTGCTTAGTTGCAGAACTAACTTAGATATTGGAGTGCCTTCGGCTGACAGCAGCCAGGGCCTTTGACCTCTTTCTCTCCTTCCCTTTCAGGTCTCAGGCATTCAGTCTTTCCCCAAAGAGTTCTACATTCACCTAATTAAGTTCGTGTCATTTTTGGCACCTATAGTTTGGCACCGTCTATGGGAAACGATTGAACAAAACTTACAAACACCATGCCCCCGAAGACCAGAAACGATGAAGGATCATTGAAGGCCCCATCGCTGCCACCAACATTGCCGAAGAAACTGCCACTGATCCCTCGTCAGAGGAGATCCGGAGCAAGATCTTGTGCGACAAGCATGGAGGGGCCTGTAACTCAGGCGGGTTTATCTTCAAAGGAGGAGACAACACCTTCTCGCCAGAATGTTCATCCGTCGGAGCATCCCCAGCAGAACGTTCCTCTACAGAAGCCCACCCGACAGAACGACACACCAATACCGATCAAGTCACAATCCCATCACCTGGCCGATATTGACGATGATGATGATCGACTCCTCGCGGATATTAGGGCCTAAAACCTTGTTATCCAAGAGTAGAAAGAGCTGATCAGTCAACTCCAGCGGCAGCTCCGAGAGAAAAACAAGGCTCCGGTCCGACCTCCCAGACGCAACCGAACCCCTTCGGCTGAACAGGATTTGAGGCAAGTCCTGAACAATAAGAGGCGCGACCGAGCTTAAGACAAGGGCTCGAGCAGCAGCCATTTGAATGAAGATTCGAAGAGGCCGCGTTCCAAAGGCCGAAGGACAATGATGACCTGAGAGAATGGCTTGACTGACAAGTCAAGCAAATAGTTTGACAGAATATGGAAATTGTCGACTTCCCTCGAGATCGGCTCAACGCCTACGACATAGAGGATCTCGACGCATCTCCCTTCTCTCAGGAGATAAGGAGCTTCTCTCTTCTAGAGAAGTTTATTGTCCCAAGGTTCGTCCTCTATAATGGGACCTCGGACCCTGCAGCGCATCACCGACACTTCACCCAGAGAATGTCGGTATAGGGCGACATCGGTCACCTAAATTGTCGAGTCTTCTCCTCCAGTTTAGGAGACCAACCCCTGAGGTGGTTTTGTGCACTTCGGAAAGGCTCAATTTAGAGCTGGTGGCAGCTCCGGAATTCCTTCATGGAGAAATTTCAGGCTTATAAGGTCATCCCTAAGAGACGAACACCTTATGGCTATCAGAATGCGACGGACCGAGAATGTCACCCAGTTCGCCAAAGGTTTCTGAACGGTCTACATCCAGATCGAAGACACCGTTGACGAGGTGGCCATCAAGTCCTTCAAGCAGGCTCTACTGCCAGGCAATGAGCTTCTGAAGGACCTAGTGCGATTCCCCGTAGTCACAATGAAAGCATTGATGGCTTGGGTGAATCAATTTATTAAACAAGAAGAAGATGAGGCTCGAGCTCGGGAAAGCTTTGGCCTCTGGCAAGAGGATAGACCCTCCAAGAAAGACAAGAAATTGTCTCAGAGGGAGGAGGTGGACCGAAACAAGGCCTCGTCAAGCTCAGTAGTGGCCTCGATTCCCACCTTGGGGGGCAGCAAGAAGTCCAAGCCAGCAGCTGCCTCCTACAAGGCTGTGAACACGATCTTCAGAGAGCCGATCTATAAGCTCCTTAGCAAGATCAAGTCACAACCCTTCTTCAAATGGCCGTAGCCGATGAAGGGTGACCCTTCCACCCGAGATCATAACAAGTTCTATGCCTACCACAAGTAGAATGGGCACAGAACTGAAGACTGCAAGGCCTTCAAAGCCCACCTCGATAAGCTCGTCAAGGACGAGCATTTGAGAGACTACATCAAAGAGGAGGGCAGAGACAATAACCGAGCTCAGTGCCGAAACGATAATGATCAAGATAGTGATGAGCCAGAGGGCATTATCATCATCATCCACCTTGCTCCTGCTCCGAAGGGGAGTAATCAAGCTTGTGCCGAGGCCAGGAGGGCCTCCCACCAGAAGCAGGTGATGACTGCCGAGCTGGAACCTGTAGTTAAGAAAGCTCGGACAGAGAGGCCCAAGATCTGGTTCTCAAATAAGGACCTAGATGGAGTCCAACTTCCCCACAATGATCCTCTAGTTCTGATCTTCAAGTTAAAGAACTTCTTTGTACAGAGAGTTCTTGTGGACCCTGGGAGTTCGTCGGAGATCCTCTACTACGACTGCTTCAAGAAGATGGGTTTCAAAGAGGAAGATCTTCAAGAAGCACGGACCCCCTTAGTGGGTTTCATCTCAAAGCCCGTATACCCCAAGGGGAGAATCTCCATGAAAGTCCAAGTCGGAGGCGCCTCCATGTTAGCCGACTTCCTAGTGGTTGATGCACCATCCCCTTATAATGCAATAATGGGGAGGACTTGGCTATACAGTATGGAGGCGGTACCCTCCACTCATCACCAGAAACTCAAGTTCTCGTTAGAGAATGAGAACGGCAAAGTTGAGGTGATTACGGTTAGGGGCGACCAGCACATGGCCAAGCAGTGCTTGATGGCCGTGGTGCCTGGCGAAGTCGAGACAACGCAAGTGTACATGGCCGAGCTAGACAAGGAGGCGAACTGGAAGACGTCGGCCGAGCTCCAGAACAAAAAAGTGTTGAGGATCTGACTGAGGTCAGGATCGACCCCAACGATCCTGAGAGATACTTCCTACTGGGGAGTTAGCTTCCTGAAGTTGACAAGACCGAGCTGCTAGACTTCTTGTTACAGAACAAGGAGGTTTTCGCATAGACTCCCTACGAAATGCCTGGCATCAGCCCCGAGATCATGTGCCACAAGCTGAACATAGACCCCAAGCATAAGCCCGTGATCCGGAAAGCTCGTAGGATGGGGATCCCACGGACCAAGGCTGTGAACGTGGAAGTTCAGAAGCTGCTAGAAGACAAGGTGATCAGAAAAGTCCATTACTCGGAATGGCTGGCCAACACAGTGGTGGTAAAAAAGAAGAGTGGGAAATTGAGAGTCTGCATGAATTTCACCGACTTCAACAAAAGCCTGCCCCAAAGATAGCTTCCCATTGCCGAAGATTGACCAGATGATCGACGCCACTGCCGGGCACGACAGGATGAGTTTCCTCGATGCTTACCGAGGTTACCATCAAATTCCAATGTATGAGCCTGATGAAAAAAAGACTGCGTTCATAACACCAAGAGGCATCCACTGTTGCAAGGTGATGCCATTTGGGTTAAAAAATGCGGAGGCGACTTGCCAGAGGCTGGTAACCAAAATGTTCTAGGTCCACTCGGCAAAACGATGGATGTCTATATTGACGACATGATGGTCAAGTCTAAAAGGTCACAGAACCACTTGGCAGACCTAAGTTAGCTATTTGACATCCTCAGAAGGTTCCAACAAAAACTGAATGCATCCAAGTGTGCATTCGGTGTCGACTCCGGTAAATTCCTGGGAAGCTTGGTCACCAGAAGAGGG
Organism: Persea americana; assembly: GCA_029852735.1. NCBI lineage: Eukaryota > Viridiplantae > Streptophyta > Magnoliopsida > Laurales > Lauraceae > Persea > Persea americana. Next base: position 29,001,407 of record CM056819.1, read on the forward strand.
ATTGAAGCAAATCCAAACCAGATCTCATCAATTCAAGAAATATAGAGTCCGACCATGGCAAAGCAGGTTCAGAGGCTCACTGGAATGGCTGCCGCTCTCAATCGCTTCATCAACCGAGCTTCTGACAAATGCTGACCCTTCTTTCAGCTTTTGCGGAAAAGCTCAAAATTTTAGTGGACTCCAGAGTGCGACTGAGCTCTGCAGGAGCTCAAACACTATTTGTCTTCACCACCCTTGCTGTTAATGCCGAAGCAGGGAGAAGTGATGTACTGTACGTAGCGGTCTCGGATCATGCAGTGAGCTCGGTACTCATCAGGGAAGAGAATGGGCAACAAAAGCCCATTTACTACACGAGCAAGATCCTCCTTGATGCCAAGACCAGGTACTTGCAGTTGGAGAAACTTACATTAGTGCTCATCTGTACTTCTCGCAAACTCTCCCACTATTTCCAGACATACACCATAGTAGTTGTTACAGAACATCCACTCAAGTCCCTTTTCAGAAAGACAGATTTCTCCGAAAGGATTTCAAGATGGGCCGTCGAGCTAGTATGATATCAAGTATCAGCCCAGGACGGCAATCAAAGCCCAAGTTTTGGCAGATTTCATCGTAGAATTCGACTCTCCTAGTTCAGCACCGAGACAGCTCGATACCGAACTGGGGGGCAATAAGGATGAGAAAGAAGTCACCGAGACAGAGCAAGAACGATCTTAGAAGCAGTTCCTTAATTCAGCTTGGAAGGCCTTCGTTGATGGATCTTCAACATCCAAAAGGGTTGGCGCTGGCATAGTCCTCAAGTCTTCGGAGGGCCTTGTCATCGAACAAGCCTTAATGCTTGGCTTCAAGGCGTCCAACAATGAAGCAGAGTATGAAGCACTCATTGCAGGGCTCAACAGCGCCAAAATCCTTGAGGCACGACAGCTAATGGTCTTCAGTGACTCCCAACTGGTGACGAGCTAGCTGAATAGAGACTACCAGGCTCGCGATGAAAGCGACGTATCTGGCTCATGCAAAGCAGCTCCTTTCTCAGTTCGAAAGAGTTGAAGTCAGACAAATCGGTAGAGACTCAAATTTTCATGCCGATGCTCTTGCTAACCTGGCCTCTGCTGTCGAGGCTAGGAATAAGAGAACCGTCGAGGTAGAGCTCTGGAGAGACCGAGTATAGATCTCCAACCACCTCGGCAAGTTATGTGTGTCGATCTCGGTACGAGCTGGATGGACCCAATCATCGCCTACCTAAGGGATAATAAACTTCCTGAAGACAAGAATGAGGCTTACAAAATCAGGCTGAAAGCAGCACGGTTTTGGTTGTCTCCTGATGGCAAGCATTACAGAAAGTCATACACTGGCCCCTACCTCCAGTGCATTCACCCGAGCAAAGTCAATGATTTCCTTTATGAAATTCATGAGGGAGTCTGCGGAAGCTACATCGGAGGAGGTCGGTCACTGGCATACCGAGCTATCAGTCAAGGCTACTGGTGGCCTTACATGCAGAAGGATGCTCAGCTGTACGCCAAAAAATGCGAGAAGTGCCAGAAGTTCTCACACTCCCTTCACTAGCCAGCACAGGATCTGAGCCCACTCTCTAGCCCATGGCCCTTTGCTCAGTGGGGCTTGGACATCGTGGGACCACTCCACCTAACTCCAGGGAATAAGAGGTGGCTACTATTATTTCACCAAGTGGAACGAGGCCGAACCGTTGTCCTCCATCACCCAACAGGATGCGAGGAACTTTGTGTAGAAGAACATCGTCACAAGATTTGGGATCCCACGAACTTTGGTCTCGGACAATGGGACTCAGTTCGATTCCAACTTCTTCAAAAACTTCTGCCAAGAGCTCAGCATCAGGAATGTGTATTCCACCCTGGCATACCCACAAAGCAACGGCCAGGCGGAAATCTCGAACAAGGTGTTGCTTGATGGACTCAAGATGAGGCTCGACCGAGCTAATGGGAGATGGGCAGAACAACTTTCGAGTGTCCTATGGGCATACAGGACCACTCCAAGACGCTCTACTTCAGCAACACCCTTCTCTTTGGCCTACGGAATGGAAACCGTGATCCCGCTTGAGGTCAGTTGTAACGCCCCAATTTCGAATACCTAAGATAACGCTAAGGTGCCCGAAGTTGGCGCGCTACTTCTCGGAAAATCCAGAACTTCCAAGATCGTAGTCCGCAGTGAGGTCAAAATTTTAAAACTTTTTAAACAACATCATAATCAACAGTTATATGCGGAAGCGTAACACAAGATAGCGAAAGCAAAGGCATCATGTATATAAATCAAATGTAAAAGTGCGGAAGCCTGATAATAATCTCAAAGTGTGAATATCAAAGTGTTTATACAAAACCATGCTAACTACCCATCTCACTACAAATACTCTTAAACCCCAAAAATAACAATCTGCACTCAACCCTCCTGTACAGGCTCTCCATCCTCTGGCTCGACCCCTTGGTCAGCCGGTCCTCATTCGTAGTCCCTAACTACGGGCGCCTCAATGATCGCGTCACCCGCGAGATCATAGTCTGGACCTAAGCACTAGTCTAGACCTAAGCACCAAAGACGAGTCAGATCTAAAGATCTGGCAAGGCACCATATGCAGATAACACAAGATGTATACATAAGAGAATAATGACAGGTACATAATCATGTAAGTAAACAAGGTACATAATCTAGGTAGTTGAGCAGTAATAGCAGTTTAGAATAAAAAATGTAAAGTACATTAATCTAAACAGACAACAAGGGGCACATTCACACAAGCCAAATACACCGCGGGATATTATGCCGCGGCCCTCCCGTACTGTAAACGTCCCATACCATAAATAATTTGCGGTGGGGAAAGGGTAATAACCATGCAAGGGATGACAGCCCTGATAAATATAACATACAATATACATAACACCGATCACACCGCTTTATCACACCGATCACACCGCTTTATCTCACCGATCACACCGCTTTATCACACCGATCACACCCCTTTATCTCACCGATCACACCCCTCTATTAGATTAACTCGGACGCGGTATCACACCGTCCGTCTAAACACAGCTCATCATGATAGCTCTAAGTAACCAGAACATAGCTCCTACCAGAGATGATCAGTCAACTGGCTGAGCTTAGAACAACTGAGTGAATGTTCAGTGCCGACTCGGGAACTAAGTACGGGTATGTGTCTGTTTAGGCTTAACTTGCGTGAGCAAGGTCCTACCCAGGTCTCTAAGAGGTTAAGGTACAACATGGAACACAGTCTAACAACAAATCCAAGTCCAACAACATTGGATCCACTCCAAGGCTCACAACCATGGCCTGAGGCAACACAAGTACCATACCATGTCCATCTTTACCAGTATTCATCATATGCTCATACACAACGAGCTAATCAACCATTAGAGTCTAACCTCTCCAATCTAGGGTTCCACATTCTCAATCTTAGGCCGTATGAGGGCCCGCCTAGACACAGACACGGTTCAATTATCTTCAAACACGGCTTAGGGTCACCTCTAAGTAATCCTAGGTTCAGGTCCTCCAATTTTCATTAATTAATAAGGTTAAGACAACAGCAAGGATAAGAAAAGAGAATAACTCATGAAATCCTTAAACACAGGGAATCAAGTTGAAATAGGCAAAGGACCAGTCCTAGGTAGTGGTCCACACTTGGTTCAGGCCTCATCACATGATTGGATCCCTATCTGTAGTCTCAGGAGTCCAAAATGATAAATCTGGTGCTCCTGAAGTTGTGGACACCATGGACTACAGTTAAGGTTCGAGTCAATGATGATTCGAATCCTAAATCCTCAATTGGTGGACCCCACGAATCAAGGCTGAGCCATGCCATTGATTCGTGTGTGGCACACTTGATGGAAGGTCATTTGGGATGGTCAATGAGCCCCACTTGTGATCGAACATCACAAGTGTTGAAGTCTGGAAATTTCATTGTTTACAGTTTACCCGGTCGACATCACACCCTGGGATGTCGACCGGGTGAACTGGATGTTGACCTCCTAGGTCAACGTCCTGCAGTGTCCCCGGTCGACATCATGGCCGTGATGTCGACCGGGTCCACTGAGACCTGAATCCAAACAGCTGAGGGGTCTTACAGAATTCTCTGTGTATCCAATCGACGTCATGGCCGTGATATCGACCGGGTACACACAAAATCTGGCCTTCTGAGAAATTACAGGTCTCAGCTATTCCCTGTGTTCCCGGTCGACCGAGACAGGGTCCAGTCGACCGAGTACACTGTCTGTGCATAGTTACAGAAAATTAACTGGGACTTGGTTTTTCTTAGTTTTTAGTGTGCCCAGTCGACCAGGTACACGCAGAAAGCTGAATTTCCAGATTTCTGGATTTCTCCGTCTCAATCCAATTTTTCCACTAATTCCTCCCAATTCACCTCCAAACATCACAAAAGCATCCAAACACATAGAAAACACTTCTATACTCCATCCCTCCATCATTCCATCAATCCATCCGACCATTGATCTTCCAAATAGAGAAACCCATCCATCAATGACCATTTCCATGAAAACAAAGCTCAAAATGGAGATCTAAACATGCATAAACATCTAATTGGAATGTAATTACAGAAACAAGGAAGAAAGCATACATATAGTGAAATTAGCATAGGGTACTTGCCTTAGTGAAGAAGAAATGGAAATTGAAGTGAGAGAGAAGATCCAATAGAGTGTTGATTGTGAAATGGGAGAGTCTCTAGCCTCCTTGTGCTGGGATTTGGGGAAATTGGTTTGCTTGGGGAAAAAGATAGGTTAATTGAGAGAGATGAGAGGCAATTAGGGTTTAGGGTGTTGTTGCAATAACTTAGGTTTTATAACTTAGGGTTTTAGGCTAATTACCTAAAGGGTATGTTGGTTGTTAATGGGATAGTAATGGGGCCATGGGCATTTGGGTAATTAGGTGGGTTCTAGAAGGTTCCAACACTCAAGCCCTTCCCATTAGTGCTAATGACAATTAAACTATAATCTAATCAAATCTAACACAAATTAAATTAAAGCTATATCAAAAACTTAGGAATATTAGAATCTATACCACTAATTTCCTATTAAATAGCATATTAAAGTATAAAATACCCTATTAATTATTATTAAATTCAAACTGAGGGGACCAGGGGTGGGGCCTTACATCAGTCTCCCGACCTTGAGGTCCGAACTCTACAATCAAGGCCAAAACGATGTGAATTTGGCCCGAGAACTAGACCTAGCGATGGAGCGAAGAGACGCAGCAGCTATCCGGCTAGATGCCTACCAGCAATAATTGGCTAGGGGCTACAACCAGAAGGTCAAAGAGAGAAGATTCTCAATTGGAGAACTGGTCTTGAAGAAGACACTTCTTGGGGACAAGAACCCGAACGAAGGCAAGCTCGCACCAAACTGGCATGGGCCATTCAAGGTGATCTTGGCCACAGGGCAATTCGCATACAGACTTGAGGATGTGGAGGGTAAAGAGTTACCACGACCATGGAATGCGATGCACCTCAAGAAATATTATTTCTGAATTGTATTCAATTTTGGAAATCAATGAAACTCATTCTTTTGGAAAGATCGCTCTCTTACTCTCAATTCACACCAAGTTAAAGAAACCAATAATTGGTTCGGTAACAGTACCAGCCACACCCAGCTCGGCAACAGAGCCAGCTATATCCGGCTCGGTAATAGTACCAACCATATTAAGCTTGGTGATGGCACCAGCCACATGTAGCTCAGCAACAGTGCCAGCTATATCCGGCTCTGTAATAGTAGCAGCCATATTCAGCTCGGTGATGGCACCAGCTACATGCAGCCCGGTAACAGTGTCAGCTATATCCAGCTTGATAATAGTACCGGCCAAATTCAGTTCGGTGATGGCACCAGCTATATGCAGCTCGGCAACAGTGCCAGCTATACCCCGCTCGGTGACAGCACCAGCTATATACAGGGCAACGGCACCAGCCATATGCAAGGTAACAACACCGGCTATGTGTGGCTCGGAAGTAGTGCTAACATTTTGGAAATATGCTTGGTTGCGGAACCAAGTACACTACCACCAAAAAAGAACACATACCCAACTGCTATGGTGTAATGCCCCAATTCCGAATACCGAAGATAACGCTAAGGTACCCAAAGTTGGTGCGCTACTTCCTGGAAAAATCTGAGAACTTCCAAGATCGTAGTCTGCAGTGAGGTCAAATTTTTAAAACTTTTTGTACAATAATGTAATCAACAGTTACATTGCGGAAGCGTAAGAAAAGATAGTAGAAGCAATAGTATCATGTAAAAAGTCAGATATAACAATGCAGAAGTCTGATAAAATCTCAAGTGTAGTTATCAAAGTTTATACATAACTGCCTATCTACCCAACTCACTACATCAATCCTCTCAAAACCAAAACAAACTGCACTCAATCCCCTTGTGCAGGTGCTCCGTCTTCCGGTTCGACCACCTGGTCGGCCGGCCCCCACCCGTAGTCACCAACTACAGGCGCCTCATAGAACGCGTCGTCTGCAGTGTCCTCGATCGACATTATGGTCGTGATGTCGACTGGGTCCATTGGGACTTGGAGCCAAACAGCTGGGGGGTTCTACATGAATCACTGTGTATCCGGTCAACATCATGGCCGTGATGTCGACCGGGTACACAGGACTCTGACTGTCTGAGAAATCACAGATCTCAGTTAACTCCTGCAGTCTCATGTGTATCCGGTCGACCGGGTACACTGTCTGTAAATTTTTACAAAAGCTAACTTGGACTTGGTTTTTCCCTGTATTCAGTGTGCCCGGTCGACCGAGCTGGGGGCCGGTCGACCGGGTACACGCACTGAGCAAAATTCCATATTTCTGGGATTTCTTCCTTCTCAATCCATTTCTCATCCAATTCATCCCAAATCACTTCCATACATCACATACACACAGATAAACAGTAAAACACTCCTATCATCTCCATCCACCATCCAACTGGGCCATTGATCTTCCAAATGGGAAAACTCATCCATCAAATGGCCATTTATCCAAAAACAAGCTCAAAAGGAAGATCTACACGTGCGGTTCTATCTAGTTGAAGTAAAATACAGAATCAAAGAAGAACAGCATGCATCAAGTGAAATTTGCATAGGGTACTTGCCTTTTGTGTAGTAGAAAAGGAAAATTGAAGTGCAAGAGGAGATCCAATAAAGGTGTTGTTGCAAATTAGGCTGGTCTCCTAGCCTCCTTGTGCTGGAACTTAGGGGAATTAGGGTTTTATTGGAGAGGAAGATAGGGTAATTGGGAGATGATTGTGAATTAGGGTTTTAGGTTAATGTTTGCAATAGTTGGGCTATATAGTTTAGGGTTTAGGCTAATTACTAAAAGGGTAACTTAGTTGTAAACGGGGAAGGGATAAGGTCATGGGTAATTAGGTCATTAGGTGGGTTTCTAGAAGGTTCTTAACACTCAATGCCCCTCCTATTAATTCTAATATTAGCTAAGTCTTATTCTAATCAAAACCTACTAAAAATTACAAAAAGCACCTAACATCTATTAAGAAATATATACAAGCTAATTCTAAATCTTAGGAACATTAGCTATCTATACTACTAATTCCTATTAATTAGTATATTAAAAATAGAAAGTATCATATTAATAATTATTTAATACAAATTGAGGGCCCACAAGGGGTGGGGCCTCACATATCGGACATTGGGGAAACGAAGAAAAGCCTTCACCGGTTAAGGCGCACCAAGTTACAGAACTCGGTGTCGACCTCAGCGTCTAAGACCATCTTAGGTTGCAGAACCGACGTGAATATCTTGCATCCAGTTAAACAACTTAGTCCAATTTGTTCCCATTAAGTTTGGGTGCGGACTAAGCTATGCTACAAACAAATTTGGTTACAAGTCTCTCGGGTTCCAGTTATTGAACCGAACTTGATTACTTAAACAAAATTCCTATCTTGAGTACGTGGGGAGCTCGGTTAGAGAACTGAGATCAACTACTTAGATAAGAACGCTATTTGGGCAAGCATGAAGGAAAATGCCATTTCATGGAAGAATCATTACATTCGACAAAAAATTATTATTACATCAGAAAAGAGAATCTTTCAAACAGCAGGATCAACATTGGCATCAGCCTCTCTCGGTGCGGTGTCAGCTTCTGGGCAAACCTCGGGCTCGAACTATGAAGCATCGGCTCTTAAGCGAGCTTCAGGTGCGGTGGAAGAGTCAGGGGCAGAAGATGATCCAGGGTCCGGAATTGGGAACTTAGATGGATTTATATACATGGGGTGGTCCTCGGGGACTCCCGCCTCCTTCAGGGTGGCCATCCACCCACGCTCCCAAACCTTCTGGCTTATCCTGAGGACTTGTGCTTGGTATGACGCCCTCACCTCCTGCACCCCCTCATTATAGACGACGTCAACCTTGGCCTAGAATTTTTCCTCAAGCTCGGCCTTTTGCCTCTCCAGAGCAGACTCGAGCTCAGCCTTCTGCTCCTCCAGGGCAGACTTGGACTCAGCCCTCTGTTTCTCCATAGTGGAGACAAGGTCGACTGTTAGCCTTACTTGAGTATCCACCTCGGCCTTCAGCCTGTCGACCTCGGCCGTCGCAGTTTCAAGGTTCTTGCGCGCCTCTTCCTTCAGCTGCTTGTCCTTGGCTCCCAAGGCTGCTTGGAGGTTTTTCTTCTCTTCCTCCAGCTCGGTAACCTTGGTGTGAATGTTCCCAAGCCTTTCTAAGCCAACTTGGCACTTTTGCACCACCTATGAATGAAATAAGTATCAGAAGGTTATAACCGAAATCAGACACTTGCTAAAAATTTTGGGGAACTTACCGCGAAGGCTGACTGCATTGCCGACACCACCAAAGTCGCATCGTCCAGCCCATGGTTTAAAATCTCGGTTTCGGTCGCGGTCTCGGCCGGGCCTAAAAACCGATATGATATCGGTATCGGTCGCGAATATCGGTCCGTCGTGGTCGTCGCGGTGTGAATTTTTTTTTTAATCCAAAAAAATTCGCAAAAATATCCAAAAAATCCAGAATATTAGAAAATGCTAGAAAACAATATTTTTTTCCATTAGTAACAACAATAAATCAAAATCTCGGTCACCTTAAGTTATGAGTCCTGTCTGTATCGCAGACTCGCAGTTCATTGTCTTCTCCAGTATTTCATATAATGCAACCATTATTGATGCTCATGATCAATTTATTAGTGTAAAATATAAGAAAATAAAGATAACATACCAATCATCATTTAATACTAACTCAATCAACAAATAAGTTAAGAAATTTAATACCATGAGTGTATGACAGATTGATAGATTGATAGCCTAATTCCAAGTGGAGTGTCGCCCAGGCTCGATATCATCATCATTTCTCCGGTATTGGTTAAAAAGATATGCTCCATACTGTTGTGCAGCACTATCATACCCATGACCATATTCAGATTGTTCCTGATAAGATGATGAACTATGTTGATCCCCTATAGATTGAGATGGCTGGTTGTAATCCAATGGCATGAAATAAAAATGAGGGGCATGAATAGGTCGTTGGGGAAGTCGTGGGGGAAGCCTTCCTTGCTCAATTAATATATGTTCGATAGAAAGTATCGGTGTTGGTGAAGGGGGTACCCAATTAGGGTCATATGAATAATCCCCATACTGTCCATACATAGCACCTTGTTGGCCAACATAACCCCCATAATGACCATGAGTACCTTCTCCCACTCCTTGTCCAGCAGGGCCCGTCCCACTACTACTCCCTGCCTCGGTCCCTCCAACATGCCTGACATAACCACGACGAGGATCTAACTCAGTAGCACCAGGAAAATGCTCAACTGTCTCATAAGTGAGAGGCTCATCATCTCTATAATGACCCTCATCCCCGGGAGAGTCAGGTGGAATTCCTGCTGATGATGATGAAGTAGAAATACTTGACTCACTCTCCTCGTCCACCTCCTTTCCCCTTGGTTGACTTGTATCAGGTGCGCGCCCCTGTTGCATTGTCAAGTTTATTTCTTCCATCCTTTCTGAGGCCCTTATTGGCTCAGGCCTATCCCCAGTCAATTCCTCCATCAACTCCTCAAACTCTGGGTCTTTATCTAACATTGGTTCTTCTTGTTCCTCCAACCATTCACCTAACACTGTATCCTCTTCTGAAAAAATGTAGTCCAAATTAATTGGACAAAAATAATCCCGTTGATCCTCAAACTGTCTTCTCTTTCTATTTCTACTCCGGAGCTTGAGGTTGTAATGGATGTAGACCAATTTATTTAGCTTCTGCATTGTTAATCTATTTCTTGGTCTTGTGTGGATAAATGAGAAGGTGCTCCAATTTCTTTCACAATTAGAAGACGATGTAGTTTGACTAAGGACTTTAATAGCAATCGTCCTTAGTGCAGGAGCACTCTCTCCATAATTCAACCACCATTCAGCTGAAAATAAAAATAGAAATGATATTAGAGTCAATAAAATAATAATTAGAGTCCTTGAATAACATAGAGATGACATTACAATTTACAATCAATACCGGGATTGGTCTGCGTGATGGCTCTTCGCGCAGTGATCGTTCCAAAGCTTCCGGCACGTACATTGTATATGTCAATCTGAAGACGTTGAAGTAGAGAAATAAATTAGAGAACTTACATTCTTACAATGTTATACTTTTTCGGTTTTTCCCTTAATTAGCATACTGCCTACCTGATTTGTAGCCCAAATTGCTTCATCTGTATTCTCTGCTAGTCTTTCAATCACATTTTTTAGTCCCAAACGGATTTCATCAGATATGTGCCCATTCGTAAATTGTGGATTAAAGAAGTATCCTATAAAAGTGTAAAACCAATGAATTTTAGTCAATGATAAATTAATATAATGAGAAGAATTGAATACAATAATTCAAGTATTAAAGGAAATAGCCTTCACTTACCAGCAGAGTGTAAATCATGTTTCAATTGTCGTCCCCATCGATCGTCAATGGTCTTCCAATACTTTTTATAATATCTACAATCTGCTTGAATAACCAACTTTGATCTCTCCATGGCCTCATGTAAGAAGCCCATTGTTGGCTTATCATCGCCATCAACCAATCGAAGAACCTTTATTAGGGGATCAAAAACATTCAAAACACCCTTCACATGAGGCCAAAATTTATTGGACTCAATTGTTTTACATACTTCTTTTGTAATGGGACTTGGCCTCTTTCCCCATTTTGAATTCATGAACTCTTGTGATTTTATCAATTGAAGAAGTCCATCTCTATACTTGTAAACACATTCGATGGCAATGAAGTGGGTGGCAAATCTAGTGATGCCAGGCCGCAGTAGTTCATGGTTGTCTGTATACATTTTCATCATAGAAATGAGTCTATATGACTGATAAAAAAAATTTGTGATCTTCTTTATCTTACCAATCACTTGCACCATGACTTTTCCTTTTGCAATATCTTCAAGCATTAAATCCAAGCAATGTGCTGCACATGGAGACCAGAAAATCCTTGGCCTTTGTTTCATAAGCAACATTCCTGCAACCTTCATGTTTGCAGCATTGTCAGTAACAACCTGAACTACACAATCTGCCCCAATTTCTTCAATCACCTCATTCAATAACCTATTAATATATTTTGCATCTTGGATGTAATCAGTTGCATCAACTGATTTGATAAACACTGTGCCCATAGATGAATAAACTAGAAAATTCAAGAGATGACGATGTGTGATGGTCGTCCACCCATCGCACATTAGTGTGCAACCTCTTTCCCTCCATGCCCATTTGAAAGTTTGCACCCAAGCCTGCAATTCCTCATACTCTTTCTCAACACAGACATGCCCAATCTCATAAGGAGTGGGTGCCTTTATACTTGTACCATGTTCTGCAGCCGCATCTAACATGGTGGCGAAATAAGGAGAAGATGCCTTGTTGGGTGGGATGCCTCCATGCAAAAAAAAACTTTCCAGTAGCCCTTACTAGATGTTCTCTTGCTTTACCAAACTTGCCCTTTAGAGCTTTCATAATGCCAGGCTGCTTTGAAGTTGGTTTTCTATAAGCAAATGGGTCTGTTGGCCCCACCACATCTGGCCTACGAGGTGCATGTGTAGGAGGTTCAACCTCCTCAATGTCTGGATCTTCACGGACACGGGGTTGTTTTTGACTAACTGCCCGACGCAAACTCGCTGCCCCTAGTCCAGATGACCCACCACCATGCTCATATTGGCTACCTCTAGCGGCTGCTTCATATTGCATTCTTCTCCTCTCTTCCTCCTCTTGAAGTGACCTCACACTTTCTCTCCTAGCCCTCCTCATTTCTGGGTCTTCATCGTCATCATCGGAGGAACCAAATATTTCTTCTCTGCATACATCAAGTTCCTCAGTTATTCTTCTTGCTTGTACTTGTTTTTTTTTTGCAGATGCGTCAAGGAGCTCATGCATTTCAGCCCTTACATTTGGTGGCACTTTATGACATTTTGTCACCTGTCCTGATACATGTGCCAAATGTTGTTTCAATCGGGTAATCCCCCCATTGAGCACTCGTCCACAATAATTACATTTTACTTTGTTTTTGCTTCCGACTGCTTCACCATGTCTCCAAGCTGGATCTAAGTCACGCACCATTGTGACTAACTTCCTATAAAATAAGAAATTCATGTAATAGTAATACTCTAGCAACAATTATTTTTAGAAAAAGTAGAAGATTTAATAAAATCAATTTGAAATTCCTAAATATTTAGATCTAGCGTAAAAGTATGTAAATTAATCATTTATACACCACACAATGATCATGAATCATTAAAACAACATATTTATGATGAAATCCCCAAAAGATGATATATTATAATTCAAATATTGAAAAATCCGAAAATAAAATAATTAAAATAAAAATCTAAATCATGTTTATGACTATGAGTAGATGTAGATCTATCATCTACACACTATTAATAAGCCTTTGGTATCATAAATGCTCTAACAAGTAAAAAGTAAAAACAATTATTTTCAGAAAAATAAAAATTTAATAAAATCATTTTCAAAATACTAAATATATAGATCTAGCATAAAAGTGTGTAAATCAATCATTTATAAACCACACAATGATCATGAATCATTGAAACAACATATTTATGATGAAATCCCCAAAAAATGATATATTATAATTCAAATATTGAAAAATCCGAAAATAAAATAATTAAAATAAAAATCTAAATCATGTTTATGACTATGAGTAGATGTAGATCTATCATCTACACACTATTAATAAGCCTTTGGTATCATAAATGCTCTAACAAGTAAAAAGTAAAAACAATTATTTTTAGAAAAATCAAAATTTAATAAAATCATTTTCAAAGTACTAAATATATAGATCTAGCATAAAAGTGTGTAAATCAATCATTTATAAACCACATAATGATCATGAATCATTGAAACAACATATTTATGATGAAATCCCCAAAAAATGATATATTATAATTCAAATATTGAAAAATCCGAAAATAAAATAAATAAAATAAAAATCTAAATCATGTTTATGACTATGAGTAGATGTAGATCTATCATCTACACACTATTAATAAGCCTTTGGTATCATAAATGCTCTAACAAGTAAAAAGTAAAAACAATTATTTTTAGAAAAATCAAAATTTAATAAAATCATTTTCAAAGTACTAAATATATAGATCTAGCATAAAAGTGTGTAAATCAATCATTTATAAACCACATAATGATCATGAATCATTGAAACAACATATTTATGATGAAATCCCCAAAAAATGATATATTATAATTCAAATATTAAAAAATCCGAAAATAAAATAAATAAAATAAAAATCTAAATCATGTTTATGACTATGAGTAGATGTAGATCTATCATCTACACACTATTAATAAGCCTTTGGTATCATAAATGCTCTAACAAGTAAAAAGTAAAAACAATTATTTTTAGAAAAATCAAAATTTAATAAAATCATTTTCAAAATACTAAATATATAGATCTAGCATAAAAGTGTGTAAATCAATCATTTATAAACCACACAATGATCATGAATCATTGAAACAACATATTTATGATGAAATCCCCTAAAAATGATATATTATAATTCAAATATTTTAAAATCCGAAAATAAAATAATTAAAATAAAAATCTAAAAATCATTTGTATGAGTAGATCTAGCATGAAAGTATGTAGATCTAACTTCTAAGTGGAGAACGCAACCAAAGTAACAAACCAAATGATTTCTATGCTTCATCTAAAAATAAAAAACAAAAAATACATAATAAAATGGTATAAATTGATTTTCTCTTACCTTGAGGCTTGAATAATATTTCTTTAAGAAATAAATTTGAGATTTGAAAAGATACAAGATGGAGAGTAGTTGCAGCCCCTAAGGAGTAAGAAGATGAGAGGAGAGGAGAAGAAGAAGAAGATTAGGGATTTTTAAAAAAGTAGGGTTTTTTTCCATTATATATCATCTCGGCCGATATTTTGCAAAATATCGGCCGAGATATCGGTTCTGCCGATATTTTCAAAATATCGGCAGATATCGCCGATATTTTGGCGATATATTGCCTGCGATACCGAAACCGGTATCGCAGGCAATATCTCGTATCGGTTTCGGCCGATACCGATTCATATCGGCCGATATGAATCAGTATCGGCCGATTTTTTAATCTATGGTCCAGCCTCCTCCACCTCTCCATATCCCGGGGCAAGGCACATGCTCGCCCCAACACAACAACTATGTAAGGGCTGCTAACCACACGATCTTCCACCATCAGTAGCCTCCCAGTTTCGACCTCGAGGTCCGGCCTCCAAGGAGTCGGCCCGGTGGACTGGGATGCTGCCGCGCTTGATGACGGCACTGCCTGTGATGCTACCATGCTTGATGACGGCGCAGCTAGAGGGCTGGGCGGGCCCCCGATCCTGGGTTTTTACTCCGGCCGACTCTCCTCCCTTGGAATCTCGGCAGAGTGCTGCCGAGCTCTTGCACTTGGGGAAGTCGCATGAGTAGAAATGCTGACGACGACGGTGGTGGGAGAAGTAGAAGCAGGGACCAAAGGCAGGGAAGGGGCATTGCCAGCAGACGTGAGGGCATTTGAAGCCCGGTCCCTAAACACCTAAGCCTCCAGGTCCGCAATCGGCAGACGGAGTCGACGCCTTAGCACCATCTCTTCCTCTTCTTCTCCCGAGCTCAAGGATTCGATGACTGGACTCCTCGGCCGCGGAGAAGTCTCGGCCTCCGCAGCTGCAGTGCTGGTCTCGGCAGGCTCCGAGGAGGAACAAGATGCAAAAGCCCGTCATTAGCGTAGATCCGCTGCCTGGCGGGGATCGCGACCGTCACTTGTTCTGCTCCTTCTTTTTCTTTGAAAGCCTGACACCCTCCCTCAGGTACCTTCCTCTTGGGGAAAGAGCGGTACTTCGGTTCGTAGCCGAGGAGCGCCCAGGCAGACCGGCCTTTGTGACCCTGGTAGTTGTACGGCCTGAAACCATGCTTCGTTTCTCGCCCAACCGACCCGCTTGGCTTCTTCTCTTTTTTGACGGGCGTCTGCACCACAAACAAAAGGTGCCAGTTCGGCAGAAACACAAGAAGGAAATTAAAGAAAAACTAAAGGGCTCGGTGTTTACTTGGAGGGGCCTCGAAGCCACGGGGAACCCTGTAAGTCCTCTCCACCTCGGACGCACCGAACTCCCAGTTGCCAGAGACGAACAGGCGGTCATCCCCGGCATACCGGTACGAGTCCCTCCAGCGCAAAGACAAAGTACCGCCGGTTCTCCTTCACCCGGAGGTAGTAGGTATTGTCGCCCCCTCCGGACTTACACAGGTCATATACATCCTCGATGTCATGGACACCGAGGTTGATGTCTAGGATCCTATTTAGTTCAGCGACACCCATTATTATTTTGAAGCCATTGGGCATTAGTTGGTAGGGGCAGAGGTTCCATATTCTTAGGCAAATCCTCAGAAGCGGATGAAGGGGGAATCGAACCCCACCTTCGATCATGATGAGCAGCATGAACGGCATCCAGCCGCTGGTGAAGGTCAGGCCATCAAAAGGGTTCTTTGTGAGGCCCCACTCCTTGTGGGCCCTCAATTTGATTTGAATAATTATTAATATAATACTATCTATCTTAATATGCTAATTAATAGGGTTTAGTAGAATAGTTTGTTAATGTTCCTAAGTCTTAGGATTTGGCTTTTAGATATTTCTTTATAGATATAGGGTGTTCATTGTAAATTTAGTAGGGTTTTAATTAGATTAGGACTTAGCTAATAATTAGTCTTAATAGGAGGTGTATTATGAGTTAAGGAAGCTTATAGAATTCCACCTAAAGACCCATTTACCCCTGGCCTTATCTCTTCCCCATTTAAAACTAAACTACCCTTTTGGTAATGGTCCTAAAATTCTAACCTATATATTCACAACTATTGCAAATGAAGCCTAAACCCTAATTCACTCTCACTCATCTCTCACCTTCTCTAACTGACTCTCTAGAACCCTAATTCCTAATTCCAACAACTAGGAGATTAGAAGATCAGCCCCAATTTGCAACATCAACTCTATTTCAGCTATTGGATCTTCTCTTTAAACTCTATTTCCACTTCAATTGATCAAAGGCAAGTACCCTATGCTAGTACCACAGAATGCATGATTTTCTTTCTCTTGATTCTGTAAATTCAATTCAGTTGAGTATATATGCATGTTAGATTTACCATTTGAGCTTTGTATTATGGATGTTGGCCATTTGATGGATGGGTTCTCCCAGTTAGAAGATCAATAGCCTGGTTTAGTGATGGATGGATGGACTTAGAAGTGTTTTACTGTTTTTACATGCTTCTATGATGAATGGAAGAGATTGGTGGTAAATTGGATGAAAAATGGGTTGAAGAAGGAAAATTCCAGAAATTTGAAATTTCACATCAACGCGTGTACCCGGTCGACGGCCTACAGCCCGGTCAAACGGGCACACTAAAAACAAAGGAGTTCAAGTCCCATTTAAATTTTCTAAAAATTCACAGGCCAGTGTACCCAGTTGACCGGACCTTGTGCTCGATCGACCGGATACACAGGTTCTTGTAGAAATAGCTGAGGCTGGAAATTCTCAGACTGTGCAGGAATTCACATGGACCCGGTCAACATCCAGGCCACGATGTCGACCGAGTACACTGTGAAATCTAAGTATACAGCATTCAGCCCCCCAGCTGTTTGGCCTCAGGTCCATGTGGACCCGGTCGACATCGTGGCCACCGGTCGACATCATGGCCACGATGTCGACCGGGGACACTGCCATGATATCGACCTGGAGGTCAACATCCAGAGTACCAGGTCGACATCCCTAGGGATGATGTCGACCAGATACATTGTGGAAAGTGAAATTCAGATTTCTGCATAATATGATGTTTGATCAATTGCGATGCCCATTGACCATCCAAATAGGCCTCCATTAATGTGCCAAGACAGAGTCAATGATGTAGCTTAACCTTGACTCGTGGGGTCCCCCAAATAGTTTTTTTGGGATTTGAATTATCGGTGATTTGAACCTTAAACGTAGTCAATGATGTCCGTAACTTCAGGAGCACCAGATATATCATCTTTTGACATTTGAGGGTACATTTAGGGATCCAATTACATGATGAGGCCCTGGACCAAGAGTGGACCATTACTTAGGTTGGACCCTTGTCTATTCTACTTGATTCTATTATTTGGAGGATTTTATATATTGTTCTTCTCTTCTATCTTTATTATTGTTATAGACCTGTCAATTAAAGGGAAATTAGAAGACCTGAACCTCGAACTACTTAGTGGTGACCCAATGATGTAATTGGAGATAGATAACCCGTGTCTATGGCTAGGCAGGCCCTCATACGGCCTAAGATTGAGTGTGTGGAACCCTAGAATGAAGAGGTTGGTTATAATGAGTTGTGTATGAGTATGGATTGGTTACTTACATTGTTATAGACTAAGGCCATGGTTGTGGGCCTAGTATGGATCCAATAATGTTTGGACTTGGACTTGGATATTGGACTGCGTTCAATGATATTGTACTTTAACCTCTTAGAGACTTGGTTAGGACCTTGCTCACGCAAGACAAGCCTAGACAGACACAGACTTGTATTTGTTTCTATGAGTCGGCACTAGACATTCACTCAGTTGATCTAAGCTCAGCCTGTTGACTGATCATCACTAGTAGGATGTATAATTATATTGGTTATGACTAGAGCTATCATGATGAGCTGTGATTAGATGGATGGTGTGATACCGAGTCCGATCTAATCTGATAAAGGGGTGTGATCGGTGCGATAAAAGGATATGATCGGTGTTGTATATATTGTTATTATCAATGTTGTTATCCCTTGCATGTTTATTATATTTTTCCCACTGCGACTATTTACAGTATGGGAGGGCCACGGCATAATATCCCGTGGTATATCCAACTTGTGTGAATGTGCCACATTGTTATCTGATTAGATTAGATTTCTTATATTTCTGATTTTAAACTGTTATTTACTGCTCTATTGCCTAGTTTATGTTTCCTTGTTATTCTTATGATTATATACTCGTCTCTATTCTCTTTTGTTGCATAAATACTATGTTATCTGTATATGGTGCCTTGCCAGATCCTTGGATCTGACCCATCTTTGGTGCTTAGGTCTCGACCTTGACCCCGCGGGTGACGCGTACCATGAGGCGCCGGTAGTAGGCGGGTACTGTTGGGGACCGGTTGACCAGGTGGTCGAACCGGAGGATGGAGCGCCTGCTCAGGGTGTTTGAGTACAGTTTATTTTGAGCTTTTGAGAGTTTATTGTAGTGAGCAGGGCATTATCTAAATATGTAATTAAATTGGTTAACTATACTTTGAGATTTTTGTTAGACTTCAGCCATGTTCCATTTGATTCATTTTATATGATACTTATTGTTTCCGCTATCTTTTCTTATGGTTCCGCATTACAACTGTTGATTATATTATTGTTCAAAAGTTTTAAAAATTTGACCTCACTGCGAACAATGATCTTGGAAATTCTCGGATATTCCGGGAAGTAGCGCGCCAAATTTGGGTACTTTAGCGGTAACTTCGGTATTCAAAATTGGGGCGTTATATTCTCCGAGTTATCGAACCTAATCTAGACGTCATCCGGAATCCTATATCTAGCCCTGAACTTGGCCCTGGCCCGTGGGTTTTCTAGCCAGTGCCTATAGATCCCCATTCCTAGATCTAAAGAAGACTGGGAAAAGGAAAAGGGAAGACGCAAAAAAACCCTAAACCAAGCAAGGCAAAGAAAGAACCCTAGAGGAGGTGCAGAAGCAAAAAGCAAGAAAACAGAAACAAAAAAGGACAAGTAGGAAGAAGAGTTTACAGAACGAATGACGACTACGGGTTTGTGTAGCTTTGGTCTCGGATGGGTTTTCTTTCCAGCAGAACCTCCTCTCTCTAATGAACGCAAAGGTAAACAACAGGGAAGGGGCATCCCTATTTGTAATGAAGAAGGAAGTGCCGTTTCGAATTTCGAGGGACGCATGTGTGAGGCGTCGCCTCCACAAGTCTCCTCGCAGCGACGGGACGCTCGATCAGATGGTGACACGTGGCACCAACAGTACGTCTCCCACAAGGTATTAATTATTTCGGGTAGACGGAATGACATTTTCATAAGGATCAGACGTCAGCCACCGGCATAGAGATGAAAAAGAGCACTTACTCCGAACTCATTACTCGGAAGAGTCCTCCATCACAATGCTTAGCTTCCGTGCTTCTATAACAGTACCAGCATGGAAACTACATTCAGCTCGGTAGTAGTGCTTAGCTTCCGACCTCTAAGAGTTGGAGAACTCTAAGAGGTCAAAAGCTAGGGGCAATTGTGTGGGAGCAATCCCGTAACACCGAGATTATGCTAAGATTTGGTAACAGTACCGGCTCGGTTTGTATTGGTCTCGGTTATGTGCAGCTCGGCAGGTGAGAAAAGTGTCAGCTCGGCAGCTTGGCAAGAGTGTCAGCTCGGCAATAGTGTCGAATAGCTTGGCTACTCTCAGCACGGTAACAGTACCGCTGCTCTTAGCTCAGCAATAGTGCCAGTTGTATGAGCATCTCGGCACGGTGCGAAGACACATTCATCTCATGATTATTTCTGAACTCAGTACGAGTAATGAGCGCCAGTCAAATATGATCATCTCCTATGAATAGTACGGACAAGTGCTGTCAGATAGGGTGGCGCGTGATAGAAATAAGGAGTTGACTCTATTAGGCGATCACGTCAGTAGTCCTAGGGAGAATGGGAAGCCGTCCGATGGGACTCTCCCTTTTTATCTACCACCAAGTAGACCTTACCCCCACCTACCTCCACTCAGCAAGAGGCTTGATAGGACTTTCGCCTATATATAAGCATGGGATTAGTCCCAGTGAGGTACGCAACATAACGCAACTCAACACAAGGCATATACCTTCATACTCTCATTCCTCCCTACCACTCATCCTTTGCTTAGTTGCAGAACTAACTTAGGCATCAGAGTGCCTTCGGCTAACAGCAGTCAGGGCCTTTGACCTCTTTCTCTCCTTCCCTTTCAGGTCTCATACGTTCGGTCTTTTCCAAAAGAGTTCTACATTCACTTACTTAAGCTCGTGTCATTTTTGGCACCTATAGTTTCCAAAATGAATATAAAATATGGTTGATGTTCTTTGCATAATCTTTTTAAATCCCGAACTGTCGAGGCCGGTATAATGCCTCTACAATTTCAAACTATACTTTTCTGAGAAGCTGAGTCTTTGCTGATTTCAGAGACCAACGTTGCTGATTTTTTGTTTTTGCTTAATTTATTGATGGTTGAGGTATAACAGAGAGAAGAATTATATGGACACTTAGTAGAGGAGTGAGGAGAGGTTGTTACTTGAATCTGTAAGCGGATGGTCATAATCTGGTTGTTGATGATGCCGGTTGCAGGTCGAGAAGCTTTGTGGCCCCATTGGTTGTTGCAACCTCCCTCCCGTGATGTGATGGAAGTCTCTTCTTCCCACTATTAGCTCTTGGATTCATTTGAGGGCCGCTTGAGTTTTGCTCCTTCCTGTGGTCCATCCCACTATTAGATCCTATCCCTGTTAAAGGACTTTGAGATTCCAGATTTCCTTCATCTCCTCTAGATGCTTGGTTAATAATTACAACAGCATGAATGGCTTCTGATCCAGCAGCATTAGGTTGATTAGGTGCCTCCTCGTCTATTTCCATGAGAGTCTCGTCCCTTGTGAACACCATTCCCTCTTCTTCATTGCCGATAAGAATATTAGTTGTCCTAAGGTTCAGATGTGTTCGAGTCATGGGTAACAGAGGTGGGAATATGAATTGGGGTTATTGGCTCATTAATGGTGGGGTCACTGGACCCCTCTTGATTTTCCCGGCCAGACCCAACAATTTGGCTTCCCATCCTACTACAGCCCACATAAGGTCTAAATGCTTGCTTTGGATACCCAGGCCCAGCTTCCCTTTGCTCACCAAAGGAGTTCTGTAAGGCCTGCTGTCCACTTCCATGCCTACATCCCATCTATCCACTATCAAAGAGATTACGCTTCCCAAACCCAGTTTCGAAGAAACGATTGTGGTGCTCAAAACCTGGTGGTGGGCCATCTCTTGGGATCTCCCTTAATCTTATCTCTTGCTCCTCAAAACAAGGATTCATTTGAACTCTTCTCTGACCAAGTAGTCTAACCGAAATACCGAATCCTCGTCATATCTCTGCATTAAATGCCTTTCAACGAAGAGATAGGCATGTGTTATATCACTTCCATCTATCTGCCTTTGAACTCTCAGAAAAGCTTTCAGCCTACCTACATGTTCAGGCTGCAGTGCATTAATGTGGACTTCACACGTGGTGGTAGCCCCTAGGAACTTGGTACTCTGTCCTTCTTCATCATTTCTGTGAACACCATTCCCGTTAGGAGAGCTTCTAGCTGTTGGATGAGAGGCTGAGTCCAAGTTGCGCTGGGCTGGGTTCACTGAGATCTGATAGTGCAACTCGTTTCCCCACTGTTGATCTCCATCACTGGCTTCTCCCCACTGTTGAATTGCCTCCATGGCTTCACCCCCCCATCTGAGTTCAATCACAGTGTTCTATCCATTCTAATGCAGTCTCTCTCCTATATCTACCACAGCACATCCATTCTCCAAATGGGTAGTGGCCTCCTCCCTCCCATATATCAAGGATCCTCATCAAGGCCCACCTGAGTAGGGTTGGAGGGGTTTTTGGCAAGGGGTAGGGAATTGGGCACTCTTCTTCTCCAAGGATAATAAGACCACAAAACTTGCAAACATAATTCAGTTTTTCATATTTTAATAAGATCCATCTGTCCTCATGAGTTAACCGAATGGCAGGGTGGAAGAGCATTTTCAGGTCCATGATCATTCTCACCCTAACTATGTCTTCGTAAGGGATCCCTTCTTCATCTGAAAATCTAATTTCCTGCACATCTCCCTCCTTTCTACATATATCTCTAACTACATCTTCTCTGAAATAAACCATTGGAAGGTTGTGGAGCTGAACCCAGAAGGATAGGAAGTCTAGTTTGTTGTCCAGAAAGGCTTGCCTTGGGTTCACCTAGGACAACTTTATGATAACACCATTAAAGACCCATGGTCCCTTTTTCCATAGAAGATCTACCTCTTCCTGAGTCCTGAAGGTAAAGGAAAACTTTCCATCCGGCATGGATTTAATATTGGATTTGCTAGCCCAGTCCAGTTGGATTTAACTCCTCATTTGTGTTGTACAATGAGAGATACACGTTAGTTGCAAATTACACTAAAAGTAAGAACCCATTTTATAAATTTCACACAAACACACTATTATAAAAGAAATACACTTTTAAGCCTACACACTTACAAGAAAGAGACCCACTATACTTTACTCAATATACTCACTTACTACAAAAGGAGCACTCACACAAATTTCTCACTACACACTTGAACTCTCCCCTCACACTTCTGTGTGTCTCACTCCACACTTCACTCACTACACTTGAGCTAGTCTTATCTTCACTCAATTGACTTCATTGCATGACATGCACCTCTATTTATAGCCTAATGGAACTTGAGTCAATTAAGAGCATGTGGCTCTTAAGTGGTTCACGTGGCCCTCTAGATCTTTACAAGTTTAAGTCGGTCTTAAATCTTCTCGAATGAGTGAGTCGGTTGTGAGGTAATGGGAGCCTTCTTGAATTCTCTAGAACATGGGAGAGTCTTGGCATTGGGCTCTTTCTAGACTACTATAGAGTCTTGGAGACAAAAAGTCACAAGGTCAGTGTTTGACTGACAATTTGATATCGTTCATGTTAAGCCACTTCTTACAAACTGGAGCCCCTACCATACAGAAGGTGACAGTTTGGTGCTCCTGGATTTGGATATCCCTACTCAAAGAGACACCGCAGTCAATGTTCTCGATCATCTGCCTTGCCCTAGGCCGAAGAGGGCTCTCTTGCCATGCCTGGTTTCTTTGATCTCTCATGGGTGGGGAAAACCGCTGGTTAGTCTGAGTGGGGTTTGAATGGCCCTGCATTCTAAGGTTAGATCCTTCTTGGGATTCTTGGCCACTTCTAGGAGTCCTCTCCATACCTTAAGAGCTCTAGCAATGGATGTCAACTGGTTGTGAGCTCCAAGTGTAGAACTGCGATAAAGTAACAAACTGGTGAGACCAGGTCGATCCATGGGGAGCAATGTAAATTTATGTTTCTCTTCAACTTGTACCTGCCCTAAATTAAAAATCTAAATCTAGCCTAAAAAAAACTAGAAAAGTACATTATTATTCCTAGTTTTCAGAAATTAAATTAATTACAATACAATGAAAAGAAAACTTCATAAATCTAAAAACATCTAAAAACTCAAGTTGCTACAAAATAATAAACGAGTTAAAACTACCAAAAATAAAAAGTACCAAAAATAAAAATAAGAAACTAAACTAGAAACAAAAGAAACCTAAGTTAGAAAGTTAGTAATGCAATGTATGCCATGAGATGCTGAAAAACTATCTAAGTCTGAAAAACTAGTATGCTGGGTTGTTTTAATACATGTTTTATCCTAATCTAATGCAACCTAAAACCGAGTTCAATGGCAGGATCTTAAATTATATTGGTGCATGAATCAAATAAAAAAAAAAAAACGGAAGTTGAAAACGATTTAAAACGAATGAGATATGAGTACATGAACATAACTTAAAACCGAAATTGTGCATAAATTTTGCACACAGGTGGGTGCGACCAGCCATGTTTGGCCACTGGTTCACCATCTTTCCAAAATTATTTTTTCTTGAAATTCTGGGATTTGAAAGCACACTGATCAAACTTTAATTTCCCTAAGTTTTATTGAAAAATAATGTGTTTTGATTAGGTTTTCAATCGCAGACTTTTCATATAAAATCTGTAATGAAATTTCTGCAACAATGTGCAGAATGGTGCACTTTATGTTGGGATCCGAATTTCCAAAAAATATCTGGCCGAGATTCTTGACTCAAATCTCTAATTTTTCTTGCTTATTCAATTTAAAACTCCGATTTCAATTTCGATTCAGTTTTGAATACCCAAATAACCAGCAACTTAAAATATCTAAACTCCACCAATATGAATTTGCATGCAATGCTAACTAGTTCCAACCATAAACTATGCAAAAAAAAAAAAAAAAAAAAAAAACAGAGAGACAAAAATTGAATTGATCATAAAAATAAAGACAATAAACAAAAGTTCAAGAATTTAAATGTGTGGTGAAAATAAGAAAAGTAAATGTGTGGTTTTAACAGAAACTTAAATGTGTGGAAGAACACAAATTTAAATGTGTGGAAGTGTATTCTTCTCTTTCAAAATTCTTTTCTACGAGGAGTCATAATTTGAATCATGCTCTTAGGGCCTTTGGGTTGTCAATCCAAACACCAATAAGAAATAAAACATAAAACAAGCACCAATTACCCAAGGACAAAAAAGAAAAATTGAAAAGAGTAAGAAACAATTTCACTAATATGCAAAGTCTTACATAAAATAAAAAAATAAACAATGACAATTACATAGTAGGATGAGAAGCCACTTCTAGATGAAAAAACCCAAGGGTGTAGTGTTATTTCCAGCCAAATCTCCTTGAGGACTTCAATGGAGAGAAAGAGAGAGGAACAAGATGGAGTGTAATAGTAATTCTAGAGAGAGCTGGTCTTTCTTCTCATGAGAGGAGAGGGATGCCTCTGCTATCAATTTATAGATTTTTCCTCTTTTTCTTTCCTTCTTTGTTCCAAGTTTGTAGCATGCAATCTTCTTTGTATGGTAATTCCCTTCATTGGCCAACAAGTCTCCAAAGAAATAGCAGGGTGAGTGAAAGATTTTTGGTGCTTTCCATGTACAAAATTGCAATCCCGAGTAGAAATTCTAGTACCAATGCGGGTGTAAGAATACAAGTTCAAGCACATGTTGCTGCAGTAGATTTTATATATTAAAAAATGATTTTATATATTAAAGGCATGCAAGTTTAATGATTTTATATATTAAAACACAGTTTGTTGATCCAATGGAAACCAATGTCTTCCCCATTCCTATAATTTCCCACCAGGAAATCAAGGCTTTGTCTCTGCCGGCCGCCTTCCAGAATCCAGCTGCAGTGGCTCTTCCTATCTTTGTGATTGAAGAAGTACAATTCATTTTGCTCTTCATAACCAAGCCTGCATCTCTCTACATGTGATTAACAAAGAGGTTAATGTAGTCTTCTTTAAATTGCCAAGAATTTGATTTGTATAGCTCTATTTTTTCACGAAACTACATACCTTGAAGATCCCATGGCTCTATTCTGTATAGATCAATTTCTGTGATAACACCTAAGTCAATCTTTTGGGATGCCACTTTCTTTGTCAGGTAGTAACCCACTAGCTTTTCGCGACACATGATTCTATTTCCATTTGCTTCTTACCTGAAATCAAGAAAGATATGGTTGAGACAGAGAGAGGGTCCTAGAAGACTGAAGCCAGAGAGTACATTGATTCATGTCTTCAAATTTCTTTGAACTCGTTGAAAAATGGGATTTAGAATAATGAGAGCTTGCACGCATGCTCAAGAGACAGAGACCCAATGACCAATTCCATTCGACTTCTCTGGTCTAGTTATGTGGATCGAAGAAGTCTTGCAAACTTACTTAAAAGACCGAAGTTCTATAATTCTAGGCAGGATATAAATGTAGAGTAGTTATATATGATTCTCTAGAAGCATATGGTGGAATGAACATGCATCAATGAACCCTTATATGACATGCAAACATGCCAATTCACACCATCTAAATCATAGTCCCATCGAAGATGGTATAACTCTAACCACCGGAAAAAAAAAAAAAGAAAAAAAAAAGAAAGAAAGCGTCGTTCATCATCTGATCAATGCTCACTAACTGAATGGGCTAAAACAAATCCAATGACAATCTATATTAAATAGAAACTCGTGATGATCAATGCATTTTCATTCCTCTTCTATTCCCTTATTCCCATTCTAAACTCATCACCCAAAACAAGAAAAGGCTACTTTCATTCAAACATATGCATACAACAAAGAAACTAGAGCAGCAGAGAAGACGATTCCAAATCTTTTTTTTTTTCTTTTTTGGTATGTGTTGACTTTCCTTAGCCAAATCCCTTCATATGAGTGTACAATTGTCACTTTCCCACAAACCCTCATCCACAAATATAGAGGGATCGATTTGGCAACCAAAGAGTAACAAAGTGGTGGGGACACTGAGAAGCAACCAAGCAGGTTGTAAAAGTTCTCATGATCCAACATCGGCCAAGCCCTTCATCAGGAGTTGAAAGTGCTAATGTAGGGTATCTTAGTTGAGAAAGAGAATTGTTGATGGAGCCTGGAGGAGCAACCATGGATTCAACGTCATGGAAAAAAGGCACTAAGCTATATGTGGCCCATAAGAAAAAAAAATTGAATGGTTCATGGTCAATTAACAGGCATAAAAAAATTCACATGACTCCATGGTCAATTAACGGAAAGAAGCACAAGAATTGAATGGTTAGGCTCTTCAAACTTTTCTCTATATAAACCATCTATTAATAGGCCAAAAGGGCACTAAGCTATGTGGCCCGCTTATAATAGCTCTTAGCATTGGCTAACGAAGCTAGGTTCTATACATGCAAATTCCACCAATGGTAATGGAAATGCGTCTGTTACCACGACACGCCAAAATGGTGCGATGAAACAGAAGAGTGTCAAGGTGGCTGAGCAGTAGTAGGGGAATGAGAGAATGAAATGGGTTTCAAGGGGAAAGTACAGAGGGCGATGATACAGAGGTGTCAAGGTGGTTGAGCAGCAGTAGGGGAATGAGAGAATGAAGTGGGTTTCAAGGGGAAAGTACAGAGGGAAAGGCATGCCCACGTGAGTGGGTTGCCGTCTGGTTCAAAAGGCAAAAGCAACAAGAAAGGAAAAATGTTTGGCTGCCAGGTTACCTATCGGGTTGCCAAGACTATTTTGGGCCTTTATTAGTTTCTAGAACTGCTTTGAGTCTTTTGGGGTATTTAAGGCCCTATTTTTTTGTAATTTTCCCTAGAACTTATCATGTTTTTCTTTTTTTTATATATTTTTAAATATTTTATTTATATTATAAACTTTATTTCCTGTACTAAGCATGGGCTTGTTTTGCTAGTCCAAATGAGACCTACTACACCTATTGCAACCTGACACACATTGGAGCAAACCTTTTTTTTTTTTTCCTCCATCTTTTTTTCGTAGATTCCATCTATTTTTTTTAGAAATTCGTCATCACTAATTTTTTTTTTTTTTTTGTTGCATCATTGATATATGAGCCTCTCTCCTTATGTTAGATCTTTTGTTGCATCATCTTTTGTTTATAGGCTGCTATACAATAAATGTATTGTGTAGTAGAGGAAGTTCTTCATTGTGTAGATCTTAGGAGTAGACAAAGGCAGTTGCGGGCCTAGATGATTTTTTAACAAATGAGTTTCCTCTCTATCAAATTTGAGATAAGAACAAATGAGTTGCATGATGACCTTTTACATAAAAAAGGGAGAAGCATATCGTGATATCACAAGATTCTCGTAATATCATAGCAAATGGGAATATTTTTTTTTATTATAAAGAAATGTATTGAATCTACAAAGCACACTGAAAGCAACATTTACTATTTCTTTTTTCTACCATCAATAAGGGTTTAGGACAAATTTAATACAAGAGGATTTCAACTCACAGACCCTAAAAAAAGAGAGGGGAAAACCCTCTATTTACCCATGGATGGATTTATCATATTATGCAAATGCATACTTTATGTAAGCTGTTTACACAATTGTCTTCCCTTTGCTTGCTTGTACTTACCATTGACACTTTTTGCTAGTTTATATTGAAAAGATAATGGTTTTTTATGCATTTTCTTTTTCACATTCTTTCTTTGATTTTATTTACTTTTATTTGGTAAAACATTATGTGTTTTTCCTTTTGTCACATAATGCTATTTCTACAATTTCTACTATTTTCACTATTATTTGTTGTTTTTAACGGTTTACAATTAAATATCTTTGTACTTTTCTCCCTTTAAATTATTTTTTTCTCACTGTTTTCCTGACATTTAACATGCTCTTTCTCTTTGGTTTTCTATTTGTAGCTTGTTATAGCTCTAGTTTTTTAAATATCTTTTACCTTTCTCTATTTTACTATTTTTTTTAATTAAAATTCTACCATTCTGAATTTTCCCTTCTCTCAACATGCTTCTCTCTCTCTCTCTCTCTCTCTCTCTCTCTCACACACACACACACATTAATTCATTTACTCTAGTTTGTTATGGTTCCATATTCTTAAATATCTTCTACTTCTCTGTTAATTATTTTTCTTTTTTCTGCATTACAACATTCTTACTGGAATGTTCTAGATTTTTATTTTTCAAATATCTCTTGAAAGGTTAGAGCAACTCCAATAGCCCCTTTATTCCTCCAACTCAACAAGCAACGGTAGTAAATGGCATATCATTTTGCCTCCAATAGAACCTCCAAAACCACGTGGCATTTGACATTGGGGTTGGTATGCCAAATTTGGCATACCAAAAAGTAAGACTTCAAATATTTTTTTAAAATAAAATAATACTAATGCCTGTTGCAAATCACTATTTGGGATGGAACCTTTGGTCAATGAACATCTGTGGTTCAACGGGATGGAACTATAGTGATGACTTTGCCTCAAAGAGATGTTGCATTTGAAGTTGGTACCAGTAGCTGTTTGGGATGGAACCATGGTCGGTGAACTTTCCACGGCTAGATTTATAGCCGTTGTAGTTTTTTTTTTTTTTTTTTTTTTTTGGACTTTTTTTAATTTTAATGGGTAATTATAAATTGTGATAATTTGAGAAACTCTTGGAACTTGGATATCTATAAATTATGAGTGTTTGAAGTCCTTTTTTTTCCTCATTCACACTATGGATTCTCAATTCTCTTAATTTCCTAATTTTTCTACTTAATATTCACAATATTTCGATGAGGCATCCAAATTCCCTACTGATGATGCGCCAAAGAAAAAGGTTGTTAGTCGAGGTGACGGCTTCAGTATAGAAGAAGACCGTCTTCTCATCAATTCGTGGTTGAACACCAGTCTAGATGCTGTGCATGGAAATGAGCAGAAACTTGGGGATTTTTGGGAACGAGTGGGAGAATACTATCACAACAATAAGTGATTTCCCAGTGATCGAATAGACAAAATGTTGTCACAACGATGGAAAAAGATTCAAGCTTCTGTCAACAAATTTTATGGATGTCTTGCCATAATTATTTCCAGAAATCAAAGTGGCACGAATGAACAAGATAAGGTAAAATTACATGTGTGTGTGTGTGAAGTTTTTTTTTTTTTATTAATCTGAGCTTACATTTAATTTTCAGATTGCAGAAGCAGAAAAAAGTTTACGAACATCTATATGGATCAAGATTCACCTTGGACCATGCTTGGATCTTGTTGAGGCACCAACCAAAGTGGATACAACTGCAACAACAAGTACTAGAGGAGACATCCATAAAAAGAGCAAAATCTTCAACTTCTGGCTACTCATCATCTTCTAATCCAAGCACTCCCATAAATATTGAGGAGGATGAGACAATTAACAATGCTTATGATCCCATGACGAGACCATCAGGCAGAAAGGCTGAGAAAAGAAAAATGAAGCAAACCGCTATCAACGAGCCCCACCTGTTGCAGATCTCATCCAAAAAATGATGGATGACAAAAAGGAAAGAGATGAAAAAAAAAATAGAGCTTCTTAAGCAAAAAATTGAGCAAGATGAGAAGAAGGTGCAATTAAAGAAAAACAAATGGAGATGGAGATTATGAGTATGGACACGTCCAATGTGTCTGAGGAAAAACAACAATACTATGCTAAAAAAAAAGACTTGAAATTCTGAGAGGGTTAGGTGGTGGTTTCTAAATTGTATTTTATTTTTAGAATTAATATGTATTTTTTATTTTAATTAATGAATTATTGTTTGTTTAAATATAATATTGTGCTTCAATTTTCTAAAGTTGTCATATCACTAGCCGTTTTATAGCCATTGGAGAAAACTAGCCGTTTTATAGCCTTTGGAGAAAACTTGTCGTTTTATAGCAGTTGGAGAAAAATAGTCGTTTTATAGCCGTTGGAATATTTCATATATACAAACCACTCTAGAAAAAAAATTCTTACACCCCAACTACTTACTTCTCTTCATCTCAAAATAAGAAAATCTTTAGTTCATCACTTCAGAGATGTCTCAAAATTATACTGATTCTTCTTCTTACGCGACGGATAAGCTATGGCATACCGTCACAAATTCCAATTCGAACGAAGAGTTGCAGATGTTGTGTAGGGCTGCTCTAGAAGAAGAAAGAGAAAACTTAAGAAGGAGAACGAAAGTGCATTGTGGTTCTATTCAAGGTCACACAATCATCCACAGAGGATGAATCTCAGGACATCACAGGCTTTACAATGACTACTTCAGTGAAAACCCTGTCTACACTACATCTCAATTTCGAAAGAGGTTTCGAATGTGCAAACCTCTTTTTCTTCGAATTGTAAATGCAGTGGAGGTATGGCTGTCAAAATGCCACACGACCCGTTAACATGACACGAACCCACACGATATTAACGGGTTCGGGTGAGCTCTTAATGGATTTGGGTCGTTAATGGGTCAAACCCGTTAACACGTTAAGTTAACGGGTCGTGTACGAATTACACCAGTAACCCGTTAAAAACCCGTTTAACCCGTTAATTTTCTTTTAGTCCCTAAGTGTAGCTAGAATTAATTTATATTCATAAGAAGAAATTGAAATTTATTATTGTATAGTGGGATTTTAGGTCGGATCTACTCAAGATCCTCACTTATTGTTTCGTGTGCCTTATAAAAATTTCTCTTTATATACTTTTGTATGGATTTTCTTTTAATTTATGAAATAACTTAATTACTTAACGGGTTCGGTCGTGTAACCCATTAAATTAACGGGTCGTGTTCGGGTTGGATTTTTTGACCTGTTTAAGTTAACGGGTCGTATATGGGTTTAGGTGATTTTAACACAAATTCGTTTACCCGTAACCCGAATTCGTTAATACGACACGATTGACAGCCCTAAGTGGAGGCTCATGACCCATACTTTCATAAAAAAAAGAAACTATGCAGGCAGTCTTAGTTTATGAACTCTTCAAAAGGTCACAGCTGCAGTGAGGATGCTTGCTTATGGAGTTGCGGTGGATGTTGTAGACGATTGCATGAGGATCGCTGAAAGTACCTCTATAGAATCATTGAAAATGTTTGTACAAGTGATCATTGATGTTTTGTGCAACGAGTACTTGAGAACACCAAATAATGCTGACATTTGTAGACGGTTATCAGAAGGTGAGAGACACGGGTTTCCTGGGATAGTAGGTAGCATAGACTATATGCACTGGAAGTGGAAGAATTGTCCAGTTATGTGGAAAGGCATGTACGCTTGTGGAGACCACCGCGAGCCTTCTTTGATTCTTGAAGCCATGGCATCGTATGATCTTTGGATATAGCATGCTTTTATTGGACTACCGGGATCGCACAATGATATCAATGTGTTGGACCGATCTCCTATATTTACCAACCTCGCCGAAGGCCAAACTCCTTCTGTCAACTACTCAATCAATGGTTATGAATATACAACTGGCTACTATCTTGCTGATGGCATATATTCATCGTGGGTGACATTTGTAAAAACAATTTCATGTCCTAACAGGCTAAAGGCCACAAATTTTGCTGCAGCTCAAGAGTTTGTAAGGAAGGATGTGGAGCGTGCGTTTGGAGTGCTATAGGCACGTTTTGCAATGATTTATGGGCCTGTTCGTTTCTAGGATCGTCAAACACTCCAGTATATAATGAAGTCATGCATCATAATGCACAACATGATTGTCGAAGATAAACGCGATAAAAGTCTTCCGCCCAATTACGATGTACGAGAGGGGGAATGTAGTGACCTTATTGTGTCACGTAACAACACTGCAGAATTTCAGGATTTCATTCAAAACCACTAGCATATTCACGACAAGAGAACAAATTCTCAACTCCAACCCGATCTGGTTGATCACCTGTGGCATTTCCAAGGTCAATATGAAGAAGCTTGTGATTGACTATAATATTAGCTAATTTGATTTTACGATTTCAATGAAAAATGGGTTTCAAATACAATTTGTGCATTTTTTGTTTTTTCAATAATTTTTTACTTTAAAAACATTTAAATCGCACCAAATCCCATTAAATATAAGTAAGATATATGTAATAAAGCAAATGAGGATTAAATGAAAAAAGAATAAAATAATAATTTGACATCTCTCTTGGAGTTGTCCAAGTGAGAAGCCAAATTTATATATGCCTTTTTTGCCACATAAGTCTTTATTTTGAAAAAGGCATATGCATATTTGAAGTGTCTCTTGGAGATGCTCTTAGTTTTCTTTTGAACCATTTTTTTTTTTTTTAATTTTTTGGTCACCCAACCCACTGTGGTATATAATATATATTTCAAGTTCCTACTAATTTAATAGGGCATGGCTCAGAAAGAACAGGTTCCAAAACCCATATCCCTTTTCTATTCTTACCCAATTTAACACAAACATCATTCACCATTGAATTCATCACATTAATGTACACAATATAAACCCCACAAAATCTTGAGCCAGTGGTATGAAATGGCAAGGTTATTCAGGTGATTTTTAATGTAAGTTCAGGACAGATGCAACAAATACAAATTAATTTATGGCCATTTTCTGCGATCACATAAAGGGCCCACATATGATCAAGCCCTTCACACACCTACCACATGAATTAGAACTGGTCCAAACATTATTCACCAATTACTGTAATCCAAAAAAAACTGCATTATTTTAGAGGCTTTAAATCAGAGGCTAAGATTATTTCATGCAGCAGTCAGTGTCCATATCTAGTGCACTGCTAATATCAAATTAGTCCCTCATGAGTCATGAGATTACTTGCAAGAGAATGTAAAAGTAACGGTCCATTTTACTAACAGATTCTGATTCAAACAAAAATGTCTTAAAATCTGTTGAAATCTGAAACAGTTTTTCTTTCTTTGCAAGCAGAAAGCCCTTTATATCAAATTATGATTATGCAGACTGAGGGAAGCTATCGCAAAAATCTAACCTGCCACATCAAGAAATGCAGTCTTGAGTGCCCAGTGGAACAACGATAAAAACCCGACATCATCTATGAATTATTAATCAACACATTACAACTTCAAAATTAAAGGTCAAACCAGATAATAGATGATTAGAGATGCCACATATAAATTATCGCTCTTACATGGCTTAATCCAGAATCATCCTATGAGTTTCCGGAGCTCAGCGAGTTCCACTATAACCTTTTTCTATTTTCAATTGTATAACCTTTGACACTATAACCTTTTTCTATTTTCAATTGTAAAGTTACTAGTTCAAAGATGGAATGACAAAGCCAGTCAAAAGCACTCTATACAATTGAAACTATCATCGCTTCTGAAAATTGAGGACCTTGATGGAGGCAGCATAGACACTAAAGAAGAGGAGGCTGAAGCCCACAAGAACTGCGGCATAAACACCTATCATTCCTGGACCATAACCAAGGCTCACTTCTAAGTACTCCGGCCCAACTATTTGAGTCTCCACGTCGCCAAGTTGGGAGGATATGATGCCACGTAGGGTCCAGGCCACCGGGGAAATATAGTAGAACCAGATCCACCAACCAGGGATATTCTGAAAATATATATATTAACCATGATTATCAAAACAAATACTATTATTGTTCTATTAGCTTATTATGTGCCTGTTTTGGTTTGACTTTCAGTCTAATGGAGTAAAGCTTTGTTCTGTTTTTTGTGCCATCACTATCATATTGATTAATGGATAATGACTAAAACATAGATGTCTGAATAACTGTACAACTCACACTGCAACCAAGATAATCACTTATTTCACAATATTTGATCTTTCTACTATTGATGTAAAGATTTTTTCTATTGCAAGAGGAACAATTTAACAATTTAAACCAAGCAGGCCCTAAACCATTGCTATAAATAAGGTTGTGTGGATTAAGTAAAACTCACGAAGCCCCCTTCACATGGATAGGAAAAGGCTTTAGTGATAATGATGACGACGACGACGATGACAATGAGTGACATTTTGTTTCAACTCTTGCATTATTTGGACATGAGTGGATTGATCTTCTAGGGTGCATGGGCATTTGTGCCTGCGTCTCTTCATATGTGCATGGGCGTGCTTCTGTGTGTGTGAGAGAGAGAGAGAGAGAGAGAGAGAGAGAGAGAGAGAGAGACGCCTTCATATGTGGATTGAGAGTGAGCAAAAGGTCTAGTGTTGATGGCCAAAATTCCATTTGTATCATCTATCCTTGAATTAAGGGGCTCAAAACTTAATGTTTGCTAACTGTTAGTTAAACAGATGTTTGTGCTGGTTCTAGCACTTTCATGGGCATGTAGGACCGATCAGAGGGGCCCCGACCACGAGTTACCATATAGGAATGAAAGTAGGGGCCCGAAAGAGGGGTGCTAACTATATATTTTGCAAAAGGAACCCACTAGAAAGTTTCACCATTTGGATCTAAAAAAAACGAAAAAAGGTTGAAAGTACTACAATAAAGCAAATTTCTCCAAACATTTATCAGTTAGTCAACAAAATGTACATAAACAAGAAAGGCGAACTGGAACCTGGTTTAGAAAAATTCTGGTGTAAGACCATTTCAATAAAGAAAAATGTGGCTTCATCATTTTTAATTAGTGAGATATAAGTTCCAATAAATGTAGTAAAGTTCTTGTGAGGCTCAAATCAGTTGACCCATGAAATGCACAAGGAATGAGGTACTTTGCTTGGGAAAAATAATACGGTATTGATCAGTTTTTAGGCTCAGCTGCCTGTGGTGTCTATGTCAGATCATTATAATAAAAAAGAGAGAGAAAAACAAAGAACATAAAAGCAGTGTTGTCAACCATATATAAGTTGAAAGCAACCATCTCCATCATAACTAAAGCCTTATCCTGTTCAACTAGTTAGCAACTGCAGTAAAGATTCTAGAAGATTAAATGAGTAGGACCACGAATTGAACCAAAAGCCAAGGATGACTTGGAACATTGGTTAAGAGAAGAAATTGTGTTGTTGGTCACTTTTTAGTCTCTTCGGCAATTCTATTAATTTTAGTCATCTAAATGCATACAAGATCTTTTAAGACAAAAAAGTTAAGAATTAGACGTGTTGGACAACCCCAACCCATCAACATATTTTATTTCTTGTGTGTAATTCTGGTGGTGGTGTTTGACCGGTAAGTTGGGTGGTGATAATTTGAAATTTTACTTTTTATGTCTTTTCTACTACCCTCAACTACCATCAATTGTTGGAAGAATGATATGCAAACGTGCACACAGGAAGCAAGGTGAAAACATAATACTTACAGGCTTAGGAACTAGAAAACCTGATAGAAGTTCCCATAATGAATAAAATGCAGATGAAACCACAGCTGCCACGTGCTGAGAAGGTGTCAAACCAACCGCCATCATCCCGTAAAATGTAAAATAAGCGAATGTGAGGAACATGAATACAAGGTAAAGAAAGAACTTCCCTGCACAGCATTTCATGCTTGTTAGAGTTCTCACTAGTGTAAAAATCAGAACTACAAAGTATCAGGGCTCGTTCCATATAGCAAAAGTTAAACAGCCAACTCGTCAAAGGAAAAAAAAAGAAGAAAATCTAAAAGTTGCCTGATTGGTCTAGAGAGTGATGATGGCTGATTGAAAAGGTCACCTTTAGTTACATTTTAGAAAGAGAGAGATTGAATCAGATTCACAAAAACTTTCCCAAATAGTAGAAAGCACTCAAAAGTCTGTTTTTAAACAGTGTAGATCAAGGGCCCTCCCGCTCTTCTTTTTTTTTTTTTTTTTTTGCATTTCCTACCTGTTTCTATATATAATGAGGAAGATGAGACATCAAAGAAGAGGTTAGGTATGGTTTCAGTTATGAAGCGGATTGTCAGTTTTCTGGAGAAAATAGACGTTTACTCTCTCCCTATTAAAATCAAATCAGACCTTTGGGATTGCCTGCTTCAACCTTTCTCCGGATTCGAAAAAGCCTTTCTCACTCTTTCCATGGAAACCTAATCGAAAATGAACAAGCGTGTCCTTTGAATTTACATGTGTATTTGTCCTAAGATGCAGACTCTAATCATGTAAGCTCAGGATAAGATCAATATTTGTAAAATAATGAGAATATATTCCTTAGAAATTTTCAGTTTCGAATCAACTTCCAAGAAGAAACCTAACTCCGGTTTTATAATCATTTGGCCAGAACTTGGATAAATTTCTAGAAAACAACTGTTTGTGAATGCCAATGCACATGTACCAATGAGAAGGGGTGTTCATATGCCAGTTTAGACAGGCTGAGGCATATCCCGTTCTGGATGATTTTGGAAAAACAGGCCCGTCCACGGCCCAAGCCAACCAGGGCCATAAATGTTAGGTCCATGCCTGCCCAATTAGTTAATCAGGCTGGGTCAAACCAGGCTTTTTATCAATTGTATGGGCCTTCTCTAGCAGGGTTTTGGACGAATTATCACATCCGTGCCAGGCTAGTCTTTGGGCTTTCTATCACTTAATTGAAGCCTGTCTGTGCAAAAGCAGTTTGGGCCCAGGCTCGCCCTGCCCATGAGCACCTACGAATGAGACATTTGTGTAAGATCTGGCCATTCACATAACAAATAGACATGTAGGGACCCTATGAGTGGACCATCTTAATTTATGGGATCAGATATATTCACATTAGGCCCTATCAGATGAACGGCGTCAATCATCAATGTGTTCCATGTTGGCATGACTGATGTGAAGAGCCATTTCAATGTTTATAAAACTGTGCATGATCGGTCATATTCATCTCTGAAGAATTATTGGTTGGATTTGAAACAAAGAGCCTCTTTGTTCGCACAAAAATCATAAGAATTCATGCCCTTTTTTTTTTTTTAATGGTTACAAGAATTTATGCCCTAAGTGTTTAAAAATGAAATAAAAAGGTGAATATTCAAAAATGACCATCAAATGATCTCCTCTTAAATGGAAATTGAGTCAAAGATGGGAAATAAATGCCTGGCTATTTCCCTAGTAATTCAAATCTTAGAAACGTCAAGGTGCCATCAACACCATCACCTCATATCCTTCACTCTCACCTCCTTAACAATCCCCCAGTGGAGCTCATTTGACCATAAATCCATATGGAGAAATTTTCTCTTGCGGTTGTCTGCAGGAGATATCTTGCATGAAAATCAATCCTCCATGACCTCAGTCATTGAGGGTGATGGATGATTTTCATGCAAGATTTCCCCATGGACCTCTGCAGGTGGAAATTTCCTATGTATTTTATGCAAAGAAACAGGCCCTACGCAAAAAAAAAAAAAAAAAAAAAACAAAAAAAACAAAAAAGAGTTACACAAATGTTCTTTAATTAAAGAATCAAGCAAAAGGCAACTTTGTGTATAGCTTCCAAAAACAAGGACCGCAGGTAATGTTTTCAACTTTCAAATAAACAATTTAGTAAAGGATGTCACAATCACCTGCTGTTCTTTCGAAGTTGACCATGAAGTATGTGATTACGCCATATAAAACTGTTTGGAAGGCAATGTATGGAATCTCTATAAGTCCCTATTAACGAGAAGACAATGATGTGCAATGTCAATTACTGCAACAAGAATGGTTAAAGATTAGCGGTTTTTGCTTAAATATTACAGCCAAAACCTCTAACTTGAGCTGCTGCATATGGAAATGGAGAGTACATTCCAGCAGCTTTCTCTCTATAAAAAACAGTCCTCTCAATAGAAATTACAGGCTGAATTGAAGAAGAACTGTTCATGCCCAGAAATACAGCAGCACAATATAGAGCACCCATGACAGCGAACAAGTCCTTAGTTGTATTCCTGCAGAACATTGAAACAAGTTAATCGACCGGCAGGATTATATGTTCAAAGCCAAGAAAATCTCTACTCATAGCTGAGGCATATGTAATCGTTCATTCATTCTCATATCTCCATCCGTTGATTCCCTTTCTTTACTAATGAAAATTAACTTTGACCAGTCTGAAATACTAGGGAAAAAAACCGCACTGACTCATGCAAAATATTATAAAGCAGGAATGACCTCCTATCTAGAAAATTCAGAAAGCCACCATTAACATAAATGAAAATGTATGGTTTCTGATAACAAATGGTATCCTTTACAGCAGGTGCAACTTCATTGTGCAGGTGAGAAGATGGAAAAAGAGCACACTAACGAAAAAAAATCCATCAAAAAGAGAAAAAAAAAAAAAAAAAACGAATCCAAAGAAATTAACCCTTTCCCTTCATAAGAAGCAGCCAACAACTTGGGAAACTAAGGTACTTGGATGGTCATTTTCTGAGAGTTAGCGTAAAAACGTGTAGTCATGGGCTGGAAAAAGGAAAACCCAATCCTAGGAAAATTTGCAAGGGCAAACATGCCTTGCCAGTTGACAGTGCTCTCCAACACACCATTTTAGCTCTCCAAACATATGAAAGGACCACAATATTTTTGGCAACCCTCAACCATAGCACTGCAAATGGATCAAGCCAGACAACAGGCAACCTAGGCCTCATAGTCATTAAAGTGTATTTGGGCAGTTTTGAATGCAATCAGCCAGACATAGGCCTGATTCCCAGCCTAATAACTTAACAGGTTAAGTCTTTAGAGTAAGTAATACATGGAGGTGGGCAAGGCCAATGCTTGTGCGTGCTAGGGATGGAAAAATCTGGCTTGACCCGCTAATCCAACCATACATTATGGAATACAAAGACACACCTATAATTTAGTTTTTCAAATATACATAGAAGCTTATCATATATTCCCCTGTATCGAAGGAAAACAAAAGCAAAGAAAATAAATACATACAGACCCAAAAATAAAATTAAGAATTACCTTTTAGAACCAAGGTCCCAGAATACTGAGCCAAAAATCAATGCACTTAATACAGTGAAGAACAACCGCACAGCGTTGTATCAAGGGCTTCTCCAGTAAACAAGATTTTGTTTCCAAAGACAAGCCTTAAATTGAATTATCGCATTTTGAGGATATTTAGTTGGAAACTTCAGGGGTTCTGAACCAGCAGCAGGAACAGTCTGACTTTGAATCAAAGCTTCCACTTCCCTAAAATCAGTAAATATAATTACTTGTGCTAAACCACAGTGGCATGCCAAAACAGTTAAATGCAGTAAAACAACCACTTTAACTGTTGCTTATAACATCACTGATGCTTATAACTTTTAAAGAAAATAATGTCGGCACCTGTACCTATAAGGCCGCAAAGTCTTGACCAATTTTTTCTTCACATGCTTGTGCACTGATTTCAAGCATCCAGGTTGCTGGATTATAGCCATCAGGAATGGGAGGAACTCCTTCAACTTCCTGTAAAATTAAAAAAAAAATAAACCAAAAAGATAATCATCATGGAGATATGAGACGCAACGAAAACAGTGAATAAAATAAATTTAAATTAAATGAAGGAGAATGTCACGGTTAAAAAACTTAGTGTGACATAATCAAATAATGGCTACATAAAAATTGTGACGAAACTATATGTCATTGATTTCTTATAGAAAGTACATGACATTTGTACAAATACTAGATTTGTAGTGGCTTCTGTTTGATTAGGATGATGGTCATAATCAGTCACCATAATTTATGGCAAGGGATTGATGTAGCGCTAATTAGCAAAATTATCCAATGAAAATGTTATACACAGTGCTTTCCCACAAAAACAAAACCCTAATCACCTTTAAATACTGGCCATGAGCCATCCATCTAATAACTAATTATTAATGAACTTACAAAATAAATTCCTTACGAAACTCAGCAATTGGCTTAAAAAGGAATGAAAGAAATTAAAATGTATGTAAACAATTCAAACGTCTCTTATCAGTTCAATCATGGAGACGTTCTCTCCTCTTGCCTCTTTTGGAAGGCGTAAAGATGCTGAAAAAAACAGCGATTCTTCAACCGTTACTTGAGGAGAATGGATATCATTTTGTTCAACGTATCCAGAAATCCTCGCAAAAGTACTCTGCTCTTTTGGATATCCAGATATCCTAATATTGCCTTCTATATATCCACCAGTCTTCCTACCCGCAAGCACGTCCATTAATGTAGTTTTCCCTGCTCCGCTAGCACCAACCAATGCAGTAAGGACGCCTGGTGAGAACACCCCACTCACATTTGATAAAAGCTGCAACTTCTTTTCTGGAACACCCTTCTGCTTCATTGCCTGTGATAGAAAAAGGGAAACCACATTAAACAATGGCATGACAAAGTCGAAAAGTTCTCTAATTGAAAATTTTACCATTGGCATATCAACGTAGTAATTGACATTATGGAATGTCATCGATAATGGTTGGAATGGAAGAATCATTCCCTTCTTTGAGCTATGTGTTTGACTTCCACTAGCTGCACCAACAAAGAAATAACTGCCTTAGAAAACCAAAGACAAAAACGCTCTTCAAAAAGAGATATAATTTGAAAGAGCAGGTGGAGATTGAATGTACTGCATGTTTGTTTTTCTCTCTCTTGAGAGAGAAAGATAAGATAAGGCGATTACCAGGTTCATCAACAGTATTCTCCTGTGCAGAATCAAGAGCTACCGTCTGGGCTTTCCCAAGAGCTGTAACATGGTATAAAGAACATTTGTTAGAAATTTAGTTTGAAATGAAAAATGAATATGTTAGGTTGTATGGCTCAATTGAAGTAATAAATCTGGTAAATCGGGCCCCTGTATTGCCCATGTACTACTGTCATTAGAAGTAGGTCTATTATCATAGGTATACTGTGATTAAAAGTAGTGTTTTGGTGTAACTGGGTTTTGGGCTGATATTATAAGGGCTGATATTATAAATAGAGACTTAGGGTCTCTATAATGTACAACCTCTTCTGGACGTAGGCCAAAAGCCGAACCACGTAAATCTCCCATGTCATTGTGTGTGCTTGATTTCTTCTCGTATGCCCTAGATCACAACAAACCGGTATCAGAGATTTGTTGGAGTGATCGAAGGAGATTTGACGGATCAGATCTTCAAAGGGCTGATTGGAGAAGAGAAGGGATCGCTCCCTGTTCTGAATTGGTTCGCAGGCAGAAGCTACAGAGGATCTGGACTGCTCCATCAAATTGCAAGTTTAGATCAGAAACTGCCTTGTAGCGAAGATCAGATCGCAGCGAAATCACGCCTTGCGTGATTTGATTTGGGCAGTTTCGGGTTTCTTGCTCTTGCCTGGGCCCCACCTCGCCACCTCGCCGTGAAGAAAACCCGCCGGGATTTTTCACCGCTGCTGCTGCACGTCATAGGAGAAGAAGCGCTCACTGCGCTGTAGCGTGTTGCCTGCTGTTGACGGATCAGTTCTGTTGCAGAATCGAAAGCAACAGAGGACAATTTGTTTTGAGGAAGAAGGTTCGGTTCTTGATCGGTTTGCTCGGATTTTGAGAAGTCCGGCCAGAATCGCTGAGTGTCGACGACGGTGATCATAGAGAAATCGAAGAGGAGACATCGCCGGCTTCGATTTGGGTGGTTGTTCCAGACTGTTCTGGACTATTTCGGTGGGCCCCACATCGCCGTGAAAAGACGCTGGAGTCGCCGCCGCCGCTGCGTGTCGCCAGAGAAGGACAAGGCTGCCGCCACCATTGTCCCGTGGTCGTAGGAGGAAAATCGCAGGGTCTGGTTCTGGAACAGAACCAGAACGTGGGGAAGAAGACAACCCATTCTGTTGGGTTGTTTCGCGGGTTGGGTCCAGTCCAGGTCGGCCCTACCCGTTTGCAGAAGCCCAGAATTTCTCCTTGGGTCGGTTCAGCAGGAGGTCTGGTCGGGTCAGGTTGACCCGATCGACGCAGTGAAGCCCAATGGTAAGGTCTGCTGACGTCAGCAAGACGTCAGCACTTGTACGGTCAAGACAATTTGACAAAATCGAAAGTTGAAACTATTTTCGCGATATCTTGACGATCCGGAGTCTGATCTGAGATCCATTTGAACCTACGGACTCGTTGCGAGCATATCTACGCGATTGTGAAAGAAGATTGGCTGTTCAATGGTCAATGAAGGAGTTTGACTGATCGGAGCGTAGAAACTTATTTCTACGATATCTTAGCCGTCCATAGTCAGATTTCAGATCTGTTTCTTCTAGCATGCCCGTGGTGACCAGATCTACATAGTTACCATAAAAGATTTGCGGAATGGCTGCTAAATTTAAGATTGAAAAATTAGACGGTAATAATGACTTCGGTCTTTGGCGTCTGAAGATGCATGCTTTGTTGGTTCAAAATGGGTTGTATAAAACTTTGAGGGGAAAGAATGCTTTATCTGAAAAATTGTCAGATGAAGAGAATGATGAGTTGCTAGAAAAGGCGTATGGTCAGATTCTGCTGTTTTTTAGTGATGGTATACTGCGAAAGGTTGTTCAGGAGAAAACTGCTACTGGCATATGGCGAAAGTTAGAGAACTTGTACATCACTAAATCTCTCACAAATCACTTGTATCTGAAAAAGTGATTGTTCACATTACAAATGCAGGAAGGTACGTCTGTTTCAACTCACATTGATTCTTTTACAAAAGCTGTTTTGGATCTGGAAAATATCAATGTTGAAATTGATAATGAAAACCAAGCTATTATGTTGATGTGCTCGTTACCGCCCTCATAAGAGCATTTTGTTGATACCATGATGTATGGTAGAGATACTCTGTCCAAAGAAGATGTAGATGCAGCCTTGAACTCGAAAGAGTTGAAGAAAAAGGTTACAGCTGACAATGATAGTTCGGGTGAAGGTTTGGTAGTATGAGGAAGAACAAAAGACTCCAGTGATAAGGGCAAATATAGATCCAACAGGAAAAACATTCAATGTTATTATTGCCATAAGAAAGGGCACATCAGAAAAAACTGTCCCGAAAGGCAGAGGAAAGGGAAAGAACTAGAAGATTCGTCATCTGATGATAATTCAGTCAGTGTTGCAGATGAAAGATCAGATTATGATTCCGACAATGCACTTTCTGTGATTGAAAATAGTATTCGTTCTAATGATGAATGGATTCTTGATTCGGGTTGTTCTTACCATATGTGTCCCAATAGGGACTAGTTTACCACTTATAGAGAAATCAACGGTGGTAGTATCTTGATGGGCAACAATGTTACATGTAAGATGGTTGGAATTGGAACAGTTAAAATCAAGATGTATGATGGAATCGTCAGAACGTTGGCAGAAGTTCAGCATGTTCATGATCTGAAAAAGAATCTCATTTCTCTTGGTGCCTTAGACTCTGATGGTTGTAAGTTCTCAGCTGAAGGTGGAGTCATGAAGGTTGTGAAGGGTGCTCTGGTTCTTATGAGAGGCAATAAAGTTGGAAACTTATATGTTTTGTCTGAAAATACAGTGAGCTGCAGTGTCTTCCTCAGATGACCATGAATCTGTCTCAACACGCCTATGGCACTTGCGCCTGGGTCACATGAGTGAGAAAGGATTAACAATACTGAGCAATCGGAATTTGCTATGTGGCATGAAGACAGGCAAGTTAGATTTCTGTGAGAGATGCATCTTCGG
Organism: Persea americana; assembly: GCA_029852735.1. Classification (NCBI taxonomy): domain Eukaryota; kingdom Viridiplantae; phylum Streptophyta; class Magnoliopsida; order Laurales; family Lauraceae; genus Persea; species Persea americana. Next base: position 29,045,433 of record CM056819.1, read on the forward strand.
GAAGCATCGAAAGGTTAGTTTCAAGACAAGTCTTCATCGCACGAAAGGTATCCTTGATTATGTTCATTCAGATGTATGGGGGCTTTCTAAGGTTTACTCCAAGGGCGGGTCCCGGTTTATGTTGACTTTTATTGATGATTATTCAAGAAAAGTTTGGGTTTATACTCTAAAGACGAAGGATCAGACCTTTGTTACATTCAAGCGATGGAAGGAAATGGTTGAGAAACAGACTGGCAGAAAGGTGAAGAAGTTGAGGACAGGTAATGGCAAGGAGTACAGATCGACAGAGTTCAAGAACTATTACACAGATCATAACATAGTTCGGCATTACATGACTACAGAAACTCCGCAGCAGAATGGAGTTGCAAAGAGGATGAACAGAACGATCTTGGAAAGAGCTCGTTGTATGTTGTTTACTGTAGGATTGTCCAAGGACTTTTGGGCTGAGTCAGTAAATGCTGCAGGCTACTTGATAAATAGGTCTCCACACACAAAGATTGGTCACAAAACACCGGAAGAAATGTGGTCAGGTAATCCAGCTGATTATTCTAACTTGAGAATCTTCGGTTGTCTGGCTTATGCTCTCTTGAAAACCGATAAGTTAGAACCAAGGGCTGTTAAGTGCATCTTGGTGGGATATGCTTCTGGGGTGAAAGGATACAAGTTGTGGTGTACTGATCAAGATTCACCCAGATTTATCATCAGCAGGGATGTTACATTTCATGAGAATGCTTTACTCGAAGCGAGAAAGCAGGTGGAGAGGACAAAAGTAGGTAGCAGCAATGACACCGTTCAGGTGGAGTCCGACATCCTAGTGAGGAAGGAGAGTGCATCCGACTCTTCCCGAGATACAGGAGATCGTCAGACTGTGCAGTAGATGTAGCAGATAGAGCAGCAGATGCCGCAGACAGGTAGACCGCAGAGAGAAAGGAAACCGCCGGTTAGATATGGTTTTGAGGATATGACGACGTACGCGTCGACATCAGACAGTGGCCGTGATGATATGGTTGCATAAGCATTGACGACTGAGTCTCTTGAATTAATGGAAAGGCTGGAAAGTAGTCAACAAGCAGCAACTATAACTAAAGAGATGGAGTCTCTTGATAAGGAAAATCAGGTCATCGAATGCAAGAGGTTCTACAAGGAAGATGAAGGAGCTTCCAGTGCAGGTAGAGTGTAATTTAAGGTTCCCGATCATGTATGCGGTTTAAAGAAATCATTGTATGGGTCGAAGCAAGCTTCTGCACAATAGTACAAGCGATTTGGTGCACTCATGAAGGAATGGTTTAAATTCAAGTTCAAGCATTGCTTGGACTTGATCGGTGTGCTCAGTACCTGAGTGCCCTAAGGGGCAGGTGGAGACGGTGAGACGTGTTTAGTGCATGAGGATCAGCTTCAATATTCGCCAAGGTGGAGATTTGTTAAGTTGTATGGCTCAATTGAAGTAATAAATCTGGTAAACCGGGCCCCTGTATTGCCCATGTTCTACTGTCATTAGAAGTAGGTCTATTATCATAGGTCTACTGTGATTAGAAGTAGTGTTTGGGTGTAACTGGGTTTTGGGCTGATATTATAAATAAAGACTTAGGGTCTCTATGATGTACAACCTCTTCTGATTGCATAGTGAATTCTCCTGTCTTTCCCGTGGACGTAGGCCAAAAGCCGAACCACATAAATTTCCCGTATCATTGTGTGTGCTTGATTTCTTCTCGTATGCCCTAGATCACAACAGAATATATGTAAATTGAACCCTTTATTCTTATTTTCAAAGTGAGTAATGTATCTGGCAAACAGAAAATTGCCCCCCAAAATATAATGGCTACTGCAAAAGAAAATTACAACAAAAACAATTACAAAGAAAGAATAGCATGAATTACGTTGTAGGTAGGCCAAGGCAAGTGTCACCAAAACATTGAAAATGACAACGTATGCCACTAGAACACCAATGCCAATCCAATACCAATTATCACTGCTAGGAAGACCGTGTGCATGGAGAACATTGTATCCAATTGTACCATTACTATAGGCAGAACTCTGACATGGGACAGAGTACAAAACCAAAAGATTCACATTGGTTATCAGCTGAAGTTTAGAAAAAATGATGATATATATAGAACGGATAGATAAAAAGTTGTAAGAAGTAAGAATTTAAATAAGTTCTATGTATATATAAGTTCTAGATGACCAACCTCCATCCATCTTGTTGCAGAAAACTCATTAACAGAAATTGCGCGTTGGCCGTATTGTAATGGTGATACCCAGGAAGCCCATACCCACCATGGGTGGATAGTTTCTACATGAAGGAAAAAGAAGAAAAAAGGCACAATCGTTAGAAGAAAGAAATGAATAGGACAGGATTTTCAATGAAGAAATTAGATGTTCAATTTAGAATACAAAACTATATACTAAAAAACCTGGATTCCACTTCAAACAAATAATATAACATAGAATTTTGTCAGATGCAAGAAAATAATGTTTACGTTTTGGAACAATAACTCCACCCAACAAGTATATCACCATAAGTGTAGCAGATCCAAATGTATTGGCAATAATCATATCACGTGCCACAGACCCAACATCCGGAAGAGGCCCAATGCCATTTGATGTATTGTGAAGAGTATAAACATGAACCGGAAAAACCTATGCCATTCACAAAATAGACAGTATAAACAAAATAAGCAAGGAGCAGGCGTAATATGGAAATGGTATATTTGATAAAGAAAAACACCTTCCAGCACTAGGAGCGAATCCAACAGTATAATAGACAACACATGACCATACAACAGCTTCTATAATGGAGTAAGGCTCACGCAGAAGCCAACTTGGAATTGAATAAGCCCAAGCAGGATGAAAAGAGTTATTTCTCTGCTTATAAAAGACTGGAACTCGACCGATCATGATGGGTAATTCGGAAAATCCATTATACATCATATGCACTAGCCCAAAAAATAAGCAAGAAAGATAAAGGTTTCCATTAATCTCATCAATAGGATGTAACCTCGTCCTTAGAAACATCGTGCATGCAACAAATCCAACAAAAGCATCTTGTCAAAAGGATTAAAAAAATAAAATTGACAATTAGAAAATGCATCAAAAATTAGCAAAATAAAGCAGGCAACAAAAGCTATGTTGTACTTCCAAATAAAATATGAAAGCAGAAACTACAATCTTCAAATGCCTTGGAAAAACAAGCACAGTTTCTTATTCGAACAAAATCAACTAAGTTAGACAAACAAATTGAAGAACTAAATTTTCAGGTCTTTCCATGATAAAGTGAACCTTGGTTGAAAAAATAATTGGCCAAGGTAGAGTGCTTGGCCATGGAAAGAAATATGGATAAAAGTTGAAATCTTTAGTTGATCATTTATTTCTCAATAATATATATTTTCAAAAGAAGGCAATATAATTCATGAGGCCAGGCGATTGGATCAACCCACTCTAACATTAAAAAAAAAAGGATGGGTAATTGTCCTGATTATCACTCTAATCAAACTCAGAGCCAAGCAATGATCTGGATAACATTAATAATGCTAGTGGCTATATTTTCTTTTCTTTATGTAGAGAAAACTAACATGACAACGATGTTTAGGAATTTCAAGATTGATAAGGGAACAAAAAGATGGAAACAAGAACATACATGGGCAATGAGAGAGAGAAGGGGGACAGAAAGAAAGAAAAAAGAGCACACCTGTCCTAAACCAACCCTCATTTTTTCTTAGGTCAGGCCCCTATTTGAAGGCACCATATATTAGCATAGGGACAATTGTGACCAAGACTGCTATGGGGACTTCATATTGGGTAACCATTATCCCTTTATTACTTTTTTTTGAACCAGAACCGGAACCATACCCGGAACCGAAAATAGACCCGCCTCGCAAACAGTTCTAGTTCTGGTTCTGGTTCCCATTAAAATTATCAAAACCGGTTCAGGTTCCGGTGCCCCTTTGTAGAAAACGGTTCCGGTTCCACCCCGGACCGGGACCGAAACCGATCCATTTACAACCCTACCAACAATCAATGAAATGAAAGAAATTTTGCAAGAAACACGAAAGTCATCAATTAAGAACCCATTTCCAGTACTTGTTCTCGATTAATTCTACAATTCATAAAAATGTTTGTTTCTACACGTGAGAATTTTACTGCTGACAAAATAATCACATGTCTTCAATCAAGAGTGGGATCCGTTTTTAAATGGCATTTATTTTGAACATGATTATAGCAATGTGGGCCCTCTTGGATTGAGTTACTAGTATAGAAGTTTTCTAAAAGGTTTGAGGGCAGTTTTGGGAAATCCATTTGTCCCTTCAAAACTCCCGGGCAGCTATAAGTACCGACTCACCTTCTTCTTCTACTGCCAAAACCAACACTCGACTACTCTCTCTCTTCTCATTTGGAAAACTATAATATAGATCGAAAGATAGAAAATAAGAAGGAGGAGGAGCACGAAGGAGAAGAAGCTGTTGTTGTATTCAATGGCGGCTTCCAATGGGAGCAAGTTCTTCGAGATCGTAGCAGACGGCCAGAACGAGCATTTCCCTCGGCCGTCGAACGCAGAGTCGGTGGCGCAGGACGAGGACGAGCTGATCTGGGCGGCGATCGAGCGGTTGCCGTCGCAGGAGTGCTCCAACTACGCCATCATAAAGCGGAGCCCCTCCGCAGGCAATGGAGTGCCGATGACGGAGGCTGTCGACGTTCGGAAGCTCGATCAGACCGGCAGAGAGCGCCTTCTCATGAAAGCCATGGCGACGAACGAGCAGGATAACTACAATCTCCTCTCGGGCATCAAAGAGCGACTCAACAGGTGCGAATCAGATCTATGAAATCCGAAAGGTTAAATTTCACAGCCTTGATGAGTTTCATCCACTCGATTAATCTCAATCGAGTTGGATTTCAGAAACCAGTCTGATCCGTTACTCATCTAGAACACGTAGTTCGATTTTTTGATGTTTTGATGAGTTCAATTGTTTCTGTGATGATGCATGGTCTGTTAGGAGAGAATCTGAAAATCTTGTTTCGGTGAGAGATGATGGTGATGATGAAAAGGTTCTTAACGGCTTACCCTTTAGATTTTTCGCTCTTCATCCAGATTTCTCTGATAGTCATCGGAAGTGTAATTTCGAGTTTGATCGATCGTGTGTTCCAGGAAATTGTGATCTGAGAATCACTACTTGTTATAAATCCATTGGTGGTGGTTTCAGTCATTGAAATCCAATGGCTAAAAGTTGATCATTTGATCAGCGTGATCAGTTATCACATGCCAAACACGTGATCATTGACCAGAGTGAGATCTGTGGGCCCCACTTGAATGCAGGAAAGAAACAAAAAACCTTTTTTCTATAATTAGGGCTCCCTATCCCTACGATTTGAGGGTCCTTCTGAATCATCGTCGTTTCTGCTTGAAGAAGGGGTTTCATTTGCATTGCATTGCATTGCATATCTAATAATGGCATTTTTTTTCTCTGATCAGTAAAGGGAGAGACTATTATTTATTGGTTTGAGGCCACTTATGGACGAGGAGGCCTTACAGAAGAAACTTTACCCTGTAAGACTTGGGAGGATTGCAGGCCTTACAGAAGAAGTTTGACCCTTTGAGATGGGACATAAGGCCTCACTTGCAAGACGTTTCTCCTTGAAGTAGGGGTTTCATTTGCATTGCATTGGTTACTAATAATGGCATTCTTTTTTATCAATAAAGGGTAGTTTTGGTTTTTCCGTTAGGATATGTTAAGACACTTGCCATTTTTGTACCGTGGTGGGATATGTTAAGACACTTGCCATTTTTGTACCGTGGTGGGACCTACTTACTGGATGGAAGGAACCCTTTTTAGGATGGATGATGTCTTTCGATTACACCCAATTACCCAACTATGGGTAAGAATGTCAACTAATTAACGGCGTTTTTAGAAGTGGTGATTTGTTTGTAGTGGGAATTCTAACTTGTTTCTTATACCAAAAAAAAAAATTGGAATCTAATTTTAGAGGTGGGCCTGGCTGATGAATTTATAGCAGATTCCCTGATTCTAAAACAGTTAAGGAAAGATGAGAGAAAAAATTAAAGGTTTGGGCGTACCAGATCAATGGTTTGTACAAACTAATTGGTGGCCCCTATGTTTAATTCAAGGCCTCCTCATGGTTTGTGCAAACCATGAGGAGAGGGGGAATGCAGTGACCTTGTTGTGTCACGTAACAACACTGCAGAATTTCACGATTTCATTCAAAACCACTTGCGTATTCACGACAAGAGAACAAATTCTCAACTCCAACCCGATCTAGTTGATCACCCGTGGCATTTCCAAGGTCAATATGAAGAAGCTTGTGATTGACTATAATATTAGCTAATTTGATTTTACGTTTTCAATGAAAAATGGGTTTCAAATACAATTTGTGCATTTTTTGTTTTTTCAATAATTTTTTACTTTAAAAACATTTAAATCGCACCAAATTCCATTAAATATAAGTAAGATATATGTAATAAAGCAAATGAGTATTAAATGAAAAAAGAATAAAATAATAATTTGACATCTCTGTTGGAGTTGTTCAAGTGAGATGCCAAATTTATATATGCCTTTTTTGCCACATAAGCCTTTATTTTGAAAAAGGCATATGCATATTTGAAGTGTCTCTTGGAGATGCTCTTAGTTTTCTTTTGAACCATTTTTTTTTTTTTAATTTTTTGGTCACCCAACCCACTGTGGTATATAATATATATTTCAAGTTTATACTAATTTAATATAAGGGCATGGCTCAGAAAGAACAAGTTCCAAAACCCATATCCCTTTTCTATTCTTACCCAATTTAACACAAACATCATTCACCATTGAATTCATCACATTAATGTACACAATATAAACCCCACAAAATCTTGAGCCAGTGGTATGAAATGGCAAGGTTATTCAGGTGATTTTTAATGTAAGTTCAGGACAGATGCAACAAATACAAATTAATTTATGGCCATTTTCTGCGATCACATAAAGGGCCCACCTATGATCAAGCCCTTCACACACCTACCACATGAATTAGAACTGGTCCAAACATTATTCACCAATTACTGTAATCCAAAAGAAAAACCGCATTATTTTAGAGGCTTTAAATCAGAGGCTAAGATTATTTCATGCAGCAGTCAATGTCCATATCTAGTGCACTGCTAATATCAAATTAGTCCCTCCTCATGAGGATTGCTTGCAAGAGAATGTAAAAGTAACGGTCCATTTTACTAACAGATTCTGATTCAAACAAAAATGTCTTAAAATCTGTTGAAATCTGAAAACAGTCTCTCTTTCTTTGCAAGCTGAAAGCCCTTTATATCAAATTATGATTATGCAGACTGAGGGAAGCTATCGCGAAAATCTAACCTGCCACATCAAGAAATGCAGTCTTGAGTGCCCAGTGGAACAATGATAAAAACCCGACATCATCTATGAATTACTAATCAACACATTAGAACTACAAAATTAAAGGTCAAACCAGATAATAGATGATTAGAGATACCACATATAAATTATCGCTCTTACATGGCTTAATCCAGAATCATCCTATGAGTTTCGGGAGCTCAGCGAGTTCCACTATAACCTTTTTCTATTTTCAATTGTATAACCTTTGACACTATAACCTTTTCCTATTTTCAATTGTAAAGTTACTAGTTCAAAGATGGAATGATAAAGCCAGTCAAAAGCATTCTATACAATTGAAACTATCATCGCTTCTGAAAATTGAGGACCTTGATGGAGGCAGCATAGACACTAAAGAAGAGAAGGCTGAAGCCCACAAGAACTGCGGCAGAAACACCTATCATTCCTGGACCATAACCAAGGCTCACTTCTAAGTACTCCGGCCCAACTATTTGAGTCTCCACGTCGCCAAGTTGGGAGGATATGATGCCACGTAGGGTCCAGGCCACCGGGGAAATATAGTAGAACCAGATCCACCACCCAGGGATATTCTGAAAATATATATATTAACCATGATTATCAAAACAAATACTATTATTGCTCTATTAGCTTATTATGTGCCTGTTGTGGTTTTACTTTCAGTCTAATGGAGTAAAGCTTTGTTCTGTTTTTTGTGCCATCACTATCATATTGATTAATGGATAATGACTAAAACATAGATGTTTGAATAACTGTACAACTCACACTGCAACCAAGATAATCACTTATTTCACAATATTTGATCTTTCTACTATTGATGTAAAGATTTTTTCTATTGCAAGAGGGACAATTTAACAATTTAAACCAAGCAGACCCTAAACCATTGCTATAAATAAGGTTGTGTGGATTAAGTAAAACTCACGAAGCCCCCTTCACATGGATAGGAAAAGGCTTTAGTGATAATGATGACGACGACGACGATGACAATGAGTGACATTTTGTTTCAACTCTTGCATTATTTGGACATGAGTGGATTGATCTTCTAGGGTGCATGGGCGCGCTTCTGTGTGTGTGTGTGTGAGAGAGAGAGAGAGAGAGAGAGAGAGAGAGAGACGCCTTCATATGTGGATTGAGAGTGAGCAAAACGTCTAGTGTTGATGGCCAAAATTCCCATTTGTATCATCTATCCTTGAATTAAGGGGCTCAAAACTTAATTTCTAACTGTTAGTTAAACAGATGTTTGTGCTGGTTCCAGCACTTTCATGGGCATGTAGGACCGATCAGAGGGGCCCCGACCACGAGTTACCATTTAGGAATGAAAGTAGGGGCCCGAAAGAGGGGTGCTAACTATATATTTTGCAAAAGGAACCCACTAGAAAGTTTCACCATTTGGATCTAAAAAAAACAAAAAAAGGTTGAAAGTACTACAATAAAGCAAATTTCTCCAAACATTTATCAGTTAGTCAACAAAATGTACATAAACAAGAAAGGCGAACTGGAACCTGGTTTAGAAAAATTCTGGTGTAAGACCATTTCAATAAAGAAAAATGTGGCTTCATCATTTTTAATTAGTGAGATATAAGTTCCAATAAATGTAGTAAAGTTCTTGTGAGGCTCAAATCAGTTGACCCATGAAATGCACGAGGAATGAGGTACTTTGCTTGGGAAAAATAATACGGTATTGATCAGTTTTTAGGCTCAGCTGCCTGTGGTGTCTATGTCAGATCATTATAATAAAAAAGAGAGAGAAAAACAAAGAACATAAAAGCAGTGTTGTCAACCATATATAAGTTGAAAGCAACCATCTCATATTAATGTAGTAGAATTTACCTCCATCATAACTAAAGCCTTATCCTGTTCAACTAGTTAGCAATTGCAGTAAAGATTCTAGAAGATTAAATGAGTAGGACCACGAATTGAACCAAAAGCCAAGGATGACTTGGGACATTGGTTAAGAGAAGAAATTGTGTTGTTGGTCACTTTTTAGTCTCCTCGGCAATTCTATTAATTTTAGTCATCTAAATGCATACAAGATCTTTTAAGACAAAAAAGTTAAGAATTAGACGTGTTGGACAACCCCAACCCATCAACATATTTTATTTCTTGTGTGTAATTCTGGTGGTGGTGTTTGACCGGTAAGTTGGGTGGTGATAATTTGAAATTTTACTTTTTATGTCTTTTCTACTACCCTCAACTACCATCAATTGTTGGAAGAATGATATGCAAACGTGCACACAGGAAGCAAGGTGAAAACATAATACTTACAGGCTTAGGAACTAGAAAACCTGATAGAAGTTCCCATAATGAATAAAATGCAGATGAAACCACAGCTGCCACGTGCTGAGAAGGTGTCAAACCAACCGCCATCATCCCGTAAAATGTAAAATAAGCGAATGTGAGGAACATGAATACAAGGTAAAGAAAGAACTTCCCTGCACAGCATTTCATGCTTGTTAGAGTTCTCACTAGTGTAAAAATCAGAACTACAAAGTATCAGGGCTCGTTCCATATAGCAAAAGTTAAACAGCCAACTCGTCAAAGGAAAAAAAAAGAAGAAAATCTAAAAGTTGCCTGATTGGTCTAGACAGTGATGATGGCTGATTGAAAAGGTCACCTTTAGTTACATTTTAGAAAGAGAGAGATTGAATCAGATTCACAAAAACTTTCCCAAATAGTAGAAAGCACTCAAAAGTCTGTTTTAAACAGTGTAGATCAAGGGCCCTCCCGCTCTTCTTTTTTTTTTTTTTTTTGCATTTCCAACCTGTTTCTATATATAATGAGGAAGATGAGACATCAAAGAAGAGGTTAGGTATGGTTTCAGTTATGAAGCGGATTGTCAGTTTTCTGGAGAAAATAGACGTTTACTCTCTCCCTATTAAAATCAAATCAGACCTTTGGGATTGCCTGCTTCAACCTTTCTCCGGATTCGAAAAAGCCTTTCTCACTCTTTCCATGGAAACCTAATCGAAAATGAACAAGCGTGTCCTTTGAATTTACATGTGTATTTGTCCTAAGATGCAGACTCTAATCATGTAAGCTCGGGATAAGATCAATATTTGTAAAATAATGAGAATATATTCCTTAGAAATTTTCAGTTTCGAATCAACTTCCAAGAAGAAACCTAACTCCGGTTTTATAATCATTTGGCCAGAACTTGGATAAATTTCTAGAAAACAACTGTTTGTGAATGCCAATGCACATGTACCAATGAGAAGGGGTGTTCATATGCCAGTTTAGACAGGCTGAGGCATATCCCGTTCCGGATGATTTTGGAAAACCAGGCCCGTCCACGGCCCAAGCCAACCAGGGCCATAAATGTTAGGTCCATGCCTGCCCAATTAGTTAATCAGGCTGGGTCAAGCCAGGCTTTTTATCAATTGTATGGGCCTTCTCTAGCAGGGTTTTGGACGAATTATCATGTCCGTACCAGGCTAGGCTTTGGGCTTTCTATCACTTAATTGAAGCCTGTCTGTGCAAAAGCAGTTTGGGCCCAGGCTGGCCCTGCCCATGAGCACCTACGAATGAGAAACTTGTGTAAGATCTGGCCATTGACATAACAAATAGACATGTAGGGACCCTATGAGTGGACCATCTTAATTTATGGGATCAGATATATTCACATTAGGCCCTATCAGATGAACGGCGTCAATCATCAATGTGTTCCATGTTGGCATCACTGATGTGAAGAGCCATTTCAATGTTTATAAAAATGTGCATGATCGGTCATATTCATCTCTAAAGAATTATTGGTTGGATTTGAAACAAAGAGCCTCTTTGTTCGCACAGAAATCATAAGAATTCATGCCCTTTTTTCTTTTTAATGGTTACAAGAATTCATGCCCTAAGTGTTTAAAAATGAAATGAAAAGGTGAATATTAAAAAATGATCATCAAATGATCTCCTCTTAAATGGAAATGGAGAGTACATTCCAGCAGCTTTCTCTCTATAAAAAACAGTCCTCTCAATGAAATTACAGGCTGAATTGAAGAAGAACTGTTCATGCCCAGAAATACAGCAGCACAATATAGAACACCCATGACAGTGAACAAGTCCTTAGTTGTATTCCTGCAGAACATTGAAACAAGTTAATCGACCAGCAGGATTATATGTTCAAAGCCAAGAAAATCTCTACTCATAGCTGAGGCATATGTAATCGTTCATTCATTCTCATATCTCCATCCGTTGATTCCCTTTCTTTACTAATGAAAATTAACTTTGACCAGTCTGAAATACTAGGGAAAAAAACACCACTGACTCATGCAAAATATTATAAAGCAGGAATGACCTCCTCTCTAGAAAATTCAGAAAGCCACTGTTAACATAAATGAAAATGTATGGTTTCTGATAACAAATGGAATCCTTTACAGCAGGTGCAACTTCATTGTGCAGGTGAGAAGATGGAAAAAGAGCACACTAATGAAAAAAAATCCATCAAAAAGAGAAAAAAAAAAAAAAAAAAAAAAACGAATCCAAAGAAATTAACCCTTTCCCTTCATAAGGAGCAGCCAACAACTTGGGAAACTAAGGTACTTGGATGGTCATTTTCTGAGGGTTAGCGTAAAAACGTGTAGTCATGGGCTGGAAAAAGGAAAACCCAATCCTAGGAAAATTTACAAGGGCAAACATGCCTTGCCAGTTGACAGTGCTCTCCAACACACCATTTTAGCTCTCCAAACATATGAAAGGACCACAATATTTTTGGCAACCCTCAACCATAGCACTGCAAATGGATCAAGCCAGACAACAGGCAACCTAAGCCTCATAGTCATTAAAGTGTATTTGGGCAGTTTTGAATGCAATCAGCCAGACATAGGCCTGATTCCCAGCCTAATAACTTAACAGGTTAAGTCTTTAGAGTAAGTAATACATGGAGGTGGGCAAGGCCAATGCTTGTGCGTGCTAGGGATGGAAAAATCTGGCTTGACCCGCTAATCCAACCATACATTATGGAATACAAAGACACACCTATAATTTAGTTTTTCAAATATACATAGAAGCTTATCATATATTCCCCTGTATCGAAGGAAAACAAAAGCAAAGAAAATAAATACATACAGACCCAAAAATAAAATTAAGAATTACCTTTTAGAACCAAGGTCCCAGAATACTGAGCCAAAAATCAATGCACTTAATACAGTGAAGAACAACCGCACAGCGTTGTATCGAGGGCTTCTCCAGTAAACAAGATTTTGTTTCCAAAGACAAGCCTTAAATTGAATTATCGCATTTTGAGGATATTTAGTTGGAAACCTCAGGGGTTCTGAACCAGCAGCAGGAACAGTCTGACTTTGAATCAAAGCTTCCACTTCCCTAAAATCAGTAAATATAATTACTTGTGCTAAACCACAGTGGCATGCCAAAACAGTTAAATGCAGTAAAACAACCACTTTAACTGTTGCTTATAACATCACTGATGCTTATAACTTTTAAAGAAAACAATGTCGGCACCTGTACTGGTCAGAGTTCCTATATAAGGCCGCAAAGTCTTGACCAATTTTTTCTCCACATGCTTGTGCACTGATTTCAAGCATCCAGGTTGCTGGATTATAGCCATCAGGAATGGGAGGAACAAAAAATAGATAAGTATTTTTGTAAAATTGAAAAAAAATAAACCAAAAAGATAATCATCATGGAGATATGAGACGCAACGAAAGTGAATAAAATAAATTTAAATTAAATGAAGGAGAATGTCATGGTTAAAAAACTTAGTGTGACATAATCAAATAATGGCTACATAAAAATTGTGACGAAACTATATGTTATTGATTTCTTATAGAAAGTACATGACATTTGTACAAATACTAGATTTGTAGTGGCTTCTGTTAGATTAGGATGATGGTCATAATCAGTCACCATAATTTATGGCTAGGGATTGATGTAGCCCTAATTAGCAAAATTATCCAATGAAAATGGTATACACAGTGCTTTCCCACAAAAACAAAACCCTAATCACCTTTAAATACTGGCCATGAGCCATCCATCTAATAACTAATTATTAATGAACTTACAAAATAAATTCCTTACAAAACTCAGCAATTGGCTTAAAAAGGAATGAAAGAAATTAAAATGTATGTAAACAATTCATACGTCTCTTATCAGTTCAATCATGAATTAGACGCTCCCATTGGAGACGTTCTCTCCTCTTGCCTCTTTGAATTGCGCCTTGATTTTAGGAAGCCTTCCATCTAGGATTCTTCATGGAAAGGTTCCACTTTTAAATTTTCTTGCGTTCGCAGTCATTGGGCTTGTGGGCTATGGGTCCCACCCTCTGAGCATGTGGAGCGAGGTAGAGAGAGCCAAGTAGAGAGGTGTACATATGCGTCTATTATGGGCTCACTAAGGACTCAACTGGGTTTGCTTTAGGTCCACATAAAATTCTTCTAGTTTAATTTGAAAGCAAAGCTAAGCCCATTCCATGTTATATTTGACCACTCATGCTTGACTGGCCCCACATGAGATGGGTTGGGAGGCCATTCGACGGATCAAAATGACCCAAATAATTGAGGGCCTGATCAACCACAGGATCCACAAAGCTCGGACCATCCGCTCCTGTGTCAAGGACTCATTCCACAAGTGCCTCAAGCATGAAGTACGTAAGGTGAAAGGGACGAATGAAGACGACTTCTAAAACAACCAAAAGCACCAATACATTCTCAAAACTGAGGTGGCCAAACACTTGCATCATATTAATTTGATCCTGGCAAACTAAGGTAGCTGAAGTTCTCTCCTAACCATCGATTTATAGGCAATTAAATCATGGTAGTAAATTAGGAATCCTGAGTGAAGAAATAAACTTTTCTTCATATTTCTGACACAGGTTATGTTAAATGGGTAATGTTTCTGCCATGTTGTCGATACCATTATTACCATCATAAAAACCTAAAATGATGAGAATCAAAAGAAATGCACTTTTTACTTTATAATTCATCTTTTTTTAATAAGGAACCATCAAGTACAATTCAGTTAAAAATGAACAAAGACAGTAGCTGGAACTCAGCTGCTGCTAATAATGTCATTTGTGAATAAGATGAGAAGAATAATAACGCTAATTAAAATAATGAGCCATAGTAAATAATTTCAAGTGCAGCATTTTTTTTAAAGTATAAATTAAAATATTCGAAAAGATCCAAAAACAAAAGAATGATAATATGAAGAACAAATGCTCACCTGAAAATAGTTTATCATAATTTGTGAGTTCACTCCAAGCTTGCCCCCATATATAACACGCCCCCCTCTCTTCATGAGAAGAAGCTGCACCAAAGATGGAAGATCATCAAATAAAAAGTGAAAATTATATGTTCTTTCACATGCCAAAATCAAAGATCAATGAAAATAAACTGTGCCGACCTCATCAAATGCTTCAAATATATCAATACTAGGTTGATGTATGGTGCACACCACAGTTCTTCCTGCATCAACAGTATTACGAACAGTACGCATCACAATAGCTGCCGCCCGTGCATCTAGTCCAGATGTAGGTTCATCCATAAAAATAATAGATGGATTCGCAACAAGCTCCACAGCAATTGTAAGGCGTTTTCTTTGTTCTGTTGATAATCCAGTACTTCCAGGCAAACCAACTAATGCATGGCGGAGAGAATCAAGCTCCACTAATTCCATTACTTGTTGAACAAATTCCTGCAGTGTAGACATCACAATGAGGCTCTTGTTTTCAATCAGTGAACATCACAATAAGTTGAAAGAAAAAGAAAAGAGAAAGAATGAAAAAAAAAAAAAAAAAGAGAAAGAATGGTCAAATAAATAAATAACATCAATTACTAACAAGTCTTTTCTCTTTGCTGACGTCTTTTGGAAGGCGTAAAGATGCTGAAAAAAACAGCGATTCTTCAACCGTTACTTGAGGAGAATGGATATCATTTTGTTCAACGTATCCAGAAATCCTCGCAAAAGTACTCTGCTCTTTTGGATATCCAGATATCCTAATATTGCCTTCTATATATCCACCAGTCTTCCTACCCGCAAGCACGTCCATTAATGTAGTTTTCCCTGCTCCGCTAGCACCAACCAATGCAGTAAGGACGCCTGGTGAGAACACCCCACCAACATTTGATAAAAGCTGCAACTTCTTTTCTGGAACACCCTTCTGCTTCATTGCCTGTGATAGAAAAAGGGAAACCACATTAAACAATGGCATGACAAAGTCGAAAAATTCTCTAATTGAAAATTTTACCATTGGCATATCAACGTAGTAATTGACATTATGGAACGTCATCGATAATGGTTGGAATGGAAGAATCATTCCCTTCTTTGAGCTATGTGTTTGACTTCCACCAGCTGCACCAACAAAGAAATAACTGCATTAGAAAACCAAAGACAAAAACGCTCTTCAAAAAGATATATAATTTGAAAGAGCAGGTGGAGATTGTGTTGCGATCTAGGGCCTATGGAAAGACATCAATCACACACAAGAACACAGAGATTTACGTGGTTCGACTTTTGACCTACGTCCACGGGGAAGACGGGAGAACTCACTTTATAATCAGAAGAAGGTGTACATCATAGAGACCCTAAGTCTCTATTTATAATATCAGCCCAATATCCAGTTACACCCAAACACTACTTCTAATCACAGTAGACTTATGATAATAGACCTACTTCTAATCTCAGTAGACCATGGGCAATACAGGGGCCCGGTTTATTTATAATTTATTCAGTTGAGCCAAACAAATAACAAATCTCCACCTTGGCGAACATTGAAGCTGATCTTTATGCACTTAACAAGTCTCACCGTCTCCACCTGCCCCTTAGGGCACTCAGGTACTGATCACATTAATCAAGTCCAAGCAATGCTTGAACTTGACTGTTGGAATAGTCTTAGTCATCATGTCTGCTGGATTCTCCGCCGTAGCAATCTTAATTATTGCAATAGCACCCTCGGCAATGACATCTCGAATGAAATGAGCCCTTACATCTATGTGCTTGGTCTTTTCATGATACTTTGGATTATGTGTCAGATCGATCACACTCTGACTGTCACAGAAAACAGTAACTAGCTTCCGTTCCAATCCCAGATCTTCAATCAAGCCTGTCAGCCAAATAGCTTCCTTCACTGCCTCTGTAGCTGCCATATATTCTGCTTCAGTGGTAGACAAGACAGCTTTGGATTGCAATGCTGCCTTCCAACTGATGGCACCGCTAGCAAAAGTGAAGACATAACCTGTCAGGGACCTTCTTCTATCTAAATCTCCAGCAAAATCTGAATCAACATATCCAATAACACTTCCAGAAGTGTTATTACTTCTGTCATAAATTATCCCAACATCGGTAGTACCTCTCAAGTAACGGAGTATCCATTTCACTGCCTGCCAATGGGCCTTTCCGGGGTTATCCATGTATCTGCTAACTACACTAACCGCGTGTGAAATATCTGGCCTCGTACAAACCATGGCATACATGATACTCCCAACTACACTAGCATAAGGAATACGAGACATGTGCTCCACCTCTTCCGTAGTTTGTGGTGACAAAGCAGCGGAAAGTTTGAAATGGGCTGCCAATGGAGTATTCACAGGTTTCGAACTTTGCATACCAAAGCGCTCCATAACCTTCTCAAGGTACCCCTTTTGTGAAAAAGACAATTTGCCCGCTTTCCGGTCCCTTTGAATCTCCATTCCAAGAATTTTCTTCGCAGCACCTAAGTCTTTCATCTCAAATTCACCACTCAACTGAGTTTTCAACCTGTTGATCTCAGACATGTCCTTTGCAGCAATCAACATGTCATCAACATATAGCAGCAAATAGACATACGAGCCATTGGAGTGCTTCTTGTGGTATACACAATTGTCGTATGCACTCCTGCAATAACCGTTTCCAACCATAAAGGTGTCGAAACGCTTGTACCACTGCCTAGGAGACTGCTTCAGACCATATAACGATTTCTTTAGCAAACAAGCGTGGTCTTCCTTTCCATGAATTTCAAACCCCTCTGGTTGATGCATATAAATCTGTTCATCTAGCTCGCCATATAAGAACGCAGTCTTGACATCAAGCTGCTCCAACTCTAAATTGAATTTAGCAACCATAGCAAGTAGCACCCTGATAGAACTATGCTTCACCACAGGAGAGAACACTTCATTGAAGTCAACACCCTCCCTCTGAGTATAGCCTTTTGCAACCAGTCGTGCTTTGAACCTAGTGTCTTCCATCCCTGGAGTTCCTTCCTTTTTCTTGAAGACCCATTTGCATCCAACAATCTTCTGGCCTTTCGGAGGTTTTACTAACTCCCAAGTCTGATTCTTGTGAAGAGATTCAATTTTCTCACCCATGGCTACGGCCCATTTTACTGATTCTTTGCTAGTGATGGCATCCCGATATGTAACCAGCTCAGATTCAATACTCTCAGCTGTATTAAGAGCGTAGGCAACAATATCTTCATACCCGTATCTCTGAGGTTTCTTAATCTGCCTCCTTTCTCTGTCCCGAATAAGCATGTAATCATCCGGAACTGCACTTTCCTTGTTTAAGCTTAGCATCTCCTCTACATCTTGTTGAACTGGGACATCTGTTTGCACCTTATCCTGCAATTTTTCTGGAGCTTCCTTCTCAAGCTCCACCTGTTTACTGACACCGTTTTGATCCTCCACCTTTCCAGCATCTTGACGCTCCTTCGATTTCAACATAGCAGACTCATCAAAGGTCACATCTCTGCTTATAATGCATTTGGGAGATTTCCCATCTAGGCACCACAGCCTATATCCTTTAACACCATCTGCATACCCTAGAAATATGCACTTTCTTGCCCTTGGTTCAAGCTTTCCATCATTCACATGAGCATAGGCAGGACAACCAAATATCCGCAAGTTGGTGTAATCAGCAGGAGCTCCAGACCATACCTCTACAGGAGTTTTGCATTCTATAGCTGTTGATGGAGACCGGTTTATCAGATAACAAGCTTTGTTAACAGCTTCCGCCCAAAACTTCCTAGGTAACCCTGCATTAGAGAGAATGCACCGAGTCTTCTCTAGAATAGTCCTGTTCATCCGTTCTAGAACTCCGTTCTGTTGCGGTGTATTTCTGACTGTGCGATGTCTCACAATACCTTCATTCTTGCAGAACTCATTAAAAGCACTATTACAGAATTCCAAGCCATTGTCAGTTCTCAAGCGCTTGAGCTGTTTACCTGTCTGCTTCTCGACCATAACCTTCCATTGCTTGAACTGTGCAAAAGCTTCATGTTTGTGCTTTAAGATATACACCCAGACCTTCCGAGAATAGTCATCAATAAAGGTCAACATGTATAAACCACCACCAAAAGATGGAACACGAGAGGGACCCCAAAGATCAGAGTGGATATAATCCAAAGTACCCTTTGTCCGATGAATAGCAGTCCTGAACTTGACTCTACATTGCTTTCTGAAGATACAATGCTCACAGAAGTCCAGCTTTCCTGTTTTCTGACCACACAGTAAACCCTGTTTAGTCAACTCATCCATACCCCTCTCACTCATATGCCCAAGTCGCATATGCCATAACTTGGTAATTTCTGAATCTGAATCTGAGGACGACACAGCTGCAGCATCTGTAATTGTACTACCTTGAAGAAAGTAAAGACCATTCTGCTTCAGTCCCTTCATCACTACAAGAGCACCCTTCGAGATTCTCATAACTCCACCTCCAGCTTTGTAGGTACAACCATTGGAGTCAAGCGTACCCAAGGAAATCAAGTTTTTCTTCAACTCTGGAATATGCCTAACATCTGACAATGTTCTCACAATACCGTCATGCATCTTAATTTTGATTGCACCTATCCCAACAACCTTACACACTGCATTATTTCCCATAAGCACTTTACCACCATCAATAGATTGAAAATTGGTAAACAAATCTCTGTAAGGACACATATGATAGGAACAGCCTGAATCAAGAATCCACTCAGTGGCTGAGCTACCAACAGAAACCGAAAGAACTTCTGCATCATCAGAATTAGTCTCTGCAACATCGGTTGCAACTTCGGCAATTTCTCCAGAATTTGATTTCTCTTTCCCTTTACGCTCTGGACAATCTTTTCTAAAATGCCCTTCCTTGTGACATTTGAAGCACTTTAATTTTTTAGTTTTTTATTTTGACCTAGATCGGCCTCTTCTATTATGCTCTTTCTTCTATGTTCTGCCATGCGCTACCAAACCCTCACCAGAACTGTCATGGTTTTCAATTGCAACCTTTTTCTTTAACTCCTTGGAGTTCAAGGCTGACTCAACATCTTCCTTAGAAAGAGTTTCTCTACCATACATCATGGTATCAACAAAGTTCTCATACGAGGGTGGTAAAGAGCATAGCAACATGATAGCTTGGTCCTCATCATCAATTTTGACATCTATATTTTCAAGATCTAAAATAGCTTTTGTAAAAGAATCAATGTGAGTTGAAACAGACGTACCTTCCTGCATTCGTAATGTGAACAATCGCTTTTTCAGATACAAGCGATTTGTGAGAGATTTTGTGATGTACAAGTTCTCCAACTTTTGCCATATGCCAGCGACAGTTTTTTCCTGAACAACCTTTCGCAGTACACCATCACTCAAGAACAGCAAAATCTGACCATACGCCTTTTCCAGCAACTCATCCTTCTCTTCATCTGATAATTTTTCAGATAGAGCATTCTTTCCCCTCAAAACTTTATGCAACCCATTCTGGACCAACAAAGCATGCATCTTCAGACGCCAAAGACCGAAGTCATTATTACCTCGAATTTTTCAATATCGAATTTAGCAGCCATTCCGCAAATCTTTCACTAGAACTGTGTAGATCTGGTCACCACGAGCACGCTGGAAGAAACGAATCTGAAATCCGACTTTGGACGGCTAAGATATCGCAGAAATAAGTTTCTGCGCTCCGATCAGTCAATCTCTTTCGTTGACCATTGAAAAGCCAATCTTCTTCCACAACAGCGTAGATCTACTCGCAACGAGTCCGTAGATTCAAACGGATCTCAGATCGGACTCCGGATCGTCAAGATATCGCGAAAACAATTTTCAGCCTTTGATTTGGTCAAACAGCCTTTGACCGGACGAATCTGCTGACGTCAGAGATGCTGACGTCACTGCTACTTTAATTCTGAGCTTCTAGTTTGCGGGTCAGGTTGACCTGGCCCAACCTGACCCGAACCTGGATCTAGCGAACGGGCTTCTGAAGCGGGTCAGGCTTGACCTGTCTTGGCCCAACCCGTGAAACAACCCAACAGGATGGGTTGTCTTCCTCCTTATGTTCAAGTTTTGTTTCAGAGACAGAACTTCTCCAATCTCCAATCTACTTCCACGGCAACAGCGCAGGGGGCGCTGCTTCTCCGGCGGCGGCGACGACACGCAGCGGCGGCGGCAAAAGAACTCCGGCAACGCCCTGATGTCCTCGGCAGCGTGGTGGGGCCCAGCCTAAAGAAAACAGAGCCCAAATCGATCGCCCTTCCCTGCAGTCTTCTTCCTCTGCAACAGCGCAGCGGCGGCCACCTTCTTCCGGCGATTCACAGCGGCGACGGCGGCGGGGAGTTCCGGTCGTTTCTACACGGCGTGCAACAAACGAGGAGATGCAAAGCTAGAACACGATCTAGGGCCTATGGAAAGAGATCAATCACACACAAGAACACGGAGATTTACGTGGTTCGGCTTTTGACCTACGTCCACGGGGAAGACGGGAGAACTCACTTTATAATCAGAAGAAGGTGTACATCATAGAGACCCTAAGTCTCTATTTATAATATCAGTCCAATACCCAGTTACACCCAAACATTACTTCTAATCACAGTAGACCTATGATAATAGACCTACTTCTAATCTCAGTAGACCATGGGCAATACAGGGGCCCGGTTTATTTATAATTTATTCAATTGAGCCAAACAAATAACAAATTGAATGTGCTACATGTTTGTTTTTCTCTCTCTTGAGAGAAAGATAAGATAAGGCGATTACCAGGTTCATCAACAGTATTCTCCTGTGCAGAATCAAGAGCTACCGTCTGGGCTTTCCCTATAGCTGTAACATGGTATAAAGAACTTTTGTTAGAAATTTAGTTTGAAATAAAAAATGAATATGTTAGGTTGTATGGCTCAATTGAAGTAATAAATGTGGTAAATCGGGCCCTGTATTGCCCATGTTCTACTGTCATTAGAAGTAGGTCTATTATCATAGGTCTATTGTGATTAGAAGTAGTGTTTGGGTGTAACTGAGTTTTGGGCTGATATTATAAGGGCTGATATTATAAATAAAGACTTAGGGTCTCTATAATGTACAACCTCTTCTGATTGCATAGTGAATTCTCCTGTCTTCCCCGTGGACATAGGCCAAAAGCCGAACCACGTAAATCTCCCATGTCATTGTGTGTGCTTGATTTCTTCTCGTAGGCCCTAGATCACAACAAACTGGTATCAGAGATTTGTTGGCGTGATCGAAGGAGATTTGACGGATCAGATCTTCAAAGGGCTGATTGGAGAAGAAAAGGGATCGCTCCCTGTTCTGGATTGGTTCGCAGGCAGAAGCTACAGAGGATCTGGACTGCTCCATCAAATCGCAAGTTTAGATCAGAAACTGCCTTGGAGCGAAGATCAGATCGCAGCGAAATCACGCCTTGCGTGATTTGATTTGGGCAGTTTTGGGTTTCTTGCTCTCGCCTGGGCCCCACCTCGCCACCTCGCAGTGAAGAAAACCCGCCGGGATTTTTCGCCGCTACCGCTGCGCGTCACAGGAGAAGAAGCGCTCACTGCGCTATAGCGTGTTGCCTACTGTTGACGAATCAGTTCTGTTGCAGAATCGGATGCAACAGAAGACAATTTGTTTCGAGGAAGAAGGTTCGGTTCTTGATCGGTTTGCTCGGATTTTGAGAAGTCCGGCCAGAATTGCTGAGTGTCGACGACGGTGATCAGAGAGAAATCGAAGAGGAGACATCGCAGGCTTCGATTTGGGTGGTTGTTCCAGACTGTTCTGGACTGTTTCGGTGGGCCCCACATCGCCGTGAAAAGACCTTGGAGTCGCCGCCGCCGCTGCGTGTCGCCGGAGAAGGACAAGGCTGCCGCCACCATCGTCCCGTGGTCGCAGGAGGAAAATCGCAGGGTCTGGTTCTGGAACAGAACCAGAACGTGGGGAAGAAGACAACCCATTCTGTTGGGTTGTTTCTCGAGTTGGGTCCAGTCCAGGTCGGCCCTACCCATTTGCAGAAGCCCAGAATTTCTTTTTGGGTCTGTTCAGCAGAGGTCTGGTCTGGTCAGGTTGACCCGATCCACGCAGTGAAGCCCGTTGGTAAGGTCTGCTGACGTCAGCAAGACGTCAGCACCTGTACGGTCAAGACAGTTTGACCAAATCGAAGGTTGAAACTATTTTCGCTATATCTTGACGATCCGGAGTTTGATCTGAGATCTGTTTGAACTTACGGACTCGTTGCGAGCAGATCTACGCGATTGTGGAAGAAGATTGGTTGTTCAACGGTCGACGAAGGAGTTTGACTGATCGGAGCGTAGAAACTTATTTCTACGATATCTTAGCCGTCCAGAGTCGGATTTCAGATCTGTTTCTTCTAGCGTGCCCGTGGTGACCAGATATACATAGTTACCATAAAAGATTTGCGGAATGGCTGCTAAATTCATAATTGAAAAATTCGACGGTAATAATGACTTCGGTCTTTGGCGTCTGAAGACGCATGCTTTGTTGGTCCAAAATGGGTTGCATAAAGCTTTGAGGGGAAAGAATGCTTTATCTGAAAAATTGTTAGATGAAGAGAAGGATGAGTTGTTAGAAAAGGCGTATGGTCAGATTCTGCTGTTTTTTAGTGATGGTATACTGCGAAAGGTTGTTCAGGAGAAAACTGTTGCTGGTATATGGCAAAAGTTGGAGAACTTGTACATCACGAAATCTCTCACAAATCACTTGTATCTGAAAAAGCGATTGTTCACATTACAAATGTAGAAAGGTATGTCTGTTTCAACTCACATTGATTCTTTTACAAAAGCTGTTTTGGATCTGGAAAATATCAATGTTGAAATTGATGATGAAGACCAAGCTATTATGTTGATGTGCTCGTTACCGCCCTCATAAGAGCATTTTGTTGATACCATGATGTATGGTAGAGATACTCTGTCCAAAGAAGATGTAGATGCAGCCTTGAACTCGAAAGAGTTGAAGAAAAAGATTGCAGCTGACAATGATAGTTCGAGTGAGGGTTTGGTAGTACGAGGAAGAACAAAAGACTCCAGTGATAAGGGCAAATATAGATCCAACAAGAAAAACATTCAATGTTATTATTGCCATAAGAAAGAAAGGGCACATCAGAAAAAATTGTCCCGAAAGGCAGAGGAAAGGGAAAGAAATAGAAGATTCGTCATCTGATGATAATTCAGTCAGTGTTGCAGATGAAAGATCAGATTGTGATTCCGACAATGCACTTTTTGTGATTGAAAATAGTATTCGTCCTAAGGATGAATGGATTCTTGATTCGGGTTGTTCTTACCATATGTGTCCCAATAGGGACTGGTTTACCACTTATAGAGAAATCAACGGTGGTAGTGTCTTGATGAGCAACAATGTTGCATGTAAGATGGTTGGGATTGGAACAGTTAAAATCAAGATGTATGATGGAATCGTCAGAACGTTGGCAGAAGTTCGGCATGTTCATGATCTGAAAAAGAATCTCATTTCTCTTGGTGCCTTAGACTCTGATGGTTGTAAGTTCTCAGCTGAAGGTGGAATCATGAAAGTTGTGAAGGGTGCTCTGGTTCTTATGAGAGGCAATAAAGTTGGAAACCTTTATGTTTTGTCTGAAAATACAGTGAGCTGCAGTGTCTTCCTCAGATGACCATGAATCTATCTCAACACGCCTATGGCACTGGCGCCTGGGTCACATGAGTGAGAAAGGATTAACAATACTGAGCAATCGGAATTTGCTATGTGGCATGAAGACAGGCAAGTTAGATTTCTGTGAGAGATGCATCTTCGGGAAGCATCGAAAGGTTAGTTTCAAGACAAGTCTTCATCGCACGAAAGGTATCCTTGATTATGTTCATTCAGATGTATGGGGGCCTTCTAAGGTTTACTCCAAGGGCGGGTCCCGGTTTATGTTGACTTTTATTGATGATTATTCAAGAAAAGTTTGGGTTTATACTCTAAAGACGAAGGATCAGACCTATGTTACATTCAAGCGATGGAAGGAAATGGTTGAGAAACAGACTGGCAGAAAGGTGAAGAAGTTGAGGACAAGTAATGGCAAGGAGTACAGATCGACAGAGTTTGAGAACTATTGCACAGATCATAACATAGTTCAGCATTACACCACTACAGAAACTCCGCAGCAGAATGGAGTTGCAAAGAGGATGAACAGAACGATCTTGGAAAGAGCTCGTTATATGTTGTTTACTGCAGGATTGTCCAAGGACTTTTGGGCTGAGGCAGTAAATGCTGCAGGCTACTTGATAAATAGGTCTCCACACACAAAGATTGGTCGCAAAACACCGGAAGAAATGTGGTCAAGTAATCCAGCTGATTATTCTAACTTTAGGATCTGGCTTATGCTCGCTTGAAAACCGATAAGTTAGAACCAAGGGCTGTTAAGTGCATCTTGGTGGGATTTGCTTCTGGGGTAAAAGGATACAAGTTGTGGTGTACTGATCAAGATTCACCCAGATTTATCATCAGCAGGGATGTTACATTTCATGAAGATGCTTTACTCGAAGCGAGAAAGCAGGTGGAGAGGACAGAAGTAGGTAGCAGCAATGACACCGTTCAGGTGGAGTTCAACATCCTAGTGAGGAAGGAGAGTGCATCCGACTCCTCCCGAGATACAGGAGATCGTCAGACTGTGCAGCAGATGCAGCAGATAGAGCAGCAGATGCCGCAGACGGGTAGACCGCAGAGAGAAAGGAAACCGCCGGTTAGATATGGTTTTGAGGATATGACGACGTACGCGTCGACATCAAACAGTGGCCGTGATGATATGGTTGCATACGCATTGACGACTGAGTCTCTTGAATTAATGGAAGGGCTGGAAAGTAGTCAACAGGCAGCAACTATAACTAAAGAGATGGAGTCTCTTGATAAGGAAAATCAGGTCATCAGATGCAAGAGGTTCTACAAGGAAGATGAAGGAGCTTCCAGTGCAGGTAGAGTGCAGTTTAAGGTTCCCGATCATGTATGCAGTTTAAAGAAATCATTGTATGGGTCGAAGCAAGCTTCTGGACAATGGTACAAGCGATTTGGTGCACTCATGAAGGAATGTTTTAAATTCAAGCTCAAGCATTGCTTGGACTTGATCGGTGTGCTCAGTACCTGAGTGCCCTAAGGGGCAGGTGGAAACAAGCAATGATCCGGATAACATTAATAATGCTAGGAGCTATTTTTTTCTTTTCTTTATGTAGAGAAAACTAACATGACAACGATGTTTAGGAATTTCAAGATTGATAAGGGAACAAAAAGATGGAAACAAGAACATACATGGGCAATGAGAGAGAGAAGGGGGACAGAAGGAAAGAAAAAAGAGCACACCTGTCCAAAACCAACCCTCATTTTTTCTTAGCTCAGGCCCCTATTTGAAGGCACCATATATTAGCATAGGGACAATTGCGACCAAGACTGCTATGGGGACTTCATATTGGGTAACCATTATCCCTTTATTACTTTTTTTTTAACCAGAACCGGAACCATACCCGGAACCGAAACTAGACCCGCCTCGCAAACAGTTCTGGTTCTGGTTCTGGTTCTGGTTCCCATTAAAATTATCAAAACCGGTTCAAGTTCCGGTGCCCCTTTGTAGAAAACGGTTCCAGTTCCACCCTGGACCGGGACCGACCGGTCCATTTACAACCCTACCAACAATCAATGAAATGAAAGAAACTTTGCAAGAAACACGAAAGTCATCAATTGAGAACCCATTTCCAGTACTTGTTCTCGATTAATTCTACAATTCATAAAAATGTTTGTTTCTACACGTGAGAATTTTACTGCTGACAAAATAATCACATGTCTTCAATCAAGAGTGGAATCCGTTTTTAAATGGCATTTATTTTGAACAGGATTATAGCAATGTGGGCCCTCTTGGATTGAGTTACTAGTTTAGAAGTTTTCTAAAAGGTTTGAGGGCAGTTTTGGGAAATCCATTTGTCCCTTCAAAACTCCCGGGCAGCTATAAGTACTGACTCACCTTCTTCTTCTGTTGCCAAAACCAACACTGGACTACTCTCTCTCTTCTCATTTGGAAAACTATAATATCGATCGAAAGATAGAAAACAAGAAGAAGGAGGAGGAGGACGAAGGAGAAGAAGCTGTTGTTGTATTCAATGGCGGCTTCAAATGGGAGCGAGTTCTTCGAGATCGTAGCAGACGGCCAGAACGAGCATTTCCCTCGGCCATCGAACGCAGAGTCGGTGGCGCAGGACGAGGACGAGCTGATCTGGGCAGCGATCGAGCGGTTGCCGTCGCAGGAGCGCTCCAACTACGCCATCATAAGGCGGAACCCCTCCGCAGGCAATGGGGCGCCGATGACAGAGGCTGTCGACGTTCGAAAGCTCGATCGGACCGGCAGAGAGCTCCTTCTCATGAAAGCCATGGCGACGAACGAGCAGGATAACTACAATCTCCTCTCGGGCATCAAAGAGCGACTCAACAGGTGCGAATCAAATCTATGAAATCCGAACCGTTAAATTTCACAGCCTTGATGAGTTTCATCCACTCGATTAATCTCAGTCGAGTCGGATTTCAGAAATCAGTCTGATCCGTTACTCATCTAGAACACGTAGTTCGATTTTTTGATGTTTTGATGAGTTCAATTGGTTCTGTGATGATGCGTGGTCTGTTAGGAGAGGATCTGAAAATCTTGTTTCGGTGAGAGATGATGGTGATGATGAGAAGGTTCTTAACGGCTTACCCTTTAGATTTTTCGCTCTTCATCCAAATTTCTCTGATAGTCATCGGAAGTGTAATTTCGAGTTTGATCGATCGTGTGTTCCAGGAAATTGTGATTTGAGAATCACTACTTGTTATAAATCCATCGGTGGTGGTTTCAGTCATTGAAATCCAATGGCTAAAAGTTGATCATTCGATCAGCGTGATCAGTTATCACATGCCAAACACGTGATCATTGACCAGAGTGAGATCTGTGGGCCCCAATCGAATGCAGGAAAGAAACAAAAAAACCTTTTTTCTATAATTAGGGCTCCCTATCCCTACGATTTGAGGGTCCTTCTGAATCATCGACGTTTCTGCTTGAAGAAGGGGTTTCATTTGCATTGCATTGCATTGCATATCTAATAATGCCATTTTTTTCTCTGATCAGTGGAGGGAGAGACTATTATTTATTGGTTTGAGGCCACTTATGGACGAGGAGGCCTTACAGAAGAAACTTTACCCTGTAAGACTTGGGAGGATTGCAGGCCTTACAGAAGAAGTTTGACCCTTTGAGATGGGACATAAGGCCTCACTTGCAAGACGTTTCTCCTTGAAGTAGGGGTTTCATTTGCATTGCATTGGTTGCTAATAATGGCATTTTTTTTTATCAGTAAAGGGTAGTTTTGGTTTTTCCGTTAGGATATGTTAAGACACTTGCCATTTTTGTACCGCGGTGGGATATGTTAAGACACTTGCCATTTTTGTACCGTGGTGGGACCTACTTACTGGATGGAAGGAACCCTTTTTAGGATGGATGATGTCTTTTGATTACACCCAATTACCCAACTATGGGTAAGAATGTCAACTAATTAACGGCGTTTTTAGAAGTGGTGATTTGTTTGTAGTGGGAATTCTAACTTGTTTCTTATACCAAAAAAAAAATTGGAATCTAATTTTAGAGGTGGGCCTGGCTGATGAATTTATAGCAGATTCCCTGATTCTAAAACAGTTAAGGAAAGATGAGAGAAAAAATTAAAGGTTTGGGCGTACCAGATCAATGGTTTGTACAAACTAATTGGTGGTCCCTATGTTTAACTCAAGGCCTCCTCATGGTTTGTGCAAACCATTGATCTGGTACGCCCAAACCTTTAATTTTTTCTCTCATCTTTCCTTAACTGTTTTAGAATCAGGGAATCTGCCATAAATTCATCAGCCAAGCCCACCTCTAAAATTAGATTCCAATTTTTTTTTTTTTTTTTGGTATAAGAAACAAGTTAGAATTCCCACTACAAACAAATCACCACTTCTAAAAACGCCTTAATTAGTTGACATTCTTACCCATAGTTGGGTAATTGGGTGTAATCGAAAGACATCATCCATCCTAAAAAGGGTTCCTTCCATCCAGTAAGTAGGTCCCACCACGGTACAAAAATGGCAAGTGTCTTAACATATCCCACCGCGGTACAAAAATGGCAAGTGTCTTAACATATCCTAACGGAAAAACCAAAACTACCCTTTGCTGATAAAAAAAAATGCCATTATTAGCAACCAATGCAATGCAAATGAAACCCCTACTTCAAGGAGAAACGTCTTGCAAGTGAGGCCTTATGTCCCATCTCAAAGGGTCAAACTTCTTCTGTAAGGCCTGCAATCCTCCCAAGTCTTACAGGGTAAAGTTTCTTCTGTAAGTCCTCCTCGTCCATAAGTGGCCTCAAACCAATAAATAATAGTCTCTCCCTCCACTGATCAGAGAAAAAAATGGCATTATTAGATATGCAATGCAATGCAATGCAAATGAAACCCCTTCTTCAAGCAGAAACGTCGATGATTCAGAAGGACCCTCAAATCGTAGGGATAGGGAGCCCTAATTATAGAAAAAAGGTTTTTTTGTTTCTTTCCTGCATTCGAGTGGGGCCCACAGATCTCACTCTGGTCAATGATCACGTGTTTGGCATGTGATAACTGATCACGCTGATCGAATGATCAACTTTTAGCCATTGGATTTCAATGACTGAAACCACCACCGATGGATTTATAACAAGTAGTGATTCTCAAATCACAATTTCCTGGAACACACGATCGATCAAACTCGAAATTACACTTCCGATGACTATCAGAGAAATTTGGATGAAGAGCGAAAAATCTAAAGGGTAAGCCGTTAAGAACCTTCTCATCATCACCATCATCTCTCACCGAAACAAGATTTTCAGATCCTCTCCTAACAGACCACGCATCATCACAGAACCAATTGAACTCATCAAAACATCAAAAAATCGAACTACGTGTTCTAGATGAGTAACGGATCAGACTGATTTCTGAAATCCGACTCGACTGAGATTAATCGAGTGGATGAAACTCATCAAGGCTGTGAAATTTAACGGTTCGGATTTCATAGATTTGATTCGCACCTGTTGAGTCGCTCTTTGATGCCCGAGAGGAGATTGTAGTTATCCTGCTCGTTCGTCGCCATGGCTTTCATGAGAAGGAGCTCTCTGCCGGTCCGATCGAGCTTTCGAACGTCGACAGCCTCTGTCATCGGCGCCCCATTGCCTGCGGAGGGGTTCCGCCTTATGATGGCGTAGTTGGAGCGCTCCTGCGACGGCAACCGCTCGATCGCTGCCCAGATCAGCTCGTCCTCGTCCTGCGCCACCGACTCTGCGTTCGATGGCCGAGGGAAATGCTCGTTCTGGCCGTCTGCTACGATCTCGAAGAACTCGCTCCCATTTGAAGCCGCCATTGAATACAACAACAGCTTCTTCTCCTTCGTCCTCCTCCTCCTTCTTCTTGTTTTCTATCTTTCGATCGATATTATAGTTTTCCAAATGAGAAGAGAGAGAGTAGTCCAGTGTTGGTTTTGGCAACAGAAGAAGAAGGTGAGTCAGTACTTATAGCTGCCCGGGAGTTTTGAAGGGACAAATGGATTTCCCAAAACTGCCCTCAAACCTTTTAGAAAACTTCTAAACTAGTAACTCAATCCAAGAGGGCCCACATTGCTATAATCCTGTTCAAAATAAATGCCATTTAAAAACGGATTCCACTCTTGATTGAAGACATGTGATTATTTTGTCAGCAGTAAAATTCTCACGTGTAGAAACAAACATTTTTATGAATTGTAGAATTAATCGAGAACAAGTACTGGAAATGGGTTCTCAATTGATGACTTTCGTGTTTCTTGCAAAATTTCTTTCATTTCATTGATTGTTGGTAGGGTTGTAAACGGATCGATTTCGGTCCCGGTCCAGGGTGGAACCGGAACCTGAACCGGTTTTGATAATTTTAATGGGAACCAGAACCAGAACCAGAACTGTTTGCGAGGCGGGTCTAGTTTTTGTTCCGGGTATGGTTCCGATTCTGGTTCAAAAAAAAGTAATAAAGAGATAATGGTTACCCAATATGAAGTCCTCATAGCAGTCTTGGTCATAATTGTCTCTATGCTAATATATGGTGCCTTCAAATAGGGGCCTGAGCTAAGAAAAAATGAGGGTTGGTTTTGGACAGATAGTTTGCTAGAAGGGAGAATTTTGTATCTATGAGTGGGTTACTTGCAATTCACATGCGGTCTTGGTTGTGGAGTTTTGTGGGGTTCATCTGGCAAGGTCTGGCAAACTTCAAAAAGAAAAAAAAGAAAAAAAAAAAAAAACAAAGCCTCAAGAATTTATTTTTACACTTAATTTAATAGCCTCTATGTTGGGCTTCAACTATTCATATATGACCATCAAAATTTCACACGGTGCCAAATCATAGGTGATGGTGAGCGTGAAGGGCGCACACTGAGAAAAGGTGAACTCAAGTTGGCCCATGGAGCTGGCTGGCATATGTGTAACACCCTGTCTCGAGTTAATGAAGATTAACTCTAATTAATCGGGATTAATGCTAAATGAATATGTTTATTGCATTAATGTGGCTTAATGGCCAAATTGAATTAAAAATATCTCAAATGATTAATTTGAGCATAATTGTCATTAAATGAATTGAAATTATTTTAGGCTTAGATAGAGATATACAAGGACTTTTTTGTAAATACGAATTTTCACGTATTTCGTAGAATACGGAAACTCTTGATACCTGCGCGTGTATCTCGAGGAGTACGTTAGTTTTCATAATAGGCGCGATTCCATTCGACGTGAATTGGATCAAATGACCCTTCATTTGACTTGAATTGTAATTAATGGAGTTAGGGGGGGTTCAATGAAAAAATTGGATTTATAAGATGACGATGAACTCATTTGAGTTCATTCATCCATTCCAACCACCGAGCAGCTTTCTCTTTCTCTTCTTTCTTCCCAATTCTCTTCCTCGAGTGTTCGTTGGAAGTTTGATGAGTGAGTGAAGAGGAACTTCATCTTCTTCATCTTCTCTATCTTCTTCCTTAAATTCTTGGAGTTTCAACCTTGAGAAGATCTCAAGAATTCCTTCAAGAGGCTACAAGTAAGTGTTTTCAGTTGAATTCAAAACTTCCAAGTTCTAGTCATTGAGTTAGAATGATTTCTAGTACAAAAAACTCATTGGAGTTCCCTTTATGGATTGGTTTTGATTTAGGTTTCAAAGAGGGTTTCATTTTGGGGATGTTCACCTCAAATTCAAGCTAAGCAAGGAGAGTTTTGCTAAGTAATCTCCAAAAAAGGCAAGTGTACTCAATTTTACTGATTTCATATGTTGATAGACTTGTTTGAACTCAAGGAGTTCAATTTTAGAGAATTCCAGTTCAGAATTTTCTGAACATTCTGGAGCAGTTTGGTCAGTCGACAGGCTGACCGACACCGGACCGACGTTTTCTGGGCTGAATCTCGCAGGAGATTGCAGTTTCTGGAAAACTGACCGAATTGGGTTCGGTCAGCCGAAGTTGTAACTCGGTCGACCAAAAGGCGACCGAGCTGACAGACCGAGTTGTCTGGGAGCCCATCTGGTGCTATCTGGAATTGGAACCGAGGGGCAACCGAACCAAGTTCGGTTAGCCGACACTGTAGGTTCAGTCAACCGACAAGGTGACCGAATCCCTTTGGGAAAAATGTCAGGATTTGTATCAGGAAATTGAGCTTCTGGAAAGCTGACCGACAGAGTTCGGTTAGCCGACATCCAGAGCTCGGTTAACCGACAGGTGACCGACATTGTGAGATTTCAGAATTTATTTCTGATATTTTCCTAAACCTTCATGGGTGTTAACTAAGGTTATGTGAATGCAAATTTCATTAAAAGTGATGTCATCTAAAATAACACGTACATTACATAACGAACGTCTCACCCGAATGTTGTTTTAGGAAAATTTATTGTTTAATTGTTTTATAGTTTGCATTGACTTATCCTTCCGCATTTGTGTTTATTATGCTCCTTGTTGAGCTACAATTGCATAGTGCATTGAATTAACGAAACGAAAGGAATGAATGAAATGAAATGAATGAATAATGACTAATCCTATTGCAGTAGATGAGTTGGAGCATTCCAGGGCTCCGTGGTGATGCCTGTAATCTTTGATCAAGACGCTGGTAAATCCCATACATTTGACTGCTTCTTTGAGGGGGAGAACTACATGAATAATTTGACTGCTTCCTTCAGGGAAGAACTACATGAATAACTTGAATGCTTCCTTCAGGGGAGAACTACATGAATGAATTGAATGCTTCCTTCAGGGGAGAACTATATGAATGAATAAATGTAATTTTAATTGGTTATTGAAATGATTGGAATTGTTTAGAATTGCTAAACAAATTATTAGCATAGAATTGTGTATACATTGTTGAACCGTCGTGTTCACAGTGTTATTGGTGATATTACAGGCCAAGTTGCCCGTTTCGATGATACAGCGGCTGCGCCGCCAGCGGACGAGACCAATCAGGTTCCTCCAGGAGGACTGAACGAGCGGACGTAGAGTGGTGGGCAATGACATTAGAATGTTTTGGAATATTTTGGATATAGATTCATTTTGATGTAAATAGTAGTCACCAGCATCGTATTTGAATATGCAGGGTTGACTTGAAAATAAAATAGGGCATGAAATGTGTAAGTAAACTTTACTCTTATGTAAAGGACTTGTACGGTTTAAATTAATTGTCAATGTATTTATATATTTCTGTTAAATATACATTTGACAGATATGATTGTAAGATCCCTTGTGAATTTCGTATTGACTTCGGTAATGCGAGATTTACGGGAGTAAGTATGGAGATCGCGACTCGGGGTTTGGCCATGATAACCCTAATCTCGGGCCCGGGTCGTGACAATATGCCAAGTCAAGCATTGCACCAACGAATGGAAAAATTATTCAGGCTGTAATTGACTTGCCAAATCAAGCACATAGCCTACTTCTTACGTGATTACAAGCTAAGTAATATACAAGTACTAAAGTGCTTAGGTTATAGTATATTGGGTCCGGTCCTGAGTCCACGGGTCTAAGCCACTGTAGATCCGAAGCCAAAACCATTTACTTAATTATCAGGACCAAAATAAAGCCCCAGACCCGGAACCTAACGGGTCGGAAACTTCTGGTAATCGGAGAATCGGGGACCGATTTACAACCCTAATTGTAGGGCCAGGCCTATAAATGGGTGTCCTGATTGTTTGATCATTTTCAAGTTGCAAACAGTAGTAAAATTCTTTCACCATTTTAGTTTCAATTTCTTTCTCTTCGAGGAAAGCTCTTCCATTATCATTTATTGTTGAGGTGATAAAGATGGCTTGCATTCCCTGGCTTTTGTCTTCTTAAGTATAGTGAAATGAATGCAGCGCTATGAAGTGGGTAACAGCTAAGTTTCTTTCTCTTGCCACACCACAGACCCCTACTAATTTCTATAGCTGTTGTAGGGCCTAACTGTTCCACAGTCTGTTTGGTGCGGGGCTAAATTTTTAACTTTTCCATCTAGCTCTAATTTCTAGTTCTGGAAAGAAAATTATGATATGAGATTGGATTGATGAGTAGAATATGGATCAATGACTATAAACACATTTTAAAATTTGGCTATAAAGACGAAAAACCCAAATTGTATATGAACGTGTTGGGGATGTAGTAAGTTTTTCTTTGAAAAGTTTTGGACAAAACTTTGGTAAAAAAATACAAATTACCAATATTATTTGAGTGCATATAGGGATTTATGTGATTTTGTTTTCTTGTCTGTAATGAATAGCATATCATATTTTTAAATACAATGCCTAAAGTTTAAATATTTTATACCATTTTATAAAAGATTATATAAAAAATTTGAGCAACAGTTTTATAACATGTACATATATCCTCTCATACACGTTTTCTTGTATAGCATCATAATTTTTCCTAAAATCCGTGCATGTCAATCCATAGTTTCTAATTCAATGAATGCTTGAAATTCACATATTTTACAATAAGAGGACCCTTTGTTCCATTGGATGGTTATATCTAGATATTTGTCTTCTCTCTATTTTTTTTTTTAATAAAGATGGAATGGTGAGTGTTGAGAAGTAACCAACTTCTTTTTAAGAAGGCATCTAAACCATTAGATCAATAGATAGTTAAAATTAGCTAAGGATTTATATTTAAGGTTCTTTTATCAAATGTTGTAATCTGTTCTAATAGCATGTTGGGAATCTTTCCTTGAAGTTTCATAAGAATAATGCTTTACTGTGGAGGGACATTGGTGATTAGAGGATAGAGATGAACAAGTGACCATCAAGTTTTACCTCTTATGCCAAATCATTCTTATTGGAGAAAGCTTGGTGAAATAATTTTGGCTCAAAAAAAGGACCACCCACTTTGCCTGGTCTGCCAAATAAGTGTCCATTTTTTGCACATAAGACATCAACACCACCTCACCTTTCAAAAAGGAATCACTTGGAAGACATCAAAGAGCTGCCTAAGGATGTCAGGTCAGGTCATCAAAGAATTACATGGGAACAACCCAATGGGTGAAACCAGAGCACCCTTCTATCTGAACCCACCCACTGAATTTGCATCCAAGCAGTACCAGGTCATCTAGGCAACGTCTATTTTTCAAGAGTTTTACGTTTACTTCCCTCAAGTAACTTATGAAATTGTGTTTTTTATTTTGCATCTTAGGTATCAAAAATGATGGGATCATTCCTCACCAGAGGGCTTGTGTATCTTACATTGCTACTTACTCAAATGCTTCACTTGTCTTGTTATTATCTCCATTGTGTAAATTTCTATTTGGTGGGTGAATTTTTGTTTGCAGGATGGTCCTGGGATATACATATCCAGCTTATGAGTGCTTTAAAAATTGTGCAAAAGAACAAACTAGAGATCGAGCAACTGCGATTCTGGTGTCAGTATTGGTGGGTATTTGTTACTTGTATCCTACTTCTTTAGGATTATCTTATTTAGAACCTGTTGTTGTTGGTTTATTTGATTATATAGAAGGCGTTACACCTTATGGTATGTACATCTTGTCAAGTCCCCATATTACCAACAGGGTTAACATGAGATTAAGAGTCAAATTAAAGGAAAAAACCTGGTGACCTTAATTTGACCCTCAATCATAGTCCACAAGATCAAAGACGTGGTAAGATAACAAAATCGTTCATTAAATATTAACAAAAGTAATCAACTAACATTAGAGTAAGCCTGTATAACTTGAAGATTAAAGTTCATAATTACTACAAAAGTTTATTTACACAAGTTCTATCAAAGTTCTATATACAATCTAACAAAAGAACAAAAACCCCATCTAGGAGTGAGGCTCTCCTGCGCAGTCAAGATGACTGAGTAGACCTCATCTGCGCACCACTCGTGCTCATCAGACTGATTCGTTTGAATCGTCTCTTCCTCCTCCTCATCCTGGGTAAAGGTGGGTTCGGTACCTGTTTATCAAGCATAGTACCATCAACCAAAATAGCTGGCAGGTAGGCATACATAATTTTCAACAAATATGTATATGGAAAGCAATTTAAATCCTAATTCATAATTTCAAATAAAACATAACTTTCAATATCAAAATACACCACTTAGGCCTTTACCATAACCATAAGTCAAGGTACTTTGGGTCCTTATCCTGTCCAGAAATTCTTAATCCACTTTAGGTGATTAGCCTGTTATATCTAATCATAGGATCATAGATCCCGTACACATCTAAGGGTTAATCACCC
This sequence comes from Persea americana, assembly GCA_029852735.1. NCBI lineage: Eukaryota > Viridiplantae > Streptophyta > Magnoliopsida > Laurales > Lauraceae > Persea > Persea americana. Next base: position 29,081,683 of record CM056819.1, read on the forward strand.
CCTGTACAGAAATTCATACTGCTGTGATCAACTGTTCTAGAAGTTCATGCATACCGAGCTGCAGTCATACAGAAGTTCTTATGTGGAAATCCTACTAGCTTAGTGGTGTTCTTTCATACATACAAAAGTTCATAACAAATCTGAAATTCATAATAAATATGCGAATAAACGGAAAAATAACAGTTTTCATGAAAACATGCGCTAAGTCCTAAATATCAAGTTCAAAGGTCACCATAAAACACGTATAACAAATGGAGCTGAATTAATGTAACTATCATTTAGTTACAAATGATCATAATCTAGTGCTATACAAAATATTGGCAAGGCATAATCTATTAAATGATATTTGAACAACATTTCCAAAGAAAATTTCTATTTTGCTCCATTTGTATATAGTTAAGAATGGACAACCATTAGTATGAACTTTTCAAATGCTTACAATTTGTATCAAAACACAAAATTAAGCATAATAGAAGAGTTTCAATTATAGGGAATTTTCACTTTCCTACACCTACATCTAAAAAAATTATATCATAGGCCAAGCCCTCTTCATTTATGCTAGATACCCTCCTTTTACATCTAATCTACCATTCATTCCACAATTTCCCACTTCCATTTCATGAAAACATAAACATGAAAACTTAAAAACCCCTTTTTTTACCATAAAAATCAGAACTTTCATGATCTCAAAACTATTAGATTTACAATTAATAGCTGAAATCCCAGATTTAACATACATATCAATTACAATAAGCATAATTCTACTTGCCTTGCTTTAGGGAAATCTCAAAAGTCAAACCCTAGCTCCAATTTCTCACAACCTATGAATTAGATTCAAACCCACCTAATTAACAATATAAATCAACTAAGAAGAGATTAAAGAACCCATTTATAACATCCGAAACCAAAACCCCCAAAAGAACCTAACCTAATCAAGAAGAAACCCTTACCTATAGATGATGACTTGGTGAAATTCGTTGACTTGGTCATAAATCGGTTCGTAATCAAAGGCCGAATAAACCGGTTCGAATTTAATTCGGATATTATAGTGCCCGCACACATCGGTGATCAGCCGTCCAATTACAACTGCAGTCGTTCGAATATAACCCAATCAATATACATATATATACATATCATAGTAGAATAAACCTAGTGACTTGTAATGCTCTGACACATAAACCTAAGTTGAAGTGAAGGGTTAGCTGCACAATAATCCACAATCAATACCAATGAATCATTCGAATAAACATCCACAATATCCCAATCAATTGCCAAGCCACATCACAGTCCATATCCAATCAATCATAGGGTATGTAACTAATAGACCAACATCAATCTCAATCATGTATTCAAACCCGAAGGAATAATCGCAAGTCAATCCTAAGGTCAAACATAAGGTCTCGTACTCAACAACGACAGGAATCTCTAAATAAATAAAAGATCAACGCATTCCTTCTCAATCAATGGTGCTTAGACCCAATTAAGGGTTTTCCAATATAGATGGGTTGAGCTCGAATCCACTAGAATTTCTTCGAGGTCATATGAAGTACCCAACCCCACGTTAGTAAGATACCATGTGCCCAGACGGTATTTACTCAGGTCCAATGGTTCAATTAATAAAGTACAAACATATAATCTTAACACATTAAAAATCCATTTAAAATTAATTTGCATATAATAATAAAAAGTAACAATCCTTAATTTTGAATTTTAGAAAACCTAAGGACCCATCCAAAAATATTGTCCTTATTCAAAATAAGTCAAAGGGCCTCATTTGAATTTATAAGATAACCAGGGCCCTTTTTCTCAAATCCTAAAAACTAATGGGGTAAGGTGATTATTTTAGCAGAACTTTATATACTATGACAAGAGGTCTTCTCTATTTCTTTCCTTTAATCCTTGAATTGGTCGAAAACTGCCCAACATTGACTCCCCGTTCTATAAAAGGAGTCTCACCTTCTTTTCACTTTCTTTTATTTTAATTATTATCCCCAATTCATGAATAGTCCCCATTCAGAAACCGCTCCACCCATGTATATAAAGGATGTTGGATCAGTGGGCCTCACCACCCTACTAATTGTAAAACAAGAACGCCTCCTCATTCAACCCATGTTCTGTAACAAGAGAACTCCCTTTTATCAAATACACATACAAGACAAAACCGTCCCCTACACACACAGAACCGAGTTCTAGTGAGGAGCTTTACACCTGCAAAACTGCAGCATGTGGATAGTGGGCCCCCACGGATCACAATTTTAAAATAACTCTGACCTCCATGGTCGCCCAATCCTGAACGGCCAGATCAATGGGCTAGATCTGTGATCAGATCTTACGATGGGTCCCACATCATGATTAAATGCAAATAAAATATCTTCAAGGTGACTCACGCCCCAAAATTTAACATCAATAGATTTGGCCATATATGTGCAAAGTCTCATCACAAAAAGAGAAAATCAAAACCTTAAGGGGCATAAAATAGGTTTCTACATGTATCCACACGAAAATCAAGGAGGAATACAAGTATTAAATTTACAAATTATAGTTAGGTACTTGCCTGAAATCCGCGGTTGAGGGAGACGGTCTAGAAATCTTATTGCTAAAGCTCAAGTGATATCCCACAGAAAAGTTGGAAGAGAGAGCGAGAGAGAGAGAGAGAGAGAGAGAGAGAGAGAGAGAGTTGTGTGTGAAAATAAAAGAGTGTGGTGTTGTATAAATAGAGGATGGGAAAAGGAGTTGTAATCTAACTTAAATTTCTAAAAAGAATAGAGTTTCTAAATAGATGGCAGTTTGGGTTAGAAGGGAATATGAGTTTTGGTTTGAGAAGAACGAAATCTACTAAACTGAGCCTGGGTTAACTATGGGTCAAGCCACCTACCCAAAAAGCCTAACTCACCAAACCTAAGCCTAACGTGATCTCCACTTACACTAATCGCTTATTTAACTAATATACAACCAATTACATAATAATAATAAAATAAATAATTTATATATATATATATAATCAAAACGTCACATTTAGTGATTTAACTAGCTCTTGATGGATTATTAAGTGATTTACTTACAAAATGTAGATTCTTAGATGCTTTAATGGATATGCTGAACCTAAATGGAAACTAATGCTGTTGGGTTGTTGTTGTTTATAGTGCTGGTTTGATGTCGTTGATATCCACAAACAAAGTCATTTTTTAACCCATGCAGTTACGCTTCTACTCCATATCCACTACCTAAACTGGATATGATTGCAATCCCCGATTTTTCTGCCGGGGAAATGGAGAACTATGGTCTGGTAACATATTGGGAAACAGCTTTGCTTTATGATAAGCAGCATTCCACTACTGCGAGCAAGCAATGGGTAATGTTCTTAATGCTGAATAAGATTGGTATTTACTCCACTTTTTGAAATCATTTACCTGCTATCAGTGAAATTAGCAATTGTATTTGTAATCATGCTATCTTTATATATGCCATATGCACTTTTACTGGCTTTTGGAATTCCAAGCTGCTTTATTAAATCTTTTGATTGATCTCTACATCTGTAATGCCTTGGGACATGTTTTGGCTCCCAGAGTATAGAAACTGTGAAGGAAGCGCAGTTAGATTTGTTCCAGCAACCTTTACTAATGTTAAATGTTGCATTCTTTTTTACTTTTAGGTTGCTGTTGTTGTAGCACATGAATTGGCCCATCAATGGTTTGGAAATCTTGTTACAATGGAGTGGTGGACCCATCTATGGCTTAACGAGGGTTTCGCTACATGAGTATTTTACCATGAGTCCATTATCATATTATGTACAAGAAATAGTGTTGCTTTGATTACTAGTAGATCGTGAAATAGTAAGAAAACATTGTTTAAACTATTTATGTAATTCAATATGAATACTATTGAATGATGCTATGTTATTGGATGTTGTTGAACTTTGTCACATAGTGAAGTTTTAAATGTCTCAGAATTTACACGATAGTTGAAGCTTTGCATATTGAATGATATTTTCATGTCATACGTAAGAATTTGTGGAAATTAAAATTTTGATGTATATGAATTTTATGTTTTGATGTCAAATGTTTAGATGGAATTTTTGGAAATTTAATTTCATATGTTCAGATTTTGTTTGTGTAAATTTCAATTCAAATGTTCATTTTTCGTATGCAAGTTATTTTTGAGACTTGCAAGTAGATGTTTCACTTGGACTTGGCACCTGATATATTGAAGACAAATTATTCAGAAAGAATATTTGCAAAATGGTTTCTAAGTTTGATGTTTTATGTTGACTTTTGTTAAGAATGATGGGGATATTTTGCATATTTCCCTATTATTTGTTAAAAAAAATAAATATTGTTTTTAGCGGCAGCAAAACAAAACGGGGAAAAAACACCGCTTTTAGCGGCGGTCAATAACAAACTGGTTTTTACTAGTAGCCATTATCACCGGCGGACAATGGCCCCCGCTAAAAATTTCTTTCGTCGTCTTGCCATCCTATGGATTTCTTTTACCGGTGGTCAAAGCCGCCGCAATAAAAAAACAATAGTGGCGATCGCAGGCCGCCACTAAAACATTTACCCACCCGATGTGCACCTTCGCCAAGCGGCGGCCACACTGACTGCCGTTAATTGTCGTACCGGCCGCCAGAAGCACTTTTATCAACGACCAGCGGCCGCCGCTAAAAGCAGTTTTTCATGTAGTTGACGATAAAATGAAACATAAAGCAACTAATTTTTTTTAAGTATCACGAAAATTAGTTTTCTATGATTTTGGAATCACATTTATGTAACATGCCAAGTGTGATATGTGAACTCCTTTTTTTCTTGAATGACAAGATTGTTTCTATTCTATTAAAGGAAAAGGCTCAAAAGGCAACAAGTTCAGAGTCTAATACTTTTTTTGGTAAATGGATCATTCATTCATACGAGTAAACAAGGCAAACATCCAGACAATAACAAAAGAAACGCCAAGACAATATTAAACCCTACCCCCAACCAATTAGGACTAGTGGAATAGAGCATCTTAGCAAAATCATGGGCAACCCCATTGAAAGATCTTGGAATATGAAAGAAGAGGCTATATATGAAACCAAAGGTTTTAGTGAGATCTTTGATGGACTACAATATTGGATTGATCAACCGATCAAAACTTCTATTTATTGATTGGATTGCTTCCATCACATCTGACAAAAAAGAAAGCTTTGTAAATCCCTCATGCCATCGCTTCCATCATCGCAACAAGGACAGCTCTCACTTCTGGTTCTTTTAGAGGAAGAGACATTTGGACCATGCAATGACCCTGCATCCAAATGGGACTCATTAAATCATATTGAGAAACCAAAGCTGGCCTTACCATCTAAAGACCTAAAGGCAGCACTGAACAAATGAGGGTCGTGTCCTTTTTCATCCTCAATCAAAAGCCATAATCTTCCTCTCAGGGAGTCAATGTTAACAGGTGATATCTTGATTTTGTAAATGACTTGTTGAGCCATATTCAAAGAGTTAATGGGTTACTACAAGGAAGTTGGCTTTTAGTAGTGACTTTGTAGCTATAGTCTAATTATTGCCACTTAAAACTCACCTTTACTAGCGAGAATCTTATATCGCCACTAAAGATATTACAGTGCTCACATTTAGTGGCAACTCGTATGCCACAGTTAAAGTTTGCTGCTAATTCCATGGTGGGATATTTTGGCACCATGGGACTTTGGAGAGAGATATTTAGTGGCAAGTTTTATTTTTATTTTTATCTTTTGCCACTAAAGTTTTAGGATGAAAGTGGCAACTTATTAATTTTGTCGCTAATTGCTTAGATGTCCTATTTTTAGCTGCAATTTGTTTTTTCCACTGTATGTGCCACTTTTTACTACAACTTTATATTGCCACTAAAAATATAGCACAAGAAAGTTGGCTCTTAGTGGAGACATTTTTAGCCAAAATTTAATCTCCGACACTAAAAACTCATCTTAGTGGCAAAATTTGATATTGCCACTTAAGGTATTATAGTGGTCACATTCAGTGGCAACTCTTATGCCGCATGTAAAAGTCATTTTGAAGGAAGTGGCCACTTTTAATTCTTCACCACTAACGGTTAGAGATTTTAATTGTAACATTTTATTTTTGTAGCTAATTAATTATGTGTTTTACCTTTAGCAGCATTTTTATTTGCCGCTGTTTGTGCCACCTTTTTGTAGTGACTTTATATAGCCACTAAAGATGTTACCCAACGTCCATCGTTTTACATCTCCCCTCTCTATTACTTATCATCTCTTTCTTTTCTCAAGCAAGAGAACTCGTCTACGCTAGCAATCTAGCACGATCCTAGCCAGCAACCAGCAAATGCGTCGTCATGATTTTCTCCCTTAATGGAGATGCTCCTATGAGAGCATCTCCCTATTTTAATTGTGTTTTGCAAGAAACCAGCAAAATGGTGGTCACAAAAATGAGCTGAAATTAAATCTCTCCGAGGATATTACACGTGCATTGTACAAATGTGTTGGTACTTGTTAAGTTTTAGGTATATGTCAGTAATATAATAGACATCTATTTATATATCATAATTGGGAGTTAGTACAAAACAATTCCCTTTTGATTTTCTATATGTATTTTATATTTGGTACCTATTTATGCAACTTCCACCTTAAACATGTCTTATTTTCTTATTTTGCATAAAACCCAAGGTGGTTTTGTATTTATTTCACCTTAAATTTTTTAATACTGTTGATTTCCTAATTACATTTTTAAAATTTTGACTCCTATCAGCACCGCTATGACTATTTTCTTATTTAGTTCTTAGGTGTCTACTTTTCCATTTTTAAAGCATGGTTGGTCCAATTTTAGTTTTGGCCGCAGCAATTAACTTTGACTCAATCACCTAATTGAATATAAAATACATGATACCGTTCACGCGAAAACAGCTTACTGTAAGGATTAGGCTGCAAAGGTATGAATGACTTTCTTTTAAGTTGTAATTGATTATATAAATACACAAAAATTTCCCCATATATAGAATTTAAATCTGATGATATATAATCATAATGATAAGATTTTAGTTTTGAAGATATAACATTATATTACAGTTTCCTAATAATAAGACTACCTTATATTTCTTTGGGGGTTCTCGTTTTGGATTGATGGTGGACTCACGTGTATGTGATGGAGTCATTGATCATTAGTGGTCCCACTAATTCACAGTCAAGAAGCCTTTACCGTTCAAAACAAGTGCACACTCAATCCAACGATCAATTCAAGTGCTGACATGGCGCCCTCTGCAGGCTCCCTTTATATTGCTTTAGTATATATATAAAGATTGACAGGTGTCAGTTTGTAATCCTCACATGTGAAAGTGAAATTTTCACCTTCGTGAATTCGAACTTCGTCCGGAACATGTGCGAACTCACGAGAGTACACGTATAACACCTAAGGAACCGCCCTAATCGGGGAATTCTCGGGCCCGGGATGTGACACATAAATCTCTCATCCCACTCTAACTAAAAAAAAATTGTAGTTATGATTATAAACACACACTCAACCACCACTAAATCTCAATATAGTTAGGTAGCGCCGAAATCAATCAAACAACAAGCATTTGCAGAGATTCCCCTTCTTTATCACAACAAGCTGAGATTTGATCAGCTTAATACAAGATTTACTGCAAGGTCGAGCAAAGAAACACAACCAAATCAATTCAAGTTTCAAACCAAATCATCACCAAAACCAAAGAAATTCGAAACGGGAACAAACCAGAAAACAAGGAAAACCAAAGATTACAAAGAGGAAAATGATGTGTTTTTTTCGAATAAAATAAATTAACGATAAAACAAAATGTCATTTCCTTCTTCTTCATTAGGTGTTCCCCATTGGGTTGGGCTTGGGGAAGAGAGGAGAAAGAAGACAAAAACTGTGGCGGATGGTCGATATCCACCCTCACTGCTTTAGAGGGGGAAGACCTGTTTGGTGTGAGGGAAACTAAATTGACCTTTTTGGTCTAGGGTCAATCTAATGTGTTTTTTTATTTTTATTTTTTAAAATCCCTTCTTTTTATGGACCTCTCAATTTTGATTTTGGCCGTCCCTTTCAATTTTGACTAGTCCTACTATATTTTTTTAAATAGAATCTAAAATATCATTATAAGGGTAAGATCAGGTCAAATCAATAGAGGTCCATACCAACATTATCATGCTTTGATTTGATCATGCCGTTTAAAGTGAAGGGTCTCCTTGTATGGCCCTTGTTTTCAACCCTGTGGTCAAAGAGAAATGGGCCTATACGGCATAATGTGGTATTTTTCAGGTTGGTTTCCTCAGGCAATTATGATCTGAATGTGTTCTGTTTGGGTCGGGGCATTGGCTAATCAAGTAAAAAGGGTCTATGGCCAACTCTAGTTTCATTAGGGCCATGATTTCAACCTAGGTCAAATTAAATGGTCCCCATGTGAAAAACATGAAAGAAGATCAATCTTTTATTTGCAAAATGACTAAAGAAACTCCAAAAAATAAAAACAGCAAATGAGATGAAGTAAAGGATATTTATATATTCAAATGGTACCTTTTAGTTGGAAAGAAGTAAATATCCATTTCATGAGCTAAAAAAGAAAGAATAAACTTCAGACTGCCAGTGACAGTTACCAATTCAATTAAAAGAAGAAAAAAGAAAGAATAAAAGAGAACAAAAAAGTAGTTTCCAACAGTGGCAGTGTTTTAATATAGGTGGTCATCTCCTTTGAATTTTGATACCTCACTCTTTCTTTTTTTAATTGATGTATCTTTTGGTACACTAATTTTCCTATATAGTTAAAGATAAGAGTTAAAGAGGGGAAACAAAGACTCCACAAAATAAACAAACTCTGATTTAGAAGGTGGAAGGAGTCTCATGGTCAAGGGTTCAGAGATGATGCATGAAACCTAAGTGGGAAGGTTTTGGTAGTTACTCAATAAGTGGAAGAGATATTAAATTAAGGACTAAAGGGAAGGCAAGAAGAGTCAATGTAAGGGTACTATTGATATTTGAGTCTATTTATTCCTAAAGTGTGGTTACCGTGTTCATGGGATTCATGGCCACATTCATCCACACCAGCTGTGTCAATTTCAAAAGCTTACTATATTGAGATAGTGCATGTGATGTTCATGAGATAGAGTGGAGTGTAGCACTTGCAATCTTCAAGTGGGAAAATAAAGAAAGAAAAAGGAGAATGCTGGAGCTAGTTTCAAATCGCTCTATTCCAGCCTACCACCCCCAACACCAAGCCCCCAAGCCCCTCTCTCTCTCTCATAGATAAATAAATCCTAGTCCAATAACCCGTGCTCAGTACGGTATCTCCACTGTAAAATAAATAATCATATATTAAAAATAGTTACCTCTTTCCATAGGGCTAAGTGTATAAAACAGAAATTGAGAAATTGAAGCAAAAAGGGGAATAGTTACATAAAGGAACAACTGAAACATGAGTGGTTTGATGAAACAAATGAGTGGGTAGTTGGATGAGTAGTGGAGAGAGAATGTGAAAGCATAACTATTGGTCAAAATTAAAACTCCCAGTCAGAATTAAATCCAAAAGCCTTTAGATTAATATAGTATGGTCAAGTTTGGGTTGAAGAAGTAATATAAAGTAGTACCCTAACCTAGACCCCGATTATAGGAAACATATATAACCCAAATTAAAATTGAATGCCTGAAGCCGAATCTAGACAAGAAAAGGGTGTGGACCTTGGCCAAATCACTTATTTTACTCTTATAATATATTTATACTAGACAATTGCAAATTTTGACCAAACTGGTCCAATGCTAGGAATGGTCCGGCCTTGAGGCCCATCGCATTGCCGCCTTTAACCAATTTAAATGCTCACACTCATTACAAAAACTCATTCTTTAGTTTGACACTCGTCCAAGTCATGGGAGCAAATCAATTGATCATGCAAAGTTTGTGGCTCCTATTCCACTTTATATGATGGCTAATATTTGGACCAATCCTTTCTTTTTCCTGTTTAGATAGTTCCATCCTTTGCACATTTAGATCATAGGAAGCCCTTTCAAACCCCTAAAACATCACAGGCCATTTCCCAAAATGACTCAAGTATAATATATATTTTAGTACATAATATATGAAATATGTCACATCCCGGACCCGAGAATTCCCCAATTAGGGTGCTCTCGAGGTATGACACGCGTACTCCCGTGAACTCACACTTGTTCCGAACCAAGTCCGAATTCATGAATGAGAGAATTCCACTTTGCATGTGTGAGGATAACTCACTGACACTTGTCAATGAATATTTATTTGCGGAAGCATGTACAATATCAATATCAAAGTCATGAGCAGTCCATTAAACAATCCATTTATCTAACAATTAGTCTTTAACAAAGCTAATAATTTAAACCTTCAATACACACCTAACTAAGTGAAAGATTAACTGTTTAGTCTAAAGTCATAATTACCACTCGTGTACGTACTCTGGCAATTGAAGCTAACCATTAACCTTACCGATCAAATCTCTAATTTGAGAGATATTAGGTATCATTTTTGGTAACCTGGATCCCTGTGACCCAAAGTGTAACACCATGAATACGACGATTCAACAATATATAAGCAATGAAAAATAACACATGTTATTTCAAAATTTTGAATTATTGACAGAAGATTAAAAGATGTCCAATAATCGGAAACTAGGCAAATCATGCAATAAGAATAATTCATGCTTTATCGAATCAAAGATCAATTGCATACTTTCATTCTAATTGGCTACTACATAAGCTAATCATGTCTCCCTTTTAGTTAAAGAAAATCATTGGGATGTCACCAGGGGCCCGACCAAAGGTTGTCCTGGCTGCTCGGGTTCTGGAGTTCCGATGCTCTAGACAGTTTATTGCGTAGTGACGTTCAATTCTAAACCAAGATTCAACCCCATCGAGTATCGTCCGGTCGAAGCTCGGTAGTGCTGACTCATTCGATTCAATCAATAGGACTTGAGTAAAACTTTTACATTCAATTCATTTCAAAATTTTGTGATTCCATCCTATTCATTCATTCTAATCATTTCCAATCAATATAGTCACATACTTACCCACTTCGCTTATTACATCAAGGTACGATACCTTTGTAAGACAATAGCAATAATAATGGAGAAGTAATGTGAATAGATGCATTTAAACAATTCTTAAACCTTTGAGGGAAACAATAAAATCAATAGTAATATGCAAATTCAATTTGATTAATATAATCAAGGAAATTTACTAGCCAAACCTAATCTAATTACTCGCCGTCTCTAACCGTCCATTTCGATGCAGTTTTAAGTAACTCAATGCACGTACGGCATTTTGTTGGTGTCACTTTGTGCATGTGCGTGGTACACTGAAATCCCTAAACCAACACCCATGGTAAAGTGCTAGATGAACAGATAAGCACATGAGATGATCTCAGCCTAATATTCCTCAAGTATCATAATTTCCATCAGACTTAGTTAATCGGTTAAGGGTTACATGTCTAGAGAGCCGTAAGGTCAATCATTTCAGTCCCTAAGAACCCTATTGGTTTAGTGTTTGTGTCATAATCATTCTCAGGGATTGATTATGAAGGGTTTAGTCCATGGGTTCCAATCTAGATTCCAAACTAGGTTTAAAGTCTCTTTTCCTAAAAGATATAGGGCCTGGTTTAATAGTCTACATATCAACTTTTACTCCCAATCTCTGATCATTAGGATGTGTGGATCATTGGTTTCTACGCTCCAAGAGCTTTCCAACGATATGTGGAACTCCAAAATCCGACAAGCGGATCAAAAGTTATGGCCGTCCGAAGTTTCCGGAAAAAACGGCGTTGGGGGCTAGCCGCAGGCTAACCGCGAGCTAATAGCCAAAGAGGTCGGTTAACCAGCTTTTTAGCCTATTTTTAACTTCTACATTCTTAAAAGTTGACTGCAGATCATGGAGGCCAACTGCCGGGTGACCGAAACCTGTCGGTCAGAACCTAAAAAGGGTTTGTTTGAATCATTTTCAATTCTCATTCTACTATAAATCTTTCCAAATCATTCCATAGACTATTTCTTTGAGCCTCCATTGCTCATAAGTATTACATTCCATTCATGCACCCATTTCAACTTCCATTAACACATCTAATTTAAGTGAAAATGATGAATTAACACTCAATGAAATCATATAGTTCAATCAATGAATTAATCACATGTATATATCAAAATTCCTCATTACTTGCCTCCTTATGGTGCTTTTCCACTCAAATCTCTTCATAGACTCATTTTGAAGCAAAACCCCCAATTACTACCCTACAATGGTTAATGGAATATTTGGAAGTGAAATAACATGCATGCAGCAATTTTTGTCTTCAAATCTCTATTACTAATCAAGGAAATGTCTTAAGGAGAAGAGGGCTTACCAAAATAAATGGCTAGAAGAAGATGGTGATAATAGAAGGCTTGAAGATGATGAAGAGGATGCTAAAGATGATATTTTGGCTGGGAATCCCACATGCATAGCCAGGACTTCTAGTTTCTAATAAAAAAAACTATGACTTTTGTTAGCCATGTCACATGAGTCATAAGTTACAATTTCCCTCTAGTTCTACTATTTATGAGCATCCTCTATAACTAATTGTGTCAGATATATGGGGTCTAGCTCCTTTAGTTTCAAATAACAGGTTCAGAGGATGTGTTTAGTTGGTATCTATGGATTTTTTTCGCTTGCCAAGAAATCTGATGCATTAAATGTATTTATTTCCTTTAGCATAAAATTGAAAGGATTTTAGATTGCAACATCAGAACTTTTTAATCAGATAATGTGGGTGAGTATTTGAAATTGAAAAACTTTCTTAACTCTCAACACATTTCTCATCGCTTCTCATGCCTACCCCTGAGCAGAATGGCTTAGCTGAGCGTCGTCATAGGCAAATTGTTGAAATTGGGCTAGCACTCCTAACCACAGCCTCCATTCCAACCACCCATTAGGATGATATCTTCCAAACAAATTGTTACCTCGTCTCAATCGTCTTCCCTCATCAGTGCATCCAACAAAATCACCTCTTGAACTCCTTTTTAAGACAACCCCGGACTACACCCAACTTTGCGTTTTTTGGTGTGAATGCTACCCACACTTAAACGCAGATACAGTGCACCTCAAGAATAGCAATACGTGTTACAGCCTCGTACTCATGTAAACAACGTGTCAATACTGTGTATTACATTCTATAAATACAACAGTACACCACCCAGCATAAACATGGTGGAATACTATTCAGATTCAAATCATTGTAAAGAAGGTGTTGTCATATGTGAGTGAACATGTACTTTTGTTTTACAACATACTCATGTCAATAGTTGAAATATGAATATCAATTAGTGAAGAGAAACTGACGATATCATCAACCATCTCTGGCCTTCTATTCCCAACAAGATGGTAAACAACAAAATGTTTCCTTCAGTTTTTCCTTTGAAATAATGTCTACTTTTCAGTTACGCTTGCATCAATCAACCAATTTAACATCTGGTTTAAATATGAGCCTCAAATGTTGAATACAAATTGACGATATCATATCTGGTTTTCTCTGTCCGGCGTCCTGGTAGATAGTAGAATGTTTCCACCAATTTTTCCTTTGAGTTGATGACTAATTTTGAATGCAAGGATAGCCAAGATTGCATCATTCAATTAGAATCGTAGTTGGTTTAAATATGAGCATCGAGTATTAAGTAAAAGTCGACTATATTATCAACCAGTTGATGATATCGTCATCTCTGGCCTTTTATTCTCCACAAAGTTGTAAACAATAGGGTGTTTACTCTAATTTTTTTTCTTCGAAATTATGACTTATTTCCATACAAGCATAGCTAAAACTGCATCAGGCAATTACGTTAACATCTAATTTAAATACAAGCCTTAAATATTAATTTGAAGTTTATGATATTGTCAACTAGTTGACGCTATCGTCATCTTTGTCCTTTTAAGAGTCATTTGTTTCAAATATCCAATCTTACATGATACTTGTACAAGTTCCAGTTTAAGAAACCATTTTATATTCTATCCATAATCTCATACACTGCAAACTTCGTCAGTGCCATTGCATTCATAGACACTTCCATACAATATCCCTGCAAAAAGACTCACTGCATGGTGTAGACATACATTCATACACACTTTCATAAACCTGGATCATTTCATTACATTCTTTATAGATACTCTGTGTCATATGATTCAGTAACACATAATCAGCTTTCATGCCCGCTTCAATATCTTGCAATCCATTGGGCTTCCTGATTCTTGAGATTGCATCATTTTATACACAATCGTCAGTAGATAATAAATGCACGTGTCCATCATTAGATCAAAATTACAAAATAAATGCACATCCCCTTTGGCATTTTACACAAAAAGACTTGAAAAAAGGAATGTCCGTCATTTTATGGGTTTATCTACACATAATTCAGGCTGCATGCACAGGTTTCAATTGGACAGGATTCGACTTTGAGCTCGCCTGCACACAATCAAAGGCTTAGATTGAGCCCACGCCCAGCTAGCCAACCTAGTTTCACCCCCAATTGATGGGTTTTACATTGATTTAGATGAAGCAGTGTGTAGAACATGCCCCTGGAACTATCAAAATCGTTAAAAATATATGCCTGACGCACAGGTTTATTAAAATTTCCTCTCCATTATGAGGAAATGTCTAAAATTATAGAGATGGGCATCATTAGAATTCCAATATATATCCATTACCTATGACTGCATCAATAGGAATACAGTGAAGATGTCTTCACCTTTAATATCAAAACATTTTACAATCAAAATACTTGTGTTCTAAAAATATATAAAGGAAAAACTGCTCAGGCTTACAGATGATCACCCCCAAGAGACATCAAACAAATAATCCAGATGCCCAAGCAATTGCTCCAAACTCATCGATGGAAAGAAGTTGAAATCTTTGACATGACGAAACAGAATGTCTCATAAAACTCCATCCAAGGACCTACTGACTCAACGCTCCACAGATCCCAATCAAACTCGACTCATACAATATTTCTCAGTTAGGAGCTGCATGAAGCAGATAACTAACCTTACGGACAGGTCACCATAAGGAATATCCAAGTGCAAGGATTCAGATACACTCAGGCCTGAGCTCCCAAAGATGGCTCCCCATCTTTCTTCTCCCCATCTAGCTTTGTCTCATCACTCTCAGCTTCCTTTTTCTCATCTTTGGTGGCAATAGGCACCTCTTCATTGGAATTTACATCATTGCTTTTATTTTCAATGACGCTCAAGCTCTCAAGGAGTCCAGCAGCAGACGTGGCATCTTTGTTTTCTTCCTTCTTGCCTTGGGATTGAGCAACCTCTTCAAACATTTCCATGAAGTGCTTGCAATCTATACACACACAATCAAAGTGTTGAGGGCAACTGAAAATTGTAAAAATATATGAATAATAAAAAACAAAATCTAGAAAAAGCAGATGATGCTCAACCGACTACTAAATTGTTATTATTATTATCAAAGTTGATTGTTTCAGCTTGTACATAAACTCATCATGATACAAAAAAAAAAAAAAAAAACAACTCGTCACAATGAAAAGAGACTGGCCTCTTCCAGATTTCTACAATAAATGGTAACTAATAGAGCTAATAGAGAATATCGTAAATAAGGCTGGATGTGGAAAAAAGTTCATCTTATATTAGAATTAGAGTTGATTTGGGTAATATTAGGCTGGTATATGATGCAATTTGGTTTCCCGTTATCATGTGATGAGGTTTCCTATTATGGGTGTAGTTAGGTTTCTAGTCATTGTATTCTTATGAATAGCCATTGGCTATTCTCAATGAAATACAGCAGACTTTGACAAAATGTAGTCCACAATTTTTCCAAAAAAGAGCACCTCTATCAGAAGCCGGATGTTAGCAATTGCTCGAGCGTTGAAGCATCATTAATGGCAATGCTACATTACCTCAGTCAATTTGCAAACCAACGATTTTCTTAGAAGTATCAACAAAACTTTATTAAGAAAAATGATAATCCTGTACGACAATAAAAGTAATCATTAATATTAAAGAGTTTTGCAGGAACTTAAATGTAAATCAATAAGTGCCAAGGGCTTTTATGTAATTTGGAACACTGCAGGGTTTTTTGAAATTTTGATTAGTTAATAAATAGGAGCAATCGCCCAACCCAAAGGGGAACAACAATATCCTTCTTTCTCCTTATTTCTTCTCTTTTCTAGTCTAGGATTTTTTGTCACACTTTAGCCAAAAACCCTAGATTCATTAACAACAGTTATTCCAACTAGGTATTAGAGCATACAATCCAATAAGAATGCCATGCGAAGGGATCCACTGGAGTGGATTTGAAAATTTGCAAACTTTTGAGAGGTTTTAACCCAGCCAAACCAGTGCTCAGGTTCAGCTGGGTTGCTGGATATGTCCAGTAAATTCTTTGTTGATTCGACAGCCCCCATTGGAGTTCGTCAACCCCAGTTGCATGTTCCTGGAGTGATTAAAGAGTCTGAAAACATCTCAGCAAAGGAAATCTGAAGCTTCACAAGTGTTTAAAACAACTCCTATTCAGCTTGATTGCTAGATGGATTCAGCAGATCTGTCTGAGACAGCCCTTGTGATTTCCTTCCTGGAGATTTTGAAAACCTGAACTTTATCTGAGAGGTATTTTTGTTCTATTACTACTATTCTGGTATGGATTTCAGAGTTCAATTGTTTTCTATTACGTAGGAAAGCCTGGGCTGACATCAACCTAGACAGACAAAAAGTAGGGAATATTTAGTGAACCTTCACGTGTAATGTTATCTGTCCCTAATCGATGATTAAATCGTAGAAGTTAATGTTGGCTGCATTTTTCCAAGGGAACAGTCATTGATATTTGGGTGTGTGCATGTGTATGCATCCAAATTGATTCACTCTACTCTGTTTAAGTGTAGTCAGTCAAATCAGATCTTACGAGCATTGCTTTAGGAGTAATTGGTGGTGGTTTAGCGGACTGTTCTTCTTCGAGTAGTTAAGATTTGAGTCTGCAATGGATTCAAAGAAAGAGGGAGACAACTCAACACCCTCCATTCAACAACCTAGCGTTGTAGACCCAAATACAAGAATTACTCAAATCTTTTCAATGATGACAATTATAAAGACTGGGCCAACTCCAGCCAAAATGACCACCAAAGGATCAAAAAGACTTAGTTACATTGATAGAAGTTTTAAGGAACCACAGAAAGGGGATATAAAATATTCAAAATTGATTTCTGAAAATATATTAATTATGTATGAACTAGATCCTGAATTCAATAGAAGAGAGTGTTGCAATCAGTTTTAATTTTTCTAACACAGCACACAGCTAAGCAGCTTTGGGATGCCTAAAAGAGAGATACTGCCACGATACTTAAATTGAAGAAAATTGCGACATTTAAACAGGAGATATATAGGAAATTAAAATGCTAAATTCAAAGCCCTAAGGCATGAGTTGGGTCTATGCCTACGTCCTGAACCCTACTATAGCAAGAAATGTGCTAAGTCGCTAGGAGGTTTGCATAGATTTGGATTTATGGATGGTGTAAATCCAGAATATGAAACTGTAAGGGCACAAGTAATCAATTTCAATTAACTTGGGACAGAACCATGCACTGCACCTACATTTACGATCATCATCTTTGATTTGAAAAACAGCCCTCGATACTTATCTCGCAAATGGATTTGCACCATTAATCCTCTTCTAATTCGTTATTTCATTATCATATATAGTACTCAAAAGATAAGTACTTAGCTTTCCATGAAGCCAATTTCTGTTCCTCCTTGTCACTTAACAGTTCAACAAGCTTTTGGAGGTGTTTCCCATGCATAAAGGGAGACCTTTGTAAGACAAAGGAAGAACCTACTTTAGACCCATTAAGGCCTTGTTTGGTATCTTTACTCTTTTTTCAAAAGATGCATCAAAATAGAGCCATTAAAAAAAGAGCTATAAAAAAAAAAGAGGCTAGAATCAAAGGAAGTGTTTGGTAATGCAAAGATCTATGTTAAATAGACTTTTATATTGATGGTTGAAAGTTTTTCATAAATTTCTCGAGATCCACAAGGTATCAAGCCTTGAAAATTGACCCTATTGCAGTATGCAGCCTTCCAAAGAGATCTAACGGTTTAGATCTTGTGTTTGAGGCCCACATAATCCATAAAATTACATCCAATGGCTCACTTTTTTACACATAACTCAAGATTGGTGATGATCCAACAGTTGAAATTTGGTGTCATAGCCGTGTTTGATCTTTTTAAAGTCTCCAACGGTTTGGATCTTGATTTACACTCCCATAAATAATAAAAAAATGGAAAAATGTTACTGCTCAAGGACAAATCCAAAATTGAACATAATACACCAATGGCTGATATTGTTTTGCAAATATCTCGAGATCCACAAGGTATCAAGTCTTGAAAATTGACCACAGTCATTTTCAGCCTTCCAAAGAGATCTAACAGTGTGGATTTTGCGTTTGGGGGCCACAAATTTCAGAAAATTACATGCAATGACTGACTTTTTTGTGCACATCTCGAGATTGGTGATGATCCAATGGCTGAAATTTGGCGTCATGGCTGTATTTGATCTTGTGAACATTTCCAATAGTTTGGATCTTAATTTACACTCTTAGATTTTGAGAAAAAAAAAATATCAGACTAGGTCGTGAATGGGCAAAAACAATGTTCACCTGCCTCTTTTTTTTCCCTCTACTTTCTACATGCAATCAATGGTGGGCTATGGGAAACAGAGGCATTGCCTCTACTTTTCTAGGAAAAAAAAAAAGGCTGTCAAATGCTGCCAAAATGCCTCTATTCTCAAAATCTCTACCGGATTTAGAGATTTTGAGAAATAGAGGCAAAAATTAGTGATGCCAAACAGGGGCTAAGTCCATGTTTGGCAGGTCTAAATTTTGCCTCTATTTGTCAAAATCTCTAAATCGGGTAAAATTTTTACAATAGAGGCGTTTGGCAATGTCGCAATACCTCTAAATGGTGTAGAGAAATAGAGACAATGCCTCTATTCCCATAGCTCACCTTTGGTTGCATGTGGAATTAAGAGGCAAAACAGAAAAGGCGGGTGAACAGTAACTTTACCCATTCACGCCCCAATCCGTTTTTTTATTTTTATCAAAATAGAAAAGTTTCCATCAAGATCCAAACAATTAGAAATGTTCACAAGATCAAACACGGCCATGAGACCAAATTTCAGCCCTTGGAACATCACCAATCTCGAGATATGTGCAAAAAACCATGAGCAATTGGATGCAATTGGCTATGATTCGTGGGCCCCAAACGCAAGATCAAAACCGTTAGATCTCTTTGGAAGGCTGAAAACGGCTATGTGGTCAATTTTCAAGACTCAATACCCTGTGAATCTTAAGATATTTCCAAAACAAAAACAACCGTTGATGTATTATGCTCAATATTGGATTTGTCCATGAGCAGTAACGTTTTTCAAAAAAAAATTTTATTATTATATATGGACGTGTAAAATAAGATCCAAACCGTTGGAAATGTTCACAAGTTCAAGCATGACCATGAGACCAGATTTCACCCATTGGATCATCACCAATCTCTAGATATGTGCAAAAAAGTTAGCCATTTGAATGCAATTTTGTGGATTATGTGGGCCCCAAAGACAAGATCCAAATCGTTAGATCTCTTTGGAAGGTTGAGCATAGCCATATGGTCAATTTTCATGGCCTAACACCTTGTGGATCTCAAAAAATATGTGAAAAACTCTCAACCCTTGATATAAAAAAGTCTATTCAACATAGATCCTTGCATAACCAAACACCTCTTTTGATTCTAGCCTCTTTTTTTTCTATGGCTCTTTTTTTTATGGGTCTATTTGAAATGGTCTTTAAGAAATAGACTAGTGGTCCAAACAAGGCCCAAGTCCACTAAATTCTTTAATCAACCATTCTTCAACTCACTCCTATGATTTCACTCTTTAAAAAATAATAACTTTAAGGACTGAGATGGCTTCAAAGCATAGCAATATTGCCTTGACATTCATAATTTGATCTGCTTCAACTGCATAAAAGATTAGATTGTTACCAATAAAACTGGAGATGATTAACTATTGGGCATCTAAAGTTGGCTTGAACCCTTCAATCATGTTTGTCGGCACCGCAACTATCGGAATACGACTAAGAGCCTCTTCAACAATCACAAAGAGGAAAAGGGGCAGGATCTCCTCGACACAATCCCATAGAGGCCGAAAAAAGCCATTAGGAGATTCATTGGTTGACACAAAGAACATAGCCAAAGACCCACATCATCATCATCTTTCACTCATCTGTGCCATCTTACCCCAAAACCCACACCATCATCATCATCAAGCCTTATCCCAACCATGTACCCACACCACCATCATCATCATCAAGCCTTGTCCCAACCATGTTGGGTTCCACTTTCATGAATGGGTTGTGACAAAATTTTACCTTGCCTGCCAACTTACCTAACACAACCCTCCTTTATCTAGGCTTGGGACCGGTAGTAAAAACTAGCGAATTTCTCAAGACATCTTACCTCCCAAAACACATGCGTCATCAAATAACACAAGAAATCACAATCAACTTTGTTGTAAGCTTTCTAAAGATCTGTCACAGCCCCGCTCAACTCAGCATGATATTGTCCGCTTTGGATGACTTTCTTCCTCACGGCTTTAATACGCATCACATTGGGTTAAGGCCAAGCTGTGCATTTTATCATAGGATCAGGGCTTGGATATTTCCGATGTGGGACTGGTGGAGTCCTTTGTATCCCGGGTGTTCTTTAGCAAGTGATGGGCATACCGAATTTTAACCAAATCTGCCACATTGGCCCAAGTCCGCCAGATCTCACTCTCCCCCAGCAGAAAACAAAGCCATCATCGGCTCGAATACCATTTGTAAGGACCCGGGCCCACCATCCACACTATATTGTCCGCTTTGACTCATGGGATTTGAACCCAATCTTGCCGCACGGCTTTAAAAGGCCTCCTTATTCTAGCTTAAAGCTCCAAGCTCAAGTCCAACAATTAGGGTCCAAGCCTATTAAATTGTCATAGCCCCACCCAACTCAGCATAATATTGTCCGCTTTGGCCTACGTGCGCTCATCCTAGTACTGCTCCCACTCGAGCACACTTAGCTTTGGAGTTCTTATGGGATCTGGGGCCGCACGGCTTTAAAACGTGTCATGTTGAGTTAAGACGGGATTTGACTTATAAGCCCAAGGTCAGGACTTGGATATTTCCAATGTGGGACTTGAATAAAGCCAAATGGTGCTACCTAAGCACTCTACCCTTACCCTTGCAGAAATCCTTTTCTTGGCTCACAAGATCACTTGACCTAGTCTTGCCCCAAGGGATTACCCAGGCGGATTGGGGTCTCACAAGATCAAGTTTGCATAATTAACCTGGCATGCCTTTTTTATTCCTTGAGCAAAGGCACTCACTTGTAATTAGAAAACACCACCTAGAGTATGTCTCCCACAAACAAATGCTCCTTAAGCCAAAGAGAAAATGTGAGGAAGAATCATATGAATTCTAGTAGCTAGAACCTTCACCAAAATCTTGCAAATATTGCCAAACAAACTAATTAGTTTAAAATCTCTAATGCTTTCCACCTTCAATTACTTTGGTGCCGATACAATAAACGAAGGCTTTTGGAGTAAAATTCTGATAAAAAGGCCATCATGTCATCCTTGGTGATAACTCAAAACCTAAGAAAGAAAGCAAACGGGAAACCATCGGTCCTAGCAGCTTTATCAACACCTAGATTGAAGACTATAACTTTCACTTTCTATTCTTGGAATTCCCTCTCTAGCCAATCTACTTCCTGCTCCTCAAAATGGTCGCCTTGAGAAACCTCGTTGTGTGGTCAATAATAGTATCACGATCCTCAAGCTACGAGCCAATGTCATACAACAATGAATTCTTATTTGTGTAGTTTCTAGCCGAAGCCCAACCAATGGGATAAATTTGTACTCTCATCAACCTCCAACAGTCAACATCTAGACCTTTGCCTCCATTTAATTTCTTCCTCTACTTTCTTCTTATATAGAAATCTCAATTCCTACCTATGCAGCCAAACAAGCTCAGAAGGCTGAGTCCTTTTTCATCTTGACTATCTAAAGATTGGATTTCAAGGATTAATTAGGCTTTAGCTTTTCAATCTCTCCAAAAAAATTTCTTCCTCACTCATTAATTTTTCGTTTGAGGGTTTTAACTTCATGGATAATGTGAAAACCGCCCAACCCTCCACCTCGATACTACTCCATAGAGACCAGATCAGATCCAATAATTCCTTTTCTTCAATCCAAAGCAGGTCCCCGCCTTTCACTATTATAGTCTAACAAGACCAGGTAATGATCCAGGACAACCTTCATAAGAGCAAGCAGGCAAACATCTGGACTGCCCACTCCCCTCAACAAAGAATCTGTCCAAACAAGACATGGGAGGAGGAACCTTGTTGTTTGTCTAGGAGAACATTGCCCCATTCAGCCTAAGGTCCCATGAGAGAATGATAATTGATCCATGTAGAGAAAGCACTCCTATCATAAGTTATCCTACAGTCCCCATACCTCTTGTGCAGAAACCCAATAATATTACCATCTCCTAAACACCATGCTCCATTCCATCTGGCCCTTATATCATCTAATTCAAGCCAAAATTCCTCTCTTCGATGATGGTCATTATTAGCATGGATCAAAATAGCAGAAGCTACGCTACGTAGCAGCCGCTATATCGGGCGTAGCGGTCTAAATAGAATTTAGTGTCGTTCACAATCGTAGCAGCCGCTACAGTCCGCTACGAGGCCACTACAGGGCCACTACAGAGTGAGACAAATTCCTACTCTTTAAAAAGAACTAAAATGCATAATAAGACTTATTTCTTTTCTTCTTCTCTCCAAATAACATTTCTACGCAACTCTTCTACCCTTTTATGTTTAAAAGAACACCAAAAAACACATTATCTAACCGAATTACAGTCAATATAGAGAGCTCTTCTCTAGGTACATCATATTAGACACCTCATTGGTAGAGGTATTCTTTTCTTTAGGTACTCTTAAGTCTTAAGTCATGACTTCATGACATTGTTATTTTTTTTTTTTTTTTATGAACCTTTCATTAGTTTCTAAGTTAGCATAACTAAGCAACAAGAATACATATGAAAAAATATATCATTATTATTCTTTTCTATTTATACAACAATACAGGACTTCATACAATGAGGGGACCTCTACGCCCCCTTATCTTAATTACTTTTGCAACAAAAAAACACATTTTCTATCATTTTCCAATATTCTAGATTTTCTACAAATTTCTTAGATTTTTTTGATGATTTTTTCAAATCACACCGCTACACTACGTAACGTTTTGGCGGCGGGCCGCTGCACCCGCCGCTACCCGCTATTTTCATCCTTGGTCATTAGGCACAGATCACCAAATCTACTTTGTATTTTCTGATGACCTCCTTGATTGCACTTTGGTGGGCCACACTACACAACCCCCTCAGATTCCAAGACAAGATCTTCACCAATGACCTTTTAGATACACAGGACACTCCTTGTTCCCACGCTTCACAACTGCTCCACTGCAGATATGCCGTCATGTTAATTAACGAAACAAGAGATATTCTGAATTTCTCTAGATACCTCACATTTCCTCTTGGAGACCTTGAAATATGTTTTGTTCTGAATCTCTATTACTTAAGCAAAATAGTACAGCCCGTTCCAACCCTCTCCACTTAATCAACTGATAACCCCACAGCCTTGCCACATTCCTAAATCTTCTTGCTCAGCCATTGCACAGATTGATCCACTTCCTCATACTGACCCGCAATCTCCTACCCTTTGGCTTTCAACCTCCAGCTGCTACTGCTAGTATAATTCTCTTGTACTGTTTTTTCTCTCTTTTAATGAAAGTCACCATTCCAAAAAAAAAAAAAAAAAGAAACTCTTATCATTTTTTTATGAGTATGTACTCTGTTTGCTTTGCCAACACCATCTACCCAGCACTCCAACGTGGATTATCTTTAGACACTGATACCCACCCACTTTCTGAACGAACTCAAGGGCCCTCCTTTCTGCATTTATCCCCATCTGATGGACTGTTACTGATTGAGATTGCTCATGCAAAGGACCCTCAGAAAGTCTCTTTTATTAAAATCAAAGAGAAAATATCTTATATAACCATTCATTCAAAAAAAAAAGAGAAAATATAAAGCAAACTAGAGGTCATTTCTTAAGATAGACAATGACCCTCAAGCCAAAAAGAAACATGAAAAGCGAACTCAAGGAGAAAACAAACACATTACAAATCAAACATCAACACACCTCACAACAGTGCCCTTAAAGTATCTTCTATCAAATTAGTCTCTTTGGGCACATGGGAGGGCACAATGTGGCACCACTCACATCTCTCACTACTACTAGGACTATACATGCTGAATATTCATGCATAGAAATTCTCGGTGGGATCGAAAGTAGCCAAATGCCCTTGTCATCTAATTAGTAAAGAGCATGAATCAAAGTTCTATAATTTAGACTTGGGTCTCCCTTCTTGATGGTTGTGATGGTTCCCTTCAAATGTTTTAATTCATTCACCCGACTACCTGAGAGGTTGCCTCTCCCCTTTTATGGTCCGTAATTCGCTGACTCTTTTCTCTAAATTAACATTGGTTGAGCATTTTGTAGGCCCCTCTTATGCCTCATTTTTGTTGTCCCATCCCATTGTCCCAGTTCGAATAATTCCTCACATGTCACGTGACTCGGTACGAGTGCGCACAAAAAAGAGGGCCAGCATAACATAGGCAGTCAACCATAAGAACTCACTGAACAGAATTTTGAGTCTACTTTAAGCAAGTAACTCTCGGCCTACCCCTTCTTGATGGGATAAATGTTATAGCTGATACACACACACGGAAAGATTTATGGTGGGCTTCGAACAAGGACAAAAGCAAACAATAGGCACTGCAGCTCTGCTCACTACATAGCCCATTTATGCTGAGATGTGTTAATAGCATAGAAATGTGTCTACTTTTCATCACTGGTCAAATCCTAAGTAAATCACCATGCCAAGAAACTTAGTTCAGGTTTCACAACTGGCAAACATACATGGTCAGAAGCAAAAAAAAAAAAAAAAAAAAACACAACTACCAACAAACAATCCCAGAATCAATGTACTTGACCAAATATGACAACCAGTAACACACAAGATCACTTAGAAACAATAGTACACATTACCAGACCAAGGAATACACATCTCTGACTACCAAAGAAATGTACAAGTGAGCCCACCTTCTGTAATCCAGACTATTGATTAGGCAGGCCCTGACTTACATATATCTTATCAGTAAGTCAGATACACAAAACACTAAATCCCATTCTTATGAAACAAGCAAAACTAAATCAATTCAGCATTGTTGGTATGATACTCACTCTCCACAGATCCAAAGCGAATGCAGAAGAGCTCATCTTTCAACTCCCCATCAGAGAAATCAGCTGCGTGCCAGACACATGACTTATCATTTCCAGCATGCTCCTGTATTGTGATTGAAGGAATGACTGTGTCCACAAGAAGAAAAGAACCAAATTACAACATGAGTCATAAACACAACCACATCGAATAGATCCAGCAGTACGAGAAATTGAAACCCAAATGTCATCTGGCCCGACCTAGATGGTTAGCGCAGATCTTCAGCGTCTTGGCCTGGCGCATGACCAGGCGAACCTTTCCAGTCTCTTTATGCTTAAGAAGCTTCACCGACCCAACGCCCCTCTCCTTCCACTGATTCCCTTCCTTGTCAAATCTATACAGCTTTGCCTTCCTACACATGCAGCAGACACATTCAATTTCAATTGTTTCGAAGAATCAAAACCAAAAGGGAAGACAAACCCAGATCTCCCCAAAATGGTAATGACAGTTAACACCCAAGTTCATGATAATTAGAACCCACCCACCCACCCACTACCCCACATTTCATGGAATCATCAGATCCCCTTTAATCTAATATTCTCAAAACTATAATACCTAGAGGTTTCTCCCAGATTCTGATATCTAGACCACACAGTACACACACCCTTTGTTGTTTTACAAAGACCCAGATACCGCCAAAATCCCACATCTTCTTTTTTCTTTCTTGGTTTTCAAAGGAGGGGTTAATGTTACCAACAGCACCCTTTACTCTTCTGTTTCTCAAAATCCTAACATAGTACTGTTACAGTGGACATATCTGAGAGAGACCCAGAAATTTCAATATGGTTCTTTTCCTTTGTAGATTGGACAATGTCCTGATTCCCTTGTAGATGAGAGAGAGAGAGAGAGAGAGAGAGAGAGAGAGAAAGAGGGCTTACAGATCGAGAAGGACGTGCTCATCTTCTTCGCCTGTTGTGACTGCGACCTCCTCTAATCTGACGATTGGGGCGATCTGGGCACCCGTATCTTCGTCTTCTCCACCTGCGGCTTCTTCTTCTTGTTCTTTTTTATCTTTTCGCTCCTGTTCGGTGCTTGCCATCAATGGAAGAACAGACGAGAAAAAGACGATTTCAAAGGAGAGAGGGAGAGAGGGAGAGGGAGTGGAGTGGAGGGTTCGGTTCAGTTAAGTCTGAAGGGTTTAAAGGGAGGGGAGAGGATGTAATAAAAAAATGGGAATATTTCTTGACATAATTCATGGAATGCTGGATTTAAATCATTTTCTTTGCTAGGGTGTTCATGGGCCGAGCAGAGGGATAATCAGGCCTGACTTTAGAAATACCAGCCTAGACCCCATATGGGCAATGGAAGTCGGGTCCGAGCCTGCCCATTTAGTCAGCCGATGTAGGCTAAACTGGGCTTTTTATCAATATTGTGGGCTTTGTTGCAAACATTTGGCCTTATTAAATTGAGTTACGTGCCCTCCTTATACAGGCCGGGCCAGGGCAGAGCTTTGGGCTTTCTTTCACTTAATCCAAACCCATCCCAATTATTAGACAGGCCCAAGTTACGAATCCAAGACCAGTCTAAAGCAGGATGGGCCAAGCTCGGGCTCGGGCTCAAGCTGCCCCGCCCATAAACACCCCTTTCCTTGGCTTGTAGCATTTGAAATTCGAGCAAAGCGGAAAGAGATTGGAATTTCAGAAAACTCAAAAGGTCGTTTGAGAAATTTTGGGCGTGCTAGAATTTAGATGAAAGTTATTCAAAAAATTATAGTCAAAAGAATACATAAAGATTTTAAATAGCCGAAAAAGAGTATAAAGGTTTTCCATATTTATTTCAATCCAATCCTCTTCGTAGGAGAGAAAATTGATAAAATAACAAAATACCCTTATAAATAATGTATATACAGTGGGGCCCAAATCTTGACTGATTTGGATGATCATAACCATTAAATGAAGCTAGTTTTTTTGTCTTTGTGGAATCCATATAAACCCTTCTTATTTAACCATCTATGCATGAAGGTATCTATAGTGGGCCCCACTAGTTTATTTGGGTTGGACTTGATCATTTCTCTTAAATAATTTATGAAAGTGAAAGTTTAAAGAAAATAATAAAAGGGCGTTTTTGTTGCTTTTTTAATTTTTTTATGGAGGGTACTCGTTTGAAAGAAATATGGGAGACTTTTATTCTCTTTTCAAATATTCAAATTTTTATATACTTTTTTTTAAAATGAGCCAAAAATTTTTTATTTTTTTTAAATTTTCCTGAATTTAGAATTCTAGTAGAAGAAACATGGCATTTTTCTTCATAAAATATCAACACATATATAGGAAACAACCAACTAGGCTTGGCATTCTTTTTTAGGGACTGAAGATTTACATGGGATCAATTTATACTTTTTGCATACAACACCTCCATAGATTAAGAACCCAATTGATAGTAATCCGATCATCATCTATTGACGAATAAATGACAACAAAATGCACGTTGAAATCCACAAAACTTTGAAGTTTAAAATTAAAGATTAGTACAATTTAATTAAAGTTATAGTAGCATGTCAATAGATATAATTACAGTTGTGACAGTAAGAGAACTTAATGCTTTCTTATATAAGTGATTCCACCCCCAGCCCCAACCTCCACCACACCCCCCCCCCCCCCCCCCCCCCCCCCCCCACTCCTCTGGGCGCACACACACACAGTTACTTTTCTACAAAATTCTACCTCCCTCCCAAAGAATTCTTAGTTCTATATTGTATTGTAAGATTATGTCACCATTTAGGCAGATTGATCATTCAATAAAGAAAAAAAAAAAAAAAAGAAGAGGATTTTATGGAAAAAATCTTGGAATTTATTGTTCGTCGCGAAGGGTCCCCAAAGATTGTACAGCACAAATTCGGTCTTCCTGCCATTTTTTTTATACTTTTTTCTGAGTGACAATAGCGTCTCCTAGAAAAATTTGGGCAGACGCTAGCGTCGCTCCTCACGTGGAAAAGTCGTCTGCCATTCATATCGGTGGAAAGCCAATACAAGTTTTCCTCCTCTCATATCGGTGGAAAAAATCTGCGAATATAAGTTTTCCGCCGTTCGTATTAGTGGAAAAGCTGCAAATATTACAAGTTTTCCATTGTTCATAAGGGTGGGAAATTTGCGAAAATAATTTTTCCCCTATTCATAAGGGCGGAAAAGCTGCGTACTTGCAAATGAAGATTTGCCCTGCCGAGCAACCTTTCTCTCTCGTTTTCTCATGGATGGTTCATGGGTTGAGGGTAAGCTCTACATGATAATATACTAGTATAAGATTGTTATTGGAACCATTCTTCCATGTTATGTCTGCCATTTTTTTTTCTTTCTCCGCCTCTTTCACTTTTCAAGACAAACCTTAAGAATATGAAAAAAGAAAGAACTAGTACTATGTCGGTCAATAGTAATCCTTTTATAAAGCCTGTGATACTGTTTTCCTAATATGATTGGGACAAAATGGAGTGGTGGAGATATATAAATAGTTAAGAGAAGAGAAAAAAATAAGAGGAAGAAGAGTGTTTTGTGAAAACTGCTTAGTGCAACGCTAACGTTGCTCCTATTAGACAAGAGCTTTGCTCGGAGAAACGCTAGCATAGCTCCCCTCAGTATTAAAAAAACAAAAGAAGTCCTAACAGACCCCGTTTGTGCTATACAATATTTGGTGACCCTTCGTGAGGTATGACCAAATTTCGAGACTTTTCCTGTAAAATCCTCAAAACAAAATCTACGTTTTAAAGAAACCTTGATAAAAAAATCTTTTTTTGTGTCCATCTAAAGTAGCTTAAATTTTTTATTAAGAAAATTAATGTAGCTTTGAGCTAATCCAAACATAACTTTGCTAGATATCAAAAAGAATAAATAGATCGAACTCATTACAAGAAGGTGATGAAATAGAATGTAATGGAAAGGAGACTATAATTAAGTGTCAACAAATAATAATTGGCATTTGTATCCCTCTTTTTTCTTTTCTTTTTTATTTTTTTTTGTTAACCACATAAATGGTACAAGAAGATACAAAATTTTGTAAAATCATATTGCCTGGAGGAGAATTTATCTAATTTCATAGCGTAAATGTGTCCATTGACATGCTACTGTCACAGCACACGATGGCATGAGCATTTAGATTTTAGATATATTATGTTGTATTTAATATACTATATATTAATAGATAATAGGCGGGGCCATGCCAAGCTGGGTCAAGCCCTAACTCGACCCTCTAGGTTGTAGGCTTTTCAAAATCTAGTCTTGCCTTACCCTTTCGCGTTAGGACAAGAATAGAAGCCCTCTCTTTTGTGGGCTAGCCCCCTCGTTAAAAGGGCCAAATTGATAGCCCTAGTCCCATATACATCGCCACTTTATATCCTCCACCCCTCACGTCTTTAATAATATTTCGTTGGAGATTATTTTATCATGATATTCTATTTATTCAATTCCTATGTAATCAAAGAGAAAGTTTGTGTACACGGTTTTCGATTAAAAAAAGTGGAAAGCAGAAAACATTTTCTACACTAATATAAATTGAATATTTGGTGCGGCCATTTTTCTACAATTCCATGGGAAACCGGTTCCTTTTGTTTGGGGTGGGGGTGGGGGCGGGGGTGGGGGTGGGGGTGGAGGGTGGGTTTTCCCATGGGTCCTGTTGCATTACATAAACATGCCTAAAGCAAACAAACACGCCCTAAGAATCTCCATGAATTCAATATGAATCAATAGGCTCGCAAGGATATGTTGTGTGCCTATTTGTTTAAAAGAATTATGAGAATTCTTGTCTAAGAGAAGTCTAAGGATTTCATATGCTGCCCCTAAAGTAAAATATCAAATGCCCAACCCCTTCTGGCATTTGGAATTCCAAAATTCTAGGAATTCGTAAGGCAAAAAGTCCATTTTCATGTGGTTGGAATTCTAAATTCTTTCAAGAAATAGAGCATTTGTGTGAGGCCCTGCCCCTTGTGGACCTCACTTTGATTTGAATATTATTAATTATAGTATGGATTATCTAATTATACTAATTAATAGGGATTAGTAAGGGTAAGATAAGTATTTGTCCTAGGTTCTTAGCCTATTTTATAGGAATTAGTCTCTTTTTATGTTTCGTATGTTCAATAGGGGTGCCAATTGTAATTGTAGGAGTTTTTTAGTTAGTTAGAGGCCCTAGCTAATAATTAGAACTAATAGGAGGAGTTTTCACTTGAGAATATTCTAACTTTCTTAAAAATTATCCAAATACCCATGTACTTATCTTCATTTTCTATTAAACTAGGAAGGACATTTTAGTAATTGGTTTCCCAACACAAACTATAAAACTATCCTCCCTCATGCCAAACATGCCCCATGCTCCATCTCTCATTTCCCTCCTTTCCTCTCTCTAGAAACCCTAAATCTAAACTCCTAGCAAAAAAAAGGAGATTTACTACAAGCATCAACTATCGTCTCTTCTAAGGATCTCTTATATCTTACAGATCTCTGATCTCTCTACAAAGAAAGGTATTTCTCTTCTTCTAGTTCAATTTCCCTAGAAATCTCTCTTTCTCTCTCTAGATTCCTTTTCTTATTGCAATTCTCTTGTGGTTTTGGGATTAGGTGTTAGAGATCTCTTCAGATCTGGATTTTGGGATTGATTGAGTGATTAGAAGACCTTAGTAGCTTGGATTTGTTCTTGGAGCTTGATTTCTCTTCTACTTATCATTTTCCTTACAAATTGGATTAAAGGCAATTCCAATATACCTATTTAGCATAGAATGCATGTTTTCCTTCTTATGATTCTGTAATTTCAATTCAATTGATAATTGATTGCATAGATCTACCTTTTGAGCTTTTTTTCATGATTTTTGGCCATTAATGGATGGAGTTTCTCATTTGGAATATCTATGGCCCAGTTGTGAATGGTTTGATGATGATTGAAGTGTTTTGATGTTTATGTATGTTCCTATGATGGATTGACAAGATTGGATGGAAATTGGATGGAGGGGGTGAAAATCCAGAGATCTGGAATTGTTGCAAGTTGTGTGTACTCGATCAACCGGCCTGCAGTCGGGTCAACCAAAAACGCTGGAAATCAAGGAAAACAAGTCCCAGTTAATTTTTCTAGGAAATTTACAGAGCCAATGTATACGGTCGACCCAACCCTATACTCGGTCAATCGTATACACTGTGGACCCCAGACTACACCAATGTGCCCGGTCAACCGGATACACTGAGAATACCAGGGTCTGAGAGTTGGATTGGGTACCGTTCGATTCAGGTAGGCCTATATATCAGGTCGATCGATTGGCCACCCGGTCGACCGGATACACTGGAAATTCCAGAATCCAGGTCAAGTTTTCGCCCTTGATCCCTATGTAGCAGGTCGACCCAACCCTTGCTAGGTCGACCTGCTACATTGCAGACAGTATGTTCTGGGTGCAGTCTCTTATTAGCGTTTGATCTGTTGTGGGGCGCATTGATCATCCAAATGGACTTCTATCAATTATCTAATCATGAGTCAATGGTTTGGCTTAACATTGACTCATGAGGGCCACTAAAGTAAGGTCTAGTGTATTGATGGGACTTCGATTCGATCCTTAAACGTTGTCGAAGATGCCCGTAACTTCTAGAGTACCAAAATACACTTCCTTGGCATCTGAAACTTAATTTAGGAATCAAATTGAATGACATGGTGGACCTGAAAAGGGGGGTAGTACTTAGGTTGGACCTTTGTTATTTCCTTTTGATTTGCTTGATTTTGGAGATTTATTATATGTGATGCATTACTATCACTCTTGCATCCTTTCTTTTGTTAATATATGTTAATTAAATAAAAATTGGATGACCTGAACGTAGGATTACCTAGTGGTGACCCGGTGTTAAGGATTGGTGATTAATGACTCGTGTCTATAGCTAGGTGGGCCATCATATGGCCTAAGAATGGATGGTTCTAATACCTTAGAATGAAAAGGTTGGGCACTGTGGACTTGTGACCCATTTATGAATGAGAATGGACTAAATACTATTGGACTAAACTTGGATGTTATACTTGTACTATTTTGGACTAAGGTCATGGCATTGGTGGGCCCTAGCACAGATTCGATGATAGACTTGGAGTTGGATTGTATTTGTGGTTGAACCAATACCTTGGACCTCCTATGGACTTGATAGGACCTTCCTCGCACAAGGCAAGCTTAAACAGACACAGATCTTTACTTGTTTCCTTAAGTCAGCAATGACATTCATTCAATTTTTATAAGCTTAGCCTTTGGACTGATCATTATTGGTGAGAACTATATTGGTTATAGTTTAGAGCTATCATGATGAGCTATGGCTAGACAGACGGTGTGATTTCGGTTTCGGTCTATTGAGTGTGAGGGTGTTGATATTGATATTGTTATTATTGGCGGGGCTCGTCATCCCTTGCATTGTTACTTTATTTTCTCTACCGTGATTGTTTACAGTATGAGAGGGCCGCGGCATAATATCCTGCAGTATCTAGCTCATGTAAATGTGCTATGTTGATGTATGGTTATAATAGATACTTTACTTTTATTCTGATTCTATTTGTTATATCTTGCTCAATTGTCCAACAATTGTACCGTTGTTATTCTTATGATAATATGATCGTCTCTATTCTCTTTGATGCATATATCATATGTTACTTATAAATTGTGCCTTGCCAGATCCTTGGATCTGACCCATCATATTGGTACTTAGGTATGGACCTCGATCCCGAAGACGACGCAATTGTCGATGCGCCCATAGTAGGAGACTAAGGATGAGGACAAGCTGACTAGAAGGTCGAGTTGGAGACTGGAGTGCCTGCACTGGGGGCATGAGTGCACTTTTATTTTTAGTGTTTTTGTTATGAGCAGGGAGATAGATTGATATGTACATTTTCTTCATACTTTACGATTCAAGCTGGACTTCAGCCTTGCTACATTTGCTTTATTACCTCTTATTGCTTCCGCTATTATATGATTTTGCTTTCGCTATTCTTTATGCTTTCGCAATTAATCATTGATCATTAAATTATTTCAAAAGTTTTAAATTGGACATCACTGCGGACTATGATTTTGGAAATTCTCGAGTTTTTCGGAAAGTAGCATGCCAATTTTGGGTAACTTGGCGGTAATCTTAGCATTCAGAATTGGGGCGTTACATTTTGAAATGCCAAGGAGACAAATGTCACATCATATCATAAATCCTCAACAAGCCCAATTCTTTTTCCGGAATGCCTCTAACCAAACATGATAATGTATAAATAGCGGTTCTAATCTTCCAGTCCCACCACCTACGGTGAAAGAAATGGTTTTTTGCTCACTATTTGTGCGACTCCTTGGATTCTTGGCTCCCACACATAAAGATCCGATTTTGGTCAAAGCCAGTCTCATTCATGACAGGTAGATATGAATGCTTTGATCAACCTAAATCAATAATGTCTATCATTCTTGAAATTGGAACCCCTCTCTCCTCACTGCAATTCCAACAAACCCATCAATACAACTATACGAGTAAATGAAAAGAAATCAACCAGAAAAACCTCTTTTATAAAAATAAAATAAAATAAAATAAAAAGACCAGAAAAACCTCAAGTGAGCATTGAGCAACGGTGGTCACAATAAGGTGAGCATCGCATGCCTAAATACCTATTGCGGCCCACCTGGTGATCCATCAGTGGACCATAAACAGGGACCCCTTAGGTACTCATCCAAATGGACTGGACTGTTGGATCTATTGTGCACTCTCATGGATGGTAAAAACTTGTGGTCCGTTAATCAAGTGGCTAAGATGATGATCCGAACCTCCGTCACCACAGGTGGGGGTGCATATCTTTCTTTTGATCCCCCTTGCCCTCATCCCCCAGGTGGGCCCCACAAGAAACCTCCAAAATTTGAGTAGGTTCTTGTATCAAAACCATTGACCTTGTTTCTTTAACCAGTCTACAGCAACTTCTAAGAAAGGTCCCTCTTATCCATCTCTACCCAATTATATCATTTGTTACGAGAAACTGTCAGGACGAAGTACAGAGTTAGTCTAGAAAGCCTTGTACTAGATAAAGGTACTGGATAAGAGAGGCAACCAAGAAATTTTCTTGACCTACAAGCCTACGACAATAGAATTGCAGGAGAATGTAATGGTTTTGGACACTTGGTTGCAGAAGCTATGCATTTTAATCATATTCATTAGTCACATTATTCATCCCATGTTCGATCTTACAGAGTGAGGCCAATTCCTATTTAAGTAAAATTTGAAGACATCCCATACACATTGAGGGCATTGAGACTATTGGGTTTACATTGCATCCACTCAGGTCCTCTATCTTGTTTGGCTAATTAGCTTTAAAGCCGGTTTCAGGCTACCAGTTTGGTTGAAGAAACTTCTGCAACTGAAAAGATAAGTTAATTGACATTTAAAGATGCCAGTTAGGAGCTGCTTGTTGCTTGTAAATGTCCTTTGGGCCTGTGTCCTCAATCATCATGCCACTGCAGTTTACTAATATATCTAGTTTCTCCGACGGCAGTGTGAACTATGAAGTTCCATTCTGGGAGGGTTATCCACCAATCACACCAATCTTGAAAGCACTAGGCTAGATCATACTCCCATGACAGCACAAAATGGAGGAAAAGATGGAACCCAGTACAAACAGTAAAAGGGAGAAAACAATCAAAGTACAAGAAAAGCAAATCCCACCCATAAAGCAAACAACTCCAGGATACAGAAGAAAACTTGAATAAGAGCCAGCCATCCACTTCAATGTTGGGCAGAATGGGAAGCACCTAACAATGAAAATTATTTATATTTGTGACCATCTATTTAAATGAAACAATTTTGAAGGCAAATAGTAAAACCATTCTTAAATTGATGGTTACATTCAACATATCGTAATTATATGGACCCACTTTTAGTCCATACAAACAGCTTCCTGATGCAAGGTGGGACCCAAGATGAATTTGGGTGATTGATGCTAGCTAATGGTTTGCAGCCCACCTGGGAAATGAGTAACTGGCTTAAGAACTGGATTTGCTCCTCACATCGTGTGCTCAAATCCCCCCCAAACTTAACCCTCAACCAAGGCCGAATTTTCCTTCAAGATGTATATGTTCCATTTCATCTAACAATCACTACGGTTTCCTTTCCAACTTTATCTAAAAGGCTGTGCGTTCAACTGAAGTTCATGCCCAGAGAAGAAACCATGTTAAAGAGTTGTGAAGTCAACAAAGAGGACTGATATTGGTGAATTGTCAAGCTGTTGTGGTGAATAGATCTTGACACTGGTATTTGCATTTCATTACATTTGCTTTTCTTTCCTCCCAAAATTTTCTATTATCCATGTCCAAAGATGCCAACATCAGTCCAATAGTTTCCACTCAGGCCAAAGCAGTTTTGAAACCAAGTTTATCCACAATTTTTTTGTCTACTGAAGTATTGCATTCATATTGTATTGAAGAAAAACAACCCTCATTCATTTTTCTTTCCTATCTGAGAGTTTAGAGACAAAACAGGGAAATATGCCATCTTTCTAGGCGCGCTGTTGTTACACAGAACCAGTGCTTAATCTGATGGGTCCTAAAAAAAATCAAAATTGGAGTTGTACTCATTCTTGAGCTGCTGCACCATTTGTTGTTGAATCCATGGGTTCAGCTTCTGCCGACTCCCCTTGTGCATCACCCTTCTTACCTGCATCAGGAATTTTTAGGCAACACAACAATCAGAACGCCATCGTCATCATCGACATCATAGCCTTATCCCATTTATACTGGGCTAATTTAATCAGTTCGAGTTTTTATCAATTTATCAAGAGGGGACACACTTATATAAACTACAAAATATGGATCAGTACAAAAAGTTTCACAAACAGCAAAAATTCAGACTTTCGGTAAAACCCACAAATACACAGATGAAAGAACATAAGGCAGATTTGGGGGGCTGGGCTTAGAAGACTTGGAGAATAAGAATAAAGCTCTGTTGGTCAAGTGGTGGTGGAGGTTTGGAGGAGAAAGGGAGGCCTTATGGAGGAAGATGATTGAATTTAAGTATGGAAAGGATAGGTGGGGTGGGTTCCAAAGAGTGTCCCTAGATATATGGTGTCAGGCATTTGGGGTTCTATTGCTAGTGTGGGGGGTGAGTCTAATAAGTGGGGCAATTTTTTGTAAAGGTGTGGGTTTCCCTGTTGGGAATGGGAGAAGGGTGCGTTTTTTGCTGGATGACTGGGCAGGGGTGGGTCCTTTGACCCTTTTGTACCCAAGGGTGTTTAGAGTGGTTTCCAACAAAGAGGCTTCAATTTATGAGTATTAGGAGGGTTAATGAAGACCAGCCCAGAAATGTCAAAGCCACTCTTCTCTGCTTTTGAAGCTGCTGTATTAGGCCTTAAAGTTAATTTCGTTAAAAGTGAACTGATTGGGATAAGAGCTGAGGAATCTGTGCTTCGCAAATATGCGGATATCCTGGGTTGTAGAGTGGGAGACCTGCCAGTTTCGTATCTAGGGCTTCCCTTATGCTTGGGATCGGTTAATAAATATGTGGGGCCCAGTAGTAGAGAGGGTTGGGAGAAAGTTGTTTGCCTGGAAAGCTAACTACTTGTCCATTGGATGAAGGGTTACCCTTATAAGGTCAGTTCTGACGAATTTGCCAGTATATTACTTCTCCCTTTTCAAATGCCCAACCTCTGTAATCAAGAGAATAGAAAGGTTGCAAAAGGAATTCTTGTGGTATGGAAACAGCCCTCAAAAGAAGTATCACTTGGTGGATTGGGGTTTGATCTATAGACCGAAGGAAGAAGGGGGCTTGGGAATTAGACCCCTGAAGTAGATGACTCAAGCCCTTCAAGGTAAGTGGTTGTGGAGGATAGGAGGTGGGACGGATGGCCTTTGGAGACAGGTGTTGGATAGAAAATACTGTCTGCCGATAAATGGATGGGAGGTTAAGGATGCCCCTAATAAGGCGTCTGCAATATGGAGAGGTATCCTGTCAGTAAAAAGGCTCCTTATGAACATCAAATACAAGGTTGGCTTGGGGGAGAAGGTTCTTTTTTGGAAGGACCGGTGGCTTGATGACAGGATTCTTGGTGCTCATTTTCTAGATCTGTTCAAGTGTGCAGTGGATAAAGAGGCAACGGCTAATTCCTATATGACAAGAGTTGGTGGTCAGCTGGTTTGGAGCCCCATTTTAAGGAGGAATCTGAAGGAGCATGAAGAATATCAACTAATTTCACTACTCAACCTTCTAAAAGGGGCGTTCATTCTGGATGGAGGGGAGGATGCTAGGGTGTGGTCTACTTCTGAAGATGGATTATTCTCAGTCTCCTCTTTCTTCTTGGCAATATATAATAGACCGCGGGAGAGGAGTGACGTGTGTAGTATTTGAAAGTTGAAGGCTCTGCCAATGGTGGTTTTCTTCGGGCAGCTGGCTCTCAGGAAAAGAACCCTTACTATGGATAACTCAAGGAAGAGGGGAAGGATTGTGGTAAACAGATGCCCCATGTGTTTTAAGAGAGGAGGAATTTGTGGACCACCCGATGCTGCATTGTAAAACTGCTCAGGCTATTTGAAGATCGATGGTTGGATGGTTTGACTGTTGTTAGGTATTTCCTAAAACCCATCTAGAGCTTTTCCAGGAATGGAAGCCTCCCATTAGGGCTCCTAGAGGCAAGGAACTATAGATATTGACATTTCTTGCGGTCCTGTGGATTATGTGGAAGGAAAGAAACTCAAGGTGCTTTGAAGGGGTTGCAACCAGTGTCAACTGCTTGGTGGAGAAAACTAATTTTTTAGTTGCTCTTTGGATATCCACAAGCAAGTCTTTTGAAGGATACTCTATGGAACAGATAATGTTGCATTGGAAAGAGTTGGCCTTCTCTTATGAAGGGCCTTAGTTGTTTTTTCTTAGGGCCCTCTCTCTTATCTTGTTGTGTTCCTGTTAATGCTTGTTAGTATACTACTCAGTACTGCTTGCTTTTTTTTTTAATGAAAGTAACCACTAAAAAAACTGTTAGGATGGTGAATGGAGTGTCTTGGGAGTTGTTGGGAGGTGATAGTTTTTCTTACTAACGTTTATATTTGCAGGGATGAGGAGGATAAAAGCGTTTGGAAACCTTCGCCGAATGGGGCCTTTTCGGTAAAAGCTTTTCGTGATGTAGTGGAGGAGATGTCTCAACAGGGTGGGGCTCCCCCGTCCTTGCTTGGATGGGTTTGGCTCCACCTCGGGTAGAAGCTTTCTGTTGGTTGGCAAATGGGGGAAGGATCTCCAATCTAGATTTCTTGAGGAGAGGTATTCCTTCGAAGAACATCTCGATATATGTATCATGTGTGGGGTTGAAGAGGAGACAGGGAACCATGTCTTTATTCACTGCAGGGTTGTCTCTGCTGTTCGGAGTCACTTCATCCGCAGGTGTGGGCTAGATTGGTGCAATCCAGGTACTTTACCAAAGCTAGTAGAGGCTTGGAGGAACGCACCCTTCTTTGGGTGTGGTCTTCTCATTTGGAGGATTATCCCTTTTGCGGTCCTTCGGCATCAGAGGAGCTTATCAAGTTGGTTAATCTTAGGATTTCTAAGTGGGTGACAGTGGGAAAGGATTTTCTTAACTTTTCCTTGGACGATATCTTACTTTATTAGGAAGCTTGCTTGGTTTGTGGGACTTCAAGGAGGAGAAGGATCACCTTTTGGTCTGCCCCAGATTCTGATGTTTTGAAATTCAACGTGGATGGTGTTGCAAGGGGTAAACATGGGCCTGCAAGTATTGGAGGGGTCTCTTGTGTAATGACAAGGGGGAGGTTTTTTGCTTATTCTTTAAAGGTGTGGGGGTTAGGGACTCTAATGAAGCTGGCGTGTTGGCAATATTGGAGGCATTGAGAATCTTTTCTCGCTTGCTTCAAGGGAGTTTGATTGTGGAGAGTGATTCCTTCAATGCTATCTCTTGGGTAAGCATCAATATAAGCAAGCCATGGAAGCTCCAATTTGCCTTCAACGAGATCAAGGTTTGGCTTCTACTATTGGTGCCACTTTTTTTCATGTTCTTAGGTCGGCTTAACAGATTTGCGGATGCATTAGCTAAGCAGGGGGTTACTAGGGTCATTCCTTGGGAAGCTATCATGCCCAAATACAGATATTCATATGGAAACTGATATGGGGATCGGTGATACGACTCCTCACTTTTGAAAATCTAGGACACGGATAGTGTCCTAATTTTTTCTTTAGATCACTTTTAAATCAATGAAATTATCATTGTTTTCGTCCCTTTCTATCAGGTACCAATAAAAGTGTCATATTGGTCCGATACAGATATATTACGCTTGTACAAGTATCCCGGAATCATAGTTGGAAAGTGGTGTTGTAGTCTGTCCTCTCTTTGGGGTATAAGCCTTTTATACCCCTTCTCCCTTGTGGGAGCGCTTGTACTGTGGTTCTCTTTTTAATAAATGATTCTTGGTACCTGCTAAAAAAACAAAAGAAGAAGAAGAAGAAGAAGAAGAAGGCAGGCCTCGACTATAGTACCTCTCATCAGGTAGGTGAAGACCACCACCTGCAGTCAATAATCCACTTTCCAACATAACACATGAATCAATCATCCTATTTCTGAACCAAGACATCAATGAGTGGGCTCTACACTCATGAGAAGCTAAAAACTGATAATGTGCCAGTGCATGGAAATTGTGCTGCACATTGCACCTAGCAAACTCCAGTGTGAAAACGATGGGGGCAATTCGGAAGAGGATAGGCTTGCTTGCCAAAGAAGGATGTTGTTGCAGCAGTTCACCATTTATTTGTAACCCTTTTTATGTTTCTTTCAGTTCGTGATTTATTTGATTGTGTTGATATCCTTTTGAGGTCACTAAGATGCTGTTTGTCAAGTCTACTTTTGGGTCTACTTAAAAGTTAAAACTCTTTCAAACAGAGTGCCAGCTGTAGTTCATCCAAGAGGAATAATTCTGCAATTTCCTTTAGGGCAAGCTTGGTAATGGGAGAGGAACCATCTATTCAGGGGATTCCTTTATTCTCCTTATACAATGATATCCTCACTAAGGATTTCTCACGAAGAAGATCCATTACAATCCATGTTTGGCAAACAAAGAGAACTATGATTTTGCATATAATACATCCAATGGTCACAAGTTTTTTACCATTTTCTCATAATCCGCCATGAATCAAGCTCTGAAATTTGGACCCTTAGCCATAGAATTTTAAAATAATTTTTTAAGTAATGGACGTTCTTTTTAAAATAACTCAAAGTATATAAAGAATCTATGGCTGAAAATTTACCTACTAGCTGTTTTGGACTATATAAAAAATTATAGATGGTTCGGATTGTGATGGTGGGACCCATAAGGTAGGTTTCCAAAGCCAAAGTCATAAAAGTATATTACCGCCGTCCTTACTATCATGCTTTATTCACTGCATCATTTGGGAAAGACAGTAACCTTGGAGTCATCTACGATAAATATGTTTTTGGTATTTTTCTCACT
Organism: Persea americana; assembly: GCA_029852735.1. Taxonomy (NCBI): domain Eukaryota; kingdom Viridiplantae; phylum Streptophyta; class Magnoliopsida; order Laurales; family Lauraceae; genus Persea; species Persea americana. The sequence continues at coordinate 29,122,505 of CM056819.1, forward strand.
ATCCATGATGAATTGAGATGCCAAATTTGTTCCTACAATGGTTCAAGGTCTTCTGAAGAGACTGAACGGTTCAGATTTCACAAAAAGGACCTACAGAGATCCAGATCTCATGATCTAATGGGTCTGGACTCGTTTGAAAATATCTTAAAATCTAGGAAGAAGCAACGACTAATATTTGATCACATAGCCCTTTTGGGTCTTATTAACTAGATTAACATTTTGGGTTGTGATTATTAGACTAAAAGAGGGGGTTTCCAAACAAAAAAGGGGTAAGCCCAAGTTACCATGCGGAACACTGTTCATATGCCTGTGTGGGCATGCGGAGACTTTGGGAATTCCGTGGGGGGTGGTCTGACCGTCACTTTCTCTTGGTTTGAAGACATCTTGTGTATTTTGGGGAATCTGTTCATACGGTGGGTGTGATTCCCAAACCTGGATTTTCTGCAATTCCAAGGAAAAGCTGGGAGGATTACGCGCCGATGATGATTGCCAAACGTGCCCTTTGGGTTCTTTGTTTGCAGTCATTTACATAAGTAAATGACTCCGTGCGTAAATAAGGTGTGAAAATGGTGCGTAAATAAAGGCCATTTACACAGCAAAAGTTTCACCTGAAGAGGTGTGAAAGTGATTCATACCCCTCTTGTAAAAGAGGCACTAGTACAGGCTCTTCAACAGCCTTTATTTTATCTTAGTCTTATGGGCGCCATATTTGTAATCCAAACCGTTCTTTTTTGTTTATTGAACGAAACCCTTAGATCTTGAAGCTGATCATGTTACATCTTCATAGATTTTGAGTAATTTATGAAAAAGGGCCGACCTATGGATCTAATTTTTTTGCACTTATGTGGGCCCCCAATTTATGATCTCAAACATTCAATCTCCTTGCATTAATGGTGAATATCAGGACGTTTAGTTTCATATCTCAAATTTTCATGGATTTCGAGAATGTAAGAAAAATGTGAAAAAATCCATATCTCAAATTTTCATGGATTTCGAGAAATGTAAGAAAAATGTGAAAAAATCCAAATATATCTATGCATTTACACATGTGAAAATGGTGAGACAACCACAGTAATGTGTTTCACATGTGTAACATTTGCATATGTAGCATTTATATATGTAAATCTCATTTTCCCATCACGTGTTAAAAGGCATACGGCCCCTTACAACATGCCATTGGGATCTTGTAGCACTTTGTTTTTCAGGCTGTGGCTCATCCAAGATTAATAATTCAGATAAGAATCATGCTGAAATAAACCCATCATATATATAGTCACATAAATCTACATAAATAGCTTTTGCATGTAGATAAGCTGTTGCAAGAGAAAATCACATACGAATCACAAAAGAACACAAGAATTATGCTTAAATAAACCCAATATATATATAAAAGAAATATAACAGGGCCGAACTGGGCTTGGTATTCTCCAGGCCCAGCCGTCAAATGGACAGGCTGGCAAAAAAATTGTCTAGACCCAGCCCTTGAACTTTTCAAGAAAACCAAAAGCCATCATCTTGTGAGCTTTTTGAGGGCCAGAACGGGCTCAGTACTCTCATGAGAGCTCGATTGACAACCTAGATACAATGTTGGTGGATGAATCAAGAGATGGTGTGAATACGAAACTCGAGATATGGCGAGCGGTTTCAAAATCCAGTGGCTTTAAAAATAAGTCGTACGGATATTAAATTATATGAATGCGACTTCAGTGGATATGTGCAAGGAGATGAAACCCAAATGAGAAATGGAGCTCCAGAGATGCCACAAATAGATTCTTTCCTTCGCTCTATAATTAGTAAGGATGGATGGCTCAAGGATATCAAACATATGATAAAAAGCTGGATAGTTGGAGACTTGCTTATGGAGAGTGCTTTGTGATCGGCACATAACAAGAAGTTTGAAGGAAAAATTTTAAAAGACAACTACTAGACCAGCTATGACCTATGGAGCATAATGTTGGCCAATCAAGAAACAAAGCACGCAAAAAATGAGCAGCGGAGTTGAGAATGTTGAGATGGATATGGTTAAAAAAAGGGACAGAAAGAGTCATAAATGAGCTCATTTGGGAGCATTAAGAGGTAACATCAATGAGTGATAAAATAAGAGACTTGTTTGAGATGGTTTCAACATGTCTAACGCAGCTTAGTGAAGACGACAATGAAGAAAAATATTTCTGTGCAGGTTGACAGCCCCTCTAGGAAAAGAGGTAGGCCGAAGAGGACATGAATTGTAGAAGGAAGGATAGTTTCAAAAAAGTGCGACCTATTAGAGGATTTGGCCCGAGATAACTGGAATGGAGAAATAGAATTCATATGGCTGACCCCAACATAGTCAAGAAAAGGCTTTGAAGATAACGGCAATAATATAGCATATATGCTCATACAGTTGTAAAAAGAATGATCGGTCATAAATAATGAGTTAATGGAAACTACTTGTGCATGCACCTTTCTTCTTCTTTCCTCCACCCTTCTTCTTTGCCTTTGTGCCCAAAGCTAACCAGGCCTTGATCTCAGGTTCATCTTCAATTGTTTTTGTGGGTTTTAGTTCCTGTAGAGCATGGGATGTGATCCGGTCTGACCCATTCGGCATTAACAAAACTGTGAATTTGATATGGGCAATTAGGTCTCCTGCAAACATAACAACAAATTGTTTAAACTGTTGATTCCGGTATAAATGCCTTCCTTTATTAAAAAAATAACAAGAAAAAGAAGAACGATAATGTCAACGATAGCATTGACCATCTTAAAATGGTCACAGAAGATTAAGAATGAATATAAGTCCTGGATAATTCATCAAATTTGTGCATAGTTTCAAAGAGAGTCTTTTTATAGATTCAAATTTTAATAGAATCCCTCTCATGCAAAATTCAGGCCATTCATCAGTCATCCAAACAAGAATCTGCTTCTCTGAAAAACCCAGGCTACTAACCACAATTACTACAGTACTTCTAAGGTAGACCATGATACAAGTCAGAGTCCAACACAATGATCTCTTGTGCAAATGGCATAATAAGTAGAGCACAGCAGATATGCCTAGAATTAGCTTCCCATTCAAACAAGCCATTGCCCCAAAAGCTCATATCTAATGTGCTAAAACTACAGTGTAGAGACAACTCTAAACGGAAAATGGAGCCAAAACCACAAGAATCCAGCACCAGAATTTAAAAATAATAATAATAATAAATAAATAAATAAAGACATCAAAGTAAATTCCCCTTTTTTGTCTCATTCCTCCACAAGCAAAATCCTAATACAAATTAGATGTGGATGAGACACTACATTATACTTATCAACGATTAAAATGCTCTATATTAACTCTTTAAACTACCAATTGACCAAAATGGATCATAACATTGCAATACTACCCTCTCCTCCAACCAAGACTCCTGACAAAAAGAGATGATCAATTACCAAACTCCTTTTAATTCGCATTGCTTTTCTTTTTCTTTTTTTTAATTCTCATAACTTAGGAATACAGTCTGTAGAACCATTATAACTTCTCTAAAAATCTAAATTTTTTGGAATATGATGCAATTCAGTCGAAATTGAAATGATTTCATTGCCCAAACACCGTGATCTGCAGGGCACAACCCAAAAAATCCTCCTTTTCCCTCCCACACCTACCCTGCAGGAACATTCCAACACAGGGACTAGATTCAAATATGTTCGTTTTTGCTAGCTCCTGAATATCACAATCCACAAATTCTTTCATTTTTGCCAGTTAAGCATCAGTAGGCTCAACTCAAATTTAGTTCACAATTACTAAAACAAGATGACCGATTGTTCATAGTTCTCTTTTGGTTAAACATAACTGGCTCAAAGGTAAAGTGTTCATAGAAAGACTCAATGTCAAACTGCAGGGTTGAATGCATTAGTCTATTTAGAAGCCAATAATTACGTTAAACAAAAGCTTCCAGCATCCATGCTCACAAGCCAAGCCAACTGACATCTACCTATTAATTTAGAAAAGAATATAGAATACTCAATTATTCCCCTCCAGCCCCCACAATAAGATTCAAATCAGAAACATGCATTGGATTATGGGGATTGTATGTCCTTAATGTTATTCATAGCAACTTAATCCTTATTTAAAGTACGGCCCGCAGGCAGGTGATCCACTACTTTACTAGGATGCACCAAAAAATGTCTGAAAAATATCCTTAATTGGACAATATAAAAAAACCCCAACCTAATTTGAGAAATGGCTAGCTAAGGAGAGGGGGTAGGCAAAAGAAATTACAGTGCAAGAATTGAGTAACACAACTTGAATCCAGAACCTCATGGTTATAAGAATGGGAACCTTCCAATTGTGCTGCAGCCATCCAATTATTATTACCATTATTATTTTGAATGGTAACACAATTTTATTGAAGGAGCAGCCGTCCAATTATCATGTGCATATAATCCTTAGTGTAGGTTCTTTCGGAGCACAATCTACTTAGTAAGTTCACCAGACCAGTTACTATTGCTCAGAACCATGGGATGCACACATGCAAATTCAGTGCTGAACACTAGTATTCTTCGAGCAGAAAAAACATCCTGACATTTAGTTCATTCTGAATGTACTATGGGTATGGGGTCAAAACCTGATGGAACCTCCCTAACCAGAATGAATGCTCTTGACAAAATTGGTAGAATTTGCAGGGTTTTTTTTTTTAATTTTTTCAATCACCTACACATCACAGCTCAGTTCAAAGATTCAGTTGGACCAGTTCAGACCATCATCCTATACACTCCAAACAGTTCACCTCTGGCTCAGATTGCAATCTATAGATGCATATCCTGAGGTAACGTACCATATACTTTCTCTCCAGTTAGAGATAAGGTGACTCTTACCAGGCTTTTCATGCAGAACAGGATATGGCTGCAAGAGATCATGATTCACACATTCAACTAGTCCCAGACGTGCACGTTTCTCTTCAAGAGCCCTAGTGGAATAAAAAGCATATATAAGATATCTTTTTTTCTTTTGAGATAATAAATGCAAAAATAAGAACCAAAACACTTAATGATTTCTTCAAGGCATGGAGTGAGCAAACCTTGCAGTAAATGGCATTATTGGAAATTTCTGATTTATTTCACTGAAAATGAACCTTGAAGATTTCATTTTCAAGTGATAGCTTTTGTCAACTGCTCGTTTGTAAATGGTTGTTTGCTTCTCATCCAATAGTTTCGGCTGCAATTTCAAATTCACCAATCATATTTCATACATATAAGATGGAAATCCAAGGTGACAAAAAGTATAAAAAATATATAGTACTCTGTAAATTTGAACCAAATTAGAATCAATGACATGCAATTTCATCATTAAATTTCATATGACCATTAATCAACCTCACCTTGCCATCACCTGTGCTGGTGACTATATCAATGGCATAGACTTCATTCTCCTCAAATTCTGCATCGTCAACTCTTGTCTCAGGATTGGTTACACTTAATATGACCTTGTTCCCATCAATGACAAACTGTTTAAGTTGATGGCTGAGTACACCTTCAACAATTTTGCAATCATAAGCAGCAGCGACCTTTTGAACAGCTTCCGCTACCTCTTTATTCTGCAAGACCCAGACAGATTCGCTCAGTCTAATAGTTGTAAGATGATGACAACATCAATATCTATATATACATATATATATATATATATACACATACGTAAAATAAAAACCTTAATCAACTATGGAAGAAATTACGTATTTGCTGATGCATTTAGGGTGAGTTTGGCCCGAGAATTTTCAGGTTAAAATCTTAACAGCTTGTAAACTATCAATCCCAAATTGTCAAAAATCTATTAAGTACTTAGTCGTTAAAATTTTGGTGAATTTAGGGCAACAGAATCATGAAAGAAAATAGCTGATAGTACCATATGCTCCAGATGATAATCAAAGGAAGCGTACGTAAATTGAAACCCCACCGATGCATAGGGGAAGGCCAAGGTATGTGGACGGGAAGGAGTCCAATTTGCACCCCAAAATGTCAGAGAAGCGGTGAAGAGGTGTCATCAAATGAAACCCCGAGAATAGCGCTCTTGGAAAAGTTTATCCTGAGGCCTGATACAGCTTCAAAACATCGGAGATTAGCTACCATATTTTTTACCTCATCAACTTCAGCATCGCAGAATAGAAGGGTGTCATCTGCATTTTGGAGGTGGGAGACTGAGGGTGCATCAGGAGAAGGCTTGAAACCATTGATCAGGTTGCGGTCCTCTGCTTTTTAGAGCATCCGACTGAGAGCCTCTCCAATAATGGCAAAAAGGAACAGGGATAGAGGGTCCCCCTGATGCAGAGCTCTCTCTGCTGGAAGAAACGCTTCGGGGAGCCATTGATTAGATGGAGAAGGTTGCATTTGAGACACATTCTTCGATCCAGTTTCTCCATTTAGATCCAAAACCCATCCTGCGAATCATATAAAGGAGGAAATCCCAGTCCACCATATCCAAACCTTTTTCCAGATCCAGTTTGCAAACTAGGCCGGGTGTTCTATCTTTGTATATGGAGTGTATGCATTCATTAGCAACAAGGACACCATCTAACATCTGTCTTCGGTGGACAAAAGCACCTTAGGAGGGAGAAATGATAAATCTGAGGATCTTTTGGAGCCTCGTTGCCAGAACTTTTGTCAATATTTTGTACATGCTGCTTAAGAGCCTTATGGGCCTATAGTCTCCCAAACTGTCAGCCCTAGATTTCTTAGGCACACGGGCAATGAAGGAAGCACCAATAGTTTAAGATAGCCTTCCTCTTGAGTGGAACTCCTTCATGAAGGCCATAATATCGTCTCTTAGAAGATCCCAGTATTTTTGGAAGGAGGACATTGGGAAACCATCTGGGCCTGGAGCTTTATCACTAGCTAGGTGAAAAACCGATGCTCTGATTTCTTCCTCTTGGAACTCACCTTCCAGCCAGTTAGCACTCTCCCCGATGATGGTGGAGAAGTGAAGGTCATCTAGGGATGGTTTAATCCTACCGTCTTTGTTGTACAAACTATTGAAGAAATCAATGTGTATGCTTATCCCTTCTCGGTCCTCTAGTCTATCTCCATTTACTATCAAGTAGTTAATTCGGTTTCCCATCATTCTTGTGGTAGCCATAATGTGGAAAATTTTGGTGTTCCTGTCCCCTTCTTTGAGCCATCGACATCTCGATCTCTGTTTCCATTTTATTTCTTCTTCCCGGACTTTACTCTCAAAAGATCTTTTAAGTTTGAATCTCTTAGCAATGTCCGTATCAGATAACATTTGAGATTCTTCCTTAATATCAAGGGCTTGCATTTCTTGAAGATATTTAGCCCTTCAGCGATTCCACCGGCCCAAAATTGCTCCTGATCCAATCTTTAATGCTGAGCTCAGCTTCTTAAGCTTTAAAGAGAGTCTAAAGCCTGCCCAACCGTTAACATCATAGCTATTCCACCAGTCCTTGATTAGGGCGCTGAATTCTCTGTCCTACAGCCACATTACCTCAAAAAAGAATGGAGAGGGCCCCCACCTTGCGCATTTGGAGTCGAGTAAGATGGGACAGTGGTCAGAAGTAGGCTTGGGGAGAGCCAACTGGCAACACTTCCTACCAAAGGGAAAACTACTCGATGCCTTATATGAAACTTTAAAAAGAAAATCTTCACCATTACTCTCTCAATTTTAGCTTCCCTTAACAGGAAGGAATTGTTTAGAATTTTTTTGAATGGCAAGGCATTATCTGGAGTTCCAAGGAATTCAAATACCGATCAAACAAATGAGCTATTACGAGACTAAGATAAGTTCTTCTGATACATCATACATTTTATTTAATTATTTATTTTTAATGGTAACCAGGATTTTATTAAAAGAGTTTACCTACATAAGAGAAATATACTACAAAGAAAAAACAAAGAAACCATTGTAAAGAAAGAACAAAGAAAAACAACAGCAACAGGCTCCCAAAAGCCTAAACCACCAAAGATTAAGAGGGAAACAAATCCACAACTAGGGCAGGCCTCCCTACACCCTCCTTGGCTAAGGAATCCGCCACCTCATTAGCGCTACACAAGACATGAATGAAGAAAACATTCAACTTCACAGCAAGCTCTAAAACCTCCTCAAACAAGTCCGCCGAGACTACTAGGATATCTCGTAGACCCCAGCGTCCAACAAATGACACAAAGAATCTTCCTCCACTATGTCATAATGAAAATCCAAGTTGGCTGCTTCTCAAAGGCCCGTTCTAAAAGCAATCAACTTGGCCTCATCAACTAAGCAGATCCCTGCAAGTCCCAAGAAAGAACGGAAGCAAATTGCTGGCCTATCCCTCAAAAGAACTTCGATGCCAGAAGGCCCCGGTTTGCCAACAACACTCCCATCAAAGTTGAGCTTTAGGAAACCCTAGGGGGAAGAGACCAAGAAGGGAGAGAAATTATCCTGTGAGGAGATGAGAACGCCACCTCAAACCAGCTTCTCAACATGGTGTTGATGGAATAGCCTCTGAACTCTGGAACAATAGACACCCACGATGCTGCAGAGAATATAGCTTTTCCTTCCTAAACCTCCTCCCCGGAACAAGCATCTTCAAAACACCATTTGTTGCATTCCTTAAATATCACAGATCATGGCTAGGGCCTAGGAAACAAACTTTCCATATCACTCTGCCCCTAATTGAGCACACCCCAACACTTCAAGCCAGAGACAAACTGTTAAGAGACCTCAGCAAGTCGGCATCACCCAACTACAGTCCCACCAACCAAGGACAGCATTCCAAAGAGCTTGAGCTGTTCGACAAGAGACAAAAAGATGGTCCACTGTTTCAGCTTCATTAAGGCACATGGGGCACCCATTGACAATAATCAACCGCTTTTGGAAGTTGTCCAGAGTGAGAATAACCACCAAAAAAGCAACCACCTTTTTTGGAGACTTGATCCTCCAGATGATTGAAAAAGGGAACGGGGCAAGAGCAGTAACTAAAAGAGCCTCAAAGAAGGAAGCCAAAGAGAAAAACCCATCTCTCTTGTACTGTCTGCTTTTTCTTAATGAAATTTACCGTTTTTAAAAAAAAAAGAGAGAGAAAAACCCATCCATCACGATTCCCCACCCCCTCCTATTAGAAAATACCTCCAGAAAATCAATGTATCATCCAGACATTGAAGGTGATTAATAGGCAGCAAAATTAGTAGCCGGAACAAAATCATTAACCCAGTCCACTAGAGCCGCAGCCTCTATCTATCATACAACCAAGAGCTCCCCCTACCAACACAAAAAAGAAAGGGGAAAAGGGGATCCCTTGCCACAAACCTCTTTGAGCTTTGGAAAAACCTTTTGGAGACCTATTGATGAACACAGAGAATGAAACAAAGGATGCACAAGCCAATTCCTCCACTTCATCCCAAAACTACTGCACCTTGTATTGAATGAAATCCCAATCAATCAGGTCATAAGCTTTTTAAAAAACTTACAAGTCAAACCTGGCTTCTTGTCTTTGAGCCTCAAATGAAGACATTCATTAATAACCAACACACCATCTAGACTCTCTTCCCCCATCACAAATGCCACTTGCATCTTGGAAATGACACTTGGCATCACACTCTTGATTCTTTTTGTAAGCACTTTAGCAACAATCTTATAGACACTACCAACAAGATGAATGGAGCAAAAATCCCTAATCCCTTCTGCCCCGACTTTCCCAAGAATCAAAGCAATGAAGGAAGCACCCATTTCGTTAGATAGAACACCTCTCACGAGACCCAGATAAAAAGCTCATGCATCCCCCGAAATATTCTAGAAAAAACATAGGAAAGTCATCTAGTCCTAGCACCTTGTCTCCTCCCAAGTCAAAGATATCATCTTTAAACTCTTTCTCGGTGAAAGCTCTTTCCAACCAATCTGCTAGTTGGGAATCAATGGACTTGAAATTGAGGTTACCCAAAAGGAGGCAAGTCCGATCTTCTTTAGAATACAAGTTCTTGAAAAAATCAACACCCTGATCTCTTCCTTATTGTGGAACTGATTGTCTCCCTCCACCAAGACAGAAAGTTTGTTGAACCAACTCCTAGCCAATGCTAAGCTAAGGAAAAACTTAAGTGTTATTATCACCTTCAGAAAGCCACTTGCATCTGGAGCATTGTTTCCATTGTCTCCCTCCCTAATCTTTTTTTTTTTTTTTGGTAATGTTCTTCCTCCCTAATCTAATTCTGCAACTATTCCTTGAAACTTTGTCCACGGTTCCAGTCCTCGGAACATAGAGGTGTTGACTCCTCTTTTCTGTCAAGTTCTTGAACATCGTACCAGATTGATGCTTCCACATGTCCGATGCCACCATGGTGTTGGCTGATTCATTCCTTCGTTTTAGCTTTCAATAGTTTAAGCTTCATTGGCTACTTGAAACCTGCCCATCCAAACACCCAATTTTATGCCACCATTTTATTAATCAAAGACAAGAAACCTCCTCTTGAAGCCAGATAATCTCAAATCTAAATGGACATGACTCTACTTCTCATTCCAGGAATCAAGACGGATAGGGCAATGATCAAAGGCCGCCTTCGGAAAAGCAATCCGACAGACATGAGGATAAATAACAGCCCAGTCACCTGAGATAAAACAATCTATTCAATCTAACCACCAAGGGGGCTTCTTGGTTATAAGACCAAACACCACCACAACAACAAAAAAAAAAAAAAGGTCTGAGGTCTAGGATAGAGTTGGAGTTAATCCGCTTAGAGAAGTCCCTCATATCTGAAGAGATACAGCAGCCTCCCAACCTATCTAGAGAATATTTGAGAACGTTCCAATCCCCTCCCATTAATCAAGCCCCATACCACCAAGCTCTCAGAGTCAAGTGTCCTCCAAATATCTACTTGCAATTTGTAATCATTTGGGCATAAACCGAGTAAAGTAGCCACTCCTGGGTAAGATCCAAATCCAAAACAATGGCGGAAACCACAAAAGATCCAGGCCAACGGTCTCTAAAGTCTAACCACAACACGATGACTCTTCCACAACAACAAAACGCCTCTTGAAGAGCCGAGTGTGTCAAGAGCAGTCCATGCAACTCGCAACCCATCCCACACTTCCTGACTATCCTATCTTCCATGGAACTAAATCTTAGTCTCCTGAAGAAGAACAATATCAACTTCAACCTTCCTAATGTGACTCCTCAACAATCACCCTTTCTGCTGGCCTACCAGTGCCACTGACATTCCAAGAAAGAATTCTCATTGGCAATTGTTTTTTACTAACCCCTCCACCCCTGGATCTTCTCTCTATACCTAAGCCTTAGATGATTTCTCCTTTCCTTTGTCATAATTAACTTATGAGACCATACCCTAAAGGCCCATTTGGCATTATTCTGTGGGAACATTCTTCTACTCCCATGGAACAGAAATGTCGAGAATGTGTTTGGCAGCAGCAGTTGTGTCATTCCCAAAGAATATTATTCCAATAGAATGAAAAATAAGAACAATTAAATCTTTTTCCACAGGAAAAAAAGCTTCCCATCGCTCAGTAAGATGAATCACTCTCCCCTTTTCTCTCTCACAACCCTCGGAATTTTGATGTAAAGCAATTCTCTGTTGCTTTCAAACGGACACCCTGTTCGAATATTTTACAAGTTTGCCAACTGCCACATGGCCATCAAAGGACCGTTTGATGTGGTTATGCAGATGGGAGATGACTCAACACCTCCAAATTCCAACAATCCAAAAAGTCCTAAATCTCTAATCTAGTGACTTCCAAATTTGCTAAGAATGCACTAACCTGTGTTTTCCTTGATGAGAAATGGGTTTTGAAAATCTACAGATTCTGTTATGATGAAAATGATTGGTGGGAAAAATGCACCGGCCATTCTTAGAAATGAATCATTCTCAGCACAATGAAGCCTCAGAATAAAGATATTTTGAGAACAAAAATGATGCCAATCGAGTCCTAAAGCTCTCTGGTACCCTTCTTCCAATTACAAGCTTCTAAATCCTTACAATTTTGCTTCTTTGTATTAACTGAAAAATTACACAACGCATTCCATCCTACCCCATTGTTCTACAAATCAAAATCGTATCGCAAATCATTCACACCCATGAATCGAATTGAATCATTAATCATATCGCGAATCGTACGATTTTTTAATTTTTCTCATAAAAATGAAAAACAATTAAAAATTAAAAAAGAAAAAGAAAAAAGTAGTCCATCCATTTTCCTATTCATAGCAGTATAAATACAATGACAAATAAGCCCATCAATCGTATCAATAACATCATGAAATATATTAATATATAATAATGCTATAAATAAATAGTTAAATAAATTTCAGGTACCAATATATATTTATTTTTTGTTATCTTTAAATCAAAATATAAAAGTAAAAATAAAACCCAAACCATCAATCTTACATGGGAGGATATCTCTTGAAGTTAAGAAAGTATTCAAGGAGCAAAAATAGGATATAGACCCCCATACATACAGTCGAACACTTTAATCAAGTGCGTGTTCTTTATTCATGTTTAGAACCTCCCCAAAGCCATAAAAATTCATAAGAGGTTTTGTTAACTACTAAATACCCTTTTAAAAAGTAAAATCGGTAAAAGAAAGGAAGAAAAAAGACAAATGATTATTAAGGTTATAGCTATTCTTGCTTTGTCGAATTGCTTGAATCATAAGATTTAATGAAATGAGTATCAAATTCTAAGATTCACACCTAAATCTTAAGAATCATCTGTAAATGGGATTTATTGCATAGATACAAATTGTTTTCCTTAGGGCCTGTTTGGCAGTTTACTATTAAAGTAAAAGTAAAAGTAAAGCCTGTATTTTTCAGACAAGATGTCACATCAAAAGTACACATCTTCAAAATTTCCTCCTTTTTAAAAAATAAGTAAAAAAGCAACCTCCTTTTATTCACTACATGACAAAAAAAATACTCACCTTTTACACAAAAAGTAAAAAAAAATTCTTAACCAATCCACTAAAGACAGAATACCATCATAAGCCTCTTATATATTATATTCTTTTGATTTGATGCTTTACTTTACCTTTATTTTATGATAAAATTATCAAACGGGCCCTTAGGATTCGGGATACAAATAGTAGGATTTTGATCTCTCTCTCTCTCTCTCTCTCTCTCTCTCTCTCTCTCTCTCTCTCTCTCTCTCGGATCTTCATTTGACAGGTTTTTTTCCTTCAGCCAAACACCACACAAGAGGACCCGGTCTCTCTCTCGGATCTTCATTTGAGAGATTTTTTTCCTTCAGCCAAACACCACACAAGAGGACCCCTTATCCGGGGTACAAATCAAAACTCTCATCTACGCTACACTGAAAATCCCATGACTTCAAATGGGGGCTGGAATAGAAGAGTGAGCAAAGTCCCAACTCTTCAAAAAAAAAAAAAAAAAAACACCAAAAGAGGGATTTCCCAACTACCTTCCAAAGAATCACCTGCTTGCAAAAAAGCATGATCAGGACTACACTTGTTGTGGCTATCACGATCTATGTCACCTGCTGGAAACTCTTGAGACAAAAACCAAAGAAAACCTTGTCCTTCCTCACATCCAGAACCTCGACAGATTTCGAAGTCCCTCTAAAATCCAGAGAATCCTCATTGAACAATCTTCTGCCGAGAGAACAAGATGAAGAGGCAGCTGCTAAACCTAGAGACACACAACTGCACCTGCACACGACTCTGAAGTCACAAAGACTCCCTCCGTCACATGATGAACAGTCTTCTGCGGGGTTGGCTTCCACTCCCAACTGCAAACCACTTCTGACCTTCGAATCCCTCAAGAGAACTCACAGCCCTCTCTCATCCTTCGAAGATTGAGAGGAATAGATCTTCGAAAACCAACGCCCGAAAGAATCTTAGAGGGAAACTCGTCAGACTAACTGCTCGAGCTGACCCCTGCATCAGAGGAAGGAGAAGTAAACGAGGAAGAAAGGGCAAAACGTCCTCTTCTAACGGCCAAATCCCCTAGGCTTTGAAGAGATGAGGTCTTCTAGAGAGGAAGTTTAAGAAACTACTTCTTGCGCCAGTCCATTAACTCCCAACAGGACTCCTAAGCCAAACCATCTTCCAAACCATGAGACGGGTCTAGTCCAAGATTGATATCCAAGCTCAGATGATTGGCTCCTAAAGGCTCTCAGCACAGTATCAAAACTTCAACCATAGAGGCAAGGAATGCAAATGCAAAACAAAGAGGGTGGAATGAAGTCGTCATCTTCAACCTCCCCACCACTCCAAAAAAATCCAGAGCCAATGCAGAGCTTGCACAAATTATCTGCAGAGGAGTACATCTTCACTGGCAAAGAAAAGTTCTCTTCTTCTTCATCAACGTCATCATACATTATTTTAATTTATGAATTATCAGAATCGTAGTTGGTACTATGATTCCTTTCTTCTTCTCATTTTGCTATATTATATATTTCTATTTTGAAGAGGCCTAAACACGGACAATATAGAATATAAGATAGGTCAAATAGGCTTTTAGTTAAATAATAATGGGTTGGCAGAATGACGTCTAGGAGAAAATAAACATATATACAGACTTATATCCCCTTTTGTCCACCTATCATACTTCAGCTCATGCACAGGTATGCATCTTATGCCTTAGGCCCCAAAAGTGTTTAGTGCCTAAGTTGAGCCTTGCAATCATTGCTGCGTTTTGCAACCACTTTATGCTTTCCAGATACTTTATTGTTCTAGATTAATTGGAACACTTGTTTTTATCGGTTTAATTGGAACAATATGAAATAAGAATTTATAAAAACATTATGTGTCATACATGAGAAGTTGCCATAGATATCACGAATGCAAATAAACGAATTAACGAAACCACGACTATCAAAGTTGACCCACCAAACAACACATATTTTACCTTTCTTCCTGGCTTCACAAGTCTTAAAGCAACTTCAGCTGCAGTGTTGGCAGCAGCAATGACATCAGCAGCTCTACCAGTAACTGGTCCTTCTCGCAAAACATGGGTGTGGGCCACTATGGCTATGAATCCATCTATATGACACCCCATATCACTGCGACCACATCAAGAAAAAACATTTCAAATATTTTCAC
Source organism: Persea americana (assembly GCA_029852735.1). Classification (NCBI taxonomy): domain Eukaryota; kingdom Viridiplantae; phylum Streptophyta; class Magnoliopsida; order Laurales; family Lauraceae; genus Persea; species Persea americana. Next base: position 29,137,512 of record CM056819.1, read on the forward strand.
CTCATTAACACACAAAGAAATAAAACATAATAAATCTTACATGTTTAAATAATAATGATAATAATAATAACCTTACATTTTCACAATATCATTCTCTTCCAAGACACTTTCATCGCTAGCGAGTGGGGAGAAATGGCAAACAGTGTTGTTGACCGAGATACAAGTTGGGAAAGCAACGCCTCTTTCGATCTTCTTCTTAGAGTTTTTATACATGTTCCCAGTTTGCCTATCCATGCATAAACAAAATTCAACAGAATGCTTAATTAGAAGACAGATAAAAAAAAAAAAATTTAGGAATTTTAACTGTCCTACAACAATTCTGCGACAAAAACATTGCATGGACTCAGTGCCCAGCAACAGACCAGGAACCCTGACTCATTGTAACCAACTGCAACTGGGCCATGGACTAGTTCCCCATTTGCCAATCTATGCTTAGATTTAATAAAATAAGCTAGAATAAAATAAAAGAACAGATGGATAACAAGCAAATTTTCAATGGTTTCAACTTCCCTACAACCACTGCTGCAAGAAGACACGGAATGGATTCAGGGTCTAGCCGCACATGGGATGCTGATCTGGAGGGCCCCACGGCAGATGGGAAGATCTAGAAAACATGTTCCCAGTTTGCCTACACACTTGATTAAAATTAAACAGAAAGCTAAAATAGATCCAACACAGCAAAAAATTAAGGGTTTTAACTGTCCTACAGGCTACAACCACTGCCACAAGGAAACTACGGCACAAACTTAGGGCCCAGTTGGAGACTAGGTCACTGAATCAAAGTGCCCCACTGGATACTAGACAGGGACATGGTCTAAACTCTAAAAAATGTTCCCCACTTGCCCATCCATAAAGATTATAAATAAACAGCATACCTTATTGAGAAAACAAAAACAGAGAGAAAAGGTTAAAAGTTCAGCTTTTTAACTCTTCTACAGTTACCACCACAAGGAAACATGGCATGGAGCCAGGGTCTTGCTAGTCACCACAGACTAAGTTCATTGATTCAGGCCCCACTCAAGATGGGCATGGGCTAAGTACCCACAATTTTTTTTTTTTTTTTTTTTTTTTGAATGGTTAGTTTCATTAAATGAGAGCAAGCAGTACATGAGAGCTACACTGACAAGGTAACAATCCAAAAGACAACAAGAGACCAAGCAAACCAAAACACCCCCAGAATAAGCACTACAATAGAAAGAGCAAAAGAGATATACAGATTACAGACGCTACAGCCCCACACTTAATCCAGCAATTTCTTTCCAGTTTCGCATGATTTGATCAACTGAGAAATCTTGGAATATGGGATTAATCAACACCCAACTCGCAACAGAGAATTTAATCTTTTCACACAGAAACTCACACCTCTTCTCCACCCATTCAAAGCATCTGGCATTCCTTTCCTTCCAAAGAGTCCAAATAACCATGAGGAAAGCTACATTCCACATTTCCATGCCTTTGGGATGACTGGGGACTTCCAAGACTTAAAAGAGATCTTGGATGTACCCGCATATTGAATTTGAAAAAAAAAAAAAACAAAGAATAAAGGAAGTAGAAAAACAACCAGTCTGAATAAGTCTTCTTAGAGTTTATACATGTTCCTAGTTTGCCTATCCACATATGATTAAATTAAACAGAATGCTTAATCAAAATACAAATACAGCTAGAGGGGAAAAACGTAAAGGAGGGTTTAACTCTTATACAGCTAATGCTGCAAGGAATTAAGGAAACATGGCACGGACTCAGAGCCCAGCTCCAGACTGAGACTCATTTGGCAGTCCCCATCTCAGATGACCATGGTAATGGAAAAAAAAAAAGAAGAAGAAAATGATTAATAAAATGAAAGGCTTTTTAACTTTCATAAAGCCACTGTTAAAGGAAACATGGCATGAACTCAGGGCTTGGCTGCATAATGAGATTGTTGACTCTACGGGTCCCAATGCAGATGGCGCATTTGTCAAAAAGGATTCACATTCCCAGTTCGCTTATCCACAAAGATTAAAGAAACAGAATGTTCAATAAAAACATTCTGTTAAATTAAGGGCTTTAACTAAGATTTTAAAACTCAGAGTCCGGGGGCAACTCAGTCTCCCTTGAGTCCAGTCAAGTCAGGCGAGCCACATGAGACTTAGCCAAGTCAGACCAAGTCCAACTTTGGATCCCCTTAAATAGTTGTAAAAATGATTTTAAAAAATAGAAAATGGTATCTGATGATTCTTAAATTTTGAAAACATGTGCTTTAACCATAATAAATGGATAATAGGACCTCCAATCTTTGAATACTAAAATATTTTGTCATTTTACAAAATCAGTGCAAAAGGACCCTGGAACTTCTCACATCTTGTCACAACATGAAATTGAACTAATATATATATATGTATGTATGTATACGGCCAATTCTTGTAACCATGGTTTTAGTTGACCTACAACCACTGCTGCAAGGAAACCATGGCATGAACTCAAGGCCTCGATGCAGACCCAGCAGATGGGACATGGTCCCACTGTGATGAGACAGTTACAACTCAAAAAAACATGTTCCCTCTTTGCCCGTCCACACCATGGTTTAAAAAATCAACTCGGACTCGGCACATACCGAGTCAAGTCACATGGGACTCGGACTCGAATCATGTGACTCGACCGAGTCCCATGTCGCAAAGGACTCGGCCGAGTCCTAATGCGACTCAGTTGAATCCCATGGGACTCGGGCATGCGACTCAGTCGAGTCCCATGCGACTCGGCCGAGTCCCATGCAACTCGGCCGAGTGCTAATGCGGACTCGGCCATCCAACTAAAGTTGGGACTCAGTCGAGTCCCATGCGACTCGGCCGAGTCCTAATGCGGACTTGGCCATCCAACTAAAGTTGGGACTCAGCCCGACTCAGCCAAGTCCCATGGGACTCGGCGAGTCGACTCGGACACGGCCATGAACGAGTCGAGTCCCTAGTCCGGTTTTTTAAACCTTGGTCCACACAAATTACATTAAACAGCATACCGTGTTTAGAAAACAAAAACAAATAGAAAAGGCAAAATTTTATTAGTTTTCTCTTCTACAATTACTGCCACGAGAAACATAGCATGGACTCAAGGCCCAGCTGGAGACTCCGACCGTTGACTTGTTTCGCACCACTTGAGATGACATTAAAATTAGAGAAACCAAACAATCTTTCCATTTCAATCTTCTTCTTGAAGTTTTTATACATGTCCCCGGTTTGTCTATCCACATAGGATTAAACTGGATAAAATAATTAAAAATACCAAAAAGAGCTATGGGAAAAAAAACAAAGCATTTAAGTATTAACTCTTCTATGCTACTGCTGTTAGGAAACTTAGCATGGACCCAGTGCCTAGCTAGTAGCTACAGACCCAGATCTATTCATCGAGCCCTATCTCAGATGATCCACAGTAATAGAAAAACAACAGATGAAAAGATTTTAATTCCGCTAAAGCCGTTGAAGGAAACATGGGATGAACCTAGGGCCCAGCTCCAGACCAAGATTTGTGACTTGGTGGGGCCCCAATGCAGAAGGGACATTGGTCTAAAAAGAGCATGTTCCCCACTTGATTATCCTTTCATTTAAAACAAAAAAAAAAACGTTTGATCATCTGCACATATTAAAGTGACAGAATGTTAAATTAATGTTTTAGTTGTCCTACAACCTCTGCCACAATAAATCCATAGCATGAACTGATTTGGAGGGCCCAACCGCAGATGGGGGGCCTTCTCTAAACTCTAAAAACATGTTCCGTCTTCACCAATCCACACAAAGATTAAATTAAACAGCATACCTTATTTAGAGACTAAAAAATAGAAAGAAATGGCAAAAGTAGATGAGTTTTAAATCTTCTACAATTATTGCAACAAGGAAACATGCCATGTAGTCAGCCTCCAGGGAGTCCCACTCAAGATAGGTCATTGGCTTAAGACCCACACCTAAAATTATATATATAAATATAATACCTTCATCTTCATCCATCCTAACTGAGAGACAAACCCATCAGAGAAAAACTTATCTGAGACAAACCCATTAGAGAAAAACCTATCAAAGACAAACCCATTAAAGAAAAACTTACTCCCTGATAAATGAATCGCCTCTCTCGCAAACATCTACAATCTTCGCTTTCGGTTTGCATTCCTTCACCACCAGCTGCAATGCCTCTGCACCCATTTCACAATCCTTACCAATATCAGCATCACAATAAAGCAAAAAAAAAAAAAAAAAAAAAAAAAAACCCTTCAAACTCCGCAATTCCGTTCTAGGGTTTTTCATATGATTCCCAAAAAAGCAAGAACACAAAAAACAGGAATATATGCATATGTTACTGTTGAGAATTTCAGCGGCGCTCTTGTATTTGGTAACGACTTCAGGGGAAGTGAGGTCCAACTCCTTCTCCTCTCTCGCTGCCTCATCGTCCGACATCTCTTCTCGACTTTCTGCAATGAATGAAAACGATAACCAGATGCAGTGAAAAGTAAGCTTACCGAGACAAAACCCTAAACCCTAGAATCGAGAGAGAGAGAGAATATATACACCGTTAGCAGAAGAGTAGGAAGCTAGGGTTTGGTTGGGATGGAATATGGTGATATACGGCGAATATGGTGTATGCACTTTAGAAGTGAGAGGAGTGGTGAATGAAATGATATTAGGGCATCAGGATGCTTCAGGAGAGGGAATGGTATAGTAATTGTAGTCAATGAAGTGAACAACGCTGTGACACGTGAAAGGAGACTTTGGCGCACGCGTGTGGATTGTGGAATCCGGGTTCGACGAGGCTCTCACTGGTGAGACCAAGTCGATGTGATCGGTTGAGGGGGAGTTACATAATTTAGAAGTCCCAGGAGTAGGGCCCATGTGTTGGAAAATCTACCCAAAAAAAAAAAGTTTGCCTCTATAAGATGGGTTTTCATGCATGCTCAATTTTATGTTTCATATTTGAGTAAAACTTAGACAAATCATATATAAAAAGAAGTATTTGTTTATGAGCAGTGTGAAATTTTAATAGGTGGCCCCAATGTGGAGATCCACTTGTGAGAGAGAAACACTTATAATTATTTGAAACAGTTTAGATTTTAAGAAGTGAATTTTAAATATATTTAAAGCGGCTTCTCCAGATTCTAGGGTCAAGGAATTTGGATTTGAGGTGGTGGCTATTTCGGAAGCTCTTTGTATGTTTGCCTCATTAATTTTTAGAGATACGTTGATTATAGAAAGTAATTATTTGAATTCCATCTTTTGGGTGTTGACGACTGAGTTCCCGTGGAGGTTTCATTTTAACTTTAATGAAATTCCTTTTTATCTTGTCTTTTCTCACGGTGAGATTACAGCATGTTTGGTGTTTGGCAAATGGTTTTACGGGCGCTTTGGCTAAATAAATGGTTGATAGAATTTTAGATTTAGTTGTTATCTTGAGTTTTATGTGGTTTTTTTTTTTATATTATTCTTGTTATTGGTATAATCCTTTTATACCAATTTTTTGCCTTTCCTACATTGGATAGGTTGTGGTCTCTTTGTTCTGTGCTGTTCCTCCTCTTTAATACTATTTTCAATTACCGATATATATAATACTTATGTTGGAAGTTTACTAGCATGATAAAGAATGATTAAATGTCACATCAGTGGGTATTAATGATGGTTTGAAAATAGAGTTGACATTTTTGTGAAATTGAAAAGGTTGCGGTAAAGGAAATTGAGTTTTACTTTATATTGTTTGGATAACTTAATACTAACAAAGTAAAAAAATAAAAAGTGGATAAATGAAAATTCTCAAAAATACGATAACTTTTTTTTTGGTCATTTTACGTACAATAGACCTAAGACTCTAATTCTAGAAGCTTAGGAATTTACCAAAAAACCAGTTGCAAACTCAATGGTCCAAAAGAATTTTCTCTTTTTCTACTTTTTTTCCCATAACTATATTTTTGGTATTATATTGTACAGTGTCCACCAATTCTTTTGTACAATGTCATACATGACTAGAGTTAGAAGAGCTCAACCAATATTTTTTTAATAAATAAAAGCTCAAAAATATGTATCATAGACATATATCCCGATATAGTATACAGCTAGATTGATCGCTGGCTCCCAATTGGATGGTTGTAATCCATGGTTCATATGAGACCTAGATCATTAAAATTAATTAATAATCAATTAAATTATTTGTGCTTTAAAAATCCCCTTAGAGTCGATGTAAACCAAAAAGGCCCTCAACGTCTTAATACTATTTTCAATTACCGATATATATAAGGGAAATTTACCAAATAAATGGTCCAAAATAGGTATACGCCCATTTCAGCCTAGAATACATGGAAACACTGAATTCGGTGTTCGTACAACGTTTTTGGACCCTTTTACCCCTCTCTGTGCAAACAAAATCGTCATGGAATTATAACCTAAAGCCATAATCGAGTGATTTCATTCTCCCTTTCTTGCCCAAAATCAAACTTCTCCCGCCCTTTCTCTGTTTCTCTGTTGCTCCTGCTTTTCTCTCTTGCTCCTGCTTTTCCTGCTCTCTCTTTCCCTCTCACTCTCTACTCGCTCCCTGCTCTCGCTTCTCTCCCTTTCCCTCCTCCTCTCCACTCGCTTCTCGCTCTTTCCCTCTCCTTCTCTGCTCCCAGCTCTCTTTCCCTCTCTCCGACGTCCCTCGCCTCCTCCGCTCACTACGATCTAAGAAATTTTGTCCCCATCTTCCGGTTGAACTCACGACGACTCCTTTAACATCATCTTGTAATTGAGATTTCAGTGAAGGTTTTTTTTTTTTTTTTTGTTCTTCTCTCTTCCACATTCTGTATTTGTTTGTTTTCTTTTCATTTTCAGTTTCTATAACCGTTGGAGTTATCTTCCATCTTCCATCGTTTCACTGCTGGAGTGAATTTTTTCCACATTATACAATAGTTATAGAAACTGAAAATGTCCAATGCATATTGTTGAGATCTTTAAGTTTTTCCCCTGTGGTCTTGGATTTTCTTTTACCTTGAGTATATGGTAATGCCTGCATTTGTTCTCTTTGGTTGAGTATTTTATTTTCTTTTGGTCATTTTGTTACCTACATATTTAGTGGAAACATGAGAATATGGAAAGACTTTGTTAATTGTATTTATGTATAAAGATGTTGTTTGTTTGATTCTGTGTTTGCATGAAGAAATGAGAAAAGAAATAATCAATTACTCACAGTGCATTTGGATTGTTTCCTTTCTCTTGTATGTAAGATTTACATATGTAAGATTGACGTATCCAAATTTTAGATTGGTAACTTTCATTTTTTTAACTCAATTAGTATGTGATTTAACTGACTTTTGGAACAATGACTGTTTGAGTGAATCATAGACCTACATAGGTAAACACAGGCTGATATACTGTAGGACGGTTTAGATATTTGAAAAGTGGATTACACATATGGATTTGATTCAATCTTACTTGAACACAACTTGTGGTGAAACTTACATAATCTTTCTCCATTTACACAAATCATACTTAAATGTGTATGACTAGTTATGGTAGAAGATAGTCCTTGTTGGGTCAAATGCACATTAGATTGGAGTCCTCCCAAGCCCCCAGGAAAAAATAAATAACAAAAACAACAATAATAACAACAAGAATCATACCAACAAGAATATATTGTAGGAGATAAATTTAACATTCCGAATATAATTGAGATTGTTGGGAGCACACAATTTTCTTCTTTAAATGGATCAGCCTCTATTTTTTCCTAAAGCGATTTTTTTCATATGTTGTTGCAGATGTGCTTCTTTCTTTCCCTATATATTATAAGGGAATTTTGTTTGAAGTTTGAACACAACCAGTGTGTCCACACAACCAATAGCAGGACCATATTTGACCAACATATACAACTCAAAGATAAAAATAGCATAACTTAAAACTATATTTATCTCATTTATATTGTAATATTGATTTTTTTTATTGGGAATATAAAGGTATATATATTCCAAAAGTTATATATAATCCAAAAGCTATATTTATTCCAAAAGCTGTAATCTTGAAATTATATTGAAAGAGAAGTTTTTGTGTAACTTTCACCCAAGAGGATGGGCAGTTATGATTGGTGGTGGAGGTGGTGAAGATGGTGAGGATCGTGGTGGGAAATTGAGGCGGTGCTGATGGTGTAGGTGTTGCTGATGATGCTGATGATCGAGATAATCACTACCACCATTTTCTCCGACAAGCCCAGACTCCGGCCACCCTCCGCTTGGATTGCAAGTTAGCTCAAGCAATGAGTCCCTCCCTCGATCTTCTTGGAATACTTCATTATCTCTTTTTTGCACCACACACATGCCATATGTTAGCTCTAACCATCTTAATGTTCTATTTCAAAAATCCAATTCATTTTATGAAACCAAATGATTAACAATTAGATTTAGAAAATCAAATACATGTGATACAAGGACTAATAGAAAACATTCATAAATAGGTCAAGCATAGATAGGAATCCTCCACTGAAGTGAATAGAACCTCTAATGCATCTTACCTCTACTTTGAAAACATTCAAAACTAAGGTCCTGAAGGTGGTGACTGCGCGTACAAGAATGACTTCCTGCTCCCATGACGGGTTACACTTAGCCATGACAAACTCAGAGATGTACTGCTCTTCTGGTGCCTATAATTTCCCCAGTTTCACCCACTACACAACCAATTTTACACACACACACACATATACACATCTACGTGGGGTGCTTATATCTACACCCATTTATGTTAAAAGCAAGGGGTGTGAGTATTATCTATTTTAATTTTTTGTTTTGTTTGTTTAAGGCCAATGGGTCATCATGTAAAGATTATTGAGATATGGAATGATTATAACTAAACAAAACAAAAGATTTGTTGTAAAGGAGAAATAATAAAGAAGGAGACGGTTACCTTTTTAGCACCAAACAGCAAGGACTAGTCCCCCAGGCACCGGAATGAAAACCCTTGTTCCTATTTTTTCCTGCAAAAGAGTGAGACAAAAAATGAGTTACATTTGCCTAAGATGTTTTGTTTGTGTGTGTGTGACAGAGAGAGATATATAGAGAGAGAGACCACATCTAAAATAATAAAATCTGTGAGATGTTGGGGAGGTTAATCCATTTGGGGTGGCTTGAAATCAAGGCCTATGTATGGATCCTGCTTGAAATATATGTTAATAAAATAATATATATGTTCTTTTACACCCGAAATCCATATATGTGTAATCCATTTTAGATTGAATCAAACCTATATCCTGCTTGAAATATAGGTAAACATAAATATATATATTAAAAAAATACCCTCTGAGGTTCCTGTAAGTCTTACACATCGTCTATGCATTCCATTATAAACTTATTGACAATTTGTTGTTGGATACAAAAAAGGGCCGAGTAATCTAAAAATCAACATAATGATATCGTTATCACGAAACTTTGACAAGTATATTATGACTGAGGCCGTTATATATTTGTGCATGTTTATGCATCTCAATATAAAGTATATCATTAATTATTAGCTGAGAAAGGAGAATTGTATGAGGAACTATTAATGGTGGTAACGATATCGTTACAATTGCATTCACATAACACAAGCCATAAATGTATCTCTATTATAATTTTCCTCCCAAGTCTCATTTGTGTCTATTAGAAACCTCATTTTAGAACTCTATGAATTGATGTATGTACGTTGTGCTAACTTTAAACTTGTTACAGATTATAGATGAACATTCTACAGCCCGATCCTATGGATAACTCTATTCTATATGAGCAAGAGAACCATATCTCAGAACGAGTTTGGCACGACAAGGTGAGCATATATTGAAATACAGATGTTTTACTATATTGTCTGTACAACTATGACATTACTGTAATCTTATATATTCCTTATCATTTATTAATTGCAGGAAGCCGGCCCACTACGATGGATTCCCACGCCAAATCACGACAGCTGGGAAATCAATGATTATATGTGGGAGCTAATACGTCAAACCGGTCTAGAGCATCTGGTGAAATTAAAAAAATCGAACTCGATCATGGCCTAATAACTGCCTTGGTTAAGCGGTGGAGGCCAGAGACAAACACCTTCCACCTTAACAGTGGGGAGGCCACCATTACTTTGGAGGATGTAGCTTACATATATGGCCTCCCTATTGATGGTCTCTCTGTCAATGGACGCACATTCTCTTCCCCCTTGACCATGGTCAAATTATGTGAAGAACTGTTGGGGATGGTACCGGACATGAACTATGACCGCTACAGAGTGCAAATTAAGTTCACTTGGCTGAGAGAGAATTTTGGGTTGGAGCCTAAGAGCCGACCGCGAGATCAAGACATTCGACGGACACGTGCATTTCTATTCTGTCTCGTTGCCGGTCAGATTTTTTGGACCTCTTCGGGTACCAAGGCTCCAGCCCATATCCTTGAATTATTTAGGCGTTTTGAAAGGAGTTCTTGGGGAACGGCTTACCTGGCAAATCTATACAGGGGCCTTGCCAAGGTATTTTTATGTCAAAAGAAGGAAAAAGCTGTTAAGACAATAGCGGGTCCTCTAAAACTACTGCAGGTGATTAACCTAGTGTGTGATCTGCGTGAATTATGACGATTTAATCTTTTATTTATTCTATAATTGGAACCATCATTTTTCTACAACTGGTCAGGTTTGGGCATACTCACGTATGACAATTGGCAAGCTGATCCGTCAGAGAGCTGATTGAGACACAGATGTTGAGTTTCCTCTTCTCTTGACCTGGTACAACAGATTGCGTTCCCATCATTTCCAAATGAGAGTTGAGGATGCTAGACGACATCTGGATATTATGCAAGTCGATGCCATAAGTATTAAATTAGGACATAGCTGGGTATCGGTTATTTGTTTGGAGTCATTGATTTCATATTTGGATCTCATTAGGTTGTTACTTTATTCAACTGTCTTTATTGTGGTCCTTCTCTTTCCTGTTTTTTAATACAGTTATGGATTTAATGATGAATTTATATTCTTACAGTTCAACTGGCTTCCATATGCAGATTATGAAAACATCCAGGACTATATCGACGATGCGGATGATCCTCTCTTCCGATCCAACACGGCATTGATTTCCTTTTGGATTGTGGAGCGACATTGTCCGGAGAGTCATGAAACAATTTGGTTTATAGCAAGTTGTGCCACCCCGTTTCCAAAGGCCATTTCAGCGCAATGAAATGGTCCCAATAGGTGACAATAAACGTGAAAAATTACGAGCCATTTATTCTGGTGTATGGAATAAGAGGATGGATGCAATAACTTATGGAGAGGAGGGAAATGCTGGCCCACACACGGATGCGTACTTCCAGTGGTATAGAAGCATCACTCGGCTTCGCATCTGTCGTCCAACCTTCGGTTCTGGCCTCAACCTGAACTCCATTCAATCTCAAGTAAATTCCTCCACCTTACTTTGCTCACTCCTCAGACAAGTATAAACCTCCAGTTTATATAGTTCATTCTAACTTCTATGCTATCTTCATATTGCCTAATATAGATCCTAAAGTTTAGCGAGAAAATCCTGGCATCATGTGGCGATGTTGCTCAATTAGAAGAAAAATCCATGGCAGATTTCTCAAACTTCATTGAAGCCGTGAGAGCCGATGTTTTGATGTTAAAAAATGCGTGTTTGTCTGATCTTACACCAGCTAACTTAGATGGCGGAGACAATGTCAGATTCAAAGAGCCATCCCAAAAGGTATAAATTAAGTCCTCACGCACTCTATGTATTCCATTAAGTTCTATACTAATTTTCATGCCTCTTTTTCAATAGATGAGCAAAGGAGACTCGGCAAAAGCTCCTGCGGGAATTGGTCCCAAAAAACGGAAAAGGGCAGGCAAAGTGACTCAGTTTTCCTCCATCCCATCCAACACCAGCAGTCCAATGGTTTCAAAGCACACCCCCCCCCCCCCCCCCCCCCTCCCCACAAAAAAAAAAAAAAAAAAAAAGATCCAAACACTTAATCGAAAAACTTGGACAACCACCCGATGCATCCAAGTCCACAAGTCTAAAGGGGCCCGTCATATTCAAGGGGCCTTCAAGTCCCATAGCTTTATCACCCTAAAGATCTCCCATATTAATCCATACCCACCAGATTCCAAAATCCCCTATTAAAGTGCTTGGCCATAGCAGTAGGAATGAATCCTTCTCCAAGAGTCCTTTCACTTTCAGCCCATGGTAAGTGCCCAAAATGGACAGTACACCACCTCCGTTGCAACCCAAATTTGGGATAAGTGTGTCCCCATTTAGCGAGATCTCCTCTATGATCCTAAATGTCAATGCACGGTTTAGAGATCTGAAGCCCCCTCTATGGATGGCTGACTACACGACTGGAGCATGGATGAGAAATCCGAAGTATAAGCTCACGATGGAGGAGCATGATATCCTCACCGTCTTTCGGAATGAATATGCTAATAGAGTGGGGTATAACTTTCTGTTTGATCACCCATAAATGCATTATTGGTATCTAGGTTTTTAATTAACTTCTCGCTATGCTGCATCATTTCAGGAAAGCAAAGTTACAGGAGTTTTGTACGCCTGTAACTGCCGATATCAGGAAAGAGTTACTTAAGGGTGCATAGATGGACAATTGGGTTAGTCATTCTTGCCTTTTCATAATTTTACATTTCTGACTGTAAGAATGCACCGTCATCGAGGTTATTTCCATCACCTAAGATACAACTCATTTCCATTGTCACAGACCATGCACTCTTGGTTTCAGATACTAAAGAAGCAGGCTGCATCGTCATATTTTTTTGAATGTGCTCTATCAGTAAGTGCTATAAAAAATAGGACATTCAATTTATGAGGATTGGTGCTCCGTATCCTTGCAGGCTTTGCGGTTGGACATAATGCTAACATACAAACATGCAGGATGGTACGTGCATGCTCAAGCATGCGAGAAGCTTATTCAAAACTCCTTTGGACCAGCAATGCTTGACAGCATGATAGAAGGTGTTCTTGTTCTTCTTAGTATGGAACAACCACCACTTCTTTCTGATTGTTGGTCGGGTTAGCGGACGGCAATGGGAGTACTATAACAGCTTGAATCAAGACAGAGATTACCAGTTTTTTGAAGGCTATGTAAGTTTTATCGTTGCCATTTATCTCAGACAAGTGTAATTCAACCATCGTATTCTCTTAACACGTATTTAAGGCGGGACGTATGTATGTTATACAGATTGACTGGATCAACGAACGCTTTATGCAATTTGGATGGAGCGATCCAACAATGTGGACAAAACACCAAATGGAGTGCCCCATGCTGTCGAACAGGTAAAATTCACTTAATACACCAAATCTGAGTGTATTGATGTTTACAGAACATGTCATGCAATCATCGATTAAATTACCTTCATATTCAAATTCCAGAGGTTATTGTATTTACAGTGTTGATTGTGGGATTTTCATCATGGCGTATGCACAGCACATTGCATTGAATCTGCTGATGGAGTTCACGAAGAGCGATATGTACTACTTCCGTGCGAAGATCGTCTATGACCTTTACATTGACCAATATGCACGTTGGAAGTAGAAGAATCAAGATGATTCGCTTCCTGATCAATCTGATGTGTAACATTTAGTGGGCTTCTTGATCAAAACAAGTTTGGTCATGCACTCTTTCTAGTGGTAGAATTGCTAAAGTCAATGGCAAGAATTTTGAGTACATATCTTTTGCGGGTGCTACATTCTGATTTCTATCTGCCAATAGTTATTTGTCACATCTCTTTTAATGCTTATTTGAAACAATTGAGGAAACTTTAAATGAAAAGGAACAAATACGATAAAATAAAAGGCAATGGACATTTATTTGGTAAAATTCCCTTACAAGAACTCACGATTTAAGTCAATTTTTATTATTTTTCAAAAAGAAGTTATTCTTTGATAACGATATCGTTGCTATAATTTTTATTTTCTTCATCCAATTTTGGTGTGTTTCAACAACATAAAGGTGAATTTATATTGAGGTGCATGAACAATTAGAAGAACTAGTGAATTAACTAAATGGAGACTATTGAGAATTTTCTGATAACGATATCGTTTCAATAATTTATAGAATATTTGAAAAAATTTTCGCAGCCGACAGCAAAACGACGGTGACTGTATAATGACGTGCATAAACAATGGGAAATACTTAAGGACTTCACTCAGATTTTGATTTCAACATCATTCATATGACAACATGATCAATACCATTATTTATAGTTGTGTTACATATTTAGTTTGATCCTGTACTCTTAACGTCTTTCTGTAGGCTGTATGTTAGGATAAAATCTTGCTATCTCATATTATCAACACATCAAAAAAGCCATTAGTAATTTGCTAACCAGATGTGGAAGATGGATGGTAACATGAGTAGTTCAACTTCTCATGTTGTTCTATACATAATAAGGTACTAGGAAAGAAATTGTCCATGGTCTGTGTAGAGGACAATCGACATTATTTGTAAATGACCAAAGTGATTAATTTAAGGGAAACAGAGCCTTGAAGCCAATGGGGAAGAAGGAGGGTAAAAGGAAATAGCAGGTCTGGAGAAGGAAGCAACTGGATAGAAAACGAACGCGGGGGGGGGGCGTGCAGCTAGCTATCAAATCTCTAAAGCTCGATTGATCCATATAAATGTCAGCATCTTTCCCCTCCTCCTTGATTGAAGATAGATATATACACATTCGAATTCTTCCTCCGCAAAGTTAAAGGATATATAAAATCTCAAAGTATCGGATTTTGTTGGAGTATCTAAATCTTACCTAACCTTATTGACGAGAGCTTATAGAGTAAGCCACGAGGCAAAAAACCATAACCCATTTGAATGTCGTTTCTTATGGTCATTGCTGCCTATGTCAAGTAAGTAATGAAGAAATCACTCAATCTCATAGAGATCGTAGGAATTTACTATCATTTTAAGAGCTACACAAAAATACAGACTATACTCATATGTCTTAAACATTCCCTTAAATCACAACTGCTCATTCTCATACATAATCTCATTCCAATAAAGTATATAACCAAAAAGAAAACAAGTTTAAAAAAGGGTTTCAAATAGCACCCCGTCTTTATCAGTTTCGAAATACTGGGCAGTGCAAACCAAAAGTACTATCACCTATTTTGGCAAAAAACGTTACTATATATCTTAGCAAAAAATTGCAATCGCATAGAAAGGTAGGATGCAATCCAAACCCGATACAATCATATTAAAGAAACACATCAGATGATGAAATCATGAAATAAAGGCCCACATCCAAATAAGTAAATAAAACAAGAAATAAAAAGTAAGGAACGGCTACAGGATAGAGAGCCCAGGTATTCCAAAAGCTCCCTTTTTGGGATTTCAAATGGCCATAAATCCCTTTTTAGATATCCATTTCAAACAAACAAAGTATTCAATGCATGGAAATCTAAAAAGAAAAGTTTATGCAAGTTCTCACCTATCTTGGCTACAGAAACACTCTTTCAGATACAATATTTTCTCCATCAACTCCGGCGACGAGAGAGCATGAGTGGCACCTGCCGGAATCACTGATTGGGCAAAGCCGGAGAGGAAGAAGGAAAGAGAGAATAGGGAGTCGAGATGTTCGTGCAGAGTGAGAGGAAATGAACAGAATGCATGTCTTGGGTTTACAAGCTCCCCTGTCCTATCTCTCTATTTCAGCTGCTCCTAGCTCAATTAGTCATTCATGAAGCAAGCTCAAAGTTTGATCAGAGCAATGTTGGTGGGATCTTTAAAAGCCCTCTACTTCCTGCTTTGTTTGGATGCTGATTCATAATGGACTCCATACCAACGAAAGGGCTCAAACGAAAGGTGTTCAGTCGGCATTTGCGTGTCCTCTTATGAATCAGTGAGCATATTATTTTTTTCTACCGCAATCTCTCTGCTTAATTCTGTAATGATACTATAGTCCTCTTTTTCGGTAGCTTATTCCGGTTTTTTCTTGTCGAGATATGCTGTTGTCTGGGAAAAATGTTCTCTACTACTTTCTAGCCAAGCTTTGAATCAATTTTCCAAAGCATGCAGAGCAGGGAGCTAAGGTGTTCGTACAGAGCGAGAGGGAAGGAGAGAGGAGGGAGCGGAGAAGGCATGCAAAGAGGGAGAAAGAGAAAAAAAAGGCATGCAGAGAGGGAGAGTGCAGGGAGAGGGAGAAAGAGAGAAACAGGCATAAAGAGAGAGTGCAGGGAAAAGGGAGAAAGAGAGAAAAAGGCATGTAGAGAGGGAGAGTGGAGGGAGCAAGAGAAAGAGAGAAAAAGGTGGTGGAGAAATGCCTAGAATGGAAGCACGTTCGATCAGGGGTGAAAAGCAAGAGGAATTCCATGACGACATCGTTCGCAGAAAGAGGGGTAAAATGGTCTAAAGATGCTGTATGAACACCAAAACGGGCGTTTATGTGTATTTTTGTATTAAATGGGCAAATACACTTTTTGAAACACTTTTTTGGTAAATTTCCCTATATATAATACTTATGTTGGAAGTTTACTAGCACGATAAAGAATAATTAAATGTCACATCAGTGGGTATTAACGATGGTTTGAAACTAGAGTTGACTTTTTTGTGAAATTGAAAAGGTTGCGGTAATGGGAATTGAGTTTTATTTTATATTGTTTGGATAACTTAATACTAACAAAGTAAAAAAATAAAAAGTGGATAAATGAAAATTCTCAAAAATACAATAACTTTTTTTTTGGGCATTTTATGTACAATGGACCTAAGACTCTGATTCTAGAAGCTTAGGTATTTACCAAAAAACCAATTGCAAACTCAATGGTCCAAAAGAATTTTCTCTTTTTCTACTTTTTTCCCATAACTATTCTTTTGTTATTATATTTTTCAGTGTCCACCAATTCTTTTGTACAATATCATACATGACTAGAGTTGGAAGAACACAACCAATATTTTTTTAATAAATAAAAGCTCAAAAATATGTATCATAGACATTAATCCCAGTACAGTATACAGCTAGATTGATCACTGGCTCCCAATTGGATGGTTGTAATCCATGGTTCATATGAGACCTAGATCATTAAAATTAATTAATAATCAATTAAATTATTTGTGCTTTTTGAAAAAGAGTTATTTTACAGGAAAAATACCCTTAGAGTCGTTGTAAACCAAAAAGGCCCTCAACATCTTATATAGACCACTTTGGCCCTCTCGCCAGTTTTTCCTCTTTCTTTCTTTTTTCGGCTTTTGGCGTTGGCCAGGGATATAACAATTCATTCTTAGTAAATAAGTGGCGATATTCCCATTCATTGTTCATTACAACATAAAGAATGTCAAACTCCCTTTTCCCATTTGCCTTTTCTGGGATTCGGACGAATCTCTCTACAACCACTCTTCCTCTTCACCCTATTTTTGGAGAGAATCTTGTTCTTTACTCTATTAAATGGAAATGTTTGGGCTCCATTAAAGAGGTTACTTGTCCACAATAACTTTCTCTTACGTTTGACTAACCCTATAGCAGAAATCTCCACATGTGCTTTTGTTTTTAGTCCATTGAAGAGGTGGGTAGTCCACGTTAACTTGCTTATTATATATAAAAAAAACATATTTCATTGATACAAATGAGTATTGGCTTTAGGTGTAGTAGAAGATGATAGAAATGGGCATCGGCATTGGCTCACATAGAAATGGTTAATGATTGAAAATAGTTTTGGGATTCTGCCACTTACATACACATGGGCACTGGCTCAACAAGGAATGGGCACTTGATCATAATTCCTCAAATGAGGGATACAAATGGGTAAGGGTTCACATGTGTATGGTCATATTCGTTAAATATATTTCTTAATGAGCATATTGCCAATACCACTTTGACCAACCACGTTATGGCGTGTGGAATATTTGCTTCCAAAGTAATCTCAAAATTAGGTAAGCCAAAAGTCCCACCATCAAAATCGTGGACAGCAACATCTTCATTCCTCCCATGCACTCCAGCACTGTCCTCAACATTTATAAAGCTAGGCATATGTAGACTAAAAGAAGGTGGTTCTGGAAACATCTTTGTACCTCTCAAAATAGCGAAAGCGTTCTAAAAAAGCTTCAGGTCTTGAAAATAAGAATGTTGGATGTGAGGAGGTAATGTGTCTCGAAACGTAATCAAGGAAGGAGGGTTGAGCTTTGCCAAATGAACTACTACTTGATTGCAGTCTCTCCTGCAAAACAAAGCTTTCCAAGAGAAATGAGACTTTAGAAGAGCATTGATTTTCTTCCATATCTTCATGAATTGCAAGGATAAGTTTTGTGATTGATATAATGCTTGTACAATAAGAATGGAGTTAACCTTCAATGATGAGTTGTGAGATATTAGCATCCCTGCAAAGGACCAACCCTTCATACAAAGCTAATAATGCAGCTCTAGAGCATTGCATGCACATACTCTTTTGGAGTAAGCAAACACCATGATCCCTTGGTTATTTTTGATAATCCCCCCCAAGGCCCGCTATTGACACCTCTTGGGTGAAGGAACCATCAAAGTTGAGCTTAAAGAAATTTTTGTGTGGTGGGTACCAATGTGATTGATAAGTCCTTAAAAATGCATAATTTCATCATCATTTTAGAGTAATTAAGGACTTAATCATCAAATCATGGACCATTTTAGTAAGAAAATCATGATTCTATGTTTGTGGGCATCAAAGTCTGAATTCGAGTCAAAATTCATCCAAAAATTGCATTTTCATATAAAATCATGAATTTCTCTATTTTTTGGCATTGGAAGTCACAAATTTCTCATAACTTTTTATTCACACATGAAATGATGAATTTTCTTTATACTATTGATTTAATTGAAGAAAACTTGATAAAATGGTGACATTTTATGCATCTATTTAGTGTGAATTGGGCCCGCATCTTACATCATTCCTTACCTATATGATTAGATTATTCTTTGATCTTTGTTTTTATTTTTTTTTGTAGGGAATTTCAGAAATTGGGGCTCGTGGAAGAGAATTGATGAATCAAATGCACCATGAGACCCACCTTCCTTGGGCATGGATTCTAAGGTAGGGGTGGCAGTAAGAGGGTCCGCATTCATAGGCAAGAAAAAAATCAGATTTAATCTCTTGAAGATAAGCTCCAAATTTGCAGGTCATGTGATGTGAGGTGTCCCTCTCTACTCTCCAACAAATATTGCTTACATGTCATGATGGACGGCTAAGATTCAATTCAAGCGAAACAAAGAAGAAAAAAATTTGCAAAAGAAAATCAAGCCAAGGAGAGGACGTCCATGCATTTTGTTTCAAGAATCACACACCCCAAGTGGGTTCCACATGCATTCAAAAATTGCACATCAAATCTGATTTTCAGATTTGAAATTTATTTGGAAGAGAAGTGGGGCCAAGTGGAGGAATGAGAAGCTACCAAAGGAGTTCGAATATTTTAAGGAAGGGTGCACAAAGAGATTTCATGAGAGAATCTGGGAAGATAGGCCTCAAATTTTGAAAGTTTGCAACCCAAGATTCTTCCAAAGATGGAGTTGCACGTCCAACACCTCCAAAGGAGATAAAACATGTCCAAAAAAGGGGTTGGCCATATTGTTTCAAAATTTGAATTAAATCTGAAGTGGGCCCAAGACAGGAAGTTGTATGAGACATAAAGAATCCTAGTTTTAATAGGATTATGTGCCAAGAAATCCAAGGAGATAATAAGATGGAAAACCCCTAAAAACTCTCCCATAACCCTCCTAATCCTAATCCAACTTGGACCCCACGCTACTAATCCTTACCCAAATCAAAACCTTGCAACCCAAGCTACCAAAAAATATAAAAAGACCACAAAAAGGGCTGGATGTGCATTCCATCTCCCCCTATTCCCTTGGACAACCAGGGACAACCAGCAACATTATTTTCCCCATTTTCCATTAATTCTTCTCCATCCCTCATCCTTCCATCAATATTTCATCCAAGGCCTTCCTTAAGGCACACCACCACTTGGATTTCTACGCCATCGCGCCGCCGTCGTTGCTATCGTCACTCCACCATCGAACCAGCCTTGAAATTATCTTCTCTTCTTGGATTTTAGATCGTGAAACGAGAACCGGTTGGATTGCCATTCGAGACTGCAAGTCCTTCTCCTCCGTTTAGTGTTTCATGCGTCTATGGTAAGGTTGGATGAACTTTACTTTGATTAAAAATGTTGTAATGGTTATTTGCTTGTAATGGGTCTTTCGTTAATAAATCGGGTTTATGGGGTCTTGGTCTTCAACAATATACATCGAATTTTTTAGCGTAGTAACTGTGCGCACTTGGTGCGGTGGTCTTGATTTTTCTTGATGGCATCAAGCAAATTAATTATTGCAAAGTTTTAGAATTAAAATTCAATTTTTTTATTCTCTGATTTTACTTTATTTTATTTTTATTTTATATATCTTAACAATTATTGCAATTGGTTGGGCTAATAATTCTTATGGTGATACAGTAGTTAGATTAGGTTTCTAGATTAGGATTTTATATTTCTTTGGTTGTAATTAATTTTTCAGACTTGTAATTAATTGTTAATCTAAGTAGGACAATTGATTTGTATAGATTTTTTAAGGCTAGAACTAGTTTTTTTTAATAGGATAGGTTTTGCGATAAATAACTCTCCGTGGATTGACCCGGTTTCATCGGTTATTACTACAATTGCGGCCTTGTACTTGGGGCTACAATCAAGTTTTTGGTACCATTGCAGGGGAGTTTTTCTTCGCTTGAGGTAATTTTTCCAACCTATCTTTTTAATTGCTTTGTGGGTGTGCTTTTACTATTCCGCAATCATTCTAGATCTAAGGGTAGCATGCATGGAATGTTTGGACCAGCCCTATTGCATTAAAAAGTATAATTTTAATATCTGATTCTTGATAAAATTGAAACTATTTCAGATCTGGAAAATTATTTTTTCTGCTTTTTCAAAAATCACATCAATTTCAGAAAATTGCCTAGTTTACTTGTTCTATTTTGGACTAGTTTAGGTCAATTTTTTTAGTTGCTGGTTAGGATTAATTAAGGTGTGTTAAAATCAGTTATTTGTCATATTTTTAGGTTTTTAAAGTTTTCAAAAAAAATTATAGAACTTTCCCTCACAAAGGCAAGTTGTAGATAGCGCAAATTCGGCTTTTTTGGCCACCAAACTTGCCAAAATCTAAAATTTTCAGAACTTTCTTTGGAAACTCAATTGTTTTAGTCATTTTTAAATTTAGAAGGACTCTTAAAAACTTGTTGGAATTTTTTCTAAGAAGGTTAGTTATTTTTTTGGAAAGCCGAACAAACTGCCTTTCTTAATTGGTTTGATGTCTAGGCAAGTCTAGTTCCATTAGATAAGGGAGACAAGTCTCTTGTTCCAGAATGTGGTTTTTAAGTGGGACCCTTGCAACTCATCATGACCCCACCATTGATTTGGGAGCTTACTTGGTCGGGCCAGTTTCATAGACTTGAGTTTGAGAACTTTCCTTAGAGGTATCAAACTCTCTAAGATTAAGACTTTGCAAGTATTTGGGAATCTTCTTTTAAATTTAAAAATGGACCTTAGGTAGTTTTTCTTTCTAGTCTTTAAAAAGAATCTTTTCAGAATTCCAAAAAAGAAGGAAAGACCGTCATCTTTTTGACAGAGGGACACCTCAAATCGATTAAAAAAGAAGGAATCACCTGTCAAGAGCTTGATTAAATTCTACGAACCTAGATCTCGTGGTTCTCTTAGGATTTCCAATATGGCTAATGAGCATAATGATAATGATGAATTTAGGAATGAGAATGGTAATGGAAATGGACCCAATAATAATGGGGAGGTGAATCAACCTCTTAAGAGTCTACGTGATTACCTTCACCCTACATGACAAGCCACACCGTCGTGCATAGTTATACCCGCAGGTGCAGGTCAATTTGAATCGAAAAGTGCATATTTACACATAAAAGAGTTTGAAGAAGTGTGTGCAACACTACACTTCAATAATGTGAGGGAAGACTTTATCAAATTTCGTTTATTTCCATTTTCTCTCAAAGATAAAGCCAAGGCATGGCTTCACTCCTTACAACCTAATTTGATTACTCTATGGTCCGACATGGTCTAGGAATTTTTAAAGAAAATTTTCTCATTACATAAGACCAACACCTTATAGAGAAATATTATGAATTTTAAATAAAATAACAAGGAGTCTGATTATAGGTGTTGGGAACACTTTAATGAACTACTCCTTGCATGTTCCCACCACAAATCTAAATTGCACAATACAATTGGTCACTTCTATGATGGACTTAGTCCAAAACACGTCAATTCGTGGAGATGATGTGCAATGGGGAGTTCATGGCGAAGAACCCAAATCAAGCATGAACCTGCTTTCAGTTTTTGGCAGATAGCGCACAAAATTGGGACACATCTGAAGGTGTAGACCCCGTAAAGCAATCAAATCAGGCCAAAGGAGGGGGGTTGTATGTATTAAAAGAAAATGATGATCTTCAAGCAAAAATTGCCTATCTTATAAGAGAAGTTGAGTCCTTGAAATTTGTGAAGAATAAGGAACCTACTATAGTTTGTGGTATTTGTGCTAGTGATAAACACATTTATTCAGAGTGCCCAACACTCCCTACTTTTCAAGAAGTGTTTCACGAGCAAGCGAATGCCACTAAAACATACGACCGGCGGTTTAACAATTCTTTGGGTAACACGTACAACCCTAATTGGAAGAATCACCCCAACTTTAGCTGGAGGAATGGCCCAAATGCTACTCAGCCTAATTTCAACCAAATGTCAAATCAATATTGGTGGGGGGGGGGGGGGTGGTACTCTTAGTACATATGCTCAAAACACAGAGCAAATGGTAACCCCTCCAACTCAAATGATGCCTTGGGATGAACTTGTGGCTAAGTTTATGGTGAATCAAGAGTCCATCAACAAGAAACATGATCGGAACTTTGAGAATTTACAGAACACCATGCAGAACCTCTGCAAATTGATTGAAACACAAAATAAAGGGGCTTTTCCAACCCAACCACAACCCAATCCAAAAGGGCAATTTAAGGTTCAATAAGGTGGTTCGTCAAATTCAAAGGAGTAGGTTCAAGCTGTTACTTCTCTACGTAGTCGTAAAGAGATTGAAAAGCCTGATCTGGAAAAAAATAAACAACCTGCATCCTTAGATAAGGAAGGGAAAGAAAATGAAG
The DNA here is from genome assembly GCA_029852735.1 of Persea americana. Lineage (NCBI taxonomy): Eukaryota > Viridiplantae > Streptophyta > Magnoliopsida > Laurales > Lauraceae > Persea > Persea americana. Next base: position 29,160,603 of record CM056819.1, read on the forward strand.
TCCCTCCTATTAAGAAAAAAGGCCAGTTCTTCCGGGATTCAAGCCCTTACCGCCTTTTCCTAACCGATTAGCTCCTGCCAAGCCATCTATACAGAACCAGGAAATCTTGGATGTACTTAAAGAGGTTAAAATTAACATCCCGTTGTTAGATCCAATCAAACAAGTCTCATCTTACGCAAAGTTTCTTAAGGAATTGTGCACATTGAAGCATAAGATACATGTACAAAAGAAAGCGTTCCTCACTGAGCAAGCTAGTGTAATTCTAAAGCACGATGCTCCCCCTAAATTCAAAGATCCTAGATGCCCCACAATTTCGTGCATTATTGGAAATTATCAAATTGAACAAGCGCTGCTTAATCTTGGGGCGAGTGTCAACTTACTACCTTACTCAGTCTATGTAAAATTAGGGTTAGGCGAACTCAAACCCACCAAGATTACTCTGCAGCTCACAGATTGATCAGTCAAAAGACCGAGAGGGATAGTAAAGGATGTGCTTGTACAAGTTGACAAGTTCTACTTTCTAGTAGACTTCATTGTGCTAGACACTCATACTGTAGTAGATCCTCATGCTCAGATTTCAGTAATCTTAGGGAGACCATTCTTAGCCACATCCAATGCATTGATCAATTGCCGGAATGGAAAAATGACACTATCTTTTGGTAACATGACATTAGAGCTAAATGTTTTTTACCTTTGCAAACAACCAAGGGATGATAACATTGACCTTGAAGAAGTAGATTTAATTGGTGTTCTTACAGCATAAACTTTTGAAAAATCAGTCTCCGATTCCATTGAGTCAATTGAGGACCTAACCTTCTGCGAAGAAACACATGATAGCACTGTTGAACTGGTCAACACTGTAGGCAAACCCTTTTTTGAAGAGCTATTACCAACTAGTAGTTTGTCTCTTCCATCTCAGGTGAGGCCGCCCAAACCTGAGTTGAAACCCTTGCCTTCTCACCTAAAATATGCATAGCTTGGAGAAAATTAAACATTTCCTATAGTCATTTCTGCACACCTTGACAAGGACCAAAAAGTCCAACTCTTAGAAGTGCTCAGACTGTACAAAGGTGCAATTGCTTGGACCGTGGCTAACATTAAGGGAATTAATCCCTTCATGTGTACACATCATATCTATTTGCAAAACCCTCCCGTCAGATGCAACACTGGTTAAACCCCACCATGCAGGAAATGGTTAGGGTTGAAGTTTTGAAACTTCTAGATGTGGGTATCATTTATCCAATTTCGGATAGCCAATGGTTCAGCCCTACCCAAGTTGTACCTAAAAAGGCTGGCGTAATTGTAGTCCGTAATGCTAATGATGAGCTCGTCCCAACCCGCGTACCCACAGATTGGCGAGTTTGTATCGACTACAGAAAGTTAAATGTTGTCACACGAAAGGATCATTTCTCCCTACCCTTCTTGGACCAAATTTTAGAACGGGTAGTTGGCCACGAGTATTATTGTTTCTTGGATGGATATTCTGGATACAATCAAATAGAGATCGCCCCGGAAAACCAAGAGAAAACAACTTTCACATGCCCCTCTGGCACCTTTGTTTACCGACGGATGCCCTTTGAGCTGTGTAATGCTCCTCAACCTTTCAAAGGTGCATGCCGAGTATTTTTAGTGATATGGTGGAACGTTTTCTCGAAGTCTTCATGGATGATTTCTCCGTTTTTGGAGATTCTTTCCAAGATTGTTTGAGCAACTTAACTAAGGTCCTCTCTAGGTGTGAAGAAAAGAACTTAGTGCTGAATTGGGGAAAATGCCATCTTATGGTACGATAAGGGATTGTCCTTGGCCACATTGTATCATCTAGAAGATTGGAAGTGGACAAAGCCAAAATAGATTTAATTTTCAATTTGCCTGCCCCAAAAACCGTAAGAGATGTAAGATCTTTCATAGGGCATTTCGGATTCTACTGAATGTTCATAAAAGATTTCAGTGTCATTTCTAGACCATTATGCAACCTTCTGCTAAAGGAAGCAAAATTTGAGTGGACGGAGGCAAGTCAATAATTGATTGAACTCCCCACTCTCCCCCCGCCCTGCCTCCCACCTCTAAATTTTCTCCCTATCCCACGCTCCCATGCTGAGATATTATTGGGTTGATCTTTTATAAAGAGATCACATACAAGGTTTGGAAGATCTAATCGCAGCACTCCATCTTTGAGTGGAATGTCCCAAAGAGGACCATTTTTTGGAATCTAGTTATCATTTAAAGTGCTAACCCGAGTACTGGACCCAATAACCCAACGAAGATTAGGTAATAACCAACATCTATGGGATAACATTAGGCGCAAGATTTGGAGAGTCCAAAGGTCTAACAGGAAAAATGGAAAAGGAGTAATTCAATAGATATTTCTGACTTAGAAGCCGGACCCACCATGAGTTTTCTGAGATAAATCTCTAAATGAGATGTCCCTGGAATGCTTTTATTTGTGTCTCCAGATTTTTTATTCCCTTACCCCCATAAAATGTGGGGAGGGTGATTGAGTTCTATAATATTGGGATAAGAGATGAAAGTCCAAGATCCGAACCCTAGAGGGGGGGGGGGGGGTGTGAATATGGTGAGCTTAAAAAGCTAGACCAAGTTTAATTTTGTAATGTCAATGCTTTGGAAATTAATTAACTTAACTAAAAGTGAAGTTTCTAAGTCATACATGAACAAGTAAAGAAACTATGTAATCATTCAACATTAGCATTAGTCAAGAAACATTAATAGTCTAAGCATATGAGCATCATCCACACATTAAAAGATCAAACACCATAACAACTAAATTTATAGTGGTTCAGCCAATCATACCTACATCCACTCCCGGTTTCCCTACCGGATTTTTCACTATTTCAACTTAAGGTTTAGGCGCACCTCTAACCTTACAGCCACATATGCTGTTCAAGGCTTAGCATTAACATTTACAACCACTTATGCTTTTCTAAGGCTTAGCAATAACTTTTACAACAAGATGTTTTTATCTCAATTTTTATGCCTAATGATGCACAAGAAGAGATGCAATTAAGTAAATATTGATGCCTCTTAACATAGGCTAATATAAAAGTGAAAACTCAATCTAAGATATATGCATGATAAATACAAAGATCTATAAAAGATGCATAAGTTTGAGGCCTTCTATCTCTTTTTAAAATTGCATACTCATAAATGATGCAAAGGTGAAAACCATAAATAAGAGATAGAGAGGTTAAATGATGTACACATGTTTTGAAATTATGAACAAACTAATTTTAGAAAACTCAACCTAATTCTAGCATGTTTGTTCAAAACATAAATTTAATAACATGTGTAAATTGATTCAAATGTTGAAGTCAATTCACTTAACCATGTTTAAAATCAAAGCATAAGAACTCAACATTTGAAAAAGTTAAGTGAACACTAAATCATACCATTTAATGAAAATAAAGTTTTAAAGACAAGCATTAATTATTTTTGAGATAAAAAGAGCAAGCCTATTTGAAGAATCAAAGGTTGAAATTATAGATTTGCCCTCCTAGCCTTCCTCTAGCCTAACATAGACGCCCCACCTTCCTTGGCCCTCAAAAGTCTCAAAAGTGTTGGCTCAAATCCCAATGAATTGCTTAAACTTATAGCAAAAAGGCCTCCAATGGTTCTCTGAGCGGCTAGCCGACCTCCAATAGTCATATTCTAATGGTCACTAACATTTGAAGGCGGCCAGCCGATCTCCATAAGTCGGCTAGCTACTGTCATCCTCCTGCTAACCTACTGGTGACCTACCAGCATGTTTTTTTTACTATAAAGTGGGATTATGGGCCATGAAAGAACAAGACTTGATTTGACTATAACTAGCAACAAAGCCTAGGCTAAGCTGAGAATATATTTAGAATTAACGTAAGAGAAAAGATATTATTTAATTGAAATAAAGAGTATCATATAGACACCGGTGCACAAGTATAGTTGCACATAGCTGTCATACCACGCATGATAATGTAATATGTAAGAATCTATAAACTAAAAGTTTATGAAATAAGTATGTTTATGCAAAATAATAAATAATGAATTTCGCTTCAAACATAAAGTTGAATAATAAATAATTCGAAATTTTAAAGAATAAGAAGATTGTGCAATTCATCCACTTGTTTATCCACTTATTTCAGCGTTAGTCACTGAGGTTGTTACTTTACTTTCCAATTGAGCAGGTGCATTACTTATCCCAATGGCTGAAGGGTTAATGTTATCTTTCATCTTCAATGTTGTTCACATAGTTGAAAATAAGTTAGTGAAATGAAGCAATCCTTTAAAAGAATAAATCTTATTAAAACTAAATTTTAAAGGCTCACAATGTTCTATTTTTTACAGTAAAAACTTTCCCTCATGATTGATGTTTATGTGTTCTATTTTTTTAATTGGAACTCCACTATCCAAAGTAGATTTGCTCATGTTCAATCCCATCTTGAGATGGAACAAATATTCTTGCCATAGTGCCTTTTGAATTTGAGGTGCAAAATGGGTATACTAATCATCCTGCCAAATGTGATAAAAATAAATTTATAAGACAAAGAATTACATAAGTGCGATTTAGATATATTGTATATGATAGGATCATATTATAAAAAATAGAAACAAACAAACATCGTGTCATTACCTTAGCTACATTTACTTCAAAGTTTTCTTCTTATGTATTCATGAATTTTTTAACGACATTGTCTTGGAGCAAAAATGTTGCACTTCCAGTGTGATCCATGACCATTATTGTTGCAATGAATCTCTAGTTATAAAAGTTAAAAATTATAAAGTTCTAATGATTTTATTTAATTTATAAATCTAACATATCACATGAAAGTTGTACATTATTAATTACTTATCTTATTTTGTTTGTTCGCATGGGCCGGGAAAGTGCAATGATTGCATTGACCATTATTTATACCTGGATCGATTTTTTTATCACACCTACTACAAGATCCGGATGATAATGGTCTATCCATGTACAACATTGCAACGGTAGCTTTGATTGCAACATATTTCACCTACAAACATGTAGGATTAAAATTTATAATTTTATTTCATACAATACTAATATAAATAATAAATGCACACAATAATAATAAAAAGATGTGAATGATAAGTAATTTACTTTAGTTACTCCATTCTCCACTATTGAAACTAAATCTTCCAAGAAAATTATGTTATTCATTGAATCACCATTGTAGCCTTCATTCCTGTATTTAACGTTTCAAACACATATTAGAATGATTTATTTTATTATGTAATTAGTAAATTTGAAAAGATGATAATCTTACCACTTTAATAAAGACGTTGCCTCTAGAATATTTGGGTTGATCATTAGCCTGGTAGCGAAAGATGTGCTTAGATAAATATTGCCTACACTTAATTTTAACATTAGCGTTAAACCCTACACTGGAATTAATAGAAGAAATTTTAATTAATTACCAATGTATTCCTTAACTATGATTGATGTAATCAAGAGGACCTTTCAACGTTTGATGTTAAAGAATAAAAGTGGTATGATGCCAAATCTCCCCATAATGTTAGATTCAATTTTTTCTAACTACAAGAATAGAGGAGAAAATGAGAAATTAGTATATTCATCAAATAGAAGATTTTAAATAATTTTGTAAGTTGTAAAAAAAAAAAATCTTTCATCATATTATGTAACATCTAGTTTTGCTAGTTCCGTTCCATCTTGTTTTCTTATATAAGATATGCCTGTTACATCTTCTATAATTCCAATGATATCTATATAATGAGAAACAATGCAATTAATAATAATTTAAATAAGGAAATATTTTCATTAAAGTTAAAATTTGGCATAGTAGAAGTTAATACCTAGAAGAAATTTAACTTTGTTTAGTAGAGATGGAAGTTTATCAATTGGAACAAAGTAATACTTGATGAATGAAATTTCAGGGCATGCATCAATTATTTGTTTGATAAAGGAATCTCTTGCCAATGAAAGTTGATAACCATGCTTGACAATATTGTATGCATTTGGAGCTGGTTTAACCCGAATATTTCTTATGGTGTAACAGCTACCATCACATGAATTGCTACCGAATTTTGGGATCTCATCATTAAATAACGTAATAAGAATTTGATCGCCCTGTCATTTTAAAATAGAAAACATAAATAAAATTAGCTTTAATATTAAACATTTAATGTAATAAAAAAATTATGTAAACTATGTTTTACCTTTTCATCAATAAGAATAAGTTTATTTATTCTTCCTGATCCCTTTCTCGTATAATGCTCTCTATCTTCAAGGATTCTGGTAAGCCTTACCTTGATATGCCATCTATCACAAAAAGAGTGGAGTTCTTTTAGGCGATGATATCTCTTGGAAGACATTTATGATTGAATGAATTTCAGATCCTGTAGTAATATTAATCCATTTTTAATGAAAAGTATTATATGAATTATGATCACATTTTTTTATATGGTTAAAATAAAAACAATTACCTTTATTATGAGTTTGTGGAATGCCTTTTGACCTCATTCAAGACTTCCTTGTATGCAACATTTCTTGTATAGCCAAGAGGGATACCATCATTTTTCTTTAGTAATATTTTCAGTTCGGATTTTTTTGTGACTCTCGGCATAGCTACATACAGTTGGCCCTGAGAAAAGACAGGTTTAGAGAGATAGAGGCCTATTTTCTGTAGCGTTTGACCTTGACTTTTATTAATCATCATATCAAATGCAACTTTTATTGGAAACTATCTTCTCTTTAGTATGAATGGCCATTCTGTATCAACCGTTGACATTATAATGTGTGGGATGAAGACACGTTCTCCTGTATTAGTTCATGTAATTATCTTTGCATCTATTACCTTGTGTCTCAGTTCCTTGATAATAAGCCTCGTTCCATTGCATAACTCAATAGACTGATTTAGATTGCGAATTAGCATTATCAGAGTTCCAATTTTGTGGTCCAGACGGTGATTTGGCAATCCACTAACATTTAATGTATTAAGGAATTCTATAGCATACAAGATTCATTGATTACTTTCATTACTATCAACCTCTACCATTGTATCGGCGCTTAAATATGTTTGCCCTTTTGTAGGAATCATTGAGAGAACAACAACATTAATCTTGTCAACATAATCATTTAGTGGTGTTAAGATGGCCGTGTCCCACAAATAAGATGGATCTTTATAATTCTTATCTATGTTCTCATAAACAAAATTTATGAGCGGCAAAATCTCATCATTACATGTATCAATTCTTAAATCAAATGGTATCTCAACCAAGTTGTCATCATCATCATCATCATTATCATTGGGAGAGTTGCATTCTCCATCTCCAATACTTAACACCCATATTGCAAACTGTGCCATATCATCATCGGTTGTTAAATTTTGCAGTTGCATATTTTCGGTTAGGTCCTAAACCTTACAATTCTTCCATATTAAAGATTTTGTAATTGAAGAAGAAACTACATCCTCTCTACTTCCTTTTCTAATTACAGGCAAAATCTGTCTAAAATCTCCACTGAATACAACAATTATTCCTCCAAATAATTTAGCACCTACAGCAGGGTTAAACACATTGAGTATGTCACGTAGAGTTCTATCAGCAGCATCAAAGGCATGCTCATGCATCATTGGTGCTTCGTCCCATATAATCAAAGTTGTATTTCGAATAAGATCAGCCAAATTTGATTGTTTACTAATGGAGTAACATGATGTCTCATGAGGTTGCTGTGGGATTTTGAAGCATGAGCGTGCAGTGCGACCTCCTGGCAACAACAAATATGCTATTCCTGTTGATGCGACAGCTAAAACTATTTTGCATCACTTCTAAGCTTTGTAATAATTATTTTCCACAAGTATGTCTTACCTGTTCCACCGCTGTCATTGATAAAGAAGATTTCACCTTTTTTTTCTTGACATAATGTCATGATATTGCAAAATACTTTAGAATATCTCTGATTTAGTTTTGTATATAAGATATCAAACTCAGAGATAAGATCTTCAGTAATGTAGGGCATTTCTTCAAGTAGTAGCCTATTTGAGATGTAATCGGGGTCTCCATAGCGAGGCAATGGCATATTTGTGAGTTCTTCAATGATCTTCCATTTTTGTTTAAGATGGTTTCAATTTCAATAAGTGTCTGATTTTTAATTTCAAATATAGAAAATTCTAAATTTATCGTGGAGCCTTGTCTCTCTAGTCTCATTACTATATCATCAGAAAGTGATTCACAACTCTTCTCCCATAATTGTAATCGGCTTGTAACCTCATAGAACATCAGTATTTTTCCAAACATGTTCCTTAATTGATGTCCCGTAGCCCAAGTTGATGCTTCGCAAATTGTATTGTCCCACTCATTGTCATCGTCAAGCAATCCAAGCTCTGAGCATGCAAGTTTAAATGAAACCTGCACGGTACCATTGACCGTCCTTAGATCTTTATAGCTTTGAGTGCCACGTGTAAAATGTAGGAGCATTCTCAAATAATACTTTTCACCTGTATTAGGTGGAGCATAATATAATCTTCCAATGCATTTCCGACACTTTCTTTTTGACCATATCTTTTCATTACTTTTCCAAGTGTAATTCATTGGAAAGTCAACATATCTAAGACTTCTCGCTTCTGGATCTTACCGATTTGTTGTACACCACTTCGTGAACATTGTTTAATTTACTCCTGGTCTATTTAAAACAGATGATAAATTGTTGTTATCGCTGAAAACAACAACTTGTTGATTTTCGAGATGGTATTGTAGGCGCTCAACAGTAGGATTTCTATGGTGCATTCTGAATTCAAATATTCTCTAGTACGATTCTGGAGCTGAAAGATAACGGCAATCAAAGTACTATTTTATTTCATCAACTTCTTTATATCTCAATGTTCCAGATGCATCTATTGATTGACCACTTTCTTCAATGATGATAGTTGCTCGATTTGGTCATTTGTGTATCTATTTATACAAATACTTTATCACTCGTATCTGGCTGCAAATTTCAACATTTATGTGTGCAATATATTTTCTTGATAGATATGGGTTATATGGAACCACCCATCTATATATTGTCTAGGCTAACACCACCTATTTTAATAGTTCTTCCGCCATCTCTTCTCCTGTAAGTTGGATAACCATAATTATCAAGTGATGTATGCTCGTTGAAACGCTTGGGATATTTTTTGGTGCATTCTCCATCCTGCATACACACACATTTTGGATTTAGAGGTCCACATGGACCGTGGATCATGCACCTCTTAATCGTGTCATATAACTTTACATCTTTATTTATATAAGGTATTTCAGCGGAAACAACATTATCTATGTCTTTAGTGCTCAATATCTTGTGATTTTGATCCAATGTTATTAATACATGTGCATGTGGAAGCCCTCTTTCTTTTTTTTTTTTTTAAAATTCAATAGCATATATATCTGTAATAAAGGAAATTATTCTAAGCATAAGAAATTGTAAACAATGTTTATGGAAATTGAATCATGATAAAGTGAATAAAGTTTTACCTGCGATAACTTCGCCAAAAACCTTTCCTTTTTTTGCCTCTTCCATTAATTCATTGAGCTTTATATGAAATACCCTTGCAATAATATTGGGATGATCTTCGATTTTTTGTCCTATAATAAGTCTATAAAATGTTGGATCTCTATCCATTTTGGGTTACTTGTAAATGTTAAAAATATATCGGGACACCCTGCCCATCGACAAATAGCCATTGCACCTTGATATTGTTGGGTCATGTAACGTGGACTGTTTGTGAACGAAGAAGGTAGTATGTATCATCGACCAATTGCGGATGCTGTGGTGTCTCCTTGAACAATTACATCTTCAATACCTTGGTAAAAATCAAGTCTAATGTACCTTGATTGGCTCTTATATAGGAAGCTCTATTCTGTTCAATACATGCAAATGCATCAACAATAAACTGATGGAGGAGGTTTCCAGATAATAAGAGTGTCTTTCCCTCCTCCTGTCTTTGTTGTAGTCTGTAAGAGTAGTATTATCTCATTGAGACTTTAGACTTTGATGATATTGATGACATTGAATAAGATATATTTGTATGCTACCATCCTCTCTATAAGGAAAAAGCAATGGGTATTGTAGTGGCATATAACTTGGATGAAGTTCACTTATTCTTTACAAAAGCCCTGAGACGCTCCCTAAGATGATATCTCTATTGGAATGACTTGTAGATCCTTCATCAAATTTTAATACAGCTACCTCGTCCACTGATGGACGATTATATCATCTTACATCTTTACATCTATATATCAGAAAGTATTCTCATTGATATATTTTGTGGAAGCTGTCATCCAAGTTTAACCTTGATTGATGATCTAAATTTTTGTACGTATGGATTTACTTCATCTAGAGCTGCTTCTAGTCCTTCTATAATAGACCCATCCAAATTTATTTCATGTGTACCATCTGCCAAGGCTACTCTTCTGTTTCTAAGCTCATGAGTTGTGTCATATATATAGAGGTGGGCAAGCTTTGGCTGCTCACCATTTAATGCTAAAAGAGATCTAATTCTATGATGTGTCTAACCATGTATATGAAATGCAAAAGGACCGCCTCCACTTAAAATGTTGTTATCAATTTTTGCTCCCAACGAAGTGAATGAGAATGCATTATTATATGCTCTTATTGATTTTTTAAATTTGGAGGCGTTTCTACTTCGAAGATCTTCCATGAGCGATCTCAAATAAAATAATTTTTCCATCCCGACAACATTTGTTAAATATATAATCTAGATCAGTTGCCCTTCTTTTATTCCCCTCTTGTTCTCACATTATTGCTCCACACGTACTACAAGTTTGACTTGGAAACCCAAAGTCTCTTCTACCTTCAATGTGACCTAAGTTAAAAGAATTGAAATAATTACTTGGATGATGACGTTATATATATATAAGGAATAATTTCACTAATACAAAAGTACTTTACATACTTCTTTGAGATGGGGATTGATATCTTGATGCACGTAAATCTTGAAGCTTCATTATTCTTTGTCTTCGAGCAATCTTGGAAATATCACGTTGACTATGAACTGAAGATTGATTTTGATGAATTGCACCATCAATATAGTATCCACCACTATCTGATGCTCCTTGTTCTTGATCTTTTTTAAATGAGAAATGTAGTAAGCGTACAATATGTTAATTCTAACATTATTAAGCCTACAATTGCGAACAAAGATCGAGAACTTGAATTGGTTGTTGTCGTCGCTACTGAATGAGACTTCATTAAATAGCGATATCTTATTGATAATAGTCTTCTCTGCCGAGCAAGTTTTGAATCATGTATAGTGCCTAGATGAGAAAATAAATTAATATATTTGCTATGTATATAACAATTAAAAATATATATAAAAAACACGTTAAGTACACATGACATGTTCATACCATCATATCGATGTAACCTCTTTAGTTGTAACAATAGAGTGCGGTGTAATCTGGCATCGCTACTGAATGAGACTTCATTAAACAACAATATCTTATTGATAATAGTCTTCTCTGCCGAGCTAATTTTGAATCATGTTTAGTGCCTAGATGAGAAAATAAATTAATATATTCGCTATGTGTATAACAATTAAAAAATATATATATAAATGTTAAGTACACAGGACGTGTTCATACCGTCATATTGATGTAACCTCTTTAGTTGTAATGATAGAGTGCGGTGTAATCTTGCAATTTTGCATAAATTGACGTCTTTTTGAAGTACCATACTTGCTTGATGTTAATGAAAAAGTATATTTATTTTCGTCCGGAAAGGAAACTATATAAAATATGTAATGACAATAAGAGATACATTCAAATGTATATAAATGCACTTTTTATTATATACGATCATGTAGGTAAAAAGGAAAAAAATATAGAATTATAAAGCATACCTGATTTGAGAAACAATTGATCTGTAAAGCACTTATTTTTTTCCCCACTTCAATTATTATATATGAAAGCGGCTGATTTCAATTGAGAAATCAGCCATGACTTTCAATTTGATTTTGACCTGTGTGAATTTGGTTTTGACCCCTTCAATGCATTGATTGATATCCACCCTCCTCCCTTTAAACACTCTTTAGTTCCAAACCTACTCTCTTTAAATGAATCTTTGATACTAAAACTCAGCTTTTTCTTTAAGTACAAACTATAAATTTTGAATTCATTTTATATTAGTTTAGATACAAAGAAGAATTATTTTTTACCATGTAAATAAATTTACTTTTCCTTTGTGGTCGATTCTCAATTTTATTAATTTTGCCTTTAAAGGAAATCCGATTCGTAATTTTATTAATTTTACATTTCAATAAGAAAATCTTAAGTTAGCCACTTTTTATATATATATATATATATATATTTTAACTAGGGGTCTGAATTTAGCGTGGAGCAGAGTAGCTTACCACACATGACCAACATGATGATAAAGCTTGGGCCATTATAAGAGGTTCGTCCATTGAAAAGCTATATAATTATATAATTATGTGATATCCATAAGCCAAATCATGAATTCCATATAGAAGTTCTGTTTTTTTTTTTTTTTAACAATATTATTACATTTTTGTTAGAATTCTTTTTGTATTAAATTTTTTTTATCTAGACTTTTACATGAAAAATCAAAATACATTAAATTTTATAAACTCAGGTTTAATTTCAAATCATGTGATTTTTCTATACATTCTTCTTTTAAATAAATTTAATAAATGGAATTCTAAAAATGATAAAAATGGTATATTTCTCCTTACTGAGACATTTCTAATGCCGATAACAAAATAAAATGGTATATTTCTTTGTTCTAAATTTATTTTTTCTCATTAGTATCTCAAAAAATATTTTAAAATTAAAAATAATTTTGCTTTTTGGCTAAGGCTTAGCACGGGCCTAGTTCGCTAGTGATCAAGAGAGTTTTTCAACATACCTAATTCGTGAAAAACATTTTGTAAATTTAAAGGATTATAATGAAATCTTATTAATCAAGTCACTATAACAATAACTTCATAATATATATAATTTTCATCTCCTTCCAGCGGCATTCCTTCAAATTTTACTTTAATAGGAATTTGTCACATTGTAAGATTGATCAGCACATAACTAATAATATAGTTAATGCATATGTTTAATTAGGCTTAATTTTTTTTACTTTTTCTTTTTTTTCATGATCCAATTGGCTAAGTTCAAAGCTGGGGCAGATTTAAAGATTGAAAAACTGCAGTCAGGACTCTTTTGGATGTAAAAGATTAAATTAAATTCAAAATGAAGTTTTTTTCCCCTCTTTTCCTCTAACAGGGTCTAGCTTTAATTCTATGATCAACCCTTTTGGGTCATGGAGTTACATGTCTCGCTCAAGTTGTGTACCATATATATGTGGGCTAGAATAAATAGAGCAAATGGTCCAATGCATGCCCAAGAATAAAATGTGCAAAATTTGAAGCCATCTTTATCCTATCCATTGATAGAAAATACTGGATATATATTGTAGGAAGGGATCAAGTTGTTGGTTATTTGATACAGATTTAGTGGAATTTATACATGACAGATTAGTATCTTGTCACTTTCATTTCTAGTGACAGCGCTCTCATTTGATAGCTACGGGATATTAAATATCAAATGTTAGACTTGAATGGTAAATTAGTGATTAGAGAATAAGCTCCAATTTAAGATCTATTCAATACTCAGATCTGGGTTGATATATCTCAAATAAACTATTATCTCAAATTTAAATATAGTTTAAGAACAAATAAACTCTTGATATATCTTCTTCAAAAATAGCAGCATGGATGTTTTGGTTTCAATGAAAAATTCATAAAGTAGCAAGCTTCCATAAAGTACACCTGTTTAATTGTCATCTACGGCAACCAGCGAAACTATTTGAGAATCCAGTTCATAGAATTGTAAGGCAACATTAACAGCAAAAGTACACCATCAGAACAAACATGTGAACTGTGCTCTAAAAGGTTACATCTTTTGGAGTGGACGTTTTATAGCACCATAAGACCTTTTATTAGTTAGAATGCAGTTTTGAACATGTGGGGCAACAAATTTATCACATGCTAAAAGGTCTTTGCTCAAAACTTACCTTGGTAAGCCTCATTGATCTACTGAAATCTTGTACTTGCACTTTCCTCATCTTTCCTCATATCAGGGTGATAATTCTATATCAAATAAGTAACAAGTTTTGCCAAGGAATGCCGAAAATAAAAAATAAAAGCAAGTGAACCCACTAAAGGCTATAGAGCTTCAGAAAAGAATGACATGATAATGTAGAGAACCAAAAAAAAAAAAAAAGCTTGAGGATTCGAAAGAAATAAGAGCCAGTTTATTCAATTTTTAATTGATGAATGCCATCAAAAGCCTGTGAATTTTTCTGACTATGATAAAACACAATAATGCTGAATTAAAGCAACATAAGGCTAGATGTGCTTCTCTGCAGATGCAGGGGCGCACATGCACACACCCATACTTCATTGTGAAATGTGACTGTGAGTGGTATTAGAGGGCTACCATAATTCATTGTGAAATGTGACTGTGAGTGGTATCAGGAAATTTGCTTTGGGTGGGTTGTTTGGTGCAGATTGAATAAAACAAAAAACACAGGCAGCAGCTATATTGTTTTAGAACTACAACTTTGTGGAATGTTTGGTAGACTCTCAACATTGCAAGGTTTCTACATTCCACTTCCCCCACATATAGCAACTGTAACAAATTCAGCTCCAAGTTGAAGTTTTCAAGAGGAATTATATTAGGGTATATAAGGTACATCAAGTGAAAATGTAATCATTTGGATGCTTTCTAAATTCCTATCATGACATTTTGATGGAATTTTCTGAAGTATTACATACTCTGTAACTGACTTTCACATTTTGCCCTTACAGATATTATGGATTCTAGAATGCCACACATTCTAAGTAGTTGATATGGCCAAACCAAAATATATTTTTGTTAAATTTACTTGTTAATTGGGAAACAATTAGATGTGTGTGTGTATTTGCCATTTACCATCAAAGTGAGCACTGCGGGCACAGTCTCTGTGCTACAAGATTTATTGCAAAAGGGTTTGTCAGCCGAGAGAAGTAAAAATAGTTATCAATTTAGGAAAAAGTCAAGTGGTAAAAGGGTTTGTCTCTCGAGAGAAGTAAAAATAGCTATCAATTTAGGAAAAAGTCAAGTGGCTGCAAAAGATTTGTGACATTCATGACTATATAATGCTTGCCCAGACAACATTATTTTTACTGGAGCTGCATTCTAACATTTTTTTCTGAGTTAGAAAGGAACAATTGGCAAAACAGTCATGAATTATGAGATTATGGCAAACCTGTTTCATGGGTAGAAAGTTTAAAGACATTGGAAGATGCTTGATGTCTTCCCTTATAACAAAGTAAGGAATGGATAGTTTCCAACTTCGATAACTGGTGCCAGAGATTAGATTGTTTTTTTGGAAATAACAGGGAAGAGATTCATGTTGATGAAGAGAGCAAGACCATCTATAAATATCATAACAATGTCTAAAGAAATAGAGCAATTTTCAGCTGAATATGCACTCCTCTTTATCTTTTGTTTTGCTAATTGACCCATATCGAATCTCTTTACCCTTAGCTTTAATAATAATGGTGCAGTTAAGAGGGAAAGGACACCCTAATCCTGCAAGTCGTAGAAGAAGAAGAAGAAGATCAAGCAATCACAATATAAAAAAAAAAAACTTTTTTTTGAAACCATGGCAAGGTCATTCGATTTCAAAGGGGAGAAGGCAAAGATCCATCAGATGAAGCAAACATCAGTTCGATAATCAAAGAAAATAGGAAATGATCCATGGAACACAGCAAATAGCAGTTCAGTAATCAAATCGAACAAAAATTTTTGATTTTTGATCTATGTTTTCCAAAAGAGAGAAAACGCATGTATACGAAGTGAAATCACAAAAATTGTTTCCGTCGTCACATCTATAGTGCTGCTATCCTACAGGCTAGAATGCTTACTTCCGATTTGCAGGAAGGTATGAATTTGTCGAGAGCTATTGGAACACAGGAAAAAGAAAAGCATGAAGACGATGGTGAGAGAGAGAGAGAGAGATAGAGACGGAGACAGAGAGAGGGCATGGATTCCACCTGAGAGATAAGAGGGAAAGGAAAAAAACTTGCAGAATGAACGAGTTAGGGTTTAATACCTTTGGTGCAGATAAGAGGAAAAGGAAAAACCTAGACTCCAAGATCAAAGCGTGAAGGTGCTTACAAACAACCTTGTTGCTGGAGATTGTATGATTGGTGAAATGAGCAGGACTTGCAAAATGGTGATGAACAACGAAGAAGATGATGAAGATTCTAGGGTTGAGAAACCTGGCAAGGATGAAGTTTCGTTTACGGAAGGCATTGAAATGGATTAAAGGCATTCAAGTATTCAAATTTCAAAAAAGAGATTAAATGTTCTGTTTCTGTTTAAAAGGAGTGGTTTGAGAGGATCCAAACTAGAGATTCTTCAAAATGGAGAAGGCCACGTGTGAGATGGAAATTCGATGCCCCATCAAATCTTCAAAGCCAAACCATCCCATCATTTGTACGACAAACTATCTCATTGTTCATAAGCCAAACCATCTCATCGTTGGTCAGAGCCAAGCCATCTCATCATTTTCTTTTGTATTTCTCTAAAAGGAGAGATTTTTTTGGGCTGAGGTGGCACCCTCCATAGCCCTCCTCCCCCTTTGCTTTAATATATATAAAGTTGGAAATTAAGTTTCAAAATATGATGCAAAACGTGTTTATGCATGAATTTCAAAAATTCATTTAATAAAACTTTTGAAACTATATTGAAACGTTTAAATTATGCATAAAACTCAAGTCTTAACAACATGATGTCAAAGATGAAAACTTAACAGAAATGCATGAAGATTCCAAGAATAAAAAGTCCAAGTGTATGAGAGATCAAGCTATGATGAAAATGAATGCATCCAATCAAATTGCAACAAATGAAAACCCTAACAAGAGATGTTTTTTCAATTGAGCATCCCTTCCACATGAATATGCTAAGATGAGATTGGATGAAGGCTTTAGTTTTAATGGTCACTTTCTAAACAGGTAGCCAGTAATTCGGGATTGATGAACAGACAGTTTGAATTAAGACTTTCCTATCTGTCGGAGATAGCATAGAGCCTTCCAATTTGTTAATATGGATTGAATCTTTTTTTATCATTGGGTATCGAATAGAAGATGTGGATCTTCCTAGGGAGAGAGATGCTCCAAGATATGTGAAAAAAGTCACTTGATTCCATATTTCAAGCTTTTCCGCTACCAATCTAGTGTGTGAGCCGTATGCACCCTTCCCAACCATGAATTGGTACTTTGATGGGTTAATTTGTTGTCTTGATTCATATTTAACGAGTGAGAGAATTGTGGAGATAAGATCAACGGCCTTGTTAGAAGCAATAGCAAACAAGAGGATATCATCTGCAAACTGGAGGATAAAGTTATATAGTACCTTTATTGCACTGGATTTACATTCTCATTGATTACCCTAGAAGCGAACGTTGATATTAAGGCAATGTTTAGAGCATCGGCAAACAAAATGAATAATTTGTATTTATATGTTAGTAAAAGACCTAAAAAAGTAGCTGGGAATGAACTAGAAAAAACCTATATAAGTGGCTTCCTTCCATTTTTTAACGTAAGTGGAGTTCTTAATACAATTTCTTACAATTTCATTTGTTGTGAAGTGAAAGGTTGCAACGTATGCCTTCGCATGAAGCAGGCTACAACAATTCTCATGGGTCGAAGGAAAAATGCAAAGAGAAAGAGGTAGTACATGCAACTCCTGTTCGAAAATACATTATTGCAAGCCTCCATGAAGACAACGATATCGGATTGGCACCCAATTGTGTTGTCATCGGCTAAAGTAAAGGAGCTTATCATGTCATTTATGAGATAATGTATGATCCCACTATTGAAGATAAGATAGCATCTAATTGATGCGAACATGTGCAAGTGGATATAAATATTACAAGGGTTTCCAAGCAAGAACAAAATCGTGCTACCCAGAATAATAATTTGGAGCCTTCATACAAAGTGGCGGATGTTAATACCGAGGACACCATGATTCCTGAAGAGTGCTTGATTGAGATGTATCAAAACTTTGCATAGGAGATGTGGATAGGATGAAGTTTTCAAATCATGACACATTTAGAAGAGCACTGGCGAAGTATAAATTTACAACAATTTCAATCTGAAACGCTTGAAAACCAATTGCACCAAAGTTACATCATGTTGTAGTGAACACACGCCGCGGACCCCACACCCCCCCCCCCAAGGCCTATATTCTAGTTCCGCCGTTGCCCCTGGCATATTCATGCTTCCATTTTTGAATCTAGACCACAGTTCCAAGTCTGCACGTATAATGTAACCATTGTTGCTTGAAACTAATGATGGCAGTGGCACATCAACAAGCTTCTTCCAAGCTCATTGCAAAGTACATAATGGATAGAGTCTGATCCAATATTGATTTCACACCAGAGGAGATTATTAATGATTTTCAAATAGAGTTTGTTTTTGTAATACTTATAGAAAGGCTCATCAATAAAAAAGCATTGCCCTTCAATTAATCCATGGATCGTAGAGGAGTCATTCCGGATCTCTCTCTTTTTTTAATGAACCGCAAAGCACGAATCCAGGCGCATTTACAAATATTAAGATAAACGAAGACGTCACTATCAGGAGATTATTTTGGTATTTTGGCCCATGGATAAGATCTTTTCAGATCTTTTCAGATTTCTTTGAGGCTGATGGCAGTTGATGTTCACATTTACGTGGCAAATATCCTGGAATATTATTAGAGGCCATGACGTATGATGTGGATTGTAAACTGCTCCCCATTGCCTTTGCGTTTGCAAAAGTCAAGCGCCGTGAAAGTTGGGAGTGATTGCTTGTAAATCTAAGCTCAACCTTGGATGAGCCAAGGAATTTGACAATTGTCTCTGACCGAACAAAAGGTTTTATTCCTACGGTGATGAAAATCATTCCTCGCGCAAGACACTACTATTGTTGTCGTCATATAGCAATTAATGTCAAAGGCAACTCTTCAAAGATAGTGTTACTGTTCAAAAGCTCTACTATAATGTAAAGACCTACAAACCTTGTGAATACAAGGCATTTTTTTAATATATTTGAGATGTCGACATTTCGGCATACAACTATCGAAGCAATTGAAAGAGAGCATTGGTCAAATGCATTTGTAAAAGGGTGTCGCTATGATATGTTGACCAACAACCCCGTCGAATGCACAAACAACCTACTTAAGGACATTAGTATGCTACCTATAACAAAGCAAATTGAGGAGATACGTGCGAACTAATACAATTCTACAAATGGTGCCGTCTATATTAAGAAAGTATCAATTCTCGATTGACTCCTTATGCAGAAAGAATTCTTAGTCAAGGGTATAAGTAGGGCTGTCAATCTAGCCCTTTCACGAGGGGGCTCGGCCCGCAAAAGTCCTCAAAGTGAGGGCTTCGTTTTTTTATCCTAAAGCCCGAGGGTAGGGTAGGGCCCTATTTTGAAAAGCCCGCAATCTTGAGGGCCGAGCTAGGGCTTGACTCATCCGGCCCTAAGGGGGTCTGGCCCTCAGTTTATTAAATATGTAAGTTTTTTAATAGTTTTTATGAAGTTACTTTAAAAATCTTAATAAGTGCGTACCCATCTATTCATTTATTTTTACCATAAGTAATTAGAATACATAGTTTATTGGTATAAAAGTTAGATAGTGGAGAGATGCTCATATAAGAGCACCTCTCACCTTATTATGAGAGGTAAGGCGGGGGCCCTCACATTTAAGTTGTTGGCATTAGATATGAGTGTGAGGGCCCCCACCTTATCTCTCATAGTAAAGTGAGAGCATCTCTCATAAGAGCATCTCCCTAGATAGTGTAGATATGTTTTGTAGAAATATAGTTTGAAAAAATGGTTATACTCTTTGATCCTCAACGTTAGTTGTTGTATTTAGGTATGCTTTAAGAAAGTTATATGGATCAAGTAAAGATACGGGTATTCATCGAGGTAATACTCTTAGACCCTTTTGGAGATCTTTATAAAGAGTATTGCGTGATTTATGATACACCTATACTATGACATTGTCAAATGTGGATAAAGTTAATTTAGTAAAAGTTACTAAGTTTGAAGATAATTTTTTAATATTTGAGGAACAAATGACTCAAGCAATTGCTTTAGAAAAAAAATCTGAATTAGATTATTATTTCGAGGAGCTAGGGGATAAATCTATAAATTTCAATATATTGAGTTAGTGGAAATTTAATTTAGCAAAATATCAAGTTATTTCAATAATGGCTCATGACATTTTAGCAATTTCAGTTTCTACAATTGCTTTTGAATCGGTATTTAGTACAGAAGGAAGAGTACTTGACCAGTATAAGAGTAGTATGAAATTTGAAACAGCAGAAGTCTTAACTGCCTTTGCATTGTCGGTCCTTTATCCGGACAAAATAAGAGGATTAATATTAAGTTGGAAGTCAGTGGTGGCGTATGAAATATTTATTTTCTTTAAAGAAAAAAAAATCTTCTTTTCTTTTGGCCCTAGTTCGGCCCTGGCCCTTGTGGGTAGGATAAGGGCCTAAAAATTGTGTGCCTGCTATAAAAGACGAGGTTTCTGCTTGCTTAGGCCCGGCCTGCACATGTGAGGGTAGGATGAGGGCTTACCTCCGCCCGGCCCAGGCCTGGCCCTTTGACAGCCCTAGGTGTAAGGAATCTCGCAGACTTCATGCCCGTGTTGCCGGACTTGTCGAGTTCTAGGTTCAATTTGCAGAATTCATTGATGCAGCACATCTTGATCAAAGAATATGCACATGTCGCAAATGGTAGATTTTTTGTATCCCGTGCTTGCACGCAATGGCCTCAATGAAGTCGAGAAACATTTGCTCGTATAACTTCTGTGAGCAGTGGTTCTTGGCAAAAACCTATTGACTCACATACAATGAGGTTTTGCATGCTGCTTAGATATAAAACAATAGGATCATATGCTAGTTGAAACAATATTGCCTCCACATGTATCCAAGCAACCTCGGTAAAAAAAGAAGAAGAGTCCGCACAGAGGATAGGGACATGCAATGTAGGAAAGGAACGTGCTCAAATTATAAAGAGATGGGACACAATCGACAGAGATGTCACAATCCCCCATTGCAGTAGTGTTTTTATACCCGAACTACCTTGCCTTTGCCTTTTCTTGGGGGTAATATTATGGTGCTCTTGAAACATTTAAGATTTGTATACACAATATTTAATGTTACTTAACATAATTTTGGTGTTGATGGATGTTTTTTATAATAGATATTTTTCATGGATTTGAATGTGGAAATTCTTTGTGAATGTGGATTGCCTAATATGTCAGCTATAACACTATTCGAGTGGGGATACCCTCGTCTAACTGAGACATCTCTGACATATGACATCATGTTGCACAGGGATATCTCCGTTCAACTGAAACGTTTATGATAGACAACACTCAGATAAGCGGGAATATCCCCGCCCAACTAAGTTTAATCACACTGATGACATTCTTTTGGGCGGGGATATCCCTGCTCAACTAAGACGTCTCTGGTAGGCAACACTTAGATAGGCGAGGATATCTCCAACCGCCTATCTAAGACTCATCTAACAGAGAGGTTTAGTTAGGCGGGATATCGCCACCCACAACACTATCATATTGCTCAATTGAGTTGTTTTTTGCAGATGTTATTCTCCCCACCAACAACACTAGCATGGGCCGAGATAGGTATGATCGGCGAGGATATCCCTTCCCATTACACTGTATGGGATGGGATATCGCTGTCCATAACAGTATCATTGGTGGGGACATCCCTGCCCATAAGATAATACATGCATGGATATCCTTATTCAGTTCAAAAGAGAAATGCATCTCGATGACCCAGGAAGACATATTAAACCTGTAACAAAAATAAACATGTACATTCATCAACAAGTTCCTTGACAATCACATTACATAATCTTCCAAAACAGGCTCCTAACCTATCAACTATTTACACAACCACATTCACATTTCGAGTAGAAAGCTTATGTAAAATTTGTTTGACAGATCTAGGTTCTATTATAAATTTTGAATATACACGCAAATGACCAAACACAAAAAATGGGTGAATAACACAAGTTTTACAAGATCTAGGCCAGTTTCTTAGTCAAAAGCATTTGAATCCAATCTATGGGAGTTTAGCACCCAGCTTCTTTTGAATATCTCTAGAACTATTTTGCTATCATAAAATGAAATTTCAGCTTGAGTGAAATTGACTATTTTATGGAGAATGCAATGTTCTACGCGAAAGTACATGCGAAGACCCCACAGTCGTTCCCATTATCTTGGTAGGGGATGTTTGTCTTTGGTTTGAAGATTCAGACGTAATGTTCATTTCAACCATATGCAATGGAGTTCCGGGCGAGCCAAAGAACTTGGGGAGTATCAAAGTGAAGGTTAATCCTTCCTAAAAATTACTCAACTTCGAGGAATTATGTACGGAGATAGTGCAATGCTTACTTACAAAATAATTGCAAGTAGTTAGAGAATAATGACCACTTGCTGAGCTATTGTAAAACCCTCATTTTGCCTCATCTGGGTAACCGACCAGTAAAGTGAAATGATCAATGTGATGCAACAAACAAACTTGTAAGACCCCGCCCCGAGAGTTTCCTTTTAGTGTTAATTAAGACGTGTTTTAGCTATAAGTGAGATTAGAGGAAATGGGTTAAATCTGGATTAGAATAGCTTTTTATAGCTTTGAATAATTTTGGGAACTCTTTTAATCTAGTAGGGCCCTTTGGGGGTTCCTTTTCTTGTGTCTTGATTAGTTTTGGGGATTTAGTTATAAATCTGGAAATCGGTAATTTGCTCCGTTGAATGTATTTTTTTGATTCCCGACAACTTTCATATTTGCTCCGTTTCCATTCGAGACCTCTAAACCCCACTTTGCCATTGATAGGGGTAAAACAGTCTTTTTACACAAAATCTGGACACCATTTTCGATGTCTCCGAAACTAGTAAAATATATACTTTTTGGAAAGTAGAAATTTCGACGATCAATTCTTCCTTCTTCGTCGAATCCATCCGAAGCCCGTAGAACGATGTTTTAGCCCATTTTGGACTTTTAAGTTGTGGGACCCATTCAGATTTCTATATAAGGAGAAGCCCTTCTCCCTCTCTTCCTCTTCTTGCAACTTCCTTGAGAACAAGAAATCCCAGCCCAGCCTTGGGTTCTCTCCAACTTCCATTGCTTCTTGCTTCTTCTTCTCTCAATCTCTCCCAAATCTCTTGCTAAAGGAAAAATGGATGCTTCAATCTTCTTCCCCTCCATGAGAGCTCCTTCTTGGTACCATTTTTAGAGAGAAACCACCATTCAAGGACCCTCTTTGAGCAAGCCTTGTGTATTTGGAGAACTTCCATGTAAGCTCTTCTTCTCGTCTTTTAGATTTGGATTATTCTAGTCTTGAAGATGCTTCATTTCCATTATTGGAAGTTATCCCTTTCTATTTCATAGTTTTGCCATTTTAGGGCTTGTAATGAAGGTATTTTTGGGGATTTTGTGTAGATTGTAGATTTTGAGCTTGATAGTGGATTAGAGCTTGTCTAGCATACTTTGGAGACCAAGGCAAGTGGATGAATGGATTCGATTGATTAAGTTCTTATTTTATCGAAAACGTGAATTTTTACTATTCCTATTTCACTTGGTTCATGATGTTGCATAAGGCTTTTGGAAATGTATTTATTGCATGGTTTATCTCTTAGTTAGTTTTATGTGAATATATGCATTCATCATCAAAGTGTATTTTGGTTATTATAAGCTTCTTAAATGTTATGGTACATGCATTGAATGAGAAGTGTATTGGTAGAAGAACTAAATGCATTGGTGGAACGGTGGTTGGTAGAAGGAATTAAATGTTAAATGGAAGGGAATGGATCTATTTCATGTTAGGAAAGGGTTGGAGCTGATGTGAAATAGTTTGGAAAAGAAAAACTGAAATCTGCACCTGATGTGTAGTTCCCGCAGCTGGGCGGTCAGCGGGCGGTCACCCTGGCGGCTAGCCGACAGGTGACCGGCGGCCAGCCGACCCAGATGCGGTTAGAAACACAGAATGCTGTGTTTCGACAGGCGAACCGCGGTCAGCCGCGCGGTCAGCTCGCGGCTAACCGCTGAGCAGAACCTAGTGACCGCCAGGTAGCCGAGGCGCGCGGTTAGAAACACAGAATGCTGTGTTTCGACAGGCGAACCGCGGTCAGCCGCGCGGTCAGCTCGCGGCTAACCGCTGAGCAGAACCCAGTGACCGCTAGGTAGCCGAGATGCGCGGTCAGAAACACAGAATGCTACATTTTAGCAGGGGAACCGCGGTCAGCCCCGCGGTCAGCCAGCGGCTAACCGCCGATCACCTCGGCGGCTAACCGCCATCTGACCGACAGGTGACCGAGTTTTACCCAGAATTCCTGAGTCTTTTCCATTGGTTTCAGATATGGTATTTAAAGGTTTGGATGGGTTGTTCTGATGCCCTACCACCTTGGAAAGACCCAGGGGATGACATAAGGAGATTGACATAGATAGAAACACCATTTCGGAAAAGGTATTGGGACTTTTAGATTCATCAACGCGCATAAGGAAACTTAGTATGTCCTCTATCATTCGAGTACCATAATTAGGGTAATATGGACATACAAGATCCTTATACATGTTGCTTGAATATGGAAGCCTCAATATTTAGTCCCTAATGATATAAGAAATTATTGCTTTGTTTTACTCAAATTATGTATATAATTACCCGATCTTAATGGTTTTATCTCAGATTCCGATTTATACACCGATATGTTTCCCCAGCCCCGTTTATGCATGTATGGATAATAATATGACGTGTGTGCCTACGAGCACAATGCCCCGTTTGCCCGTATGTTTTATATTGATATAGTTTTGTATATGTTTTGATTTATCATGTAACCTAAGAGTCGGCACCACTAAGCTTGGACATCCTTGTCAGTCTGATCAACTGACTTGGGTCTCCCCCTGTGCTCCCGCCAGTTGCAACTTGGATCCCGTACTGTCCCGTTACCCGGTTCCGCGGCCGTGGTCTTGCCTAGCTATATGTATATGTATATGTATATAATGTTGGTTCTCGTCACTTCGTGTGCTCGAGCCCAATGCAGTCAATGTGCTCTCATCACTTTAGTGATAGAGAGGATGTAGCTTTAGTGTGGTTGCCACCTAGTCAGTTCCTGTACCTTGAATACCCCGCATGATTTGTATTGCATCTTTACTTTAAATGAACTGTGCATCCTGTTTTGTGACAGTTTTCGTTATATCTATGATATGTTTTGATTTCTTCCTTGTTATTATCTATTCACCCACCTGCCAGACCGTCGTGTCTGACCCATTTTTGTGGTACTCAGGTCCAGCTCCCGTTAGTGCCTTTGAGGAGGAGTCAGAGGGGGCGATTGATGAGCCACAACGATTAGTGGAGTGGCAAGCTGACGATGTCATGTAGACATTCGGTTTAGCTTTGAGCAACGAACATTTTGGGGGTTTATAGATTGATACTGATTTTTACTTTTGGGTTGTATTGGCCTTTGTTGGCCTTTATTTTTGGGGAATGTTAATTTAAATTTGATATTTTGTTTAAACTTCAACTTCATATTTTGGGAATGCTAATGAGATCATTGCTCACTCTGACATCATGTCATACTTGTGTATCATCTGTCTTATTTGACGAGAATGTATTAAGAGTTTGATTTGCTACACGCTTCCGCACCAATATAAATGTTCTATAAGTGTATGAGGAACCCTCACCGCGGAAACCTGTGGGAAATGAAAGAAATGTACAATTATTATTGCAAAGGGGTGGTTCATCATCCACACCACCCCCGTCGCGGTCCCGGGCCCCGGTTCGGGGTCGCGACAAAACTAATGTTTTGCAGTCCCTCATATCCATCACATAAGTACCTTCCAAACCGAAAGCAACGGTTTTTGTTTGGCGGTGTCTTTCCTTCCTCTTACTCTGCATGATTCAGAAAGATACGTTACAAAATCTTGACTTAATCAGTTTCATTAGAGGAGAGAATGCGGGAAGACTGAGAGAATGAGGAAACAGGAGGAAGAAGGAGAGAGAGGAAAGGGAAGTGGAGGAGAAAAAGGGATTACTTCTAGTGGCGTCGATTTGAGAGTTGTGACCGTCCCGGTGATGATGGCGACGAAGCAGGCCCCCGTCCCCGCCCCCCCAGCTAGGTATGCCCATTTGCTTCCCTCTCTCCTCTTAGTCCCATTTTTTCTTTTCTAAACGTCTATTGCTGTGTTGTTGCCTAAACTCATCTTTTTTTTCCTGAATCTCTGTTGCCTGGCCCTGAACTCATCTTCCTTTCGTTTCCTCCATTGCATGTATAATTGTATATACATAGATCTATTATTTAGATATGTGATTTGCCCCTCTCCCCTCTCCTTTTTTCATTTTTCTAAGATTTCAGCAGTTGAAAATAGAGGGACAATTACGACCGATATCAGATCGATATATAGGTCTTGATCGATATTTTAAAAAATCGGCCGATGTGAACCGATATTTTGGTGATATCTTGATGAGCAATACCGATACTTGTTCTCCCCATCAACATATCGTACTAGTAATGGCCGATACCGGATCGTATTAGCCGATATTAACTTGTATCGACCGAGATTTTCAACCATGATTGTCAGTAATGAATGTAAACAAATTGAACGTCATACCCATTTTGTGGGATGGTAGGAGAACGAACCTTGGGCTGTGGGGGAGGATCCTTTTGTGGCTCGTCATGTGGCATGACACAACCAATACGCATGATGGTATTTGTGGATTACCATCTCATGTAGACTTCTTCATCCTCCTCATCCTTTGAATTGCTTTTTTTCTTTATCACATTATTTGCCTGATCTTCCCACGACTTTACCTCTATATCATGCACTTCATTTCAGTTGATTATAGATCTCCCCTTATTTTCCTTCCTACTGAAGGGCTTGTCGAACTGTGGAGGCACGAACTGTTTTAACTCAAATTCCTTCATAACCCTACAGGTGTTGCAACTCTCAAGCACCTAATAGGATATAAGGGGGGAGTCTGTTGTGAACAGGGTTTTATCCTTCTTTGACACTGCATAAAAAATTCTTTTCCATACTTTTTGTAAGGCTGCTGCTCGAACTGGGTGATCACAGCTCCAAGTGCAAAGCTTCTATTGTAGGAATAAAACTGGTGAGACCAAGTGGATCCACAGGGAGCTTTAGAAATAGGGCTTTCCAACTTTGTCACCTACCATGAATAAAATCTAATTTTAGCCTAAAATCTAGAAAAGTACATTCATCATTCCTACTTTAAATTAAATACATTTCCAAAAATAAAAACTCCTAAATCAAAAAGCCTAATCTAAAATGAATCACATGTTGCTACAAAAGAACACACAAATTAGAACATCAAATTAGAAACAATACAAAATAAAACTTACCAAAAATAAAACTAAGAAGCTAAATTAAAACAAAATAAACCTAAGTTAGAAACTAAATTAATCAAAAAATGTTCAACAGAGACTAGTAACAAAGCAAATCAATCAAAAAGGAAACAACCTACTTTTTCACCAAGTTAATCAACTCCTTAAAGTTAAGGACTTTCCAAATAAATCAAGATTTTCAAATTATAACAAATTTAGAAAGCATTTAGTCAATCATACCTTATGTTAGAATTTCCAAATCTTAAGAAGCTTCCTAAGTTAAAAATCTTCAATTAACAAAAATTAGAAAGATCTTTTATTTCTGAAAATTATCTAAACCACAAAATTAGAAAGTAATCCTAAAGTTAGAAAGTTAGTAATGCAATGTATGCCATGAGATGTTAGAAATTTCTAAGTCCGGAAAACTAGTATGTAGGGCTGTTTTTATGCATGGTTTTTCCAAATCTAATGCAACCTTAAACTGAGTTTAATGACTAGGTTTTGAACTATAATGATGCATGAATCGAATAAAAAAAACGGAAGGGAAAAAGGACTTAAAACAAAGAAGATATCAATGCGTAAAAATGACCTAGAAACTAAAAATGTGCATAAATTCTGCACACAGACAGCCTAACATTCCATGTTTAAGTCACTGGCTCACAAACCTCCTAGAATAGTTTTTCTCTGAAAATTTGGGACGTGATAGACCACATATTGAACTTCAATCTCTCCAAATTTCATAGAAAAATACCATGATATGACTAGTCTACCCACTTCGAACTTTTTGCAAAAAAACTGTTTCTGTAATTTTCCTGAAATTGTGCAGAAAGTGGGTTGTTTGGGTGTCCAACATAGGTTCATCAAAACTGATTTTTAATTTCTGTCTTAAAGATTTGAAGTTTTCAATTTCCAGCCACCTAAACATGCACTAACCATATGATATGAAGATATATGTAATGAACTTTAATCCCAACCATAAACTATGCATAAAAATTAACATAATCGCATAAGAAGCATAAGAAGAAAAGCAAACAACAAGTGCCTGAATTTAAATGTGTGTGGTGCAAAAAAAAAAAAAAAAAATGTGTGGATTGCATAAAATCAAATGTGTGGCATTAACAAGAAATTAAATGTGTGGATTTTTTAATAAATGTAAATGTGTGGGAATTGCAATAAAAAAAATGTATGATAAGTGTGCTCTTTCCTTTTATTCTCAAACCGTGTTTATAATTACTTATTTCATGCCCTTAGGATCTTGGGTTGTCAATCGAAGAACACCAACAAAGAAAACACAACTCAAGTATTAGTCACATAAGAAAAAGAATAATTAAAAAGAATCACACTATTACTAATATGCAATGTTTTTACATAAAAGATGGAGAATTAAAATTCCAAAAGAAACAATAACATACTAAGATGAAAGGAACCTCTCTAGTTGAAGCATCAAGTTGGGACAAGCCTTCTTGAAGAGAGATGAGCTATTGTAGATAAAGGAGATGGGTAGAATGGTGGAGGAATTACACTAGTGAGGGGGTCTTTTCTTTCATGGAAGGTGGTGGACATCCAAGGCCTTCTTTAAATAGGGTATGGGTTGCCCTATTCTTTCTTTCTAGTCCCTACTTTGTTGCAAGGATCTTCTTCACTTAGTAAGTCTTCTCCTTTCTTTTCTCCATTCTTTCTTCATGCACTTGTCATATTTCCTTTTTTAGCAAATCTTCCATTTACTTGACATTTATGAGAGATACATGATGTAAGGTCCGCGACTTTACTGGGTCAGTTGGGCCCAATAGTAAGTCCGTTGACCCGTTTATTTTGTATTTATTATAAGTTATGTATTGTTAGATACTTAGGTGGGTTTAGATCAAGAGCGATTTTCTTTTAGTGATAGAATAGAGTCTACGGAGTTTCGTGTGATTCCGAGTTTGTTTGATCATAGCATGGGGTAGTTTGCAATTTAGGGAAAGATTGAGTGTTTTTTCAAAAAGTTCAAATCGCCGTGATTTTGGGTTCGTTGGAAAGGTCTCGTCGTGCTAATCATTTTTGTCTCTTGGCTAGTCGCGATCCGATAATCAGAAACCCTTCAAGTGGTCCATTCCTTCACCGGACCCACTTAAGGGCAAACTTGTCCTTTTCCCCTTCTCTTCTTCTTAAGCAGAGATTTGCCCTAATCTCTATCTTTTCTAATCTCTGCAACGAAACTACAGCAACCCTCTTCTTCTTCCTCTTCATCTTCTCAAGCCCAGAACTCTAGGGAGAGATCATCTTGAAGATCCGAACTGCACATCTTCTTCCTCGCAATCTCCTCTTTCCATTGATCCTGGTTTAGTAAGATTCCCCTCACCCTCGTCTTTCAATCATCTTCTCTTTTGGTTAGATTTAGGTTTGATCTCTATCTTTTCCTCTCTTTTCTTCTCCTTTGCGTTTTAGGTTGCGTTTGGTTGGGTTAGATTCGTGGATTTCGTGGAAGAAAGCTTCTCCTCGGACTTTTCCCAATTTCTACCATCTTCTTGGTTGAGGCAAGTAGATATGCAATTTACAATTTAACATAGATGCTTGTTTTGTTGATCGGTGTTGATCATATAATAGGATACCCTAATGCCAAGTTGTATGGATTTGAATTGAAGCATAATATGCTAAATTAGGTTTTTGGTAATAGCCTTGAATGTTTAAATTATGATTAATGATTTTGAATGAATGGAGTAGATTGTTGGGAGAGCATGGTGGCTCAATTTCGTGCAGGTATATCCATTGGAAGGGTTTGGAATGGAATGGAATGCTCTGGAATGGATTGGCAGTGATTCAGAATGGAAGTTTGTCAAAAATTGGGTTTTCTGTGTTCGAACGTGGGCTCCTTTGGGTGTTTGGCATGGAGGTGTTGAACGTTCAAACGTTCATTGGACTCTTCGGACGTTTGGTATCAGTAGTCCGGATTGGGATTGTTATTGGTACCCCGGGAGGTAGCTTGGACATTCTCGGAGTCTCCCTCTTGATTCTTGCATGGTTTGGATAATGGTGATTACTAGATGATTCTAGATTTCTTCTTTATTGATTCTAATGGTTATTACTCACGCAGTATGCCTATCATTCTTTTATTGTACTCTTATGATCTTGTACATGTCTCTATTCTTACACTTGATGCCTGGTATGTTTTTATTGTACTTTGCTTATCTATTGCTCAACATGTCGTTGACTCTGTTCCTTGGTGTGCAGACACCCCAAGTGACTACTATGAGGAGTAGGCAGGTGAGAAGATCCCAGAGGATCTCCAATTAGCTGAGGAGGAGCGAGAGTGGCGTGCCGATAATATAAAGTAGCGTCATCATACCTGGCACTAGAGAGCCTCATGGGGACTCCGCTAGATTTTATTTATTCATTTGTTGTTTCATCGTTGGACCTTTATCTCATTGACTTCTTTTTGTTTAAATGGCCTTGGTTAATGGGTTGGCCATTGTAATTAAATTAATCTTTTGATTAGCTTTATTTACACTTTGCAATTTGAAATTAATAAATGAGATTGATTATTCATTGTCTTGATATTTAAATTATGTCTCGAAATGTATGATTTCCGCACAGTGTTATATTCTTAAGGTTTAAAATGCAATATCTTCACAACGGACTTACGATTCTTGGGCCTAAAGGGCAAAATTTTTAATTAGCCCTAAATTTCACTCTCCAGATCCGTTTTATTTTCTAATCGGGTTCGGGGGACGTGACACATGAGGTGGCAAACTCCAAGTTGGAATCAAGAAAAGATTGAATGCCGAATATGTGTAGATTCTTTCCACTTTTGTTCCTTTGGAAATCTTCTTTCTTGATTTGGCCGTTCATGGATTTTCTTTGATTATTTTGAATTATCTTCAAAATGAACTTGGGATTTTGTGCAAAGAAAGTGGACCCCATTCTTGGACGTCCCACATGTGTGACCTACACATGTGTATGTGTGGGACCCTTTTTCTCATTTCCCGTAAGCCAAAAAAAAATGAATTTCATGTGAAAAGAAAATTTTTCCCTTAAATTCAAAATTGCATGATTGCGGTTCCATCTCTCATGAAATGATGAATAAATGCACCTGATGATTAATTAATTTCATGAGAAAAACACATTTAAAAAAGAATCTTCCCAAAAATAAAATTAAAAAAAAGAAGTTTGGTTTCATGATTTCATAAAAAAATGATGGGTTTTGAGCAAATTATGCATGAATGCACTACAATGGATAAAAAAATGCATAAAATCATGATATGACATTAAATGAGGCTCTCTTGGCTTGATAAGTCCTTAAAGTTACCAAAAATAACCATGAAAATTTGCATTTTTAAGGACTTATCACACCCCACAACCAGCGTTTTCTTAGTCTCTAGCAAAAACTACGAATAAAATGAGGAATCCACCATGACATAATCTACCCTAAAACTAAGGAGATGCAATGAAAAAGGAAATGAATGCAACGCCACTTTCGTTGGCACTCTCGACTGCATTTAGTGTATGCAGTAAGCCCTTAACCCCTAGGTTCCCCCTAGTGGATGAGTAATACATTGTGAGGGTTTGCAATGAATTTACCCACAAAATTCGGGGTTTTTTTTTAAAAAGAAAGAATCCTAACAAAATCCAAGGAACTTTTTCAAAAGAAGATTCATAAACACCGGATATTCTCGATTCTCAGAATTTTCAAAGCAAAGGAAAATTTCAAACTCGGCTCACAAATCCCAACTTTTGGTATGAAATTCTCGAAATCATGCTAAATTGATCGTGCACGGTAAAATAGTGCGTATACGTAAAAACACATTAGCCTCAAATGATCCAATAAGATTCCCGTGAAAACAATTTTCAATCCAAAATTCTGGGCCACCTAACCTTAGCAAAAGAAAAAACAATATTCCTCTCAAGGCAAACATGATGGCTTTCGCACTACTGTTTTTTTCAAATGCCGAATTTTTTTTTTGCAAATACACACATGTGACTGTGCAATGCCTAGGTCTCTTAAGCTTTCTAATTAACCCATGTAACGAGCATTAGGCCAATGACTCCCAAGCCAGATGTTTTTAGGGCACTGGGTATGTAAATACCCCTACGGGCTTACGGGCACGGGTTAAAAAGGTTACGAACCCAAACTAGTCACATAACTTTTTATTCTTTTCAATACTTTTTTTCTTTTTCTTTTTCTTTTCCCTTATTTATTTATTTTTTATTTTTTTTATGGTCCCCAACAATAGGCAGCCCTTTTCATGTGCTCGAATTAATTCAACGGCTCTGTGGCCAACAAAACCAAATGAACCAAGAAACTGTAAAACTAAAAGTCGGTTTTCATCATGTTCTCAATCCAATCGTCAAAGAAAAATGGAAATCATGGCTTGGCATTCAAAAACTTTGAAAATATATACAGATTGTGTAAAAGTGAGGGATCAAAATTCAACACTTTTTTTACAAAAATCCTTTCAATAAACAAAATAGTAAACCATTGTTCTCCTTTTTGCACAAAACACCAAAAATTCCAAAGTTCAAGGTATCTTTGTGTCATAAAAATCCTCTTGAAATTTCCTTTTTTTAAAATTTTAAATCGACAAAAGAAAATGCAAAACTTTTGTCTAAAAATGGACAAGTGTGCTTGTTCCCAGCCCCAACCTAGCATGAACATCGTCCTCGATGTGTGAATGAATGAGATGGAGTGAGGCATATGAGACATGAGAAGCATAAAGTACGAGAGGGTCAAGTGTATAAAGCACCTAGGATATGTTCGCGATGCTCCCTGTCCAAGGTTAGACAATATAACAAAAGAAAACCTAAACTACTAAGTATACATAATGTACACAGTAATGGGCCACTATCAGATCTAGGGCCGGCTAATCTTGGTAGACAGGATCATCAAGAGGAACTGCTTCCTCATCAGCTGGTGCAATTTCCAAGAATGGCTTTAATCTTTGGCCATTGACTTTGAACGTCTAGTCGTCCTTGGGATCATAAATCTTAATAGTACCGTATGGAAACACTTCTTTTACAATGAATGATGCAGTCCAACGGGAGCTAAGTTTTCTAGGAAATAAATGAAGCCTAAAATTATAAAGGAGGACTTTCTACTCAGGGTGAAAGGATTTTTGCAGAATGTTTTTATCATGAAAGATCTTGGTTCTCTCTTTATAAATTCTTGAGTTTGCATAAGCTTCCCTACGCAACTCATCCAATTCATTTAATTGCAGTTTCCTCTTGTTCCCAGCTTTATCCATATCAAAGTTAAACTGCTTAATGGCCCAATAAGCTTTGTGTTCCAGTTCCACCAGGAGGTGACATGCTTTCCCATAGATGAGCCGGTAGGGAGACATTCCGATTGGAGTTTTAAAAGCAATCAGGTAAGCCCATAAGGCATCATTCAATCTCATAGACCAATCTTTCTGATTAGGGCCAACTGTAGTCTCCAATGTTCTTTTAATTTCCCGATGCAACACTTCCACTTGCCCACTAGTCTGTGGGTGATAAGGGGTAGACACTTTATGGGTGATCCCATACTGTTTCATCAGGGCTTCAAATGCCCAATTGCAAAAGCGCAAAGCCCCATCATTAATCGTGGAGTACCAAAACGAAAAAATATATTTTCTTTCAAAAATTTCTGGACTGTTGTAGAATCATTCTCCCGGCAGGGAATAGCCTCTATCCACTTGGACACATAGTCTATAGCCAGTAAGATATAGATATAACCAAAACTCGAAGGAAATAGACCCATAAAATCAATGCCCAGTACATCAAAAAGCTCAACTACTAGAATGGGATTCAGTGGCATCATTTTTTTTTCGAAATTGTGCCTAACTTATGGCAGTGATCATAGGCTTTGCAGAAATTGTAAACATCCTTATACAATGTAGGCCAATAGAAACCACTTTAAAGAATCTTATGAATTGTCTTTTTACTTGAAAAGTGGCCCCCACATGCCTATGTATGAGAAAAGGAGATGACACTGTGTATCTCATTATCCAGCACGCATCTCCTAATTATTTGGTTTGGGCAGTATTTAAACAGATATGGATCATCCCAGAAAAAATATAGAACCTGAGAAAAGAAAGAATTTCTATCTTGCTTGGTCCAATGGTCAGGAGTGTTGTCCGTAGCAAGATAGTTTGCGATATCAGCATACCAAGGGGATTGATGTACCATAAAAAGATGTTCATTCGGGAAACTATCCTGGATTGGTGTCAGTTCAATGGTGTCAGAAAGGACCAGCCTAGATAGATGATAGGCCATGACATTCTCTACTCCCTTTTTATCCTTAATTTCTAAGTTAAACTCTTGGAGTAGGAGGATCCATCTAATGAGTATGGGCTTAACATCCTTCTTTGAGAGAATGTACTTTAGCGCAGAGTGATCAGTGAAGACCACTACCAGCAATTCTTTCTCAGTGGTTGAATAGTTGATCTGTGCACTATTCAAGCTCCTACTTGCATAAGGAATCACGTAAGGTTTCTTGTCCTTACGTTGCCCCAACACAGCCCCAACCGCATAATCACTGGCATCACATATAATCTCAAAGGGCAAAGTCCAATCTGGAGGCTGCATAATCGGTGCGGACGTCAACATGCTTTTCAACTTATCAAATGCTTCTTTGCATGCCTCAGTCCAGTTAAATTCTGCCTCTTTGGAAAGCAGGTTACAGAGAGGTCTGGATATGGAACTGAAGTCTTTGATAAACCTCCTATAAAAGCCTGCATGCCCTAAAAAATGATCTGATATCTCGTACGGTTTTAGGTGCGGGCAAGTCGGCGATCAAATCTATTTTAGACTTGTCAACTTCCAATTGCCTTTTCGACACAATGTGACCAAGGACAATTCCCTGGCAAACCATGAAATGGCACTTTTCCTAATTCAACACAAGGTTCTTTTCTTCTCATCTAGTGAGGACCTTTTCTAGGTTGCTTAAACAGTCCTCAAATGAATCACCAAACACAGAGAAGTTGTCCATGAAAACTTCCAGAATTCGCTTCACCATATCGCTGAAAATACTCAGCATACATCTCTGAAATGTTGCAGGAGCGTTACATAACCCAAAAGGCATTCGCCGGTAGGCGAAAGTACTGAAAGGACATGTAAATGTGGTCTTCTCATCGTCTTTTAGGGTGATTTCAATCCGGTTATATCCGGAATACCCATCTAGAAAACAATAATAATGGTGGCCAGCTATGTGAGGCCCCACCCTTGGTGGGCCCTCAGTTTGAATTTAATAATAATTAATAGATTATTTCTATCCTTAATAGGCTATTTAATAAGAAATTAGTGGTGTAGATTCAAATATTCCTAAGTATTAGGGTGTAGCTTTTATTTAATTTGATAGATTGGATTTGATTAGAGTTTAATTAGTATTAGCACTAATGGGAAGGGCTAATGAGAGTGAAAACTTCTAGAACCCACCAATTTACCCAAATGCCCATGGCACCATTTCAATTCTATTTAAAACCAAAATACCCTTTAGGTAATTAGCCTAAAACCCTAAACTATAAAACCTAAGCTATTGCAAACATTGTCCTAAACCCTAATTGCCTCTCATCTCTCATCTAACCTATCTTCTTCCTCAAGAAAGCCCTAATTTCCCCCAAATCCCAGCATAAGGAGTCTAGAGACTCTCCCCAATTGCAACTATTACTCCATTAGAAGCGTGGATTATCTTCTCTCTCTCTCTACACTATCACCAATTCTACACTAAGGCAAGTACCCTATGCAATTTCATTAAGATGCATGCTATGTTTCATTGTTTCTATAATTACATGTTGTTAGATGGATATGTTAGTGTAGATCTTCCTTTTGAGCTTGTTTTCATGGAAATTGGCCATTGATGGATGGGTTTCTCCATTTGGAAGATCAATGGCCCGGATGGATTGATGGATTGATGGAGGGATGGTGATAATTGAAGTGTTTTATGTTTATTTTTGTCTATGTGATGTATGGGAAAGGTTTGGAATGATTTGGATGAAAATTGGATTGAAAAAGAGAAATCCCAGAAAACCTGGAATTCTGCAATTTACGTGTACCCTTGTCTTGGTCGACCGGGCACACTAAAATACCTGAAAACACAAGTCTCAGTTATTTTTCTGAAACTGTGCACAGACAGTGTACCCGGTTGACCGGACCCTGTTCGGTTGACCGGGCACACAGGAAAATACAGAAATAGTTGAAACCTGGATTTTCAGAACAAAGCAGAAATGCAGAGTACCCGGTCGACATCACTGCCATGATGTCGACCGGATACATTGGATTTTCTGTAGAGCGCCCCAGCTGCTTGACACCAGGTCCCAGTGGACCCGGTCGACATCACGACCATGATGTCGACCGGGTACACAGCAGGATGTTGACCTGGGAGGCCAACATCCAGTTCTCCCGGTCGACATCCCAGGGTGTGATGTCGACCGGGCAAACTGGAATCAGTGAATTTCAGAATCCTGTAGAGTGTGATGTTTGATCACATGTGGGGCCCATTGATCATCTAAATGACCTTCCACCGAGTGTGCCACACCACGAATCAATGGCATGGCTCAGCCTTGATTCGTGGGGTCCACCAATTGAGGTTTTAGGATTCGAATAATCATTGACTCGAACCTTAATTGTAGCCCATGGTGTCCACAACCTCAGGAGCACCAGATTTTCTATTCTTGACACTTGAGGCTACAGTTAGGGATTCAATCAAGTGATGAGGCCTGGACCAAGAGTGGACCATTACCTAGGATTGGTCCTTTGTCTATTTCCACTTGATTCCATGTTTTTGAGAATTTCATCTGTCATTCATCTCTCTTATCCTTATTGTTGTCTTAAACCTGTTAATTAATGAAAATTGGAGGACCTGAACCTAGGAATACTTAGTGGTGACCTTATGTGGTGTTTGGAGATAAATGACCAGTGTCTGTGGCTAGGCGGGCCCTCATACGACTAAGGTTGGGGACGTGAAACCATAGCATGAAGAGGTTAGGATAAATGGTTTGTTAGCTCATTGTGTATAAGTATGTAATGATTACTTGTGGAATGGATATGGTATGATACTTGTGTTGCCTCAGGCCACGGTTGTGAGCCTTGGAGTGGATCCAATGATGATTGGACTTGGACTTGGATATTGGACTGTGTTCCATGTTGTTATGCCTTAACCTCTTAGAGACTTGGTTAGGACCTTGCTCACGCAAGATAAGCCTAGACAGACACAGACCCGTACTTGTTTCTCGAGTTGGCACTAAACATTCACTCAGTTGTTCTAAGCTCAGCCAGTTGACTGATCATCTCTGGTAGGAGCTATATATATTGGTTACTTAGAGCTATCATGATGAGCTGTGATTAGACGGACGGTATAATACCGCGTCCGGGTTAATCTGATAAAGGGGTGTGATCGGTGTTAAGTATATTGTATGTTATCTTTATTATCAGGGCTGTCATCCCTTGCATGGTTATTACCCTTTCCCCACTGCAAACTGTTTATGGTATGGGACGTTTACAGTACAGGAGGGCCGAGGCATAATATCCCGCGGTGTATCTAGCTTGTGTGAATGTGCCTTTTGTTGTCTGTATAGATTAGTGTACTTTACATTTCTGATTCTACACTGCTTATTACTGCTCAACTGCCTAGATTATGTACCTTGTTTACTCTTATGATTATGTATTTGTTATTACTCTCCTTGTGTATACATCTGGTGTTATCTGCATATGGTGCCTTGCCAGATCTTTAGATCTGACTCGTCTTTGGTGCTTAGGTCCAGACCTCGATTCCCAGGGTGACACAATCATCGAGGCGCCCGTAGTTGGTGACTACAGATGGGGACTGGCTGACCAAGTGGTCGGGCCGGAGGATGGAGAGCCTGCACTGGAGGGTTGAGTGTAGTTGTTTTTGGGATTTTGAGAGTATATTTTGTAGTGAAACTTGGGTAGATAGTTGATATGTATAAACATTTGATAATTTCACTTTGAGAGTACTAACAGGCTTCCGCACTTTTACATCTGATATATATAATTGCTACTATTGCTTCCGCTATCTTTTATTTCGCTTCCGCATATAACTGTTGATTATGATGTTGTTTAAAAAGTTTTAAAAATTTGACCTCACTGCGGACTATGATCTTGGAAGTTCTCGGTTTTTCCGGGAAGTAGCGCGCCAACTTCGGGTACCTTAGCGTTATCTTCGATATTCGGAATTAGGGCGTTACAAGCTATCCTTTCCAAAATATGATTTATGAAGGGTAGAGAGAAGTGATCCTTACGTGTGACCGCATTTAATTTTCTGTAGTCTATGCAAACCCTCCACCCTATGGGTTCTCGGGTGGGGATAAGTTCATCTTGAGCGTTCTTGACTACAGTAACGCCGACTTTTTTCAGGACGACCTGGGTAGGGCTGACCCATTGACTATTCGAGATTGGATAGATGATACCCATGTCCAAGAGTTTAAGCACCTTAGCCCTTACCACTTCCTACATGGTAGGATTGAGCCGGCGTTGCATCTGTCTACATGGTTTAGCATCTTCTTCAAGGTAGATGCGATGCGTACACACTAAAGGGTCAATTCCCTTAATATCTGACACATTCCAGACAATTGCACTTCTATGTTGTTTGAGTATTTTCAACAGTTGGACCTCTTGGTCCTCAGTAAGAAGCGAAGAAATAACCACAGGATATGTTTCTTTATCCCCAAGGTAAGCATATCACAGGTTCAATGGGAGGAGCTTCAACTCAGGCTTGGGTGGATTCACCTAAAATGGAAGAGTTGGCGTACTAGATAGTACAAGATCCTCAAAATAGGGTTTCCATTCTGCATGGGCTTCCACAACAGTGTCATCTTGAAAGTCCTCAAGATAGCCCATGTCCTCTCCAGTCAAGAGTAGCGCAACATGGAAGCTAATGCACTCCTCAAGATCATCCTCAACCAATGTATCAATAAAATCCACATCATGGTAGTCATTTTTGCAATCCCTCGGCTGTTTGCACATTTGAAAGATATCGAGGTCCAAGGTCGTGTTCCCGAAAGACAATTTGAGCCTTCCACTCCAGCAATTGATCAGTGCGTTGGAAGTGGCCAAGAATAGTCTTCCCAGAATGACTGAAATTTCACCACTTTCATTCCATACTAGCTCAGTGTCCAGCATGTAAAAATCCACTGGGAAGTAAAAGTGCTCAATCTGTACCAAAATATCTTCTATTACCCCTTTCGGTTTCTTAATAGATCGACCGGCGAGTTGAAGAGTAGTTCTGGTTGGTTTTAACTCGCCAAGCCCCAGTTGCTCATAGATTTACACTCGCTCCAAGGTCTAACAAAGCTTGACCTATCCGGTGGTTTCCAATAACACATGATATGGTGGGGCATCGTGGATCTTTGTATTTGGGAGGAGTGGTCTGAGTCAGGTATGCACTTACCTGTTCAGTGAGAAACGCTTTCTTTGGAACATGAACCCTACGCTTAGCAGTGCAAAGATCTTTCAAGAATTTAGTGTAGGTGGGTATCTGTCTAATGGCATCTAGTAGAGGAATATTGATCCTAACTTCTTTGAAAACATCCAAAATCTCTTGGTTTGGGATCTTCTGTCTGGGATGGGTTAACCTTAGAGGGAAAGGGACAACGAGTTTGATAGTCATGGGGTCAAGACCTTTTTCAGTGTCAACAGCCGTCTTTGCATTAGTGCTATCCTTTTCTTTCTCAATTTTCTCATTTGAGTCCGAGGAGACATGTTGTTTATGTTTTTTCAGAATATCTCGAAGCTCTTTGCCACTTCGTAGAGTGACAGCCTGAACATGCTCTTGATAGTTAGGGTTAGTTACGTCGGACACTTCAAACTGGCCTTTAGGGTTTGGTAGGGGTTGGGCCGGAATGGTTCCTTTCCCTCGACCTTGAAGGCTACGTTTGATTTGCTTGACAGAGGTTTCTAACCTTTGGATAGCCTGTTGATTGTTCTGAATAGCCTATTGGTTATTCTGAATATTCTGTTGATTATTATGTAGGCTCTGTATAAACTGCTGCTGAGATTGTATCAGTGTATTGAGTGATTCCTCCAATGACCTATTCTGGGCTTGTGGTGCATAAGATGTATTATGCCGTGGATTCACATATGCACCAGAATTTGATGGTCTTTGGGGACTATACTCAGGAGTAGCACTTAGTTCATTCCTCCAGCTGAAATTTGGGATGTTCTGCCACGAAGGATTGTATGTGTTCCCCATGGTATTTGCATTGAATGACTTTTGGAAAGAATTCAAAGCGTTAGCCTGTTCCGGAGTTGCTTCTTGTAAGGCAGGTCTAGTTGGACAATCTACTGACATATGATTTTCGGAAGCACAAATACCATAAATCATGATTGTATCCTTGTTCTTTCCAAGTCTGAGGGCTTCGACTTCTCTCGTGAGTGCCGTAAGTTTGGCCTGGATGTCTATTTGCTTGTTCACATGATATAGATCTCCACTCTTAGACTGATTCAATCCCTTGGAATGATCTACCCCCTCAGAAGAGGCCCATTTTTGTGCATTTTCTGCCATTAATTCCAAAAATTATCATGCTTCATCTGGTGTTTTTTGGTCGAATTGACCATTGCACATCATCTCAATAAATTGACGCGTCTCAAGAGTGAGGTTTTTAATGAAGATCTCAATGAGATGGTGTGTTTCATACCCATGATGTGGAC
The DNA here is from genome assembly GCA_029852735.1 of Persea americana. Classification (NCBI taxonomy): domain Eukaryota; kingdom Viridiplantae; phylum Streptophyta; class Magnoliopsida; order Laurales; family Lauraceae; genus Persea; species Persea americana. The sequence continues at coordinate 29,201,673 of CM056819.1, forward strand.
ATACAAGAATCAACTCGTTGAAGCGTTCCCAACACTTAAAGTAGGGGCCGTTCTGATTTTGCCTGAACATTATGATTTCTCTCTTTAAGGTGTTGGTTGTGTGCTGTGGGAAGAACTTTTTCAGGAATTCAGTGACACAGGCATTCCAGGTATTAATTGAATTAGGCCTAAGCATGTGGAGCCAAGCCTTAGCCTTTTCTTTTAAAGAAAAAGGAAATAATTTGAGTTTGATCACATCTGGCACCACGTTTTGCAGTTGAAGTGTAGCACATACTTCATTGAGTTCCCTTAAATGTAAGTATGCACTTTCAGATTCTAGCCCACGAAATTTGGGCAGAAGTTGGATCATACCAAGTTATATTTCATATTGATCAGCAATGGTGAGTAACACAATGCACGATGGTGTGGTATGTCGTGCTAGGTTCAAAAGATCACATAATTTCCTCGATGGCTGGTTCACCTCCCCATCATTGCGGTCCCCATTTAGATTTGTGGCATGCCCACCATTGTTGGGACCGCTACTGGACCCACTCAACATGTCAGACAATCTCGATGGACTCTGAGATTGAGGAGAGTCGTAGATTCTTATAAGTTCTTTTATTGGGGACTCTCTTCTTTGTAATCGAAGCGCTGAGTCTCTTTGCCAACTGGACTTCTTGCTCATGCACAAATGATGTGAGCAAGTTGGAGAGGGCTCGTACTTTCTTTTTAGATTTTTTTGGGGTTTTTTTTTTTAATAAATGAGAAAAACCTAGCTTACACAAGAAACAACTGAGTTCCTAAAGTTGAAAAGTTTTCCTAGGTTTGCCAATCTAGCCCTATGAAGCGAACTCGGCCAATTCAGCCTCCAGGTAAGGGTAGGATCACGAATGGACCTATTTGAAGGACCCTTGCCTAGAACCGTCTAGCTGTCTCCAGACTCTGGACAAGGCTTTGCTTCAGCACTGAGATGATCAAGGACAACGATTAGGTCACTTTCAGTTTACTTTCTTCCAAAAGGACTTAAAACAAGTTGGAAAATAAAGTAACTTTGCCAATTCTTAGAAAGTTTCTAAAAATTCAATTATGAGTATTTTCTAATTAGCAATCCATGCACTTTCCTAATCAAATTAAGGGTGGTTTAATATTCCATGCATGCACCTCCTATATCTAAAAGGATGCCAAAAATAGCATACACATAAAGCAATGTAAATAAGGAAAGTCAGAAAAGTTACCTTATATGGCGCTCTTCGGCAATGGCGCAAAAAATTTGATCGCAGCTCCAAGTGAAGAGGTTCGATTGCAGTAATAAAACTGGTGAGACCAGGTCGATCCATAGGGAGCATTAGAAATAAGGCTTTCCAACTTTGTCACCTACCCTGAATAAAATCTCATTTTAGCCTAAAATCTATGAAAGTACATTCATCATTCCTACTTTAAATTAAATACATTTTCAAAAATAAAAACTCCTAATTCAAAAAACCTAATCTAAAATGAATCACAGGTTGCTACAAAAGAACACACAAATTAGAACATCAAATTAGAAACAATCCAAAAATAAAACTTACCAAAAATAAAACTAAGAAGCTAAATTAGAAACAAAATGAACCTAAGTTAAAAACTAAATTAATCAAAACAAGTTCAACAAAGATTAGTAACAAATCAAATCAATCAAAAAGGAAACAACCTACTTTTTCACTAAGTTAATCAACTCCTTAAAGTTAAGGACTTTCCAAATAAATAAAGATTTTCAAATCATAACAGATTTAGAAAGCATTTAGTCAATCATACCTTAAGTTAGAATTTCCAAATCTTAAGAAGCTTCCTAAGTTAAAAATCGTCAATTAACAAAAATTAGAAAGATCTTTTATTTTTGGAAATTATCTAAACCACAACATTAGAAACTAATCCTAAAGTTAGAAAGTTAGTTATGCAATGTATGCCATTAGATGTCAAAAAATTCAAAGTCTGAAAAACTAGTATGTAGGGCTGTTTTATGCATGGTTTTTCCTAATCTAATGCAACCTTAAATTGAGTTTAATGGTTGGGTTTTGAACTATAATGATGTACGAATCAACTAAAACAAACGGAAGTGAAAAAGGAATTAAAACAAAGAAGATATGAATGTGTAAATATGACCTAAAAAACTAAAACAGGGCAGAAATTCTGCACACAGACAGCCTAACATGTCATGTTTAAGCCACTGGTTCACAAACCTCTTGAAGTATTTTTGCTCTGAGATTTTGGGACGTCATAGAACACATATTAAACTTCAATTTCTCCAAATTTCACGGAAAAATACCATGATTCGACTAGTTTACCCACTTCGGACTTTTTGCAAAAAAAGTGTTTCTGTGCAGAAAGTGGGTTGTTTGGTTGTTCAACATAGGTTCATCAAAACTGATTTTTAATTTCTGTCTTAAAGATCTGAAGGCTTCAATTTCCAGCCACCTAAACATGCACTAACCATATGATATGAAGATATATGCAATGAACTCTAATCCCAACCATAAACTATGCATAAAAATTAACATAATCGCATAAGAAGCTAAGAAGAAAAGGAAACAACTGCTTGAATTTAAATGTATGTAGTGCAAAAAAAAAAAAAGTTCAAATGTTTGGATTGCATAAAATCAAATGTGTGGCATTAACAAGAAATTAAATGTGTGGATTTTTCAATAAATGTAAATGTGTGGGAATTGCAACGAAAAAAATGTGTGATAAGTGTGCTCTTTCTTTTTATCTCAAACCGTGTTTATAATTATTTATTTCATGCCCTTAGGATCTTGGGTTGTCAATCCAAGAACAACAACAAAGAAAACACAACTTAAGTACTAATCACATAAGAAAAAGAATAATTAAAAAGAATCACACTTTTACTAATATGCAATGTTTTTACATAAAAGATGGAGCATATTAAAACTCCAAGAAAAACAATAACATATTAGGATGAAAGGAACCTCTCTAGTTGAAGCATCAAGTTGGGACAAGCCTTTTTGAAGAGAGATGAGCTAGGTAAAGGAGATGGGTAGAATGGTGGAGGAATTACATTAGTGAGGGGGTCTTTTCTTTCATGGAAGGTGGTGGACGTCCAACGCCTTCTTTAAATAGGGTATGGGCTGCCCTATTCTTTCTCTCTAGTCCCTACTTTGTTGCAAGAATCTTCTTCACTTTGTAAGTCTTCTCCTTTCTTTTCTCCATTCTTTCTTCATGCACTTGTCATATTTCCTTCTTTAGCAAATCTTCCATTTACTTCACATTTATGAGAGATACATGAGGTGGCAAACTCCAAGTTGGAATCAAGAGAAGATTGAATGCCCAATATGTGTAGATTCTTTCCACTTTTGTTCCTTTGGAAATCTTCTTTCTTGATTTGGCCCTTCATGGATTTTCTTTGATTATCTTGAATTATCTTCAAAATGAACTTGGGATTTTGTGCAAAGAAAGTGGACCCCACTCTTAGACGTCCCACATGTGTGACCTACACCTGTGTATGTGTGGGACCCTTTTTCTCATTTCCTGTAAGTAAAAAAAAAAATGAATTTCATGTGAAAGACAAATTTTCCCTTAATCCAAAATTGCATGATTGCGGTCCCATCTCTCATGAAATGATGAATAAATACACCTGATGATTAATTAATTTCATGAGAAAAACACATTTAAATGAAAATCTTTCCAAAAATAAATTTAAAAAAAATGTCAGGTTACATGATTTGATAAAAAGATGATGGGTTTTGAGCAAATTATGCATGAATGCACTACAATAGATAAAAAATGGATAAAATCATGATATGACATTAAATGAGGCTCTCTTGGCTTGATAAGTCCTTAAACTTACCAAAAATAACCATGAAAATATGCATTTTTGAGGACTTATCACTAGGCATGTAGCATTAAGTAAATTAGCACTTTTAAAACTAGCATTGTTGGAAGTAGGTGTGCCTCGTGGATAGGTTTTCAAAACTTTTGACCCGCTTGACTCAATGATCAATTACCAATGAGGCCAGAAAACATATCCAGGATCCAAAACCTCAAACTCATGATCAAGATCAGTAAAACACTATCTCTAAGATAAAAAATAGCAGCAACAAAACTATCCACAAAATCCACAACATACAAGGAATAGATCATACCTTGGAGGCTTAAGTGTGCACCAAGAGATGTATACAACTTGCTTAATGAAGAACTGTTTCTTTTGTAGCAAATTAAAGTCTTCAAGACCTAATTATCTTCCACACTATGACCCGATTCAGAACTCTTTTCTCAAGTAAAATGGTGGGATCTCTAAAAGAGAACCAACTAAAACTTCTATAAGCGAACCAGAAGAGAACGAGAAGAGAGAGAGAGAGAGAGGGGAGAGGAGAGAGAGGGGTGTGCAACACCTTGCACTGGGCATGGATTCCACATATGGACATCCAACCCCCTCTCTCCCTTATTTATAGCACTATACAACCTCCTCTTTCTAATTATTATTAGAAGTCTTACTTCCATAATAATTAGTAACTTTTTCTTCCTTCCTTTTAGAGTTCAAATAGAATTAGCAATGATCTAATAATAGAGCTACTATGGGGACTACTGGGGATTTCATAGATAGCTAGATCCAACTGACACACCTTGACCCCACATCTCATGTGAAATCCGGGTCCACAGTTAATTGCAAATAACTCAATTATATAAATGCAATTGCACTCTAATCTTATAAATAAATCACAAGAAGACCCTAGACTTCCCTATAACCACAAATAGGCCCCTCTATTCATATCCATGGATCAATTAGATTAAACATGCCCAACCAATATAGATCTACGTCTTATTATCTTTGAGACCCAATCAATCACAGTGGTCATCAGTACCATCCAATTAACTCTTAATTGAGATTGGTGCGCGCTTACTAATGATAAATCCATTCATTGGCACAAGAGGATAATAAGGATATATTCCATCTTGATAATTATATGTTCCCACAGTCCTACTACCACGTACCTAAGACATCGAGGTGCTGACCTACAATTGGCCTCACTCATTGGCGACTTAAAGTAAATGAATAGATAGAAACTTGAGTTTATTAATATCTCAGGATTAGGAGCCTATTGGTACAGAATTATAAGAGAAAATCATAAATCAAAGATTGTTCCATAAGGTGTATCTCATAGTCCTTCAATACATCCAATGTATCAGTACAATGATTCAGAGTCTTACACTCTGATGATTGAGAAAAATCACACTATCTCATGGTGATCGTAATGCTGCAATCTTGTTAGATGAGATGCCCAATCTCATCACCGGTTGTGAATCAATTTAGTATAAGATATGTGACATATGTCTCTCGCATGTGGATCTCATCCACACAAGTGTCACATCTAATATACTCGTGGGCTACAGTTCATCTCATGAACCATCAAGTCATTCGTATTGGTTATGTACAAACAAGTAATAAAAACACTGTTCATCTCATGAAAAGAAAGTATGATCATATTGAAATAAATCAATTTATTACATTATCTACTGGATTGAACTACACAATCTAACAAGCAGTTGGGTACGAAAAGATAGAAAATTAAAATGAACTAAGTATATTTCATCAGCGATGAGGTAATTCAGTTACTTACAGACTTTCCTCACAGTCGTAAGATGGGTCAATCTAGTTAGTCGGTTGGCCCATGTAACCTTTAAAGGAAACTAAATGTCATGTTTTGCCATTGATTTGACCTAGGTCCTTGACCAATTTTCATTCTAGAGTACACCCAGATCTGATAAAAGAGATAAAATCATTAGAACAACGAAACAATAAGGTTGTCATATATTTTACACAATGAAAGCATGAATTAAATAGATAAATTTCTCACTTGAAGAAGCTGGAGGGGGGCAGGGATGACTTAAAATTCTTCTCAAAAGCATCGCTTTTATCGGTAGGGTTAGGTATCTCACCCTTCTTAAGACCTTCCTAATGAATTCCCTTGTTTAACATTCTATACAAGCTGGCTAAACAACAATAGGCCCGTGCATAGGGCCTGAAATTTCTGAACAACTCCAAAATATAGGAGAGGCCTCCTGCTCCCAACAAATTACAAAGAAGTTTGACCGCAAAAAAAAAAAGCCCGAGTGTTGTACTTCTCCTCGGCTTCTGTCATTTTCTTATTTTGCTGTCATTTATTCGTCTTCTTTCTTTTCTACTTGTTCTTCTCCTTCAACTCCTCTGGATTGGGACGGAAGACACGTTCTAGCCATGTAAACTTTAGGGGAACCCCATTATAGCCTTCCTCTTTTTCAGGGATCACACCTAATAGCCCTTGACAGATCTCGTTGATCTCGTAGTGAGTGTATGTATGGCCTGTTACAGCTAGGTCATCTATTGGTAGGCGTAGATGTAGTCTACGTCCTCCAATGTAATCGTAGTCTCACCGGAAGGGAAATGAAAAGTATTGGTCTTCGGTCTCCACCTCTTGACCGGCCTCGTGATCAAGGCATGATCAATCCTTCCACCTCATTTGAGCTGGATGATATAGGCCTACATCCCTGACAATATGCATTTGTGTCTCATTTAGGTCTCACTTCCATAGTCAAGGTTAGGGGGGATGCATTTGTATGTCCCTAATTTCTATGCAAAAGATTCATGTCAATAACGTTAATAAATAATTGAAAGGAAGCTCAAGTGATTTGTGATTGTGTGGAAGAAAATATACCATGCCGCATTCTATAGCTGCGGATATGTGATGCTCTTGATCATATACAAGTCGATCTAGTTGAGCATTACTCATAGTAGTCTCGTTGTTGGATAGGTTATCTTGAGACATCTGTGTACGTCCAAATTAGACATATATAAATGACCCATATAGATAAAAAAAATTAGCACTTGTATGTTTTTTAAACTAATTAGTCACTAGGCTCATATATAATACATTTTACAAAAAAAGTTGAGAAAAGGCACATAGATAAAAAAAACTATATAGAAAACGATCACTTAATATATGTTCTTATGACCAATGATCACAAAATCTATCATAATGGCATGTTTGATGACTGACATGTGGATAGAAACTAATCATTCATTGTACAATGTAAAATTAAACACAGTATACAAATTCCATTCATTTATAAATTAGTAAAGTTGAGTAAGAATAGATCTCAACTTAAAATTCCCATTTTAAGTATGAGACTTAAAATTTCTGATCATGTATGCATATCCGTTTGATGTTTATGTAGCGGTTTTACGAATTCCATTGGAATTTTTCACAGGTTGTTTTAGAAAAGCTCTTGAATAGTTGAAAAGAGTCTATGGAAGGGAAAGACATGATTGACATTGAAATGCTTTTGGGAGATGATGCTTTTACTCTTACAGTGAGCTGAGTTTGCTCATGTTTGTTCTATAATTTAGTTTAACATTGTAAATTGTAGTTTAATAGTGCCTTTACGCTGGTATCAACAACTGTGTTTTTTGTGGAATGAAATGTAAGTAGTTCATCAGTTTAGCTGCAATTGTAGTTGATTATTTTAAGAGGGAATACAACGGTTGATAGATTCATTTGATGCTCTTCAATTCCCAACCAGCTAATGGACAATGGCAACTTGGCAATTGTTTTCTTGAAGTTCAAGTACTGGATAGGAGTCTATTGTTTATGTCTAAGTCAGTGTAACAGATGAAGGTGCAAATGTATTAATGAACCTTGACATGTGAATAGAGTTCTCAGATTCCAGTTTTTATCTCATTCAGTGTACTAGTTACATTTGATGTTTGGCTTGTTGGTCTCATATAACTGAAGGAGAAGATTGTGGGTAGGCATCTACCCATTAGCACCCAGATTGCATTGTCGGCCATATGATCCATTAAGGAAAAATAAACATGTGCACGATGTCAACTATAAATGTTGGATGATGAATTTTAGGTAAATGTTGGTCTATAAATTTGCCTTTTCATTTGGGGAAGTGACTGGGACTTGTTGAGAAAATATATGTCGCTTGTCAAAGTTTAGAAAACTTTCCTTGTTGCATTTTTAGTTGCTTGAATAAGCATCTTTGCTTTGAAGGTTAATTTAGGAACACAGTTAGTTGAACCGAAACAGTTGTGTGCATGCTATCAACCCAAACATTGAATGTTCAAGTGAGAAACAAATAGTCCTTACTGTTTTCAAGTATATAGAGGTTATTCTCAAGTAATAATCACAATACAGCAAGTTATAAATGACCATAAAATTTTAACTTTAGACTCTAATTTCCTCCACCATTTTCTTCACTATTTGCCTTCATCCAAATAGACCCTAAGCATTTTCAATAGAAGCCTATTTCTAAACACTATAAGGTAACCATTCACTTAGTGTTGTTGTCAAAGAAGTTAGAAGCCTCTCTCTCCATTTAAACAAATTTAAGATAATGGATTACAATAGGCAACATTAACAAATCAGAGACAATAGAGAAAAGCAACTCAAATAAACTCAATCTATTTAAACAAACACAAAAAAGGAGCAAGGAGAACAAAGTCAACTTCATTGTCGAAGACAATAACTATCAGACCCTGAACTAGATTAAATCGATTAGTGTTAATTAAGTGTGTGTTTAGTCTTAAGAGGGTTTAGTGATTGTTGGGATAGAATATGATTAGATCTATTCTTGGAAAATAGCTTTGGGAATTTTGAGAGCGTTGGTTTTAGTCAGATATGCTCAGAGACGCCATGAATGCACGTGTAAGCATGGGGGAACAATTCTAGATATCTTATTTAAATTGTGATTTTGATTTATTTTGAATGGTTTTATGATTCTCTACAACTTTCATATTACGTCCATCCTCGTTCGAAGCCCAGAAATCTGTGCTTTGGCCAAAAGGGGTAAAAATGTCTTTTCACACCCAAATCGTGACACAATTTTTGGAATCTCAAAAATTTGTCAAGAGTATACTTTTTGGAAACTAGATTTTTCGAGGATCATTTTGTCATTCTTCGTCGATCTCATCTGGGGCCCGCAAGAGCATGTTTTAGCCATTAAGTATTAGAGCAAATTGGGCCCCACTTTTTCACTTAACTCATATTAGCTTCTTCCCCACTCACGTTTCATACCTGAAACTTCAATTCAGCTCCAGAACTCAAAACCAGGGAGAAGAACCACCTTCCACTTCACCTTCCTTCTCTTGCATGTCATGGCTCTTGGACTTGGAATCGAAATCTGATCTCACCATTGTCTTCTCCTTCCTTCAAGCTTTAGCTGGACTCTCTTTGTACAAAAATCCTACAACTCCACCTTCTCCATTCAGCTGCTTCTCCTTTGTTTGGATAGCTCTAGGTAAGAACTTACTTTCTTGCTTTGAATGGAGTCTTTTTAGCTCCTAAGATACATGTTTTCCACACATGCAACACCCAATTCAAAATGGGTTGTTGGCTTTCAATTGGTTGAGTTTTGAGGTTTTCTTCTTGGGGCTTTTTGTAGAGTTTGGCTCAGCTCTTGGGTATGATTCTTGAGAAGTTTTTGGACTAGCATTTTTGGATCAAGGCAAGTGTTCTCTTTAGCTCTTCTAGTGTATGAAATGTTGGGCATCTTTTAGCTACAAATGGTTTGTTTTTCTTACATCAGTTTTTGAAATCAATTGATCTCAACATGGTGGTATGGTTTGAAATTATATTTTAGCTTGAGATGCATGTGTTATTTGTTTTATCCTGAAAAATTTTCCATTCAGTTGATTATGGATGGATGGAAGATTGGAAGAGTTGAAATGTGAATTACTTAAAAAGGGAGATTGTTTAGAATCTTGGAATGTTTACAATGAAGGATAAGAATTGGAAATGTACTTATGGAAATGTTTGCAAGCTTTAGAAGGGAATGGAAGAGAGAAGGAATCAAAAAAATTTCAAGGAGAATGGATTTCCCTGCACTGCACGGGTTCAGGCAGAGGCATGTCCGCTCGAGCGGAGCCTGCGCTCGCTCAAGCTAGCAAGCTTCTGTCTGGATGGGGACGCTGCCAGAAACCTGTTTGCTCAAGCGGATCCTGTTAGGGTTTTTGTGTTTTCCAATTTGATGGATGCATTATCATTTTAGCATCATTCGAATTTTCACATGAGCATTGAATTTGAAAAACTTTGAATCTTGATTTTAACATGCATTGTTTTAAAGCTTGTTGAACTTATGTTACATGCATGCTTTGGATTTTATGCATTAAGTTTTGGAAAGAAGATTTTCGAATCATGCAAGCCTTTTGATCCAGAGTTTTAAATCATCTTAGGCTTTGATAGGTTCATGTTTTGGAAAACACTTTCAGATTGAATAAAACATAAGTCTAAGCATGATTTCCTTGGGCCAGAACTCCCTCTAGTAAATTACTTTGGAGTAGCTTTTTACTTAATCTTTTTAGAAGGCAAAATGTTTTTTGTGCTATGGTACTTTTGCTACAGTGACTTCGGTCAACTGAACTTAAGATGTCGGTTAATCGAACCTTGACCGAACCCACTTCGGTTCACGTTTCAGAATGGTCAAAACTAGTCGTTTTTTGACCGTTGGGAGTTCGGTTAACCGAACCTGAAGCCGGTTAACCGACAAGCTAGCCATTGGACCACTTTTTTTAAATAAACAACTCATTCCTAAGACAAATTTGAGGAACCAAGAGGCCCTCTTAGAGGTGTTTTGAGGCCAAACAAAGGGGAATGAGCTAAGAGAGGTTACGGGGTCATAAAAGGAAACTAAAGCTTGGAATCATGAGTTAATCATCTAAGTAAGCTTAGTTTTTCTTATCATATGTTTTCATGCTTTGTTTAAATATTTGAAAAATCTATTTTAGCATGATATGTATGATGTGTTGAATCAATTACTTACATTTAATCTTTGATCTTATTTGTATTGGATTCTTCACCTTGATTCAAACCAAGTTTTTTTTAAATTTCATAAATCATGGTTTGCTAAAATCTTTGATTTCTTTTATAGCATGAATCATGTACATGGTTGAATCTACATATGTTGTTTTCAATCACATAAGAACAATGGTTAACCTAGTTGGTTTTTGAAAACAACATTATACATGCATCACATGTTTAGTCTTAAATAGTTTCATACAACTTGTGAGCCTTTGATTTTCATGTCATCAACAAGTTAGTATTTATACATGTGAGTTGCATATCACTTCAATCAAATCTCTTTGTTTGCCTTAAACTTTTAAATGCTTTGACCATATATTCATTAGACTCAATGTTTAAACTTGATTGAAGTTTTCACACAAACACCATGAGCATTCATCTTTTCATTTCATAGAGTGTTGTGTGAGTTTGATTTTTTATTTCATATTAGCCTATGTTAGAGGCAAATGTATTGAGCTTTAATTGTATCTCTTAAAGTGTTTGTGTAGACACTTATTTGAGAAATCATCTCTTCTAAAGGTTATTGCTTAGCCTAAGAAAAGCATAGCGAAGAGGTTATTGCTTAGCCTAAAGAAAAGCATTTTGTAGAGGTTATTGCTTAGCCTTAGAAAAGCATTTTGTAGAGGTTATTGCTTACCCTAAAAAAGCACATTGTTAGAGGTTACTGCTTAGCCTATTGAAAAGCATAGATAATGAAAATACGGTGGGGTGTAGGATCACAAGCCGGTAGTGGATGTAGGCATTGAGGCCGAACCGCTATAAATCTTTGTATTGTGGTTAAGTTGTGGTGATTATTATTGATATCTTCCACATTGTTTTTTGTAATCATCATTAGTGACTAAGTTAACTCTAAGAAATTAAAATCTGGCAATATTGTCACTAATTAGAAGCTCACCCTATTCACCCCCACCCCCCTCTTTAGGGTTTCGATCCCGGACTTTTAGATCCTGAGTTAGCTCGAGCGAACACACTTCTGGATGCGTCCGCTCAAGCGGACTGTTCACCGCTCGAGCGAACGTGATGCCATTCCTGAATTTCGTACATGAAGAGGAAAATTTGATTTTTGTGGAGATTTTTAAGAGGATGAAAACCGGACTATGTTAAGTGGCTTTTAGCTTGATATTGTGCAATTAAAACTTAAAATATCTTATAACTTCGGGGCACCAAACCATCTCTAAACACCGATATATGGGTTTCAAGTACACAAGATCAAATGAAGTGTCTTAGCATGGACTTGACTGGCTTGTTGAATCTCAATCTTGACACAATGAATATCGCTTCGCACTTGTTTTGCCTTGCAAGTTTTAGTTTTGTTTTAAATTGTTTCAAGAATGTATAATGGGGATCACTTCTTCACCTTCAGGTTGCTATAGCTTATGCTATTCTTGTTTAGTCTTGTCTTGTTTTATTTTGGTAAGTGTATACCCCTTATTTTCAATCAGCTTTGTACAAGTGTTATTATGTTTTGTGTATTCATGAATTCTATTGAATACCACTGAGCTTGAACTGTCCCTTCAGTCTAATCCACTAGTTCGGGGGTCCTTAAACATATGGACTATTTGTAGATTAGTTGTGTATTTTATACACATCTTTGCTTTATTCCGGCTCCGCGGACGGTTTCCGCCCACCTTGTGTGGCTTAGGCTTTTGCTTTGTTTTGTCTCGCCTTGCTTTGTCTTTGCTTACTCTTGTCATCATGTATGACAGAGAAAGGATGAGCTCAATGTGGATCTACGAATCATGATATTTTTATATACTCATGCTAGTTTTATTTTGTATATCATTCCAGCATTGTTTTGAATTCATTAAATGGCTTAAAGCATTGTTGTTTCTGAATTTAAAATGATTTATATTCATGTCCAAATTGATCACTTGCCAGACCGTTGTATCTGATCCCCTTGTTTTGGTGCTCAGGTGCAGGCGCAGATACCTTTGAGGAGCGCCAAGAGGAGGCTGTTGAGCTGCCCCCAGCTTTCGAGTGGCAGCCCGACGATGTCATCTAGACGTCGGGCGGGATCTTGAGACGCGGGTTAATTGCGTCTAAATGAACTTGTTGGAACTCAAAGAGTTCAATTCCAGAAAACTCAGTTCAGAGAATTCTGAACTTCTGGGAGCAACTTAGTTAGCCTACAGGCTGACCAACACCTGACCGACATTACTGGGCTGAATCTCTCAAGAGATTTCAGTTTCTATAAAGCTTACCGAATTGGGTTCGGTCAGCCGACAGTGAAGGCTAGGTCGACCGACAGTCGACCGAACCACCTAACCGAGTGATCTGAGAGATCATTTGATGCTCTTTGGAATTGGAACCGAGGGACAGTCGAACCGAGTTTGGTTAGCCGATACTGTAGGTTCCGTCGACCGACACCTGGCCGACGAGGTAACTGAGTTTCCTTGAGAGAAATGTCAGGATGTGTATCAGTAAACTGAGCTTCTGGAAAGCCGACCGACAAAGCTCGGTCAGCCGACAGGTGACCGACATTGTAGAGGTTTCAGAATTTATTCTGATATGTTTTTAAACCTTCATGAGTGTTAGCTAAACTTATGTGAATGTAAATTTCACTAAAAAGTGATGTTGTCTAGAATAACACATACACTGCATAATGAGCGTTTCACCCGAATGTTGTTTTAGGAAAATTTTAGTGTTTCAGACTTGAGTTGGCTTGTCCTCTCACGTCTAGTACTGTTATGCTCCTTGTTGAGCTACCATGAATTAATGAAGTGATGTCACGCCCCCAAACCCGGACCCTACAACGGCCCGACCTTGGGGGGGCGTGGAATCGGGATTTAAGTAATAATTGTATTCCTCCCAGGATCCGCGTGAGTGAGGATGACAATTCCAACTCATTCTGAATATTTTGCGGAAGCTTACGTGGCGTTGCGACTCAGATTCCGTGGCCATCGGATCCCGCATCGCACTCAACCGCTAGCATATAGCTATTGTATCAAGAATCATATCAGACTGGAACAAACCATCACATTAAAAATACAGAGCTGACAGTAACAGGATATTTCATTCCCACATATGTTCAAGTTACAAGTATCAATGTGCATTAATTAAAAATCCCAGAGAACAGGCTAATAAAAGCCATACAAATAACAAGCTACATAAACACTACCCCACATGTGACGTAACTTAGATGTCGAGCTAAATGTCTACATGACATAGTCGACGCTACAAATCTGCAACTCATGGCTCCACAGCCAACACGTGTACTCAGCTCGGAGCAAGGAAATCTGGACCTGAGTACCAAAAGAGTGGGTCAGACACGACGGTCTGGCAGGTGGATGAAAAGATATAAACGATAATCTGAATAATAAAACATATGGTAAATCATGGTATTCGATTAAGAGTTGCATAGATTTAAAACCAGTGTAAACATGTATATCTGACAAAACATGTATTCATTTTAAAGCATGTGTAAAAGCATATATATATCTGGTAAAACATGCATTCCTTTAAAACAACTGTAAAACATGTATTCCTTTAAAACGACTGTAAAACATGTATTCCTCACATTGCAAACCCAGTCCATAGGCGGACCCTGCAAATTGCCCTTCTTCAGGGGAGCCACAATCGTGGGGAACAGATTGGCAACCACACTAAAGCTAAATCGTCTCTATCACTAATGTGATGAGAGCACGATCGGGCGTTGGTCTCTAACACGCGAAGTGACGAGAACCAACATTATACATACATATACATATAGCTAGACAAAACCACGGCCGCGGAACCGGGTAATCGGGACAGGATCCAAGCTGCAGCTGGCGGGAGCACGAGGGGGAGGCCCAAGTCAATTGGTCAGACTGACAAGGACGTCCAAGCTTAGTGGTGCCGACTCATAGGTGACATGAGAAATCAAAACATGTACAAAACTATATCAGTATAAAACACTCGGGCAGGCGGGATACAGTGCTCGTAGGCACACATATCACTATCTTTTCATGCATAAACGGGGCTGGCAGAACATACCAGGTGTATAAATCAGAATTTGAGATAAAACCAGTCGGATCGGGTAATTATACATATACTCTGAGTAAAACAATGCAATGAATCCTTATACCATTAGGGACTATATATTGGGGCATCCATATTCAAACAACATGTGTAAGGATCTTGTATGACTATTATTACCCTTAGTATGGTACTCAAATGATAGAGGACATACTAAGCTTCCTTATGCAAGTTGATGAATCCGAAAGTCCCAATACCTTTCCGAAATGGTGTCTCTTTCTATGTCAATCTCCTTATGTCATCCCCTGGGTCTTTCCAAGGTGGTAAGGCATCAGAACAACCCATCCAAACCTTTAAATACCATATCTGAAACCAATAGAAAAGACTCAGGAATTCTGGGTGAAACTCGGTCACCTGGCGGTTAGCCGCCGGGGTGTTCGGCGGTTAGCCGCTGGATGACCGCGGCGCTGACCGCGGTTCACCCTGCTAAAATATAGCATTCTGTGTTTCTAACCATGCATTTCGGCTACCTGGCGGTCGCAGGGTTTTGGGGTGGCGGTTAGCCGCTAGCTGACCATGGGGCTGACTGCGGTTCACCTGTCAAGACACAGCATTCTGTGTTTGTAACCGAATCTGGGTCGGCTAGCCGCCGGTCACTTGTCGGCTAGCCGCCAAGGTGACCGCCCGCTGACCGCCCAGCTGTGGGAACTCTGCATCAGGTGCAGATTTCAGCTCTTTCCTTCCCATCCCTTTTTACCTCAACTTCACCCATTTCCTAACATGAAATGGGTCTATTCTCTTCCATTCCACATCTCATTCTTTTCTCCAACCACCATTCCATCAATGCATTGATTCTCCTTCCAATACAAACCTCATTCAATGCAAGTACAAATCTCATTCATGAAATCCATAATGGCAAAACATGCTTTAATAGATGAATGCATACATTCTCATGAAAATTGGCTAAGAGAAAATCTTATCAATAAGCATATTTCCAAAAGCATTATGAAACATAGGAAACTAGAGGAAGATGAATAGTAAAATACACATTTTCAATAAAACAAAAACTCATTCAAATCAAATCTATTCATTCACTTGCCTTGGTTTCCAAAGTAGCTAATCAAGCTCCTAATCACCCTCTCAAGCCACAAAGCTCCAATCTATACAAAACCCCAAAATAAACCCATCTTAGAACCCTAAAATGGCAAACCAAAGAACAAGAAGAAGAGAGCTCCCAATAGAGAAGGTAGAGACTCTCTAGAGCTAGGAGAACACAAATCTAGGAGATTGAAAGGATTGCTTACTTGGAAGTGCTTCAAATGAAGAAGACTAGCTCAAGGAGAACCTCAATGTGGCTGGATTTCTCTTCTAATGGCATCCATAGAGAGCTTGAGATGAGGGGAAGAAGGAGATGGGCACAAATCTTTCATTTTGGCAAGCTTGGAGGTGGGTCTTGTGAGAAAACAAGAAGAAGAAGAGGAAAGGGGAAAAACCCTAAGGAGAGGCTCCTCTCACCCTCTCATTATGCTAGAACCAAATGGGGAAGAAGGAGATGGGCTGGCCTTTTTGTAAAAAGGGTGGGTGTGGGTCCCACCATCACTTAAACTTGTCGGGATTAAAACATCGGTTTCTGGGCCCCGGATGAAATCGACGAAGAAGAGAAAAATGTTCCTCATAAAATCTATTTCTCAAAAAGTATAATTTTGGCATGGTTTTGAGATCTTGGAATTTGGGTCCAGATTTTTGTGTAAAAAGACTATTTTACCCCTATCATTAGCAAGGTAGGGTTTAGAGGTCTCGAACGGAAATGGAGCAAATAAAAAAGGTTGTCGGAAATAATAAAATACATTAAACGAAGCAAATTACCGATTTCCGGAATTATTGCATAAATCCCAAAACTAATTAAAACACAATAAACGAACCCCCAAAATCACACAAAACTCACAAGGGAAACCCCCAAAGGTTCCACTCAATCAAAAGAGTTCTCAAAATCATTCAAAGTTATAAAAAGCTATTCTAATCCAGATTTGACCAAATTCCGTTAATCCCACCTTAGAAAACTAATCCAAAATTAAGAAGACACTAATCCCAGAAATTAGGGGTCGGGTTCTCACAAGTGAAATGAAATAACTGAACCAATGTAATGAATTAAAGAACAAATCTGCTGAGTAGATGGAGAGTTTCGGAGCTCCGTAGGACCGGTGCTCTCTGATCATGACACCGGTGCACCCACACATTTGAAAAGTCACTTAATAAAGTGTATAATATGAAATGAAATGAGTCCTTCTAAAGGCTGGGTCATGAATGGTGTGCCCTTCCGCCTATGCCATAGAGGACAATGAAAGTTACTTGATAAAGTGTACTAAATGAAATTGAATGCTTCTTTCAGGGAAGAACTAAATGAAATTGTAATTGTTTACTGATTCGATTTGAATTGTTTAGAATTGCTAAACATATCGTTATCATAGAATTGTGTATACATTGTTGAATCGTCGTGTTCACAGTGTTATTGATGACATTACAGGCCAACTTGCCCTTCCTGATAATGCAGAGGCAGCGTCGCCAGTGGAGGAGGCCAATCCGGTTCCTCCAGGAGGATTAAACGAGTGGACGTAACTCGGAGGGCATTATTAGAACATTTTGAAATGTTTTGGATATAGATTCTTTTTTATGTGAATAGTAATCACCTGCATTGTACTTGAATATGCATGGTTGACTTGAACTCGATATGAAAAGAGATTTGTAATTAAACTTTACTCTTATGTAAAGAACTTGTACAGGTTAAAGTTGATTGTTAATGTATATATATATTTCTGCAAAAATGTACATTTGACAGGTATATGTAAGATCCCTTGTGAATCTCGTGTTGATTTCGGTGATGCGAGGTTTATGGGAGTAAGTATGCAATCGCGACTCAGAGTTTGGCCGTGGTAACCCTAATCTGGGGCCCGGGTCGTGACATACTTATTGTATGATATGAGAGCTAAGTTAATAAATTAAAAGACTTAGCGAATTGTAGGAACGAAGTGAGGAACGTTACATTTCGTACCAATCCAATCTTGGATTTGATTTAAATTTCATTATATGTGATATATATGTGATGGAAGTGTTGAGATCTATGTATCTTACCTTTCGTATTGTTTACAGCATGGCTGCATCTAGATCAAATCCAAGAAGTGATGACTTTATTGAGGTTGTCATCACATCTCCTCCTATATCCGATGTGGATGCACGGATGACTGCCATTCTTGAGCAGTTAGTAAAAAGCAATGAGCCCTAAGTTACTATGCACAACATAGAGAGGCACAGCAAGTTATGCAAGAGCAGCATAGAGAGCAATTGGCCAAGAGCCATGAAGCGCAAATGGGTATGTAGGCCCAGATTGCCTCGCTAATACATGCACAGAGCCAATTGCAGGCTCAAGTACAAGTACCACCATTGCCACCAGTTCAGCCACCTACTCAGGTTGGAACACAAGTGGTGATACAGTCGAAGGAGAAAGATCCTAATGTCCTGTACGAACAGTTCAGGAAAAGAGGAGCCACAGAGTTCCGAGGTACTGAAAACGTACTGAAAGCTGATAAGTGGCCAGAACACATCGAGGATGTGTTTGGTACAGTCACCTGCACGCAGAAGCAGAAGGTTGCGCTCATTTCCTCCATGTTACGAGAAGTAGCGAAGATATGGTGGAAGAGTGTAAGTGAGGCAATTTCCAAATTGCCAGAAGCAATTATGTGGGAGACTTTCAAATAGCACTTCCAAAGAAAGTTCGTCCCAGAGCACATAAGGCAGAAGAAGGAATCAGAATTCCTACATCTGAAGCAAGGTCAAATGATCGTGTCGATTTATGTCCACACTTTTCTGCAGCTGTCTAAGTATGCTACCGATTTAGTAGATACGGAAGACAGGAAAGTGGAGAGGTTTTTCAATGGCCTAAATACCACATATAAGAAGACGGTGTTGGCAAATAAGCCTACCACATTCGATGATGCCGTTGATAGAGCCTACACAGCAGAAGAAGTTCATAGAGGAGAAATGGCTGAAAAGGAAAGTGCAAAGAGGAGTAGTAGTGAGAAACCTGCAGGCTCCTGGTTTAAGAAAGGAGGACAATTCAAAGGCAAGAATAAGAAGCAGAAATTTACTACTAGGGCTGAGAATAAGCCAGTCTGTGAGACATGTGGAAATGCTTACAAGACTGAGTTGTGTTGGAGGACCACTGGAGCTTGTCTTGTTTGTGGTTCATTGGAACACAAAATGGTCCAATGTCCAAGAGCAAGGAGAGATGATAGAGCTCCAAATCGACAGCCTGCTCAAGGACAAGCAGCACTCCTTGCTCCTCCACAACGATTAGCTTTGCCAGCTCCTCCTAGGCAACCACAACAACAGGGCCAGCAGCGTCAGTGGCAAAGGCAACAACCTAGACAGCAACAGCAGAGGCCACAGATGGCTGGAAGGGCTTATGCTCTTAACCGAGAGCAAGCTAATGTTGCAACCAATGTGGTTGAAGGTATAATCCTTATAGATAATAAACCTACGGTTGCATTATTTGATCCCGGTTCTACGCATTCATTTGTAGCACCTGTATTTGTATGTAATATGCGAGACTGGATAATGCAATTGCCATATGATTTTACTGTATCTGCTCCATTAGGGAGAAGAGTAGTATGTGAATTGTACGTCCTCCAATGTGACGTTAAAATCGGGGAAGTAGCAATGCCAGCTGATCTTGTTATATTAGCCATGAATGACTTTGATGTAATCTTTGTCATGGATTGGCTTGGGAAGTACAGGGCTTGTTTAGACTGTTTCCACAAAATCATCACCTTTAGGGTTTATGAGGCCAATGCCAGTGTACTCTTTGAAGGCACTCAAAAGAGGTTCGATACACGGCTTATTTCAGCACTCAAGGCTGAACGAATGATGCATATTGGTTGTGAAGGCTACATTGCATTCATTTCAGAAAAGAAGCCAGAACATAAATTAGAAAATATCCCTGTCGTTTGTGACTTTCCAAACGTGTTTCCCGATGAAGTATCAGGTCTACCTCCAGCAAGGGAAGTGGACTTTACAATCGTACTTGTGCCCGGTACTGCACTGATATCCAAGGCACCTTATCGAATGGCACCATCCGAGTTGTATGAGTTGAAGAAACAGATACAGGATTTGCTAGACAAAGGTTTCATTAGACCGAGTGTCTCACCGTGGGGAGCACCTGTACTGTTTATGAAGAAGAAAGATGGCACCTTTAGGATGTGTATCGATTATAGGCAGATAAATCAAGTGACAATCAAAAAAAAATATCCACTGCCTAGAATCGATGAATTGTTTGATTAACTCTAAGGTGCAGCGTATTTCTCTAAGATTGATCTTCGATTTGGATATCACCAGATACAAGTTAGAGATCAAGATGTACAGAAGACTGCATTCAGGACTCGTTATGGACACTATGAATTTTTAGTGATGCCTTTTGGTCTAACCAATGCATCTGCAGTTTTTATGGCTCTAATGAACAGAGTGTTTGCCTCATACCTAGACTAGTGTGTTGTGATATTTATCGATGACATCTTGGTATGCTCAAGGTCAGAGAGGGATCATTCACATCATCTGAGAACGACCTTGCAGATACTGAGAGAGAATCAGTTATATGCAAAGCTCACGAAGTGCGACTTTTGGTTGCAGCAGGTTGCATTTCTGGGTCATATCATTACCAGAGATGGGTTAGCTGTTGATTCAGCTAAGATTGAAGCGGTTAACAATTGGCAGAGTCCGAAGAATGTACCAGAGGTTCGGAGTTTCTTGGGATTGGTGGGCTACTATAGGAGGTTCATAAAGGACTTCTCCAAGATAGCAGCTCCGTTGACGAAACTGACTCGAAAGGAAGTTCCATTCCATTGGAATGATGTATGCGAGTCTAGTTTCCAGACTCTGAAGCAGAAGTTAGTATCAGCCCCAATCTTGGCTTTACCTGAAGGAAGAGGAGGATTTGAGATTTACTCAGATGCCTCAGGTATTGGATTGGGATGTGTGTTGATGCAGAGAGGTAGGGTAATTACCTACGGCTCGTGTCAATTGAAAGAGCACGAGAAGAACTATGCGACACATGATTTAGAGCTCGCGACTGTTGTGTTCGTGTTAAAGCAATGGAGACACTATCTGTATAGAGAGACTTTTGAAGTCCATTGTGATCACAGAAGTCTCCAGTACTTGTTCACTCAAAAGGATATCAATCTGAGGCAACGCCGTTGGCTAGAGCTCATCAAGGACTATGATTTTCTATTCACATACGTCCCTGGAAAGGGTAACGTTGTAGCTGATGCTTTGAGTCGCAAATCAGCTCACTTAGCGTCATTGGTGGGTGAATGGACTCTGATTGAAGAATTCAAAGATTGGGATGTGTCCATTGAATTCGTGGACAATCGAGTAATGATTGCAGCGATGTCAGTATTCGAACCGTTATTAATGCAACAGATAAAGGATAGGCAGTTCGATGATCCTGAATTACTCAGAATTCTGGATAACATGGCGGCAAGGCCAGATTTCGTGTTGGTAGCAGGAGTTCTCTACTTCAGAGACAGATTGTGTGTACCAGTATAAGAGGATTTGAAGCAGGCAATAATGCTTGAAGCTCATCACACCAGATATTCTGTGCATCCTGGAAGTACGAAGATGTATAGAAATCTTAAGGGCAGGTTTTGGTGGAATAATTGAAGCGGGAGATAGCGAGTTATGTGTCTTCCTGCTTGACTTGCCAGCATGTGAAGTTTGAACACAAGAAGCCACCAGGCTTGCTTCATCCATTGTATATTCCTAAATGGAAGTGGGAATATCTCACGATGGACTTTGTGTTTGGCTTACCGAGGATGCAGAGACAACATGACACCATTTTGGTGACTGTGGATCGTCGTACGAAGTCCGCACACTTCCTTCCATTTAGAAAGGATATGGGTTTCAGTGATATGTCCAAATTGTTTGTCAAGGAGATTGTTAGATTGCATGGAGTACCGATCTCGATCGTTTCTGATCGAGATAGTCGGTTTGTCTCCACATTTTGGCAAACATATCAGAATTCTATGGGGTACGAGACTTCATTTTAGTACCGCAAATCACCAGCAAACAGATAGACAGTCAGAGAAAACAATTCAAACTCTTGAAGACTTGCTTCGTGCCAGCGTTGCAAACTCTGGGAGTGATTGGGATGATCACCTAGCTTTGTGCGAATTTGTGCGAATTTGCGTACAACAACAGCTATCACTCCAGCATTAAAATGGCACCATTTGAAGCATTGTATGGTCGGAGATGTAGGACTCTAGTTAGCTGGGAAGAAGTTGGAACTCGAAATTTCCACGGTCCTACGATCATTGCTGAAACAGCAGACAAAGTGTAGAAGTTGCAAGAACTGTTGAAAATTGCTAGATCAAGGCAGAAAAGCTATGCTGACAATCGTCGGCGTGATCTGGAATTCATCGTTGGTGATTTAGTCTTTTTGAAGACTTCTCCAATGAAGGGCACCATCAGATTTAGACAAAAGGGTAAGCTTTCTCCTAGATTTATCGGACCCTTTAAAATCCAAAGTAGAATTGAAAATGTGGCTCATCACTTAGACCTTCCAGCTGAACTCTCCGGCACCCACAACGTTTTTCATGTTTCAATGCTTCGAAAGTATGTGTCAGATCCTTCACATGTTATTCGTCATGAAGAGATCCAAGTGTTACCAGACACTGCATACTTTGAGAAGCCAGTTCGGATCATAGATACCAAGGAGCTGGTTCTGCATATAAAGACAATCAAATGGGTCAAAGTGCTTTTGGCACATCATGGACCGAACGAAGCCACATGGGAGCTTGAAGAACAAATGACTCGAAAGTATCCGAGCTATTCGTTCAGGTAATTTTCATTTAGAATTATTTACTTGATTTATATTGCATTTGGAGGACCGAATGATTTTAAAAGTTTAGGGAAATGTAACACCCTGTTCCAAGTTAATCAAGCTTAACTCTAATTAATCGGGATTAATGCTAATTTAATGCGTTTTAAGGAATTAATGTGGCTTAAGGGCCAAATTGAATTGAAATTGTCTCAAATGAGCAATTTGAGCTTAATGATAAGGTAATGAATGTATTGAAGTGATTTTAGGCATAGATTGAGGGATACGAGGACTTTTTTGTAAATACGAATTTCCTCGTATTTCGTCGAATACGGAAACTCTTGATACCCGCACGTGTATCTCGAAGAGTACGTTAGTTTCCGTAACTGTAGCGATTCCGTTCGACGTGAATTGGATCAAATGACCATTCATTTGACTCAAAATGAGAATAAGGGAAATGAGAAGGGCTTAATTGCAAATTTTGGCTTATTTAGATTGACATGAACTCATATGAGTTCATTCTCTCATCTCCCAGCCGACCTATATTTTTCTCTCTTTCTCTTCTTCTTCTTTCTTCCAAATTTCTCTCCATCCAATGTGGTTTGGAAGCTTGAGAAGTTGGTTGAAGAGGAACTCCATCTTCATCTTTATCATCTTCTCCATCTTGTTCTTTGATTTCTGAAGTTTAGAGCTTGAGAAAATCTCAAGAAGTCCTTCAAGATACTACAAGTAAGTGGTTTAGATTGCTTATAGAGTTTCTCAACCCTTCTTAGTGATTTGGAATGGTTTTTAGTGCAAAGAACTCATTGGAGTTCCATTTATAGGTCGAATTGGTTCTAGGAGCAAAAAGGGGTTTGCAATTGGAGTTTTCATCTTGAATTCAAGCTAGTAAAAGAGGTTCTTGTTAGTTAATCTCCAAACAAGGCAAGTATATTCCATTCTCATGATTTAACATGTAATTGAACTTGTTGGAACTAAAAGAGTTCAATTCCAGAAAACTCAGTTTAGAGAATTCTGAACTTCTGGGAGCAACTCAGTTAGCCTACAGGCTGACCGACACCTGACCGACATTACTGGGCTGAATCTCTTAGGAGATTTCAGTTTCTGTAAAGCTTACCAAATTGGGTTCGGTCAGCCGACAGTGAAGGCTAGGTCGACCGACAGTCGACCGAACCACCTAACCGAGTGATCTGAGAGATCATTTGATGCTCTCTGGAATTGGAACCGAGGGACAGTCGAACCGAGTTCGGTTAGCTGATACTGTAGGTTCGGTCGACCGACACCTGGCCGACGAGGTAACCGAGTTTCCTTGAGAAAAATGTCAGGATGTGTATCAGTAAACTAAGCTTCTGGAAAGCCGATCGACAAAGCTCGGTCAGTCGACAGGTGACCGACATTGTAGAGGTTTCAGAATTTATTCTGATATTTTTTTAAACCTTCATGGGTGTTAGCTAAACTTATGTGAATGTAAATTTCACTAAAAAGTGATGTCGTCTAGAATAACACATACACTGTATAATGAGCGTTTCACCCAAATGTTGTTTTAGGAAAATTTTAGTGTTTCAGACTTGAGTTGGCTTGTCCTCTCACGTCTAGTACTGTTATGCTCCTTGTTGAGCTACCATGAATTAATGAAGTGAAATGGAATGAAGTGAAATGAGATAACTGAACCAATGTAATGAATTAAAGAACAAATCTGCTGAGTAGATGGAGAGTTTCGGAGCTCCGTAGGACCGGTGCTCTCTGATCATGACACCGGTGCACCCACACATTTGAAAAGTCACTTAATAAAGTGTATAATATGAAATGAAATGAGTCCTTCTTAAGGCTAGGTCATGAATGGTGTGCCCTTCTGCCTATGCCATAGAGGACAATGAAAGTCACTTGATAAAGTGTACTAAATGAAATTGAATGCTTCTTTCAGGGAAGAACTAAATGAAATTGTAATTGTTTATTGATTCGATTTGAATTGTTTAGAATTGCTAAACATATCATTATCATAGAATTGTGTATACATTGTTGAACCGTCGTGTTCACAGTGTTATTGATGACATTACAGGCCAACTTGCTCGTCCTGATAATGCAGAGGCAGCGCCGCCAGCGGAGGAGGCCAATCCGGTTCCTCCAGGAGGATTAAACGAGTGGACGTAACTCGGAGGGCATTATTAGATCATTTTGAAATGTTTTGGATATAGATTCTTTTTTATGTGAATAGTAGTCACCTGCATTGTACTTGAATATGCATGGTTGACTTGAACTCGATAGGAAAAGAGATCTGTAATTAAACTTTACTCTTATGTAAAGAACTTGTACAGGTTAAAGTTGATTGTCAATGTATATATATATATATATTTCCGCAAAAATGTACATTTGACAGTTATATGTAAGAGCCCTTGTGAATCTCGTGTTAACTTTGGTGATGCAAGGTTTACGGGAGTAAGTATGCAATCGCGAATCGGGGTTTGGCCGTGGTAACCCTAATCTCAGGCCCGGGTCGTGACACATGTACTGGAGCACTTGTTCAAGGTCAGTCTCGACAATAGAAAGGAAGAGGGCAGGAAGGAATGAGAAGAAAGAGGGTTCGAGCCCTAATAGCATTCGCGAATAGGGTCGGCACTGACCATGTGCCAAATTGGTAGAAAGAAAAGGATTTTTCAACCGAATTGCTTTAATTGGTGCAACAACAACTAAAGTTCTTGATCGGGTCCCATGTGCGCATTAAGTATTTTTTTCGGTAAAACCCCCTTATATTTATTTTCAAAAGAAGTAAATTGTTATTATGTGGAGACATTCACTTGAATTATAAATGATTATTTTGGATGCTTAATTGTTATTTGATTACTTACCGAGCCCCAAACTCATCCCCCTCCAGTTTTCATTTTGTCTAGGAATTTTTTATGTGCTTGGGATTTGAGATGTGTAAGTGAGAGGTCCAAAAATTTAAGGAAGCTTAGAGACTTGATTTTTTTTTTCTTTAAACAAGGACTTTTTTAGATTCAATTCAAGTGATGTAACATGGCCATTGAACATTCTTTTATAATATTGTGCATAGTTGGTTTTTTTTTAATTAATAAAGAATTTTAGTTTAGCTTCGTGTTTTAATTTGATTATATTTAAATGGGACCATCGTAGCCTGAAATCGGAGGGTCCCAAGGGCCTTGAGTCTCTGGCCATACACTGATGATTTCAATGCATAGTTATATGCCCTTGTTTGTATCTATGGTTATCTTAATTATGCTAGATTGGTAGATGCTTGTTTGACTCGTTGGGCTAATAAGTATGGTTTATTTTCTCGTACTGCTTTTAATATCGTTATGATTGGATCCATTGTTCTGCACTCATCCATCTGTCTGTCACAGGGCTATTTTCTATAACTATTGTTTAATATTACATTTTATATTATTTAAGATTGATGCTTGCCAGATTTTGTCTAATACTGCATGTTGATGCTAGCAGGTAGTAGGTACCACTTCCGCTAGGGCGAAAGATAAACAACTACGTGTAACTAGGGGATTAGCTAGAGTGATGCACTGGACCCGGCTTTTGATAGTTGTCCTGTGTTGAGCGTCATTTCATTCATGAGATAGTTTACTTCCTTATATTTTTGTATTTCAACCCTACATGGCTAAAGTTGTACTTGATTAATGTTTTAAAAGATGCTGTAACTATACTATTGATAATTTTAATATAATTATGCTTTGCTCTGACATTCATCATGGAAATTTTTATGGGCTTATTTTCAGAATTGCATGATCATTTGATATATCTATGACACGGCCCAGAATTCGATGGCCCACAAAATCGAGGGCGCAACACCATCTACTTCACTCCGTTAGGGCTTGTTTCTTTGCTAGAAATTTTAAGAAGAATTTGAGGTGGTGGGGTTTTTTTTAACATAATGTAATGGCCTGTCCACTGACATTTACAAATGCTATTTTCTTCACATGAAATTCAAATTTTCAACCACCTAAAAGGTCTCAAATGCCCTGCTACGATTTTGAAATTCTAGGCCCTTTGTTTTTTAGTGGAATTTCTAAAGGGTCTCTTGCTCTAACCACATCTATGGGCCAATTTGGCAATTTACTAGGTTAGTAAAAGTAATGTAAATTCTCCATTTTTCAGACAAGGGGCCACATCAAAAGTACACATCTTCAGAATTCCCTCATTCTTTTTTTTTTTTTTTTTTAATGTAAGAAAAAACGACCTCCTTTCTCCAAAAAAAAAAAAAAAAAAAAAAAAAAAAAAAAAAAAAAAAAAAAAAAAAAAAACTCAATTTTTTATACAAAAGTAAAAAAGATTTCCTAGCAATCCACTAAAGACAAAATACAATCATAACCCTCTTATATTTAATTCTCTCTTAATTTGATGCTTTACATTACTTTTACTTTAATAATAAATTGCCAAATGGGTCTTTAAGGCCTAATGAATGTTAAATATTGCATATTTTATCCCTCATTAGTTCGATTTTTATTTGCATCTCATATGCATATCATTTGCTTTACACGAAGATTTTATCCTTCTATCACATTAACGGATTATCGGATTATCATGCATAAATCCGATTATTTATAGTGCATTTTTATGTAATTTTTCTTGTGTAGGTGGACCCCGCAACTATCCCAACCTTCCGGCTAGTGTCCTAAGGCATCAAGAAGAGATTTTAATAAAGAAATCTTGATGAAGAAATCTTAGAAAGAGTTGAAGATGAAAGGATATGAGCCAATCAAAAGCCTCCATATTGAAGGACCACATAACACAAAAGGCACATATACTTTTAGCTTTTGAAAGGAAAGTAACCAATCAAAATAAAGCAATCTATATGAAAACAAATGAGCCAATCAAAAGCCTTCAATTACAACCAATCAAATGAAAGCAATCATTGTGAAAAGAAATGAGCCAATCTAATGTCCTCAATGTTTCTATAAATCGGAATGTATTTGTAAAGAGGAAAATGGTTTTTTGTGGCAAGTTAGTCTTTTGGCAATTTTATTCTACCTTCTCTATACTTTTAGATTGTAATTAGGAGATTAATTGCAACTAATCTAGAGAGAGTGTGTAATTGAAGATCATTAATGAAGATTTGGAGCTCTTTCTTGATGTTTAGTGGTTAAAAGCTCTTGGCTTAGGCTCTTCTTTTGAAGCTAAGCAATGTGATTAATTCAATTACATGTATGTTTTAGTTTAA
This sequence comes from Persea americana, assembly GCA_029852735.1. Taxonomy (NCBI): domain Eukaryota; kingdom Viridiplantae; phylum Streptophyta; class Magnoliopsida; order Laurales; family Lauraceae; genus Persea; species Persea americana. Next base: position 29,229,484 of record CM056819.1, read on the forward strand.
ATTCCCTACTTGTGCCTTGATTGATTACTAGATTTTAGATCTAATTGTGCCAATCTCTCTCATTTCTCATGCTCTATCTCTACACTTGATGCTTCGATAATCTCAATTAATATTTTGTAGTTGGATTAAGTTCTCTGACATAGCATGCTCTAGAGCCCTTATCTTTGATCTTTTGTAGCTTGATTTTGATGATTTATTGTTATGGTAGCTAGATGATGATCTAGGATCTTGACCTTTTATTTTCTTTATTTTGATCTTCATTGCTATATCATCTAATCCAGTTAGGCAAGAGATTACTAATTGGATTGTAAATTTGGGAGTTGAATTAGAACTTGCATTGTTTGAATTAATTACATTCTTAGTGGATTTTGGATTGCCTAATCTCTTATTTTTATTATTGTCAATTTGAGTCCTTGTTTTAAAATCATACACATTTCACACGACTTGTTTTTAAATCCTATACATTTCACACCACATCTTCACATTAAATCTCACACCACATCTTCACATTAAATCTTTCATTTCCACCACTACTCATCCACTAGTTTAGTGTAGTTTGTTAGATCTTATTAATTTTATATTTTAGATTGTTAGTTAGAGTAGTTTAGTTGCTATCTTAGTTGTGTTCCACGTTTCAATCAGTTTAGTTCCATTTTTCACAAATAGTTTAGTGGTTTTAATTGTTCACTCTAATTTCTATATTAGCTATATTTTAGTTCAATTCTACTTAAATTGGATTCTTTGCTAGTTTCATCTTCTTCCCGTGGGATCGATAATCCGAACTCTTTAGTCCTTTACTACTAGATGACACCGTAGTCTTGCGGTTAAGTATTGCACATATAAGTGTCGATAAAGGTTGCTTGTCTTTCTTTTGCTTTTTTTTTTTAACGGTTGTTGTTTGGTTTTGCTATGGACATACATGTATCATTTATGTAGATATAATGTAGAAGTCACCAAGAGCTTTGTGACACCTGGTCTTTTCTTTTCCGGACAATGGAGGCTTTACCTCACCTTAATTCATTTCACCACCCATCCAAACACACGCTAAGGAAGAGAGGAGGTAGTGTGTGAGTTTTTCGTAGAGGGAAAGACGCAAAAGGTGAGGGGTGTCAAGGATAGTTGATATAAGACACGTGGTCGAGTTTTGGTGGGGGAAGCAATGCTTATAACAAAACACTGATGTGCCGACCATTACACGACAACCCTGTGAGAACTCCATCATGGGCCACACACATATTATTGGGACCACTCAAGATGAATGCCTTCTTATTCACTTATATGTCCTCAATCATCTGTCAAAAATGGGGAGACCTGCATAAAGATTGAGCACCATAATAGAAATGTTATTAACACACATCAACAACATTAATGCCACATCAGTACCCATCACATTTTTGTGTCGGTGCTGAATTGGATGGTGGGACCCACTCATTTTGAACCAATACTGCGTGGGTAAAACACCGTAATGACGAAATTAAGCAAGGATTACAGTAGAACTTGCTAACCACCTCGGCCTCTGTAGTCACAGCCCGTCAGCTCGGCAACTCGGTCAAGAGTGCCAGCATGGCAGGGCGGCTCGGAAGCTCGGCGTGAGTGCCAGCTCAGCACAAAAGCACAGCACGGCCAAGCCATTCTTGGTCTCGGAACAAAATGCTGAAGGCAGAGTGGGCCGCCACCTTCCTCCGGAAAGTACGGCGCGCCCTGACAAATAGGAGCATTCATTTATGACGATAGGGATTGCTCATTTATGGCGATAAGAAGTTAGCTTTATCAGCCCTTGACATTAACTAACTGAAGGCATGGAAAGTTAGGATGGGATGTTCCCTTTTCACCTACTGCTGCCTGTCAGGGTAAGGATCGATGGGACCTCATCCCACCTACCCCCACTGACAGAGAGAATGAATGAGGAGTGCCCGCATATAGGCACTGGGGATAACCCCATGGAGGTACGCAACTCGCAAGATTGACCACATCGTCTCATTCCCCTCTCCTGCCTCCTCCTGTTTAGTCTTTTTCCAGAACTAACTCAGGCATCGAAGCGCCTTCGGCTCATGGCAACCAAGGGCTCTGACCCAAGCCTTTCTCGTTCCCTTTTCAGGTTCCTCAACCCCGTGGAGGTTCCCGGCGTTTGGTCTTCCCTGATCTAAGCGGTTCATCTCCTCAATCTAAGTAGGTGTCGTTTTTACCGCTTACAGTTTGGCGCCGTCTGTGGGAATCACTGAACGAAAAGCCTTCCAACACCATGCCTCCAAAAACCAGAAATGGTGAAGGACCCTCTAAGGGCAGGGAACCGACCATGCAGCCTGTGCTGGCACAAGGTCCACCCCCTCAACAGAGAAGATCAGGAGGAAGGTCCCCTACAGTCCAGTCGGTATCACGTCTAGGGGACTGACGATGCCTTCCCTTTACAATGTCATGCCTCTAGAGCAGCCCCACCACAGCTATGAGCACGCCAGGCGAGGTGACAAGTCAGTCACCAGGCTGCATGAAAAGTCAACAAGGGCTGGACCTCAGTCCCACCATCAGGCCAACCCTAAAGAAGACGAAGATCCTCGCCTGGACGAGATCAGAGCTCAAAACCGCCTCATTCAGGAGCAGGACAAGCTTATCCTACGGCTCAAATAGTAGCTCCAAGAGAAGAGGAGGGCCCGGAGCCCACTTCATGGGCGCAGCCACGCCTTAGGTCCTCCACCCAGGCACAGCCAGGCTCCTCCGGGCCACGGGCGAGACCTGAGGCACATCCGCGACGATAAAAGGCGTGATCGGATCCACGGAGAAGAGGACTCCAGCAGCAGCCACGAGCGTGTGGAGCCAAAGAAGCAGCGGAGGATACCCGAAGACGAAGAGGAGCTCAAGTAGTGGACCGACCGGCAGGTTAGGCAGACCGTTTGCCAGAATATGGAGACTGCTGGTATCGCTCGAGACCAATGCAGCGCCTTTGAAGGTGAAGACACAGGCGCATCTCCTTTCTCCAAGGAGATCAGAAAGTACTCCCTCCCCGAGAAGTTCAACGTCCCGAGGTTCACCCTGTATGATGGAACCTCGGACCCTGCAGCTCACCTCTGACACTATGTCCAGAGGATGTCTGTCTGGGGGAGGACGATTTCCTGAACTGTCGAGTTTTTTCCTCTAAATTGGGAGATCTCCCCCTACGATGGTTCTGCTCACTCCCAGGAGGCTCCATCTCCAATTGGCGACTGCTTCGAACGTCCTTCCTGGAGAAGTTCCAGGCCCACCGCATCATCCCAAAGACCGATACTGACCTGATGGCCCTCCGGATGCGAGAGGACGAGAACGTCACCCAGTTCACCCGTCGCTTCTGGACTGTTTACAGCCAGATCGAGTGCACCTCTGAAGAGATGGCGGTGAAATCCTTTCAGCTGGCCCTGTGCCCGGGCATCCAGCCTCGGGCACAGCTGGTCATGTATCCCGTGGCCAGCATGAAGGAGCTCATGGCCCGGGCAATCCGGTTCATCCGGGTAGAGGAGGACGAGGTCCGCGGGCAGGAGAACTTCGGCCTCTCCCAGAAGGGCCGACCACCCAAAGGAGACAGACAACAGGTCCTCCAAGAGGGAGGACCGCCGCAGAGACCCGTCCCCGGATCGGCACGGGGCCCGGTCCTCAGATCGTCGACGGAACCCCTCCACCTCGGCCACAGCCTCGGCGAGCAGCAGGAGGGCTGGGAACGATGCTGCCACCTTCAAAGCGGTAAACACGATTTTCAAGGAGCCCATCTATAAGCTCCTCCACAAAATAGAGGCACAGCCCTTCTTCAAATGGCCGCAGCCCATGAGAAGTGACCCCTCTTCCCGGGACCAGGGCAAGTTCTACGCTTATCACAAGCAGAATGGACACAGGACTGATGAGTGCAAAAGCTTCAAGTCCCACCTCGAGAGCCTTGTGAGAGAGGGGCACCTGAGGGACTACGTCAAGGAGGAAGGACGGGATAGCAGCCGACCTCCGCGCCGGCATGATAACGGACAGGATAGCGAGCCGGAAGGCATCATCAATGTCAGCCACCTCACTCCCCCAGTGAAGGGGAGCTCCCAGGCCCGTGCCAAGGCCCGAAGAGCCTCCCATCAGAAGCAGATGCTGACTGCAGCGCCAGGACCAGCTGCAAAGAAGGCCAAGACAGAGGGTCCCAGAATATGGTTCTCCGACAGGGATCTAGAGGACGTAGAACTCCCACATAACAACCCTTTGGTGCTCACCTTGAAGCTGCAGAACTTCTTGGTTCAGAGAGTCCTTGTCGATCCAGGCAGCTCGTCCGAGATCCTGTACTACGATTGCTTTCAGAAGCTGAAACTCAAGGACGAGAACCTCCAAACTGCCCGAACTCCTCTCGTCGGCTTCAGCTCAAAACCAGTGTACACGAAGGGGAAGATCTCCCTCAGAGTCCAAGTAGGAGGCGCCTCCAGGCAAGTTGACTTCCTGGTCGTCGACGTCCCCTCCCCGTACAACGTCATAATGGGAAGGACGTGGCTGCATGGCATGGAGGCTGTGCCCTCCACCCATCACCAGAAGCTCAAGTTCCCCCTAGAGAACTCTTCTGACCAGACCGACGTGATCACTATCAGAGGCGACCACCACATGGCCAGACAATGCTTGATGGCTGTGCTGCTTGGAGAAGCAGAATCATCCCAGGTAAATATGGCCGAGCTGGACAGGGAAGGCAAGCTTGGGGATGTTGGCAGGGCTCCGGCGCAGAAAAGCATCGAGGACCTCACCGAGGTCAGGATCGACCCCGCCGACCCGAACAGATTTTTCCTAGTCGGAAGCTAGCTCACTGAGGACGAGAAGACACAGCTGCTGGACCTCCTCCTCGAGAGTAAAGAGATCTTTGCGTGGACGCCTTACGAGATGCCCGGCATCGACCTAGCAGTCATGTGCCACAAGCTGAATGTGGACCCTAACCACAAGCCCGTAATCCAAAAAGCTAGCTGAACCGGGGTCCCACAAACTGAGGCCGTAGCGGAAGAGGTCGGAAAGCTGCTCGAAGCGCAGGCGATAAAAGAGGTCCACTACCCGCAATGGCTAGCCAACACAGTAGTGGTCAAGAAGAAGACGGGGAAGTGGAGGGTCTGCGTCGACTTCACTGACCTCAATGCAACCTGTCCCAAAGACAGTTTCCCCCTTCCAAAGATCGACCAGCTCATTGACGCCACTGCCGGACACGACCGCATGAGTTTCCTCGACGCTTACCGAGGGTACCACCAGATACCTCTGTTCGTACCTGACCAAGAGAAGACAGCCTTCATCACACCCCGGGGCACCTACTGTTATAAGGTGATGCCCTTTGGGCTGAAGAATGCAGGGGCGACATACCAGCGGCTAGTGACCAAGATGTTTCAAGCACAGCACGAGAGGACTGTGGAGGTCTACATCGACGATATGGTCGTCAAGTCCAGAGAATCGCAGGACCATTTGGCCGACCTCCGCCAGGTTTTCGGCATCCTCCGCCGGTTCCAGTTGAAGCTAAATGCATCCAAATATGCCTTCGGTGTCGGCTCCGGAAAGTTCCTGGGGAGCCTGGTCACGAGAAGGGGGATTGAAGCAAACCCTGACCAGATCTCAGCGATCCAGGAGCTCCAGAGCCCGACCTCGGCTAAACAAGTTCAGAGGCTGACTAGCATGGCTATCGCGCTCAATCACTTCATCAGTCGAGCTTCCGACAAGTGCAGGCCTTTCTTCCAGCTCCTACACAAAGGCTCAAAATTCCAATGGACGCCGGAATGCGATCAGGCCCTGCAACAGCTCAAGTGCTACCTCTCTTCAGCTCCGCTACTGTCGACCCTAACCCATGGCGAAGCACTGTATCTATACCTCACAGTCTCGGACCAAGCAGTGAGCTCGGTGCTCATCAGAGAAGAAGATGGCCAGCAGAGGCCTATCAATTACACCATCAAGATCCTGCTCGACGCCGAGACCCGGTATTTACAGCTCGAGAAGCTTGCCCTGGCGCTAGTCAGCTCCTCGCGGAAGCTCTCCCATTACTTCCAAACTTTCACTATCGTGGTCGTGACCAAGCACCCACTGAAGGCTCTCTTCCGAAAGGCAGACTTCTCCGGTCGAGTCTCCAAATGGGCTGTCGAACTGGGGCAATACGATATCAAGTATCAGCCCAGAACGGCCATCAAAGCCCAAGTTTTAGCGGACTTCATTGTTGAATTCACTTCTCAGAGTTCGGCGCCGACCTTACTCGACACCGAACTAGGGGGCCATGAGGATACAGAGGCAGCAACCGAGACAGAGCATGAACAGTCCTGGAAAATCTTCGTCGACGGATCCTCAACGTCAAATAGGGCTAGCGCTGGCATAGTCTTCCAGTCTCCGGAGGGCCTTGTCATCGAGCAAGCTCTAACATTCGGCTTCAAAGCGTCCAATAATGAGGCCGAGTACAAAGCACTCATTGTCGGGCTGAACAGTGCCAAAATCATGGAAGCTCAACATATTGTGGTTTTCAGCGATTCCCAATTGGTGACGAACCAACTCAGCGGAGACTACCAGGCTCAGGACGACAGAATGGCGGCCTACTTAGCTCACACAAAGGAACTCCTCTCCCAGTTCGAAAGGACCGAGATCCGACAGGTCGGCAGAGAGTCTAATTCCCATGCTAATGCCCTTGCCAGGTTCGCATCAGCGGTCGAGGCTGTTAATAGAAGAACTGTTGAAGTAGAGACACTGCGCGAGCCCAGCATCGAACTACAGCGACCGCGGCAACTCATGTGCGTGGATCTTGGTCCGAGCTGGATGGACCCGGTCATCACCTATTTAAAGGACGACCTACTGCCCGAAGACAAGTTGGAGGCACAGAAGATTAGGCTGAAAGCAATCCGGTTTTAGCTCTCCCCAGATGGCAAGCTCGACAGGAAGTCGTTCACCGGACCCTACCTCTAGTGCGTCCACCCGAGCAGAGTCGACGATTTCCTTTACGAAATTCATGGGGGGATCCGCGGCAGCCACATCGGAGGTCGGTCGCTCGCCTACCGAGCAATCAGCCAAGGGTACTAGTGGCCGTACATGCAAAAGGACGCTCAAATCTATGCCAGGAAATGTGAGAAGTGCCAGAAGTTCTCACACTCTCTCCACAAGCCAGCGCAGGACCTAAGCCCTCTATCTAGCCCGTGGCCTTTTGCTCAGTGGGGCCTGGACATCGTCGGTCCGCTACATTGAACTCCAGGGAACAAAAGATGGCTGATAGTAGCGACGGACTACTTTTCAAAGTGGGTCGAAGCGGAGCCTCTGTCCTCCATCACCGAGCAAGACACGAAGAACTTTGTGTGGAAGAACATCATCACGAGATTTGGAATCCCTCGAACTCTCATCTCCGACAATGGAACCCAGTTCGACTCCAACTTCTTCAAAAGCTTCTGCCAGGAGTACGGCATCCGAAATGTCTACTCCACCCCGGCGTACCCACAGAGCAATGGCTGGGCAGAGATCTCAAACAAAGTGATCCTTGACGGACTCAAGAAGAAACTCGACCGAGCTAAGGGGAGGTGGGCAGAAAAACTTCCTAGTGTTCTATGGGATTACAGGACAACTCCAAGGCGCTCCACCTCGGCTACACCATTCTCCCTTGCCTAAGGCATGGAAGCAATCATTCCCCTTGAGGTCGGCCTCCCGACCTTGAGGTCGTGAATCTGTAACCAGGGGCTGAACGACTTGAATATGGCTCGAGAGCTGGATTTCACGGAAGAACAAAGAGAGATATCCGCCTGGCGGCCTATCAACAACAGTTGGCCAGGGGATACAACCAGAACCAGAAGGTCAAAGCCAGAAGATTCGCGGTGGGGGAACTAGTCCTGAAGAAAACGCTTCCTGGCGACCGGAATCCTACTGAGGGGAAGTTGGCACCCAATTGGCAGGGGCCATATAAAGTGCTATCAATGGCGGGAAGGGCTGCGTACAGGCTCGAGGACATAGAAGGCAAGGAGCTGCCGCGACCATGGAACACGATGCATCTTAAAAAGTTCTACTTTTGAAAACATGTAAAAGGGTTCGAACAGCAATAAAAGTGAACATTCTTGAGAAGATCTTTTCCAAAATTTGCTTCCAAGTTATGCAGCTCGACCGCGATGCCAGCTATCTACTCAAGGTTCAGTGACAGCACCACCCCGCGGCTCGGCAGCTCTGTTCAGAGTACCAACCTCAGCTCAGTGCCTGCACCAGCTTTGGCGGCACAGCCATGAGCACCTCAGGGTCCGGTGACAACACCACCCCGCGGCTCGGCAGCTCTGTTCAAAGTGCCAACCAACCTCAGCTCGGTGCCAGCACCAGCTTTGGCGGCACAGCCATGAGCACCTCAGGGTCCAATGACAGCACCACCCCGCGGCTCGGCAGCTCTGTTCAGAGTGCCAACCGTCCTCAGCTTGGTGCCTGCACCAGCTTTGGCGGCACAGCCATGAGCACCTCAGGGTCCGGTGACAGCACCACCCCACGGCTCAGCAGCTCTGTTCAGAGTGCCAACCGACCTCCGCTCGGTGCTAGCACCAGCTTTGGCGGCACATCCATGAGCACCTCAGGGTCCAATGACAGCACCACCCCGCGACTCGGCAACTCTGTTCAGAGTGCCAACCGTCCTCAGCTCGGTGCCTGCACCAGCTTTGGCGGCACGGCCATGAGCACCTCAGGGTCCGGTGATAGCACCACCCCGCGGCTCGTCAGCTCTGTTCAAAGTGCCAACTGACCTCAGCTCGGTGTCTGCACCAACTTTGGTGGCACAGCCATGAACACCTCAGGGTCAGGTGACAGCACCACCCCGCGGCTCTGCAACTCCGTTCAGAGTGCCAACCGACCTCAGCTCGGTGCCTGCACCAGCTTTGGCGGCACAGCCATGAGCACCTCAGGGTCCGGTGACAGCACCACCCCCGGCTCGGCAGTTCAGTCAGAGTGCTAGCCGTCCTAGCTCGGTTCTGGCACCAGCTGCGGCAGTAAAGCCAAAAACATCCAAAAACACTGACTTCAGCACTCTAGAACACCTCAAGTTGTCAGCTTCTACTCTCAAGGGTTATGGACGCTGATTAGGACCACGGTTCATAAACTAATCTCGGTCATGGGCAGACATCCAGTTTTAAGAGTTACAAGGAGTTCGGTTATCTAGACTAACTACTTAGCGAAAAAAGCATAATAAGATAGACGTCGACCACACACCCATTTCATCAAAGACAAGGGAAAAGAAAGCCAAAGAATGCGAAGAAAGTTTTTGTTTCATTAATTGAAATCCTAATTACAAGACGGATAGAAATACAATGAAAGAAAAATTACAAAAGGGTCTCAGAGGGCTGCAGCTTCCACTTTGCAGTCAATCTTTGGAGGAACCTCGACCATGACCGCACTGGCCTCGGGAGCGGTCGGGGTGGCTTCAAAGGCGACCGCGCTAGCTTCAGGAACGCTAGCCTCAGGAGCGGCGGCTTCGAGAAGGGCCTCGACGACCGCGGGAGCAGGGGAGTCTTCATGGTTGGCGCTGGCAGCTGGAGGAGCCTCTGGAGGCGCCTCGGCGGCGGCGCTCGCCTCCAGGCAGGCTTGCAGAGGAAGGCAAGGGGAAGCCCGAGACACGGCTACGAGTTCTGAGTCCGAGCTAGGGAACCTTGGGGGGTTCCTGAGGAGAGGGCTATCCTCAGGGACCCCAGCCTTCTTCAAGGCTGCTTTCCATCCGAGTTCCCAGGCTCGGTCCCGGATCCCTAACGGCTGAGCCTTGTAGTCACCCGTCAGTCTGCCAACCTCCTCCCCCATGATGGAGTTATGCTCAGCCAGGAACTCCTCCTTGAGCCTGGCTTCTTATTTCGCCAGAGCATACTCGATCTCGGCCGTTTTCCCCCTCAACGCCATCTCCAGGGAGCCTTGCGCCTGGTTCCGCTAAGAGAGGAGCCTCTTGTTTGTCCCCCTGACATCCCGCAGGTCCTCTTCCAGCCACCCCACCTCGGTCCGGAGTTCGTCAAGCTCAGAGGCAAGATGGAGGTTCTGGGTCCCCTCTTCCTTCAGCTCGTCCCTGAGGCGCTCTACCACGACCTGGGACTCTTCGAGGTCGAAGACGAGGCCAGCATTTCTGCCCACCTCTTCTACCAGCTTCGCCTCCTTGGCCGCTAAGGACGCCCGCAGCTCCTCCCTCTCGATCACCCATTCCGCCTCCCTGGCCTCCGCTGCATCCAGCCTCTCTATGCCCATCTGGCATTTCTGCAACAGCTGCAAGAAGAGAACCAGAAGTCAATAAAAGAACACCTAACTAAAAGCTCTGGTGGGGGGGATATTGCACTTACCGAAACCAGCGAGCGCATCGAGGAGAGCAGGAGCGACTCGTTGTCCATCCCAGCCCACCTCGCCATGTCCTGAGGAAGGGCGCAGGCGCGTCCCAGCCCGGCGACCACTTAGGGATCGGTCGCACAGTCTGTCTCGGCCAGCTGCCTCCCCAGTACTTCCTCTATGGCCGGCCTCCACGGAGCCAGAGGAGGGGGCGAGATCGTTCCGCCAGTAGGCGAAGGCGAAGAGGGGTCAGGTGAGGCCTCAACCCTTGCTCTCTTCTCGGGTCGCCTCCCCTCAATGACCTCGACGGAGCGAGCCCGACCTCCAGCCCTTGTAGCGTGATCGGGGGGTGAGTCGTCCACGACGATGGTCGTAGGAGGCAAAGCTGAGGCGACCTCGGCCGTGGCTGACTGAGTGGCCTCGGTCGCGGCTGCACGGACCGTCTCGGCATCTGGGGCAGGAGTTCCACCCACAACGGCCGGAGGCGTCGCAGCCATTGCCTGAGGGGGATCCCGGACCTCACCTCCGATGTCCAGACTCAACTAGACGTCCAGCAGGAATCGCGACAGTCATTGCTGCCGAGTTGGGTACCTCGGTCGTCGCTGATCCTAGGCTGACGCCTTCCCCACGCAGCACGGAGTCCATTCCCGACACCCTTCTGGAGGTGTTGAAGGATCTGTAGTGGGGCACATACCCCATGAGAGACCACGCAGCACGGCAGTTGTGATCGCGGTAGTTTCTCGCCTTCTCGTGCCACGCGCTGTTCACCCTCCAGTGGTTTTTCCTAGCGAGCTCCCTCTTTTCGCGAAAATCTGCATAGACAAAAAAATTGTGTTAGAAGTCAGGCGTAGAAGAGAGAAAACTGCAAACCGAAAAGACTTCGGTCTTTACTTGGTGGAGTTCCTACCGTGGTGTTAGGCTCCGCTTCACTGAACTCCCATCCTCCTCTGACGAGTACTCGGTCTTCGCCCGCGTATTTGTTGGAATCCTCCAGCGCGGTCACAAACCCAGTCCAGCGGACCCTCAGCCGGAGGTAATAGGTGTCCCCTTCTGCGGATTTGCAGAGGTCATACGTGTCCTCAATGTTCGGGACACCAAGGCCGATATCCAAGATCTCGTTCAGCCGCACTACTCCCATTATGATTTTGTATCCATTGGGAAGTAGTTGGCATGGGCACAACCTCCACTCCCGGAGGCAGTCCCTAACTAGTGGATGAAGGGGGAAGCGGACCCCTCCTTCCACTACGGAGACCAGCTATCGCGGTAGGCGAGGCCATCATCAGGGCCATCTGGTCTGACCTCCACATTGGCGGGGATCTTGTACGCATCCCTAAAATAGGCTATGGAACCTGGGTCTCCTAACAGATGTCTATAGATCCCCATTCTCAACCCAGACGAAAGTCTACCTAAAAGAAAAGACGAGAGAAGCAGAAAGAAACCCTACGAAGGAGGACTGCACAGACAGGATCGCCGGAAGTTCGTGGACGTTAAAGAAGTTCTCTTGCAGAGCGCAGTAGAAATTCGAAGAAGGTAAAAGAAGTGAAGACAAAGGAGACGCCCTGATTTATAAGAGCCAGAGACGTCGTTTCGGCTTTCGAGAAGAGCCTTTAAGAGGCGTCCCCTCAATCAGCCCTAACGTCCCATCTCGCAGCCCTAACGTCTTCTCGAAGTAATTGCGTAGCAGCCAAAAGAGGCGACACGTGCCACCATCGGCGCGATATCTGAGGGCTATTAAATATCCTGGATAGGCGAAGAGCAATTTTGAAAGGGACCATACGTTAGCGACGGCCACCAGGCTCAGGAGAGACCCTTCTGATCCGAAGCTCCTGTCCCGGTAACTCCTTCCCACACATCGATAACCCTCACTCGAGCTCGGTAGCGGTGCCGGCCATACAGTCACCAAGCTCCCGACCTCCTCGAGCTAGAGGACTCTCAGAAGTCAAAAGCTAGGAGGCAATTGTGTGGGTAAAACACCGTAATGACGAAATTAAGCAAGGATTACAGTAGAACTTGCTGACCACCTCGGCCTCTGTAGTCACAGCCCGTCAGCTCGGCAACTCGGTCAAGAGTGCCAGCACGGCAGGGCAGCTCGGCGTGAGTGCCAGCTCAGCACAAAAACACAGCACGGCCAACCCATTCTTGGTCTCGGAACAAAATGCTGAAGGCAAAGTGGGCCGCCACCTTCCTCCGGAAAGTACGGCGCGCCCTGACAGATAGGAGCATTCATTTATGACGATAGGATTGCTCATTTATGGCGATAAGAAGTTAGCTTTATCAGCCCTTAACATCAACTGACTGAAGGCATGGAAAGTTATGATGGGATGTTCCCTTTTCACCTACTGCTGCCTGTCAGGGTAAGGATCGATGGGACCTCATCCCACCTACCCCTACTGACAGAGAGAATGAACGAGGAGTGCCCGCATATAGGCACTGGGGATGACCCCATGGAGGTACGCAACTCGCAAGACTGACCACATCGTCTCATTCCCCTCTCCTGCCTCCTCCTATTTAGTCTTTTTCCAGAACTAACTCAGGCATCGGAGAGCCTTTGGCCCACGGCAAGCAGGAGCTCTGACCCAAGCCTTTCTCCTTCCCTTTTCAGGTTCCTCAGCCCCGTGGAGGTTCCCGGCGTTCGGTCTTCCCTGATCTAAGAGGTTCATCTCCTCAATCTACGTAGGTGTCGTTTTTACCGCTTACAGATACTTATTGATATATCATTGGAACTAATGTGACTCATCTTGAATAGTCCGATTTATCTCTATGTGGGCTCCTTTAATTTCAGGCATGTGTTATATGGTCCCATGGATCCAGACTCAAAAACAGAATCAAAACAACATGAGAATTGAAATTAATTTAGAAGGTCGGGCTCGGGTTGGATCGGTGGGTACTAATAGTGTCACGAGTGGAGAAGAGTTGCTTGCAATTGAGTTGGATGAGAAAAGAGTAAGAACGGACTCAACCAATTTACAAAGGGAACTGAAAATGTCACTCTAAGATGGAATATTCCGGTATCTCGGTCGTCATTTTGGAGTGACTTTTCAAAATAATAAAAATCTAAAAATTTTTAATCATGTATGTAAAAAAAAATAGAAAAATATTAATAAAATATAAATTATGCATATTTCTTGATATGGATATTGGAAAAAAAATATAAAAAAAATAGTGAAAATTTTGCTACAAACCGAAATGAGATGGAATTCAAACCAATTTTTTTTTTTTTTACCCCCATTCCATTTCAGCGGAATCACTCAAGGCTAGGCGAAAAACATGAAGGACCGAGCTATAAACAGAAGCTTGAACTTCAGAAGAAGGCAATGGACTTGATGGGGGCGCTTGTGGAAAGCATTCATCTGATGAGGCTATCATCCAATTGATTTGGATAACAGAAAAGATAGATGCTACAAGAAGCCCTCTGTGCCTCGCCATGTTCTAATCTTGACCGTTCATTTAGTTAGGACTGGAAACCAACATTTAGTTAGGGATAGAAACCAATTGAGGCATGTTAGTTTGGGACTGGATTAGTGTATCAGTAGACAAGCCTGGTTTAAAACTATAATTGCATGTTAGGATCTGCACAGCAGATTGTGGTCGGCGTAGGTGAACATTTCCCTGCAACTAAATAACTTGAGGTTTATTAGTTTAATAGAAAAAGGATGAATGGTCATGAGTTTGTGTGGCCCCATAGGTTAATAAATGAAAGGTGGTTGAGAGGTTATAAACCTATGGGCTATTCACAAGGACATGAATAAGGGATTGTATTGCAGCTTTTTGTAAGAGGGTGGTGTATGATTGTTTACCACCTTTTGGGGTGTGTCAATGAGAAGTGAAATGGCCCCATCTCTACTTCTGTTTTATAAGTGCACACAAATATGACTACATAACGCATATGTATCATTTACATAATAGAAAGTATTTCAAAGAGAGATAAGTAAATGCCCAGTTATCATCATAGTGATTCAAATCTTAGGAATGTGGAAGTCCCATCTACATTGCTGTCTTGCATCCTTCACCTCTCACCTCATTAACAATCCAACATCCTTTGTTGGAGCCAATTGGACCATGAATTTCCTAGCTCAAATTTGATCCTAAAGTTTCAAGGGCCATAAATCTGGTTTTAGTTTTGAGAACTTGCAAAAGATTATAAACACGATGTGTGAGCTCTTTAGATTTCGGCTATCAAAATCAAGTGTCCCTTCAGACTGAGGGCCAAACGCTCCTTGGATAGGTTACGCATGAGATATCTTGGGTTATCAAAGGGAAAAATAAAAATTATGTAGAAATATTATTTAACCAGCGCCACTTTTCAAATTACAATAATGATGAATGTCTAAAGAAATTGTACTTTTTTAAAGGTCTTTTTTGTTTTTGTTTTTTTTTATTTATTTATTTTTATTTTTGAGTCTGCCCAAGTAAAAACTATGATAAGCTTTGCCTTCAAGGATTTTACTATAAAACAACTTTGCCCATATAATTTTTATATGCTTTACAAATCTGATTTTTACTGAAAACAGTCATTCCTCCAGACAATCTGTTTGAAACAACCAACCAAACAGGCCACAAGGGTATGATTAAGATGCATAGGAAAAAGACGCGGGAGCTTCTTCGAAGGATTAAAAGCACAACTAGGGTCTATATGGGAAAATTTTCTGTGCACTGCACAGCGCAGGAGACTTTTTCTTTAGAGTAGGTCTAGAACTTTGATGGAAAATTGCTAAAATGGTATAAATGGCCTGTTTAGCTAAAGGATATTTTTGAGAATTCCCATATATCTGAAAATTCCAAATGCTGTACCAAAATCCAAGAAACCTATTAAGCCAAAAAACCCCTTCTATGTGGAGAGTTTAAAAACCAGCCAGAGAATTCCAGAGAGCCAGGGAAAGAGCTGCTGACATTAGGGATTTGTTCCAGATCAGTCGGACTAACAACCCGCTGATGCAAACATTGCCTAATCTAGCCCCCAACCTTTAGCATGGTACAAGCTGTATTTTAGTGTATATCATAACTAGACCCTCCCTCGCAGAGGACTACATGACCATCAAGATAAACTGGTAATATCAGAAACTTATGACACAAATCATGTGGAACTATTTTCACCCGCAAAATTCAATCCTTTTTCCCCCGTCTCAACTTCAAACATTTTTATAACCTGTATCAACTGGCTATTCTCGCTATACATTATTGTTGCCTTACTTGGCTGTGTTGACATATTATCTTCCTGTGACAACCAATAAATAGATCAGGACACTGCAAAATGGTTTAGAACAAAACAAAATCAGGATGTTTGTAGTAGTGCAACAAAGTCATGATGTTTATGCATCAGTTCTCAGGATCAGAGCAAATTCACCCACTGGGAATGCAGTCGTCCATATGATTGAAAGGCAATATTCATTAAGATAAGACATGAACTCCTGATAAAATCTTTGAGAAATCCAGCGAAAGATTAAGCAAAACCACACCCAACAATCTTGGAAGATTGAGAAAAAATTATATAATTATCTCTAACAAGGATTGTCAAAAGAAATAATCTATGAAAACCATGGCTGAGACTGGGTCGATGATAACATAATCAAGAAGAATCTAGTACATTTATCGATATTGATAACAGTTTTAAGAGACAAAATTGTTGCATAGTTATTTCATAACTACGATTAATGCATGTACATATCTACACAGCACGTGATATGTGCAAAAGTTGAGACTGATTCCAAAATCCTTCATCGATCTTTGAATGACTGCAACAAAACCAAATAAATAGTGAAGCAGTGTGTTTCACATCAAATCCAACATGGACAGAAATAAGATAGCAAATGCAAACCTCAAAGTTCTTGGATAAATCCTTCATCTGCTCAGCTAGTTCTCGTCTCTTCTCTAAAGCTGCAATTGAAAAGGCAGACATCTCAGTAACACCTCGTGAAGGGCTGCACAATCAGTCCATTGTACACAAACAAAATTTCATACCCTTGGTTGAAATGTCCTCTATAGTCTTGGATGTTCTCACCGCAAACCTCTGAAAAGTAGGACTGAAACAAAATTTGGACAGCCACGATTATACAATATACTAAACCACCACAAAACAATTAATTCTTTTTTCGTTTTTTACTTGAATAGCTAATGACTTGAAGCTGCAATCTTAGGATTGCAACAATGACCCCCTTCCAACTGTAGTCAGGGCTCTTTCAACAAAATTATTGGATTCTTTTTCTAGCATTTACAAAACAATCAATTATAGTAATATCATGCCAACATTGTGAGTCACTTGAGATGTTGCATATTGGAGGAAGGGCGCTTCGATCTAATGGCTGTACAATTCAAAAAATACTAATTCTACAAGTTCTTGTGAAAGATCAATCTGAAAGTGCAACACACGAGACATATCTGTAACTGTGGCTCACGTTATCACCATATAAATACTTGCATCATTTGGCATACATTCATTCACAATGAATAAATGTATACATACATTCACAATAAATGTATACATACATACATTCACAATGACATACTACTCAAATCTTGCACCTGGTATATTTCCTGTGCATTCAAGGTAGGGCTGTCAACCAAGGTCCTCCTACAAGTTCTTTCATAAGAACTTGTTGAGGACGCGCACTTTGATCTAATGGCTGTACAAGTAAAAAAATACTAATTCTACAAGTTCTTATGAAAGATCAATTTGAAAGCGCAAAACACAAGACATATCTGTAACTGTAGCTCACCATATTACCCTATAAATACTTGCATCGTATTGGCATACATTCATTCACAATGATGTACTACTCAAATCCTGCACCTGGTATATTTCCTGTATATTCAAGGTAGGGCTGTCAATCAAGGCCCTCCTACAATGGTACTCAGGCCAGCTCTCAATAGGCCCAAAAAATGAGAGCGTTGGTTCTTAAAAAGACCGAGGGCCACGCTTGGACAAAACTATTGCAGGCCCACAAATTGACGACCAGGTTTGGATGATACCAGTCCCAGCCACGTCCTTTTATGTTTATGTAAAAATATATACATAAATATATGTGTATTTCAAAAATACAGACTACTGCTCTTTCCAACAGTCATTATTTTTTTGAAAAATATTCCAACAGTCATTATGATGGACTAAAATGGTGTTATATGTATAATAGTTTGCAGGGATTTATTGATTAATAAAAATAAAAACTGAGTAGCAACTTTTGGTTGGTTATTAAAACCGTTCTGTGGTTTCTGTATGAGCTTCATGTGAACGAATGTGTAACTTTCCAGTTTTATTATTTACTGAACATGCATGAGCAGAAATCAATTATAATATATCTCCTGGATTTTGTGTATGCACGTGCATGTAACGATTTCAACTTATCGTATTGTTATTTATTTACTTATCTAAAGACTTGGCTTAGGATAGATCCGAATGGAGAAACAGAATTCATGTAGCCGACTCCAACATAGTTGGGGACAAGGCTTTGATGATGATGATGCATTATTTATTTGTAAGTGTTTACTCTCGCAATATGATGCAAATTCTCACAATTGACCATTTAGATCTGCAGCAGTAGGGTTCTTACGTGATTCTTACAATATGACCATTTATGTGATCTGCAATATGATGCAACTTCTCACAATATCCATATCTATCTGATTTTATTTTTATGCATGGAAAATTTGTGTCCCTACAGAAATTGTAGGGTTCTTACGTGATTCTTACGTTAATTTATGTAACTCTTATATGATTTTCATATGGTTCTTTAGTGTTTGCTAATAATATCACATGCCATAAAGAGTTTTAATTTTTTATGAAATTAATATTAATTTTCTACTCTGCAACAGGCCAACCGGCCATAAAATAAATAAATAAATAACCTCTGCCATGTTGCTTCGTGGCATCAAATTGCCAGTCCCAAGCTCAGATAAAGGCGGAGGGTTAACATATAATTCACACTAGTGCCAGGTGGCAATGTACAAAAAAATAATAATAATAAAAAACAATAAAAATAAAATTTGATTGTCTTCTAACAAAGCCCTGAACCTGGCCTTGGCAAGCAAGGGCCTCGATAGAGCAGACTCTCCAATGGCTTTGGCCAACCCCAGGCCCAGCCTCAGCCTGCATATGTTGAGGGTAGGGCTTTGATAACAAACAGGCCCGGCCTTTGACAGCCTATCACAATACTGTCATGCAGGGACTCTTCGATTTCAAGGGAATCCAGTTCCATTTGCAGCATCTAAAACCTCAGATTTTCAATAGCATTTTCCTGTTTTGTAGTACTACTGCTGGAAAAATTACGTTTTGAATAATCTACAAGTTCAGGTAAATTGTACTTCAATATAATTCAATACACATAGGTGTGCTAAAAACCTAGACCAATTCAAAAACATGTTGCTGACCAACGTCCAAATACAACATAAATATGCTGCAGTGGATAGCGAGGGCAGCATTTCCATCTAGCTTCACTTTTAATAAAGAGCTGCTATTGTGTAAATCAAGCAGCCAATCAGGAAAAAAAAGGAAGCCTCAACACTAGATCATTTAGAAAATGTAACCAATTGGCAATCTGAGTACAAGTGTACAACCAAATGAATAGTAGAGAAAAAGGGTATCATGGAGCAACAGTAGCATCAATTTATCTACATAAATTTACATGCCTCAGTCCCTTAGATGTTCTTTGCTGCGGTCATTTTCGCATTCAGTACAGGTCTATGTGGTCATCATCGGCACAAGGCAAAATTCAAACCGCACAATTCTCAAAACACACATTCCAAATAGGAAGTTCAGCACTGCCATGGATTGGGGGTGTGTATCAAAATCCGTCCAATTATCCTATATTCCAATTCAAAGACTTTACACATTTTAACACAAAACTTGTAAGATGGCAGGCCCCTTGTCCTACACACCCACTTAAATTTTGGCTATTAAAATCCATGGTGGAGCCAAAAAAATATAAAAACGAAAAACAACATCCACAAGTGTACATCGGCTTTTTTTAATGATTAGCCTAATCATATATTAGAAGATGCTTGGTTAAGACATACATTTATTATGAGCAAATTTCTTAAACCTGTAAATAAAATCAACAATAGTATATCGACAAATTGGATGTTGAGATTTGTATGAGTCCATCATCCCTCTCCAAACCAAACCAGAAGACCAAATGACCAAACTAAATCTAAAGTTTACGTAGCTTCTCCATCACTACCACAAGCACTAAGACAACATTGTGGCAATCAAAGTTGGATGTAAAGAAATGCAATCAATATTGCTTCAAGGGAACGAGTCAAGTGGAATTCTAGATCCAAACAACCAGATAATGAAGCATTTTTCTACAAAAATATAAACACCTGAAAAAGTATTGAATTTTCAACAATGGTTGCCTAATCATCTATTAGAAGATACTTCGTTAAGACATACATTTATTATGAGAAAATTTCTTAAACCTGTAAATAAAATCAACAATAGTATATCGACAACCCAGTCTAATGGATGTTGTTGCAGGTTTGTATGCGTCCATCATCCTTCTCCAAATCAAAACCGAAAACCTAACGACCAAACTATATGTAAAGTTTATGTAGCTTCTCCATCACTACCACAAGCACTAAGACAACATTGTGGCAATGAAAGTTGGATGTAAAGAAATGCAATCAATATTGCTTCAAGGGAACGAGTCAAGTGGAATTATAGATCCAAACAACCAGATAATGAAGCATTTTTCTACAAAAATATAAACACTTGAAAAAGTAGAAATTTCATTTCACGATAGAGATATGCTAGGAAGTACAGACACCTCTCCAGAGCCGTCGTGTCCGTGTCCGACACGTGCCAGACACAGACACGCTCCGGACACGTGTCGAACACGCCAAGAAGAGTGTCCTATTTATTTTTCTATATTTTATATTCCGAACACGCTAGGGACACATGGGGACACGCTGGGGGACATGCTGGGGGACACGCTGTTCTCTTTTAATTGGAAAAAAAATTAAAATTAGAGTTAAGAAAGAAAAGAAAAGAGGGATGTTTGTAAAAAGTTATAACTTAAGAGTTAAAGGGGGCTCTTTTAATTCGTCCATCCAGCTCCAGCCTTAAA
The DNA here is from genome assembly GCA_029852735.1 of Persea americana. Lineage (NCBI taxonomy): Eukaryota > Viridiplantae > Streptophyta > Magnoliopsida > Laurales > Lauraceae > Persea > Persea americana. The sequence goes on from CM056819.1 coordinate 29,249,781, forward strand.
CGAAAGAGAAAAAAAAAAAACCCGTTCGTCCGTCCAGCCCTAAACAAAAGAGGGAAAAATCCATTCGTCCGTCCAGCCCTAATGAAAGAAGAAGAAGATCTGATGTGTCGGCGTGTTTGTGTCCATATATATGTTTAGATATGATTAGATTTATTATTATTGTATTATTAAATATTAACGTGTCCCCGACGTGTCTGTGTCCTACTTTTTTGAGAAATGCCGTGTTGGCGTGTCTGTGTCCCGTGTCTATGTCCGTGCTTCCTAGGAGATATGAATCTCATACCTTGATGATGATCAAAGCCTTGTCCCAACTATGTTGGGTCAACTACACAAATTTTCTTTCACCATTCGAATCTATCTTGCGCCAATTCCTTTAATAGGTTGCACTTCTTTAGATCTATCCTGACTACTTTCATGTATATCCTCTTTGGTCAAAACATTAGGCCAAGCCTGACTACTTCCCGTGTCCATGTCCGTGTCCGTGTCTGTGCTTCTTAGGAGATATGAATCTCATACCTTGATGATGATTAAAGCCTTGTCCCAACTATGTTGGATCAACTACACATTTTCTTTCACCATTTGAATCTATCTTGCGCCAATTCCTTTAATAGGTTGCACTTCTTCAGATCTATCCTAACTACTTCCATGTATATCCTCTTTGGTCAAAACATAAGGCCAAGCCTACAGGCCCATTTCCTTTCATTATTAGAGAAGATTTAGAAATGGGAATTCCAACTTAGGAAGGAACATCCCAACCCATATAATATTGTTAGTGCCATAGTCAAATCTACACTTCCTTGGATTGTCAATTCCATGTCTAAGTCCAAGACCTTGCCTTTGAAAGCTTCAACAAGGGAGATCAAGTTCAAGTCCAGAATTTCAAGTCTTAAGAAGGCTAGAGCTACATAATGCATATACTAATTTGTGCCAACCTATTTAGGTATATGAGACCTCAGGCAAACAAAGAATAGGCCCCTAAAACCCTCAATCTAACTAGCTAAATCAATAGGGATAAAATGGTTTAAATGAGCAGCTTAGTTGCTCAGTTCCGGTGCCTTGCGGCGAGCCATAACAGGGCTACGGCTAGCTGTAAGCGCCCCAGGAAGCTCATCTTTGGCAAGCTTTTCCAATGAGCCACTTTGCACTACGGCGAGCTTATGGCTGGCCATAGTACCATTCCTCAATGAGCTGTAAGGCTAGCCATAGAATACCAGTAAGTTTAGACCATGAAGTCAAACTAGTCATTGGTGTTTACAGCTAATTGTAGGGAGTTCATGGCTAACCGTAGACTAGCCCTCCTTAACCACGAATGTGATTTTGAGCTCATTCCAATTGTTGCAATGAATGTGATTTGAGAGGCCTCCTTAACCGCAAACTAACCCACAGTTAAACACCATTAGAGACCTCAAAATCCTCTTCCACTCGCTCTCCTAGGATTTGATAGTTAGATCTAAGAGCGTTCAAGGCTCAAGAGAGTGATTAGTGGAATTAGGATCTAGTGTTTTGAAGTGTGACTACTCCCCATAGGAAAACCCCTCTTATACCTTCAATATCATTTTCCACACACTCTAAGAACCTCGTAGGTACATCTCCTTGAGCACTCAAAGCTCATCAATGAAAGTCTTGTGGTAAAACCCGTTAGGATATCTTAGTCACCCTAATTCTAAACCTCCTTCCTCACTTGGTTGAGCACAATTGGAGCATCTTCATCACCAAAGAGATACACATGCTATGAGATACACTATAAATTGTTGTGTGCCTTTATCTCTCTATGCTTTACTTGCTTTCTATACATGCCATGATATACACATGCTAGTTAGGCATGCTTTTGTTGATTTGGCATACAATTCACATGTGCTAGAATGCATTGAATCAATTACCATATCATTGACTGTTCAACACGCATCACTTGTAGAGTGGTTCACATTTGGTCACTTGATTGCCCCCTTTCAAAGGTATAGATCTTATCAAGACCATCACTTTAAAGAGAAATTAATTCAATGAGGCAACCGGTGAGTAATCACTTGCAATCAGAAGGGGACTATTTCACTGTCCCACTTGAATCTTTATCTCTAGGACCTATTCATCAACCTTGCAGTGAATCCATAGGAATTCATAGAGTAAGCTATGACTTCCGAATGTTAGAGGTGAATAACAAAGAATATAAGTACAATTTGACTTACAAAAGTGAGGTCTAGGTAATCAATTTCAATCAAAAGGAAAGACAATTCAATGTCCATTTATGAATATTCACTTAAAATTTTCAACTTTTAGTAAAAAGTCAAGTAAAGCCTCCATTTTTTAGACAAGAAGTCACATCAAAAGCACTTTACTTCAAAATCCCCTCCATCTTTTTCAAAAAAAAAAAAAAAAAGTTCAAAAAGCAACCACCTTTATCTACTAAAAAAAATAAAAATTCAACCCTTTTAGACAAAAAGTCTAAAGCCATACCAATTGTAACTCACTTATATTTTATTCCCTCTTGATTTGATGATGCTTTACTTCACTTCATTTCACTTGATTTTAAAAGTAAAATTACCAAACGGGCACTTTTTTAAAGGGTTGATCTGAATTCCTAGGAATTCAATATTGATAATACAAACAGGCCATTGATCCTTCACTCTAACCCCTCAATAGAAGGGGTTGCTTAAAAATCCTAGAAGTTCAATGCCAATTGAACAAACATGCACTTAGCATTTTAGCCCCACTAATATAACCCATAAAAAAAATCAGATGACAGGAATCATTCAACAAGCACCTCTTGCTTTTTTATGTCTGGTGTCAATAGCCCACCGTCCATCCATGGTGGGACACACCATAGGCAATCGGAAGTGTTTAATGGCACAAGTAAACGTCTTTAACAACCAACAATGCATGGCATTGCAAGCAAAAAGACAACTTTATCCAAGTTCCAGAACAAGAAGAAGAAAACAAGAGGGGGAACATTCAAAACTTTAACATGGACATATACTCCACATTCCTCCTCTGCAAAGGCAAAAATGGCCACCAAGAGAGAATATGAAAAAGGAATGCAGAGACGCAATATTGCTTCAAGGGAACGAGTCGATTGGGCACCCAGAAAATCCCACCGACCAGATAAAGAAGCATCTTGTATCAACCAGCCAAACAATTATAAATAACCCCTTATTACGATGGAATGGTCTTAAAACTCAACCAAAACAAGTCATATCACCTGAAACGTACGGGTTTCGGATAATACCGACACCGATTTCATCTGGGTCAATCAAAAAGCACCTAAAACACATCGCCTGATGAATAAAGGTCTCATCTTTGATCAAATACAGTGTCAAAAACATGCTATGATAAAAAGAGGGCGTTTGGATGTACCTGTTCGCGAGCCCGTTGACTACTACTTCGTTTATGACGTAATAGAGAATTCTATTCATGAAACCCCCGGCCATGGTTTCGATTCTCGTCTCCTTCTGTTTTGATCTCTCTTTGATCTGATGAGAAACTGAAACAGAAAGATCAGAGATTCGATTAGTTGTAAAGTAGAAAAAACTGAAACCGAATAAGATTTGAAGGAGGAGAAGAAGATGGAAGAAGATGAATACTAACCTTGAAACCCTAACCCTAATCTCTTTTCCGCTGGTGGGCGTCTGTCGAAGTGAGAAAGAAGGATTAGATCCTGCATTTATAGGCAGGTAGGAACCAGATCGGACGGTGGGAAAATGGACTTTAAATATCAATGGTTGGGATCGCATGTAGGGGTGAATTTAAAAGGAAAATTTTCAAAATAGGGCTCAAGTATTTCTCAAATTTCAAATCAGGACAAAATAAAACTCACATTTCAAATCAGGACTTAAGTTTTCCATTTAAATTTCAAATCAGGACATCCCGCGAGAAATTGAGTTTTCTGACGACTTTTTCCTCAATGCTTTTCAAAATATCCAAAATGCCCTTAACCTTTTCCGATGACTTGCATCTCGAGCAGAAGAAGTCGAAAGGAGGATGAAGAAGAAGCAGATGTAGATCAGCCCAACCTCATTGTTGAACTTCCTAATCCCACCCCAAAGAACCTCATCCACTTTCATCCCAGATAACTCGATGGCGTGCTGGGCGAGGAGATCACAGAGTTCAAGCCAGAGCCGATGCTTGTTCTTCCCTTTAATGGAATGGAAGGAGTCGTCATTAAGGGTGGAGACGAGGCGCTCTGCGGCCTCATGCCAGAGGTGAGAATTGAGTGGGAGTTCAATGAAGTCCTCAATGTGGGATGGGTCAAACATTAGATATTGGTGGTAGACATGGAGGGTGGTCTCAATGGGGACTCCAGGGTGGGTGACAAAGTGGATGTAGATGGGCCAAATGTGGTGGTGTTGAGCAATGGGGAGGGTGTGGAGGGCACGATCGAAGGTGCGGAGGAAGCGGGTGAGCAGGAGCAGGTGGATGGTATGTAGGTAATCCACCAGATGCGGGGTATCTTGTGCATTGTGAGGAGGGCATGCTCAAAGCCCTCGCAAACTATGAATTTCTCGCAAAAGTACGGACGAGGTCGAGGCGCTTGCAAAGGTACGCATGCCAAAGCTTGTAGTTGTCAAGGAGGGATTTGAGAGTACGCTCGTAGATGATGAAGCGCTTCTCAGAATGGGCGTTGGCGTGGGCAATGAGGTAGTGCCATCAGAGGTTGATGCGTGCAGTAGCACACCCCATGCGACTTCTTCTCCTGTCGTCTTCCTCAGTAGCGATGGCAATGATCCAGGCATTGAGAACGTCGCCCCACCCGAGATCTGAACCGATCTTTCTCTCTAACCTTCTACACCAGCACGATTACACCGTCCTACACAGTACTGATAACCTTCTATCTCCGAGCGCCCATGAGGCCTTGCAACAATCGAGGGAATTTTGAAAAGCATTGAGGAAAAAGTCGTCGGAAAACTCAATTTTTCATGGGATGTCCTTATTTGAAACTTAAATGGAAAACTTAAGTCCTGATTTGAAATGTGAGTTTTATTTTATTCTGATTTGAAATCTAAGAAAAACTTGAGCCCTATTTTGAAAATTTCCTAATTTAAAAATATAGGTCCCTTTCATTGGGCTTTCTAGCCATTGTTTGGACATGTTTTCACTTATCACTAACAACCACTACTTATTCAGGGTGGGCTTTCGGCTTTCTATCAACCTAATTCAAGCTTGTTCCATAAACTAAATAGGGAGAAATTATATATCTAAGCCCAACCCAAAGTGCGTTGTTCCTGGATTAGGCTTAGGTCGGCCTCTGCTCATGAACACCTTAATTGGATGGACGACTCTGACTATGTTCAGCTTAGAAACCCTAACCATAAACTGCAGTGGGTCAGCTTAGAAACCTAATTATATTGGCACTAATAGATTTAAATACTTGGGCCCGTTTCTTTAGCGGAATTCCGGTTATCTCAAAATTTGGAATTCATGTCGGGAAAACCTTATTTCTTTAGTAGAATTTAGGGGTATTTGAAATACCTCAAAACCAAGAATTTCAAATACCATCTAGTCTAGCAGGAGAGGATTCGAGAAACTGCTTCAATATGGAATTCCAATCGACTGCCCTTCTCTTCTCTCTTCCGATCATCTCAAGGGTCATCTCCATCTCCAATCCTCAGGCCACAGCAACAAGATCCGAACGTAGTTTTCTTCTTCTTTCACATTCCTCATCTCTCTCCATTTTTTGGGAAAAAAAATCTCCTCTTTCTATTGATCAGTAGAATGAGAGGGGTTTTGGCCATGAACATGAATCGAGATTTCGTCTTCTTGCACATTCTCACCCCCTCCCTCTCTCTAGATTGGGTTTTATAAGGTTCTCCATAAACTCTCTCTACTGGGTTAGGGTTTTTCTAAATAATGAAGTTGGGGCGTGACTTAAGTAGATATTTGCTATTGTTGGCACATAGTATTGGTAAAATTGTGTTTCTAAGATGTACCAACTTCCTTTCTATAGATATTTTTCCCAATTTCTTATGTTAGCATTTCAATTGTTTTTTTTTTAGATGGTTACATTCTGTGATTAAGTGGGGACCTATATGTATATTTATTTGTGGGCAATTTACACTTGAGTTTGTACAGTAATAAAACATGCATGGCTCTAATTTCGATTAGAAATTCTTTTAGCTATGAAACAGGGAATTTGTGGAGACAGGAAATTTAAAATTCTCAGACAAGAATTCAGGCTACGAATGAAACGGGAATTCAAAATTACATAATTTAGCAGTATTTCAAATACCAGCATTTGAAATTCTCGGACAACACCATACATGAATTCTATGAATTCTAGTGAAAAAAGGGGCTCTTAGAGCACGTTTGGTAACAGCTGAGGAATTCACATATTTAGGAATTCCTCAATGCCCTTGGAAAAGAAATATCCTCACAAGGGATTTTGTCATTAAGGATTTCTCATGTTCCATGTTTCATAAGAATTGTAAAATGATAGGAGATTTCCTCAATCCATGTTTGGTTACAACCACGAAATGACTAAAGATTTCCTCAATCCGTGTTTGGTATTAAAAACCAACATACATGGAAAATAAACATCTCATCTAATATGTGGCCTTTGACAGGGAGCCATGACCAAGACGTGTTAGTTAACAAGTGGGCCTCACTTCGCAATATTTAACAAAGTAAAGACCCATTATCACGTTGCGAATATTATTGAACTGGCGTGACACTTTTTTTCCACTAAGCCACATGCCATGGATGAGATTCAAAAGGCAACTTTTTGTGACTTGATTCAAACTAACTAAATTGTTTGAAGAAGTGGGCCCACTTTTTTTTTCCAAATTGAAGTAATGGGTCCCATGCCCTTTCTTTATTAAGCTGATTGAATATTGATATGTCCCAAATTTAACTAATTAGCAATCCAATAACTGAGTTTCAAAAGCCTACATTATAAATCAATTTTTACACTAATTGAATCATTCTTTTTGAAAAATGACAATCTCTTGTTAAGAAGAAGACATATGGATTTTCTCCAACCTGTATATAAGTACATGTTACATCCAAATCACTTCATAAATAGCATTTGATGCCTCTCCAAACTATGAAATTTAGTTCACAAACAACCAGAGCGCTCCAATAATTCAAATTCAATAAGAATATAAAACATATCTCATACAAGTCAATATTAAACCATAAAAATAATAAATACAAGTCAATATTAAACCATAAACATTATAACTAAGTATAGGCTTCTTGAATATGAGGTTATGACATAACAATAACCAAACAATAATTCAAGTTCAGATAAAACATAGAAAAAATTTTCATATGAGTCAATATTAAACGTAAAATGTAATAACCGAGTGTAAATGCTCTAAAAATTGATGATTTCAAAATACCAGAGTTAGAGTGTTATGAAGCAAAACCCAAATCAAGAACCACATTTTATGGCCCACATTTCCTCTACTATGCTTTCTCGCAGCTAAGGCATATAATTCCTATCTACATCGATGGATCCTAGAACACCATTTCCGAGTTGGTCGTTGTTTTGTTCGCCGCCCATATTCTCATCTTCTTCACTCACATTCATTGCCTCCCTAAACATCACATCCTCTAAGTTTCACTATCGTATAAAATTATGTAAAACACAACATGCTACAACTATATTCGCTTGTGAATCGATAGGATAACGTGGAGAAATTTAGAGCAAAGAAAAATGTTGCTTCAATACCGCAAATGTTCTCTCAACTACATTTCGTAGTTTCAAATGTCTCAAGTTGAAGAACGCTGGCCTTGTTCTAGGTGCATGTGTAGTAGACCATTCTTACTACGAAAGGGAGTTAAAAAACCACTTGTATTTGCATAGCCAGCATCAACAAGATAGTATTTTCCTACATGGAAAAAACAGTTAGTTAATATTATTAAAAAATAATAATTATGCATTCTCAATTAAAAAAACACAATACATTACTAGTTGGAATGTTGAATTTATTGTAAGACCGTTTCAAAATTGATTCTTGGAGAATGTTAGAATCTGATGCTGACCCTTCCCACCCAATAAGGACATATTGAAATCGCATATCAAATGAAACCATAACCATCACAGTATACGACAATCAACCTTCTCGATTACAATACCTAACTTGATCCTCAGTTCCCACCCATTCAGGAGCATGTGTTCCATCTATTGCTCCAATGCAATTCTATAACCAATTTAGACATGGATTAAATTATTCATACATCAACACTTAAGATGTAACTATAAATTATGTGAAGTTTCACCTTAAGATACGGATAGAATGTAGGATCATTCTCAGTCTTTGGTGGAATATCCCCCTTTGATGGTTTTATATAATCCTTACTCAATTTTAATATTGCCTCTAGTGTTCGATTAAAGTGTCTACTAATAGTTTCTCCTGAGTGTTGGAATAGATCTCGCATTACTCGATTTCTTCCACTATGTCCAAGAGTGAATAAAAATATTCCAAGTTGCTCTTCAACATTTACAACGCGTGAATCTTTTTGAAACTTTCATCTCCTTATTTCATTTGCTAAGAGTGTAAAGCTGCGGGTGGCCATTCTGAATAAGTTAAAATAATTTTTGGAATTTCCAACTAAAATCTCGTTAATGTAAATACGACCATTAAGGGAGGACTCGTGTAATACATCTTTAAGGAAGTACAAGTAATGGTACAACAACAAACATATTGTAGTAATTGCAATTGAAAAAATCCTTAAAAGATGTCTTCTATCCATTCTACACAAAAATATATGAAATTTTATTTATACAAAAGAAATGAGTGTGTAACACAATATAATACTCCAAAATTATAGTTTAAAATGACGACATACAACATAAATGTGGAATAGATTTATTCATTTAAAAAGAGCATTAAATTAACCAAACTATAAACTCAATAAAAATACTTGATAATGAATCCAATCCACATTATCAACATATGTCCATGTAAATGACTAACATAAGTAACATAAACAAGAAGAGTTAATCCTCGGAAGTCAAACATCATCACGTTCAATTTGTGCTAATATCCACCATTTGCAGCATTTAACAGGCAATCCTAAAAATGTAGCGGCCTTCATCGCCACCTTAAGAATCTCAAGAGCCATATATTTAAAGCTCTCTTCAAGATCTAGATGATCAATTGCCTCCTAACACATCTTCATTATAGTAGTTGCATATGTATCTTGAGTGTTAGCTAATCTATCTAATGCATTTGCCACGCGGCCTACACTCTCCACCATTGCCTCCCCCACGCAGAGGCGGAACCACAATAAGCAACCCCCCCCCCCCCCCCAACACACACACACACACTTTACAACACCCATTTTTCGAAAACCTCTCCAGACTCCAGCCCTAACCCTTTTCCTTCTTCGTTTTATTCTTCTTCTCTTTTTTCCTTTAATCTCTCATCTTTAGTTCGGTTCACTTTATCATTTTGCACGCCGTCTTCTCTATGTCCAACATTTTCAAGGAATCAAGATCCTCTCGTTTTTTCAGCTCGTGAAGAAGAACGATTCTCAGTTGTTCCCTCATGATTGGGTATGTGATTTCATCATCTCATCATCTCTTTTATGTTTGAATGCGCGGCAATGTTGTTGGTTACAATTGAAAAAAATGTAGATTTTGATGTCATTGATGCTTGTTATTTGATTGTGCAGCATTTGATTATGGTTTTAGGGGTTTCTTTTATTTTTTATTTTTTGTTTTTTATTTTGATGCACTGCTCGCGTGCTTGAATACTCAAATGCTTTGTTTGATTTTATTAGAAGGAAAAGATGATTTGGATTTGTCTCGATTGAGGAATTTGGTGATGTTGTAATATAGATAGGTGGAAGATTTGGTTTTACGGATTTTGTTGCATAAGAATCACTAAGTCAAGATGCTTCTAACTTAGTGACTTCTGTGGTGGAGGTGAATGAAAGAATCCATTCCACCCTTCCATCATCTATTGATTTGTTTCTTTTCTCTCTCTCTTTTAATTTGTTTTGTAGAGTGCCAAAGCAATAATAGAGATTGAGAAAGTGATCTCTGTTTGTATTCAGAAGGGGTTGGGTTACTAATTACTATCATGATAAATGGCCATTGGCCTAGATTTTTTTTATAGCCCCATTTACCCACTTTAAGTTAGCTTAAAAAAAATATAAAAGATACTTTTAGTATCATGACTCATAAGTCATGAGGCTGAGTATCCATAAAAGTAATATCTATTTACACCGTGTGTTTATAGAGTCGTTTGATGAATGGTTCATATTTTGAAACAAGGAATACTTGTTATTTGATTTTGGACATATAATAAATATGATTTTTATTTGATTTGTAGATGGGAAAGTCATCTACAAGTGATATATTTGTTAAAAGAAAAAATCCTCAAAACTTAGAAGCCAATACATCATTGCCGACCTCTAACATTAAGACTCCAATTTATGAAGATTGTCCTACAAAATCATAAAGAACTGAAATCAATGAAGTTGATATTAGTTCATTAGAGCGTGATCCAGGATTGAGTCCACAGATATGGGATTATGATATTAATCAGCGTGATGAAATTCGATGAAAGTACATTAAGTTTGGTCCATACTAACCTATGCTAAAAGTATCTGAAATCTGGATCAACAACTCTTCTTCGTAGCTTTCAACATTCGTGGTTCAAGCTATTTTCTTCATGGTTGGAATATTCCACAGAGAAAGATGCTATTTTCTGTCTACCATGCTATCTTTTTAATAAGCAAACTGGACTTGCTTTGCAAAATGCATTCACTCTTACTGGATTTAAGAATTGGAAGAAAGTTAAAGATAACAAAAGTTGTGCTTTATTGAGTCATGTGGGGAAGGATCCTAACTCTCCTCATAAAGTTGACGAGAGATCATGTGAAGACTTGATGAATCAATCTCAACACATACAGAAAGTGCATGACAAATTCACTTCGAAAGAAATTGCAAACAACCGACTATGGCTTACGGCTTCAGTTAATACAGTCCAATGGCTTACATTTCAAGGTTGCGTTTTTAGAGGCCACGATGAAAGTCATAGTTCAATCAATCATGGAAATTATATTGAAATGTTGAATTTGCTAAGTTCTTATAATGAGAAAGTTGCAGAAGTTGTATTAGATAAAGTTCCAAAAAATGCTTCTTACACATCACCAAAGATCCAAAAGCAAATTCTACATGTTTTTTCAACCAAAGTGAAGAAGATAATTCGTGAAGAAATTGGTGATGCAAAATTTTGTATAATTGTTGATGAAGCTCATGATGAGTCAAAGAAGGAGCAAATGGCGATTGTCACGCGCCCCGCCCCCCCCCCCCCCCCCCCCCCCGAACCCGATTAGAGAATAACCAGATCCGGGGAGTGAAATTTAGGGCTAATTAAAAACATTGCCCTTTAGGCCCAAGGATCGTAAGTCCGTTGTGAGGATGTTGTATTCCAAACCTTAAGTAATCTAAAAATCGCGCAATTCATACAATTCGAGGCATATGTGGATATCAACAATGAATAATAATCTCATTAAGAATTTAAAGTTGCAAGAAACAATTTAAGCTATTCAAGGAGTTAATTTATTTACAATGGTCATCCCAGAAACTAAAGGCCATTAAACACAAGTGAAGTCAATGAAATAAATATCCAACGATGAATAATAAATTAATGAAATAAAATCTAATAAATTTCCCACGGTGAGGCTCTCATGTGCTGGATGTGACAACGCTACTCTACGTCATTGACACGCCACTCTCACTCCTCATCAGCTGGCAGAGGATCTTCTCACCTACCTGGTCGTCATAGTAGTCACCTGGGGTGTCTGCACACCAAAGAATAAAGTCAACGACATGTTGAGCAATAGATAAGCAATATATAAATGAACATGACATACATCAAATATAAGAGTAATAACAGGATATAATCAGGTGAATACAAGGAACAATGCTAGGTATAAAGCATAAATAAATATCACCAAAAACAATAACAGGAACCCTAGCAAAACTAACAATCACTACTATCCATGCAATACAATGCAAGTATCAAGAAGGAGACTCCGAGAATGTCCAAGCCATCTCCCAAGGTACCAGTAACAATCAAATCCAGACTACTGATACCAAAGTCCAGCTCCAGGGGGATCCTAGCTCCCGGTCCTGGAAATAGTAGCATGGTCCAAGCCCGCTCTCAACTATTCAACACCATGGACGCCGTCCAAAGCCGACTGCCCACCTCGATGTCCGAGTAACCGCCCCAATAATAAATCCTCAAACTGCAGTTGGCCATGACATTCAAATAATAATAAAGTGGTGCTAACACGAAGGAAAACAAGACAAACAAGTCTGGCTAGTTCAACAAACAAGACATGATCATAGGGATTATCTCATTCAAGACAATACATGACAGGTCAACCATACGATAATCCCTTACATGCTAGCCAGTCATGTTTATCAATTTATGGCACACGGTTCCTATGGTACACTCTAAGTCAGGTCCATATCCTAATTCTACAAGAATTTATATTTCATAATTAATTAGATGTATTATGCCAAAAGAATGTACAATGAGCAAAAACGACAGACACGATTCATAACTCAAGGAGGAATTACAAACCAAACCTAGGCAAGTGGTTTCATCCATGTATCTTACATGTTCTAACGGAGTACGTGTGAAATTGGATCAACGATGTTTCTAAGGAAATCCCTTGGTGTACAATCATGTTAAGCATCCATTGATTCAGTTCCATACGCATTCGATTACCCCATGTTTAATACACCAATACCTAGACAACCCATCGAAGCACACCAAGCCAAGTGCATCGATTTCAACCCCATTATTGGTCATGTGAGAGTAAGTTTATGGTTTCAAATATCTAAGGCCCAAACCTAGGTTACCGGTCTCATTTAAAATAAAACAAGAGCTGAATCAATAACCTAAGAAATTTCATCACTTTCCGATCTCCGATCATAGCAAAACTAGAACCAGTGGATTCTACGTCTCAAGGGCTTTCCAACGATATATTACATGTAGAATTCCAACGGGCGGATTAAAAGTTACGGAGATTCAAAGTTGTCATGTCTAATGAACCTACACCCTTTGATCGATCGGACAGAAGATCCGATCGATTGGCACTGAATAGCTACCAGTTAGTGCACCCTGTCCGATCGATCGGCCAAAGTACCTAATCGATCGGACCTGGGCACCTCCCAGTTAGCTGCGGTTTTTCCTCTGTTCGATCGATCGCACAGATTGTCTGATCGATCGAACAGTGGACAACCCTTAGTTAACTGAGGCATATCCTCTATCTGATCAATCGCAGAGAGCGACCGATCAATTGGACGGCGGACCTGAACCCCCAAAATTGGGTCTTCTGCCTTATTCTTCCTCATACCATTCCATGGCTAATCCTGCAGGAAATGAGCCACCATGCTCCCCATTCATCACAATCACCATTTTCATGCATTTTATCAAATTAAAAACATCATAAGGCTATCAATTTAATCATTTATTCCAACCCAAATCCCCAAACCTAATCTAACATGTGAACCCCAAATCAATAACAGAAACAGGCTTGGAATTAAGGGAATCTATCAAGAAAACATAACCAAACACTAAGAAACATACACACATGATTAATTATATAATGTAGATCTACTTACCTCAACTAAGTAGAAGATTGACAAAGGGAAAACTTGAGGAGAAGTTTTCTACTATGAAATCCACGAATCTAATCCAACCAAACACAATCTAACACGGAAATGAGAAAGAATGGAAGAAAAGGATCAAGAACAACCTAAATCTAACCAAAAGAGAAGATGATTGGAAATATGAATGTGAGAGAAAGCTCACCTAAACCAAGATTAATGGAAAAGGTAGATCGAGAGGAAGAAGATGAGCGGTTCGGATTGAGGAGATGATCTCTTAGGGAAGAAGTTTTAGATCTTGAACAACTGAGAAAGAAAAAAGGGGCTGCTGTAGCTTTGTTACAGAAAATGAGAATGAGATTAGGGTTAATCTCTGTTTAAGGAGAAGAAAAGAGGAAAAATGACTAGTTTGTCCTTAAGTGGGTCCGGTGAACAAGTGGGCCACTTGAAGGGTTTTTTTATCATCGGATCGCAATGGGTCAAGAGGCAAGAATGATTAGCGCGACGAGACCTTTCCAACGAATCCAAAATCACAGCAATAGGAACTTTTCGGGAAAAACACTTAATTTTCCATAAATTACAAACTACCTCCTGCTATAGTCAAACGGACTTGGAATCGCACGAAACTTCGTAGACACTATTCTAATGCTAAAAGAAACTCGTTCATAATCTAAACCCACCTAATTATCTAACAATACAATTGATTATAATAATAACAAAATAAACAGGTCAACGGGCCTACTAAAGGCAAGTTCTAGAGATTTCAATTATCCTTCTGTAAGATCCCGGTCCCACTTATAATATTTTATTATATTTTAATTAGAATATTAGTATTATTTTAATTAAATGTATTAAAGTTATTTAAGTGGGTAGGATTAAGTGGGGCACATATTAGATTAGATGCGTGGATCGATAAGTTGGGCTAGTGGGTAGATGACCTGACCCACAGTTTGACCCAATGACTTAAGGCCAAAGAATATCCTCTTTTAACCAAATCCCTAGTTTTCATTAACCGCACGACTTATCCCTCCCCACTTATCTCTCTGCAACTGCTCCCGATTATTCTTCGTCTTCTTCCTCTTTCAACTTCCCAGGCCATTGCAGCTTTAGGATCCAGCTATCAGAATTAAGATCAGAGGATACCATCATTCTTGGTTCAACTTTCTTATCTCAGGTAACCTTCTTCTCAAATCATTAAGAGTAGACTTATATTCTTAGGTTATCTCCTTTTTCTTTCCAATGGTAGATTTGGATAGGAGTATCATAGATCTGTTCATTTGAGCATTTCTTTTCCATATTCTTTGTCAGATCGGTGATAGGATTATTCTCAAGCGCTGTGGGAATCTCGGTTTGGGTATTGGTTAGGATCTATGCATTTTTCTTTAACCCTGGTAAAAGGCAAGTACCTAATCACGATTTATAAATTTAATACTTGTTTTCTCGTTGATTTGCGTGTGTATGCATGTAGAAACCCTTTTATGCGTTTTCTTATAATAATTTTGTAATGCCATTTTGTTTTGCAACGAGATCAGAGATTTGGAGATGACCCAATCGATTTTCTCTTATTGATGTTATTGTTGCAAATGGCTATTGCCCACAGCACTTTTGTTTGGATTTCAAAACCCCTTTTCCATCTTCTACTTGTGTTTAGGAATGTGAGACCATACTTTCAAGTGACCTTGATGGGCAGCGGAACCACAGAATTCAGGCAGTGGATTTGTGTCAAGGTAATGCAGGGACCCCAGTGGGCCACCCAATATCTAATCCATGGATCTGGAGGAGGACCCACGGGCAACCTTAGAGGTGTTGGACCTGTGAGGAGCAGGTCCCGTCCAACCCACCATCTAATGGTTTCGGAATCAGAGGCGTGACTTAAAATGGAGGTGTTTTCTTTTGCTTAATCTGGTTGTGGGGCCCACTAGACGATTTGATCATAGATCTGGTCCGTTCATCTGGCCGTACATGGTTGGGCGACCCAAATGGTGGAGTTGATTTGGGATTGGAAATGGTGGGGCCCACTTTCCAGACGGTCATGAGGCATTTGGCGTCATTTCACCCATTATAGAATTACATTCTGTTTTCACTTGCTAGGGCGGTTCTGATGAAGAGATAAGGTGGTGTTGACTTATCAGGTGAGGAAATAAAGGGAGGAGAATGGGTGACCTGTTGACCTAGTGAATGGTAACTTGGTGACCTGATGAGTAGGGACTTGACTAGATTAGGATTGAAGGAAATAAAGGTGTGGGATGTTGATTGGCAACAGTTTTGAAAAGAGGTGAAGGCCCTGCGACATCACATAGTGCCATGTGACATCACATAGTGTTATGTGAAGTTAGTTTTAAGACCATGATGTTTAAAAATTTCGACTAAGGGCCTGAGTTGTTTTATAAAACCAAATTAAATCTTTTGACTATTATGAATGCGGAAAATATTTTGGATGGGGTCCTCCGGTCTTCTAAACTTATAAACGAAGATTGATATTTATTACTATTATTTGCAAATTAATTTTGAAAGGTATCTTTGATTTTAATGTGTTAAAATTATATTTTTTTTGTACCTTATTATTCGGATCTTTGGACCGAGCAAATACTATCTGGGCATACAATATCTTACTAACATGGGGTTTAGTGCTTCGTATGACCTCGGGGAAATCCTAGCGGATGCACTATTGATTTAGAAGGGATGCATTAATCTTTTATCTATTAGAAATTCCTATGGTTGTTGGGTACGAGACCTTATGTTTGACCTTAAGATTGGCTTGTGATTATTCTTTGACATTCGGGTTTGCATATATGAATGAATATTTGAATATGACATGGAATGTGGAATGGCCAGCACTTTATTTTGACTTGGGATTTTTGTGTCAGAGCAATATTAATCAGGTCTATTATGTATATATGTGAATATGTGGGTCATTTTATGGACGACTGCAGATCGATATGTGGACTACTAATCACCGATGTAACTGGATCACTTATAATCCGCTTTGTTTATTGACATGATAACCTGATTTTATTTTGATCGGTTTATAACCACCGACGTTATGGATAGGCTTTCCCGATTTATTTAGGGCTGACCACCTACAGCGGGGACATTTGTTACCGTGTAATTCTCAATTGCTCCATTTGTATCGTTTGGACTTTTGTTTTACATTCTTTCTTGTTATCATCATTGTCATTGTTTTATTACGATCTTACTTGTCTATATTCTTCTTGTTATCATGTTAAATTTTGAATTATGATTATGTTCTTGCTATTTTGTTATTTACTTTGTAATATTGGTGCATAGGCACCGAGTCCTACTCTGCCGAGGAGACAGAGGAGGATCAAACGTTTCAAACGTTTGAGCCAACTAACGAATTCGAGTGGGATGCCGGAGATGGCTTTGGAGCCGTTTGAGCCAGTACAAGAGAGAACGTCATCTTAGAATTTTTAAATGAACTTTCTTTTAGCGTTGAGACCTTTTTTAGAAATTATTTAATTTATTTTGCAATTTAACTATTATTGTTTTATTTAATAATGTGTTGGGTCTCATTTATGAACATTTAATACCGATTGAATCAAGTTTCCGCTGCATTTAATAAAATTTATTTTGACTCACCATGGGTTGAAATTTGTACGTTGGTCCACTTTTGGAAGCTTGTGTTGTATTAAACACAGGAAATTAGAATTTGATTTATTTTTCATGTTTTTCCCCAATTCTTATTTTGAGGGACGTGACAGTTGGTATCAGAGCCCAGCACGATTCTCAGATATTAAAAATGGACAAAAACAATAGGACGTGGTGAGGATTCCGATTTCCGTTAGACAGGCTTTACGTGCTAACTGTAAAGTCTATAGAATTGTTTGTTAGCTTGTTTCATAGGAACCGAACCATTTTTATTTTATTGTAGGTCATGGCACAGCATACAACAAGATCTCATGACAAGGAACCTGGGAATGGATCGAATAATTCAGACGATCATTTCAACAAACTCTTGCAAGCTTTTGTGCAGGCCCAGAATACTCAAAATAAGCAGCAGAGAGCACGTGAGACTGAGCAGGCTGCAGAGAAACAACAAGAAAGGGAAGAACGAGCTGCTGAAAGAGTACAAGCAGACCAAGATAGAGCAGCATTCTAGGCTCAGATCTTAGCCTTGACTGATAGAGCAGCTTAGCCAGTGCAAGTGGTCATGCCTCCAAGGGAAGTAAATCCAAATGACCTCTGTGAGAAGTTTAGGAAAATGGTTCCTCCTGTGTTTCACGGGTCCGAAGATCCCATGGCAGCATATGATTTTATAGAACAGTTGGAGCAGATCTTTGCAGTCTTTCGATACACTCAAAAGCAGCGAGTTAATTTGGCAGCTTACATGTTCAGAGGGATAGCTCTCCAATGGTGGAACTCGGTGAAGGCAGTAGTGCAACCAGAGGTAGTGGCTGAAGAAAATGCATGAGAAACTTTTACCAAGGAGTTCATGGATAAGCTCATCCCTAAGTATGTCAAGGACCAGTGGAATAAAGATTTTCAGAACTTAGCTCAAGGTGACATGTCAGTGTAGCAGTATGAACAACAGTTTACAAGGTTGGCTAAGTATGCACCTACACTAGTAGTTCCAGAGGAAGAGAAAATCAGGCGTTTTCTTGATGGGTTATCAGCTGATATCTACATGATGATTGGAGATAATCAATGCCCGACATTCCAGGAGAATGTAAAAAGTGCATATTAGGCTGAAGGTGCACTAAAGAAGATGGCAGCAGAACGGCAAGCCAAATACCAACAACATCAATTGAAGCAATCTTCTGGTCAAGGCAACCAAAAGAAACTGAAGATCCAAGGTCAACCCTCGGTTGGTCAGAAACATCTGTGTGGACGGTGTGGAAAGAATCACCCTAAGGAGCAGTGCTACAAGGAGACTGGGGCATGTTTTCATTATGGGCAGTTTGGATATTGAGTTTGCGATTGTCCCAATGGCGGTAGTCAGTTGCCAGCATCCCAGATGGCAATTTCTCATGCGCCTACGCAGCAGATTTGGAGGACAGCACCTCCGCAGGGACCACAGCAGGCAGGTCAACATATACAAGCATCTAATCAACAAAATTAAGAATACCATTCTTGGTTTTTTCATTTTGGGTAGCATCCAAACTATGCAGTCCAATCACATTAATGCATATCCACCTTTCTTATAAGAAATGAAAATCAACATTCTAATCAAACAAAGCCCACGGCTCAAATGGGTCGGTCCAAGGGAAGAAGAGAGAAAATAATAATAAAAAGATGAAGGTTGAATTGGATATCTATGGTTGACACTGTTCAAACCGAAGCATTAGATAATGCCTCCTGAGATGACTTGCTGAAGAACTCTATGGTGAGGTTCTCCCCGCACTTGTGTCACAAAGCCCTCTCTCTGTAACTTGTACATTCATTTGGCAGAATGCACACATCCATGGTAGCATTGATGGAGGAGATGAACGAAACAGGGAGAGCTTCCTTTTGCTTTCTCTCTAGGGTTTCTGTTTTGAAAAAAACTTTTTCATATTTGTAGGAAAGACCCCATCCTTTTGTTTTATTCATTCTAGGAATGGGTCAATACTGAAGTCTGCAGCCGAGTTAGCGCGATGGAGACTTGTCATCACGTCATTGGCTGGAATAGGGGAACAGGGGATCCATACTCAATATTGTGATGTTGTAATAATACTTTTATAATTCTCATTGAGATTGTATCTCACATTTTTATCTTACAATCATAAGAGAAACAAACAAAATAGCCTTTAATGCTTTACAATCAATAATATGTGAAAAATATCCTTTTACTGTTTGAGATTCAAACCAATCATTTAACTCATCCCCCATACTTACCCTACTGCTGTTAAAAATAGTGCTGGATTTAAAAGACAAATGGATAACAATGCGTTGCTCTCAGTTGGCAACTCCACATGTCACCCGTATGCCACTCTTCCCACTTGTGTGGGTTTCTCTTTCACATGTGTAAGCTATCCTTTTCATTTTGTAGACTTCCTCTTCTCACTGTGCGAGGTTCCTCCCCCACTTGTGTGGGCTCTCTTAAGTCCTAGCCCCTTTGGTCGGGGTAGAAAAAAATAGTAAACGGACAAATGACCATCCCTTGCTATTGCTAAGCCAAGTGTAAAATTTGTGCAGTGTGTTTTATTCTGTAAGGTTGAGCCCCATGTAAAGAGTTAAACAAAGAACAAAAAAGAAGGCATAAGGACTCAAATGTAAACTTTTCCTACCTAGGATCTAACAAATTGACAAATATTATTTGATCTAAACCTTTTATTTTTTCCAAGGAATGGCACGGGAAAATAATTATATTAGATGAAGTATATAGATGAAGAGGGGATATTCATGTGCACACTTCCCTCACCATATGGTGAGGGACAAACTTAATGGGGCACCACTGATCATGGGACTTGTGGGAAATGAAAAGAAACATCTTAGATGAGCCCATATATCAAGTTTGGGGTCAATCCCCTCCTTTAACTCTTCATTCATGGCCCATAAATTCAACGACTGTATATTAAAGAAGAAAACCTAACCCACGATCCAACAGTCTTATCCATTCGTATACGTGAAAACTCGATAGATCTAGTGTACTTATGGGGGTCCCATGTGTGTAGATAGTTCGGATGAATCATAAAGCCGCCCCACTATGTTGTCCCTAATAGTAATATGGTGAGGGATGGATGCACATGAATATTTCCCTAAGGAAGAATGTTCCATAAAAATGGTATAATATCATATTAGTAAATGGGTCCCATGAATGTTTTATGGTCATAAAACACTTTTTTTTTTTTTTTGAGTGGTCATAAAACACTTGATTTTGATTAAAGTTTTTTACGGGGATTGGGGCGGACCCCATAAATGAGGGGTCTATGCGCTGGATTATAAAAACCTTAGGTGGGCCAATTTTTATAGAGTCGGATTTTACTTATATTCATAAAAAGCAATGCCATTATTTTGATTGGTTTGGATTTCTTTTAAAAGTGGGCCTAATGAGAACACATAGATAATGGGTTGGCCAGAAAAAATATATTAAAAAAAGATTCATAGAGGAAGCAAGATGAGGAAAGGAGTAATGGAAAGATAAAAGATTTGGAATGATTTGGTGGGTCCCTAATGATGTAGTGCTAGCCTAATGGTCATGAATAAAAACAACAAACACTAAGCTATAGAAAACTTTTGGGGATGTTGGCCCAACCCTGGCCCACAGGCTTAATCTATTAAGTTCAGAACCTATAATTTTTTGTTTCAATGAAAAACAACTAAAATTTAAAATCAACCATAAAGTAAAGAATGAAAACATGTAACTTATGTATTAGAAGTTAATGAGTGGGATGTGATCTCTTACTAACAATATTTCAATAAACAAAACATGGAATATAAAAATAAAAACAAAATATATAGATGAAGAATATTCTGTAAAAATGGTAGAATATCATATTAGTAAATGGGTCCCATGAATATTTTATGGTCAAAAAATACTTTTTTTTGGATAGAGTGGTCATAAAACACTTAATTTTGATTAAAAGTTTTTTACAGTGATTAGTGTGGACCCCATAAATGAGGGGTCTAAGTGTTGGATTATAAAAAAATTAAGTGGGCCAACTTTTATGCAGAGAGATTTGATTTGGATTCACAAAAAAATGATGCCATTATTTTGATTGGCTTGGATATCATTTAGAAGTGGGCCTAATGAGGACACATAGAAGTGGGTCGATTCAAGAGTATCATGAATTCATCATGGACCCACTGAGTGCTAGGTTATGAAAATTTTAAGCAGACCAAACTTTTATTGAGTTAAGTTTGATTGAACCCATAAAATATGGAGCCATTTTTTTTTAAAGGATCAGATTTTTTTTTTTTTTTTTAATGGGTCCAATGAGGAGTGTTTTGGGAAAAACCTTATTTGTGATGTTCTTTTATTTTAAGAAGTAAAGTATTAGGTATGAATATATTTGGAATGGATGAGTATCGAACATTTGAATTAAAGATTAATGTTATCAAAAGATTTGAGTAAGGAGAATTTTTGGGTTAGTCAAGAAAGAATTTAGGGAAAGAATCAATACTAAGGGGAGAGAATTTAGGGAAAAAATCAATTTTGTGGAGAGATGAAAGAGATGTAAGTTATTAGAAAATTATAAATGTGCCACAAGTCACTACGAAACCCTAAGAGTGAACGCTACTTGTTGCTCTCCCGGGGAGAGACTACTACTTTAATTTATATAATACCTAGCAATAAAGAGAATCAAAATATATTTAATATTAATATTTTTTATAGGGAGCTGCTCTCCTGAGCTGCAGCTGAAATTCAGCGTGTGATTGAGTTGATCTTAAGCTTGTTATGCATTGTCAAGACTAGCTCAGCTCAGCTAGATTTCTAATCAAGACTGAACTTGGGCTTGATTTCTAAACATGTAATTGAGTTGATCCTGCCACTGCCACTGCCACAGCCACACGAGCCTATCACACGCTGCAGTTGAAATTAAATTTCAGCTGCAGCTCAGGAGAGCAGCTCCCAACTATAAAACACCGCCCCCTTCTACTAGTATTCTTCTCTCGCATGAAAGGCGAGTCAATTGAAACTCGAAAGCATAAGAACCTCCTCAAACTGACCTAGGCAAAAATGCCCAGGCCCCTTGGGGATGGACCATGTGTTTGGGCAGAGTCAAATTCCTCAGAATTCACGGTAAAATGAGCTCCTCCAACTTCCAAGGGACCCTAACTTCAAACTTCTTCTAAATTTGATTTACCAGGGTGACAGATAGGTAATCATTTTCCACCAAAGGAACTGTCATTTTGTATCTTCACCTTTCCATCTTCAATTTTAGCCAATAGGAATATATTTCTACGAATTCCTAGGACTTCCATTCCATGCAAATAACAGGGCCACAGTAGATACATGATTTAAACTGAGAATATAGAGAGTTTATGATCTGGAATGTGTTCTCCTATTCATATTTCCCCAGAGACAACATAGACGGACTTTTTTCTTCTTATACCAAATTTAGATATCATAGGTTCATGCAATGTTCTGCTCAAACATTCAAAGACCTGCGCACTCATTTGGCGCACCATGTCTGCACACCAAATACAACATCGTAGGAATTGGCCCCAAATAAGATGACAGGGATTTAGAAGAAAGATTAAGGAACATTCCCCTCCAAAATGGAAGCACATCCATAATCATATAGGTGCACTCACATACAAATTCACCCCGGAGGCCCATCAGCACCGCACACATCTCAGTCACATGAAATTTTCTTGCCTGTGCCTTTTATGATCCCTTTCCAAATAATCAACCCGCCTGCCTTCAAAATGTTTGTCTGGGCTGACTGCTCTTTTATGGCGACTGCCGGATTTTGGAGAATAGATTTCTCGTGTATCAAATGACAGTTCCCCCTCTTCTGCATTCTCCTCGTCTAGTTCTGTTCCATGGTCACCACCAGCAGCGTCTTCCAAGTCAACCGATCTCGACTTAGTCCGACTCCCTCTGAGGAACTGTTGTTCGGTGGAGAGAGCATTCCTATCTCCCATATCACTGTGCACTTTTCCCACTTTCAGGTTCTCAGAATCTGGCTTATACAATGGCTTTGACCAGCTTTGCCTTCCCGCCCGCTTGATTTTCTCATCCTCAGCCGCCAATTCAACACCATTTTCCAGCTCTCTCTCTAGGATATCATTTTCATCCATCAAGTCTGTTTTTCTAGACGGGTCGTTTCGAGATTTCTTTCGCTTCTCCAGGGCTGCTTTCACCTTTTCCCTGTCAATCTTTCTGATCGCATCTGGGGGACAGTGGCCTTTCTGGCCTTCATAAGCAGCAACCTGACCCACTGTGCCACTAGACTTGTGTGATGGTCCTTCATCCTTCCATTCTCTTGGGTCTGCAGTTTCAACCATATCATTCCGTCCTGATTCTTCCACAGGTAGCTCTGACCCATTCTTAGATCTGTTGGAGGCTTCTCCTATGTTATCCCTGCTGGAGGGATATTTATCCAGTTCACGATGCACACTATCGTTACCACCATCATCAACTGTGTGATCCCAAAGATCACTTGTCCCGGCACTTCCTCCGCCATCACTAGTCAAGTTCTGTGCGCTTCTTTGAGGCCCACTTAGACTATCCGCATATGATTGGTCTGGCCCATGGCGCCCTGCTGATGATGATACCGACCCTCCATGCTTGACAGTAGCTGCACCTCCGGCTTGCAAATGACCATTTGCTAACACTGGTTCCTCGCTGACAGATGGAGTCTTCGATGGTGGGGCTCGATGGCTAGCTCCTCCAACCCCATTTCCTTCGACTTCATTTCCATGAGGTATTGTGTGGTTCTGCTCATACAGTTCCAGCATCTGATTGCTAACCTCTGTTAAGGATGATATTATGTCAAAATATAGACGACATAATACTACATTGCATAAAAGAAAATCGAACAAAAGAAATCAAACCTTCCAGTTGTCGCGGGGTAACATCAAATTCTTGCCACCAGACCTTCTCACCATCAGATGGAAGCTTCACTTTAAGAAACTTGGCAGCAAGAAATATGGCACCAGCTGCTATATGATGGGGCTTAAATTGCAGGCAGAGTGATGTCCGCAGCCTGCATTACCCTTTCCAATGTGTTCAGAAAAGGTGCGGCCAATTGAATCCACATTTTTCCATAACTAAAAGTTGGAAAGGACAAAAACAATAGCTTTGGCATACCCATCATTAACAAAATTCCATGCAACTTGAGCAAGAGCATTCTGTGCCACTTTAAATTTCTTTATTGCCTCAACAAGGGGTTTATATGGGTGGTGCACATTTAGCTCAAAACCAAGAGTAGCAAGTACGACTCGCTCTCCAAGTAAAATAAGCTCCTTCTGTTGTTCATATACTTCCTGCACATTGTGATACAGAATAAGGCCCTTGCAAACCCCTACACACATGCATGCCCATACAATACATTCTTTGAGGGTAAAAAAAAAGATTGCTGCTACGCTAAAGGAAAAAAAAGGAAACAGAACATTGGAAGAAAAAAGAAAATACATGCAGGAGCTTATAGATTCGTTCAGGAGGCAAAAATCCAATTTTAGTCTTGCACATAGAAAAATGCCACAGTTTAAAAAGGGGGCATGGATATCCTTTCTGGTTTAAACAAGTTCCCAATTAATTAAGAAAAAATAAGGTAAAAAAGAAAAAAAAAACCCACTAAATGCGTGTTGAGAGAGAGAGAGAGAGAGAGAGCACCAGAAAATTGTATGGTTTCACTAAAAGTAGAGAGTAGAGCCAAAACACTAAATTGGTGAGGGCATCTATCACCTAAAGACACATTTTTTACTAGAACTGTGCAACAAGTGGACCACAGCATGAATAGATTCTTTCCCCAATGAAATTATCCCTACTATTATTATGTTGATTTGAGTGTACATAATTAGTGGTTGGGCTTCAAGTATCATCAGTCTTAATGGTTTCAGTTGCTTTATTGTATTCATAGCAGACCCTGCTGTCAAATAATTTTTGATCGCCCATTATACCTGGTCCATTGAGCACAAAGTAACACTTATTCTTCTATAACAAAACAAATCCCAACATTTACTACATATCCTTCTATTACAAAATAATTCCTAACATTTTAGAGTTATAAATGTTTATTCAATTAAATTAAACAATTATATCTTCAGAAAAAGTCAAATTAAAATAATAGTCTTCCATGCCAATAAAACTTTCTTCTAGCCCATCCATTATACAAGTGATATACAAGTACGTCAGCATACAGTCCCTTAAGGCCACTTTCTTTTTAATGGAGCATAAGCATCTTTTTGGATTGGTAGGAGCATAACCAAAAAATTAATTCATTAACAATCCCAAGTGCAAGCACCCTGATATTACTGACTGAATGAGAACAAAGTTTTGTCCTAAGTATAATGAATCCCCAATCTAGATGGGACATGGATTGAAGTTCGTGCACAAGCAAAAGGAAAAACATCTGCTATGGTGAACAGAATTCGGTGGCTGCTAAAAGTACAAGATTCATAAACTACGATAATCACAATAAGAAGCATGGCACCTTCTGCTTGATTCTCTGGACAGCAGCAGGATCCTTTTTATGAATTATCTCATAAGAAACAAGAATAACGTCCTTCAGTGGCCGAGGAGTTTCCTCAACCTTTCCTGCAAGGAACATGCACACCGTTGCAATGGTCTGCATGGTATTATCAACATCATGTTAAACACCAGAGGATTAAATACTGGAGCGGCAAAATTTATTACTCAAGAATTAACAATTCATCTTCATTTTGCTATCATCAAAAGTTGTAATAGTTTGACCATGCTATAAATAGGAACAAATTTATATGCCCCGCTCACCCTTGTATAGATATGAGGGTTTATATCACAGTTCCAATAATGGAGCACTTATACATTTTTCTAAGCATAAAACAAGTAGCAAAACAGATGAAAATAAGACGCCAACAATGCAGAGCACAATCAAAACTAGCAGAGATAGTTGTTCCCCAAACTAGAGAATTATTTTACACATCTCACAATTCTTGCATAGATTTTAAACTTAATATTCACAATGTGATTCCTTAGTGTATATAGTTCGCAAATCATGTGGTACTCATTTGTGCAAGAAGAAAGCAAGCAAACGATAAGCTATAACTGTTGAGAAGACATTAGAGTCAAACTGTGTTGAAAATTAGCAGATCACATACAGAAGATATAGAGTGCCCAGTTTACTGACTTGAGAGTAGGAAGATGTGCTGGTAAAATTTGAAAACAATCACTGCAGTGAAATAAATTTAGGTACTTAGGAGTAACTATATTGAGCAAAACAGAGTGTTTGAGTTAGATATGGCAAATAGGCACAATGCAACGTGTGCAAAACAGGGACCAGCAAGTGGATTGTTATGCAACTTCAGTAAAGTTTCACTTTAATCAAAGGGGTATCTTTTACAACATGCCAAATGACCATCAAGCAAAGGCATGGTTATCATAAGCTCTCAATGCACGCCTGCCTGAACTAGCATGGCCACACCAGGAGTCAATTCTCAATTTCAAATTGCTTATCCCTGGATAGCACAAAACCAACTATTTTGCATAGCTTCCATCATCATGATGGATAAAAATTGTGGTATCAGTCCCGGTTGATGTCAACTCCAAAAACTGATACGGTATCGGTATTGGCCACACCCTGTCACAGTGTGATTTTTTTTTTCACCACAAAAAAATTGAGAAAATCTTCAAAAAATTCAGAATATTGTAAAATGCTAGAAAACAATGTTTTATTTCCATTAGTAACTGTTAGGTAAAATATTTGTCCCCCTAAGTCATAATATCCTGAATAAAATCTCTAGTCCTATTCTCATAAACTATAAATCCATAAATGTAGCCTATATCTAAAATCAAAATACTCAAAATAATTATCATCCCTTGTATATTATGTGAAGATTTTCACTTAATTGGAGTTGGGCCAATGTTGGACCGATCAATTTAATAAGTGATCAATTTGCAATGGTGTTGTTGGAATAAGAATTGTTGAGAGCCAATTGATCAATCCTAATATTTTACTCATAGATTTTATAAGTGACCAATATGAAGCTGGCCCAACTTTTAATGGGGTACAATTAGTAGGATTGATGCAAGATAGAGACATTTATTTTAATTGATTAGAGTTTTCATGAGTGATGAGTGGGGAAAAAAACCTTCAAGTATGAATTCAAAGATTTTGTAGGCCCCACTATGGCCCACTTATAAAAAAAACCTGAATTGCTCGAAAGTCGAAATAAACTGTCCCTTAATGCATGGGGTCTAGCCAAATTTCACTCAAATAGAGATTTGAGTGAAATTTTGCCAAACCTCATACATAAAGGGCCATTCAGATAATTTATAGATGGGCCCCACTGTGGAGCCCACAAAACTTGAATCAAAAGTGAATGTTGTTCAATTGTACCGAGGAAAAGAAATGAAGAAATGGCATTTGAGCCTTCTGAGTTTTGACTTCTACCAAAATAGAAAGGCAGCTAGTTCAATGACCGAGACAAAGAAGGAAAACAGCAAAAGAAAGATGGGGAGAGAAGAGAGAAAAGAAGAGTACCGCAGCATGCAAGAACCCCGGCCATTGCTCTCTCATTTTCTCTCTTTTTCTTCTTTTGTTATTTTATTTTTCCTTTTTTTGTAACATCCATCTAATATCTCTCCCCTTCTCTTTTCTTTTCTTTTGTTTTTTTTCTGGGTGTGCGCAAAATTTAGAGATCCCCTTCCTTCATTCCTATCTTCTTCTATGTAATTTCTTTTTTCGATTTTTCAGACCTAATGACCATTATGGTGAATCTATTGACCGATACAAATATTATGGCCAAAATAATCAGTTGCGATATTTTAGCCGACCAATTTTTTAAACTACGATCATCGCCATCTTTTCCCATATCTAGTCTGATGGAACAATTATATCGCAGGATTATGGAATAATGGACTAATTGTGTCACAGGTTTCTTTAGACCACACCCATGAAACCAAAAAGATGAAGGGTTGGGATGAATCTCAACTCATGATGCAGAACAGATTATGAGCCAGTTTATGATCAACCCAACATCGATATAACTTTTTCCTTTTTTTTAATGGTAACTGAATTGTATTAAAAGCTAGGCAGCATAAAAGACATGTATTGAGAAGCTATTGCAGAAAAAACCATCCAAAAACAAATGGGGAAAAACCAAGAACACAGACAACTATCAAGTGGTTGTTTGGTCGGATCGCTCCACCAAACAAGAAGACAGCTAGGTTGAACCTGATGTGCAACAAATAGCACATAATGAGTCCCCCTCCACAATAATATTACTAAGACCCAACCTAGTCATGAACTTGGTCATTGCATTAAGTATGACTTGTCTAAGACGAGTTTTGGTCAGTCAACTCACTAGTCAGGACCAGCTCAACTTGTCCTGGTCCACACAAGTCGACTGGGCAGGACCAAGGGCAATTTTATAGTCAGTGTCTTACACAGAAAAATGAATATCGAGATCATAATTTTCAACTTCAAGTCCCCCATATAAATTGAGTATCATAGATGAGGACATCAAAGCGTCACAGTTTAAAACATATCAAAGTAGGAAGAAGAGGGCCCATGTACAAATATCATTATGGTTTGATAATATTTATTTGGGCTCAGTTTGAGGATTCAAAGAGGATTCACCGTTGGATCATGGTTTCCAAGAGCCTCCAACATTGGACCATGATTCTATCATAGAAAAATGGTCAGATCAAGTCAGATCACATACCCGTTATTAGTTGAAGACCTCACACTAGGAAGATTAGATAAAGAAGACTTCATATCATCAGGAAGATGCAAATGGGTTGCTAACGGAGCAAGTTGGGCCCATCAGGTCCAACTTGAGTAAGACGTCCAGCCCATAATTTATTTTTGGTTTTTGGTTTGCTTTGCAAATTTTAGAAACAATAAATAATGTTGCTTATGTTTTAATCACAACCATAGATGTGTTTTAATTGTTTGGATTTGATCTAGGGTTAGTAAGTCGCTCTATATTCATTGTAATGCTTTCCTTTGGGGTTACTGAATACATGAATAGGAAACTATGCCTTTTAGATCTCTGTAATGATTGGAATCTGGTGTGAAGCCATTTGGTGCAAATCCAAGGTATTTCTCCAGTTCTCTTGTTGACGTTACAGTAGATTTCTTTATCTTCCATTCTCTAGCCCATATCTGATAATTACTTGAATCCTCCAAAAACCCAACCCAATCCACCAAAGGGCATCCCATCCCTAGTTGATCCCCTTAATCCCCATCCAACACCTTGACCGAAGGCCTCTTCCCCATTCCCCACCTAGACGAACCCCTATCTCCACTTTTCCCCAAGTACTCTTGGCCAACGCATTCTTTGGACCCATTTGCATTGGCTGAAACCCCTTGAATGTTCCTAAACCCTAGATCACCATCTAGGGTTGTTTTTTGCTAGCTTTCTGTTTATACCCTATTGTTAAACTAGTAAAATTTCTTTGGGTGCTAGCCATACAACTTGTTTGAAATTTCCAATTTGAGCCTACCAATTCTTGAAATCCTTGAGAGGATCAAGAATAATCTGATTGTTTATACGGTTATCCCTAGGCTAGTGGAGATTTGAGTCTTCTATTGGAAACCTCAATAAAAATCAACAGACCAACATTTGTCGGGTTGTGAATAGGCCAAACACTATCCCATAATTGCTAATTTGAAATTCTTCATAACTTATGGTGAAATTAACATTATTTTAAAAATTGAGTTATAAGACTTGATCGTTATTTGATCTTAAGTGCATTAAGCTAGTTTTCACGGTCCTGCATCAAGTACAAGTAGATAATTTATTTATTTTGAATGTTAATTATGAATAGATAATCATGTGAAGAGGATCACCATATTGATTGACAAGTCCAGAACCAAGGTACTTCAATGATGTGCCCTTGTGGATTATCCTATGACATCCTAGCTCATTCTGTTCCCTCAATCAAGGATTAGAGGACTGTAATTAGTTGTATATCCTTGGCAATATTAGCTTATTCTTTTCCTCCAATCAAGAGATTTAATTGGGATTGTAATTTAGCCATAGCTTACCATGTATTTTCTTAAGTAGATTCATATGATGGTGCCTCTCACAACAAGGACACGCAATTCCACCAACATATCCCTAAGTTATCTTCTGCTTTATTCACATTGTCGCTCCATTGAAGTTGAATGTAAAGTTTCATAGAAGCCAATTAGATTAGACTGGACTCTCAGCTCAAAAATAGCAGATACAATGTATGCAGAATAGGAAGATTCCATTCTCCTACTTAGGGATGCTGTATAGCATTCAAAGAGCTTCTCAGCTCTTATCCAGTGGAGAGTATTCAACGAAGGTTGTCTTCATGTGAAGTTGAAACACCCATCTGTTGGAGGTCACATTATTTCTCTGTAAGTTACACAATACAACTTGTAGCTTCATTGAAGTTGAATGTAAAGTTTCCAAGGAGCCAATCAGATTAGACTAGAGGTCTCTCAGCTCAAAAATAGCAGATATAATGTATGCAAAATAGGAAGATTCCGTTCTCCTACTTAGGGATGTCGTAGAGCATTGGAAGAGCTTCTCAGCTCTTTGGTATCCAGTGGAGAGAATTCAACAAAGGTTGTCTACAAGTGTAGTTGAAACACCCATCTGTTGGAGGTCACATTACTTCTCTGTAAGTTACACAATGCGACTTGCCTATTTACTTTACTCCTTCTTCATTGCCCATGTGCAGTGATGGAGAAAAAAGAAAGATTGCAATGAAACTTTTCTTCAGCAGGGAATGCAAAATAAGTACCAAGGAGGCCGCGTGAACTTGGGGGTTGATTATTAGATTTTTAAAGCAGGAAAAAGTAGCCCATCTAGGAAAATGGTGATGGTGTAAAGGAGAAAACAGTACACAGGCTATGGAAAAGGGCATTGTACTGGAAATATGAAATAAAGGAGCAGTTGAAGGAATATGCCAGCTACTAGATAAAACTCGAGGATTTGGCATACCATAATGAAGGGCTGAAGACTTCTACGATCATAATATTCACACGGACGGGAAGGGGAGATGAGTGACCCGTTCCCAGGTTTCCAGCCCCCTTTACAGTTCCCTTGAATTCAAATGCAAAGAGTCCCAATCATTACCCATCGTCGCAAATGAATCCAACCTTCCATCACATCCAATCAATGTTATGGCATCACCAATCACAGACCAACACCCATTCCATAATGTCGATTTAATGTTTCAGCATCAGAGATTAGCGTGCAAAATGTTACAAAAGGAACTCCAAATTCTCTTAGCAAACTCACAATGTAACTGAATGTACTCGAAGTTCTCTAGACATGATGTGCCAGTATGAACAGTGATATGTCCTTCTATTAAATAAATGCTAAATAATAAAGATTCTATATCTTCATGCTAATAACCGAATGGAAAAGCAAAGTAAACCAGGAATAGGCCTAAAGATAACTCACTGCCTCTCTCTTTTAAGACACATGCATTAAAAAGTAGGATTTAACCAAGAAAAATTACAATGGATTGCAC
Organism: Persea americana; assembly: GCA_029852735.1. Lineage (NCBI taxonomy): Eukaryota > Viridiplantae > Streptophyta > Magnoliopsida > Laurales > Lauraceae > Persea > Persea americana. The sequence continues at coordinate 29,281,394 of CM056819.1, forward strand.
TTTCCATAGTGGCAAAAGCTCTATACTCTTGAGCACACTAAGGCATTCAAACTTCCTGCACGGGGTGGTAGAATTAACACAGCCATTGCCAGCAAACTTTCCAAGAACACAAAAGACAATCATACAGAAATATTCACCCTAACAAGACATTCTAGAAGCCAGGGGTACTCATGGGCCAGGCCAGCCTGAGCATGATCCGGGCACAACCGCCTTTGGGCCGAGCTTGGATATAAAATTTGGGCACATTTAATAATTGGACCGGGCTTGGATAGAGTGATAGAAAGCCCAAAGCCCGGCCCAGTCCAAATAAGGAATGCTTATATTTTAGTGATAGTTTGTCCAAAAAATTACTAAAACGCCTATACAGCTCATAATAAGTCCAGTTCAGCCTGGCCTGATTGACTAAATGGGCAGACTTGGGCCTGACATTAACAGCCCATGTAGCGCTTAGGATGGAAATGGATGAGGGTTTCCAAGTCAGGCGGGGCCTGGATGTGCCTCAGTCCAGCCTGGCCTATGAACACCCCAACTAGCAACCACCGCAACAAAAAACAATATTGAACAAGATACTATGTTAATGGCAAAAGGCAAATGAAGGAAATAACAGCCAACACTCATAGTTGAGTGATGCTGGCATCTTAGTTTCACACACATGCCCAGTGATCAATCCCTGGGTCTTCAAAGTTAAAGTTTCACTCATTGACCACTATCCCAGCATAGCATAAAAAAAGAAAGAAAAAACAAAAACTCACCCTCCTGTCATTCTTTGCATGAGATTGACGAAGAAAAAACCGATGGCAAAAAATTATTGCGGTAGCTATTGTTACCTGGGGTCTGCAAGTTAAAACAGTTGTCAATACTTGCATGCACAGTTAGTTTCATCAATGAAAATTATGGACAAGTTTTAGGCACAACAGATAATAATACTAAATTTAGAAGGGAAAAAGATTTCTAAAGATTATAGCTTCACACTATCTGAAAAAATATGAGAATCTCATTTGAAACCAACATCAGCCACAATTAACAACCTTGAACAACAATGGTGTAATTACGCATACAGTTGCATATTTACATTATTATACAGTTACAGCATAAAATGCTTAATTATATAGAAGGGGTGCAGATAGATGAGGTGGTTTTCCTTTCTGAATTCTGATTTCTTCAAAGAGATTCAGTACACTGAGAAAACATGATGCCATGGAACCTCATGGTCCCCAAACAACAAGGGCATTTTCTTCTGCAGCATAATAAATATATTTCACATTTACATAGGTATGCAGCTCATCAAAATGTTTTCCCTCATAATGATACACAGGGAACCCATTAACAATCACCAAACTTATGCGAACATCAGGCCAAAAAACATATAGGGGACATCCCCCTAAAGTAGTACCCTGAGTAACTAACCATTTAAGTAGTCAATTGATGTAGTTGCTTTTGCATGAGAGTGGGGCAGGTCAAGACTCCCCATTTCACAACAACTAAGTGGTCCATCTGGAATACCAAGATTAATCAGTTCAAAAAGCCATTCCACAATGACCAGGCACAAGATGAGAGGCAGATTCCAAAATTAAGTGAATATTGGACCTTATATGCACACAATCAAGAAAGGTGTGGTTTTAGCATATCAAAAGCAACCCAAACCCTAGGATGGACCTTTGTAATGGTTCCTTGACTGTTTCATAGCTCAGTAGGACTGTCTGACTTAACGTACATGTATTTGCAAGCGCGGTGTTTGCACCTCTTGTATTATGTTGTTCCTACTGTCTCCATACACGGGACCACCCGACCACTGCCTAACTGGTGATGGCTTGTGAATATCATGCCTTGGGATTGTAACATGCGCATAGATCATTGTTACCTCCTTGGATTACAGGATCCATGGTTGTGGCTTCTTGGGTTGATTAGCGAGCTTGAACTCAATGCTACCTCCCTTGATGCCCGGATCCACTTATACCATTTTACCCACTTGGGGCACTCCAATTCTAGCCGAAATGTTGCCCGTTTGTACTTTGGATTTTCTAGACTGTTCTTAACTGTTTGACTCTATCCTCAGGGTAGTTCTAAAACAGTTTGACTGGTTAACTAGCCCGCACTCCAAAATGTCCAAATCTGACTGTTAATCCCGTTACTTACCAGTTTTGCCTAGAACGGCCTATTTACCCACCATGGATACCGGAGGCGACTCATGAAGGACATGACTTAGCCATACCTGACCGACGACTGAATTACCTTTCTGATATTGTCCACTGCTACTCGATAGAGTGTACTGTGCATGGGAAAACCGATTTTATGTACGTCTAATTTATTCGAACTGCAATCTGTTCCACACATTGATTTTGTCAAAGACTGTAACTCTGAGAGACATGAGAACGCTAGATAACCATGGACCTGGTGACCAAAATGAATTTGCATGTCCAATTGGTCGATGAAGTCCCCTTGCAAGGATTGAGGACATATATATGCCTTGAACACGTGGGGCACTTCGGATACCCAATGGGAGCCTTGAATTCTAGAGTATGTGAGAGGATAAATACAAAGTGGACCCTGACCTCTTGAATTGAGGCCATGAGCCATAACCACAACACAAAATTATTCTTATGAATATTATAATTATTATTATCATCATTTCTACAATCATTGTGATTACTGTCTGCGTTTTTACCCAAATTGACTGACATCATCATGATCATCACTTTTGCATATTCGTACATTACCACTTGGGTTCAAGCAGATGCACCCATGGTAAGCTCTAGGGAAAGCTGTGGTACTATATGTTCCAATTGCTACGGGACCAGCGGATGCAACCATACCGACGATCCAGTTCTGTTACTGCGCTCCTTGAGACAAGCAGATGCACCCGTCCGTAGTCATGACTGTATACACACTTACTCTGACACGCGGATCATGTACACAAGCTCTGTCACATGCATTTGTCACTGGATTCTGTATAGTGATTTATGTATTCTGTAATGGTTTTTACCGTATAGCTTACACATGACAAGATATTGGTAATTGATTCTTTAAGCATATTATTCCCAGCATTATCTGCCTAGAAAGGCTGTAATAGTCATATGTTAATCATCTGTCTATAATTCTATACTGAAGCAACATGCATGCTATTCATTTTAATTTCTTGCCAGGCTATTGTCTGAACTACACTTGTTGCTGTAGGTATTGTCGCCCCAACCCTAGCCTTGGAGTGGTATGCTGAGGCGGCGATTGCAGAGCCGCATGATGTGAGCGAGTGATGTGCATAGATTGTCATATGGACACCGTCCCATGCACGGGAGACGTCACATTTTGGGAGTTTGTATTTTGGGTTTTTTATCTTTTTGTACTGGTCTCTGTTGGCCCTTTTCTTTTGGGAATGTAATTAATTAAAACATCTTCTATGTTTATTTAACCTGAAGTAAGGGAATGCAATCTCATGTTTACTTATCTAACTCTGTTTATTTCCTCCTTATATACCAGTCAGATGATGTGTTTTGCACTAGCGTACATATGCTGAGACATTAGTGATGCAACACAGAATCCGATGAACTCCGAACTTCGGTTTGCACCGCAATGAAGCTTCCACCAAATGTTCCATTATGGTGATGGACCATGTATCCTCACACACGCAGATCCCTGGGAAACGAAAGATTTTGTAACACTAATCCCCAGCTCACACCATGCCATCATTATATCGACCCGGCCGGGGGGTGTGACAATGCATCACATTCAAATGGACTAATCTTTTCTAATTTACATATTTTGTCCATTTTTCTTAGAGTGATACAATATAATCTAGCAAATACACACGCAAAATACACTATAGGCATGCATACAGTTGTATATAAGCTTCTAAAATAGAACTAGCACAAACAAAAAAGACTTCTACTTACACAGATGGTATCAAAACACTGTCAAAAGGTTTGTGTCGATTGTAACAGCAAATGACAATACAAAGGTTGAAGGTACACTTTTAACAAAATAAATGCATAGTTACAATAAGTGTATCTCTCTATTGATATCAAATAAAGCATTGGCTCCGATCCACATATTATTCATACACTGCAATGACAGAATTGGTAAAGAATGCACGGCCACGATAGTCAGCTAAAATACTAGAAGGCCTTGCAACTTCAATGCTCTAGATTTACGGAAACAAAATCACTATCAACTCGCGCTATAACAAATTACCATTTCCTTTTCAACTGTCCCACAATATTTAAGTTCTTCGTATTAGCATCCAAACTAGCAAGAGGGAAAAATCCCCAAGTACTGCAATATTAGGAAAATTAACATCCATTTGAAGTTTCTAATCACCACAAGAAAATGTTTTTCACTTCAGATTTTGGGGAAAAAATCAAGGCTAATTCCGTAATTCCACAGGAGCTTATGAGCTCCTAAGAGGAGCTTTAAATCAGGATCTAACAAAAACCAGGCAAAAACTGTGACCCTCTGAGATTGGAACAACCTAACAAAACTGGTAGGTTTTATACTTCAGCCAAAAATTAAAAAAATAGTCGGTAACACTTTTCTGAGAATGAATGCACTGCTATTAACAACTCCCACTAACCCTGAATCAACAGGCCATTAAGGAATTGCATGCATTAAAAAAAAAAGGCAATATGCAGAAATGTGGGTACTTACACTTTTAGTCTCATGCCTAAATCCTGTAGAAATGTGCAGTATGACCTGCGAAAGTAAGTCTCTTTCTTCAAATCAATACCATCTCTTCTGGAGGGTGAATTATCCTCAATTTCTTTACGAGAAAGATACCAATTAGAGCTAGAATGATCAGGTTCCTCCAACTTGTCACGAGCAAAGCTATATATCCCACTTTCCGCCATGCCGTGATGTGAAGGGTCCCCAGGTAATAATCCAGCCATATATGATCCTTCTACCTTGAAAATGAATTAATATCTAAAGAAGCCCGTTTATCTAAAGAGTATCTTTGTGACTGTAGTAGTTAAGGAATCCGTCAATTCACCAAAAATAAACTTCCTCTGCATTGATGATCAAAAGAATAACATTAAAGGTTGTATAAGAAGAAGCTAACATCAGAAATAATACCTGTTATTAAAATAAAAACAAAACTAGGGCATAATACATCTAACTGATTTTGAACTTAAATGCAAATATGATGCAGTTTGGAAGCCCAAGAAGGCCACTGGGCCCATGCAATTGACCCAGATGGGCAACCCAGTCCTTAGGGATCAGTCCACAGGCCAAATTGACTGAGAGCTATTGTGGCATGCTATTTTTATCCTTAGGAAATTGTTTCTAATTTCATTGTTTGATTAGGATTAGAAGCTTTTTATTTAGAGGCCTTAGTGCCCGTTTGGATGTTTAGAATACAATATTTACATATTTAAACACTACAAGAATAAAATAGTATAGAATAGAATAGTGTAATATTAAAATATTGTGATATTTTTGTTGTTTGGCAATTTTTGAAGAATATTACAGATTTTAAATTGAGTTGTTTGGAAGGCACTATGATTTTAATATACATTAAAAAAAATCCAAAATAACACGAAGTCAATGTCTTTTATTGTAGTAAAGTTCATTATTAGAATAATTTTTTATTAAATACTTAATTTCTATGAAATTTACCAGGTCTGAATGAAAAATAGTGTGGTAGAGTAAAGTTTAGCTGCCAATTTTTTTTACCATAAGACACTTTTCTTAATCACATAAAACTATGTGAAGTGTAGTAAATTAAAGTCAATACAAAGGGCAACTACTTTACAACTCCATCTCTCTCTCTTACTTTACTTCACCACATACTGTCTTACCTTACTTTACCTCATCTTTTAGCATGATGTGACATCAACATTTATTTTACTTTACCACACATAAACAAACATGCCTTAACCTAGATGTGACATATAATCCCTTCACCATGTTTAGATGAAAAAAATAATGGTAAAGTAAAGTCTAGCCATCACTTTTTTACCATAAACTTTATCACAAGGCAACTTTTTCTTTACCATGTAAACTACGACAAAGTGTAATAAAGTAAAGTCAAACAAAAAAAAAGACCTTACCACTCTCTCACACTTTACCTCACTAAGTTCTTTACTTCACCAAATACTTTATCTCACCTTCACTTTGCCTCACCTTTACCATAATGTGACATTTACCTTTACTTTACCCCTATCCCTAGCTAATCCCGAGTCACGTTGAGGAGCACAAAATGTTCTAATTGAGTTAGTCTTGTGGCTTAGTGTGAATTTACATGCCCTGCTTCCTCACAGACTTGACAAGATCCATGGTATGGTCAATTGGTCATAGTAGCTCGCATTTTATGCAATGCACCCTTCCCACTTGATCGGGTCCAACCCTCTTTCCAACCATTTTGGGGCCAAATTCAACAAATCAAAATGCTTCACGATTTTAGGGTAGGTGAGGTATGGCAGAATTCGGTTCACTAAGGGTTGAAGTGTAAGGCCTAAAAGGGCCCAAAGCATTGGAGTCCTATGCCAAGTACAAAGACATAGGAAAAATGGGGGTTTTAGGTCAGTCGGCAGCTTGAGATTTCATCAATAGTAATAAAGTCAATTATTGCCATCTTACTCTTTATTTCTTGGCGCTTTCTTTCCCGATAACAGGTGACCATCATGCGATCATCTTCATTAGTTTTGCATCGAACACAAAGCTCATGAAATTTAGGACTATATTCATCTATGGTCATAGAGCCTTGTTGAAGATCGGTGAGCTCTCTTTGCAATGAGTCAATGTGATGGCAAAAATTTGTCTTCTAATCTTTCTTTCATAACTTGCCAATGGATGATAAGAGGGCAGCATGTACATTGTGGTCATCAATATTTTTCCACCAAATTCTAACAGGACCTTTTAGCTTCATATTGACGAGAGTTACTTGTTGAAGATCTTTGATGCGGTACCAAGTGAAATAATCTTCAATTGAAGTAAGCCAGTCAAAGAAGGCTCGGGCATCACCTTGCCTAGAAAATCAGCAACCTCTCATTTGATTTTCTTTGAGAGATCATCTTAGCGTGGGGCCTAGGGTGTGTCTTTAGCATTGCTTTTAAAAGCGAAAGGCGCATCAAGGTGCTAAGGTCTCCTGGGGCCTAGGCACGGGCTTCATTGAAGCAAGGCGCACATTGTAGATAAAAAATAGATGTTTGGTATAGACAGATAATTCAAAATTCAATGAACAATGTGTAATCCAAATTCCAGCCCAGCAGACATCATTTGATTAAGAAAAGGAACAATAAGTATGACCGTAAAAAAATGCAACTAAAAAAGACTGAAACAAGGCCCCAAAATCAGATCATTCAACCTGGCGTTAAGCATCAGTGGACCATCAGGTTTAAGTAGATCAGATGCATTGTATTATGTTATGTGGATCACTCATGAGCTCATTCATGATCTAAATACAAAATATTCATTCTAAAACATCAATCTAAAAATATCCAAATGTATATATCTCCAAAATCCAAATAATCAACTCATAACCCCATCATGGCCCATGACCATATCCACATCAACATCATCATCACCAAATGAAGACGATCCACATCAAAACCAAAATAAGGCCCATCCTCACTGATGGATGAAAAAATTTGGTGATGGTAACTGCTTAAAAAAAAAAAAGGCCCCAAACCAAACAATCAAAAATATCAATATCTGCCCCCCCCCCGCCCCCCCCCACCCCAACCCCACTGATGAGAAACTGGTGATAGCTTGATGATGTGTTAACAAAAAAAAAAGCCCCCAGACTTACGGCGGGCGCTTCGTGCTCCTGACTACAAGGCGCATGCCTCCAGTGCCTAGCTTGCACCTCATTGAATGCGCCTCGCTTCGAGGTAGTTGAAGCCCAACCAATGCGCCGCACAACCCTGGTCTTCAGCGTCCCTTTCATCAAAGAGACGTTGAAGGGATTCTTGGACCGACTCATGAGGAACAGTATCCAACAGATGCTGCTAAGGTTGTTGGACAGAAGTGATGGAAGATTCACCATTAGAGTTGGAGGTGGACTTACTAATCAGTTCATCTATTGTGTTTTGTAAGGCCTAGACCGATGCATATAAATCTGATGCAGTTGTCGTGCTGAATATTGGTGAGTCTACTGCGGAAAACTTGACCAGTGCGAGTAGCCATGAATGAGTGTTTTTTTTTCCCCGTTTGCGTGGGTTCAGGTTCGGGTTCAGGCTCTAGTTAGGCCCGAACTCAGGTCAAACCCAAACTGCAAAGGTCAGGCACGTGGGAGTTTGGTGTTCGTGCAAGAAGAAAGTATAAGAGAGGGACCCACTCGACTTGGAGAATAAAAACGAAGAGGGTCTGCTCTACTCTGCTTTGTTGGCTTCGGTGAGGAGGAGAGGACAGCAGCGTTACAAGCTGCTGGTTGTTGGATGTTTTGAGGCGCAGTGGAGACAATCGGTGGTGCTAGGTATGCTATTCTCGATCGTTGTCTTCTTCTTCTTCTGCTTTTTTTGTTTTTTTCTCTATTGGACGGGGATGAAGCCTGACGGAGGCAAGGGGACAACAGCTGAAGGGTTGTTTGGTCGCTGGGGGGTTGATGATTGGTTTGGAGGAAGGTTCAGTTAATGTTTTGTGGGATGGAGGATTAGGGGGCCGAGGTTGATGATGGGGCTTGGGTTTTGGTGGAATGGGGATTCTAGGTTCAGCAAATTTGATGGCACTGGCGTACGGAAGCTGGGGTTTTAGGGTTGGATGAAAGAGTGGTTCGATGGAGGTCCACGGGGGTTGATGGGATTTCGGTGAGAGATAGAATTGGGGTTTTGGGGACTTATGGGTTGGAGCATTCTGGAAGGGGTTCGGTTCTCTTTAAGGGTTGCAGAAGATGGGTTTCAGTAGTGTGAGGGATGGGAGATGGAAGGATGCAGTTGGGTTGGCTATGTTTGGTTGGTTGGAGTTAGGGTGTGGGTTTTGGTTGAGCTGGAATGGATGGGTAAGGGATAGTGTTGGGTTGGGTTTGATTGGATGTCCTTCAGATGGGATTGGATTTGCAAGGAATATGAGTTGGTAAAAAGGACGACAGGGGTTGATGGTAGAAGATGGATGACGAGAAGAGTTGAGATGGACAAGTATCCAGAAAGGACAGATGTCTCCAAATCAAACAAGACGACCTAATGACCAAACTCAATGTAATGTTTAGGTAGCTTCTCCATCACTACCACAAGCACTAAGACAAAATTGTGGCCATCAAAGCTGGATGTAAAGAAATGCAATCAATATTGCTTCAAGGGAACGAGTCAACTGGAATTATAGATCCAAACAACCAGATAATGAAGCATTTTTCTACAAAAATATAAACAATCGAACAAGTAGGAATTTCATTTCTCGGTGGAGATATTAATCTCATACCTTGATGATCATCATCAAAGCCTTGTACCAACTATGTTGGGTCAATTGCGCAAATTTTCTTTCACTATTCGAATCTATCTCGGGCCAATTCCTCAATAGGTTGCACTTCTTCAAATCTATCTCGCTACTTCCATGTATATCCTCTTCGGTCAAACCATTAGGCCCAGCCCATAGGCACATTTCCTTTCATTATTAGAGAAGATTTAGAAATGGGAATTCCAACTTAGGAATGAATGTCCCAACCCATCTAATATTGTTAGTGCCATAGACAAATCTACACTTCCCTGGATAGTCAATTCCATGTCTAAGTCCAAGACCTTGCCTCTGGAAGCTTCAACAAGGGAGATCAGGTTAAAGTCCAGAATTTCAAGTCTTCAAAGGCTAGAGCCACATCAAGCCATTTACTAATTTGTGCCAACCTATTCAGGTATATGAGACCCTAGGTAAACAAAGACTAGGCCCTTAAAATCATCAATCTAACTAGTTAAATCAATAGGGATAAAATGGCTTAAATGAGCAGCTGAGTTGCTCAGTTGTGGGGGCTTGAGGCGAGCCATAACAGGGCTACAGCTAGCCGTATGTGCCCAGGAAGCTCACAGTAGCTCTTCTTTGACGAGCTTTTCCAATGAGCCATTTTGGGCCATTTTGCACTGTGGCGAGCTTACAACTTGTCATAAACCATGCCCAAAGAGCTGTAAGGCTAGCCATAGAACGATGATCAGTTTTGACTGTGAAGTCAAATTAGCAGTTGGGGTTTACAGACTATTGTAGGGAGTTCACGGCTAACCGTAGACTAGCCCTCCTTAACCACGAAAGTGATTTTGGGCTCATTTCAATGGTTGCAATGGCTGTGATTTTGAGAGCCTCCTCAACCACAAACCAACACAGTTAAACACCTTTAGAGACCTCAAAATCCTCTTCCACTTGCTCTCCTAGGATTTGATAGTTAGCTCTAAGAGCATTCAAAGCTCGAGAGAGTGATAAATGGAATTGGGATCTAGTGTTTTGAAGTGTGACTGCTCCCCATAGGAAAACCTCTCTTAGACCTTCAATATCATTTTCAACACACTCTAGAAACCTCATGGGGACATCTTTGAGCACTCAAAGCTCATCAAAGAAAGTCTTGTGGAAAGACATCTTGGTATATCTTAGTCACCCTAGTTCAAAACCTCCTTGAGGAGAGCCATAACAGTGCTACAGCTAGCCGTAAGTGCCCAAGAAGCTCACAGTAGCTCTTCTTCGGCGAGCTTTTCCAATGAGCCATTTTGTGCCATTTTGCACTACGGCGAGCTTACAAGTTGCCATAACCCATGCTGACCAAGCTGTAAGGCTAGCCATAGAACAATGATCAGTTTCGATTGTGAACTTAAATTAGCCATTGGGGTTTACAAACTATCGTAGGGAGTTCACGGCTAACCGTAGACTAGCCCTCCTTAACCATGAAATTTATTTTGGGCTCATTTCAATGGTTGCAATGACTATGATTTTGAGAGCCTCCTTAACCACAAACCAACAAACAGTTAAACACCTTTAGAGACCTCAAAATCCTCTTCCACTCGCTCTCCTAGGATTTGATAGTTAGATCTAAGAGCATTCAAAGCTCAAGAGAGAGTGGTAAATGGAATCGGGATCTAGTGTTTTGAAGTGTGGCTGCTCCCCATAGGAAAACCTCTCTTAGACCTTTAATATCATTTTCAACACACTCTAAGACCCTCATGGGTACATCTTTGAGCACTCAAAGCTCATCAAAGAAAGTCTTGAGGAAAGACATATTGGTATAACTTAGTCACCCTAGTTCTAAACCTCCTTCCTCACTTGGTTGAGCACAGTTGGAGCATCTTCATCACCAAGGAGCTTAGCAAGGAGTCAAAGCTTGAGTTCAAGTTCAAGCTTCAAAGAATTCGCATCAAGGTAGATTTGCCTACGAAAGTTTTCTTATTGATTTTAATTTCTTACATCATTGTAAAGTGGATTAGACCTATGTGATCGAAATACCTAAAAAAAAAGAGTGCCGGAGTAGACCTCTGTGATCGAACCACCGTATCAAAAAAAGTGGTGCTAGTGGAGTAGACCTTAGTGATAGAACCACATATCAAAGAATCTAGGTGTAAAGGTTTGTGAGGTGCACCTATTGAAAATCTAGTATGGTGAAAGCCAAGAGACCACTGGTGTGTGGTTGCCTTGTAAGTGGACGTAGGTCAAGGACGGAACCGCTATAAATTGTTGTGTGCCTTTATCTCTCTATTCTATCTCTCCATGATTTACTTGCTTTCTATACATGCTATGAGATACACATGCTAGTTATACTTTTGCCGATTTGGCATACAATTCACATGTGCTAGAATACATTGAATAAATTAGCATATCATTGACTATTTAGCACACATCACTTGTAGAGCAGTTCACATTTGGTCACTTGATTGTCCCCTTTCAAAGTTATAAATTGTTGTGCAATTTAAGTGAATTTTGTATGTGTTTATTTAGACTCAATTGTTTGATGAAGTCAAATTTTTTTCTAGCCTCTTTAGAGCTTGGTCCATCTCAGAATCCTTTGTGGATCCGGCCAAAACCCTCATAGAATTGGCTAACTTTCACATCCACGGATCCAGGCTACGTCAAGAGACTATCAACGTGCAAAAAGGAGCTTTTCCTCACCAACACCGTTGCCAGTATACGTTGGACATGTCCAAGCCATCTCAAACAAGTTCAAATTAATATAACACCTATTGATGCTCTCCGGAATGCTCCTAAATGCCTTCATCTATGATTTTCTTTCCTAGTTTTAACATACCCATCTCAATAATCCCATCTCTATTATACACATTTTCTGAATATGTTCTTTCCTAATTAGCCAACATTATGGTCCATAAGGTCATAATTGATCTAATCGTTGTCTTGCAGAATTTTTCCTACAATCTTGTTGGTATGCACCAATCACAAAGCAATCCAAAAGCAACCCTCCACTTCAACCATCTAGTTCTTATTATCCCCATTAAAAATCCCATACCTTCATGACAAAGGTTATCAATTTGTTTAACCCTTATTTCTAAGACCATCTCATTGCCATGCTCAAAGTTCTGATTGACCCTCAATTTTACACCCAAATCCCACATTATCCAAGATATTCAATGACAGTGAACAGACCAGAAAAGTAACGCTTAGGCCCGTTTGCCTACTTCGTACATCATCACAAAAGGATCGAAGAAGCACTGTAGAAGCTATCAATGATGGATCCAAGGTATAGATCTTATCAAGACCATCACTTCAATAAGGCAACCGGTGAGTAATCACTTCCAATCAGAAAGGCATTATTTCACTGCCCCTCTTGAATCTTAATCTCTAGGACCTATTCATCAACCTTGCATTGGGCCCATAGGAATTCATAGAGTCAGATACGATGACCGAATGTTAGAGGTGAATAACAAAGAATATAAGTACAATGTGACTTACAAAAGTGAGGTCTAGGTAATCAAATTCAATCAAAGGGAAAGACAATTCAATGGCCATTTATGAATTTTCACCTTAAATTTTCAATTTTAACCCCTTAAATAGTGAAGGGTTGCTCTGAATTCCTAGGAATTCAATATTGAGTGTACAAACAGGCCATTGATCCTCCACTCTAAATCCTCAATAGGAGGGGTTAAAATTCAATGCCAGTTCAACAAACATGCACTTAGCATTTTAGCCCCACTAATATAACCCATAAAAAAAAAAATCAGATGACCCTTTTTCTTTTTTATGTCTGGCGTCCATAGCCCACCACCCATCCATGGTGGGACACACCATGGGAAATCGGGAGTGTTTAACGGCACGAGTAACCGTCTTTAACAAGCAACAATGCATGGCATTGCAAGCAAAAGGACAATTTTATCCAATTCACAGAACAAGAAGAAGAAAACAAGAGGGGAAACATTCAAAACTTTAACAGGACATATACTCCACATTCCCCCTCTGCAAAGGCAAAAAATGGCCGCCAAGAGAGAATATGAAAAAAAGGAATGCAGAGACACAATATTGCTTCAAGGGAACGAGTCTATTGGGAACCCAAAAAATCCCACGGACCAGATAAAGAAGCATCTTGCATCAACCAGCCAAGCCATTATAAATAACCCCTTATTACGATGGAATGGTCTTAAAACTCAACCAAAACAAGTCAAGGTTTCGGACAATACCGACACCGATTTCATCTGGGTCAATCACAAAATACCTAAAACACATCGCCCGATGAATAAAGGTCTCATATTTGATCAAATACAGTGTCAAGAACACGATATGATTAAAAAAAAAAAAAAAAGAGGGCGTTTGGATGTACCTGTTCGCGAGCCCGCTGACTACTACTTCGTTTATGACGCAATAGAGAATTCGAAACCCCAGGCCATGATCTCGTTTCTCGTCTCTTTCCTCTTCTATCTGTTTTGATCTGACGAGAATCTGAAACAGAAAGATCAGCAATTCGATTACTTGTGAAGTAGGAAAAAAAATCGAAACTGAAAAGGATCTGAATGACAAGAAGATGGAAGAAGATGAATACTAACCTTGAAACCCTAACCCTAAGTCTCTTTTCCGCCGGTGTGCGTTTGTCGAAGTGAGAGAGAAGGGCTTGGATACTGATTTTATATTTATAGGCGGATAGGAACTAGATCCGACCGTGGAAAAATGGACTTTAAATATAGGTCCCTTTTATTGGGCTTTCTACCCAATGTTTGTAGACATGTTTTCACTTTTCACTATCACTATTACAAACACTACCCATTGAGTGTGGGTTATGGGCTTTCTATCTCTTAATTAAAATTCGGCCGTCCATACAATAAATAGGGAGAAATTATATATCTAAGCCTGGCCCAAAGTGCGTTTTGCTAGGCTGGGGCTGGCCCTGCCCATGAACACCCTAATCGAATGGATTCAGCTTAGAAACCCTAATCATGGATGGCAATGAGTCGGCTTAGGAACCTAATTAAGCGAGCGCTGGTGGCAATTATTAAAGGTCATGGGTTTAAATACTAAGATTAAACCATTCTAGCTTAATTGAGTTGATTAGGTGGGCCCACACGAGATGAAGACTTAAAAAGAATTAAACTGTCCCACCATTTTATTTTAAAATTGGAGTTTGATTAGGTGGGCCCATGGAAAAAAAAAACTTAATTGAAGGGTGTGTTATTGAGAAGAAGCCCAAAAGAGAATAAGAGAGATCTAATTGAGAGAGCTATAAAGAAAGTGATGGTATCATATCAACTTGAAAGAGCTTGGATTATTAAAAATTCGCGTTTTAGGAAAGGAATTGCAGTGAATTAATTCTCTTGGCTTGGTCATCTATCCAAAGTAGATAAGTGAATTGAGAGATTCCAATAGCAATAAGGTCAAAATTGCGGTCAGAACTAATTGCAAAATTGGAGCCAATTTTGCAATCAATTACAAAATCGACTCGAATTCCGCCAAATTGAAATTGCGTCTTTCATATGTAATAATAATATAATCAAGCATTATTCTGAAACATCAAAATACTCAAAATAAATTATACAAATAACAAAGATTTGTTTTAATTATATCAATCTCTGAAGAATTTTGTAAGACTTTATGAACTATAATTCTTTTTTTCCAAAAAGAGGTAAGGTTTGTTGCACCATTTGTGGCAAAAATATTCATTATTAATTACATTTTTGAAATTGCTCGATAATTTTCGCGATGCCAGTAGAAAATATAGCTACAATCTTAGTGTTGTAAAATGTTACAACAAACGTTGCTTTGCGATGTTGTAACAATATTTTTATAATTCACGTTGAGATTGTATCTCATATTTTTATCTTATAATCATAAGAGAAACATCCAAAATAGCCTCTAATGCTCTTACAATCAATAATATGTGAAAAATGCCCTTTTACTATTTGAGGCTCAAACTAGTCCTTTGACTCATTTCCCATTTGCTCCAGTGTTGTTAAAAATATTGTTCGAGTAAAAAGAGAAATGGATAACAAGTCATTGCTCGGTTGGCAACCCCACATGTCACTCTTCCCACTTGTTTGGGCTTCTCTTCAACGTGTGTAAGCTATCATTTCCACTTTGTAGGCTTCCTTTTCTCACAGTGTGAGGTTCCTCCCTAACTTGTATGGCCTCTCTTCAGTCCTAGCCCCCTCTGTTGGTGTAACAAAAAATGTAAATAGATGAATGACCATCCCTTATTATTGCTAAACTGAGTATAATATTTGTGTAGTGTGTTTTTGTGAGGCCCCACTCCTTGTGGACCCTCACTTATGTTTGATTTGTGTTAATTGTAATATATGTTAGCTAATTATACTACTTAATAGGGGATAGTAAGGGTAGTATAGTATTTTCCTAGGATTTTAGTCTATTTTCTAGGAATTAATCTCTTTTTGTGTTTCCTGTAACTTATAGGGTGTTTATTAAACTTTTATTGGTTTGTTAGTTAGTTAGAGGCCCTACTAGTGATTATAACTAATATGAGGGGTTTCTAAATGAGAATATTCTAACTTCACTTAAAATGACCCAAATACTTATGTACTTATCTCAATTTATAATTAACCAATAAGGGGCACTTTGGACCTTTCCTTTCCAACACAAATCTATATTACCAGCCCACCCATTCCAAACGAGCTTTCATCTCTTTCTCTCTTCCTTCCCTCATTTCCCTCCAATTCTCTCATTTTCCTCCAAGATTTCCCTCCCTTTCTCTCTAAAAAAATCCTAGATCTAGGGTTCCTAGCTAAAAGATGAAGAAGATTTCTACAAGCTACTAATATTTTCTCTCCTAAGGACTTCTCTCACCTCCTAGATCTCTCCTTTCTCTACAAATCAAGGTAACTCTCTTTCCTTAACTCAATTTACATGTAATTTTCCTTTCTCTCTCTAGAATTCTCATTCCTTATTGCAATTCTCTTGTAGATTTGGGATTAGGAGCTATAGCTCTCTCTAGATCTGTGTTTTGGGACAGGTTGAAAGGTTGGAAACCATAGGAGCTAGGATTCCTATATTGGAGCTTGGTTTTCTCTTTTTCTAGCCATTTTCACTATATTTGTAGAAGAGGCAAGTACAATATACATATTTAGCATATAATGCATTGTTTCATTGTTTGATTCTACAATTTCAATTCATGTAGTGATTAATTGTTAGATCTATCTCTTTAAGCCTTATTTTCTTGGATTTTGGCTTTGATGAATGAGTTTTTCCCATTTGGATGATCAATGGCCCAATTGATGATGGATTCATGACGAATATAGTAGTCTTGATGTTTGGACATGATTCTATGATGAATGGTCGAGATTCAGTTGGGTTTTAATGGAAATTAGATTGAAATAAAAGAATTCCAAAATTTGGAAATTTAAATTCCCAGTGTACCTGGTCGACCACCCTTGGAGGATGTTGACAAGATACACATGAAAACCACAGATCAAACTAGGAGCTCGGATTTCTCTCAAACTCAGAAATTCAGTGTACCCGGTCGACATCCAGGCCATGATGTTGACCGGCCACATTGCAGAAATTCAGAAAAATAAACTATTCCCGCCAGGTTTTTGTCGAGAATCTCTGTGTATCCGATCGACACCCAGGCAATGATGTCGATCGAATACACTAGGTTGGATGTCGACCCGAGAGTCAGAATCCTAACCATCCTAGTGTACCCAATCGACCACCCTTGGAGGATGTCGACCGGACACAATGCAGATAGTGAATTTCCAGTTTTACAGTTTTTGATCTCTTGGTTTGTTGTGGGGCCATTGACCATCCAATTGGATTTCTATTGATGTGCCAAGTATAGGTTAAGGGTTGGGCTTGACCTTGACTCACGGGGCCACTAAAGTAAGGTCTAGGGTATTTATTTGTATTTTGATTCAACCCTTAAATGTTGTTGAAGATGCCAGTAACATCAGGAGCAAGAAAACACATTTCCTTGGCATTTGAAACTTTATTTAGGAATTGAATTAACTGACATGAACCTGGACCTGAAAAGGGGGTCATTACTTAGGTTGGACCTTTGTTACTTTTTGCGTTGATTGGCATGGTTATGGGGATTTATTATACTTGATTCATTGATGTTCGTTTTTGTAATTACTCACTATTAATACATGTTAATTAAATGGAAATTGAAAGACCTGAACTTAAGATTTCCTAGTAGTGACCCAGATTTATGGATTGGAGATCATTGACCCGTACCTGTGGCTTGGCGGGCCATCATATGGCCTACGAATGGATGGACGTAATGCCTTAGAATGAAGATAATTGTTATTATGAATTTGTAACCCATTTATGAATGAGAAATAAATAGAATATTACTGGACTTAATATTGATGATGTTTTTGTACTATATTGGGTTAAGACCATGACAGTGTGGGTCGTGGCAGTGGATTTGATAGTAGACTTAGACTTGGGACTGTATTGATGGATTGGACATGTACCTTGGACCTTGTTTGGATATGATAGGACATTGCTCGCTCAAGACAAACCTAGACAGACACAAGCCTTTACTTGTTCCCTTGAGTCGACACTAAATATTCACTCGGTTGTAATAAGCTTAGCCATTGGACTGATCAGCCTTGGTGGGAGCTATTTATTGTGGATGGAGCTGTCATGATGAGCTATGGTTAGACAGCTGGCGGGATTCTGATTTCGGTCTATAGAGTGTTAGAGTATTGATATTGTTATTATTATTGGCAGGGCTTGTCATCCTTTGCATTTTGCTTTATTTCCCCACCGCAACTGGTTTATAGTATGGGAGGGACGCAATATAATATCTTGTGGCATCCAGCTTGTGTGAATGTGTAATATTATCAGATGGTTAGATTAGATGCTTTTCTTTCATATTGGTTCTATTTGCTACATCTTGCTCGATTGCTTAGCATTTGTACATTTGTTATTCTTATGATATTATTATCCTCTTTATTCCCTTTGATGCATATATCATATATTACTTGTATATTGTGCCTTATTAGATCATTGGATTTGACCCATCATTCGGTGCTTAGGTATTATCCCCGACCCGAGGGCAATGCGTTCGTTTAGGTGCCCCTAGCGGACGAGTACGGATGGGGACGACCGATCAGGAGGTCTAGCCGGAGGTCGGAGAGTCAGTACCAGGGGCATGAGTGATTTCTCTTTTGGGTTTCGAGTGACTTTTGTAGTGAGCAGGGTCGGACTATTCATCTGATATGTACTCTATTATTACACTTTGAGATTAGATTAGACTGGTGCCCTACTATATGTGCTTCATATTCAGTTGATACCTTTACTGCTACCGTTATTGTCTGATATTGCTTCCGCTATATTTTTTTCATGCTTCCACACTTAACCATCGATTAATTATATTGTTAAAAAGTTTTAAATTGGACCTCACTGCGGGCCTATGATCTTGGAAGTTCTCGGATTTTTCGGGAACTAGCGCGCCAAATTCGGGAACATTGGTAAACTCAGTATTTGGAGTTTTAGTGTGTAAGGTTGAGCCTCATGTAAAGTGTTTAAAAAAAAAGAGGCAAAATTACTCAAATGTATATTTGATTAACTCTTACTGTTGTTCCCAAGGAATGGCATGGGAAAATAATATTTTTTTCTTGAAATATTTTTCTGACTAAAAAATCTTATAGAATCATGAGCTGACTTCATGCATGACAATCAATGGAGGCAAAAAGGATAGGTTGTTTAGAACTTGCATTAGGAGTATTTCACTGTTGACTTTAGGTCCACAAATTTTATGGGGGTTTTATGAAGAAATAAAGCTTAAACTTTAATTAAATGATTTTACAAAGAAAAATCATTAAATGACGTTATAGTTGTTCGTATATTTTTCTTGACAAAACTACCCCTAATATCGTCAACTTCCTGCAACTTTCCTTCTTCCTCCTTTATGATGATTTTAGGAGGATTAGGAGGTGATGAATGTATTGGGTGGTGTTGGTTCTTTAACCACTTTCTTGAGCTCGTCTTGCCAATCCTCCTTTCCCACTTTCTTATCTCGTTAGCAAGTGATGTGAGTGTTCTCAAATTTGGTTTACCATAAACCCATTTTTTCTTTCTCTAGAAATCCAAAAACCCACTGTTCTTAGATTTCTTTCCTCCTGTTTTCAAAGGAGAAAATCCTATAATAGAGATGGAAGTTTGAGGGTGAGTTTGTTTGGGAGGATAGGATGGTGGTAACAAGTTCTTAAGAAGGGAGGGAGAAAGAGAATGGAGAAAGAGAAAAAAGAAAACAAAGAAGGGTGTTATGGTAGTTTCTTATGTGAATGGCTTTGTAGGGGATTTGGCTTTAGAACCATGATGGAGCTGTTGGGTTTGTGTGAGCTGAATTCTATGGTATGGAAAAGATGATGGACTGTTTGGTGATGGAGGGAAGAAATGTCATTTGGTGGATGAAGCTAAAATTGATGGTAAGGAAATGTTAGGAAGATTGGTGGCTTGAGAAGAGAGGGAGCAATGGACTAATGACGGAAGACATGACATTGATTTAGAGGCTAAATGAAAATAAGTGTTATGAATCGGAGAAGATGAATTGCAATAAGTTGATGATATCATCAATTGGGGTATTTTTGTAAAAAGAAATGTACGAACCACTGACTTGTAGTTTCATTGTTTTTCTTCATAAAACTATTTAATTAGAGTGTAAGCTTAAATGTTTCATAAAAATCCCAAGCTTATATCATGTAAACTTATTTCTATAAAATCTATCGATGACCAAGAGTGTTCATGGGCTGAGTCGGGCCTGACCAAAACTTATGCAAACCTGTCCAATTTAATTATTAGGCCAAATTTTTAGGTTTGGACTAGCCAATGGGCCTGAAAGTTTGGCCAAGGAGCAGCATATTTGAGGATTACAGACACCCTTTGTGTTAAATATGTTAGGCCAGGCCTTTTAATATCATGGGCCTAGTACTCACCCATTTAAGAATCAATCAGAACACCAAACTTGATACATTTCATGAGCTAATAAATAAAGACCAAATCTAGTTCAGGAGTCCAGGCTAGCTTGAGGCTGACCCACAAAGACCTGTATCTGTTTATGCCAAATTAGTCTCAAATTATGTTCAATGTCAATTCAGGAAGAGGAACTAAGAAATGTGCATGAAGGGTTTGTGTTGGTACCATTCCAAAAAAAAAATAAAAAAAGGGAAATTCTCAACAAAGTTTATACTTTTGGCTCATTTTCAAACAAGTATATGCAGATTTGAATATTTTGAAAAAGTACAAACATTTTCCACAGTTCATTGAATACCTCTCCACAATTTTTTTGAGAAATTACAAAAACACCCTTCTCTTATGACATTTTTTGTGTCTTTTCTTAACCTCTTTTCTCTCCAAGATTGACCATTTTTATTTTGATGATCACAACCATTTAATGAAGCTCTTTCTTAGTAATTTAGAATCACACATAAAGGTAGTTGAACTGGGCGCCGCAAGGTCATTTGGGTTTGACTTGATCATTTCTCTTAAATGATTTATTAAAGGGAAAGTTCGAAAAATAACATAAGAGTATCTTTGCCAGTTCTCACAATTTTTTTTATGGAGAGGGCTAGATTGAAAAAATTGTGTGGGATTTTTATGTTTTTTTCAATATTCAAATCTTTATGTAACTTTTTTAAAAATGAGCCAAAAGTCTCATACCTTGTTTAATTTAAAAGAAAATACCATTAAAAAAAGGGTTTGTGTTGGTCATATTAAGTGGGTAAGCAATGGCTCAAGAATAAAGAAGTCTTGGAGAGCTTGTCCTTGTTCCTTAGTTGGAAATTTATGTTTCTTTGAGGTTCATCCCTATTAAAATTTCTCATTTTACATAGCCAAAAAAGCCCTCATTTTCTGCCCGAAAGTGAGAGTGTTGGAGGAAATGGAAGACACCAACTGAAAGCCCCTTAAAAACATTTTAAGAGAAAAGGACTTCTGAAATAGACATGCCAAACAATACCTTAGTGTAAGACTTTATCTAGCCCTTACAAATGAGACCCCGAATAGGATTAATGGATGTAAGTTTCTTGGAAAAGAAGTATCTAGTAAGTGTGACTCTTTTGGGACTTGTCTATATAAATTAAGGGAGCCTAGTGTTAAATATATATATTGAATTCCCATAGGAAAGACAAAAGACAAGAGGCGAAGAGATCTGGGGACTTCCCAACCACCGAAGCGTTCACATTAGCCTTGCTGATATGATTCTTGTTGGAATCTTTGTGCATTAAAGCACATGTTTTTCTATTTTCTTCATTTAAGAGAGTCCCACATCGGTTGTGGAGAAATCTCTTAGAGTCATTTATTATTGTTTACACTCATCACTATGATGTAAGTTTCGGCATAAGGTTGAGATAGTAGTGACCACACACTTTCACCGTGAGTGTGCCGTCCGGCTAGCCGGTTGCGCGACGGCAGGCCTGACTTGGCTCGCATGAGCTTGCGTTATTTTAATTTGGGATAATAAGCCAGAGGTCCCTCATAGTGGTCTTGTAAAACGTCCAATCCACCAACTTTTCCTCTAAGGCCTATAGTCCATACAGCTGGACATATTTCGGCGAGAGGTCCCAAGAAACGCCACATCAAATATTTACATGACTAATTTACCCTTTCCATTGATTGAGCAAAAAATTTTGAATTTTAAGTTTCAAAATCTTCCATTCTCCCTCTCTTGATCTACGCTACCCAAAATAACCCCTTCTCCTTTTTCTTCCTCCATCTTTCATTCCCCAGCAAATTGATCCACGATGCATATCAATCTCGAAGTGTGTGACAAATCCGCAGATTCGTAGGGGTACCATTAAAGAGAAGAAAGAGGCTATCGGTTCAATTCACGGTTCGAATCAGATCTTAAGGGCTTGAGATCATATCTGTTTCATCATCAAAACAGAGATGAGCTTCTTGATCAAAACAGAGAGGAGAGCAGGAGAGATAGAGTCAGAGGATCGGATTGATCCTCTAGGGGCCACGAAGATTGGAGTTGTAGTTGATCGATCAGATTGTTGCAGATTTGGTCACGTTTTTTGAAGCAAATAGAGAGGATCTTTTCTTGTCCTGTTTTCTGCTAGTCTCAAAAGGATTTGGTTCCTCAGTTCCAGATTGAAATTCATAGTGGGCCACGACTTTTTTGAAGAAGACGTACAGATCTCTGTGCAATTCGAACCGAAGAAGATAGTATTCATCGATTTTGCGTCTGATAGCCTGATCACAGCAGTGGACCACAACCTTGATTGGTCAAAGGAGATTAGCTTCAGCAGAGTCACGCCAGTAGTACGGACAACGGCCGGAGTTGACCAGGTTCATCTCGACCCACTTTGTAGAAGCCCAATTCAACAGAACTTAGTTTATCTGAGTTTTTGTCAAATTTATTTGAGTTCTTGTCAAATTTATTTGTGTTTTTGTCAAATTTATCTATATTTTTGTCAAATTTATCTGTGTTTTTGGAAAATTTATCTTAGTTTTTGGAAATCTATCTGAGTTTTTTAGCAAATTTATTTATGTTTTTTTAAATCTATTTTCATTTTTTAATTTTATTTGTGTCTTTTGAAATTTATTTACATCTTTTCAAATTTATTTGCATTTTTTGAAATAAATTTAACTTAGTTTTGGCAAAAATACTTGAGTTTTTGGCAAATTTTTCTGAAATTTAGAAAATTGATTTTTCTTAGTTTTGGCAAATGTATTTGCATTTTTTGAAATTTATTTGCACTTTTAGATTTTACTTACGTCTTTTGAAATTTATTTGCGTCTTTTGAAATTTATTTACATTTTTTTAATTTTATTTGGATCTTTTGAAATTTATTTTTGTTTTTTGAAAAATATATGCGTCTTTTTAAATTTCTCTGTGTTCTTTTGGAATTTATTGAGTTTTTTGGAATTATTGTATTTTTTGAAATTTATTTGCATTCTTTTGAAATTTATTTGTATTTTTTTAAATTTGTTTGTGTTTTCTTAGAATTTATTTAAAAATATCATTAATTGATTTAATTAATCGTGGCCAATTAAATGGTAGTTGACCATTATTAGTGGCATATCCCACTATTCATGGGATATGATTTGAAGAACGGGTAAATTAGACATTTTAGTTTTTCAAATTTGGAAAAAGGACATATCACACTACGAAAAAAGATTACGGATCTAAGGCCATAGAGTGGAATGTTCAGGGACCCATCGTCGAATGCCCCTCTTAATTTTAGGTCTCAATTGGGTTGAGTTTGGGCCGACCTGGAATTGACCCAGATCTACAAAGCCAGTTTCTCTTGTGACTGTTGGAGACAGCTTTTCCACTACTCTTTATGGCGGAATAATGGAATTCCACTGCTCTTTATGGTGGAATAATGGTATTCCGTTGGAGATACCCGTTGGTACTAGTTACGCGAGAGTTTATGCACGGAAGTGTCCATTGCGTACTCTTAAATGGGCGTATTCGTTGGGAATTTAGTCCCCAACGGATCTCTTCCCCGAAAAGCCCTATATAAGGACGTTCGGGTGAAGGCTTTCTTCATCCAAAAACAATTCTCTCCTCTCTCTTCAAGTTTTTTAGAATTTTTATTTTCAAGTTGCTGCAAAATTGCAATTTTTAGGATTCGCGTTTCTCATCCATTCGAGTGCACGAGTGGTGGAGATCATCCGATCAGGAAGCCGTCTTATCCTAGGGCAGACGTCCAGAAATCCATCTACACCTGTGTGGGGGCGAAATAAGCCTAAAGAAAGCGACTTCAAAGACGTGATTCGGCTACCAATTTGTTCGGTCATTTCTTTCTTTTCCTCATTTTATTTTAATATTTTAATTTATTTACAATTTTCGTGAAACAATTTTCTAACAATTTAGGCATATTTTGCGGTAAAATTGTTTATAAATTAAAATGACTACTTGAGATTATTACTCTAAGGTTTTCAATTTTGAGGATTAGGACTTCAAAATCTTGAGGATGAAAATAGAATATCTCCTCGAAGTTATGAAAATTTTACATGTGCTATTAACTAATTGTCCTGAACCATATGGAGATGGGCCCGTTGGTACCTATGAAAATGAAAAATGAAAAATTGATGATTTCGATTGAAAAAATGAGATTTTAAACCATTTAGATAATTCCTTATATGATGTATTTTCAAAATTCAAAACTGCCAAGGAATTATGGGATGCATTAATAAAAGAGTATGCTACTGAGGATGCGGGTACCAAAAAGTATGCCATTGAGCAATTTCTAGACTTTCAAATGGAACAAGGAAATCAGTAATAACACAAGGTAGAGATTTTCGGAAAATAATTCATGAAGTCCAAAATGAAGGAATGGAATTACCCGAATAGTTTGTAATTGGCAGTACCATGCACAAACTATGCGCTCCCCCCCCCCCCCCCCCCCAATCATGGAAGGACTTTGGGATCACATTAAAACACAAGAAAAAGGAGATGAAATTTAAAGATCTAATAGTCCGTCTTAGAATTCAAGAACATTATCAAGACCCTGATTCTAAGAGTAAGGATTTTGAACATATGGGTAAGGCCAATCTTACTGAGACAAAAAATGATCAGAGAAAGCCCAAGCCTAATTCTTTTCAGTGCAAGAAGTTTCAGAAGAAAAAAATAGAACCAAGCCCTTAAGCCCCGCAAGAATATTGCTAAAAGAAAAGATATAGAATGTTTTGTCTGCGGGAAAAAGGGACATTATGCAAAGGAATGGCGCCATATGAAAAACATTAAAGGAAAAAATCAAGCCAATCTTGTGGAAGGAAATTTTGTGGCGGTAGTGACAGAGGTGAACTTGGTAAGCAATTGTAGAGATTGGTGGGCTGACACAAGCGCGACCCGGCACATATGTAGTGACAGAAGTGCATTCGTCTCCTACGAGCAGGTTGGAGATGAACAAGAGCTCTACATGGGTAACTCTTCAACGACCAAAGTAATTGCTCAAGGATTCTCATTCTTCACCTCTCATTCGGCAAGTCTCTGACTTTGACCAAAGTGCTCCATGCGCCCGAAGTACAAAAGAACTTGGTTTCTGGTTCAGTATTGAGCAAAAATGGGGTCAAATTAGTATTTGAGGCAAATAAATTTGTTGTTAACACAAATGGAGTTTTTGTAAGAAAAGGCTACATATCTAAAGGCCTTTTCAAGCTGAATGTAAATACTTTTGGTAATAATACTGTCTCTTCTTCTGCTTATATTATTGTGTCTCTTGATTTATGGCATGCTAGATTAGGACATGTAAATTATTCATATATGAAAAACATGTTAGACTTAGGGTTGATTTCAAAAATTGATTTCAAACCAAATCCTTGTGAAATTGGTGTTCAATCAAAGTTTTCAAGAAAACCTTTCAGAAGTGCTGAAAGATGTTCTGAACTTCTGGGTTTGATCCACAGCAATATTTGTGAATTAAACAATATTATCAATAGATGTGGTAAGAAATATTTTATAACTTTTATCGATGATTTTTTCATATTTCCTTATGTATATGTACTTAACACGAAATCTGAGGCTCTTGAAAAATTCAACCTTTTCTGAATTGAAGTTGAAAACCAATTAGGAAAGAAGGTTAAGACTTTGAGGTCAGATAGAGGAGGTGAATACCTCTCCAATGAATTTGTAGAAACCTATAAGACCCTAGGTATAATACATGAAATAACAACCCCCTACTCCCCACAACAGAATGGTGTGGCTGAAAGAAAAAATAGAACCTTAGTAGAAATGGTAAATTCCATGTTGAATAGATCGAGCCTACCCAAGAACTTGTGGGTGGAAGCTCTCATTACAGCCTATCACATTCTAAACATGATACCTTTTAAAAGGACCAATGAAACTCCTTATGAGTTATGGAAAGGTAGAACCCCTAACTTAAAATACTTAAAAGTGTGGGGGTGCTTAGCCCATGTGGCTGTACTTGTCCCTAAAAGGGCCAAACTTGGACCCAAAACCCAAGAAAGTGTTTTCTTATGATATGCTCTCCAGTCTCCATGCTAAGGCCTATAGATACCTTGTTATCTTTGGACAGGATAAAGACTCCATCATTGAGTCCAGAGATGCAGTTTTCTTTGAAGACTACTTTCCTTTCAAATAAGTTGTATCTGGTACTAGTGGTACTAATAGAAGACCTGCCCAAGTTATTCAGTCAGGATCTAAGGATTCATTAGATGTTGAACCCCACAGGAGTAAGAGACCTAGAAAAGAAACCTCTTTTGGTCTTGATTTTCTTACTTATATTTTGGAAAGTAACCCCACAACCTATCAAGAGGCCATGTAGTCTCCTGATGCTGCCTTTTGGAAAGAGGCCCTTAATAGTGAGATAGATTCTATCTTATCCAACCATACTTGGGAACTTGTAGATCTTCCTCCGGGTACTAAACCTTTGGGTTGCAAATGGATTTTCAAAAAGAAATTAAGGACCGATGGGTCTAAAGAAAAATTCAAGGCTAGATCATGAGAAATTTGACCAAGTTTTATTAAATGATGGTTTTAAGACAAATGTGTCAGACAAGTGTCTCTATTTTAAACACATTGGTAGTTCACGCGTCATTATATGTTTATATATTGATGATATGCTTATTTTCGGTATTAATTTAAATTCAGTAGAGAACACTAAGAAATTCCAATGTTCTAAACTTGACATGAAAGATATGGGTGAAGCCGATGTGATACTTGGGATAAAAATTCATAAACATTATGAAGGAATTATTCTATCCTAGTCTCACTACATTGAGAAAGCGCTTAAGGGATTTAACATGTTTGGAGGGAATGGTGTTTTCACTCCTTTTGATCCAAATGTTAAATTAACTAAGAACAAATGAGATAGTGTATCTCAATTAGATTATTCCAGAGCTATTGGATATTTAATGTACATAATGAACTATATTAGACCTGAAATAGCTTATACAATAAGTAAGTTGAGCAGGCATACAAGCAATCCCAGCAATGAGCACTGGACGGCTGTTATCTGGATATTTAAGTACTTGATGAGAACCATTGATTATGGTTTGCATTATGAGAGATACCTCGCAGTACTAGAAGGGTATTACGATGCTAATTGGATATCGATTCAGAAGAATCTAAGTCCATGAGCGGCATGTGTTTACCTTAGGAACTGCAGCCGTCACTTGGAAACCTAAAAAGCAAACGTGTATATTTCAATCCACTATAGACTCGGAGATCATTGGTATGGCTTTAGCTGGAGAAGAAGTAGAATGGTCGAAGAACCTATTGATCGACATTCCCTTGTGGAATAAGCCGGTACCGGCCATATCTCTTCATAGCAACTCAAGGTCTGTAATAGACAAGAAAAGTAACAAGACCTATAATGGTGAATCCAGACATATTCGTCTGAGGCACAACTTGTTGAGACAATTACTCAAGAAAGAAGTAATTGCAATTGATTTTGTGAAATCGATGGATAATTTAGCCGATCCACTAACTAAGGGACTTGCTAGAGAACGAGTAACATCTACATCGAGGGGAATATGACTTAAGCCTAAAAAGACAAGTCACCAATAACGGACACCTAACCTGTTTGATTGGAGATCACATGGGACGGGTTCAATGAGAAAAACAAAGTTATCTTTGGGTGACAAACGTGGAATATTTAAAATTTTTCATTACTTATGTATATATCCATTCCTATGTTGTGAAATGTTCATATCCTATATATTAGTCGGTGATACTCTATGTCTTTTATAAGTGAGGTGTTGTATAGGAGCATCTTTGCTAGAGAACACCTATATGAGTGTGGAAGTCAGGCCGCTTCCTATGGGAGCATTAGGCTATTCTCTAGACCGCTCATTAATACCGGGATAGCACAAGGCCATTATTGTGCACGATTATATAGGAATCCCTAATTTCTGAGACTGTGTGTGTAATAGGTATGATTTACTGAATGAACTCTTGGTTTAAGATCCTAGTTCACCATAGAGTTCTGGTATTTCAAACTTACTACACTATGTGAAGGTTCAAGACCTAGTTCACCTATACTTATGCATAGTCTCTGGGCATGTCTTGTAGCAGCAGCCTTTTCTTTTCAATATTTTATTTGAGTGTTTTAATGTGTGGGGGATTGTTGGTATCTTTGTGCATTAAAGCACATGTTTTTCTCTTCTTTTCTTTTTATTTATTTATTTAAGAGAGTCCCACATCGGTTGTGGAGGACTCTCTTAGAGTCATTTATTATTGTTTACACCATCACTATGGTGTAAGTCTCGGGATAAGGCTGAGATAGTAGTGACCACACACTTTCACTGCGCGCACGCCGTCCAGCTAGCCGGTTGAGTGGCGGGCAGGCCCGGCTCGCACTAGCTTACGTTATTTTAGGTCTCAATTGGGTTGAGTTTGGGTTGACTTGGAATTAACCAGGATTTGTGAAGCCCGTTTCTCTTGTGACTGTTAGAGACAACTTTTTCACTACTATTTATGGCAGAATAATGGTATTCCGTGGGGATACCCATTGGTATCCGTTGCCTCGAGAGTTAACACATGGAAGTGTCCGTTGCGCTCTCTTAAATGGGCGTATCCATTGGGAATTTACTCCCCGACGGATCTCTTCCTCGGAAAGCCCTATATCATGACGTCCGGGTGAATGCTTTCTTCATCCAAAAACAATTCTCTCCTCTCTCTCTTCAAGTTTTTGAGAATTTTTATTTTCAAGCTGTTGCAAGACTGCGATTTTTGGGATTCACGTTTCTCATCTATTCGAGTGCATGAGTGGTGGAGATCATCCGATTAGGAAGCCATCTTATCATGGGGCAAACGTCCAGAAATCCATCTGCACCTATGTGGGGGCGAAATCTGCCTAAAGAAAGCATCTTCAAAGACGTGATTCAGCTACCAATTTGTTCGGTTATTTCTTCCCTTTCCTCATTTTATTATAATATTTTAATTTATTTAAAATTTCCGCAAAACAATTTTCTAACAATTCTTACCCAAACATGTGGGACATGCCATCACCTGTGGAACATTGTGTTGGCATATCAAAGCTAAATGGTCATTCATCTATGAAGCCAACAGTAAATTTTACGCTGAATCTTTTTTTTTTTTTTTAAAGAGAGAAATAAAAAAATACAGTGGAGGGAAAGGATATTTATGAATAAGTTCTTTCCCAACAAATAGCATAGAAACTGGCTATTTGATGGTTAAAACTCAGCCCAAATAGAGGCTGGCATTGGATAAAAAATCCACCCCCAAGTAGATGGCTGTAATGGGCTAAGACACAGTCTAAAAGAGTTAAATGGGCTTGGATGTAACCCCAAGTGGGCTAAGAATGTATTTAGAACACTCCTACAAATAGACTAAATTCAGTACCGAAAAAGTATAATTCTACTAAACAAACAGCCCCAAATATTGGCTGCAAATTCCGTGCAAATTATGGCCCTAAATGGGTTAGGAAACAACCCATAATTTTATTTCTTAAGGGCACATTTGGTAACCAAATCTTTAGGGAAAAGATTTTTTGTTTCCCTAAAGTTGTGGTAAATCCATATTTGGCAATTGTAAATTCCCGAGGATTTGGATGATAGAAAATCTCATTTGTTAGGATTTTCAGATCCAACCAACCCCCGTAAGATTTGAAAATCTTCACTTAAGTGGATTTGCACACTAAATCATATTTTTCCCAGCTATATGTATCGATACACACCAATTATCAATGTGAAATCCTCAACTCTACAAATCTCCATTGATGAATCCTTGTTCTAGTGGTAGTGAAGAATCATCAGATCTATGGATTCCTTGCATGTTACCAAACATGCTCAAAGAGAGCTGAAACGTGGTTAAAAAATAATGAGGTTTTGAAAGGGCTTGGATGAAATCCTGTATTAAAACTCAACCTGGACTCATTCTACTGATGGGCTTTCAAAAAATAAATAAATAAACTATTAACCCATGCTACATATTACCTGAATGTTGTCAAACAAACATGTTGGGTCTCAATAAAATAGATTGAGTCTGTAGCCAAACAGTTTAACTTGGCAGTATTATAGAGGTTTGAAATCAAACCCAAGCAAAGACTGAATTTGGACTCTAGCTTGACTGTCTACATTGGTTTATGTAGGGATTACCAAGGGGTTTAAAAAGCCTACCCAAACTGTTTCTCTAAATGGGTTAAAACTTGACCCAAACTGGTTTCTCTAAATGGGTTGGAATTCAACCCAGTCTTGTCTTTAAGTTGGGTTAAAACTCAGCCCAACATGGTTTCTATAAACGGGTCAAGAAAAATTAACCCAAACCATGGGCCAGAAATACCAACCCAAAATTAATATCTCTGATGGGTTATTATAGATGGGCCATAAACCCAAATTCCTCTTATCAAACCTTCTCACTCTTGGATAAAAAAATGACTAAAACTGGGTCCAGTTTTAGCCCAAATACTTGCTGAAATTGGGCTGGGTTACAACTAGATATTGGCTACAAATGGGTTGAAAACTCAGTCAAGACTATGGCTCTAAATGGGTCAAAAAACAACCCAAATACTGGCTGAAAACCGGCTGCAACACAACCTGAAAAATAGCTCCAAATAGGTGCAGAACAAACCCAAATACAAGTTCAAAATGGTTGAAAGCCCAGCCCGAAATAGTTTCTCTAATTGGGTTGAAAACAAGCTCATATAAAGAGTATAAATGGGCTGAGAATAGCATTTACAATGGGACTGGAATTCTTTAGTCCATGTGAGGCACGCAAATGGGCTTAAAGTAGTCCAACTTTGCTTCAAAACATGTCTATAGATGAGCCAATAATTCAGTCCAAATGAGGATTGTAAAAGGATCTTAATTCACCTACTGCTACACTAGTCCCTTTCTAGTCAGAAAAATAGCCCTTAGTACAATTCTCGGACAGGTTATGCATTGACTGTAAATGAGTCTAAAGAAATGGCCAAGCCTATCTAAGAAGCAAATTATTGTCTTAGCCCACTTCATAAAAGTAATCCCAGGTCTTAAACTATTCAGTGGAAATGAACATTGTCTCAAACTATATCAGGAAACGGGGTCTAAATCGGCCCCAGCCATATGTTGTTAATGTTTGAAACAGTGTGCTGTTTTTTTTTTTTTTTTTTTTTGGTAGAGTAGATTACAAGGAACCAAAAACAGTGGCTGTTATGAGCATACATATAGCTTGTTGCAAAATTGGCATATGGATTGCTTAGGTGTGGCCTTATGTATGATGTTAAGGCTTTTTTTTTTTTATAAGACCAGAATTATGGGTCTAAACTAACCTAAACTATGGATAAGAAAACTAACCCAAAACTATGAATCTGAACCTAACCTAAATTAATGGGTTGTAAGACAAATTAAATGGGTTGTTATAACCCTGGTAATTTCCGTGATTCCCAGTTGGATTTGAACTTAGCTAATGTTTGTTTTGCAGGTGGTAAAAGTAAAATTTGTGATAAAGTTATTTTAACCGCCAAAAATTTAAGTATACCATGTTTGGTTTGTCAAAACATGAAAAAGTAAAGTTTCATCCACTTAAGAATTTTGTTTTGCTGTTTCAACTCCCAAAAAATTGTACCTCATAAAATGGATACTATTTCAGTTAGTCTCGGGGTTGAAAGTCAACATCTCCAAGAGTTTGTTGGATGGGATAGGGTGCTCTAAGGGAACTATGCAGTCTTTGGCATCCATTAACCATTGTAAGTCGGGGAAGCTTCCTATCATGTATCTTGGTCTTCCTATTGGGGTAAGCCGAGATCTAAGGCTTTGTGGAACATGGTTATTGATAGGGTTGAGAGGAAGTTGCTTTCTTAGAAGAGATAATACTTATCATTAAACAGTAGAATTATGCTCATAAAAGCTTGCTTATCTAACCTCTCGGTTTACTATGTCTCTTTTCAAGATGCCTAAAGCTGTGGTGGAGAGGGTGGACCGTATCCGAAGAAGTTTTTTATGGGAGGATCAGGGCAATAGGAAGAAATTACATTTAATGAAGTGGAGTGGGGTGATTAAACCAAAATTGAGTGGGGGTTTGGGTTTTGGAAGTTTGGAGTCTAAGAATGGAGCTTTGTTGGCAAAGTAGCGGTGGAGATTTGGGGAAGAGAGGGAGGCTCTTTGGAGGAGAGTTATTGCCGCTAAGTATGGTGTGGATAAATGGCGGTGGTGGCTTAACCCTGGCCCTAAGCATCGTAGATCTGGTTTATGGGGTGCTACTGCTTCAGTAGGGGATGAGTCATCTGTTTTGGGGAATGTCTTGTCCAAAGGGGGTGGGTTTTGTGGTACGGAATGGGAGGGAAGTGAGGTTTTGGTTGGATGATTGAATGGGAGTGGGTCCTTTGTGTGATTTATATCCTAGAGTCTTTAGAGTGATGTCCAACAAGGAGTCTATTGCCAGTGATTGTTATGGGGTGAAAGATGATTGCATTGTGTGGTGTGCCCTTTAGAAGAAGTCTTCGTTTTCTGAAGGAGAGTTAGTATGGGGAATAGCTGAATATCCTTTTTAACATTTTTGTGTGTGTGCAGGGACACTAAAGATTCTCAAATCCGGAAGCCATCCACTTATGGGGATTTCTCAATGAAAGCTCTTTATAGGGCTTTAGAGGAGAACAATCTTTCTAGGGCTTCTTTGTCTCTTGTTTGGTTAGGGCTTGCTCCTCCTCGGGTAGAGGCTTTTTGTTGGTTGGCAATTGCAACTAGGATCTGTACGACAAATAATTTGAGAAGAAGAGGGTTGACAGGATCTACAATTTCAGAAGTTCGTGTGATGTGTAGGAAGGAGGTGAAATCTGTTAATCATCTTTTTATTCATTGTGAGATAGAAGTTAGTGTTTGGGCTCGCTTCATCAGTAGATGTGGAGCGGCTTGGTGCTTTCCAGAGAAGATTGGTGAAGCTATAGAGTCTTGGATGGGTGGGCATTTTGCGGGGTGTGGTCGCACTCTTTGGAGGATGGTTTTGTTTGTTGTCATATGGTCTATTTGGAGGGAAAGAAATGACAGGATATTCAAAGGCTCCTCTTCTTCTTTGGCATATTTGATTACTTCCATTACTGTAAGGTCCACAACCTTATTAGGTCAATTGGGCCCAATAGCAGGCTCGTGACCCGTTTATTTTATTATTATTATAATTAATTGTATTGTTAGATAATTAGGTGGGTTAGATCATGAGCGAGTTTATTTTATTGTTAGACTAATGTCTGTAGAGTTTCGTGCGGTTCTAAGTTCGTTTGATCATAGCGGGGAAGTAGTTTGCAATTTAATGAAAATCGAGTGTTTTTCTAGAACATTTCAAACACCGTGATATTGGGTTTGTTCGAAAGGTCTCGTCGTACTGACGTTTTTGTCTCTTGGCTCGTTGCGATCCGATGATCAGAAACCCTTCAAATGGTCTATTCCTTCACCGAATCCACTAAAGGGCAAACTTTTCTTTCTCTTCTTCTTAAACCCTCGTCTTAACCCTAACCTTAATCATTCTCTGCAACAAACGAAGCTGCAGCAGCCCTTCTTCATCTTCCTCTTCATCTTCTCAAGCCTAGAACTCTTGGGAGAAATCATCTCGAAGATCCGAACCGCACATCTTGTTCTTCGCAATCTCCTCTTTCCATTTATCCCAGTTTGGTAAGATTTCTCTCACCCTCATCTTTTCAATCATCTTCTCTTTTGGTTAGATTTAGGTTTGATCTCAATCATTTCCTCTCTTTTCTTCTTCTTTGTGTTTCATGTTACGTTTGGTTGGGTTAGATTTGTGGATTTTGTGATAGAAGGCTTCTCCTAAAGCTTTTTCCCTTTTTATCTTCTTTTTGGCTGAGGCAAGTAGATTTGCATTATATAATTAATTATGTGTGTATGTTTCTTATTGATTGGCTATGTTTTCTTGTTAGATTATCTTTATTCCAAGCCTATTTTTGTTATTGATTTTGGATTCATATGCTAGATTAGATTTCTAGGGGTTTGGGTTAAATTAAAAATTGTAATTGGTAATTCTAGGATGTGTTTAATTTGTTGGGAAATGATGGAAATGATGAATGTGATGAATGAGGAGCATGGTGGCTCATTTGTGCAAGTTAGCCATGGAATGGCCTGAGGAGGAAGAGGGCAGAACACCCAAATCTGAGGTTGTGCAGTGCTGATCGACCAGACGCTCTATCCGATTGATCGGATAGGGTTTTTGTCCCAATTAACTGAGACAGTTCACTGTTCGATCGATCAGACATAAAACATGTCTCAGTTAACAGCATTCTGGCACTGTCCGATCGATTGGACCTTCCATCCGATCGATCAGAGTGTAAATTTCTGGTAGCATTTGAAAACTTCGGAGACTTGTAACTTTTAATCCGCCCGTTGGATTTCTACATGTAATATACCATTGGAAGGCCCTTGAGATGTAGAATCCAATGGTTCTAGTTTCGTTACGATCAGAGATTAGAAAGTGATGTAAATGCTTGGATAATTGTTTCAGCTCATATTTTATTGGAAATAAGACCGGTAACCTAGGTTTGGCCTTCAATGTTGGAAACCATGAACCTACTCTCACCAGACCATTAATGAGATTAAAATCGTATCGCGTGGCTTGGTGTGCTTCGATTGGGTGTCTAGGTATTTGTGTAGCATGCATGATTTAACCGAATGCTTATGGAATTGTCTTAATATATGCTTAACATGATTGTACACTAAGTAATTCTCCTAAAAGCATCATTGAATCAATTTCCGCACGCACTCCGTAAGAACATGCACGGTACAGGGATGACACCACTTGCCTAGGGTTGATTTGTAATTCCTCATTGACTTGTTAAATTGTGTTCGTTGTCATTGCTCCTTGTACACTCTCTTGGCATAATACACCTAATTAATTATGAAACGTAAATTCTTGTAGAACTAGGATATGAACCGACTTATAGTGTACCTTAGGAACTGTGTGTCATGTATTGATAAGCATGACTGGCTAGCATGTAAGGGATTATCATGTGGTTGACTTGTCTTGAATGAGATAATCCCTATGAGCATGTCTTGTATATTGAGCTAGCCAGACTTGTTTGTCTTGTTTTCCTTCGTGTCAACACCACTTCATTATCATTTGCATGTCATGGCCAACTACAGTTTGGGGTTTTATTGATGGGTCGGCTACTCGGACATCAAGGTTGGCAGTCGGCTTTGGACGGCGTCCATGGTGTTGAATAGTTAGGAGTGGGCTTGGATCGTGCTACTATTCCCAGGACCGTGAGCTAGGATCCCCCTGGAGCTGGACTTTGGTACCAGTGGTCTGGTTGGATTGTTACTGATACCCTGAGAGGTGGCTAGGACATCCTCGGAGTCTCCTTAATATTTGCATTGCATGGATAGTGGTGATTGTTAATGTTGTTAGGATTCCTGTTATTGTTTCTAATGATTATTTATTTATGCTTTCATGCTTAGCTTCGATTCCTTGTATTCTCTTGATTATATATACTTGTCATTATTCTTATACTTGATGCATGTCATGTTCATTTATATTTTTCTTATCTATTGTTCAATATGTCGTTGACTCTGCTTCTTGGTGTGCAAACACCTCAGGTGAGTACTACTGTAAGGAGCAGACAGGTGAGGAGATCCAAGAGGATCTCCAACTAGCTGAGGAGGAGCGAGAATGGCATGCCGATGACGTAGAGTAGTGTCATCATACCCGGCACGAGAGCGATTCACCTAGGACTTCATTTAGATTATTTATTCATTTATTGTTTATTCCTCGTTGAGCCTTTCTTTCACTGACTATATATTGTTAATGGCCTTGGTTATTGGGATTGCCATTATATATAATTTAACTTCTTGATTAGTTTTAATTGTTCTTTGACAACTTTAATTCTAAATGAGATTTATTATCCATTGTTTGATATTTAGATATGCCTTGAATTTGATTAATTCCGCAGTTTTATATTACTTTAGGTTTGAAATGCAATATCCTCACAGCGGACTTACGATCCTTCGGCCTAAAGGATAAAAATTTTAATTAGTCCTAAATTTCACTCCCCGGATCCGGTTTCTCTAATCGGGTTTGGGGGACATGACAATTACTGCAAGGAATACAAAGTAGGCTTTGGCCAAGAAGTATTTTTTTTTGCTTACCCTTAATGATATTATCCTAAATTGGGTTTGAGGTTGTGGCTCTCTTAAGGAGAGGAATCTTGCTCGCTGGTTTTCTCCCCCTATTGAAGCAATGAAGTTTAACGTTGACGGTGCTGCTAAAGCCATGCTAGGGCTGGTAGGTATTAGCGGTGTTCTCTGTAATAGTAAGGGTGACGTGTTATTTATGTTTTCCAAGAATGTGGGTATTCGTGATTCCAATGAAGCGGAGGTGCTACTATTTTGGAAGCACTTCGTTGTTATGTGAGGAACTTCCATGGGAAAGGGGGGATCTTATTGTGGAGAGTTGACTCTACTAACGCAATCGCTTGGGTTTCTAATCGGAAGGTTTTCCCTTGGAAACTCCAGTTCATTTACAATGAAATTTGGGTTGTTTCTACATCTATTAATGTTGTTTCCCACCTGTGCATAGGTTGGCCAATTCCATGGCCGATGCTTTAGCTAAGCAAGGGGTTGATATAGTTTCTCCTTGGGAGGGTGTAATTTTGTAGGTGGTTGAGTTAGGGGTTCGATGCTCTTGTACCTCTTTGTATTTTGCTTCTTTCTACTTTTTTTTGGCTTTTTTGTAATTGTTCAATCTCCTTCCTTTAATGAAGTTTGTGTTACTGATAAAAAAAAAACTACCTTTTCTTTTTGGAAGTTAATTAAGTAGATGCATTAACAAAACCCCAATGAAAGCTGGGAAGCTTGTATACAGTGTGAACTCTTTCCAATTGCTACTACGCCGCATGTGGCAGAAGGAGAAAAGGAAAGTGTTAAAAGACATTAGCTAGCATAGATGGCTGAAGAAGAAAGGAGAAAAAGAGACACCACACAGGCAGGCCCGGAACAAAAAAAACTAGCTGGAAATCACTAACGCATTGAAAACAATAGCAACTCTATTCAGCATCACTAGTTACTAGATTCAGGTCTCTCAGGCCAGTGGTTACTCTCAGTTGAAGGGTTGAAGACCATTG
The DNA here is from genome assembly GCA_029852735.1 of Persea americana. Taxonomy (NCBI): domain Eukaryota; kingdom Viridiplantae; phylum Streptophyta; class Magnoliopsida; order Laurales; family Lauraceae; genus Persea; species Persea americana. The sequence continues at coordinate 29,318,650 of CM056819.1, forward strand.
CTTACAGATTAGAGGAGACTAAAACTTGTTATTTTGCACTGAGCCTAGCTTCCAAGGGGAAAGACTTGGCTTTACATCAGCCTCACTGAGCCTATGTTACCTTGCTGCTTGTTAACTTATTAACATCTCATCTCACTTTTACCTTATTTTACCTCATGAAAAGATATAAGATTGTAGTTGTTTTCATGAGGTAATCTGAACTGAGGAGAAATGTTCTCCAACTAGCTGCAATATACACAGTCCAGCTCGGTGGGGCCCACTTTTGATTTGTGCAGGCCGTTTCGCACTCATCCACTCATGCTGTGGCTATCTAGCACGGCCTAATTCACTGTCATCAAATCTTTATCTTCTGTTGGATTGAATTTCAAATAATTAACCTATGGCTAAAAGACCATTGAACATTAAGTGGCTGTTTGGTTATTAATGTTAGAGATTTTGTGTATTGCAATTTGATGGATGCGTATGCATGTTCATTTAAGTATCACCTGAATTTTCATTCATGCATTGATTTTGAAAAGATTGAAATCTTGAAATCACATATGCATGAGTTTATAATATTTAAAACTTAATCTGTCATGCATGTTTTGGATTCTAAACTTGGATGCCTTGTCAATTAGATGTTAATCATGCACGCCCATGATTTTATAGTTAAATAATTTTAGGTATAATAGGTTCATGTTAAAAAAAGAAACTTTTGAGTTGATTTAAACATGAATCTAAGCATGATTTCCATGGCCCATAACTCTCACTCGAAATAATTTTGGACAATCATTTAATTTATTTATTTTTTTGCCATGGTACTTTTGCTAAGTGACCGTTGCTACAGTATTTTTGAAATTTTCTTATAAATACTCTAGCTCATTCCAAGGCTAAAAAAAGTGGACTTTGAGGGACACTTTGAGGTTTTGAAGGGAAAAGGAAGGCTAGAGAGTTCATGGAAAGCCAAAAGCTTGGATTTATGAGTTAAATCTTTTTAAGTAAGCTTCATTTCTATGACTTAGAAACTTCGTGTTTGTTTAAACTTTTATTTTCCTATGATAGCATGACCTCTAGCTTGTTATTTTCCATAACATAGATTCATAGTTAAATAAGTTTATGTTAGGAAACAACCATTCTTTTGCATCACATCACATGTTTTAGTTTTGAAATTTCACACAACTTGCTCATATTTATAATCAAAACCACATCAAGTTGGTTTTACATATGATTAGCATAAATGAAAGGTCTCTAGCTCGTTTATTTCCACATCTTGAATTCATAGTTAAACTAATTTGTGTTTGAAACCAACAATGCTCAAGTTTCACATGTTTTAGTTTTGAAACTTTACACAACTTGCTTTGGTTTCATATCCATGTCTTCATCAAGTTGTTTTTAACTTGTGATTAGCATTTTCTGCTTAAATCAAAATCTTTTTATGATTTAAACTTTCAAATGTCCTTAGCATACATTTAGGAACTTTCATTTTTAAATTTGATTGAAGGCATCATGCATACACATCAAACTCTTATCTTGCATCATTGAGTGTATATTTTTGAATTAGAATTTTCCTTTTATATCCGCCTATTTTAGAGGCATCATCTTGTACGTACTTTGTAATCTCCTCAAGTGTACTAGCAAAACATGCCCGTGCTAAATTTATAATATTAAAAATAATTAAAATTTTAAATTATATTTAGCCTAAATTATAATGAGACGATGAAAATTACAATCTGGATTAAAACCTATAAAAATAACAAAGAAATAAAGTTTGTTAATTTCAAAATGAGTGTACTTTAATTTGTTTGAAATCAGTTGAATATTTTGTTTTGAATATTTTTTTGGAAATCATAAGAATAAACCCATAATAAAAAAAATAAAAGTGATAAAAAAACCAAAAAATACAACATGAAAATAAAAATCCATGGACAATCCAATAATAAAAATAACTTAGAGAAACGAATAAACCCATAGAAACACAATGCCTAAAAACAAAAACTCTAAATAAAAAGATAAAAGAAAAAAATATAAATCCATGCAAACCTATCACCAAGGAAACTAAAAGAACCTATCAAAAGGGAAATAATAAAAATAAAACAGAACAATGGTAAAAAGTAAAAAAAAAAATCGTTAAGACACCGAAAAATATGTAAAAAGTGAAAAAACTTAACAAAGGGAAGAGATATCCAATTTGATACTTGGAATAGATTGTGTTCAACTTTGATGGATTTAGAGCTAGATTAGGTTGGGCGGACATGACTATTTAATAAGAAAAGAAGCAAATCAGACAATTTTAGGCAAAACCTGACCCTAAAAATATACACAAAATAATAAAATTTACTGAACAATAAAAAATTAAACATATATATTTTTAAAGCTATTTATGACTTGCATTAACAAATAAAAAAATACAATCAACCATTCATCAATAGAAAATAAATTACAGGGACATAGAATTAAAACATCTAACTCAGATGTTTAGTATGAGAAGAAGAATAAAAATTTTGTTTAAAAAAAAATGAAAACAATTATCAGCTGCGGATAATAAATACCCTAATCACACAAAATCATTACACTAAACAATAAATAAAACGTAACCTACGTGATAAGAAAAAAAGAAAAAGAAAACATAAACTAAATCGTACCTTGAACAAAAATAAATATAAAATAAAATCATTGCACTGAATAAAGAATAAACAAAAACTAAATCATACCCTGAACAAAAAAAAAAAAAAAATCTAAATCGTATCTAGATGGAGCTTGAAGCTATCGAGAACCTAATTACATAAAATCATTGCACTGAATAATAATAATAAAAAAAAAACCTATGCGGCAAAATCTAACTTGAAAAATTAACATAGAACAATAAAAATCATAATCACACAAAATCATTACATTGAACAAAACACAAAAGCATAAACTATATCGTACCTTGAGCAAAAAAAAAAAAAAACATAAACTAAAATAATTACACTGAACAAAGAAAAAATAAACATAAACTAAATCGTACCTAGATGGAGCTTGAAGCTACTGAGATCCTATTCGTAAAGAATCATTACATTGAACACTTAAAAAAACATAACATATGATGTAAAATTTATCCCAAAAATTAAACATAGAACAATAAAAATCCTAATAACACAAAATCATTCACTGTCAATAAAAATATAAACTACATAAACTAAATCGCACTTTGAGAAAAAAAAAAACTAAAATCATTACACTGAACAAAGAAAAAATAAACATAAACTTAATCGCACCTAGATGGATCTTGAAGCTATTGAGATCCTAATCACACATAATCATTACATTGAACAATTAAAAAGACATAACATATGCCGCAAAATCTATCCCAGAAAATAAACACAAAACAATAAAAATCTTAATCACACAAAATCATTCACTTATCAATAAAAACATAAACTAAATTGCATCCTAAAAAAAAAAAATATAAACTAATTCATACTTGGATGGAACTTGAAGCTACTGAGAAAAAAGTTGTATTGTTGAGGAAAAAAATCTTAAACTTAAAGAAAGAAAAAGATTGGGTTTATCAAATGAGATTTTTTCTAAAGGCATAAATCTACACTAATATTTAAGTAGTTAAAGACTCTTTCCAACGTTGGTTTTACTTTGGCAATGCAATTAAGTCGTTGAAAACTTATATAACTTGTAAGTTTGAGTTTGAGTTTGGGTTTGAGTTGGATATGTCTGTTAAATTGATATAGCTTATCTCTTCTCTTAAAAAAATTGAAACTGAAATTGATTTGAGATCCAATTTCTCAAATTGATTTGAGATTACAGTCCAATTTTGCAATCGATTTCAAAATCGGACTCCAATTTTGAAATCGATGCCTACGTCTATAATATATAATAATTGTAAACACAAGTTAGAGAGATAACCTTAGACGTTCTTAGGTTGTTGCTTAGCCTAATAAAAAAGCATCTTGTAAAGGTTATTGCTTACCCTATTGAAAAGCATATTTATAGTGGAATGTCGGTGGAGTGTAGGAACTTAAGCTGGGAGTGGATATACGCATTTGGCCAAACCACTATACATAGTTGTGTTATAGTGAATGCTAGTGGTGATTGTTAATCTTGATAGCTACCGCACTTTATTTTCATAATCATCATTTGTGCTTAATTGCTTAAAGAAGTTAAAATTTGGAATACTCGGCTTAAAATTTAAGCTTACCCTATTCACCCCTATAGGGTTCGGATTCCGGACTTTTAATTAAATAAATAATTAGATTTAGTACTTAATGAGGAGACTAATTTTTATATTGATTTTTATTCATAAAAAGACCTTTCCATATACTCCACCTCCATTAATAAAAAGGCATCTATGCGTCAAGCCCCACAAGCCAGCCTACTTGCAGGAGAACATTGTTGATAAAGTGGCGAGCTGAGAAGTAAAAAAAAAGAAAAGAAAAGAGAGACTTTTGTATATAACCCCCTAAGGTTTGTAGGATTTGTAAATAGGCCCATGAGATTTTAATATTTGTAAATAGGGCCCTGCCTTTTCTTTTTAATACCTTTCATGTCCGCAAAATCAATATTCTTAATAAGAATGGGCAGCCACCATGAGATTTGTGTTGGATTTTTACATAAATGACAGTTTTGCCCTCATAACCATTAAATAAAAATGAGCATATTATTATTTACAAAAATACCATTATTTTATCTCAATTCCCAATGGTTTTTCTCAATAACTCTCTCATACACAGGACCAGGGGTGGGCTATATTTGAGAAAAGTTCAAAATTCCCCCTGTAAATTCTAAAAATTAATTATTTTTTTTTACATTTGCCCATTCTTCCAATATTTGTTTTATGCCCCTCTAATGAAGCACAATCATGTATCTTGAAACTTTCATCAATCTAATGGTGGGTCATGTATGGATTGGATAAATCATAACCGGTTATAACTACAAGTGTTGATTGTCGTCATGATCAATTTGGATTTAATGAAATGAGCCTTGTATTGATAAAATAATAAATTTATATAGGGTTATTCTTTCCAACTAAGTGCAATTGTTAATGTTAAATGATTTATAAAAAAAAATTTAGTCCAAGCTTTTGAAATTATACATATAAGGATAAAAGAAATGGACAAAAGTGTCATTTCGCTCTAAAAACCTATGGTGGTTGAAAGACTATTGATTTTGAAGACATAGAAGGTATTAAAATGAAAGTACATGGGCCTATTTGTAAATGCTAAAACCTCAAGGCCGATTTACAAACCCTACAAACCTTAGTGGGTATATAAAAAAAGCTCAAAAAAAAAAATAAAAAATGGTAAAGTAACCACATTACTCATATTTCATGAAGTAAAGATTTTTGGAGGCTGATAAAGTAAAGAGGAATTTACTGAAAAAATTCCAAAATACAGCTATTTATCCTAAATGGTCCTAGCAAAATGTGTAGTACTAACGGGGTCCGTCAGTACTAATTTGGTTTTTTTTTTTTTTTTTTTGAATCTAGGGTAAGTGACGCTAGTGGCACTGTGTTCCGATGCAAGTGACGCTAGCGTCGCCGAGGGAGTGGGCGGGCGACAGACTGGAGGATGAAATTGGAGCCGGAGAGGGAGGATTTGAGAGAATCGACATCGGAGAGGAGGGATTGAAGGTCGTCAACGGTGAGGATGAAGTCCTGGTAGTGGGTGCGACAGACCTCATCGATCTCGGATTCATGGGAGTGGGTGAAGGAGCGAAGGTGGTGGAGGAGGGTCTCAGGGTGGCTGGAGGCGAAGCCCTTGCAGACAAAGGGGCCCAAATCATCGCCGTTGCAAATCACCGAGGAGACGTGGAGGAGGTCCTGCTTGTTTGAGGAATCGGGGCCGTCGGAGGAGACGGGAGCGACTTTTCGAGGAAGGATCAGGTGGATGTTTCTCATTGATGTTGTTGATGATGATGATGATGCCAGGTGGATGGCATCCCTCCTGAACGGCATGCTTTGGTACGTTATTTCATGGGTGGTGGTGGAGGAAAAATAATTCATCCACTTCCTTTTGCAAATCCGAGTCTTCCAGCTTTTCACACATCTCCGTCAAACCATTAATCTCTTTAGTTTCTTGTGTAGTTACTTATTATAAAGGGATTTACCATTGAGTTTCCCCTTTTTCTTCGAGAGGTCCAGTGATTCCCACCCAATGTTGATTCTTTCCCATTCTTGTGCAGTGCAACCCAGATCCATGGATCCTTCCAAAGACTTGGTTGCATATGGTTATGGAAACATTCCAGATCACAGAGAAAGGGCCAGATTCAGAGGGAAGCAGGTTTTGGGAGACGAGACGAGTCATAGATTTTCTGATAGATGTTTCTAGGGTGCGCAAAACGACAATAGCGTCACTCAATTTTTTTTGAGTGATGCTATTGTCGGTCGAAATAAATATATATATATATATAAATGTGGCAGGAACAAAGACAACGTGATGCGCAATTTGTCAAGACTTTTCAGAATAAATAACTGTATTTTTTAGATTTTTCCAATAAAATCCTCTAAAGCCAAAGTAAAAGCTAAAATTTTATTTTTTTAATTTTTCAGTCAACCCAACCAGGTGCTGATTATGATAGTGGCGTTTGCCCTTGAATATACTCCCAAACCAAGATAAACATGTGACCAATCTCAACCTACAGGTGTCCCGAATGGATAAACACATTATCCTTTCTATGTAGCCCCACAGTCGAGACTGTACAGTTTCATAATGAAGTGAATATATGTCCTTTGTACGGAATATAAGTAAAAGACAAAGACCAATGGCTCCTGTCCACAAGAGCAGAGCTAATAGATATGTGTGCCATCTCATTCACGCTGGCTTATCTATCACATTATTGCCTTATCACTACACATGGCACTTTCCTAGACATATCGTTTCGGGCCTACCGTGTTTTCATTGAGATGGTTGTAAATGTACTCATCATCTTTATGTCCTTTTGCCCTTTCCAATCACAAATGGGACTTGTCTAGTCTTACTTTAATTTGGACCATTTGTATGTGTTGTCTAGCCCTTGACCAGGCCCTAAGATCTGGGTCACAAGCCAATTAGGATAAGCTAATAAAGTTCTGCTCGAAACTCAATGATATCAAGTAAGCTAAGATTATGAAATTTGAAAGTGTCTTAAGTCCTCTCTCAAGGCCCAAGTCTTGTGCGTTTTGAGGATCCTTAGTGGGATTTTAAATCCATTAGAATGCATTCTTTTGATTGTCTTACAATTAGTGGAGTTACGTTTGCCATCTAATTGATCATTATAAAATACTTTAATTTTGAGGATAAATCTGATGACATGCCTAAAACATAATGAAGTAAAAATCTTCACGGTCAATGGTTTAGATCTCTCATAATTGGGCTCTACGGAAGAACCATGAATTCCTAAAGAGTGATAGAGGATTTTGATTGTTGTAGAAACTAGGTCTACTATTAAATTGATCGCTGTAAAACATTTGATTCTTTTATGATCAATTTGACGAAGGCACCAAACCCTAATGTAGGTGAAATTTTATGTATAAAAATAGGAAAAATAAATAAATAAAAGTTATTTGCTTCAAGTGGTTTAGATTCTTTTAAAGTGAGCCCCATTGAAGAGCCTCCTAAATTTTTACTGAATCACATACTCAACCTGAGAGGATCTGAACATCTAAGAAGCATATCACACAACATGAACCTCTCATCAATAGAGGCCAATTCTTGGAATGCCTCTTTATTGGTGCTCCTTTTCTGTTTACGTGGATAGGGCCAACTACTAATTAATTTATTACTTTATGCGCACCTGCCTTTCTTAAATTGACATAATAATCTCAAGTTGTCATTCATCTCGATGTAAGCTACCATTGAGTTTAATCATATGATAAATTTAAGTCATATATAACAATTAAAATCTGATCACCTAAAATTAAGGGCTTATATTCACATGATTGGGATGCAGATACCTCTATGCCCATCTATGACATTAAAAAAAGGAAAATGACTTTACCAACCTCAATAGTATGGTACACCCTCTTTAATGGAGTGAAAGCTATGAATAAAATAATACATGGGAACCACTATAATAGAGTTCACCTTTCAAGTTTTAGCTGAAAAAACCATTGTTTGCAAAAATAAATCCATGAAAGCCAAAAATGGGTTTTGAGGTGAAAACGTTGTAGAGTTTCTCATATGAGCCGAAAAAAATGACAAATGAGAAAAGGTAATTCGAGTCGTTATATATGTAGTAGTGAAAATAAGCAGCGATATTGCAGTTCATGGGTGTACACAAGCACACTACTTAGCGCAAAAGTGCAAAAAAAAGGTAAGTGTGGCTAGGAGTCCAATATGGTTACTAACAAAATTTTAGGTCATTGTTGGTGTACTAAGAGTATAAGGGGATTTTTCCGGTAAGAACACCTAATTTTAAATTGTCGAGTAAGATGAATATGAGAGGTCTCTCTAGATTTATTTTGATCAATGAGAATGCAAATTAAATTAGACAATCATCTTAACCATATTTAACAAGAAAAATCGACTAAAATCACCCTTAAATTATTTAGCAATTGAAATCTTTTTAAGGTAATAATATGAAATTTGGAATGTAAAGGTCAATTTTAAAATTGAAAAGGTCAGAATTGAAATTGGTTTGGTAAAACTCAGCAACTTTAATATATAATGTATAATAATGATTGATAAAGAAATGATCCATGATCCACAATTATTCACATTTGTAGATAAATTCTAAGAAAGACCTATTGATTTGAAGGTCGCGAATATAATGGTTAATCAAATGGCAGTGAATGCATTGAACAAAAAATCAAGTTTAAACACAATAGAGTTAATTGCAATGGATTGGTTCGGGATGAAACTCCAAACCTGATAAGCAACTACCGAGCGAGATCACTACAAACTTATAAATATAAAATAAATTAGATTGATGGCAACATGTTAGGTTTGGGTCAGGTGTGAGTTACCTTATAATGAAATTAAAGCAATACAATTTTATACAACTGTTGTGTCCCTAAATAAGATTTCCTTAATGGTGCCAATTTAATGACGTGAGTAGTAAGGGGATGCGAGCCATTTTGACTCAAGGAATCTTTTTACCCTGCATTATACCCACAAGATATTGAGTGTGAGATGCATTTAAAATTTTTCTGCAAAAGCATACATAAACAATGATAGAACCATATATTATAAAATAAAAGAGTATATACAGTTTCAGGCGATATTTACAACCTAAAAGTCAATTGTCATGGCCTCGAATCCGATTAGAGAATAAACCAAATTCGGGGTATGAAATTTAGAGCTAATTTAAAATTTTGGCCCTTAATGCCCAAGGATCAAAGTCCCCTGTGAGGATTATGTATTTGAGCCTTATTAACAAGATAACTAACGGGACTTATCCGATAATCACATTTACTAATACTGTAGAAATATCAAAGAAAGTATGTATTTCATTTCATTATATATATATATATATATATATTCAAGTTTCAAACGATAAAGCATATAAAGTTTGTAAACATCAGGACTATCCTAAAAACCTAGGTCCTGGTATAGAAGCTATACGGTGCTAAGATAGACAAGTCCAAAAGATCTAAACCAAAAGATGAAATGAGGTAGCATAATAATAGATATCCCCGTGTAACGCGCACTAGTGCCGAGAGTGATGATGCTAAGCTACGCCATCGGCACCCCACTCTCGTATCTCGTCCTCCTCCCCCGGTTGAGGATCCTCTGGGATTGCCTTTGCATCCGGGTCGGCGTAATAGTTGGTGTCCTTTGCACACCAGGGAATAAAGGATCAATAATATGTTGGCAAGAAGATTAGCAATATACATTATTCATAACATGTTCCAAATGAGATTAAAGACAAGTACATTATTATAAGATAGCAAGGTACAAGCTAGGTACAAAGCATGAGTAATACGAGAATCAAGTGACAATGTAAATTCTAGCAAATTATACAAGATTAACGATCCATGAGATGCAATGCCAAGCAAGAGGAGACTCCGTTGATGTCCGAGCCATCTCACGGGGGTATAAGTGACGTCCGAGCCGACTACGAATACCCAAAGTCCGGCTCTAGGGGAATCTTACCTCCTGGTCCTAGTAATAGCAGCACAGTTTGAGCCTGTGATCGTGAGCTCCAAGTGTAGAGCCGTGATGTAGTAATAAACTGGTGAGACCAGGTCGATCCACAGGGAGCAATGTAAACTAAGGTTTCTCTTCAACTTGTAATTGTCCTAAATTAGAAATCTAAATCTAGCCTAATTAAAAACTAATTACAACCATCATTCATACTTTCCAAAAATTAAATTAATTACAATCCAATAAAAAGAAAACTTCCTAAATCTAAAAACCCTAAACTAAAAACTGAACTTGCTATAAAATAATACACAAGTTAGAACTTCCAAAAATAAAAACTACCAAAAATAAAACTAAGAAGCTAAACTAGAAACAAAAGAAACCTAAGTTAGAAAGTTAGTAATGCAATGTATGTTATGAGATGCAGAAAAAAAAAAATTTAAGTCTGAAAAACTAGTATGCTGGGCTGTTTTTATGCAGTATTCCTCTTAATCTAATGCAACCTAAAACTGAGTTTAATGGCTGAAATTTAAACTATAATGATGCATGAATCAAATAAAAAAACCGGAAGTGAAAAACGATTTAAAAAGAATGAAATATGAGTGCATGAATATGACCTAAAAACTGAAACTGTGCAGAAATTCTGCACATAGGTGGGTCCGACTAGCCATGTTTGAGCCACTGGTTCACTATCTTTCCAAAATTATTTTTTCTTGAAATTTTGGGATTTGAAAGCACACTGATTAAACTTTAATGTCCCCAAGTTTCATAAAAAAAATAATGTGTTTTGATTAGCTTTCTAATCGCAAACTTTTCACTCAGAATTTGTGTTGAAGTTTTTGCAACAATGTGTAGAATTGTGCACTTTATGTTTGGATCCGAATTTCCAAAAAATATTTGGCCAAGATTCTTAACTCAAATATCTGATTTTTCTTGCTTATTCAATTTAAAACTCCGATTCCATTTTCGATTCAGTTTCGAATACTCAAATAACCAGCAACTTAAAATATCTAAACTCCACCAATATTAATATTCATGCAATGCTAACTAGTTCCAACCATAAACTATGCAAAAATAAACATAAAATTGAATTGATCATAAAAATAAAGACAATAAACAAAAGTAAATGTGTGGTGAAAACAAGAAAAGTAAATGTGTGGTTTTAATAGAAACTTAAATGTGTGGAAGAACATAAATTTAAATGTGTGGAAGTGTATTATTCTCTTTCAAAATTCTTTTCTAAGTGGGTTCATAATTTGAATCATGCTCTTAGGTCCTTTGGGTCGTCAATCCAAACACAAATAAGAAAAGAAACATAAAACAAGCACCAATCACCCAAAGACAAGAAAGAAAAATTGAAAAGAGTAAGAAACAATTTTACTAATATGCAAAGTCTCTACATAAGATAAGAAAATAAACAAAGATAATTACATACTAAGCTGAGAAGCCTCTTCTAGATGAAAAATCCAAGGGTGAAGTGTGATTTTCGGACCAAATCTCCTTGAGGACTTCAATGGAGAGAAAGAGAGAGGAAGAAGATGGAGTGTAGTAGTAATTCTAAAGAGAGCTGGTCTATCTTCGCATGAGAGAAGAGGGATGCCAATGTCATCAATTTATAGATTTTTCATCTCTTTCTTTCCTTCTTTGTTCCAAGTTTGTAGCACGCAATATTCTTTGTATGGTAAGTCCTTTTCTTGGCCAACAAGTCTCCAAAGAAATAGCAAGGTGAGTGAGAGATTTTTGTGATTTCCATTTACAAAATTGCAATCCCTAGTTTAATTTATTGCACCAACTTGCAGAAGTCATATCTCCCTCATTTCAGCTTCGATTGACACAATCTTGGGCTCCACGGATATCTATTTGAAAAGATCTTTCCAACGGTGTGTAGATTGTGCCAATCCGAAGGCTGGATTGAGAGTTATGACCATTTTAATATTGCTGTTCTGAAAAATCCAAAATTAATTGTACACATATGGAAGCTTCTAATTAGTAGTGCAATGGGATATGTGGGGCCATGTGGACGTCCAAAGGGATCTTGGGATCTTTCTTTCCTTGTTTCTTGACTCCCCTTCCATCTTTGAGTTGCTTCCAAGCTTTTTTGATTGACTGGTCGACTCTTCTAGCACACTTTCCTTTTTTGAAACTCTTTCTTAATTTTTGAGTTTTCAAACTTAGTAAGAATTAGATCTTCCTAAATTTGAAATTTCCTTTCTTGATCTTGAAATTCCAAATCTAGCTTTCCATTGTTGACTTTCCAAACTCTCCAAAAATACCAAGATATGTGGGTCCCCCGTGAAAGATGTCCTATCCTTGATTTGTCTCAAATTTCACCACTGTGGGTCCCATTCTTGATTTCTCCTACACAAATTGAAATAAACAAATTCAACAATAATCACATGTGAGGAATTTGAATGTGCTATGCATGGGACCCTACTTGATGCACCCAAAATAACCGACTTTCTAAAAATAGATTTTCAAAAATGGCAAGGTTCATAAATTTATGCAAACAGTGTGATTTTTTAGAAAATTATGCATGAATACACTATAATGAATCCTAAATGCATAAAAACATGATTTGACACTAAATGAAGCTCTTTAAGATCAATAAGCCCTGAAAATAGTCCAAAATGTGTATGAAAATGTGCGCTTTTCAGGACTCATCAGCCCGCTCCCAGTTTTTCAAGCCATGTACGCCGTCCAAAACCAACTGTCCACCCTAGTATCCGGTATCCGGCCCACTTTATAATCATCAGTCTGTAGCTGGTCATGAATGCAAGATGATGGTGATAGTTCGTATAGAACACAAGTTCTAAGACAAATACAAGTGGATAGAATTCAAAGTACAAGATAACAAGTCGAGGGCTATTCCAAGTCAAGCCAATATACAAGTCAAGTTCCCAAGTTCTATGAGTAGTCATCTTCCAGGTCTATCCACACATGTTCATCAATACAAGACAAAGGTACTTAAGGGCACACTCTAAGTTCGATCAAATCCTAATTCTACAAGTTAAGTAACAATTAAACAAGTGAACAAGATTAGAGTGTATAATGTACGACATGCTACGAATGTATTATTCACAAGTCAAGAGTGAAGAACAAGCCAACCCTAAGTCAAGAGTTGTCCATCATGTATCGAACTTGTCCCCAAAGGAGCACGTATGGAGAATCAGTCAATGGTGTCCTAATTTGGTGGGCCCATGGTGTATGGAAGTTGTTGGACGCCAATTAACTTAATTCCATACACATTCGGCTAAGTTACGTTAAGATACGGAAAATCCCGGACAACTGACGAAGCACACCGAGCCAAACATGCTCCATTTTCATTTTCCCCAATTGGTCATGCAAGGGTAGGGTCAATAGATTCCAACCTAGGGTCCAAACTAGGTTTAGAATCCCTTTCCAAAAGAGATAAAAGCTTGGCTCATTGATCCAATACCCATTTCTCTTTTCAATATCTGATAATTAATATAAGTATACCATTGGATTCTACGTCTCGAGGGCTTTTTGATAATATTTAAAACTCTAAATTCCGACGAACGATTCAAAAGTTATGGTTTTCGGAAGATGGTCATCTTAAGCCTGGAGCAGTTCGCTCGAGCCAACAAAAGTTTGCTTGAGCGAACTGCTCACGGAACCTCTTTGGCTCGGGCGAACTGAGGTCCGTTCGAGCCAAACTTCCCAGAAACTCCTTAGCTCGAGCGAACTGAAGGTTGGCTCGAGCCAAGTGCCCAAAATTGCAGAAAATGACTCATGTTGAGTCTAAACCTTGAGGAATCAAATCCCCTCTCCTCCAAGACCATCCCTGTAAGAAAAGGAGCCTCCTGCTCTCCACATCCATTCCATTCCTCCCATCAGCAAACCCAACCATTCAATTAGGGTCCAATTCCATTAATTCACTAATCTAGCATATGAAATTCAAATAAACATAGACAAGCTTGGCATTATGGGTTGCTAAATAATTGCATTGTCAAGAGTGAAGATAAATATACATGCATGAGCAATAGATAAAGCTAATCTACTTGCCTTCGCCAAAGAGAGTGAAATAATGGAAATATGAGAAAGATAGATTGAAGAGGAGAGCTCTCCCACACACCCTAGCCAAAGACTCTTCCAAAAACCCTTCTCCTACACCCAAAGAACACAAGGGAAGGAAAAGGAAGAAATCCATCAACATACAACCCATTTACAGCACAAGGGAGGAAATAGAAGGGTGTAAAATTGGGAAAAAACGTACTAATTGAGGTCTATGAGATGAGGAAGAGAAGAGGAAGAAGATGGTGCTCTTAGATCTTCAATGCTTGGCCTATGACCCACATTCAAGAAGAAAGAGTGAGGGAGCGAAGAACAAGAGCCCTCCCAGCAACTAGCAGCTCTTGAAGATGAATAGGGATGAATGAAAATGGCTAGGTTGACTTTAAAATGAGGGATGGAGGGGAAAAAGTCCAAAATGCCTTTCTAGAGTGAAATGAGAGAAAAATGATTATTTAAGGGACTTCGGGGTGTCGAATTGTGATGAGTTAAGAGCGGAAAATGATGTGCACGACGAGATCTTTTCAACGAGCCCAAATTCGGCTAAAACTGAATTTTTCGAAAAAATACCCAATTTTTCCTATTAATCACAATCTAACCTCCTATTAGGACTAATCGCACTCGGAATCAAAGAAAACTTCGGGAACATCTTTCTAATGCTAAAAGAAACTCTCTTGGCCACTAAACCCGCCTAATTAGCTAGAATCACAATTAATTAAGCTAATCGCCAATATTAAATAGCTAAACACCCTATCAAGGTCGGGGACCTTACATAGATAAGCTTACAACATAACAGAAAAGCATTTTATATACAATACCAAAATAAATTCCATCACACCATCCACCAGAAACTCTCCAAACAACATCTACCATAGAACACTTGATGTGATTTTAAATTCAATCCTTTAATACTGCAAGTGAACCGTTGTCTTGTTGAGAAGTGGCAATTACAGGTCGATCCCATAGGGAGTACTACTAAGTTACAATTAAATTTTTTTTTTTATCAATGATAATGACAAGAGAGATAATAAGAAACAATAATAAAATTGAAAAAATTTTAGATCTAAAGTGCAGAAATAAGATATAAGAAAAAGCAGATTAGAATATCATGAATCCATTAAGTAGTCCCACCATCATTCTATGCAATTGATAAAATAAATTTGTCCAAAAAATCCTTCAAATCAGAAACAAATCAATGTTTTTGATTCGGATAATTTGTCTATCAAAGAGCATAATTTTTCACAATTTATTTAAGGCAAAAATCTGCTTCACCTAATGAAATTATGAACTTAACTAAATATCACATATTAATCAAAGATAGATTATCAAAGAATTTCAATCTAAGAAAAATCTATTAAGAAAACATACATGATAAAAGAATTGTTCAAATAAAAAAAAAATAACATAGGTTATCAATGACAGAAGGCAGATTTATTATTATAATCAATATGCAAGAGACAAAAATATCACATAGATAAATGATAAGAGACACTTAACTTCATCTGATACTCTGATCCAGGGATCTACTCCTCCATTGCAAAAGATGTGATTTTCATTGAAAACTTCATGGCAATTACAATTTTCTCTCACACTCTTCTAACCTAGTTCTGGAACAGGGCTCCAGAATACCCAAAAATAACTCTAATTCTATTAATTAGGAAAAGAAGAGAAAGAGGAGAGAGAGAATGTAGTGGGCATCCAAGGGAGGGAGTGTCTCGTATGCTTCCTTTTGGTTCCTTTTATAATTCCTGGTTATCTCACAGATACATTGCATCTGGACACATTCTCTGCAGATTTGATTTATCTTCATTGATAAGGTATATCTCTTTATCCTTTTTGAATTTGAATGAGATGGAAGCTTCTAGAAACCTCTGAATGGCTTGGCTAATCTTCAGATGAGGTCCCACAAGGGATATGCAGCAATGGATTATCAATGGTGTAGATTTAATTGCAATCCTGTCTAAAAATGAACATGAAAATCTCCGAGCCCATAACTTTATCAATTTAGCTTCGATTTGCGCAATCTTGGGCTCCACGGATATCTACTATGAATAAGCTTTTCAAAGGTAGGTAAATTTCATCGATCCAACGGTTGGATTGAAAGTAATGACCATCTGAAGATGAGTTATCCTGAGAAAAACGGGATTAACTTTTAAAATTTGATTTGCAATGAACTCTATCTCTGTACAACTTTCATTTTTGAAAGGATATCAGATGTGGATGATTCAAACTCTTCTTCTTTTATTCCAATCAAACTTTTCATCTTTGAATTATTCATTAATAGTCTCAAATCTGCAACTACTGCGGACCCTGCCTTGTGGGACATTTCATCTGCTTGAACAGTGAGCTCTATTATGAGAAGTCTTCTACTGTAGTTAAGACTCTTCAATTGACATGATGAGTGGACCCCTCCTTTCATTGATTTGCACATGGCTTGTATGTAGGGTCCACGTAGTGAATTCTTCAATTTACTTCTTTTCAAGTTCAATTTAGCAATGCAGGGCTCAGGATGACTATGTATGCTTGAAAGTGGTTTCGTGATGGAGGCTTGCAATTCTCATTTTCTGCACATTCTAATTCAACACATCAAACACTGAAGAGCTCATATTGAAACGGGACCATCCGGATAGAGTTTTACTCCAATTGAGACTCTTCGGAGAAAAATTGCATAATTTTCTAAGTTAATGTAGAAAATATATGAAGAATATGAAAGTTCAGGTTTCTAGGTGAAAATACATGAAATGATGGAATTAAATGAATAATGATGCAATTCACCAAATAAAACCCCTAATTCATCCTAAAATGATGCATAAATATGCAAATTCATGAACTCAACAACACTCTCCTTGTGCCGAACTCTCATGACCAAATGATTAGACCACATCATCAGTGTCTACTCACTTAATCCCAATGTAGTCTCTTCGCTGCCTTAGTTTCCTAGGTAGTCGCAAAGGTGATGTCTCCTGTAACGCCAAATGTTACATCAGAAACTGAGCAAATAAACATGTATAATGAACACAACATGATACATTAAATATAACATGAATAAATACTGAAAATCATATGATAGATAAATAAATGAGAATGTATAAAACATAAGAATCAGATAAAGACAAATCTAACAAGAATCGTAGCAAACCGCATTAGTCCACATCAGCTACATTATCTCAAAAGAAAGCATGACTTATAACATGTTAGGGATACCCAATAGATCTCATAATGTGACCATCTCACTTGTTTTAGGGGGCACCTAGAGTATAATCACTCCCATAAAGGGACTACGCTGTAGCTAGCCATAAACAAATATAGTCTACCTTCATCACATTTAGTTATAATAGAACCAAAGCTAAGTGGTGACGACTCAGGAATACACATGGGAAAACCGGATACATTCTAATAAAACAGATTTATTTATTGGAAAATGCTTAACTTAACATAACACAAGTGCATATAACATAATTGTTTAATCTTAATAGAACTTATTAAAATAAACAGATTGCCAAAACATAGATAAACAAGACACAAAGTATGTGAACATATCATAAGAGTACTAAGACTGAAAATGATGATGCATGAAGATGAAAAAGGATAAGAATATCATCTCTAGAGTCTAGATTGTTCAGGTGTATTATTATTCAATATCGTGCAATTTTTAGGTATTTATAAATGGCGTTACTGAAGATAATTTGGTACAAAATAGTTCCCAATTAAGGTCATGAATTATTGGTTTAGTAATTCCATACAAGTCTGGTAGGCAATCTATAAGTCAATGCTAACTCTATGCATCGCCTATTGTGATTTTCCAAAGAATTAGGATAATTGGAGTATCATAGGGTACCTTTCAAGCTATAAAACTAAGTCTGAAAATCAAACTAGGCTCAGGCAATCTGCCTCTAGCCTTACGGCTCACCATGGGATGGCTTACGGCTAGCTGTGAGGTCACTGTAGATCAATTTGCAATAGAGAGTATGGTTTTGGAAAAGCTAGTCGATGCATACTTACGGTGAGTTTATTCTGAAATTATGGTTAGCCATGAAAGGTCTTACAACTAGACATAATGTTATAGAATTCTAAAACTCGGTTCTATTTCGATTTTGTTTCAAACCCGTTTCATTCACTTTCAATATAACCTTATGAGACTGGGAGTTATACATGATATACAAATATCTGAGCACCAGAACCCATTAATTATACTCCCATATCTTCAATACATTCATTCTAAAGTCAAAAACATAGTTTTTATCCAAATCTATTTGATCAAACTTAAGATTAAGTAATTTAACATAAAACATTAAGAAATTCATTGAAACAAAGATACTTGCATCTTTGTTATACTGATTGCTTATCTTGGTTTGACACTTTACCGTTTATTTTGTATTCCTCACAGCCCGAGCTCTAATTCTCAAGCTACCAACTCGATTAAACAAGGAAAGAAAGGAAGAAGATACAAATGATGATGAATGATAAAGATAAAGGTTATGGCTATTTGGAATTGGAGAAGAGAAGGAGAAAGAAGAGCGAGAGAGTTAACTGGAACGAAGGAGAGGAAGCGAGAAATGAATAGAATTATAGAACTTCCAGGAAGAAAATAAATCGGTCGACTTTTGGAGAAATTAAAAAATGGTCCATATTAATAGAGGAGCATCATTTTTGGTCAAACGGTATACCAAATCATAAGGGTCCAAAGACAAAAGATGTTCATAATTATGTCTTCTAACCAAGAAGCAAAAAATACAAAAGTTTAAGATTTATAAATAACCCCCTGCCCTTCACTCAAATTGCATATAGGTTCTTTCTAAGGTCAAGATCAACCAAATCTAATATGTTGATAATTTAACTTACAAAACTATTTAATTAACTAATAATTATGATTATATAGATAATAAATACACAATTAGAATAAAAACACAATAGAACTCTTCTCTGTCATGATAATTAATAAGAAATTTGTTATGTGGTCATTGGTGAAATAACTATAATCCCTTAATTAGAGAAAGTTTTTTAACGTATTATTTGGTGACCAATTTTGACCCAACCTACCAACCTAATTTCAACCCTGCTTCTTTTTCTTTTTCTTTTTTTCATTTCCCATTCTTCATAGTTTTAAATACTCATAGGCCACACACTCACTCATGCAAGTCACTCACCATCAATACTACAATCAGGGATTGGTCTTTAGTTGTTTCTGTGGAAAATAGGTGACTCACCATTGAGCTACCTAATGGATTGACAACTTAAATCCACTTTGTAATTCAAACTTAGAGTTAGTTCTTATTTTTTAGGTAGGTTTGAGTTAACATTTCTATAAGTCAATTAATCAATGAAATGGACTTATATATGATATTTGACCTCCTAACCTAACTTGCCTCATTCCTTCACCCTCTGACAATTCAACTTGAATGTGACCAATAAATTAAGTACCGAGTTAACCCTTATGACAGTTATAATCAATAAATTGGTAAACTTTAGATTAATTATGCACATATGCTACTGTGCACTATTACATACCCTCAATTCCATTTTTAATTTCTATCTTCAAACTATCATATTTTTTTGTTGACACGATTATCATCCTTCTGGTGTAATAGTTTAGATGAGTGACACTTGAAATTAAACCATCTTTCTAACAATTGGATAGATGACACTCGTCAATCATCCACGACTCTTTATTCATAGACCATCATTTTTTTTTCATGGAACTTGTTATCATCCTTCGTGTGTGGAGGTTTAGATGAGTGACATTTGGAGTCTTGAGTTTTTTAATAGCAGTTGAATAGCTGACACTTATCGATTATATATTTATGACTCTTTTAACTTATACATAGGGTATGCTCAGTCTTCCAATTTAATGAAACATTCTTGTTTGTTTTTTACGTATTAGTCTTCCACTCTCACCCACATTATATTTTATCTTCTTAAAAAGTTAATGTATCATATTGCTCACGACAAATTACACCAACTCGGGCTAGGGATGCTTAAATCCATGTCGAGATCTACATGAATTTTTTTGTAATCTACATTGCAAAGGCTTTGCTTTTACTTATACATTTACCACAAGAATCCCCTTAAATAAGGTAACCACAGTTGAGGACCCTAAATTTTTATAATGACGGCCAAGGACCTCCATTCCAAAACATCTCTCTTTTTTTTCCTATTTTGCCCTTTTTTTTGTTGATGTCAACATAACTAGTTCCCTATTCTGTCATGAGTAATATTTGTTGATATTAACAAAACATTCGTCAACATCAACATAAAATTGTGTTGATATTAACAAAAATGCCTAGTTATTATAATTAGTGACCCTGTGAATTTGTTGACGTTGATAAAAGATTCGTCGACATTAACATAAAATTGTGTGTGATGTTAACAAAAATGCCCAGTCAACAACATGAGTGACCCTGTGAATTTGTTGACGTCGACAGAAGATTTGTCAACGTCAACATACAATTGTGTTGACGTCAACAAAAACGCCCAGTTAGCGTCAACAAAAATTGAGTTTTCTGTTGTTTAGGGTTTTGTTGACATCGAGCAATCTCTCTCACATTGTGATTGAGAAAAAATGGGTAGAGCGTTGATCTCCTTCTTCTCCTTCCTCTCTTTCTTCTATTCTACTGTTGCTGTTGATTTGAGGGTGAAGAACTTGTTTTTTGGGGTTATGTTGACATCAACTAACCAAGGGCAAAAACGGAATGAAATATTGGATTTTGGGCTGGAGGTCCTTGACCGCCATTACAAAAATTTAAGGTCTTCAGTTGTAAGTACCCTATTTAATGGGATTTTTGAAGTAATTGTCCTTAGTTTTTATGTCATTATATTATGTACATATACTAACAAAAAAGCAAATCGTACAATACATATATAATAGAAAATAATTTTTTATATCTTCTAATATTTTAAGGGGTTTTTACCAAAAGAAGCCTCAAATATCCTTGCACCTCCAAAAGCATCCTCAAATACATGTAATGCCCAAAAGCATCTTATACCGTAGACTTCATTTCTTTTTAGACCAGATTTTCCTTTACTTTGTCTCTCGCTAGTTCGAGGCATTACACTCACGAGCTCGAGAAGTAACATGCACGATCTTAGGTTTTAGTGTCTATATATGTGCCCAACATTATTCACGATCTTGGGTTCTCTTTTTCTATTCAACTTGATTCACCAACACCCCCAAGCATTCACTATCATATTAGATTGATTTATATTTTTATAACCTCTAGTAATGTCCTCATTTTGGATATACTCGTACTACAATTAGTAGAAAATCAGCTCAAATTTATAGGAACCAACAGAGCATCACTTGGAACTTTTCAAAGGACATGACATTCATGTCGAGCTCAAGAATATGTGAAGTTAAGGTTGAAAAGTTCCACTATGATTTTGCTCAACCGTTAATGTATTCATTTTGACCCTACTTTTAGACCAATTTGTGGAGAATTTGCTCCAAAGTCTAGAATGCTCTCCCTTTCTTTTCTCACTTTCGAGTATGAATTGAGCATTAACAAAATTAAGTCATAATGTCAATAATTAACTCATGATATCGAGTATCAACGCGTGATGTCGTGGATATAGGATACATACAGGTGCATTTAGTTTGACTAACAATTCTGAAGCTGAAGAAATGATTTCTATGAATGTATGGGTTGAACCATTCCATTGTGAGTTTGTTCAATAGTGAATGTACTCACCGTGACCCTTCTCTTAGTATAATCTATGGAAATTATACTCAAAAGATAAAAGAATAAAAAACCAATCATTCACTTTTTTAGAAAAAAAAACACAAAAAATTAAGCTCCTCTCCATTCCCTATTCGTAACCCTACTTTTACTACAATCTATGGAAGATTAGCTATAAAGCCGAAGATGTTTTCCTTCATGTTTCTTTCTTTAGAATGTGAATTTATTATAAATTATTAACTACTCACAATGTCCAGAATAAATGATAAGTCCACAAAATTGGGTAATAAAGCCATCATTTCATGCACAATTATGGACTTAATTATTGCCAATTGCATAAGAATTTCATGATTTCAGGCATATGGGCATAATTTTGGAATTTCAATCAAAATCAGTAAAAAAATCACGAGTTTTGCATGAATTTGTGAAATCAGTAGTCAGCATCAGCCCAGGGTCCCACCAATTAAACTTTTCTATCTCTAAGCATTGTGGCACCATTGCATAAAGTCATTAGGCATAAATTGCATTAACGTAGGTCCCATGCATAGCATGCATGCATTCCATTTAATTTACCGTTAGTAATTTATTTATTTCATCTTTGTAGGAAATTGTCATGTAAGGGGCCCACATTGAGAGATAATCTAAAAAAAGAATAAAAGGAGAGGAAAGAAAGAAAGAGAAAGAGCCAACACTAGGCATGAATCCCCATGCACGCCCAGTGATAGGGTGGTCCCGCAATTGCTGCATAAGTTGGGATGATTCTCTTTCCAGTCTCCAAGAATTAGAATCTTCATTCCTCTCTTACCAAGATTCAAATCTCAAACTAAGAAAACAAATTCCTAAATGAAGTCAGAGATAGAGTCTAAGTTGGAAAGCTCTCCAAAAAAGAATTGAGATGACTCAATTGAAGAGATAGAGTGCATTGCAAATCAAAGCTCAAAAGTCAATTTCATTTTTCTCGGGATAACCTATTATAAAATGGTCATAACTTTCAATCCAGCTATCGGATTGGTGAAACTTACCTACCACTGGAAAGCTTATTCAGAGTAGATGTCTATGGAGCCTATGATCATACAAATCAGAGCTAAATCGACTAAGTTATGGCCCTAGAAACTTTCATGTATATTTTTAGGGAGTTGTTGCACAACAAAGAGCTCAAGTTGAGCAGGAGATCACTGTGCAATCTAGAATTTGAAAAGTTGCTTAAAGTGCAAGCCAAGTCTAGAAACAACTTGTAGGATCTTACATTCCATTAAGGTACCACTTATCCCAAAACCAATTGGTGATAGGAAATGGCACAACAACAGTTTTATGGAGAGGGCGAGGGCTCGATCACAATTATGACTGCTCAGGAGCGAGGGTGGACGTTGACCTCAACAATCCCTCCCTCAACAGCACACCCGCCGCGACTCTTGCTGCGAACTCGCAAAACGCGTGTCCCGTGACTAGAACACCCAATCTACTAGGCTCTGATACCACTTATAGGATCTTACACCCCATTGAGGTACCACTTATCCCAAAACCAATTGGTGATAGGAAACGACACAACAATATTTTTATGGTGAGGGCGAGGGCTCGACCACAATTATGACCGCTCAGGAGCGAGGGTGGACGTTGACCTCAACACAACTCAAGCCACAAAAATTATAGAAAGAGGACTCCCCCATAGGGGACGCCCATGCCTTCTCCTCCCTTAGGGTGGGATGTCCACGACCACACCCTCTTCCTCGCTCCTCTCTTCTGGTTCTAATTCTAGTTCTCTACTTGTCATTTTTTTTTATAGTAAAGGTAGCTTTGGGTCTTATCCAAGCAAGACTTTGATCTAGGAGGAGCTAAAGCTTTGTACTGGAGATATGTTATTAATGAAAGAATTATTTTTCTTCTGCATAATGGCTAGTTAATTTTGATTAAGGTGCTAGATGAAGCTAAGTTCTCTTAATCTCTCTCTTTTACAAATCATGTTTGTGTGTTCATAATACTGACTTACTGAATAATAGACTTGTCTTCATATCAGTCGGTGCCTTCCATGCTTAGTTCTTACTGTTAGAATATGTCTTTGATCATTCAACCTTACGTTTGATGGGCTATGCTTTGGACTAGGCCTGTCCCAGCCCGGCCCGGGGTTCTCATGGCCCTACCCTTAATATATGCAGGGCTGGGCTTGGGCGGGGCAAAGCCCTCGAAGGGCCTGCTCTACCTAGGCCCTTACCCTGCCCTCAAGGGCCAGGGCCAGGCCCAGGGCTGGAAAAAAAGGAAAATCATTTAAATTTTTTTTTTAGCATTGCCATGCATTGAGTGTCTATCTAACATTCACCCTCCTCCTTTATTTGGGCTTGGGACCGACAACGCTTACAATAAAGCAAGCATGGCGGAGTTAAAAAATGTTTTTAGATTGCCCAATGGCAAATTAAAAATTAGTTTGTCTTTAAAAATAACACAAATAATAACTTCTCATGATTCTTAATAATGTCATCTAATGATACTTAATAATACTTCTAATGATATAAAAATAACGCATCGAATGATACTTAATAACGCATCAAATGATATCGTCTTGAGTTTTCTTTTGCCTGTTGAATGTGTACTAACAACTACTTTTAGTGAACCATCTAATTACATACATGATTATTGTAGCTCAAACACCTTGTGATTGTGATTCCTTCTTTAACAATCCACATTTTCCATGTGCAACAGGAAGATGCCTTTCAACCCAATTATCATGACAGCTTTTCTCAATATAGAATTAAACATAATTAGAAACAAGCAATTCAGAACTACAGGAAATGCGAAAAATGTCCATGACAGAGGCAAACATCACCATTCTCAACCATTGAATACTGCATAATTTCCAATGTTTCTAACTGCTCATCTTAATTCAATGCCCTTAAAAGTGTGTTTTTATTCAAATAACATATCCATGACCAAATCAGATAGAAACAAACGCAATTCACAGCACTCGAAAACTCAGATTCATGCATACATTAAGTATATGTGCTAAGTGAGTTGAAACAATCTTATGAGATGAAACACAAGAACCCAACTCTAGAAAAAGACCCTTTTCATGCCAAAGGCCAAGGAACTTGGACCTCTGCTAGAATTGCAGACAGAGAGAGGGTAAAGTAGAAGTAGGAACAAAGGAGGTCCCTTCTCTTAGTGGGTTCTTTTTCTTCTGAGAAAAAGACAACACCAACAACAGAAGGGGCACCAACAACAGAAGGGGCTTTCTTTCAATTGCTGGTAGGAATAATAGAAACTTTCTTCAAAGAAAATATGAATCAGCCCAGCCAGTGGAGATTGAGCTTTAAAGTCAAGTTTGCAAAAGGTATTATATGTATGCAAAACGTATTATATGTTATACAATTATAAACAATAATACTAAATAATACCTTCCAAATTTAAGAATTTAGTCCTCTTTCAATATATCTAATAAATCATCTAATGCATCACTATCATTATATTCATCGTCACCATGTTCCTCAGCACGTAACCAATCTTGCGCACAAACTAAATCCTCTATTGTTGTTGATTTTAAGCAAGTCCTATGTGGGCTAATTATCCTTCCTCCGGAGCTAAACCCAGACTCAGAAGCAACTGTAGAGATAGGAATGGCTAAAATATCACGAGCCATATTTGATAAAATTGTATAATTCTTTGAATTCATTTTCCACCAATCTAATATATCTAATGTTGTAGATTGTTCCCAAGGGTCTTCCAAGTAATGATCTATTTCAGTTTTTCCTTGACTGCTACTTTTCTTATTCTTTTCTTTTAAATACCAAAAAAATTCATCTTCATCATCACATGATGGTTTCTTACTTGGTTCAACTACATTCTCTAAACTAGATTTATTACCTAATCTCCTACAATACTCCTCAAAAAGATTTCTAAAAAGTTTAAGAGTTTCATTTGTACGCATTCTTATATATTCATGTAATGAGTATAATCTGCTAAAAATAAATTCTATATACTCTAGCTTACATGAAGGATCAAGCAATACAACAATCTCATAAATTCTATTATAATTCTCCCACTATTTATCAAATTTATCCTTCATCTTCATAGCCATATTTCTAGAGAATGAATCATTATCAGTTAGTTTTTCTACTAATTTTGAATGTATTTTATTAACTTCTGGTAAAAATAAATGTGCAGAAGGGAATTTACTTCCAGAAAACTTTTTTGTAGCTTCATAAAATCTCTTTAAGACTTCTTTAACTATAAGGGCTCTCTCCCAATCATCATCTGATGGAATAGCTTTATAGCTGTGGTCTAATAATCCCAATCGAGAAAACACTTCTCGAAAATAAATTGTTGACTCTAACATTAAGTAGGTTGAGTTCCATCTGGTATAAACATTTAGAGGTAACCCCTCACTAGTACTAAGCTCTAACTTACCAACAATCTCTCTAAATTTATGAATGCGATTAGTTGAATTCTTAGTGTATGTTATTGTATCCCTAATGTTTTGAATAATTAAATTTACTTCTTTCAACCCTTCTTGCACTATAAGGTTAAGAATATGTGCAGAACAACGCATATGAAATAGATCACCATTTAATATGAGGGAATCTTTTTTTGTAAGACGGGTTTTAAGTACTCTTGCAATATAATCATTTGTACTACAATTATCTAATGTTAAACAAAAAATCTTATTGTCAATTTTCCATTAATTAAATTAAATTTAATATCATCTGCTAGAGCTGCCCCTGTGTGGAGAGGATCAACATTCACAAAGTTAATTATCCATTTTTGTAAATTCCATTCAGAGTCAATGTAATGTGCAATAATAGCCATATAACCTACAGTTTGATTGGACGTCCTTATATCTGTTGTAAGACTAATCCTCGAGGTAATACTATCAAGTACTTTTGATAGTTTACTCTTTTCTTCTTTGTATATTTCTAAACAATCTGACTTGGTAGTGTTCCGTGACACCATCTTAAATCGAGGTTGTAGAGTCTTACATAATTTAATAAATCCTTCTTCTCTAACAAGGTTAAATGGATGCTCATGTAATATTATCATTTCTGCAACTGCTCTTCTACACTCATTTTGATCAAACTTATGGATAGTCACATTATTGGCCTTGTTCAAAGCTGTAGTTAAAGTTTGTTGTTTCTTATCCGAGCTTATTCTACTTTTACAATTTTTCATGTGCCTTGACATGTGTGATGTTCCATAGGTCTTCACATGTTTTAGTTGTACATGGCAATACTTGCACACAGCAACACGAGATTTAATGATTGTCCCATTTTTTTGTTTTTGTTGTACTTCTTTTTGTTCAAAACATTTCCATACATCTGAGTTGGCCTTTTTAGCCACATGAACTTCTGGACCTTCTTCAGATGCAATGGAGTTAGGGGGGTTGGACTGGTCACCATGACTCTCAACATCCACCTCAACAATGGGTTTGAGGCTATTGCCCTGATCATTAATACCAACACTTCTGGAAGTAGACATGCCTAAATACTTCTATTATTTGTCAATCTAAAAAAAATCACTAATGTCAATTTAACTACCAAGAGAAATGTGCATGGTACTATTTAACTATATTGAATAATATTGCAGTATGCAGCATATAAGATTAAATAGAAAATAAAGTGGAAAGAATATGTATATGTGACGGTAGTGTCCGGAAGAGGAGGTAGATGCCACCTCCAATACAGTCCACAGATAGAGGGAGAGAAAGGGCTTAGAGATCGAGAGATCGCACATTGCAGTAGGGCTAGAGAGTAGATCGAGAGATCGCATATTGCAGTAGAGCTAGAGAGTATGGAGACGTTGAAGAAGGCTTGAGAGAGATGGTAGAGGCAAGAAGAGCTTGAGAGTTGAGAGAGATGGCAGTCGGCAGAGGCCAACAGAGAGTAGAGACGATGTAGCTTCTAGATATGAGTTAGGGTTTTCTGATGTCTCCCCTTTTGTTGATTTATATAATGGGGTGTCAGACTGTCATGTGACTCATGTCATGTGGGTTATAAGATTACATATACACCCCCATTTACTAGCTGTTTTCTTATTGTTATAGGGGCAATTGGGACAATATATATATAATTATATATATTTTAACATGAAGAGAAAATATGAGGCCTGGCCTGCTATTGTCCTAGCCCGGCCCTCAAAGTTAGAGGGCCTGTAAAATTTTATCCTAGCCCGGCTCTAGGCTTTATGAAAAAAATGAAAGCCCTCAATTTAAAGGCTTTTTAAGGGTTGGGCCGGGCCGGGCCCCCTTTCAAAGGGCCAAATTGACAGGCCTACTTAGGACTATGTTTTCTTTGATGGTTATACTTATGTTTGATGGGTGATGCTTGGATAATTCTAATACTTTGATGAAGGAAATGAGGTCTTGGGCTTTGCATATTTTTGTAGAAAAACTTGGATCTCTTTATAGAGGGAAATTGGGTTTTGATGCTATATCATCCAGATATAGTTGCCTTGATTGGGTCTTGATTTGAAGTAAAGAACTGAATAAGTAAGGGTTTTTTTTATGAAAAAAATAGGATTTTTGATTACTTAGTGGATTTCAATGCCTTGATCGGTTTTATCGTTCTGGTTGTTTCTATCTCATTACTTGTTTATTTATATTATTCTTATGCTCTCATACTCACTTTCTATATAAGTTCTCTTAATTGGAATATTCTTCTTGATTCGCTCCTTATAGGTTCGACCTGTATTTGCCACTGTCTCGAAAAAAGGCAGCCGTTGACTCGCGGTATTTTATGATTGATATTGATCACATCAATAAACTAATGAATTCGAGAAATGAAAAAACGAGTCGCGAAATACTTCAATGCACGAATGCGGTTGAGTATAAATATTGAAAGAGATAAAGTGAAGGGCAATTTCACTTAGAAAGAAATGAAGCCTATTGTATAAGATGCTTTTTTGCATTACATGTATTGGATGATGCTTTTAAAGGTATAGAGATATTTGAGGCTTCTTTTGGTTAAAAAATCTTTTTAAATTTTTTTGGCTACAATTCTATAACCTAGACCTAAGTCAAAGTATACTAATTGCCTTTAAATAAGAGAAGTTTGATTTATTCCATTTTCAAAACAAGTAGGCCGAAAGTTGAATAAGGACGTATTTCTGGAAATCAATGGGACATCTATATTGAAAGGACTATTTTGGATATGAAATATTATTTGATTTTTTTTAATTTTATGTATATTTTCTCTATTCAATTTATGCTGGTACAATTTTGAGTTATTTTCTTATCATTTTGAACATCTTTTATACCTATGATGAGTTCATTTTCGAAATAAGCTATACAATTATTCATTAATTTATTTATTCTAAGTCTTTATCGAGAATGAGTGGCATAGGAACAAGGTACTTCTAGAACCTTCTGGTTTAAGAACTAAGGTCCTAGCTTAATATAACCTCCTTTTGTACTACTTTTTTAATAAATAACAAACTTATCTCATTAATTGTAAAAGTCATTAGTCATAACATCAATTTTTTTATTTAACTATATATCAGCAAGTAGCCATCAAATAGTCTCTCTTTTGGAAGTTATATGTAACTATTAATACTCTTGTAAATTAGATTCTAAAATATATGAGTTAAATCTAAGTCTTCGGCTTATGTCCTTTACTCTTCGCCTCTTTAATACACTCTATTTCACTATGATCATTTTTTTCTTCAGGGAGCTGAACTCCTAAAATTTTTATGAAATGTTGAATAAATAATAGTGAAGATTCCCAAATAGCCGCTAAATAATCATCCTTTGGTAGAAGGTGATTATCAAACCATCACTTTCGTAAATTAAATAGAAAGAAAGTCATGATCTCATCTACATCTACACTTTGTATATATCCATCAACAGTCACCTCTTCAATATTCCCTTATTGGACCCATTTTACCGTGAATTATTAGGAGTTCAAGATTATGAAAATAGAGAACATAAGAATAGTCCAATTAGTTGGATATCTCGTTTCTTATCCAACTGACTCTAAGGGTCAATGTATGTGTTCTATCCCCACGTGAGCAAGCTCATGTCCTTGTGTGAGAAGGTTTCTCACCTCATGGGCCTATTTATCTCCCCATAACGGGGTCTATCATAGGTAGCAAGCATAGCTATCAATTCCATTTCGGTCTAGCCTCTAAAATGAAATATTTCAATATTTCGGAATTTTGGCAAATTAAAACTTCTTAGTAACTTTTTCGAAAAATAAAAAATAGAAAAACTTAAAAGTTTCATATAAATTATACATTCAATATATCATTTTAAATCAATAACACAATGTTATTTCTTAAACAAATTTATCTACGTGGGCCCTGTATGAATGGGAGATTTGATTTAAATAGCTTGAAATTATAAAGGGTGCTCATAGAGCCTACAAATTTCCTCATTCTCCATAGTAAACATGTGTTGGACAGGTTAAAGAGTATACTCATGAGAGCATGTGGGTTGTGAAGCCCCACGTCATGTGATAAATGAGAGTCCGGATCTGGTGAGGCTTTACCGAGCGGTGACGTGGCGGATTGCGATTGATCCACCCAAGCTCACCTTAGGTTAAGTCCCTCAGAGGATCCTGATTCGATACATGATGGTTGGAAGGACACCACATGTCACACGTCTCTTTCTCCCTCTCTCTCTCTCTCTACACGTGCTAAATGAGTGCAGGAGTTTTTATGAATGCAAACGCAAAGGGGCAACTCTTTGTTTGGACGAAACAAAAAACCAGCAAAAAAGGGGAAATGGAGAAGAGAAATCGATAAGATAAAGATGATGAAGGAACGAGGGGGGAATCGGCCCACTTGCAGTCGTCTTGATCATCCCTTCCCTAGAGGGTGATAGAGAAAGCTCACCCCACACATCTCTCGGTTTCTTCTATTTCTTCTAACCACTACAAGTTTGCTACAATCTCGTCCCCTTTGATTGCAGTTTTTTTTAAGTAACCAAAGCTAGACTTTGTTTATTTCGACCAAAATTCGGAATTTTAGACAAGAATTCCATGTTTCGGCCGAAACAAACCGAAATCTAGACCAATAAATTTTACATTGTGTTTCATTTCGGTAGAATGGCCGGAATGAATTTCTTTAGTCATTTCGGCTGAAACGAAACGGAAATGACAACTAAGGAGGACTTCCAAGCCCCTTGGCTAGGTAAATAAATAAATAAATAACTATGCAAAGAAGTGGGCCCATGAATTATGAATAATTCAAAATAAACTTCCCAAATGGGTCCATGATAAAATTATAAATTTTATTGTGAAAGTGATTCTTAAGTTTTCACTTGAGAATGCATCAATGCATATAGTAGGATCCAAGAAGAAAGCTAATGTCTCCACATAGATCTTCACGATTTCACTTTGGGCTCTTCATTTCTAACCCTTTCTAACACTAAAAAAATAATTTCCACTGACATAGGAAAACGCTTACCCTGCCATTGGTATCATCAACATTGTTTCAACCGTGGGAAACATTAAAAACTATTACTTTTCACTTTCTTTAATTGATACTTACATTTTTCAAAATAAATTCTGAAAGATGCAAATTACAAGGGATGATAACTCCAAAACTCTAGTTTGCATTCTACGATAAATATAAAACCTAGTTGCATCTTTAAAAATTGCACTGCATTAATGTATGTGGCGAAAGGTACATCGTCCAAACAAACCCTCAAACGGTTTTCTACCAACAACAAAAAAATAAATAAAACAACCCTTAAATGGTAAATTATTTGATACATGTATTTTGATGAATCACACTTATACCATTAAAATAAACTTTTGCTTCAATGGCCAACCTCTTGCAGGGGGCAGCGGTATGTCACCCCCATGTTTAGTGGGATTAGGGTTCATGCCCTTGTATTTATTTCGAAAAACAGAAAAAGTTGGAATGAAAAAACTCTCTCTCTCTCTCTCTGCATTTTGCTTTTTCATTGGACTCCTTCATTAATGATGGAAAGATTGAAAAACTTTCTGAGTTTTTGAAATCAAATATATGGGGCCCATTGACTGTTGACCTAGCCCTAGTCCAAATGACTAAATTATAGGTGTAGATGACCTCAATTTCCACATCATAAACTGAAGACGGCAAAAGAAGCAACTTTTATTTTCCTTTCCTAATCAAACTAGCTCATATCATGTCTCAGCATCTAACTAGTCCAAGTTTCTCCCAATTGGAATAATATGCAGCATCTAATTCATCCATGAGAAATATGTAGTTACATAATCTACATATGATTAATTTGAAAGCACATGTAACCACCAGGAAAATGTTATTCTTCTAGTATGAACGGGATTTGATCTTGCAAAGGTGGGCTCCTCATAGGTTAACGAGTTTACCAATCTCCACCAATAAAACTACACAATTATTTTTCAAATAATCTGATTCCGTGTGGCCCACTTTTATTTGATCTACAAAAGTTCCACTCTCTGCAAGCCTTGCATCATCCAGATTTCACTCTAATAAAGGTGATATATTCAATTCATTTGAATTAATCAGGTATTACAAAAACAAACTCATACGTATATACCTTTTATACACAGAAATCATCCACTCTAGAAAACCTCAATTCTCAATTATGTTGGGATTTGTTTGCCATGATAATGAGGATGATATATTAAGGATAAAGACAAAGTTCAACAGTGATTAAATAGTCCCAAAAGAAAGGTAAACAAAAAAAAAAAAAAAAACACCACCACAGAACAAGCCGATCACACACCCAACTATTAAAGAGTGGGCTCCACCCAAGGGGGAATATTGAAAAGTATTTCCGCTGCCTCTACTAAAGCCTCGAGGTTTTGGTAGGAATGGTTAGCTAAAGAAATTTAATATGGTATCAGAGCCAACCGGTCGTGAGTTCGAATCCCAGGAGGAACGACTCGGCGCAAAAAAAAAAAAAAATGCGTGTCGCCAAAAGTGTGCCGGCCGGGTTCCACCTGAAGGGGAGTATTAAAGAGTGGGCTCCACCCAAGGGGGAATATTGAAAAGTATTTCCGCTGCCTCTACTAACGCCTTGAAGTTTTGGTAGAAATGGTTAGCTAAAGAAATTTAATACAGTATCAGAGTCAACCGGTCGTGGGTTCCACCTGAGGGGGAGTATTAAAGAGTGGGCTCCACCCAAGGGGGAATATTGAAAAGTATTTCCGCTGTCTCTACTAAAGCCTCAAGGTTTTGGTAGGAATGGTTAGCTAAAGAAATTTAATACTAACTACACTGCCACAAAGCACCCTTCATCAAACAAATAAACCCAACAGGTAGTTCTGGCCCTAGCATGGTGGGTGTGGTTGAGGAGGACCACCACCCTGCCCTGAAAAAAAAAAAAAATTATTTTTATTTTTTAGGATAGATGGGGCCCACAAAGTCATTTAGCATCTTTGTCCCTGATAAACCCTGTATTTGCTAATTTTAAAACATGATGAATAAGAGAAGAG
The DNA here is from genome assembly GCA_029852735.1 of Persea americana. NCBI lineage: Eukaryota > Viridiplantae > Streptophyta > Magnoliopsida > Laurales > Lauraceae > Persea > Persea americana. The sequence goes on from CM056819.1 coordinate 29,351,767, forward strand.
GATAGAAGAGAGAGAAAGGTTGGGGACGACAAGTGGCGTGGCATGGTGGGGATGTAAAAGCCGGTGGTCCCAGGGTGTCCTCATCTGAAAGTGAAACAGGAGACGCGAGGAAATGGAGTCGCGCATAAAGAAGGGCAACTTGCTCGCTCTGACCTCTCTATAAATAGTCCACACACACTCTGTCTCTCCTCACGTCCTCCTCCATTTATCTCTCCTCAATCCTCATGTGTGTGTTTCTTGCACTCGTTTAAAAACGCAAATCACGCCCTCATTTTTCTCTTTTCTCTTCCTCCTTCTCCTTCTTCTCATCCTCTTTTAGCCTATCTCTATCTTGTTTCTTTTGTCTTCCTTCCTCTTGAAAGGAGACCGAGCTTTTCTTCTTCCATCTTCAATCATGTGTGGCATACTTGCCGTGTTAGGTTGCTCCGATGACTCGCAGGGAAAACGGGTTCGAGTGCTCGAACTCTCCCGCAGGCAATTAATATTATCTGTCTCTTGTTTTACAATTTGATTAGAGGGAAGCGGAATCCTCCATGCATTTTTATTTCTACAGTGGGGGAGGAATTCTACATTTTTACTCTTTCTATTTTTTATTTTTATCTCTTTCATAGAAAATCGAAATCCTCGCTAGAGAAGAAGATTAGTTCTTCCTTTTCTCTTTTTCTAAAAATACCTAAAGGGCACGCCCTTGGGTTAATCATGGAACAAAGAAAATATTTTACTTTCACATTATTAATCTAGCGCGGACTCCCAATGCAGATTTAAAGAGGCTTAGATGGCAGCTGGTTGTCAAGCCCCGCCTTTCATTGAGATGATGGGATCCCTGGTCTCTCCCTCCTCTCATGTTTGTCTTTTCTCCACCACGTAGACGGGTGTCCTCTTTGGGGGCGGGGCCTCAAGGTCCAGGGCCTCATGGCGGGGGTTAAAAAAAAAAAAAAAAAACACCCCTAAATAAGAGGGACCCAAAATCTAAAAAGGGATTATGTAAGCCTTTTTTTTATTATAGGAAAAAATGAAAATAAAGATAGACATTTTTTTGTGGGGCCTACTGGCCCCGTGCGACCAAAAGATAAAAGCATGTAAAGGTGATCTTTGGGTTCACTATTTGTCGTTGTTAGCCTTCAAAAGGAATGAAATGGTAGCCGCATGCGACCAAGGCTCCCACATATGTGCCTTGTGAGAGACGGTCTATTGACCATTCATAGGGGGCTGATTGACCCAATAGGGATACTACAAGTATGCTCATAACAAGGAGAAGCGGAAAAAAAAAAAAAAAAAAAAGCCAGGTGAGAACTACCATTCCTTGCCACTTCAGTAAGAAGCCGTTCTCAACTATCGATTGTTATATATTAATTCTTTACTCAGCAGAGGAGTCCCTCTATATACACAAAATGGAAAGATAGTAGATATTTGTAAACTAGAAAGTTGATTTTGGTATGACAGATTGAAGCACCGTGGGCCTGATTGGAGTGGGATATATCAACATGGGGGCCTGTTTTTGGCTCATCAACGGCTTGCAATTGTAGATCCTGCATCTGGGGATCAACCTCTGTTCAATGAAGACAAATCCGTAGTCGTAACGGTAACACTCAAACTGTTTGTTTTTCCATATTCCCATTGATGAAGATATGGGTTAATTAATGATGAACTCGTTGGACGATCCGGATCATGGATATTTTAGGCCCCACTTTTGATTAGGGATGAAAATGACTGGGGTCCCACCCTTTGGGATAGTTTGTATATTCTTACTTACCTTCCAAAAAAAAAAAAAGAAGGGGCTCGGGTTAGGTCCATATGTAACCTTGAATCAACCGGACAAAGACCTGACCCAACCTTGACCCAGACTCAACCTGAACATCTGTTTTATACTCTAGCTAAGTTTTGACCCTTTGAAAAGCAAACCAAACCCAAAACCCTACTCAGACCAAACTCAACCTGAATTTCATTCGGGTCAGATGTCTTCTGGCTTCATTTGTGCCGCTCCATGTTTAGAGTTACCTGGTCATAATTTGTATTCGGGTTGGGCTTACATGACTCGATCCACCCCAGGTTGCTCCTCTATGGCTGCACCTGAGTCCAACAATGACTTTTATGTGCAACTCCAACACCCACAGTCCCACACTCCAACTTTTGTAATTTTTGTAATGTTATTGAAACAAGATGTGTGTTTGCAACAGGTGAATGGGGAGATTTACAACCATGAAAATCTCAGGAAACTCTTGTCCAATCACAAATTCAGAACAGGCAGTGATTGTGAGGTTATTGCCCATTTGGTAAGTTTCAATTTAAGTGTTCTTGGGTTTATAGGTTTCTATTCTTCTTCTCTCTTATATGCCACACTAAGATTCATAAAAAAAAACAAAAAAAGTAGGGGACTAAAATTATGTAATTCTAAGGTTTTTTTTATTATGTATAATTGATCATCTCAAACAGACCCAAATGCTAAATCACTTCAAGAAACAGGTTTTGGTATTTAAAACCAACACTAAGTGGGCTATTAAACTATTTTCCTGGTTTGCGATTCGACCGATTTGCATTTGAGTTTGTAATTCACAATTTGATACTCATCACAATTCAAGAGTTTGCTAGAACAACTCATTCAATTCATTTTCTGATTCACATAATTTGTTGGTTGAGTTTGACAAGTTCAATGAATTAAAATCTAATAAATAGTTTGGTATAATAAGTGTACAAAAATGAACTCCATGTACAACACATAGAAGATCTCACTGCAGAGATGTCCAACATGTTTGAACTACACTTTTACATATTCTACAATGAGTTTTAAACACTCTTTGGCCAACTGGGATGAATTAGTTCCAACAGGCACCAGGGATTTAATTAAATTGAATTGTGAATTGTTAGAACTGATTTATAGTTCAAGACCTATTTGCATGAACTAGGTACCCATGCTGTGAACAGGTTCAACAAGAAATATTCTCATATCTACCTCTCAATTGTTTTACACAAAAACACTGACAGAAATGTCTCTCACTGAAAGCAATTTCATCTAAATGAGCCATCCATTTAGATTTCATTTGAGCTGTGAAGTTTCAACTCTATTACTTGACTTCAGTTCTACAATTAACTGGTAAATAATTTGCTAAATCTGGATCTACTGTGATAGTATGAGGAATATGGGGAAGAATTTGTGGACAAGTTGGATGGAAAATTCTCATTTGTATTGCTGAACACACGCGACAACAGCTTCATCGTTGCTCGAGATGCAATTGGCATCACATCCCTCTATATAGGATGGGGACTTGATGGTAAGCCTTTGTCAAAAATTCCATTTTCTATCAACTTGAACAAATTTTGATCATCATGTTCTTCTCCACTGAAGTTGATCTCTGAAGTTTGTTCTCTGTTTACATTTTAAATCATTGTCCTTTTTAGGCTCCATATGGATTTCATCAGAAATGAAAGCACTAATTGACGATTGCGAGCATTTCGAATGCTTCCCACCTGGTCACATATACTCTAGCAGAGAAGGTAAGCATTTGTATCTATAAAATCTATTAGTCAGATTGATGATGTAGCTGCGTTTAAGAGAAATGGAAATGAACTTCTTTCAAATGCTTGCAGGTGGCTTTCGTAGATGGTATAACCCACCTTGGTTCTCGGAGGCTATTCCATTGACTCCATACGATCCATTGGTTTTAAGAAAAGCTTTTGAAGATGTGAGACTTCTGTCATACTCATTTACAGTGCATTTATAAACATTAGACTGTGAAAGTTGCAAAAATTGAAATAATTTGAACCCCTGTAGGATGAGAAGAGAGTAGAGAGTGAAATAGGTTCTCAATGTGGAATCAGATAATTGTTATGTGAAACTGTTGCATCTATTTAATTGAATAAAAAACAAGAATATAGTACATAGATAAGAACAACCAAGATCTCTATGTTTTATCCTGATCAAATCACAACTGATCCTATCAAATTATGGTAAGAATCATAGCAAACACCAACATATTATTCAGATACAATCCATCATATTCTTGTTTTATATTGACACAATAACAGTCTAAATCCAAACCAACTTAGGAATGCATGGAATATTTACAATAAGCATAATCATGACGAAGCATCTTCTCAACAGAATGCAGAGTGAGTAGTTGGAATTTTAGCTAAGCTACTTGAAATGAAATCCTGAATAAGTAGGAGGCCTAGAGCTCAAAACCCATTTGAAGCCTTGGAGATGGCGCATCTGTTAAGTGCATATTCTGGTATCTGGCTTGGGCATGTTTTAGTATTTCTAATGATCCTATTATCTTATTGAATCTCTGTTCTGCTGATGAAGTTCACAACAACCATGACCGTTCAAGTCTTGGTTGAACGATTTAGACGCATTCATCATGTAAATATATACCTTCTGTTTCTTACATTGACATATCAGAGTTTGATTCATATTTCAAACTTTGCAGGCTGTCATTAAGAGGTTGATGACTGATGTTCCCTTTGGAGTTTTGCTGTCCGGAGGCCTCGATTCATCTTTAGTGGCCTCAGTTACAGCACGTCACTTGGCCGGGACTAAGGCTGCCAAGCAATGGGGAGCGCAACTCCATTCCTTCTGTGTTGGTCTTGAGGTTCGGAGCTGTTCTTTTTCAAGGCTCTTCCTCCTATTTACAAAGTTTTGAAGGAATTAATTGCTTCAATTTTTCACTTTCTTCCACTTACTTTGCAGGGTTCACCTGATTTAAAGGCTGCAAAGGAGGTTGCAGATTATCTTGGGACTGTTCACCATGAATTTCACTTTACAGTGCAGGTACTATTGACCATGGTTCTCTATAAATTGAAGGAAAGTAACGCCTTCTGTTATTCCTTTTTAAATTAAAAACTGAGTTGCAAGTGTTTCACAATTGGCAGGATGGTATTGATGCCATTGAAGATGTCGTCTGCCATATTGAAACATATGATGTGACTACTATCAGGGCGAGTACACCCATGTTTCTTATGTCTCGCAAGATCAAGTCATTAGGAGTGAAGATGGTACTCTCAGGCGAGGGATCTGATGAGGTATTCGGAGGGTATTTGTATTTTCACAAGGCGCCTACCAAGGAAGACTTCCACCGCGAAACATGTCATAAGGTTATATGTGATAGAGGATAAGCATGTCATGTATCATGATATTAAACTTGAAGACTTCACTTTTTAGTTTTTCTATTTGAGGTGCAGGCTAAACCACTCCGAAATCTTTTTTAAGAGAAATTCTTTTGAGAACCTTAAACTAGGAATGTGCTTTTATGCCTTTCTAATGTCTTTGTGAAAAAATAATATCACAATCAATAAATGCTTTTAACAATTCAAATCATTTCTAAAGTTCAATTAACTTGGAATGTTAATAGTCCATTTTGTCAATGTCTAACAGATCAAGGCTCTCCACCAGTATGATTGCTTAAGAGCTAATAAAGCAACCTCCGCATGGGGTTTGGAAGCTCGAATTCCATTTTTGGATAAGGCATTCATAAATGTTGCTATGGATATCGACCCTCAATGGAAGATGGTATGTTCAAAAAGTCTAGGAAATATTAATAGATCATTATCATGAAAGCCCTGCCCAACTATGTTGGGTCAACTACGTGAATTCTTGCCAGCAATTAGTAAATTGCTGCTTCATGTACAATTTTATTTAATGCATGTCACTGAGTTCCTATGTTTGTATTAGATAAAACCCGATCTTGGACGGATTGAGAAGTGGGTGTTGAGGAAGGCTTTTGATGATGAAGAAAATCCTTACCTTCCAAAGGTGCAATCTCATCATTATTGATCTGACAGACTATATGTTTCCATTTTATTCCACTGATTATGCTTGTGCGCTAATTATATGCATACACCCAGAAAATTTGGATACTTGTATGTGGTTTTAAGGTACTAGAACACGTAGTGTTAATATCCATACTGTTACATGAAACAGAATTGCCACTAAGTTACAGTTTTTAGCGTCTAATTGTATTAACTATAGGGATGGCTTCCTCTTCTTCACTAAAGCAACAGTTCTCTGTTCTGTAGCACATTCTTTATAGGCAGAAAGAGCAGTTTAGTGATGGTGTTGGGTACAATTGGATTGATGGACTGAAGGCACATGCTGCAGAGAATGTACTCTCTCTCTCTCTCTCTCTCTCTCTCTCTCTCTGTATTTGTGTATCTAAATTTGAGTATCATTCTAGGTGACGGATAAAATGATGCATAATGCACAACACATCTTCCCTCACAATACACCAACTACCAAAGAGGCATACTACTACAGAATGATCTTTGAAAGGACCTTCCCACAGGTAAGTTTCATTCATTATCAGTTAAATCAAGAAGTAACGCCATGTTACCATCTGTTTCTCAAAGCCATTTCACCCATCTGGGGTTGGCACTAAAATTGTTCCAAAATAATCGAAACGTTTCTAGCTTCCATTGCTTACTCTGGTAACTAGCAATCAACAACTTGAATGGATTTGACACTGAGATATGGTACTACTTACCCGCCCAGAACTCTGCAAGACTAACAGTTCCTGGAGGTCCAAGTGTGGCTTGCAGTACTGCCAAGGCTATAGAGTGGGACGCAGCATGGTCGAACAATCTTGACCCTTCAGGCAGGGCTGCCTTGGGTGTCCACGCATCGGCCTATGATCCTCAACCTACCCCTGCTGCTGTTGGAGGTGTCCTTCCTGAGATTGTTAACAATAAGCCAAATATGGCAGAAGTGTGTGCACTAGGCCTTACAATCAGGAGTTGATGCCATCACTTTTGCGTTCGGATGTTACAAATTATCCACTGTAAGAGGTTTTCATTGTCTGTAGATGGTAAGCCCCTTGTAAATGTTTTCTGGCTCCTTGTAAATGTGGCCTTGGAGTCCATAATATTGTAGTGAGTTAGAAACTATAATATGTTGTGTGTAATTAGTCTAAACGTGAATGATAACTGCGATCCCTTCGTATCAAAATTCTATGTATGTGTGAATTCAATTAGCTTCGACATTAGTAGAAAACCAGAATCATTCGTTGCTTACAGGTATGCATAGAACAGCTGATTCCATGTAAACACCATGTATGCAATAAGTCTTATCTGGTGCTCTGAGATCAGTGTTATGTTAATGAAAGCCACAGTTTTCTTCTTCTATGAACTATCCTTGCCACATCATTCAACATCCTTAGATCAGAAGCACTGCCCAGTAACCCTTATCATGATAGCATCGAATACCCCTTTGTGCGAATCAGAACTTCAGCATGAAGAGTAACTATAGACCCAATGAAGGATGCTGTGATCATGTTTATCATTCCACTTTTTTTTTTTTGGATAAGTTGGGATACTGGGTAGTGAGTGATACTTTTCACCGGGAAGACTCAGGGTTCGATCCCTTTGCATGTTTGTGATACTAACATGCCAACACCACAAAACCGTAAGTGTGATTGTTCATCTTTAGTTAGTTCATCACTGCTGGAAGTAGGGGTGCAACTTGGGCCGGTCCAAACACAGTCTCGCAGGGCTCACCTGACCAGAAGTGAAATTTGGGTTGGTTTTATTCAGTTTATGGTCGGTCTCAGGCCTCAATTTTCAAACCCGAATTAAGACACGAGTACCCAATTCATTTATAAATAGATGCACATGTATTCATTGTCCAGCCCAAGCCCTTACATTGTTGGACTTTGTTTGGGCTATCTTTGAAGACCATGGCTTTGGCCCAGAATCATTTGCTTATCCAATAGCTAAATTTTCTGGGGTGGATCCACTCTATGTACAGCTAAAGGACCAGGCAGCCTGGCCCAAGCAGACTCCAACATTTAAACCCATTGGCAAATTGGTTGGGTCCCAACCAAAACTCTCAGGACCATAAGCTAGAAGTGGGTCTTGATAACCGGTCCAATAACTATAGAGGCCACAATTGGTCAAGTTCACCTCAGCCTAACCTTGAAAAAAAATATATATGGTTGAATAATGAAACATGCTGGGTCTTGACTCAGTAGGGTTGATGACGGATTACCTGATGATAAAACTGTGACCAAAATAAGAACAATTCTTGTGGTGTGATGCAATCCTGCTCCTTAGCTCATTATACACAACAGGGGCTTTCCCAACTCCCAAATCTCTTAGATTATCAATGTCACCAGTAATGGTACTTATACAAATGTTATATAACAATATAATTAGAAAATTAGAAGAACTAATCCTATCTTAGAATGACCAATGGATGTAGAAATAAGGAAATGAAAAACACATAGAAAGAAGAAAAAAAGTACATGACTAATTTAAAAGAAGAGAGCAGTGTAGAAGAGTTCATTCCAAGTATCAGGAAGGCCAGGTAAGCACCAGTGGCTACAATCTGCAGACCGGTCAGGGTTAGCTCTTTGTTCTGGGTTCAAATCTCCACTGTAGACTGAAGGGTGCCCATCTTTCCTAAGCTCTGACAGTGTGGTTATGTCTAATAAATAAGGAGGATTAGTCATCTCTTGGAGTACAGTTTGGACTACCCTCATTTGAGTTGGATAAGTGCCTGCGTAGGTCCAACCGCTTACTGGCTCGGTCTCTCCATAGCAATTCTTTGACACAGGAGAACTCCATTCACTGGGACTGGAAAAAAAGAACAAACAAAGAATGTAGTCCATATCTTCAGAACCATGGGTTAGTGCTAAATTATTTCTATTAAGTTTGAAAACTGCAATTATCAGATAGTGTAAATTGAATAAATACTAACCAGGAGTACAGAAGATTCTATGTAGAAAATAAAATGAAAACATCTTTTTTTTCAAGTAACTCGGGCCTGTTTGCCTACTTTTTATTGAATTTATAGGATTTTACAGTAAAAACATAAGGAGATGTCGATAAACTCTCACTTTTTTGAGATTTGATTTACTATGATGATGGCTTGGGACCAGCCAAGGATGGGGAAAAGAAACAACAAATTTTCTCCTTTCACATAATACATTGGCCCACTTTCTCCAACTTTCTCTATTTTACATGGATACTCTCATTTTTCTTATTATTTAATTTCTCATCCACAAAACCAACTGAGCCACAGTTGAGAGACATCTACAAAAACACATTACCAACCCGTGTCATTGATTTTCTTGCTATTCTTACATGGATTGTGTAGGAGATCGTCTGTGGCCCACATGCTACGGGTCCCGCGTCAGATCAAGTAAGGCATAAGCCAATGTAAAATACAATCCCACTTAAAATAAGACTTAAACTGCCGCCACATATAAGATTTTCGACCGAACCAGTAAATGTGAATTTTTTGGTGAGAAAATCTCCACGAAGTTTGAATCTTTGGGACTTATCTATATATAAGGACAATGGAACCCTACTAAATTTACTATTCTTCATTCCCAATAGGTAAGACAGGAGGTCCATAACCATCAGATGGTGCAATGGAAAAGGCATTAAAAAAAAATGGAAACATGATGATTAACTCAAATCAAGATGAATTATATGAAAGAATAATGGGCTGACCTTTGGTTGGGATGACTTGGGTCCATAGTATAATTTGAACTTGAATTACAAAATTATAAGGGAATACCAAGTGGCCCCACTGCTCCCGCATGCAGCCGACGGGAGAAAATTTCGCAATGTAAAGAAGTGCAGAGTCAGATATTCCCAGACAAAGGTGTCTGCTCTGGTCACATCAACTTAAAAGGACAATGAAAGTCTGCTTAGTAAAGTGATGTTAGCAGTAAATTGCAGGTGTCGGCTTCTGTACAAGTCACAATCTTGCAACTTGCAACAAACAAGACCCCTTCTATCCTTAAGGCTTGTAATCACCCAACCAATCCAAGGTTGGTGCTTTGGGCACCGACACATCTTTGGGAGTTTTTGAAAATTAAAAATCCATTTTCTAGATGCATGCATGTTTTCAAGTAGCAAACTTTGAAATTTTTATTTTTATTTTTGGGCCCATTTGGTAGTTTACTACAGGGAGGTGTTTACATGGGAGACGCTTTCACCCACTTGATGAGAGATGAGCGGAGACCCTCACATTTAAGTTTGAGTTTCTTCCATTTAAGTTTGTAAGAGTGGATGTGGAAGTAAAGGCCTTCACCCATCTCTCATCAAGTCGAGTAAATATTTTATTTTTTAGACAAGGGGTTATATCAATAACACTTTAATTCAAAATTTTCTCAATATTCTTAAAAAAAAAAAGTGGGGGGGGGGGGGGGCGCATTCTTTCTCTATTAAAAAACAAAAAAGCTCCACTTTTCTATACAAAAAAGTCACAAAGGCTCCATCCATACTAAACAACTAAAATTAAAATATTATCATAATCCTATGATATTTTATTTTCTCTTAATTTGATGGTTTACCACACTTTATTTTACATGTAAAATTACCAAACTAGCCCAAGGAACATATGCAATTTACTTTATATTTCTTTTATAATTCTGACACATGATGGAAAAGGTTTGACTAATGATCTTTTTATAAAGGATTACTTTTGAAAAATTATAAAACTTTTGGCTTATTTGTTTTTTAAAAATACATATAAATTTGAATATTTAAAAAAAAGTACAATTTTTTTTTTTACAATTCTTTATATCAAGTCCTATGCATAATTTTCTTTTCTGAGAAATGACAAATATAACCTTTTCTTGTGACAGTTTTTTAATCTTTAAATAACCACTCTCCCCTTTAAAACTGACCATTTTGATTTTGATGATTATAACAATTTAACGAAGCTAATTCTTTAGTCATTTGAAATTCCCTTTTTTCAACCATCCATATATAAAGGTAGTTGAAGTGGGCCTCATTACATCATTTGGATTAAACTTGATCATTTCGCTTTAATGATTTATTATAAAAAGTTTATGAAAAATGATATAAGAGAAATTTTGTCATTCCTCAAACAAAATTACTGAGAGGATTTAGCTTGAAAGAATTATGGAAAGCTTTTGCACTTTTCTAAAATACTCAAATCTTCATAAAATTTTTGAAAATGAGCCAAGAGTTTAATACCTTTTTTGAAAATCTTACTTTTATAAATGTATACCCTCTTGTCCTTCTCTTTTCACAATTATTTCAAAGAAGTAGAAATACCCTTTTTTTAAATCAAGCTTAAATTTGTAATCCACAAGATAGTAAGGAAATCTTAGAAATCATCACTAAGAGCTTCATCTATGAGATCAATTTCCTTAGAAGAAAATGTCGGGAGTCGCAATGCCTTGTGATGCACAGAAATTTAAAATGGACAACGCATGGTTTGGTATTATTTTCAATACTTCACTTTTAATATGTAAAATTCATGCCCCTAGGGTGTCCAAGACATGTCCCAATCATATCTACGTAACTATGTTGTATCTGGAGACATTATAGGCAAATACCCAGTCAACAAAATCGGAGGCTAAAAGCCTGCCTAGGCTCATCTTATTTGGGTCCACCCGTTTGATCAACCCAATTCGGTCCTAATCATTATAATTACAAGAACAGTATAAAAGAGAAGGGCAGGGATACACTGCAGCGCTGCTGCATTGTAGTATGGTGCAGCGCCATATCTTCAATGCATGGTGGGGGCCATCATTTTAAGATCCGAGCGGGTCGTGAGCGTTAGGATCAATAATATTCCTTGTATCTAAGTTTCAAAAGTAAAACCTTTTAGCCCCAACCATTAGATTGATCACACGTAAGTGACACCCTCTGTTTCTATCTATTCCAAGTCGACAAAAGCAAGGCAGGGTCATCCTTAAATAGAGCCTAATCTAATGGTGGTCATCTTATATATTTGAATAATAATTTATAAGTTGACCATTATAAAGGGTCTTAGGATTGATGATTGGATTTCTAAAAGCTGGGCCCCACCTAAATTGAAGATGGGTTACTGCCCCATACTAAAATGCAGCACTGCCTAAAACAGAAAATATTAAAACCTTCAAAACCGGTCAAAGCAGTTGAATTATTTTGAGACAACCCTTAATCATTAGATATCAAGAGGCCCTTCCACCTTCAAATTTCAAATCGATGGTTAATCATTAGTTAACTGTTTAAGTATCACTTTATATATATATATATATATGGGGATATTCCTGTACATCCTTCCCTCACCAAACTTAAGTGGGCCCACCTACGGACCCACTGATCATGGGACTTGTAAGGGATGGGAAGAGACATCTTAGATGAGAACATATATCAAATTTGGAGTCAATCTCATGCATCTAGCCTCTTTATTCGTAGCCCACAAATTTAAAGAAAAAATTTTGACCCTCAATTTAACGGTCCAATTCATTTGGATATGTGAAAATTCATTGAATTTAGTCTACTTAAGGGGGTTCTATGTGTGTGGATGGTTCGGATGTGTTATAAAGTCAACCATAGTATGTTGTCCCCTACCATAATATGGTGAGGGATGGATGCACATGAATATTTTCCATATATATATTAATATATATATGGGGCCTACTCTCCTAAGCTGAAGCTTACCTTATCCGCTGAAACAGTGCTGATCTTACAAATCAAAGTCGAATATCGTTGTTTTTCGCATGATGATTGTCTCTTAAATCAAGATAAATCCAATCAGAACTGGATTTTTCAATTCTATCACGCAAAAAACATATATAATCAACTTTGATTTGTGAGACCAGCATTATTCCAGTTTAGGATAAGGTAAGCTTCAGCTTAAGAGAGCCCTACTATATATACATACATGTATATATGAGAAATGCTCATGTGAGAGACACTCTCACCAAGTTGGTGCGAGATGGGTGGGGCCTTCACATAAATATTTGGGGTCCTTGCATTTAAGTTGGTAAAAGTGGATATTTATGTGAGGGCCCCCAACTATCTCTCACCAACTTGGTGAGAGTCTCTCACATGAGCATTTCCCTATATATACATATATATATATATATATATATATAGCAATGCTCTCCTAAGCTCAAGCTTAGGATAGAATCTCGTACGCTTATACTTGTAGGGCCAACCTTTGGTCAATCCAAATGGACCAAATACATGATCCCTATAAATTGCACATGTCCACCAACTTTTGGTTAGATCTAAATTTACTGGACCATTGGATCAATCATGTATCGATCCTAATAGATTATTGACCATTAAACTTTTGGGCCCATATGGAAATTATAGAAATCACGATTGAAGTTGATTTTTTGCAGAGAGGAAGATCTCATGGAGTCCTTGACATCCATCCACCCCCCATGTGGGTCCCAAGGTGGGTCCCACCACACACTTGAGCTTACCTTATCTTAAGCTTAAGCTTAAGAGAGCTTGGCTCATATATATATATATATATATATATTGTGTGTGTGTGTGTGTGTATAAAACGAAGCTAAGGGAGCTAAGAATAAGTACCAGAAAGCGGGCTAAGAATAAGAAGAAAAGAGGAAACATGGTAGGCCTCACTGGATTGTGGGAGAGAAGTGGTTTCTACCAGTGGGTCCCACCTATGAAATCCAAATAATCAGAATCATTATCACACTTTGTAATATATTTAACTCCCAATTATAGTTACACAATCGTAAGATTGAACACATGTAGGGGTGTAAAATGGGGTTGTAAAATGGGCTATGCTGAGCAGCTCGGCTGGGGTCGGCCCAGCATGGCACAACTTATGTCATGTTGTGCTCGGCCATGCCGCATACAGGCCGGGCTAAATGCCGATTCTATTTTTTTTTTATATATATAAATTGAAAGAGACTTTACGGATTTTTGAAGTTTTCAATTTGAAATAGAGTTGAAATTATTAAAATAAATACATAAAAATTGATGCTAATATATAAATAAAAAATAAATTTTTATTTATTTGAATTTTCTTATTCATATAAAAAATTAACATTTATTTTTTATAGAGGTCGTGCCGGGCTAGCCGGCGGCACAGGCATACTGCCGCAGCTCGCCCCGACCAACACGTTCGGCTGTCCCGCGCCGTGCCACGACACAACCAGTGACCCCGGCCCTGTTCACACCCCTAATCACAAGTGATCAAAACCAAAAAAAAAAAAAAAAAGAATTCAAATCAGATGTTGTGAACACAAACAATGTGGCATCTCATAACTTCAATTGGAGTTAACTTTGGTGTGAAGAAAAATAAGGTGGGCTGCTTATTTTTGAGAAGATAAAATTTCAGAAGGGAGTCGCATTGATGTAGAGCATATATTAGAAAACTTAATAATTTAAACTGGTTGTTTATGGAATTGAATTCCTAAAAAAACTGTTTAATAAAAAAATACTTGCTAAGATGACGGCCAGGTATCTATTTTTCATCTCGTATGTAAATTATTTGTTACCCATTTATATATTTTCACCTTTATTTTTTTACTTTTAGCTTTTTTTAAATCACATTTCAAGAAATTCCTAGGAACTAAATTCACGCAAACAAGAGGGCATCAGAATGTAAATAATGACTAAGAAATTATTATTTAAAGAATAAGATAGAAAGATTGCAAAAGGTTGCTCAAATGAATGTAAATCGGTGTCTTACATAGGTTTTGGACAAATTTTACTCTAATATAAGTTTAATCAATCATTAGTTTTCATGATATTATATAACATGTTCTACAAGAGAATATAGGGAATTCTTACAAGAGAATATAGGGATGTATATTAAATTAAAAAATCATAAGGGCATACTTTTAAGTCCAAAAAACTTTAGGGGTTTATATAAAAATATACTCATATATTTACGGTTCTGGCGTCAGACCCATCTCAGAGATTCCTCATTATTTCACCTCTGAGGAACCTGACTTTTCTCTGTCTACCAAATGAAAATTGCTTTCTTGCACTGTGCATTTACCACCGTAAAAGATAAGTTACTAAAGCTGATGTAATGGGTTAAATTGTAATGTCAAAAGTTCACCATCCATATCGGTGCCCACGAGATGGAAGGATCACATGATCACTGGACAGAGGCTTCATGTGGGTCCCAACAGGGATAAATGCACCTAGAGAAATCCTTCATCCTCCATATGAAGCTAGGCTAGGAATGGGTGGATGACTGTCACTGGACAAAGGCTTCATGTGGGTCCCAACAGTGATAAATGCACCTAGAGAAATCCTTCATCCTCTATATGAAGCTAGGAATGGGTGGATGACTGCAAGTATGTACAACCCTGACAGAAAGTAAGGAATATAACAATCTTTCTGATGAGATCTACACCTTGTTTTTCAAAAAACAAAGGCAGACACTGCTGAGGGTAACGTTCATATGTGAAATTGGTGTTTTTAAAAAAAGCAATCAATCAAGAGGCATGAGAGAGAGAGAGAGAGAGATTACTTGGAATGGA
Source organism: Persea americana (assembly GCA_029852735.1). Taxonomy (NCBI): domain Eukaryota; kingdom Viridiplantae; phylum Streptophyta; class Magnoliopsida; order Laurales; family Lauraceae; genus Persea; species Persea americana. The sequence continues at coordinate 29,366,979 of CM056819.1, forward strand.
CTGGAGAGATGCCTTGGAAGAAGACACTTGTTTTGGTTCTGTCCACATTGGCATCAACCCATCTCGCCCATGTCCTCATGCCCCTCTCAAAAGCTACCAAACGATCCATATCTGTAAAATAAGATCCTCCATATTCCATGTAATCCCACCTGCATTTCATGTTCATCAAGTAAATTTATCAGTTTTTCACTATATATTGACCATTAAATCAAAACTACGTTCACAAAAATAAAAAATAGTTAATTGCTAACAATCATTATCTTGATTAAAAATGCTAGAAAAATTGACTTTCACTAGCCAAATTCACGACGACCTCTTATTTTTTGTGGGGTCAACATGCCCCAATGGCATGGCATATAATTGACAAATTACATTTGGAACCAAGTAACATGAAAGCTGTCATTTTTCAAATTACAGTGAGTCAGTCACACACCCTTGAAGAGGTCCAATGTGAGTCCACCAATGGCCGGAATTGAAAGATAGAACGTCGAATCCTTTCCATGCTTCAGCATTTATTGAAAGGTCGTCTAGTTTTAGAATCCGCCTCCCTTGGATGACATCTATGTCAACTAAATAGCGTGCTTTGTAGTAGAAAAGAGACACCCCATAGTCCTATACCAAAAACATGAACATTATAAAACTTAGATCACATCTCTACCACTGTTTGTGCGCGAGTGATTTAGGGCACCATTGTTTGCATGAGATTGAATTCATATGAATCTAGGAATTGTATGTGAAAAGTGAAGGTGTAAAACCTCAGTCCCATATATGATCACGAAAGAGTGTCCCCTTCAATAAAAATAAATTAATTAAGGAAGATGGAAAACGAATATGAGTCGCCACCCACCCTTGAAATGAGAACCTAGGAAAGCATGTCTCATCTACATCTTCTCCTCTGATCATTCACCCCTCACAGTCTCTATAATCCTTTGTTTTATCCATTCTACTATGAACTTGTGGAGATCAATTCCATGCAAATAAATAGGCCCTCAAAAAAGAAATTGAATAAAGATTAAAAAAAGAAATAAAATTAATGTTTGCTGAAAGAATTACAAATATCCTAGTACAAATAAGCATCAAGGGCATCTTGGTTTACATTAAAATACATAGGAATACATGGTGAAATGAACTTTACTAAAGGATTATTAACGAGGTGAAGGCTGAAGGATATAAGGTGGGGATGTAACAAGAAGCGTCACTTTCCTACGTATCGACTTAATAGAGTGATGGGTAGGTATTCATTTTCCATCTACTTTTAATTTTATTTTATTTGATGCTCTTTTTTTTTTAATTCATCTTTATCTTTATTTTTAACCACTTATGGCATTGATCCTATATATATTCGATTCCTATCTATTTTAATGCAAATAAACTTGCCCTTATGCCACAGTTATGTTAGACATAAGTGGTCACATGACCACAGGTCTAATCATGACACGGCCCCACTTTAAGTCAATTGAATTTATATAAGCATTTCCCTTTAGTTTTGATTTGAATAAATATGATTTGAACTCACTTTTAGAAATCCCAATCTATTAAGACTATTGTTTGGCTAATCAATGATAGAATTAAGAAAACTGAATTCAAACAATAAGATTTCTTTGATGGAAAGAAATATTTAGGGTTATCCATAAAAGTGGTATTCCCGTCCTCTAATATCAATTAACTCTTACGCATAAGAGAGTGGCGAAAGGGGGAGGTAGGAAAAAGCCCTATTTGATCAAGGCCGTTGATTGCATGGCGTGACAATATAAATATTAGATCCGAACCGCTCATCATCAAGAGCATGACACAAGGTACGATTTTAATATATTGAATTATCCATTGTTAAATGCATAAGCCTTGATCCTTAGACTTTACTTATGTCCCAAACCATATCAGATTCAACAATTTACATATAGCATTACATTAGAAATTATTCCTAAACAATCTTATTGCAAGTCAATTAATTATGTTGCCCAAAGTTACTTACCAAGAAGTTGAAGGTAGAGAGAATGTCTCCCCTGATGAGTTGGGTCTGTGTCTGAGGCACTGCGGAATAAATCATGCAAATTAGGGACTCCCATTGGTTCCTGCCAAGAGAATCCCCAACAAACATGATCCTTTTCTCCCTCATTTTCATCAAAAACTCAAGCCCATCAAACCTGCAAAGCACATGTTCCAAGTAAATGAAGGAAACTCCACAAAACTATTAAAGAGCCGTTTGGTTACAAGCTTTTTTTTTTTTGTGGAAACTTCAAAGATTTCCAAAATTCCCCATTCCATGAAGGAAATCTCAAATGCTAGTGGGGAGTGAAAACTGAAAACTTGTTTAGCCTTCCAGACTATCCAAATTCTGAAATTTCACAATCTACTTTGGGTGAAAGCACTTACCAATTTAGGGACACAAAATGAAATGACTAAAATGCCCATTTATCTAGCAGTTAATGACTATAACAACCTTACATTATACTTGCATACCTGCAATTATTGTAGTGAGAGGAACTGAAGAAGATGGAAGTTATGATGTACCTTGGGAGTTCACAATTGGTGGGCCTCCATCGATACCTCTGATAATCAGAGTCCGGGCGACCGTACATCTGGCAGTTGAATTGAGGGTCGATCATGGGACAGGTTGAAGACTGGTATAATGGGTAGGAATCATCTCTCACCCAAATACCCGAGAACATGTCACAAGTGCTGTGGTTTGCTTGTAGAACTGGTTTCCTTCCAACGAAATGGTGGTGTCTTAATCGCATTATGAGAGCTGATGAAGCCACATCAATTTGAATAGGGACCAGTAGTAGGCAGAGAAGATAAACACCAAGATCTCTGATCACAGGAACAGAGGAGGAAGGAGGAGGAGGAGGAAATGATAGATGAGACATTTTGGAGTGGAGAAAGAGACAGTTGAAACAAGGGAGAGGATTCTACAGGGATTGATATAAAGTTGTAGAGGCAAAGGTAGGCCTTTTCTTATCTCTCGTTTCTTGTTTTACTGAGAGAGGTTTTGTGGGGGCATTTGTGCTTGTGTGCATGCGAGGGTAGATGAAGATTCATGTGACTTTTTTCTAATGTGTGGAGGTTTTCCTCAAGCTCACGGGTTCGACCCTTGCTGGGGTCCCAAAGGAGGAGTATGAATTAGGATAGCCCCAAGTTACAGCTGGAGTGAACTCATTGTGTAGAACCAACCCTTTTGGAGGATGCTTTCAGCTTTAGTTTTTACCTGGGGCGGGCAAATATTTACTTTTTTGGAGAGTTTCAAATTGGGCCTAACTTTCTGGGACATATCAGATCAGGATAAAAATGACCTTTTTTAATAAGTTCTCCAAAATTATTTCAAATCAGGACATCCAGTCATTCATCCCCACCGTCCGAGAACGCCCTTTTGAGATTTTTCGATCAAACAAATGGATTGGTGATGAAAAAGTGGGCACAAGATGGAGATGATGAAAGGGAGTGGCGATGGTGATACACTTTGGTTTGATGAGTGAGAGGGGGAGGCTCAACTGTGGATGATGGGGCTTGCATACGTCCTACATGGGCAGCCATCTCGCCCTGGTTTGTGCCAAGACTCAAGTAGAATTGGGTCTGATTCAAGTGGGCCTCATGTGTATATGGTCTATTTGGCACCATTGGATCCTTATGGGCCTCAATTAGATGTCCAATCTAATACCAGAAAGACAATTTCTTAACTTGCTACACACTCACAAAGGTTGTTGCTAAACACTCACAAGTCATAATTTCGTATTAGCTATGCACTTAAATCAAGTGAGATTTTCTGAGCAATGATGATGATAAAAAAGCCAAATGGATAGTAACAAAATTTACAATGAAAAAGAAAAATGCATCCCATGCATATCATGATTCTAGACAATGGAACCCTGCCTGTAGAAGACCCTAAAAGAAAATGGACCAAGCTTCATCAACTTCTAAGCTCATCTCTGTACAAAAAACAATCTGTACACCCCACCAAAAGTAACAGCCCAACAAAAACATTACCCTCCAAGCTTAATCACGCAACCAACGATCCACTTGATGACGTTTGGGAGGCAGATGTGGAACGCCGCATGTAGCACTTGAGAACTTTATTACCAAATATCCTGTCAATGGTCGAATTGAGAGTTCGATCCAAGCCCGATTTGCCAGCATCCTTCTTCCGACGATAAAATAGCCCTCGGAATTTGCATTCAGGATCCATCATTTTTTCAGCCTGCCAGGCAAGAAGAAACTGCAATCAACACAATCTCAAGGCAAGGGATGGAAGGATATATGAAAGTAGTATGGTATCCACGGGAAATAGGAGGGTACCACAACAGGGCAAATCATCTGAGTTAAAGCAAGGGTAATGCTGTCCTCACCTGCACCAACACTGGCAAGACCATGGTGGTCAGTAAAAGGACTCGTTAACCAGTCATCATGTACAAGGTGCATTTGGGCATTACCCCAAACCTCAAGCGGTTTCACAAATATGATTACTTAGAAAGAAGGCTATCCACTGCATTCAGGATTCCAGGAGTCTTTTCCACCTTTCCTACCTCAAATAAAAAAAGATTCTGATTTGAGACAGAAAAGTTGGGAAATGCACTATCCTAGCAAATGGGGATTCTCATTTCACTTTTGCCCAATGCACAAACAAAAAGATAACCTTTCTTCCTTAGTAGTGAAACCAAGAAGGGGGTACATCCAAACAGACCAAAATAATAAAGAGGGAACGCATACTCCGCTGATAGTGGGTTTGTGGTTTCTCTCTGATCAATTTGTTTGGTTTCTTGGACAGAAGGACATGGACCATGATCACCATTCCAAGAAGAATGTGCACTAGTCTCTCTCCCCATACCTCCTTTACCATGCAAATTATACCCTTGAACACCCACAGGGGGCAATGCCGGAACAGCCACCTCTACATGCAATGTTTCAGGAATGGTAATGGATTTCTCTGAGACACTTCTTTCATTACTTCTTCTTAATGTATCTCTGACTTTAGTTCCTGCGAAAAGACAGTGATTATTAGAAATAAATGATGAAATGATATCTAAGTAAATGAAAAGACAAGCCAGAGAAGGACATGTAGAACTAGCAAATAGGACTGCATGTACCTCTTGATTCCATTGCATTTGTTGTCACTGGCATCAGGAGCTTCTGGCACATGGTAGTGTCTTGAAATTCCAGAAAGGTGAATTCGAAAAGCTGTTTTCTGTCGGAACCCGTCATCTTAGCAAACCCAAATGAGTTAATCCATGTCTCTAGCAGCTGAGGAGCTGCCGGCAACAGCAACCGTTCCACACTTAGATTACTAAGCATCTGCTAACAAATGAGGGAAGCAATTTAGTGAGAAAGCAGCATTACATGTGGGGTATGGAAATTCCATTTTGTATGCAATGGTATACCAAACTATATTCATTGCATATAGAAAATAAAATTAAATGAAAACAAGAAACAAAGAAACATATTAATCTACAACTCTAGATGAGTCAAATACACTTCATATGGCATCACAAGAAATGAATATCAAGTATCAATAAGCCTAGAAAATAACAGATTGCTTTTACTTACAAATGTGTTAATAACCAGAAACATTTACAAGCTCGAGCTGTTAGTGAACAGCAGAACAATGTATATCAAAGGGTTCTGATAGCCCCCCTCACGTGGACAAAAACACGCCAAATGACCAACGCGAACAAAACTGCGTCCCCAGGGACTCAAACACATGACCCTCAGCTCTAATACCATGTTAATAACCAGAAACAATAAAAGCTCGAGCTTTTAGTGAACGACAGAATGATGGATATCAAAGGGTCCTGATACCATGCTCTAAAACTACTTTAACAAAAAAAAAAAAAAAAGAGTTACCAACACTGTTTGTAAAATTACTTTACCTTCTCTAGTTCGTTCAAAAGAAGGCGGCACATTCCTTGTCGGCGATATTGAACACAAGTACCCACTAAAGGAATTTCTGCAACCTCATTACCATGAATCCTGAGATAGGAATATACAAACTCAGAAGAGCCTCATTTCTGAGTGCCGTTCAACCAAAGTAATGCAGAGGGAAAAGAGAAAAAAGAACTTGGGAAGACATACCTGATTGTAGCCACAGATATCAGTTCATCCCCCCTCTCCAAAATCATGGTATAGAAGCCCCGAAAATTCAGTCTTTTTAGCTCTGACCTGCAATAAATAACACAAGCCAATTACCAAGCATTTTGATTTACTCTTATCCATCAAAAAGGAAAAAGAAAAGAAATGGTGAATCATTAAGAATTAACATAAACTGGTCTCTTTTTTAACTTTAAAAGAACCAAAAAATACATAAAATACCATTGCAGAAACTATATAGACATGTTAAATTGTTGATAATGTTTTGCGAGTTTAATCAAAACTAAACAACACAATAAGCTGTTGGAAATGCCTCTATATAAATTTCTGTGGACAGAATATTTTAACAAACTTTTAAATGAAGATTCTAGGAGCCATAAGAACAAGAGATGATACTTCGTTAGCAGGACATACCTTTTTCCTGAAGAATTGTAGTAAAAGAGAAGAAAGCATTAATACAAATGAAGATCTTGGAAATGCTTAGGAGAAATTGGGTGGATTTAGTTAACTAGGCTCTTCGATAAGATATTAATAACAAAAGAGAAATACAAACTTGCACCAACTATCGTGAGTCGCGGCTCGTGGGATTAAACTTATAGGTCACACTATGAAACTATGGGAGAGAGTAATGGAGCAAGACATAGAAAAGAGTCCGAGATATCTGAAACTCAATTTGGTTTATCACGTGGAGGTCAAATAAGGAAGCTATCTTCTCACTTAGGCAATTAATAGAAAAATACCAAGAGAAAAGGAAAAATATTCCCATGGTCTTCATCGATATAGAGAAAGCCTACGACAAAGTGCCTAGTGATTTAATTTGATGGGTTTTACATAAAAGGAGTGTCCCAAGAGGTTAAAAACGAGAGCAGCAGCGAGTGTAGGAACTACCTGTGAAGGGACAGAAGAGTTTCTAGTGGCCATAGTTTGTATCAGGGGTCAACAGTAAGCCCTTTTCTTTTTACATTGATTATGGACAAGTTAACCACTCATATTCAAGAGGAGGTACCTTAGTGTATGTTGTTTGCAAATGATATAGTATTGGTGGATGAGTCGAGATAGCATGAATGCGAAACTTGAGAAATGGGGGGAGGCTTTAGAATCCAGTGAGTAGTACAAAGACAACATATGAATCGCAACTTTAGTAGGGATGTACAAAGAGCCGAAACTGCCATGAGAAATTAAGCTCAAGAGATACCACAAAGAGATTCATTCTGATACCTTGGCTCGATAATTAGTAGGATTGGAGAGATTGAGGAAGATATCAAACATAGGCTAAGAGCAGGATGGTTGAAATAGAGAGATGCTTCCGGAGTACTTTGTGATCAACACATGCAAATAAAAAAAAATAAAATAAAAAAAAAAAACGATTAGACCAACTATGACCTATGAAGCAAAATATTGGCCAATTAAGAAGCAACACGAGCACAAAATGACTGTAGCAAAGATGAGAATATGGTTTAAGAGTCTGAGTCGACTCAGACACGACACATACTAAGTCGGGTCGTACGGGACTTGGACTCGAAACGTGTGATGGGACTCGGCCCTCCAACCATTTTATTTGAAATTGGGACTCGGCCCGACTAAGACTCGGCCATGTCTGAGTCGAGTCCCGGGTTCGATATTTTAAACCTCGGATGGGAATGTTTTGGTGGATGTCTAGTAAAATTAGGAAAGATAGAATCAGAAATGAGCATTTTTGGTAGCAATTAGGGGGAGCATCAATAGGTGACAAGAAAAGAGAAACTCGTTTGACCTGGTTTGGACATGTCTAACGCAAGCCAGCAATCACAGCAGTTAGGTAAAGTTTTTCTATGCAGGTTGGTGGCCCACAAAGGGTAGGCCGTATAGGACATGGATGATAGTAGTAACAAAAGATATGAAAAGGTGCAACCTATTTGAGGATTTGGTTCGTGATAGATCGGAATAGAGAAGCATAATTCATGTAGCTGACCCCAACAAAGTCGACACAAGGCTCAGGGTATGGATCGTGCTTAGACAGGATTCTTCATCTGGCAATTCTTATCCTCGACAGATCTTCTCTTGTACCAATTCTTGTCATAGGCTTTGTTGTAAGAATATTGTCCATGTGCGTTTCCTTCCCCCATTTGGACTTCATCCTTGCATTGCTTGTATTGACATTCATAGCGTCCTATGTTTCTCCTACAACTATGGTTGCACTTCTGACTTGAATGATTAAAAGACAAACACTAATAGTAAAACATTAAAAGATAAATTCCTTCCCTTTAAAGCTTAAGGTATATGCATCTGCCTCTTCGCCATGTTGCACCTTCCAGTTATATATCGATGGTTGACAGAATATGATGCAAGTACCATTCATCAGGATGACACCACACCATATTGAGCCTCTGTATACCTCAAAATTTAAATTGACGAGACACCTTGTTCACCATGATTGTGTATCGTTGAGCCAGTCAATTGAGATACTACATTAATAGTACTACAACCACCAGTGATGATGTCACAAACTTAGCCTTGGCATTTAGGGTCCAATTGCACTCATTTTAGAAGATCAAAACCACAATCTGTGGAAGATGGAAGCATTCAAAGATGGAAGGTAACGTTCATCTGACTGAATTAATCAAATGTAACAACTTATTATCACTTAAATTCATTCTAAATCACTAAACCACATGTGGCTTAAATTTATAAGACATCATTCTGTAAAAACATAAAAAGAATCCTTTGGAACATTAAACTTAGAGGAACACACTCTTATATGCTCCTGTATAATACTATTGATATTGTAATATAAATTAGATTTGATCAATTGATTGATGGTAATTGGGGATATCATTGACTGTGAGGAAGTGATTAGGGGGGATATAGATAAATGCTCATGTAGGACTACTAACCCACAGCAATTTTCTCAAATTCTTCTTTCTTCTTCATTCTTATTATCATCATGCTATCCGAGCTACTATTTAGGTTGTCATTATTTGCAAGCTTTTCTGACAAAATTGAATCAAGAATCTGATTTCTGATATCAGACCTAAGGTTCCTCTAGTTTTATCTCTTCAAACAACTCCCACATCAGATACAGTATTTCAGATTTACTCATCATCTATGGTGAGGTCCAATGATCAGGAAGAACTCCTTCAAACAGTCAGCTGGGTTGGATCGTGTGATCCATCATTCCATCGACTTTACCTCTACAAATCTACAGAAATCCTTTTCTTTTTCTTAGTTTTCAGGATATGATTGCCTGTCAACAGCAAGAAATCATCAGGCGGGTCCACTCTGGTTGATTATACCTCACCTAAAGTTAAAGACATGGTCATTCATTCCTTCGAAGGTTTTTCAAAACAAAAAAAAACAAAAAAAACAAAAAATCAGAATTTTTCAGGGATCATATGGTACAATTCATGGGATGTTTTTTGCTTTGACATTTTTTTGGACCAGATTCAATCACAATCCATTTCACTGGATCATCATCATTTTCAACGAGATCTTGCACAGAGGTGGATCATTGACTGCTCTTCTTAGATCTGGAAGCTGATCATTTTTAGAAGATTTTCTAGGACATATCTGCGTTCAACTCCAACAGCACAGTTCGCCCAGCCCTAGTACAGTTTATTTCCTTTATTATTCCCTTTGAATATTTGCGACTCTAATAGACAAAAATGATGTCCATCATCATCATCATCAGAACCTTGTCCCAACTATGTTGGACAAAAGTGATGCTATTTCAATCAGACTCAATGGGACAAATTATATAGGATGGTCCTTTCACCTCAAACATTTTGTGGAAGTACAAGGAATGCGCGGCTTTCTCAATGGACAAGTCACATCCCTTTCCGATGAGAAAACAAATCCACTTGGAGTCAAAATAATTCCGTAGTGGTCACTTGGATTCTCAACTCCATAGAACTAAATGATGGCCTCTCTCTAGTCTTTTGCACGAGCCTCCAACACGTGGAAACACTTAAGGAAATTACTTCATCAAACAAACAAGGTCCAAAAATATTTCCTAGACACTAGACTGGCTAAATACAGTCGAGGGAAGCATTCTGTTCAAGATTATTACAATCGGTTTTCAACCCTTTGGACTGAAAGATTTGATGATTCTGGCTTCTTTTCCCCTAGAATTTCACACTCATTTGAATCCCATATCAGCCAATTTCTCATGAACCTTTGTGATGCAGTATGGACCAGACCCAAGAAAGCCACTAGGCCCACGTGACTAACTCAGATGTCAATCCGGTCCATTGGGTTCAGTCCAAAGGCCCAATTGACCGAAAGCTACTGTGGCATTCTATTTTTATCCTATTTCTATTTCCTCGTTCAATAAGGGAACTATTTTTAATTTTATTGTTTGATTAGGATTAGAAGCTTTCTAATTTATTTAGACCTCTTAGTGGCAAACAAATAATACTCTTTATATAGTTCAGTCCTTCATTGTAGTTGCTTATGCTTATATTCCAGTTAATCAAAGATTTCTTGAGTTTTCTTAAGTTACGGTGTGTTTTATAGTTGTGAGTGTACCTTAGGGGGTAGGAATCCCTTTTGGATTCGATCAATCCCTTGGGAGATTGGTCTATTCTTCAATCGCAGATCCGGGGCTGCACCAATTTGGTATCAAAGGCCGAAATCTGATCACCGAGGAGACAGTCATTTTTCCCGGATTCCCTCTCTCATTATCCATCCGCCATTGACTTCATTGTTCCAAACCAGCAGCCCACCGTCCCGCACCAAGAGACTCAACACATTAGCCTACTCCATTACAACCATCATCCTTATAGCCCAACCCAAAAACCCCTTTCAACTTTCATTCCCAACCCTCCATTCCATCCCCTTCCCATTCCACTTAATCCATCTTGTAACCATCAAAGCCCAAAGCCACTGCTAAGCCCTAATCCCTTTAACTGAAACACAATCGAACCTCAATCATTCCGCAACCCATCTCAAACCCAACCTCCATCAGACGTTGCTGATTTTTCTGGACAATGTCATGCTTGTGCCTTCCTTGAATGGCTGGCTTCGATTGAGGATTATTTCACTTGGTACCACATCGATCCGCAATGAGTAATTTTGTCAAGATGAAGCTAAAAGGTCCTAGAATTTTGTGGAAAATTTTTTATGACCACAATGTAATTATGGCCTACCCTCCTATCACCCGTTGGGAAGTTATGAAAGAAAGATTGGCATGCAAATATTTGCCATCTGACTACATTGACTCATTCCAAAAAGAGGTCATCAATCTTCAGCAAGGCTCCATGACCATAGATGAATACACTCATAAGTTCCATGAGCTTTGTATCCGATGCAAAACTAATGAGACAGATAGCATGATGGTAACCCATTATCGGGAAAGATTGCACCCAAACATAAAGCGTGAGATAGCAATGTTTGTCTTTGCCATTTTTTATGAAATAGCTTGCAAGGCACGACGCATTGAGCAAGAGTTGTGTAAGCAAACTGGACAACGCTTCTGTACCCAAGCTGGAGTCTTTCTATAAAAAGGGTACAAATTCTATTTCCAATCTGCCCCACAGCACAAGTTCTGACCACCTCTAGGCCAACCACAGAACCAAATTTAAAGGCAGCAACAAGCTCCGCCACAGGGTCAACAGAATCCTCAACACAATCAGAGATGACAAACAAAACAAAATAATGTTAGAGGACCTGGAAAAACATATAAGCGAGATATTTTATGCCATTCTTGCAAGCAACGAGACCATTATGCTAAGGAATGCCCACACAAGAACTTGCATTTCAGGTGAACCTTATGATGATGACCATTATGATGAGGAAATCGAAATGAAGCAACCTGATGTAGAACCTCCACCAGAGTCAGACCCACCACTTGAGGTTACAGCCATTGATGAGGAAAGCCCGTAGGCGTCTCTTAGTAGCAAATGGTACTGGGGTAGACAATGACAATCAAGCTCCAATTTTCCGAATAAGATTTAGTTGTAAAGGTAGAGGTTGGAATGTCATAATTGATGGTGGAAGTGTTATGAATGCCATATCCAAGGAAGCAGGGGATAAACTTCAATTGCAAATGGCAAAGCACCCAAAGCGTTATAGAGTTGCATCGGTCGATGATTACCCTATTTCTGTGAACCGACAGTGCATTGTTCCTTTAAAGCTTGGCTCATATGAAGATAATGTAAGTGTGATGTTATTCCGATAAATGTTGCCCACATCTTATTTGGTTGGCCTAAGCTCAAACGTCTAAAGGCCATCACCGATCATGCAGATAACACCTACAATGTTAAATGGAATGGACGCTGAATTCAATTGAAGCCCATGGAGACTCCATTCTCGTCACCGCAAGCTCCTCCTTTTGCATCTCCTCACATCCTCACCACAAAGCCATCTATCCCCCAAGAGGTACAACCATTACTCACTGATTTTTTTTAATTTAATTACCGAAGAACTTCCAAATGAATTGGAACCAATGCAAAACAAACAACATGCAATAGATTTAAAACCTAGAGCATCTCTCCCTAATCTTCGTGCCTACTAGATGAGTCCGTCCAAACATGCTGAACTCAAGAAACAAGTTGATGATCTTTTGCACCAGGGATATATTCGGGAAAGCCTTAGTCCATGTGTAGTACCCGCTCTCCTCACTCCAAAGGATGGAAGCTCGCGTATGTCCGTGGATAGTCATGTCATCAATAAAATCACTGTAAAGTATCGCATCTCTATCCTTAGTGCTTTTGTCTTTTCAAAGACTGATCTTCGTAGTGGATATCTTCAAATCAGAATTAGACCAGGTGATGAATCGAAAACAACCTTTAAAACTAAAAATGATCTTTATGAATGGTTGGTTGCCTTTTGGTCTTACTAATGCTCCAAGTACATTTATGCGAGTTAGGAATCAATTGCTAAAACCTTTTATTGAGAAGTTTGTTGTCTATTTCGATGATATCTTGATTTACAGCAAATCAAGAAAGGAGCATCTTGATCACTTGAAGAGCATTTTTCAACTTCTTCGCCGAGAACGCTTTTATGTTAATCTGAGGAAGTGCACTTTTTTTTAGCAATTCTGTAATTTTTCTTGGCTTTGTTGTCTATTCAAAGGGCATAGAGATGGATCCATCCAAGGTTCAAGCTATTCTTGATTGGCCTATTCCGACAACTCTCACTGAAGTTCATAGTTTTCACAGACTTACTACTTTCTTTAAAAGGTTCATTCTTGATTTCAGCAGTATTATGGCTCCTATCACTAACTGTATATATAAAAAAAAAAAAAAGAATTTAAATGGACAAGTGCAGCAACTCAAGCCTTTGAAAGGATCAAGTGCAAATTTACAAAAGCCATGTACTGCAACTTCCAGATTTTGACAAAGTCTTTGAAGTTAATTGTGATGCTTCCAATGTTGGCATTGGAGTTCTTAGCCAAGAAGGTCACCCGGTTACATTCTTTAGTGAGAAGCTCCCTGATGCCAAGCACAAATATTCTCCATATAATTTGGAATTCTATGCCGTTGTGCAAGCATTGAGACAATGGCGACATTACTTGGTTGGAAAAGACTTCGTCTTATATTCCAATCACGAGGAATTGAAACATCTTCCATCCCAACAGCATGAGTGATCATCAAGTCAAGTGGAATGCATACCTTCAGGAATTCGCTTTCCGTCTCTGTCATAAGTCATTAAAGAAAATATGGTGGCTGATGCATTAAGTTGTCAAAAACATCTCCTCACTACTATGGCAGTCACTATATTAGGTTTTGAGCAAATAGAGCAGGTGTATGCAAACAACAAAGATTTTGGCACAATCTATTCAAATCTTCTCAATGGTGACTAGGGCAAGCACCCACATTACAACATACATGACAGATTCTTCGAATTATAATAAATTATGGACTCTTTCGCATAGATGTCTTGGCTATTTAAATAATGAAGATTTATTCTCTTTGTAAAAATGCCAATTTGATGCTTCTCATTATGTCTCCTATGCTGTTTTGCTTCTAATAAATTTGCATTACCATTAAAAAAAAATGACAATTTGTTATACTTCACTATTCCAAATTAAAAAAACGTATCTTTTTTTTTTTCAATCTCAGTGTATTTCATGTCGTTTGGGTAAAAGTAAATCTTTACCCTTTTTTCTGTTTCACATTCTCGAGCACATGCACCCTTTGATATGATCCATAATATGTATGGGCCATAGCACCGAATTTGAGTAGACTGGATTTCAAATATTATGTGACATTCAAGGATGACCACACTCAATTTACATGGATTCATTTTCTTTGTTTAAAATCAAAGGTTTTCACCATGTTCAAAATCAGAGGTTTTCACCAAGTTCAATTTTTTTTATAATCAAGCGAGTCCTCGTTCTCTTAAATCCATTCATATGCTTTGTTGTGGTCAAGGGGGAGAATATTCATCTGATTCTGGTAAGTCCATGAAATTGCATATCTTTTTTTTATTATTTCATGTAGAATTATGGACTTATTTAGGTTAAATTCATTGAATTTCATAAATTCATGCATTAGTGCTTTCAATGTTGGTTTATGTGAAAATCAGTCACAATTCACAAAATTGCATATTTTTTATGAAATTATTCTTTTTGATTATCGGACTATCCTCTTGCATAACTTTTAATCCACACGTCAACTCGAGTAATTTCTTTGCACCACTGCATTCTACACGAAATTCTAAGCAACATGGTATATTCACGTGAGTTCATATGATGTGAATTAGTAGGGCCCATGCACAGCATGATAATTTCCTGCACAAAATAATTATTGTTGAATTTTATTTCATTCTTTTTGTAGGAAATTCAGAAATCCAAAGCCCACAAGGAGAGAAATTGAAGAGAAGAAAGTCAGAATTTAAACAGAGAAAAATTGGAAGAATTCATTTCAAAAAAAAATTTTGAAGAATGAAGACTCCATGGGACCCACACCTCCTTGGGCGTGAATCCCCAGGAGAGGGTGGCCAAGGTGGGTCCCACTCCAGTTTGTTGCAAATTCATGGAAACTCCAAGGGGTTCCTATTTTTTTTTAGGAAAATTCAAATTCAAATTTGAGCCCAAAAAGGAAAGAGAGAAAAAGAAGAAAATAAAAAAGAAAGATAGAAATCAAGCCACTTGGACATCCCATACGTGGGACCCACCAGCCGTGCATGCCCTCCCATGTTGGCCAATCTTTGTTGCAAAAATTCAAATTCAAGCATCTCTTTGAAGACTTTCTATGTTTGGAGGATTCCCTGGTGGGAAACTTCCAAGAAGCAACAATGACACCAAAATTAGAAAGTTCTTTAGCATCAAGCAACTACACATGGAAAACTTTCTAAATCCCAATTTTTTCTCCAAATCTCTCTCTCTCTTTCCTTTTCCCATTTCTTTCTCTCCAAGTCAAGCTACTTTCTTTCCCATTCAAACTCCACATTCCAAAATTTATAAATACCACATGTCTTGGACGTCCCCGAGGCCGGACCACGCCAAACAAGGATGTCCAAGATGACAAATCTATGATCACAGAACTTGAAAGATAGATAATACTCTTCAGTATATTATTTCCTGTCTCCTTTGAAGATCGTATCACAATATATAGGTATTACATGCCTTAATCAAGGCTCTAAGTTAAGAAACTAACTAATTACATCAATTACAATTTCTAAGTTATGGAAGTAATGACTAAAATAGAATATACACAACTATGTACAACTGCATCATTGACCCAAGAAGCCACGTGATATATTATGAGATGGGCTGGATCCCTTCATGGTCATGGGCTTGTTTAACACCCCCCCTCAAATTGATGTAGGGGAATCAACTAGCATCAATTTGCCAACCAAGAATTGATGGCGTGGTCATGGAAGACCTTTAGTAAGAATATCAGCAAGTTGAAGTTCAGTGGAGACATGTGGAAGACTGATGACATCACGTTTAAACTCATCACGTATGAAGTGACAATCAACCTCAATGTGTTTAGTGCGTTCATGAAAAGTCGGATTTTCAGTAATCCGAATTGCACTTGTATTATCCGCATAAAGTGGGGTAGCTCCTTCTGCTGGAAAACCAATGTCAGAAAGCAAACCATGGAGCCAAAGAATTTCGGAGCAAGCAGCAGACATGGCCCGATACTCAGCCTCGGTAGAGGATTTTGAAACTTTTTCATGTTTCTTGCATTTCCAAGAAATGAGACTAGCACCCAAAAACATGCACCAACCTGTCGTCGATCTGCGAGTATCCGGACAACCAGCCCAATCAGCATCTGAATAAGCTTTGAGAGATAGAGGATTGTTGGCTGGAAAAAACAACCCACGAGTCGGTGTGCGAATAAGATACCGAATGATGCGGCGAATAGCAGCTAGATGAAGGTGACGATGAGCAGTCATGAACTGACTCATCAAGTTCACCGCATAAGAGATATCAGGACGAGTGATCGTGAGGTAAATCAAGCTGCCAACTAACCGGCGATAGGCAGTAGGATCGGAGAGAAGATCACCCTCCGCGCGACTAAGTTTGACATTTAGTTCAACCGACATATCTACAGGAGCTGAAGCAGTAAGGCCAGCCAAGGCAATGAGATCAATAGTGTATTTGTGCGTATTGAGAACTATGCCTTGAGGCGATTGATGAACTTCAAGACCAAGGAAATAGTGTAGAGGGCCGAGATCCTTCATGTGAAATGTCTCACGAAGAGACGCTTGGAGCTTCTCAATCATTGTGGCATTAGGACCAGTAATGACTATGTCATCAACATAGACAAGGAGTACAGTGATCCCGGATGAAGCACGATGTAAAAACATAGAATGATCATACGGGCTTGGATGAAAATCCAAGCGAAGAAGAGCAGCTTGAAATTTCTCAAACCATGCGCGAGGAGCTTGTTTCAGACCATAGAGGGAGCAACGAAGTTTGGCAACCATACCGGTCCCGGAGGAGCAGCAGTGAGGCAATCACATATAAACATCTTCTTTGAGATCACCATGGAGAAAAGCATTTTTTACATCCATTTGATAGAGAGGCCAAGACTGAGATGCAGCAACAGCAAGAATAGTGCGGACGGTGGTCATCTTGGCAACCAGAGCAAAAGTCTCATCATAATCAATGCCATATTCCTGCCGATTTCCAAGAGCGACAAGACACGGCTTATATCGATCTAAAGAGCCATCAGATTTTAACTTGAGAGAAAAAACCCACTTACAGCCAATAGGTTTGACACCCACAGGAAATGGTACAATATCCCACGTATGATTTTGCGCTAACGCATCCAATTCCTCTTGCATAGCCTTGTTCCAACATGGGTCCAGCACGGCTTGAGAATAGGATTGGGGAATGGAGGAAGACAAAGTGGCCATTAAGGAAGTATGAGAGAACCCATAACGGGCTGGCGGTACCGAAATCCGAGTGGAGCGACGCAGTGAAGGATGTCCAAATGGATCAACTGCCAGTGTTGGACCGGATGCCGGAGGAAGATCAGGATGGGGATCCCTGGTAGGCGTTGTGCTGTTCCGTCTGCGATACACAAATTTAGGATTAAAACGAACAACTGATGGGTCGTCAGAAAAACCAGGTAAGGACACAAAAGAGGAGTCGGGAGGATCAATGTGGGTTTGAAAAAAATACTGATGTTCAAAGAAAACGACATTCCGAGAGATACATAAACGACGAATGTGAGGATCATAACAAATGAACCCTTTCTGGAAGTGTGCATAACCTAAAAACACACACTGAGCGGATTGTGCCGTGAGTTTTGTCCTCTCAGAAGGAGGCAAGTGTACAGAGCAAATGGAGCCAAAAACATGAAGATCACCATAGGATGGAGAGGTCTTGTACAAACGGTAATATGGGCTTTGATTCTCAATGGAGGTTGATGGCATACGATTGACAAGATGAGCTGCTGTAGCCAGTGCCTCACCCCAAAAACGAGTAGGAATCGAGGATTCCAAAAGAAGGGAATGAGTGACATCAAGGAGATGTCTATTTTTTCTTTCAGCGATTCCATTCTGCTGGGGAGTATAAGAACAAGTTTTTTGAGAAATAATGCCTTCGTTTTGCAAGAACCGTTGAAAATCAGAGAACACATATTCCCCGCCTGAATCAGATCGCAAGATTTTAATGCAGGTGGAAAATTGATTTTCAACATAAGCCAAAAAGATTTTAAAAACATTAAAAACATCATATTTTGAGTGCAAAAAGTAGACCCATGTGAACCGACTGAAATCATCCATAAAGGTCAAAATATTTATAGTGAGCGTGGGAAAGAGCTGGAGCAATTCCCCATACATCACTATGAACTAAAATCAAAACACTGAGAGGTGTGTGAAGTGGAATGAGGAAACGGAAGAGTTTTTTGCTCTTTCCCATTTTACAAGTAGCACAATCAATGGGCACACAAGAAGATAAACCAAGAGATTTATTTAATAAACCAGAATTTAACGTAAGGGACAAAGCCTTGGAATTAGGATGTCCGAGTCGATTATGCCACAACCGGCAATTATCTCTACGAGAAAAACAAAACACATTATTGTCAAATGGATTCCTAGAAATTTTAGAAAAATCCAACGGAAACAAGCGTCCACACTTTGGCCCCCTCGCAATCTCCTTCCCGAACATCTGGTCCTGCACAACACAACCAGAAGAAGAAAAAGAGATGTTACAATTATTTTCAACAAGTTGTCCTACTGACAATAGGTTAGAAGTTAAATTAGGACAGAGGTAAACATTTTTCAATGGGAGGGGACCAGGGATATCTCCAACAGCAGTAATGGGAACATGTCCGCCGTCAGCAATTTGTATTTGAAGATGGCCATTGTAACTTGTCATATTGGAGAAAGGGGTGTGGGAATACGTTATATGATTAGACGCCCCGGAATCAAGGAACCAAGTAGAAGATGAAGGTGACTTACTTGAGAGACCAAAGGCAAACAGGGCATTGATAATCATTTGTTGAACCAATTTAGGAGTGAGAGATGATGAGGGCCCAGGCTGTGGGGGTGCAGATGTGGGAACAGGCATAACTGAGGAAGCCACATATGCGTGTGGAGTCTGAGACTGTGGATTCTGATACTGCTGAGCCGGATATTGTGGAGTCTGATTCTGTGTTGATGGACGTGGTGGACAGCGGCGACATTCAGAGATGATATGTCCCGACTTTTTACAGTAACTGCAGACTTTCTGTTTGCATTGAGATGCAAGATGCCCAAATTTCTGACAACTGTAGCATTGGATTTTGCTTAAGTCACGAGGCGGAGGGTGAGAAGTTTTATTGGCCAAGAACGCGACGGAATATGTTTCAGTCTTCTATTGAGCAATATGAGCCAAGGTTGTAAGGTGCTGTTCTTCGCGTAAGAGTTCATTCAAGCAGACATCCAATGAAGGTAAAGGCATCCGATTCATCAGGGCAGATCGGACATTTACATATTCACTTCGCAGCTTCATCAAAAACTGATCTCTTTGACTAGAGGCCTGAAGATCTTGGATCACTGTCCAAACATTGTCAACCACATCCGCATACTTAATACTATCGTATTCCGACCACAGTGTACGGAATCCTGAATAGTAGTCTTGTACCGACAAAGTCCCTTGTGCATATTCAGCAATCGCACATTCAAGATGAAATTGAGGCGCAGAGTTATCTTGATGATATACTTTTTTCAAATACCCCCACATGGCTTTAGAGGTTGGGTATGGCTTGAGATTCATTATCAGATGTGGTTCGACAGATCCCAGAATCCATGATTTGATTTTGGCATCTTTAGTATGCCATGAGGATATCTTCTTTTCATCCTCAGTGAGTTTAGGGTCAGCACCAGAAACAAAACCCCACAATTCCTTAGCTTCTAGGTAGATTTGGAATTGGAAAGACCACGCAGGGTAATTTTGTCCAGTGAATTTGATCAAAGTAACCTCAGATTTGTCCATCTCGAAGTTAGATTGGAAAGAAATTGGATTGAATAAGTAACAAACAGTAATCAAAACAAGCAACAGTTGTAAGAAAAAATGTTTGGGTGTGCAGATGGCAGGATCCAACCAAGCAGAGAAGAAAAATTCACGTCAGACCACTAATGTTGATAAAAAAAGGCCACTAATGACCCTGACCGAGGCTTCAAATCCTCTACGTGGTCCCCACAGATGGATCTGAACACTGATCAGATGTTTGATCCAAGAAAGCACTATATTTTCGCACCTACCGGAACAGGTTTGAACCTATTCCGCCAAATATCCAAGATTTTGGACGGTTGTGATTGAAACTAGTGGAATTTTTTGAAAAAACACGAGAATGATCAGAGAGACTATCTGGAGGTGCTAAAAAATCCTGAAAAAATCGCCAATAATTCTAGAAATATCAGGCGACCGTATCTGTGTAGGTTTTAGAGATTGATCTAATGATCCAGGGTGGGCCACCGAGATGATAGAACTGTCGCCAATGGTGGATGTCGCTAGAATTCCTTGAACAGATGCCTGGATCACGAGAGAGAGATTTATTCCTCTCTATACCTTGATTGCTTTGGAAGAAAAGAAACTAGATGTTCATGAGCTTTGCTCTGATACCATGACAAATCTATGATCACAGAACTTGAAAGATAGATAATACTCTTCAGTGTATTATTTCCTGTCTCCTTTGAAGATCGTATCACAATATATAGGTATTACATGCCTTAATCAAGGCTCTAAGTTAAGAAACTAACTAATTACATCAATTACAACTTCTAAGTTATGGAAGTAATGACTAAAATAGAATATACACAACTATGTACAACTGTATCATTGACCCAAGAAGCCACGTGATATATTATGAGCTGGGCTGGATCCCTTCATGGTCATGGGCCTGTTTAACACAAGAGACCAGCCATTTTTTATTTTTTTTTATTAATTTCTCTTCCAAGCCTCACCACTTCTCTCCTTTCTTCACTCACGCATCTTACCCCCCTTCCTCCATTGGCCCCTTCGTTTCTCACACTTCTTGAAGATCACTGACACGTTCAACATGGAGAAGTTGAAGATCAAGAGCATGGAAAGTGACGTGTTCGACATGGAGAAGTTGAAGATCAAGAGCATGGAAGGCTAGGATTCTTCTTTTGGGGAAAAGGGTGATATTTTCTGTAATTTTAATGGTCTTGCACGTAGATAGAACTAAAATCAGATTCTTTAGCAATTTTAACGTAAAGGAATGATTTTGGTGATGGTTTCTTAATCCTATAAATTCTACATTGTCTTACATATATATATATATATATATATGGGAAATTCTAAAAAAAAAAATGCCCCTTTTTCTGCCCCTCACCACTTCTCTCCTTTCTTCACTCACGCATCTTACCCCCCTTCCTCCATTGGCCCCTTCGTTTCTCACACTTCTTGAAGATCACTGACACGTTCAACATGGAGAAGTTGAAGATCAAGAGCATGGAAAGTGACGTGTTCGACATGGAGAAGTCGAAGATCAAGAGCATGGAAGGCTAGGATTCTTCTTTTGGGGAAAAGGGTGATATTTTCCTGTAATTTTAATGGTCTTGCACGTAGATAGAACTAAAATCAGATTCTTTAGCAATTTTAACGTAAAGGAATGATTTTGGTGATGGTTGCTTAATCCTATAAATTCTACATTGTCTTACATATATATATATATATATATATGGGAAATTCTAAAAAAAAAATGCCCCTTTTTCTGCCCCTCTTTTTTTGTCATGGGGCCACGTTGAGTCAATCTAGACTTTTTTCACACTACCCCCTCATGAATAGTCATAAGCCCAAGTTTGACACTCTTCCAACTTTTCCTTACCATTGGATTGAAATCATAATAACGTGATGCCTCTAAACCACTAAATTTTAGAGCCATGGATCAAAAGGTTAGAATGATCTTATTGACTCAAGATTTTGCAAATAGGTAGGCGTCACATCGATCTTTCCATCCAATGGACTTCGATGATTATCATGCATCCCAGTGAGCCCAACTAGGAGGGGCGTTTTCTCCTAAAAATGCTCGAGCGCTGTGCAACGCTCCCCTATATATATATATACATGAAAATATTCAGGTGAGAACTAGTTGTCACCGTGCTTTCATGAGAACTATTGGTGGGGCCCACCTAGCAACCCATCGAAACCATGCACAAATAGGGACCCCCTGATAGTCACTGATCTCAAGGATTGGCACACATCCGAATGGACTGAACCGTTGGATCGAGGGTTGAATCTTTGTTTTTTAATACGAAGCCATTAAACTTATGGGCCACGGATGAAGGGTTTTAGGGGCATGAGTTTGGGGTCAAACTTGATACTTAGGGTGGTCTCACATAGATCTTTCCATCCCCCCTGTTCCCATCCCCAAATGGGACCCACAGTTGGGCCCTACTGAAAGTTCTCACTTGAATAAATCCGATATATATATATATGGCATGCCTAGAATCAATGTAGAATTTGCGCAAAATGATCTATTGAGCATGGAATGTTGGAATAACCATTCTAGAAGTTAATTGATTAAAATAACCGATTTGTTCCTTTTTTGACATGGATTGACGACCCATATTGCAAAAGAGTTTTGAAGCTACTCCCACTTCCAATTATTAAGAGGACTATTGATCCCTAGACCTGGAAATTTTTATTTTACTTGTTTATTTAATTAATTTCAGTGCTGAATTTTTTTTTTATTTTTCTGAAATTGGTTATTTAATTAAGTTTTCTTCGGTTGTAGCTTAATTTTTAGATTAGGATTTTTAGATCTAGGTTTTTAGATTAGGACTTTATTTTAACTAGGATGTTATTCATGAAATTAATTTCATTTGAGAATCCAATTGATGTATAGACTTTGGTTAGGCTAAGTTTAGATTGTGAACAGGTTTTTTTTTTTTTTTTTTGAATAGGTTAGGTCAAGTGCATTGCTACAAAATTCCCCGTGGATTGAGCTCGGACTCACCAAGATTATTACTGCATCGTGACAACCCTACACTTGGGGTAGTGATCAGATTCCTTCTCATTTTTGTCCGAAAATGGTACTTTGATAATAATAAAAAAATATTTTCCTTATACCCCATAAAAAATGGCATAGCTAATTGAAAGGATCAAAATAACGGTTGCGGTGGGCGTTGCGGCCAGTGGCCAAAATGTTACGTAGTGGTGTAGCGGTGTGAGTTTTTTAAGTGGCAAAAAATTTTTTGAATCTTGTATAACAACCAATCTGGTGTTTTGTTTTAGTGATTTGAAACCATATAAGGGTAGAGACAACTTTAAGAAAGGCCATTGAGGATAAGAAATACGAAAAACAATGTGTAAAATTAAAACCAATTGGCTCTACTAGGTTTTAAACCTTAGCGCCGCTATTTACAAAATAGAGTAGTGGCCTCGACCACAACGGCCGATAATGCGGCCGCTATGCTATATTTTGAACCATGACTAATTGAAAAAATAGCACATTATGGAAACTCTCTATACACTTCTCGAATCCAAGGTTCCTTCTACTTTCTGGTGTGAAAGTGTCTTTCTTGGTTATAGTTTTGATCAAAATGGCTTTTCATGCTATCATCCAACTGCATATCTTCTTCAGAGTTTTGGGCAAGTTGTCTTTCTAGAAAACATCTATTTCTTCTATGAAATTCTTACCCCCATCATTTCTCAAATTCCTACCCTCCTAAATTTCCAAACCCTTCATCACCACCTGTAAATAAGGTTTAGGTTCTAAGAGAAAAGATGCCTGCCTCAGCAGAGTCCAATCCAGATCCTTACTCCCAACTGGATCCCCTTCCACCTGCATCATCAAGTGTAGCTCACACTTACTCAACTCCTTTGAGAAGGTCCATGCGGATCTCCAAACCACCAGATGGTTTTAGCTTTCCTACATTTTTTGAATGCTTCAAGTTCTGAGACTAATTCCTTTTATTCTAAAGTTTTCTAAAACACTTGTTAGCAAAAATGCCATGGCAGAGGAACTTCAAGCTCTTGAAGCAAATCAAACTTGGGATCTAATTCCAAAGCTAGAGTCCGATTCAATAATTGGGTTTTACAGCATCAAAGTCAAGTCCGATGGTTCTCTTGATAGATACAACAGTCGCCATGTTGCTCTGGGGTATAAACAAGAAGAGAGCATTTATTATGAAAAGGACTTTGCCCCAATTGTTAAGATAATCACAGTCAAAACTCTACTTGTCATCACCATTCGTAACTGGCCATTACATTAGATTTATGTCAAGAACATCTTCTTACGTGGCGTCTTAGAGGAGACTGTTACATGAAACCACCACCAGGATATACATGCCTGCCAAATGTTGTATGCCAACTCAAGAAGGCTCTTTATGGTCTCAAACGGGTTCCTCGTGCCTGGTATGAAAATTTCCCGAGCCCACTTCTATCAAAGTCAGAATGATCACTCTCTGCTAACTCGCACTACTCAAAATAATGTACAATTCTACTCCAGTATGTAGATCTTATCATAACACAGTGATTTTATCAGCATTCACAGGCTTCAATGATTGAAAGATCTGGGTAATTTGATTGGATTGGAAATTACAAAAACATTTGAGAGTAAATATGTTCATCAGAGAAAATTTGTTAAGGACTTGATTTCTATTTGGCACATCTTACAGATTCTCGGACTATGATACCCGGATACATGTACATGCCAACTGTATCCATATCAAACCAATTTGACACCTGTATTGGTACCTGATGCTGCACCAAAACTTCTACGGAACAAGTTTAGCATATCCTACTTATTAAGTTCATTATTCATATAGCTCTTTTAATTTCATTACACTTTCCAAAATAAAAAAAAAAACGTTAGAAAGGAATGAAAACAATGATAATTTCATTAATTTAAAAGAACTCTAAAGAAAAATTGGGACACCCATCTCTGTATCCGTGTCCTAGATTTCCAACCCATACCCGTATCCGCGTCCTAAATTTACAGAGGTGTAGAATCAATATCATCAATCCCTGTATCCATGTTAATACCCATATTTATTTCTAGGCATCATAGTTCTTGGACTAAAAATAGATAAGAAGAGTAGCTTATCCAAGGATTTGGCTCATGATAGATCAGAATGGAGAAATAGAATTCATGTAGCCACCCCAACATAGTTGGGACAAGGCTTTCATTATGATCTTATAGAATCTCAAACTGCATTGCTCCATTGGAACTCAACGTTAAATACCATGCCAATGAAGGTAGTCCTTGACTAGATGCAACCTCATATAGAAGATTGGTGGGAAGTCTTATCTACTTAACTATGACAAGGCCGGATATTATACATGACGTATAAATTATGAGTCGGTTTGTATCAAACCCTCATAAACCCCATCTTACAATTATTCATCATATCATTCACTATCTTCAAGGAACCGGTAGTGGCCTACTTTATTAGTTTTCTTGTCTTTTTCGCCTTATAGAATATGCAGATGCTAATTAGGCTGGGTGTCTAGATGCTCGTCAGTCTACCACCAGATGGCACATGTTTCTTAGCACGTCCTTGACATCCCTGAAGTGAAAAAACAGAATGCTATCCTCAAATGAAGTTGACACTCCGCACCAGCTACAAGTAAAGTTATTCTGTACGCCGTCTTCTTTGTTTTTCACGAGCGAACGAAAAATATTGAGGTGGATTGCTAGTTCATCCGACAACACCTTACTTCAAAACATTACGTCTCCCATATATTTCTGCCCAGTTGTTCCATGATTTCTTAACTAACAAATTGATGCTATGTTCCTTTCCACATCAATTTGAGGGAGAGTATAGAGACAGAAACACACAAAACAATAATCTTCCGAGCATTGAACTTCAAGGAACAAACTGTAATATGCTCCTGTAGTATATTGTTTAATTTGTAATATAAATTATATTTGATCGATTGATTGTAATTAGGGATGATCAACTGTAACTCGGGATATCATTAACTGCAAGTGAGGATTGTGATTAGGGTTGTTTTGGCAACCCATGTAATATAAATAGATGATCCTGAGGGAGTAGTAACCCACAACAATTTTCCTAAATTCTTCATTCTTCATTTCTAATCATTATCACAATCTTAATTTTCTAAAGTTAATTTTTTTTAAATTTCAGGTTTTTGGGAGGCTCTAGGGCCCAAATTGGTTCAAATCAGAGTTGACTCCAATAGAGGGATTCCGAATCATAAAATCTTAGCCAAAAGAGGCCAAAGACCTGGTCATCCAGTCCAATTGTGCTTGATGACCAGGTCGGCTTGATGACCAGGCCACAGAATTTGTACTAGTCATTCATGCACAAGGGTTGCACAAGTTCTAAATGATATTCCGATAGAGGCTTGGAAATGCTTAGGAGAAGTTGGGGGGATTAAGTTAACTAGGCTGTTCAATAAGATATTAATGACCAAGAAGATGATGGATGCATGGAGAAGAAGTGTTACAGTACCTATATATAAGAAAAAGGGAGACATGCAAAATTGTACCAACTCTCGTAGGATTAAACTTATGAGCCATACTATGAAGCTATGGGAGAGAGTAATGGAGTAAAGACTTAGACAGAAGAGCAAGATATCTAAAAATCAATTTGGTTTTATGCCAGAGAGGTCAACTATGGAAGATAACTTCACACTTGGGCAATTAATGGAAAAAATATCGAACGAAGAGGAAAAATCTCCATATGTTCTTTGATCAATCTAGGAAAAGCTTATGACAAGGTACCTAGAGATTTAATTTGGTGGGTTTTAAATAAAAGGAATATTCTAATAGGTTATATTGAAATTATTAAAGACATGTATGAAAGAGCAATAACAAGTGTGAGACCTACCTATGGAGAGACAGGTAAGTTCACAGTGACTAAAGGTTTGCATCGGGGGTCGGCCTTAAGCCCTTATCTCTTTGCATTGATTATGGATGAGTCAACAGCTCATATTCAATAGGAGATACCTTGGTGTATGGTATTTGCATATGATTTAGTGTTGGTGGATGAATCAAGAGATGGTGTGAATGCAACACTCAAGAGATGGTGAAAGGCTTTTAGAATCCAAAGGTTTCAAAAAAAGACATACAAAGACAGAATATATGGATTACAATTTTAGTGGGCATTTACAAAGAGCTGAAACTACTGTGAGAATTGAAGCCCACAAGATACCACAAAGAGATTCACTTCTTTACCTTGGCTTAATAATTAGCAAGGATGGAGAGATTGACGAAGATGCCGAACATAGGATAAAGTAGGATGATTGAAGTGGAGACTTACTTTTGTAGTGCTTTGTGACCGACGAATGGCAACAAGATTGAAGAGAAAATTTTACAAGACGGTGATTAGACCATCTATGACGAGCAGAATGCTGGACAATCAAGAAAAAACATATGCACAAAATGGAGGTAGCAGAGATGAGAATTTTGAGGTAGATGTGTGGTAAAACTAGGAAGGATAAAATTAGAAATGAGCGATTTCAAGAGCATTTAGAAATAGCAACATCAATAGGGGATAAAATTATAGAAACACATTTGAGATGATTTGGACATGTCCAACACAGGCCGGTAACGGCACTGGAAACAGAAAGTTTGGCTATGCAGGTTAATGGCCCACCAAGGGGAAGGGTGAGGCAGAAGAGGATGTGGATAAAGGTAGTAAAAATAGATTTGAAGAAGTGCAACTTATCTGAGAAGTTGGCTCAGGATAGATCAGAATGGAGAAACAGAATTCATGTAGACGACCCCAACATAGTTGGAACAAGGCTTTGATGATGATGATTTTCCATAGATGTAAATGGCTAGATTTGATTTATGTTACCGTATGTTGGATAATTAGATGATGAGGACATCACAGCTCCTTCATTCAAAGTCTACCAACGGAAGAAGAATAAATCACACAGGCAGACCTCTTTGAGGTTATGGTTACTTCTTGGTGTTAGATCACATATCTGATGAAGATCCACTGTTGGATCTTAAATCAGATGCAGATCCACCATTGGATCTGGATCATGATGCAGGTCCACCATTGGATCCGACTCGATCTAACATACACCTCATGTGGTAGCCATTAGAGAGGCCCCACATTGGGATGTGCCACGTGGGAGTGACCGGTGAGTGAAGAAGCATAAAAGAAGAGATAGGACTGAGTCAAGAGGGTCCATCAAGGGGCCCACAAAATATGGACCGTTCGTAGGCCGGAAGGCCAATTTTCCAGGGCTGAGTCATGCCCAAGTTTGCTTATATTTTTAATAGTATTATATTTTATTTGATTTATTTGAGTACTATTAATTGTGGGACCATTAGTTTTATCTTAGTGTTTAATCTCAACCATTCATGTGTTTTCATGGTTGAGATTCTAGTTTGGCTTAGGGTTTTTATCTTTATAAAGCATTGTAGACATTATTTTCAAGTTAATGTTAATGAATTATTTACTGCTCTTCGAGTGCTCATACTCTCTCCGTCTTGGAAAGGATTTGGCGCAAAGCCACCGGTGGAATCCGGTGAAATCAAGGTATCTTCTTCCCCTTTAAGGTTTTGTTGGTTTCAACTTCCATGTTATCTGCTCACATCAAAACAGCCCCTAGATTCATCTTCACCATGGCTGTACAATCCATTTTTACCCAAAACCCAAGCTCCGACGCTTTTCCTCAATAGCAGACCGCTCCGCTGCGGGCCACCATCCACTCTGTTTCCTATAAGCCAGGCCAACAGATCTGGTCCATCTGACATATCTCGGGCCATACATACAAGTGTCAAGCCCTCCATCCAAAATACCAAGTGGCTGGCCCTCTCCCATCAAATCCCACACAACTGCCACCATTCCATCTTCCATAACCACTCTCAGCCCCAAACTTTATAGCCGACACTTACAACTCCTAGACTATTCTGTCAGATCTGCTCCGTCTTGCTGACATCATCCCACCCACCTACCACCACTATATAAGCCTCCATCAATTACCAAACAGCCACCACCAGTCTATGTCCATCAACCAATCCTAAGCGAACACCAACCCAGACCTGCCCACTGAACCTGAACCCTTTTCCAGACCAGATCCAGTACCACCCGAGCCCACCTAGGCCCAACAGAACCTACCTGAACCCATCTGGGTCTGGGCCAATCTGGCTGAACCCTTTTCACTTGGGTTTTGAGATCCTTTACAGCACTATTTCAAATTCTTTTACTAGTCTCTCAGATCTGATTACTATTTGGAATAGTTTGCAATATTAACTGCGGGGTGCAACAATTGTTCAAATCTGAATTTTCATGCCCCACATCAACATACATCAATCTTATTGACAACCTATTTGAACCTGGCCCATTTGTCAAATCCTCTAACGGGACAAGTGAATCTATTTGAAAATTAATTGATCCGTAAGCCAGTGGAAGGGATTCTCTTCCATTGAGACCCCCGATCCTCATTTGAGGGGTCGTATTGCGGTATTGTGACAAGGTCTAGATTCATCTTTAGCCTCAGCTGAAATCTTATCCAAAAGGGGTAGAATCTAAATTTAATTTTATATTTCAGATTGTAATTGTTAATCATTTCTGATCTCATTAAATTCCACAGGTTAGCCTTGCATAGTCCTGCATCATTAGATTTTTTATAGGGTTCTAGACAACATCATGCTCATAATAATAATAAGGAAACAGCGCGCAGCCAATATTAGCGGCTGGTTTTTGAGATTTTAAGAAAATTTAGTCCCTTTAAACATGTGAAGGTGTTGTGATCAATTCGCCTAGTCTCTCCCTAATTCTCCTTTTCTTTGTTGTTTCTTGGAGTTTCCAGCCGATATACTGTTGTTAGAGCGGTCTTTTAGAGTTGCAGCCCCTTGCTAACAGACTGAATCACATACTCTTTCCTCTCTTATTTTTTTTTTTATTATTATTTTAAGCTACTATATTTCTGACATGGGTCTTGGCCCTCCCAGAGTGGAGGCTTTTTGTTGGTTGGTAGTGAGGGGCAAGATCTCAACAGCGGATCATTTAAGAAGGGGGTTGATGTCGATGGATATTTCTGATATGTGTTGCCTATGCAGGAGGGAGATGGAATCAATAGATCATCTTTTTTTACAGTGCCATGTCGCTTCGTTTATTTGGAGGTATTTCCTTAAAGCATGTGGTGTGAGTTGGTGTTTTCCAGGTTTTGTAGTGGTGTTTCTTGAGACTTGGATGGGGACGCCATTGGTTGGAAATGGTAGGATTTTACAGAGGATCATCCCTCCTTCCATCCTTTGGTCAATTTGGAAAGAGAGAAATGATAGAGTTTTTCTTAGAAAAGAATCGTCAAGGGAGGAGCTATTGGCTCTTGTGCAATTAAGGATTGCCAATTGGGCATGTGGAAGAAAGGAATTTATAGATATCAAGATTGATAACATCATATAGTGTAACAACCCGAGCCCGCTCTCCACATGATATTGTCCACTTTTGCCCACATGCCTCACGGTTTTGTTTTTGGTAGGCCTCAACCCAACAAAAGGCCACATGCGGAGTTAAGGACCAGCTCACATATACATACCCAAGATTTGGACTAGCGTGTTTCCGATGTGGGACTTGTGCACGACTGCATACCCAGTCCTTAAGAGTTTCCCCTGCCCTCTCTATGTAGGCAGATGTCCACCGGACCCAATGCCCTTCTACAGGGGGGCCACAGGTGTGACATAAAATATTGTGATGCCCTGGAGTCCCACATCGACTATAGAGAGGAAAGTAATTGGGATTATAGGTAGAGCTTGCACCCTTATCTTACATGAGGCCTTTTAAAACCGTGAGGAAAGATTGGATTGGAATCCCATGAGCCAAAGTGGACAATATCATGCATGCGTATGGGGTGGGGCGTTACACACAGTTGGAGAGGATGTTTGAAGATGGGAGGTTTCAAGAAGAAAATGAAAGTTTGTTGGTGCCTTCCTCCATTTGGAGTTCTAAAGTTCAATGTAGACAAAGCAGCTAAAGGAAAACTAGGTTTCACTGGTATTGGGGGTGTCCTAAGGAATCACAAAGGGGAGGTTATTTATATGTTTTCCAAGCATGTTGGGATCAAAGACTCTAATGAAGCAGAAGTTCTGGCCATATTAGAAACTCTTCGCATTTATCATTCCTCATATCAACAAAATCTAATTGTGGAGTGACTCAGCTAATGCCATTTCCTGGGTGAAATCTATGAAAGGACCTTGGAAAATGCAATTCCTTTTCAATGGAATCAATCTTCTAGTTTCAAGCTTACAAGTTTCGTTTCAGCATGTTAGTAGATCGGCAAATGAAATGGCGGATTGTCTAGCTAAGCAAGGGGTAGATCGGTCTTGTACTCTTAGTGCTCCTGTAATGTAGTTGTGGTTCATGGGTGGTATATTTCTCTTGTACCGGTGCACCTTTAATAGGTCTTTTGGTTTCACTTTTCTGAGTTGTACCTTCTTTCTCTTTAATGAAATTTTACTGTTACCGATATAAAAAAATTTCTGACATGGTTACTAAAGCCAAAGAAGATGAGCTGATTTGAAAATATCATACAATAAAAAAGAATGTGACCAAGAAAAAACAATAAAAGGAATGAAACTAATGGATTCAATATGCAAGAGTGAAAGACACATCTACATCATAATAAAAGAAAGCTAACTACTGTATTATTCCATATACAAGGATGGTAAATATATCAAGAAATGGTATAAAGGAATTACCCTTTATTGAAAACAATATCAGTAACAAGGTCGCTCTTTGTACGAGGTTCAATAAGGGGAACAAAACATTCATGCAGTACACTGGCCGCAACACATAGCTTGCTATGATGCTCGATCTCAACATCGCAATTGTAGCGGTCAAGGCCATTTACTTTTTTTGATCTCAAAATAGTCCAAGATAAACCTTTTACAGCTGTTGGTTTTGATTTCCCCAGTAGTTTCTGGAGAGAAACAAATATCTGCAAAACATATGAACATTGTTAGTTAGAAAAATATCATTTCTTTCTATAATGAAATAGTGATTATCATTAGATCAACTTGAAACACATAGAGCATTAATTTCAGTCATATTCAAATGTACCAAAATGTGAAGACAAAGGTTTATATCTAATATAGACCAAAAAGAACCAAGACAACATTATTTCTGAAATTTCCCATAGAAACTAATAGTGGAGGATTCAAAAGATATAATTGTTTCAAAAAAGCATAGAACAGACTACAGAGTAAGATTCAGATTTAACATGTACAACTAAAACTTCATAGTAGGAATACCTTTAATTTAGAATAAATCCGACACACTGTATGTGTGAAATGTGTCTTGAAATGTTATCATACCTTAGAACATCTTTTACTACAAAACCAATTTCCTTGTGTCCGACTTTGTAGCTCGTACAGACCTCTTTTTGTCAAGCACCCCACATGGACTGAAGGTTCGAAAAAAACCGAAATTTAGAAACTTCTACATATGATCATTTAATTGTGTATGAAAAGAACAGATACGATTCAAACATACATTCACGCTCGCATTGATCACAATAAAGAATTGATTGTTCTGTAAACTGTTTAATGTCAGCATTGAATTCACTTTCACCACATATGCCACATTGACAGGATGCGCAGGACCACTTTCCTTCAGGCAGATTCTACAAACAAACATCATTTGGGAAAAACGAAAAATAAACTACATAAGCACCAGTTGAAAAGACGCATGTTACCATAAACAAAGCGTAACAGCAAGCTTCTGTTCGCCTAAAATCATTTAGAACTTCAAGCAGAAAGTGACCATACAGAGAGTGACCAAACAAATACTTCCAAAAAGCTTGAATAAAGAAATGAATCCATGAATCATATTTAACAATTGTAACAGAAAATTCGGATAAAGAAATGAATCCCAATAAGCACTTATGCTGCCTTGGTGTGGAACTGGTTTTCTAATCATCTGGAATGTAGAATCTGTGGGTAATGACTAAATCAGCGAAAGATATTTCAAAGAATTAGTGCCATGCGGTATTTTCTTAAATGAAAGAACATTCTTTAGAGATGTACTTTTGTTGCTGTCTTACAGTTGATTTGCTTGAAAGAAACTTCTTTTTTTCTTTTTTCTTTTTTTTGCTAGACATATACCAGAGCCAGAGAGGATACTTCTGATTCAACCAGTGGCATTGCAATCAAGGCTCAATTTCTCATTCATTACTTCTTGTATAAGTTTCAAACACAGAACCAATGAATATCGTACACTGTTTGTTACCACCTATACTACTGTAGACTTGTACGAAAAGATCTATTGAGTAATATATACATAAGTTCAAACGAATGGGGTGATGCCGGTCAAGTACACCAAAACCCATACCCACCCTGGACCCAACTCAGGTCAGACCATAGTTACTAGTTCGGTGACTTGGGTTCCAAATCATGTGCAATTCGAAACAAATAAATCGTAATTCGATTCAGCCAAATTCGGATTTTAAAAAACACACAGTTCGGTTCAGTTCGATACATTGAGATTTCAGAAAGTAAGAATGCCTTTTATGCTGGTAAGTGCAAGACTTCTAATGAAAGTCCAAAACCCTCTAAAAATAGGAATTGTTTTTACAAAAGTTCATATAATAGAGAGGAGAGATCTATATTAAAATGACATTAAATGAAACATTAAAAATAGAAAGTTAAATCAGAAGTGGAAACAGAGAAAAATAGGCTTTTAGAAATAGAGTAGAACTCAAATCGTTAAATACCTATTTAATCTCGTGCTGAGCACAATTAAAGACTCAATGCTTAATCATAGGCTCTGTGCAGTACGGTGAATCCAGATCACTAGTTCACATACTCGTCGCAATCTCTCATACAGTGCGGTGCTAGGCCAGAGTTCAGGTATGATGCTCCCTTCTTCTTCACATGACTAGCATACAGAGAGTTTTAATGAAGAAAATAAGAAAAGGGCCTTGGGAGATTAACAAGGAGATGGGAAGTTCAAAGATGGGGAAGAGGAAAGGAGAGTGTTTCTCTCCCCCATCTCAGTCAATCCAACTTTCCCACTTCTCTAGATGGGAATTAAATGTATTTTCACTCCATTTTATATTCTCCCTCCTTTTAATGTAAGTCCAGATCCTCAATCGAAATCTTGAGATATCCCGAGTTAAAAGGACGGAAACTCAGTGGGCTCCACCTATTAAAATCTAAACCATACAAAATAATTGCCCTCCAGGTGTATAGGTTATCCTTAAACTATTCATCAATCCACATTTGATCCACCGTTGGATTGACTTTTTATGAAAATTGTGATGATAATATGCAAAAAATTGTGTTGATCACTTTTTTTATCAAGCAGTTAATCCAACAATTGAATGAACTCCGATAGATTAAGATTTGAGGATACCCCATGTTCGTATATGACATGTATTTTGAACATTTCATATTTTAATAGGTGGAACCCAGTGTGGAGTTCCACTCCTTTAACTCATGATTTCTCTATGTTACATACAATTTCTAAAGATCCAGATTCATTCATGGATGTTAATTAAAGGTTATCATTTCTCTCTCCTCTTGTACATGTTTTGACTTTTGACGACTCACCCAACTGCTCTAGATACCATGTCTATCCTTTTCTTTCTCATTTATCCCTTTCTTTCTTTGTTCTCTACCTTTAGACTTATCCCATATTTAATTTGAATCTATGAATCTTGACGTGGGTCTCACTTATGAGAAATCCTAACGGATCAAAATAATTGGCACCCCTTTTATGTAGGACTTAATAAAATTCCACTCCAAAATAAACTAGGAGAAAAACAAGATTAATCACATACAAGATATGTATAAAAGAATTTACTTATTAATACTAAATAAATCAACAGTGGATCCCTCTCTTATGAGTGTAAAAATAATTAAGAATATGCTAAACAGATAGACATTCATCTTTACTAGTTTAGATTATTTTATATATGGGCCCCAATATGAGTAGCACATGTAGTGTATAAAACATTTAGAAAATCCACAATTTTAGACAAAGAAGTGGAAGATGAAAAAGGAGATAGGAGACTCGTTTCTCTGTCCTTCAGTCTTATGGATTTGAACCTCTGGACTCTTGTAAAAACTTGATGTGGGTCCCACCTAATGAGAAATCTAATCACATGTTACATTAACTTATTAAATAAATAAACATAAGATCAATAAAAAAAAAATTAATAAGATCAATCAATTATGAAACTTGTGAATAAAATATTTAAAAAAAAATTATTTATCTCTGCTCCATGATTCTAATGCTAATTTAAATTTATACCAATGTCAAGAAGAAATATATAAATATTTAGGAGCCATCGGGATTTTAATAGTTGGCTCATTGATAGTCCCAATGCAAAAAAACAGAAAACAAAAATAAAAAAATTATGACGATACAAAAAGGAGAATTGAAAAACCTTTTTCATAGGAGAGAAATTTGGCAGGGCCAACTTATGACTTAAGAATGCCATTTTTAAAATAATTAGAGATAGAATTTCAATATTAATTAAGTATTAAAAACAAATTCTTCTTAATACATTGAAATTCATGCAGCATGATGTTCAGTGGACAAAGAAAAAGAAAGCAACAAGAAGATGTCATTTGTATTGAAGGAGTCAAAGTTCCCATTTCTTAAGAAAAACAAGAGTGTGAAGATATAGATAGTAACCAAGATAATATTCCTTCAGGAAAAGAAAGTCGTTTTTAAAGGAAAGCCTAATATAGAATGACGAGCTCAATCTGAAAATTAACAATTACTGCTGAATTATAAATCACACCATCCACAACTATCTAGCATAGAAAATTAAGTGGGTGATTTGTAGTGATCCAAGGCAATGTCACAAGTCATGCAGTAAATGTCCCTCTAGTTGTGAGAGGGAAGGAACTTAATAGAAGTTAGAACTTCCAATTGCCTAGGGAATAGCCAATTCACATGGATTACTTGTTCCCGTTGCGAGGATTTGAACAAATGGCTTGGCTCAACTTGGGTGCAATTGAAGGAGAAATATGGGCTAATTATTAAAATCCAGATCTGAAATTAGTGTTCCCACAGCATGTTTAAGGCCCAAATTAATTTCAGATTTATTGGATTCAAGTGAATTAAGGGTTGTGATGATGAAACAATGGAAAATCTGGCAAATATATGATGGATCAGGCTCAATCAATGGATTTGGAGGGGCTGATTGATTTAGTAGGGCTGTTTTAGGCCTTGTGGAAGTTTGAATAGTGATGGAGGGGGGTTCAGCCACTAGATCTTAAAGATACAAGTCTGGCGGCTGGGATTAAATGGGTTGCAGGTGGGTCGAACGGTTGGGAATAGAGGTTTCGATGGTCGGATGATGGGATCCTGTGACTGTTTATCTGAATCTAATGGTTTGGAGGTTAGTTAACAGTGGGGATGATGTAGATCTAAGGGCTAGTGTTTCAGATCTTGAAATCAAGCGGTTGGATCTTGGCTTGGGCAGCAAGAAACTCCTAGATCTGAAAGTTTAGGGTTGGTTGATGGAGAAGATGATATAGATCTAAAGCTCTTGAGCAAAAAGACAACACATGAAGGAAAATAGAGGGAGTACTTGTCTTGAGCTCACACCAAACTCTGAGTCGCAGGCGTTGCCAAAGATCCTGTGAGCTTGTCAGCGGAGACTCAAGGAGAACTCAAAAAGAGGTTTTCATTCAATAGCATGGCATCCATAACATAGTAAAATGGAGTGAAAATAATAGTCTTTTAAGACATGAAGCCCTAAAGTGATGACATCATCACAATAAATAAAAATAAAAAATAAAATAAATAAATAAGTGTCGACAAAGAGGATTTGTGTTGGCACAAATTCCAAGACCTCCTAGTTAAGTTGTGGGCCCCCTTCTACTTCATTAATTAGTTTAAGTTATGGGCCTTCGTTTCTTATTTCATTAAATCATGGGTCCCTTTCTCTTATAGCTTTTATTTAAATTAACTTACGCCCCTCTTAACTTCACGTAATTCTTTTATTTCCTCCCATGTGGCACTTCCTAGTGTGATGCCTTCAATGCGATTGCACACATGGAGCCTTCTGCCTATCAAATGCTCAATCCAATGAGATCCAATCGTTGGATGTTATCAAGATGGTAATCCAACATTGGATTCGAAAAATCTCAGCAATAAAAGTTAGGATACACATCATCAAGGATGAAAATAGCGGTAGCGGTGGGTGTAGCGGCCCACCGCCGAAACGCTACGTAGCGGTGGTATTTAAAAAAAAATCATCCAGAAATTCTGAAAAAATCTCAAAAAAAATCCTAAATATTGAAAAATGATAGAAAATGTATTTATTTTATTTTATTTTTTTGCAAAAGTAATTAAGATGAGGGGGCACAGTGGTCCCCTCATTGCATGAGTCCTGTATCGTTGTTTGATTATAAAATAATAGCATTGACCAATTTTTTCATATGTATTTATATTGGTTGGCTATTCTAAGTTAAAAACTAATAAAATGTTTGTAAACATACAATGTAATTAAAACATCATCACTATCATGCTTAGAATATAACATTTCATAGTTATATCGTGAAATGCACAGACACATGGAGAAAAAAATTTCTATTAAAGTGAAATTTGATTAGAGCCCTATTTTCTATTAGTGTAAAATTTGGCTGTGGCACTATTTCCTATTAGAAAGAGCTTTGGTCAGGCACTATTTACTATTAGAGTGGAATTTGGTTGGAACCTATCTTCAATTAGCTCAAAATTTGGTTGTGCTTTTTTGTTTTTGAAAGTTGGCTATAGCCCTATTTCCAATTAGAGTGAATTTTGACAAAGGCATTAATTTCAATTAAGTAATATTTGGCTAAGGTATGAATTTTTTATTTTGAAATTTGGGCCTCATGATGGAGCCCACCCGTGGTTAAAAAGACAGCAAGTTCTATGGCTTTTCTTCGTTTGGATAAGACCATTTAATTTTTTTGATTGGATTTTTTAATTATCTTTTTTTAGTGGTTTTATAAGTTTTTTTGGATGATTTTTTTTAATCAGTTTTCTAATGATTTTTAATGTTTTTTTCTTTTTTTGAATGGATTGATTTTTTAATGGTTTTTGAGTATTTTTTTAATGGGTTTTTTAATTGTTATCTTAAGGGCCCATTTAGTTTTTATTTATGCCTTTAATCAGGTCGGCTCATCATGGAGCCCATAGCTTACCCTTTAATAAAATGAAAGAGAGATCGGGAGTGGGCATTTGTTGCCCTATCTTTCATCCAAAACAAAAGCCTCGACAGAGACTAAGAAGAGGGAAAGGAAAAGAAGGAGAACGAGGAGGAGGAGGAGAAGATATAGAAGGAGTCTGGCATCTGCTGCATGGAGAGGTGCAGCCTGTTCTTGTTCTTCGTGAAAAGGAAAGAAGAAGCAGCGAATGCCAATAAGAAAAAAAAAAAAAAGAAGAAGAATCAATGAAGAGGGGGGAGGGGTTTCGATTGATGGGTTTTTTAAACCCCAGCCGATACGTGGCGGCGCTACAAGAATGTGGCGGCCGATACAGTTGTGAGCGGCAATATTTTTCATAAACTGTAGCGGTGTCCACCGCTATGCCCGATTGATGGATTTTTTTCATCCATGCGTATCGGCCGCTTTTTTCATCCATGCACGTCATCCATCGATAAAGCATCTCGATCTTTAACCCTACGCCTCTGTCACTGGTAAATCATTAAGGAATTGGGGGAATTCAGGCTGATGTCTCATCATAGGTGTCACAACCCGAATCACTCAACATAATTTTGTCTGCTTTGGCCCTATGAGCTGCACATGGCTTTGTTTTCGGGCCCCTTTAAGACCCAAAACGCATTATATTGAGCATAGACGGCGTCCATACATATAAGCACTGGCTCTGGACAGCCTCATGAGCAATGTGGGACCTTACATTTCCCCACCCTCAGAGGAGAGCCGTCCTCGGCTCTGATACCATAATGTCATAACCTGAATCACCGAGCATAATATTGTCCGCTTTGGCCCTATGAGCCGCATGGCTTTGTTTTCGAGCCCCTAAGACCCAAAACACGTTCTACTCATATAAGCCCAAGCTCTGGACAGCCTCATGAGCAAAGTGGGACCTTACAATAGGTCCATCTAATATTGTTCAAATAATCATAGGCAATGCAACAATTGCAAGCTAGCAAGTAGGAACATTGAAAAGGTTTATAACTATATATTTTGGTCCCCTTGCACCTGTCACACACTTAATTTTGATCTTTAAAGATTTTCCGAAGTCTTGGAAATGATATGAAGAAAATTATAAAATGTGCAAGACAATTGTGACATATTATTAACCATACACATGCATTGACAATATTTAGAAGTCAATCTCGATTAGAACTTCTAAAAGTTCCACAGACTCCATTTGCATCATATTCTGTTATGATGAAGTGACTCTTAGAAGTGATATGGGCTCTTAAATCTACTATTGTTCTCGACGACTGGAAAGAATTGACATAACATGGAAATTAAAAGAAAAGCAAGAAACAGCAGAAAATGTAAGGTGATGGATAACCGATTATAAGGATATTTTTTGGACATGTGCGGCAGAAGGTAAAAATTACCAAACCCATTTTCAAAATGATTAAATTTTTTTTTATCAAAATGGACCTTTGATGGCGGAGATATATGAAGGAATGGATAATATGCTTGGTGAAATAAAAGATAGTCTCATTGGTTATGATGATGATTTTAAGGAGATTTATGAGATCATAAAAGATATTGTAACAAAAAGGTGTGCCATGATGCATATTATGACCCCCCTCTATTTGCATTGTCCTAGATTTGCACTTACACCTCGATTTTATGATTCGTCCTATCTTGCTAAAGTAGCTCCTAGTGGTATAAAAAGACGACCCCCAAATCAAGATAAAGAGGTCAAAAAGGGAGTGATGGATGCATTTGGAAGACTGACTAAGTTAAGTATTTTCACTCTAAATGTTTACAGATATCTCATTTATTATGTTCTTAATATGTACATAATACATTCAATATATTATTTTGCAATTTGTTATTTCTACAAGATACTGAAGTTGAAGCTAAATTGAGGGCTCCATATGAAATATTTCATTCTAAAGACGGTGTTGTTGGACTTCATGCAGCAAGGTAGATGCAGTTCCATTCATCAACCTTGTGTTTTGTTTCCTGGGAATGATTGTATTCCAAACCATATCCACTACTTGGATTTTGGGTTCTGCAGATATCGATGAGGTTTCCGGGGAAAAAAAAAAATTGGAAAAAAAAGGCCCATACCGGCCCAGCATGGGCCAGCCTGAACCGGCCCGCCCACCATGCCTCAGGGCCTTGCTGGGACGATGCCCGCCCTGGCCGGGCATAGTTGGGCCCGTAAAAACGTGACCCAGTTTTCATCTCTAGTCTTGTGTTACATAGACAGAAAATGAGTACAGAAACAAATTCCATCAAAATTATGGGCTGAGCGACTAAAAAAAAAAAAAACAAAAAACACTGGATTGATGTTTGTTCTCGACTGGAAATCCAGATTCCCAATCAGACTTCCAGGTTATGTAGGTATTGCATTTAGACAGCTTGCTGGCAAAAGTTGACTTGGATCAGAACATTGATTACAAAGATCAATGGTGTTGATCGGAATCTGTCTAAAAAAACTGTCAACAGGAAAAAGGTGTAAAACACTGATCTGGGAATGCCAAAAGATTGCAGAAAAATCTTCAGAAATCCAGGAATCACATGAAATCTGGATCTTAAAGAAATGTACAGATCAGAGGAGAGGAGATTTCGACCGCCCTTTGTTGAATCTAGATAGAGAACTATATGATGAGGTCAGCAGCACACTATCTGTTGATGTCAACTATTGACAATGGAGTTGACTGCATGCAGAAATAATCTATATCTGTTGGAGTCAACTGAGATCTCTGTATCTCTTGCACAACAGTGGAGGAGCACCATGAAATAATCT
The DNA here is from genome assembly GCA_029852735.1 of Persea americana. Taxonomy (NCBI): domain Eukaryota; kingdom Viridiplantae; phylum Streptophyta; class Magnoliopsida; order Laurales; family Lauraceae; genus Persea; species Persea americana. The sequence continues at coordinate 29,407,773 of CM056819.1, forward strand.
CACAGGATCAAGAGATGCACTGATACCATGTGAAGGTGAGAACGATTGTGGGAATAATTGCTCTATCCTCTTTGAGGATCGACTACCACTTTATAATATTAGAGTTGCCAGATCTAGGCAATAATTTAAGACTAGCATAATAACCTGTTCTCAGCACACAGGTATGGCCAGCACTTATGCATTAAAAAATATCCTTAAATCGTAGAAAGAAAACAAAAGAATAAAAGGTTATCATGAAAGTACCTTTTTACGTAATCTAAGAGCTAATGGCATAAAAAGGAAAGAGGAGTTGGAGAAGAAAAGGGAATGATGGAGTTTTGGATAGAAAGGGAGGTATTGCATAAAAGAAAAAATCAAACTTTCAAAAGTGGAAAAGTGGGGAGTAGAAGTGAGTGGTGGTTTCAAAGGTAGTTTGTATGAGATAATGTGGAGAAAACTAAAAAAAAATTTAAAAAGAGTAACTAACTGTCAAAATCATAACCGACAGTCAAAATTAAAGCCAAAACCCTTCGGCTTTAATATATTATAATTACATGATATACTAATAAGGTAAAACAGTGAAGATAAGCAGTAATAATACAGGGAAAATTGTAATATCCCGTATCACGTGGGGAATTGGGATGGGAAACAATTAGTAGAAGGGCCCAGGCGGGACCCTTAGACCTTGGCTGTTTTTAAATTAGTTGTTTTAAATCCTTAATGGATTAGAAGAGGCCACGTGAGTTAGCCTTAGGATGAGAGAAGACTTATACATCAACTCAACTTACTGGCTTGTGTGAGATGTATTTGAACAGAACTCTAAGTACTGTTTGTGAAGGACTCTACCTTCACCCATTGTCCATGTATATAAGCAAACCACCGACCCTAGTAGTGGTATTCAACCTTCTCCTTCTTTTCCTTTGAGAGAAAATCTGAGAGAGGGTCTTGTTGTCTGGAATTCAAGGGAGGGACGATTAGCAAATGTCCTAGTCGCGCCCTCACATCGTGAACGCAATGGTCGTCTATCGAAGGTGAGTGGATCTTCCTAGATATATGTGATGATCAGATGATTGATACTATGATTTGCCTCAACTGTTTTTCAATGCTACTGTGTTTAGTGATTTTTCTGTAATCATGGATTTGGTGTAAGTGCAATTTAAACCATGGAAACTATGTAAGTGCTGATTGGTAGAAGCATATATTTCTAACGGAGTTATCCATTCATGTATTCCTTAAGATTTTTTACTGCCAGAACAGGATTTATGAAAATCCAGAACCCAGTCGTCATTGGGAGGAAGGGACGACTGAGAATTGTGGGGCCCCATGGGCCACCTGATCTCAAATCAGATCTGGTAGGATGATGGAGGACTACTGGTCGACCATGGTGGGGCAGGGCTAGGATGGAGTGGGACCCATCTGACCACTAACTTTGTACAATGATGTCTGGGAGGCGTCTTGAAGCAAATATTGGAACTTAAGGTCGATATCTGTTGTGGGACCCATCCGAGAATTTGATCTAAGATCAAGACCCTAGATCTTGTAGGGGGCCCACAGTCAACCCTAGTGAGAGTGTATTCATGGGAAGTGGGTTCCATCTGATCAACTATCTAACAGCCCTAAGAATCTCAGGCGTGACTTATTGTAGAAGTTACCAGGAATCTGTTTTGGGTTGGTGGGGACCAGGGAATGGTCTGGTGATGAATCAGATCCATTGGCATGAGAGTTTAGCCTTGGGCGACCAAGGACATCAGGTCTGATCTTGGATTGATCCAGTGGGACCCATGGATTTTACATTAAAGTATTTCAGTCGTGATTCACTTCTTTTCCTAGTTTCTGTGTATGTAAATTTGGCTGGATGGAATCTATAAAACAGGGAAAGCCCCTGGACTTGGTATGTAACTACCAAATAACCTTTCCACTCATATTAAGGTTTTATGTGGTAAATGATAAATTGTACGGACTATTTTGGAATATTGTGTAATATTCCCTTCAGGTAATCTCGTTGTAGGTGGGCCAGAGCAGAATGACGTTCAGCCCGTAGACTTCGGCATGCGTAGCTGAAGAGAGAGAGGGTGGGAAAATTCAAATAGTTGATAGAGGGATTAGCCATTGTTTAGGAAATTTTATTCAATGTTTTAGGATATCATTGATTTGAGTCAGAACATGGGAATTTTACTTATTCAGTGATTATTGATATTATTTGATTTTTATAAGTTAATTGAAATTATAGTTTGATCTAAATGCCTAATCCCTTGTGGAAGTTATTGGATGAATGTGTGGTGAATGTTGCCAAATAATCACGATCCAGAATCCGACAGGGCCCTGGAATTTGGGTCATGACAAAAATACAACTAATAGACATATGCATATAACTCAGTCAAATCATGATCAAACTATGTGGGTCCCATTATGGGCCACTTGGTCTGCTTGTTTTCTACACTCACTACCAAACTTGCCCCAAATAGGAGTGGGTCGGAGCGGGTCCACATTAAACCCAACTAATTGCCATCCCAATCTAGCACTAGTTTAATTGTTATAAGTCTAACACCCAATCTCATTACCCATGCAATCTCTTCTTTCGAATCCTTATCTACTTCTATTCCTACTTGGCTACTTCTATTCCTACTCTATTTCTGGCCTTGTTTTTTTCTATGTAGTAAAATTCATAACCATTAGTAAGCTCCTTAGCTTTATCCCATTTCCATTAATTTTCAAGATGATTAATAAAATGAGTAGTAACCATTAAAAAAAGGAAACAAAAAGGAATAATCTTTTCAATGGTCTATATCTTCCTTCTTCCAAAACTCTCTTGGTATGTGTGTGCATGTGTATAATGCACACATATATACATTTTCCCTCCATTTTCTCATCTATATATAAATCTCCTTTATAGATCTCAGGTACTTTCATATATTCTTTCATCCTAAATTCTCTCGCTGACTCTCTGGCTTCCTTTATTAGCTGCTTTTTTTCTTCCATTATGTGCCAAATTCAGGATCAGAATTCTGTCTTATGTGTCTCTGGCCGTTACTGCCAAAGAAATCATTATCTTGTAGCCTAGTTGGATTCTTAAAAGACCAACATCAATGGGCAGAGACAAGCAGAAAATGGCTAGACAAATGCTGGGAAAAGATGCCAGATAAGGTTCGAATGTTGGATGATCAAGTTGTGTGCATGAAGTTTCTGACAGAGGAGGATGTATAAGAGACCCTAGAAAATACAGCCTGTAAAGAAGGCCCATCCCCTTTTTACTATCTGGAAAGATGGATGGAGTGTATGGGATCCTCCCAAACCACACCACCACAACCCCCCCACCACAACCCCCACCGCCCCCCCCCCCGCCCCCCGGGGTCCTTGTTGGATTAAGGTTAAAGGTGTGCCCATCCTGTTTGGCACGAGGATGTTTTTAAGCTGCTGGGAGAAAGCCTTGGACAGATCGTGGAGGTTGACAAGAATACAGTTCAGCAGGAGCATTTGAAAGAAGGATAAAGATTCTTCTGGATGGGGCAATCTCAATCCCTACCTCGCTGCCAATCTGGGTGGAGGAGATTAAATTTGTTGTGCAGGTGGAAATGGATCAGGAAAATGAAGACATCCAAGATGGGAGGGAGTAGTATATGAAATCACTCGTACAAGGAGCAAGAGGACACTGTTGTTGCAGAGGTTCGAAGGAGATGAAAGAGGACCTTGGGAAGGAAGAAGATGATGACGTCAGAGGACAATTTTTTAATTTTGAAAAGCCCGCTTGAAAAGGGGTATGGGAGGCGAAGATGGATCGTTGTGGAGCTAAGTCTGTTGGACTCAAAACTGAGAATAGAAGAACCAAAGAGAGCCCAGTCTGCTTAATGGGCCAAGACAGGAATAATGGACCAAACGAATATAAAGGAAGGGTGTTGGGCTCAAGTAAGAACCCTTTATTGAGGCTAGGGCTTTTTTCGGGAGAGACTTCACAAGAGGAAAATCGAGGAGGGGAAAAAGGAGGAGAGGAGTCGACAAGCTCCCCGATCTCATCCAGGGAAGACGAGATGAGGAAGGTAGAGGAGGATTCGGAGGAAGATATGAACAGCGACAGGGATAGCACTGGTGCGGGAGGGAGAGTGGTTTTGGAAAAAGAGGAGGGGCTAGACTTCGTCGATAGAAGTGAAGAAGTGTTCGATTGAGCAAGATGAAGACCTAAGGGACGAACTTTCGCATCAGCAACCAACTGGGAAGGGTCTGAATGGTTTGAAGATGAACAGAACATTACAGGAGCTGAAGCCGGGAGAGGAGAGACCTGAGAAGGGGCCTGAAGGAGAATATATGCCAGAAAATGGGGACATCCAAATTAACGAAAGGTCAGTGCAAGTCATAGAGGGCGAAAGATGTTTTGTAACCCCGAAGGAGGACTCAACTGGGTGGATCTCTGGTTCAAGAAGAAAGTGCGCAGGATCTGAGCCAGTTAAACAATGACCTTATATTTCCACAGCAACCCAGAAGCAATCCACAGCAACGCAGAAGCACGGATGGGCTAACGACATATCTCCAAAGCATTTCAGAAGAATAGACAGGGTCAGAAGAATAGACAGGGTGGGTCCTGAAGACTACATCAGAGAAGGGAGAGGCTACGAACTTGGTAAGGAAAGAGGTAGGTCCGAAAGGGATGGCTCTGGAAAGGCACACACAGAAAGAAATTAACGAAAATTTGGGTATTGAGAACGGACAAGAGGCAGATCAGAATACGCAATGGTTGCATCAGAAAATAATTCAATGCGGAAAGGCTATCGGTGTTTCAGTGGATGAAAACAGGGGGGGAAGGGCAGCTATGGTAGAGTTTGCACAAAGAAGGGAGCAGCAGAACAGAGAAGAATTAAGAAAGGAAAAGGCAAAAGGAAAAGGGGAGAGGGAGCTTAATAGCCTGAGCTGTTCTATTAATTATGAGAGGAACAAGAATCAGCAAATGGAGAAATCTAATCCAGGGAAGGGAGGCAGGGAAACTCAGGGGGATTGTTCAAGTTCGAAATAAAGATTATTTCATGGAATGTAAGGGGATTGGCGGGAGCTCTTCACAGAATGGTGGTTAAGGAGATGATTAGAAGACAAAAGGTGCAGATCACTTTGATACAGGAGACCAAGCTCAAAGAGGTAAATGAAAAAATTGTGAAAGACATTTGGGGCATAGGATGGGTGGCTGTCGAATCAGTGGGATCATGAGGGGGTATTATGATATTGTGGGACTCTAGATCAGTCAAGATTTTGAAGAGTTGGAGAGATGTTTTTTCTGTTTCAGTGGCAGTTGAGGATCTGTCCAACAAATCAAAATGGCTGATAACTTCTGTCTATGACCCGAATGACAGCCAAAGAAGAAAAGAAATGTGGAATGAGTCGGAAGAGATAAGAGGAAGATGGGATGGCGCATGGTGTATTGGAGGAGATTGGAACATAGTCAGATTTCCTAGTGAAAAATCACGTGCAGGCAGCACTACAGAAGACATGAAATCCGTTTCAGATTGGATAAATTCGCAAGCACTCGTGGACCTGCCTTTGAAAGGAGCTTCCTTCACCTGGTCTAATCACCAGAGCTCACCAACTTTATCAAGGTTGGATAGGTTTTTGGTATCAAACGAGTGGTTGGATTTATACCCAGAGGTATGCCAATTAGCCCTTCCAAAGGTTGCTTCTGATTATTGTCCTATTATGCTTGACTCTAATCTGGATAGATGGGGACCAACTCCATTTCGGTTTGAGTTAATGTGGTTGGAGGAAAAAAACTTTACGGAAAAGATAAGGGGTTGGTGGAGGGAAATGAAGATTGAGGGCTGGGCAGGATATAGGTTGATTACTAAGCTGAAGTTACTGAAGCTGAAAATCAAAGAATGGGCTACACCCAATTTTGTTGAGGTGGGAGTGCAGAAGGCATACCTATTAGAAGAGGTTCAAAAATGGATAGGAAGGAGGAAGCTGGACAACTTTGGAGGAAGAAGTAACAAGAATAAATCTTAAAGAAGAATTTCAAAGAAAGGTGAGGGAGGAAGAGATCACATGTAGACAAAGATCAAGATGTAAGTGGTTGAAAGACGGGGATAAGAACACTAAGTTCTTTCACAAGATAGCCTCTTCAAGAAAGAGGATAAATAGAATAGTTTCATTGATGGATGGAGATAGAAGGTTGGAAGGTAAGGAGGAAATTATTAAGCATATTGAGGATTACTTTGTTTCCCTTTACTCTAAGGATGTGTGGGAAAGACCTTCCTTGGATAACTTGGAGTTTGCAGAAATAAGAGATGAGAAGGCTAAATGGCTAGAAAAAAAATTTGATGACGAGGAGGTTAGTCAGGCAGTCTTCTCTTGCGAGGGGGACAAAGCTCCTGGTCCCGACGGTTTCCCTATTGCTGTCTTTCAAAGATTTTGGGACCTTCCGAAAGACGACATACTTGAATTCTTGGAGGAATTTCACAAGAAGGGAAGTTAACAAAGGGCATGGGAGCCTCCTTAGTTCTCATTCCGAAGAAGGAAGGGGAAATTGGTATAAAAGAATTTAGGCCCATCAGCTTGATTGGAAGCGTTTACAAGATCCTAGCTAAGGTGTTGGCAGCGAGGCTTCAAAAGATATTGACAAGTATTATATCAAAAGAGCCTTCATTAAAGGAAGACAAATCTTGGATGGAGTCCTAATAGCAAACAAGTGTATACATTCAAAGGAGAAGGAAAGAATACCAGGTTTGAAATGCAAGCTTGATTTAGAAAAGGCATATGATAGAGTGGACTGGTGTTTCCTGCAATACCTTTTACAGAGGATGAAGTTTGGTGGAAAATGGAGGAAATGGATCAAGGAATGTGTATCTTCAGCATCGTTCTCTATCATGATCAATGGCACCCCAAAAGGCTTCTTTCAAGCTCAAAGAGGGCTGAGGCAGGGAGATCAACCGTCACCTTTCCTATTTGTAATTGTAGCGGATGCATTGAGCAGGATGGTAAAGACCACAGAGAATCGAGGATTAATAACGGGTTTCAAAGTGGGTGATACAACTCCACCAGTATCCCTATTACAATTTGCTGATGATTCACTCATCTTCTGTGCCGTGTCCGAGGACCAAGTTAGAAATGTGAAAGCCATCCTAACCTGTTTTGAAGCCGTGTCGGGCTTAAAGATTAACTTCTTCAAAAGTGAGATGATAGGTATAAGAGTTGAGAACTCAGTGACACGTCAGCTAGCAGGTGTTCTTGGCTGCAAAGTGGGATCGTTTTCAGTTAAGTACTTGGGCCTTCCCCTTTGTGTGGAGCGGCGAAGAAATCGGTGTGGGATCCGGTGGTTGAAAGGATGCAAAAGAAACTATCTATTTGGAAAGCTACACACCTATCTATGGGCGGTAGAATAACTCTTATAAAAGAAATGATGACAAATCTCCCAGTTTATTATATGTCACTTTTAAAATGCCCAATATCAGTGATAAATGTGATAGAGAAGTTGCAAAGGGATTTACTGTGGCAAGGGAGGTGTGAGGAAAGAAAGTTTCATCTAGTGGACTGGTCCTCGATCTACTCATCCAAGTCGGAAGGAGGTTTGGGTATCAAATCAATGAGAGACATGAATGAAGCCCTGCTAGGGAAATGGCTATGGAGGCTGGGGGATAAGTCAAAAGGCCAATGAAGGAAGGTGTTGATGGCCAAATACAGCAACCAAAGGGATGGATGGGAGGCTAAAGATAACACGTCTAAATTCTCACCGATGTGGAAAGGCATAATATCTATTAAGGAGAAATTTGCGCAAAATATTAAGTACCAGGTTCGCTCGGGAGAGAAGATTCTCTTTTGGAAAGATATATGGATAGGGGAGTGGCCGCTAGAAAAGAAATTCCCAGATCTGTTTAAATGTGCTCTAGAGAAAGAAGCAAAGGTTAAATGCTATTCTGAAAAAGGTAACAATGGGGAGGTGATATGGTGCCCCATCTTCAAGAGAAATCTGAGGGACATTGAGGAAAGGCAGTTTCTATCCCTTATAAATCTTCGTAGGGAGATGAATATTCCTGAAGAGGGGGGAGGATGATAGGATCTGGAAAGCCTCGAAAGATGGTTCATTCTCCGTCTCATCATTTTATTCGGCCATCGCCAAAAGGACAGGGAGGAGATCACAGACAACAAATGTTTGGGAGTTAAAGGCACCGCCAAGAATTGTGGTTTAGTTCTCCGAAGCCGAATCCTCACTATGGATAACCTTAAACGGAGAGGGAAGATACTGGTCAATGCTTGTCCTATGTGTTTGGAAGAGGAGTAAACAATAGATCATCTCCTCTTAAGGTGTAACAGTGCCGTGAAGATTTGGAATACTGTAATCAATTGGTTTTGTTGTAGTTTGGTCTTCCCAAAGAATATACAAGATCTGTTTATGGCTTGGAAATCTCCATTACGGTCACATCAAGGGAAGCAAATGTGGAATCTTTCTATTCTTGTAGTGATTTGGCATATATGGAAGGAAAGAAATGCTAGATGTTCTGAACGAGTGGCAACTAATGGATAATCGATTTGTGGAAAAATTAAATTTTCTATGGCTCAATGGGTGCTATCCCATGTTCAGAGACTATTCTGTAGACCAAATCATGTTCAATTGGAAGGATGTGGCTGTCATGTAGTCAAGCTTTAGGGAGGCTTGTTGTAATTAAGAGACTTTCTCTCTAATTAGTGCATCTAGGAGGGTCCATGTAGCTCAATCCCTGCTTCCTGGGGTTTTGGGTGTTGTTGTTCCTCCTCTTCGCTACAAGTCTCCAGTACTGGTTGCTCTTTTAATGAAATTAACCATTCAAAAAAAAAAAAAAAAATATCCAAGATTGCTCAGAATTATATTTTGCATCTCCATCAAAGTCGTTTATTCAATTTAGTTAAGTGATTGTAGTTATTGTTTGTTGCTCAAGCCAAAAAATCGGAGTTGCTGATGAAGGATTCAAGATACCATAATTATCCCCGGATCGATGGGATGAGGCTAAGATGATTCTGCTGATGAAGATGTGAGCATATAGAGACAGATGTAAAATAGGCTAAAAAGAAAAAAAGAAAAAAACTGTATTAAAAAATAATTGAAATAAGATGCAGCAAATTAGCAAAAGCAAACATAATGCAGTGAAAAATTCCAACAACAATTTTGCTGAATAAAATTTTTATTTGAAAAAGAACATGAGAATGTACACACCTCTAAACCAATGCACTTTAAATGAAAAGCGGATGGACAGTAATCACATAGTACCAAGTCACCACCATAGTGACAGATGGAACATATGCCATCACTCTCATAACAAGAGTAATCGCCCTTCACCCGTTGATCCGTTTCCGGTCTCAAGCCTTTGAATGTGCTACTACATTCCACTATCTGCAATTGGCATTGCAACAATGACCTTCCATCTTCTAAGAAAATATTGGCAGCCGGTCGACGATTGGTGCTGCCAGCATGGGCCTCAAACCCAGAAAGACTGTACACTTTCTTGCAACACCAGCATCTGATTCCCTGACGAGTTATCTTCCCTTCTGCCATAACATAGTGGTCTTTTTGATGCCTGTATGACACCTTTTGCCTAGGCAATACCACATCATTATCTATCAGCCAAGATAGAACAGTTCGAATAGTTGGCTGGCTAGAAGATAATGCCACAACATGCGGCTCTCTGTTGCTTGACCGAAGTACACGCCTTGAGAAGCCACTATTAGCTTTAGCACATCTAGCAGCTACAGGAAAAGAATCCTTTCTCCTTTTGAGCTTCTGAGCAGGATAGAGATCCCCAGAATGTCTCCGTTTTTTATCACCGAAAGCAACAATATCTAATCCATCTTGTCCAGCATTTTTAACTATCTTGGAATGTGATGGAGAACACGCATTTCTATCATTATGAAGTAGTTCGGATGGATGAGAAAATAAGCACAGGTCTCTCTTCCTCCGCTGTGTTCTACTTCCCTTCAATTGTAGTGTTCCAGACACAAGGCCACTTGACCACAATGAACTAGAAGACCAAGTAGAACCAAATCCAAACTGCCTGGGTGACAGCTGTTGGCATCCGTCAGACTCAGTAGATGTTGCAGAGTCAATGATATCCTTGGATCCCATGCTGATTGGTGGATCTTTGACTTGCTTTCTAGCAATGTCATCTGCATCCCAGGCCTTCCAAGCTTGATGAAGTGAATGGTAGACCTTACCACCAGGCGACGTATAATACGATTCACGCTTCACTTTGTTCTTCTGTAGTTTGTTCTGCTTTAGTTTCAGTTCATAACGGATACCCCAACCATCAGCCAAAAGTTGAATCTTTACCCTTGTCCTAAGTTTGGGATTTTTCCTCAATGCTAAACCAACTGAGCCATCTTTGTTCTTCTCTATTCCAAGCTTCAAATAATCTTTTGCTGCCTGAGGGCAGTGATCTGGTCTGACATAAACACGATCTGAAAGAGGAAATACAGGAAGTACCTGTTTGGTGACATTCGCCACCTGATTTTCAGAGCAGGAAGGAGAACAGTTCCCTTCAGCATCAACGTGTTCTCGGGCAACAGAGATTGGTTTAGGACGAATAGATTCCACTGATGGTGCATCACTTTTACAAGCTGACTTCTTGTCTACACCTGTGCACTCCTTCATTGTACGCTGACACTTCTTATCGTTTTGTGTCATATGCATACAGGCCTGAAGGAGAGACATAAAGGATTTGTTATTAGGTGAAACATAGCGGGTTCTACTTCTCTTCTTCGCATCATGCCTAAAGTCAATCTTCCAACCCATAAACAAAAGGTGCATCTTCGCTTTCTTAGCAATATGATGGTGATAATCGCTATTCTTTGAATTCTCTTGCTCAACATATTTGCAGTACTCAGTTGGCGCTAAAGGAAAGTACTTAGCCTTAAGAAGAGAGGTCTGCTGCAAGGGTTTCCAAGAATCACCTGTGCTTGGAGCATGATGAACCTTACTGTTCCCATGTGCAGGATTGCCGATGGAATCAGTAATTTGGTCATCACAAACTACATTGTTGTTATCCTCAACACATCCTTGTTCATTTCTTCGACTCCTAACCTTTCCTTTTCGTCCCTTCGAATCTATGCCCTCAGGAAGGGAAAAAAGGGTATTTCCATTTGGTGAAACATAACGAATTTTCAGTTTTAAAGGGTCTTTGCCATCTCCACTCTCATTATCCCAACCCAAAGACAAAAGATCTGCATTCACCTTTAAAATGTTGCCTTTACCGCACCGCTTCTTACTTGGAACAGCACATGAACAATGTTTCCTTATTGCTCGACGATCAGCACCTGGAAGCAAATCTTTCCCTGGGGGGTTCTGTGATTGCTCCTTTCCTGAAGCTACATGAGGCTCACCTTCCCAGAATGCAGGTTTGAAATTGGGTTCACCAACTTGGTCAACACAAATAACATCAATTTTGCCCCCATCATCTTGAACAATAGCTTCTAAATCTTCATCTTCTCCTCCAATGGAATGAACAGTACCAGCACCTTCTCCAGAAGAGGAGTTCCCAATGCACTCAGACAAAAATTGATCCTGAAACATGGATTCTGTTCGGATATCAGAAATTGTAATCTCATTATGAGGATGATAGGGCAATGCAAGAGTGGAAAGTACGTCACATTGTGCGTCATTAGCAACAACAGGCATTTCAGTGGCTAAGAAAGCATCATCTGAGTGAAAATCAAAACCCTCTAAATCAAGATTCTTGGCCAGTTCAAGAGAGGCTGAATCTAGATCATAAGGTAAAGAAGGTTGATGACATGTGGAAGCCCCTTCTATGCAGTGCGAATCAGTACCTTTATGAAACTCATTAGTCAGGTCACCATTTGCCATCGCAAAAGTAGCATTTCTTCCACTAAACTTCACCACAGAATCGGTAACATCATAGCCCAGATTAAAACACGAGGATAATGAAACTTTGCTACGTGTAGACATTCCCTCATAACATCTATATTCATGAGTTCTGCTGCCACCGTCCTCCAGTATAGCATCCAGAGCAAGTACAGGAATACCGGCACTCAAATCAGAGGGAAAAGTGTGAATAGGTTGGATAACCTGGTTGTCTTGATGAACAGATTGATATGAGCTCTGGAATGCAAATTTTGACTTACTAATATTATATGTTTTACTCAACTGGATGTTGCCGCCCTGTGCATCTTCTACACTTACAGAGCCTGCGATAGGAACAGCTTTCCCACCACATGCAGCATACACATTCTCCTGAACAGCCTCAAACACCAACTTATCCCACAAATCCCATTCTCCATGCATCCACAATAAATCATCATGCCTGAAATATTCAGAACACCTCACATCATACCAAATCTGCCTGACTGAAACAGGCAACGATCCCTCATATTTTTCAAGCAACTTAATAAACAACCAGTCACCGCGGAGTCTCCAATCTCCCAAAACCTCATCCCAATCCTGGGTAACTCGCAACTTGTTGACATTAATCCTATCCCGATCACCTTGATCAGGGAAAAACACCAATCTCTCATTTGAACCTTCTTCACGGTCGAAAATTATGCCTTCCCACCACGCTTCATCGACTAAGGCATCAACACAAAGTCCATAAGTAAATGTGGATTCTTGGGGATTGGAATGGGGAGGAAAAGGTCTTATGTGACCGCGGTAGCTCTTACTAGTTCGACAAGGAACAACTTTACCTTCAACATCAGGTGAAACAAAAATTTGTTCCATAAGCTTTGAAGAGCCATCATTGTCCATAATATTGGTGTACTGAACAAGACGGATTGATTTTTTGCATTCAAGGACAACTCCAGGATGCCATGACCCTTTGAGTCCTTCGTCAAAATATCGGACCTACAACATATAAGAACTCGTAAGAATCTTGTTATAAATATTTAAAAAAACAAACTGAAAAAGGAATCTCTATCTGCAGGTCGGATACTGCAAGGAGATTGTGATTCATGAACAAGACAAATCATAAACGACTTCACAATTAATGTTTTAGAACACTAAGGCACAAGGAAAAGTGTTCCAATTGCTTTAAACATTAGACTTAAGCCTCAAAAGCATGCTTTTTTTAACAAACAAATAATTACATAGAATGCAAAAATGTTAATATAAAAAGAAAACAGTCAAAGTTCCATTGTTTTGAGCTAACTAGGGTGGACTAAATACGTTGAATGTAAATATGTTAATATAAAAAGAAAACAGTCAAAGTTCCATTGTTTTGAGCTAACTAGGGTGGACTAAATCCTAGATTCCTAGTTACATTAGCTTAAATTAAAAAATCCTCTAAATTCTTAAAATAACCAACCCACCCTCCTTTTTTCTTAAAAACAAGAAGTTATTATGGGATGTACATGTATGAGGTGACACCGAAGCCCATGCTTCCTCTGGCATGTACACCTCAAATATGCATGTGATGAGACATAAGAAGCAAATGCAAGCCATTGTGCAGGGTTACCCAAGAGATATCTAATGATGCACTTGACAAGCCACACATTAGACATCAGAGCCACAGGGTCTTTTTTAGGATGCCTTGCCCCAAGACAAGGCTTGAGGCCTAAGCTCATCCACACGCTTCTTAAAGCAATGCAACCAGCACAAAAACAAAATATTTGAAAGTGATGAAATGAAAATCCAAAAATTAAAATAACATTTTTGCTGGCCAGTGACAAGAAAAACACCACCGTAAAAGAAACCCAAAACACAAAAGAAAAGGGAGAGGGGATGGGGCAGGGAGGAAGGACAAACAAGAGAACATTTGAGAATACATCATCAAAAAACCAAGATCAAAGATCAAAGGTCAAGATGAAGTTCAAAGCAATGCCCTCAATACACAACGAAGCCACACAAGCACCTACGACACATATAAATCCCAAACTCTTCAAATTAGCTTGACTCATGAGGGTAACCTACCAAAGAGTTCATAATGACAAGGGTTGTCAATCAGTCCTCCTATAAGGCTACCCGGCCCAGCCTTGAACTCAAAAAGCCCACAAAATAAGGCTTTTTGGTTTTCTTAAAAAGCCTGAGGGTCAGACTCGGACAGAATTTTTGCAGTCCTCCAACTAGAGGGCCAGGCTTGGATGTACTAGGCTCAGCCTGGCCCTCTTGTCAATCAGTCCTCCTATAAGGGTACCCGGCCCAGCCTTGAACTCAAAAGGCCCACAAAATAAGGCTTTTCTGTTTTCTTAAAAAGCCCGAGGGTCAGGCTTGGACAAGATTTTTGCAGTCCCTCTAGGCCAGGCTTGGATATACTAGGCTCAGCCTGGCCCACTTATTTTCTTATTTATGTATGTGGATTTATTTAAGCATATATGTGCGTTTATTTGAGCATGATTCTTATGCGATTCTCATGCTGATTTTTTTATATGATTCTTATGTGACTTTTATGTAAGCCGTCCATGATTCTTAATGTGATTCTTTTTGCAAAGGCTTATCTACATACAGTAGTTGTATATGTGGATTTATTTGAGCATATACATGGGTTTATTTGAGAATGATTCTTATGTAGGTCTTAATAGCAAAGGATCACTACTCTTTAGTTATTGGTTCTTAATGTTTAGTCTCATATTCAGATTCAACTCCAATGGCCCACCCCTTAGATGGGCCACAACCTAGAGAACAAAGAGCTACAAAATTCCAGTGGCATGCTATAGAGGAAATTATAAGACGGTTTTTCTTTTTTCCTTTGCTTTATATAGGATCCATTTGTTTATTCGGTATCCAATTGATGAGTTCAATCCAAAAATCCCAGTGGCAGTGTAGAAAAAATTAAAAAAATATTTTCTTGTCTTCAGGCCTTGGGCCCAGCCCTGGCCCATAAAAGCCTGATAAGGGCCTAGGCTGTACAGGTTCTCCAAGGGCTTTGGCCCGCCCACACCCAGCCCGCATATGTTGAGGGTAGGGCTCAGACAACCCCAGTCAGGCCCTTTGACAGCCCTAAGTAATGACAAATGAAGCTCAACAAAAGCTAATTAGAAGCACTCCTAAGCAATAAATTGAAGACAGTGAAAGGAATTCGAAATCAGAGACAATATAAGGAAGTAGATGCACCCACCTTGGAGAATCTTTTAAAGCACAATTTAGATGAAAAGCCATCTCCGTAGGCTCTAGGCAAAGCTTAGATAAAGCATTGAAACCAGAAGAAGATTTCCATTCAAACTAGAAGAAGATTTCCAAAGTCGTGAATGCAAGGAAAAAACCCACAATAAACACTATCACAAGGTTTCCTAGGTAAAATGAGTTTATATTGTGTCCCCAGCTGTACCCGGTTAGGGACATGGGTGTGTGAGTGAGAGCGCGTGAGTTCGAATCCCCTTTGTAACTCAAATATGTGTGTGTGTAAACATTTCTCACAGTTTTCTCTTTTCTGAAGTTTTAGGCAGTTCTCACAATTTTGAACAAAGCAGATTCAGACCTAAGAGGTAGAAAAACCATCTTTTTGCCCTTACATAAGCACTGGAAACACATTTCGGCACAGAAAGTCACACCAAAGAGTGGAAACTGAGACCACAGGTACTGAAGTCCTAAGTTTTCATTTTCAGCATAAACAACTGCAGAAATAAATATATAAATAGCGCGCGGAATGAAGCCTTATGTTTTCATTTGCAACATAAACAACTGCATAAATAAGTAAACAAATAACACGCACAAGTCAAAAACAGGAGAAGCCAACAAACAAAACAGCAAACGATTAAACAAGGGGAGCCAAAAAACTTTTTAAAAAAGGAGAAGAGATGGAGGAAGAAAAACAAAGGAGCTGGTTTTCTTCTTCCTTGTTCTTCTCCTTCTCTCTGTTGCTAAAGGAAAAGAAGCTAACATCCCACACAATCCATCATCCAAAAAGAAGGAAAATGGTAAAAGGACCCTTATCAGGACTCTGTAAACAAAGAAAACCCACATGCAGAACAATGCCACCCAATTACATCTCCAATCAAAACAAGAACAAAAACAAAAAGAATAGCACCAATAAGAACAGAATCAATCAACCGCTAAAAACAAACTCCAAGAATAAAATTTAAAAAAAAAAAAAAAAAAAAAACCCAGAGTCGGGACAAAGAGGAAGGAAGACAAAAAAAAAAAAAAAAAGGGAAGCAAACCCAGAAGGAAAAAGAAACTGAGTAACAAAACCCAAAACCCTAAATCACAGAAAACCCATCAAAAAACCCCTCTCCTAAGCACAAAAAGTACAAAAAAATAACGAAACAAAAGAAATGCCTGATGAATGTAAGCCAGGAACTTCACCCACTAAAAAACCCAACAAAACCCAGAAAACAAAACAGAATTATTTCCACCATCAGACACAAAAGAAAAAAAAAGGCAAAAAGGGAGACAACCCATGAAAAGATATCACCTGAAAAAGGAAAAAAAATAACCAAAAGATTGAGAAACACTCAAGAAACTTCACCCACTTAAAACTCCAACAAAACCCCAAAAAGAACAAAAAAACAAATGGCAGATAGAGAATCTTTCCAACAACAACAACAGATCATCAAACAGCAAAAAGGAAGAAAACCCATGAAAACTTATCTATAGAAAAACGAGAATGAAGCAATAGATTAAGAAGAACCCATTGAAGATTGGAACAAACAATACCTCGACATTCGTTCCAACAGGGAGCTTAGCTCCGTCGGTAGCTCCTCTCTTTCTCTTCCTGCGTCCAGCCATGAAGAGAGGAGAGAGGCCAAATGGGTATAGATTGTCAGTTTTCAAGAGAGGAAGATTGCAATATGAGTCCTTATAAGTAGTGCGTCCAATACATCCAAACATTTGTATTCGAATTGTTATTAATGTGATTATTCGGAGGAATTTGATTTCATCGATTGAATGGGCTTTCGTATCTTTTCCCAATCAAATCTCCTGGAAAGCATCTTTCCTAACAAAACTTTCCAGGGAAACTCAAAAGCCACACCCATCTGTTGGGGAGTGAGAGAGAGGGAGGCAGTTTCTAGGGGCAAACGTTTCAACTACGTACAAACAAAATAAGTAATAGGGAATGTTTGTTGGTGGGGTGAATGGTCCCCACTTGGATACCTCGGGGGATTCAGAGTGGGACATCTCCAGGAATAAAAAGTGCATAATTGTTGCAACTTTTCAGATGGTAAGAAGTGGGGGAAAATCACTGTCTTCTTATTAAATCCTTGATATGAGAATCCAATGAACGTAGAATGGATTCGGCTCTCCAAAATGCAAGGGAGGAATGCCGGCAGCCTAGGAAGTTTCAAAATTCCTATCAATACTTTTAAATTTTGTTAGTAGGAGGCAGTTGAAAATTCCAATATTTATAGATGCCAGATTCTTTGGCATTTGGAAAACCCAACTTTCCTGTGAGCATAAGTAATGATCTCGGATTTTGATTTCTAGCGACGACAAAGAGCAAGAAGGTGTGTTTCTTCTTTGTGTATGCTCCTGGATCATTTCTATTCATTTTTTCCTATAATTAGGAATACAAATTGAAAAAGAAAAAGTATAATATATATCTAAACATATAACCTTTTTTTTAGTTTTCTTCCAATAACTAAATAATAATATTTAATTAAATTTATTTCAATATTTAGAAATAAGAGGATTGAAAATGCCAACACTATTATCAATGTAACATGGAAGTTCAGCTTAAGTTGGTAGGTCATAATAATAAAGTTAGCGATTTTGTATAGTCTTTGGGGTACGTTGGCAGAAATACCAAAAAAAAAACCTAATTAACAAATGAACGTGTACATCAAAGAAAGGAAATGTATTCCTGAAGGATACTCCACGAATACAGGAAAATAATAGAAAAACATATTGTGTAATTTTTTTTAATTTTATCAAATTTAATAAATCTTGGTAGGTGGAATGAACTTGATTTCATGACATCAACTTGGTTAATCTGCATCATATTCCATATTATTGTAAATATCTATCGGCCAAGTGTTATCTGTACGTTTTTTCAAATACTATCATATTTATACCCATTGGAATCTACACATATTTTGAAAGTTGGGCCCTGATAAATATACAAGTTACATATGTACGAATTCCAAGTATTTTCAAATTGATTATATCAATCACTAAGCATATCCATGTGTAGTAAGATATTTTTACCCTGTTTTATCAAACATTACTTTTCTATATCCGGTTTACTTTTCTATATACAAGGTATAGGTGTTTATTATAAAATACTAATAAACAAATATCTTCCTTTCTTATCTTTAATTAAGAATGGAACATCAAAAAGATATGAATCCTTGCAAAATTGCAAGGCAACGTCGCACTCAACTGTTACGGATGAAAAGACTACGTCAAAATAAAACTAGAACAACATCTACAGGTGAAAATATATTCAATATATATAATTCTAATTTTATTTTAAATAAAAATAATGTATTGAAAATTGTTATATGTCGTTCTATGGAAATTTGTCATCAAACAGATGCACATGAAAGTGAATATCAATTTTCAAAAATGAGAAGAAGGACAAGACTGTGATGTCATCATCAAATAAGATATCACTCCCAATGTTTAGATGCACCAAATGGATGTCAATCCCTATTTTCAAATAGCGACATTTAAATGCTCGAAAATGATGGAAGTACAAGAGAGACAAATATAAACAGCCACATGGAAGTTTCTAGAGGTAGATTATTAATTATTTTCATATAATAATGTAATTAGAGATTTATACTTTATTTAAAAATAATTATTAATATAGTGTTTAGTATTATCATCAGCCTATGAACATAGGCATCAAGTATCGTCACAACAACATGAGGACCATAATCTAGTTACAATCAATCAACAACGTTTGTCGTCTCAGAATCAGCATTGTCTCTATAAACTTGCTTGAAAACAAATAATTATGAAGTTACGATATCGCCGTCCATCAAATTGTCCATATTTATCAATTATTATATAGGAAATGAGGAGAGTTCAGCATTACAAGAGAGAGTTAATGGCAAAGAACCACGTGTTTTGTCGATGAACTTGAGATGTTCTTCACAAAAAAGTATGTGACGTTCTAACAGAAAGTGATATTTAACATTTTCCTATTCTTCAATCACGTTCGTCAATTTAATGTTACTAACCTAATATTATCATGTAGGAAAATATGTTGGAAGGAGAGACTTTGGCCCTCCAAGTGAGACATGTAGTAAATGTGGTGCTTTGATGTGGAAACAAAAATGAACTAAAGGGGGAGCTAATGATAGAAGATATATTTTCAATCAGTGTTGTAGAGACAAGAGATACTATTACCCCTCTTGGAACATCCTCGTATATATTTAAGATCACTAATGGAAAATTCCAACATTCAACAATCATCTAAGTTCAAAAAATCTATCCAAGCATACAATAGTGCATTTTCATTTACTTCATTTGGAGCAAATATTGACGACAATGTAGCAAGTGGAGTGGGGCCATTTACATTCAAAATACATGGTCAAGCTCACCACAGGATTAGAACGTTGTTACCAATGCTAGGGGAATCTCCAAAATTCGCCCAACTTTATATATATGACACCGAACATCAGTGGTGGACCCAGGATTTTTATTTAGGTGGGGCTAAACTCTTCTTGCTAACTTTTTTCACATTAACAATATCAAAAGATAAAAAAAATCTATTTAAATTGACATAACTTTTTTCCATGCTCGGATCTCCTGCCCAATAGAAGGGTCTTTTTACTACCTCTCCCAGATTTAGGTAATCATCTATTCATCATCGTCAAAACAACTAAAGATAACATTTTCTTTAATCCTAAGCATTTGGATGCCCTAAAACGGTAATTTGGGTGAGCACCCATTTACCCAATTTGGATTTTAAAAGGGATTTTATTTGGATATAAGGAATTTGGTTGCTTGCAATTACCTTAGCTATAAAAATAAGTCCTTATAGTTGGTCATGGGATCGCGGCAAAGAAGAAAATAATGTCACTTAAATGTAACTCAAGTTATCCAAACATATGAACCCTTAGGCCTGATTTATGTATGAATTGAAGTTTAAAGTGTATCCAATGGTGATTTGGTCATCTTTGGACTTGTAGATATTCTGCAATTTAGGGATTAGTGTTTCGATTAAGATTTGGGGATTTAGGGATTTAGGGTTTGAAATTAGGATTTGGGAATTAAGGGTTCACATTCAGGTATAGAGTGATTAGGATTATACTATAACTGAGGAGGAAGATTGTTTTATTTAGGGTTATTTGGTGAGAGAGAAACTAACCACAAGAGGACCGGCGATGAAAAGCTCGATCTGCGCAAACAGGATCTAGACTCTCACCAGAAAGATGTCAAAAAAGATTGGCGTAAAGAGGATTTGTATTCAATCTTTTCAGGTTTGTAATGTGGGGCAATAACAAGGTTTAGATGTGGGGCGACCGTATTAGATATAGTGAGAAAGGTCTAATGGCCATTCAAATATCATGTAATTTCAAAATTGACCAGGGTGGCATCTAGGTTCGCCGAAGTTTAAAATAGAAATCTTGCATTTACACAACATACGGATTCTAGAGGCTTAGATGATTTAATCATATAAGTATTAGAAAATGAACTAGATGGTGTCAATCCATATGTAGACTACTTCAGATCATTACGAGATAGATTTGGACGTGAATATCCACAAGATTTAAAGATTAGAATATTATATGATAGATATAAAGATCCAAGGCAATATAATCGTCCAACAACAAATGAAGTAGCTGCATTATTAATTGGGGAAGGATCTTTAGAAAATAATAGCGGGGATATCATTTTACAAATTGTCTTGGGATCTTTATAAAGAGTAAGTGAACTACACCCAAGTTATATGGCATTGCAATACCTATTGTTATTTCTATATGGAGAAGATGGATGGCATGCTAACATATTATATAATTAGCCTTCACGATTGTCAAAATCTAATGTGTCAATGAGAGAGTATTATTATTACAGGTTACAATAAAGGAATGATGAAGGAAAAGCGATTTTATTATCTGGTAAACTCTTCCACCAGTTCATTGTGGACGCATTTGCATGTATTGAGCAATATAGAGCAAAATACGTAAGAAATAACCAGAGTACATTTAGATATTAGGGGTGCACAAAAAAACCGCTAAACCGATCTGGACCGATCCGAACCAGGCGATTCGGATCGGTTTTGTAGTAGATCAGTTCGATCACAGTTCGGATTTCCTTGAAACCGTTCGGTTCAGTTTGACTTTTGGTTTCAAGGTGCTATTAAACCAATCAAACTGAACCGAACCAATTATATAAATAAATATTTTTTATAAAATATATAAATGAATATGAAAAATTACTTGAAGAAGACTCGAACCCTCACTCCGTTACTTGAAGTCTAACGTCTCTCACCAATTGAATTGCCTTTTTTTGTGAAACAAAAACATTAAAAAAAAAAAAAAAACCAAACCGAACAGGTTCCTTTCGGTTCGATTCGTTTCGAGCACACAGGCAGTTCAGTTAGGTTTGGTTCGAGCATATAGGCGGTTCAGTTCGGTTCGGTTCGGAAAAATAGAAAACCGATGGGTTCAGTTTGGTTGATGGTTTCCCTTCTAAACCAATTGGTCAACGCTACATATTATCTAATAACTGGTTCCTCTCATATCCAGAGTTCAAGGTGTCTCATATGCAGTAGTTCAAGAAGAAACAATAGCATCAGCATGCTACATATTACCTTCTTCATTTAAAGAAGCCCACATTACATGATTCAACGGTATCAAGATGCAATGGTGATATGCCTATGGGCTGGATGCCTAGATATATTTTCAACATTTCCATGCAATCTAAGATGGAAGGAAATCCAACACTTTTTAGACTTATTTCCCGGTAAAAAAGCAAAAGATTATCCTGACGTTGTTGATAGGGTATTTCATATAAAATTGAAAGAATTAATGGACAAGGTAAATGATGGAAAGCTTTTTGGTAGGGTTAATGCTGGGTAATTTCTTTTTCCAATACACAATAACTATTCACAGATATATACGCCATTGAGTTTCCAAAGCGGGGCCTTCCGCATGCACATATATTGATAACATTGGATAACAGTGATAAGATATCTACAACTGAAGAGATAGGTGATATTGTCTCAGCCGAAATTCCTGATCTTGATGCAGATCCAGAGCTATATAAAACAACCAAACGTTGTATGATGCATGGTCCATGTGGTCCACTAAATCCAAATTCTCCATGTATGGTTGACAATAAATGCATCAAAAGGTATCCAAAACGTTTCAACCAACAAACCTTACTTGGCAATAACGGTTATCCGACTTACAAGCGGAGAAATGATGGAAATGACTGTTAAAATAGGATACGTAGGACTAGATAATAAAAGGGTAGTTCCTTGTAATCCTTTTTTGTAAGGAAAATATAATGCACATCTAAACATTGAAATTTATAGACAAATACAAGTAATTAAGTATTTGTACAAATATATTCACAAAGGCCTAGATAGAGAAACTATTGTAATTGAGGAAAGCACACGGTCACCTGATGCAACTGGTCGAATGAGATATTGACAGGTTGATGAAATCAAACAGTTATTTGATTGTCGTTATGTTTCGCCTCCAGAAGCATCTTAGCAAATATTTGAATTCAACCTTCAAAGTAGAAATCCATCGGTTGAGCGTTTACAATATCATCTTGAAAATCAGCAAATCGTTGTTTCAATGATTATGACAATTTAGCATCTATATTAAATAGATCGGGAATTGTGGCTACTATGTTCACTCAATGGCTTGAAACAAATTGTCAATATCCCGATACAAGAGATCTAAGATGTGTTGACTTTCCAACAAAATAGACTTGGAAAAGTAGTAAAAAGGTGTGGAGCAGAAGGAAACATGGAAGATGCATTGGAAGACTATTACGCGCATCCGATGTCAGGTGAGAGATATTATTTAAGAATGTTGCTTCATATAATATGATGTGTCACATCCTATGAAGATTTAAGAACGGTGGATGGAGAAACCCACACTTTTTAAATTAGCAAGCATAGCACTTGGCTTATTAGATGATGAGAATGAGTGGGACATAGCATTAACAGAAACATCAAAGTGGGCAACAACGAGTGGGATATAGCATTAACAGAAACATCAAAGTGGGCAACAACGAGTGGGATATAGCATTAACAGAAACATCACAGTGGGCAACAACATATCTGTTGAGAAACATGTTTGCAGAGATGCTTAGGGCGTGTTTGGCATCATGCCACCAAGATGTTCTCGTGTTCCCACTAGATAAGAACTTTGAAAACATGTTTGGTAAGTTTAATTTGATGTTCCCGTTATTGTTCTCACTAGAATGATCCTCAAAAGATTGACCTACTAGAGTAAGAAACCAAAAACAAAAAACTTCTTTTATTTTTGGAACGACCAGTTGGGGAGATTATGTTTCACGCCTTTTTCCCCCTTTGCTCGAGATTTTCTGAATGCAAGTCTCCCAAAGCTCTATCGCTCTCTTCAATTTTCCTATCCTTCTTTATATCTCTACCTACCCTTCACGTGTCTCTCTTCTCTCTCACCCTACCCTAATTATCTCTCTCCTACAGGTTCGAATGACCCACCTTGCAGGCTACATCTCTCTCTATCTTGCCCATAGCTAGGTCCAACCTACACATCCCTGACACTCCCTTTTTTCTTCCTCCCCCCACAAGCCCGATGACCCATACTCCATTCCACCTGACCACAAGCAAGAAATCCACAGCTGGATTGTGCATGAATGTAAAATCTTTCAATGACTCAATTCCAATAGTATTTTCATCAATTGATTCCCAATTTCTTGTAATAACACAAAACCAGGCAAAATACAATCAAAGAAATATATTTCAGCCATGAAAAGGAAAAATCAGAAATCTTATCTAACAAAATTTTAAGGTTTTCTACTACTATCGACAATGCACATTAACTGCATGGTGGTCTTTGTTTTTATCTTTGAAGGTATTATGGAATGAGTTATTCTTATTATTTTATGTGAAAGCTTTTATGATTTTGTTTTTTGATCATTGTATAATTGTTGCTTTTTTCATATTTTTTATTTGCAGTGTTCCGAACTGCCTTAAAAAGTTCTATTTGAAGGTGGGCCCACATTGTAAATCCTATGAAGGTAGGCTCCATGTTCTAACTTCTAAAAGTGGGTACCATGTTGTAATTTTTAAAGATGGGTCCCATTTATGTTAAATTTAAGTTCAACATGGTTGCCAAATATTATTCTCTCTTTTTTTTTTTTTTTTTTTTTTTTTTGTACAACATATTCTCAGTGAAACAGCCTACAAGATAATGTTGCCAAATAAGTTATGCACAACACAATTTCTGTACAATCTAATCTCAACACAACCCGATCTCGGCACAAAACTAGGAACAACACAGAAACGAAGCCAAACAAGCCCTTATGTTCTGTAAAGTATCAAATTCATTACATATATGGAACAAACATTGGAACTCACTTTCTGATGACATGGAGATGAGGCTACGTAGGCAGGAAATCTTAATCGATCTCAATTTATTAGACTATGAGATTCAAAATCAAGCACTTATAGATATTGATAAATTCTAAATGAAAATGGTAGATCGTTAAAAGAGTTTCAAGATATGCCATCTCCACAATATGAACATTATGATTTAATATCAAACAACTTGTTACATGAAGAAATGTCATACAATATCGACAATCTTGCATCTAAATTTAATGTCTTACATTCGAGATTAAACCTTCAACAAACCATAGTATTCAGCAAAATTATTAATTCATGTCTAAATGGTAAAGGCAGAGTTTTCTTTGTCAATGGCAGTGGTGGAGCGGGAAAAATATGCTTATGGAAAACAATAATTGCAAAGCTCCAAAGTGAAGGAAAAATTATTTTAGCAGTGGCAGCATCGGGGATCACATTTTTGTTGTTATCGGGTGGTCGGATTGCACATTCATGTTTTTTGATACCATTACAGACTCATGAAGTATCGTGCTGTGCTATTGGTAAAAAATCAAGTTTGGCTAAGTTAATTAAAAAAAAAACGTCTATGATCCTATGGGATGAAGCACCTATGATGCATAAGAATGCATTTGATGTGGTCGATAGGACTCTACGCGACATTGTTAGTGCTACTGATAATACTGGCGGAAGCAAAATATTTGGTGGATTAACTCTTGCATTGGGAGGGGACTTAAGACAGATTCTACATGTTGTTAAAAAAGGAAAAAGAGAGGATATAGTAGCATCTTCATTGACAAGATTTTAAATTTGAAAATATTGTGAATTCTTAAACCTTACGAAGAATATGCATCTACAGAATTTATCTAATAATGATGACATTGCAAACTTTGTGAACTAGGTATTGAAAAATAGGAAATGGAGATTGCAATACTTTATGTGCCAATATGGATACAGATGATGATTGAATTGAAATTCCAAGTGAATTGCAAATAGATACTGATGATGATAACATTTCACCCTTAATCAACTTTGTCTATGATAACTTGAATGTCAATATCAAAAGTCATTCATATTGTAGAAATAGAGCAATATTGACTCCATTGAGTGATTTGCTGACAAAATTAATGATGAAATTCTTAATATGTTTTTTGATGAGCTTGATAAGAAGATATATCTGAGTGCAGATACAATGGTTGAGGTTGAGGGGAAAGAAACTTGTCAAGATATGTTATAAACCACAGAGTACTTAAACACTCTAAAATTTGCTTGATTGCCAAATCATTCTTTATAACTAAGAGTGAGTGCTCCAATTATGCTTTTACATAATTT
Organism: Persea americana; assembly: GCA_029852735.1. Classification (NCBI taxonomy): domain Eukaryota; kingdom Viridiplantae; phylum Streptophyta; class Magnoliopsida; order Laurales; family Lauraceae; genus Persea; species Persea americana. The sequence continues at coordinate 29,433,422 of CM056819.1, forward strand.
GGATCAATCTATTGGATTATGCAATGGAATGAGATTAAATATCAATAGATTAGGACAACGAACAATAGAAGCAGATGTGGTCATAGGGACAAATGCAGGTGAGCGTGTATTCATTCCACGAATAGTGATGTCAACTGTTGATACAAATTTGTCATTCATCCTTAAAAGAAGACAATTTCCAATTAAATTGGCGTTTTCTATTACGATAAATAAAAGTCAAGGGCAAATCCTACAAAAAATAGGCCTTCATCTCCCAAAGTCAGTCTTTTGACATGAATAACTTTACGTTGCTCTATCTAGAGTCACAGATAAATGAGGGCTGAAGATTTTCTTATAGAGAAATAATACCATTCCATTTGGATATACTAAAAATATTGTACACAAAGAAGTTCTGAATGAAGTGAAGAGCCATTGCACAAATTACTCTTAGAGGTATAAACAATTCCTTCTCTTCTCCTTAAAACTGATATAATATTGATGAGTCGTGCTATAAATTTCTCATGGCATTTTACTATACGTAAGTTTTATGTAACAACCTCATATGTTCAAACACCTATCAATACTATTCAAAAAATATCAATATCAGAATTAAAATAAATATGAGACTAATGATAATTTGAAATTTTCATCTTTAGATTATCAAAGAATAATCAATAACGTTCGCCAGATTTTATCGTCTCGAGGAAATGGATCCTTATAGTGACAGATGGTGCATTGAAGTAAGAGTAAGCAGAATTATTGAAAATATATAATACAACAATGCTAAAGGTTCGAGGCGAATCAATAAATTAATCCTTATTGATATAAAGGTGACATTTTTAGATTAAATTAAATTTTATTTGAAAATGACTTTTGAATACGTGGCGGTTAGATTTATTTTCTTCATTTTTTAAGTTTGAGGGAGATCAATTACTTCTCACACTGTTTAATGAAGAGATACCAAAATTTGGTAATGACTTGATAGAAGGAAATTGCTAAACAATTAGAAATGTGAGAGTGAAAGAAGAACCAGAGACATATAATGTCGTCTCTCATCAATACCAACTATCATTAGTAAGAGATGGAGTCGTTTCAGATATAACAAAACCATGTTTAGATATTCCTCGCTATGCGTATTACTTCAGTTCACTCGATAAAATGCCTTTATATCTTAACAGATTTAAGTATCTACAAGGTATTATAACTCTCATAACCATTTGTATTCTTAAAACTACAAATCTCTTAAAAATTTTATTCATTTGCATTAATATGATACAGACGTTATTGGAGTTATTGAAGATATAAGTGGCATATCATACATCAAAAAATAAGATCAAACGGAGCTTGTGAAGTTAGATATCACATTATGAGATGAAAGGTAGTTTAAATTCAATTGTACTAAATTATTTATATTTTTCATATCAAATAGATTGATTATTAATCTTATATTTCGCTTTTGTAGTTGTAAAAGGATGAATCTTACTCTATGGGGCAACTTTGCTTTAAACAAATTTTACTCCTTAAATTCAAGTATAGGGCGAGTCATTGTAGCAATATCTATAATGGTTAAACAATACACTCGTAAAAATATTTTTTTGGATCACTAATACTTTTTATTAATTTTATTTGCAACTGATACAAACTATATGAGATGTGTCTAGGAAACAGTTATCTCATTCCATTACTTGCTACCAAGTTACAAATCAACCTTAATATTCCATTGGCAAGACATTTGCTTTTATTGTAAGTGATTGACATTTTCATTACTAATTTTTTATCTCTATTTCTTATGACGAACATGTTTGTGAAACATTGAATTAAATTAATGAGCTGTCATTGTTAAATGACTCATGCTCTATCAGATTATCGTTACATGAGTTATTTTCATTATTGGAGAATAGTGTCAATGAGGTAAAATTAAACTCAAATACATCTTCTCTTAATTAATAAAATTACTTTTGAAACTTATGTAGTGCAGCCTAATTGTTAGATTCTTCTAAAAAAAACTACAGGTTAAATATTTTGCAATAAAGGCCATAATTATAATGTTACATATGGAAACCCCTTTAACACAACTTTCCTGCAATAAATGTGATAAAAATTTTTATGAAAGTGCTGACAATGGTAAATGTGTTTGTTGTAATAACTTAAAAATACCAACAAAGATGAGGTACACTGATAATACATTAAAATAAGAACATATCTACCTTCTGTACAAATTATGACACAATTATTTTTAATATTTCCTTTTATATTCTCAGATATATTACAACTATAACAGTTGCGGATCACACCAAGCAAGCAACATTATTTTTGCATAATGAAATACTAAAGAATCTCATAAATGCAACTGAAGAAGCATTCAAAGACTATGCGAAAAAGGTATTTTAAATTTGTCTGCATATAAATAAATTGTGTTCTTTATTTTAAATGTTTATATATATAAACATTATGTATGTATATGTATACATTAACTTTTGAACTATTTTGCTGATTAATTGGTATAATCTATTGGCAACTGAAATAAAAAAATGCACTGTGGAAACAATATTTATTTCATATAAAAATAGACTAAAGTATGAACATGCTAACATTTGAAAGTGGAATCACACTCAAGAAAATAGAAGGAATAGATTGCAATAAAGAATTAGCATTTTTGTTGGCAGAAATTGAAAAATGTAAGTTTTATTAATTCATCTTCAGTACATATCTATGAAATATCATTAACATTTTTTAATTTAGCTGAAAATTGAATATGCACTATCAAACAAGCAAGAAATTGTGACAAGCAAAGATGTTGGAGCAACTGCGTTGAAAGAAATACCGGATACAAATAATATTGCTGAGACAAGCGCAGTTGCTAAGACAAGTGTAGGTGCTGACAAAATCGCAGGTGCCTGGATAAGTCAATGTGCTGAGACAAGTGAAGTAAATGACACAAGTAGATAGCGTGAAACAATTGCATGAACCGAGACAGTTGATGAAGAAAAGAAATAGCATGAATTGAATGATGGAGATTTAAAAACATTATTCCTATTTTCTTTTAATAAATTGACTCTTTATATCGTAGTTCTTTTATATGTTTATTTTATATACTCATTTTATTTGCTTAATCTTTAAAATATTTGCTTTTAAGTTTTTTTATTTTCATTTTTGCTCTCCATTTTGCTTTCGATTTCCCAATATTATAAGGTTCATTTCTTATCCATGCATGGTAAATGAAAGTAGAATTTTTAGTTATTCTATTGTAGAATGGAGCGTCAACATTTGCCTCCTCTCCGACTGCATCCTAGCATATGTTATATAGCAGAGACAGTTCTATCATCGTCGCCACTGATACCATAAATAACACGGCTAATTTGATCTAGAATATGATTTGACGTTTTGCTTTAGATGATCGATTTAGGTTTATATATAAGATTGATTGAAAATATTTGCTTTCTTTAAAAAAGCATGCCTCCCATTTGCATTTGATCATCAATTACTTCCTATGTATATTTAAAACTACATTCAACTAACGTCTCTCTCTCTCTCTCCAATATCCATGCCCAATGAATAGGAATGCATAAAGGTGTATGGCCTCCAAAAGCTTATGACTATTTTTGAATTTTATATATAATTATTTTAAATGGAGTTTGTTTGTTTACTTGGTGTTTACTTTCAATATTAAATGGGGCTTTCCTTCGGTGAATAGAAGGCTCGCGTTGGACGGTTGGAAAGCTAGATTGGGTGGTTGGAAAGCTAGAATCCTCTCATTTGCAAGCAATATCTAACTTTTTAAATCCATGCTTTCCTTAGTATTCTTACATCCCCATCCCCATAGGCTACATTGATGACATCTTGACACGGTCCTGATTGATACAGACGAATTGTCTTTCTTTGTTTATGATGTGGGTATACTTGAGGTCTTTGACGAAATAGAGCTAATTCCCAAGGTGACAACCTCCAAACCCACACAAACACGCTCAAGCAAATTTGTGGTGGTTTCAAACACAAGACATGCGAGCAAAACCACTCCACCAACTCCAAGGTGGGTGGTAAAATTGAATTGTGAAAAGGGCCCAAATTGATGAAACTAGAAAATACCCAACAAATATATGTGTTACAAAAAAAATTACAAAAATGCATAAATTAAATTTAAGCAAGGAACCAAAATAAATTATTGTCAATTGACTTTATAGCTTTCTCAATCTCCAACAATTACTCACTACCTAGAGAGAGGAAAACAAAAGCAAAACTGCTGAAATTTTATTATAAACTGTATATTGCATATGATTGTCGATTCTATATATATTTATAATGCTTGTAAAGTCCCTAAGAAAAGGAATCCTAGGACTCCTTCCACTAACAACTTTCCCACTAACAATTGTATTCTTAATTAAAATAAAGTTAGAATGAAATTTTTAAAAATTGAAGAAGTTTAGGTACGGGCATCGTAGACACTAATGGACAAGAGCTTTATTGGATCCCACACGGCCCATTATTTGATGTAAGGGACCCAACATTCTTGAAGTAGGCCCTTGAGCAACCTTATTTGTATGGGTACTTAGTGGAATTAAACCTACTAAGTCCCCTTATTTAGGCCCTAATCGAATAGCATGTGCAGGAATTTTTGTATACAAAATTCTTGTAATTTGCTATGGTAGTTCTTGAAATTTATAATAACATATTTATTCTAGTTTTAATGAATTTTAAAGGACTCTTGGTGACCCAAATCTTGGTTAATTATTGATTAAACCCTTTGCAGGACTTCTTACAATGTTCAAGTTACTTCATGAACAGTGTAGTTGGATTTCGTTAAAGGACAACTGCAAATGGATAATGTTACACAAAAGGTGAAGACGGTGAGTTTTGGATTTTGTGGAGTCGGCATAGTACAATGTACTCACTTTGAAGGAAAACACACAAGCACAACAAATTGGCATTGTTAGATTTCTTTTTTATTGATTTCTGGATAAGGTACATCGTCTCGTGATACCAGTGATTTTGGGTCGATACTAGGCTCTTGGTCAACTAACGACTGCCGGTACCCCTTATACAGACCCAAGAGATCAATAAAAGTACTCGTAGTTTCTGAGATCTAAATGTTTTAGATGGATCTCAAGTCCTCAGTACAAATACTATTGGAAAAACCTCTAACTTATAGACGTTTTGGACAATTTGAGAGTCCAAAAACCAAGAAATTTTGTTAAAATGTAGTTCCAAAACAAGAGTAAAGGCCGCAAAATGTAGTTTAGCAGGTTTTGCTTTTGCTTTTCTATATATTGGTGATTGTAATTTAGTTTACATACATAGAACACAAAAGTACACAATAATACAGAGTTATTATTTTGGTTGGTATTCATTTTTTCTCTCCCTTCTCCCTCATTAAGGAGTGCCACGGTGGAGGAGTCAAACTTGTCTTAATGGGTTTATTATGTTACCCAAGGAAGAAAATGCAAACACGGTAACTCAAGAAGATAGTAGCTACAACCTAAGGCATCCAATTCTGGTTCTCTGGGATTTCAAGACTAAGAAGTGGATCGCAAAGAAGAAGAGCCAAAAGACTGTAAATCAAGTTGTGTGTAAAATGAAGGGGGAAGGGGGTATTTATAGACATCTAGAGCTTCCTCGTGGCCAAAAGAAAGAGAAAGAGGGAAAATGAGCATTTGGGTGAGGAGTACATCCCCTCGCAAACTTGGACAAGTGGTCTGCATCCCACGCCAAGGTATGGGCAAGGGAGTGCACAACCTCGTCTGGGATCCCATTTTTTGTATTTCTTTTGCATTAGAATTTTCCATCGATTATAAGTTTCGAACTGAGCATTGGATCTTCATGTTATATATACCATTGGAAAGCTTTATTCGAGTAGATTTCTACATAGCCTAAGATTATCTCCATTGAAGCAATATTGAAGGATATATGGCCTCCCAAAGTTGACTAATGCATTTATGGGTGAGGGAAGACCATTCCTCGCCCAAAAAGTGATTTTTAGTGAACTTGGGCGAGGAAAGGCAACCCATCGCAAGGCCTAGGTAAGCAATGGGAGCTCTTTGCTGTTGTTGGGCGAGGGAATTCATAGCCTTGCCCAATCTTGCATTTTTTTTCCAGTTTTCTAACATATTTTGCACCTTTTTTACAATTGAATCTTCATACGCTTGTAACTACTGATTCGACCGTCTGATTTTTGCTCATAATATATCATTGGAAAGCTCTTTTTGAGTTTTAGATCTATATTGAAGGGGTTATGACATTTACCATTTAATTTCTTAGGACTGAAAGGTGGGTTCGATGCCTAATTCTTTGTCAATCTTGGACTTGGAGGTATGCGTCCTTTGCCTGAGCGACTGATTTGGTGTGGGGTGGGGAATCACCCTTAGCGATGCCTCATTTTTCCCTTTTTTTTTATATATATTTATGTGAAATCTTCAGACGGTTGTAACTTTTGATGTGCCAGTTGGAGTTTTGCCAATAGTATATGGATGGAAATCTCTTTCCAAATAGATATATGTAGAGCCCAATATTACCTTGATCCAGTCTGTGTTGAGGGCGAGATGGCCCCAAAAGGTTGTCAGTTAGCTTTTTAAGGGGGTAAATTGTGTTATGCCTCCGAGAAAAGCCTTCATAGTGTGGGCTTTTTGGGCATGGGGGTTCACACCCACGCTCAACTTGTCATCTTTGACCATCTTTGTGAATTTTGGAAATTTTAAATGGGAGCACCGTACCCACGTCAAACTGCGATATTCTTATGCTTACCCAAGTCTCCCTCTCTCTGATTTTGTTCCAAACCTATATTTTTTTTATAATCTTTTGACTTGAGGAAGTCATTCTCCCTGATTTTCCAATTTCCATGAAATATTTGGTTTTTTTTTTATCCATTTTCTATGCTTTTGTTAGTGTCTTTTCGTGCCTCTTTTCTTTATCAATTTTTTGTGTTTACAAAAACGTCTCGAATCACTCATTTGTCACTTCTTTTTTTTTTTTTTTTGAAAGGTTAGTAATTCTTTTATTTGTACTCAACATAATTTACATAAAAATGGAATGCATCCATCCCAATTTTCCAAATTGATAATTATAAGTAGAAACCCAATGGATTATGCCCCATTAAACAATCACAATAAATCAAACTAATTTGGCCCACAACTGGGCATCAAGCAATCACCCAATCTCAGTCATCATGAAAAAGAGACTCTAACTCAGCCAAGTCTAATCGTGCTGGGGGGCCACAATCTCTTTTGATTTTCATGTTAAATCCAATTGAATGATTTGTTAAAGCATCAAAGTGGACCACATCAGAATGTTGAAGTAGCAAACCACTTTTCTAGCTTTGAAACGAGACGTCGAGGGTGAAAGAGCTAGAGAAAAAAAATATAGATTATGATGATGTTTATGTTCTTTGCATGAATTACATGGAGTTAGTTGACCACCTTTACGTCATGGGCAATTTTTCAGAGAGAATTTGGGCTTTTCTCTTTTTGAAACTCAGGGCCCATTTGGCATTGTTCTCGTGTTGTTCTCAATTTTGTGCTCAAATTAGGTTGTGCTGAGATTGGGTTGTGCCAAGACTATATTATGCAAAACTTGTTTGGTAAAATTATATTAAATCACTCTGCAAAGAATGTGCTATGCCAAACTTGTTTGGTTACATTATAAAGTTTTGTTCAACGGAATGGAAGCAAGAGAACCATAGGATTTACAATGTGGGACCCACTTTTTATTATTTGCGACACTCTGATATTGTCATGCATGGGACCTGCCTGTAGAAATTACAATGTGGTGCCCACCTTTTAAAAATCAGAATAGTCTCATATTAATAGGATTTACAATGTGGACTCACCTTCATAGGAATTATAGTCTGGGGGCACCTTTTTATGAATGTAAATAAGGGACCCACCATTAGAAATTACAACATTGTATACATCTTTAGATTTTAGAATATGGGGCCCACATTTAGAAATTAGATATTTATGGGTCACATTTATAGGATTTACAATATGGGCCCACCTTTATAAGAATTATAATGTGGGGCGATCTTCTTTTATTTATTGTTAACATGGGACCCACCTTTAAAAATCACAATGTGGTAGCCACCTTTAGAAATTAAAACACGGGCCACATTCATCGGATTCTAATGTGGCCCACCTTTATAAAAATTATAATGTGGGGCCATCTTCTTTTATTTATTGTTAACACAGGACCCACCTTTACAAATCACAATTTGGTACCCACCTTTAGAAATTAAAACATGAGCCACATTCATTAGATTTACCATGTGACTCGGCTCCACTTTTGCTATTGTGACCATATGACACACCTTTAACAATTATAAAGTGGGGACACATTTTCTATGATTGTGGAAACATGGCCCACTTTTAGAAATTACAACGTGGTGCCCACCTTTAGAAATTAGAACATGAAGCCTTATAATGTGGTCCCACATTATAGGAATTATAATATGGGCCCACTTTTTGTGATTGTGACCATGTAACCCATCTTTAGGATTTACAAAGTGAGGACACATTCTTTGAGATTGTGAACATGAGGTTTATCTTTAGGATAAGTGAGAGGATTTGTAGTCTTTAAATGATCTTTTTTAAAAGGTAAGATATGTAGGAAACAACAGTGCCCGCAAATGTTTCCTAAAAAAAATAAAGTTTTTTTATTCCAACTTTCTTATGCCAGCGAGTTAAGATCTTGGGATTCGGGAGATCAAAATTTGGAACAATATTTTGCACTTACCAAACATGTTTTCTTTAGCCTCGTATAGCGAGAATATGGAAACATTCGAATAGCACAACGGCAAACGCACCCTCAGGTTTTCTTTACAGTGCCAACCCACCTCCTTTCCCTTAATGTGGTCTCTTTCCCTCTTTGAAGAACAAAGCTCGATAAACGGCAGCACATGGTATCTCTTCCCAATTTTTCCAACTAATGCTTGGTTTTTGCAAATTTATATATGCAAGAAAAATACTATAATAAAGAAAATAAAAGAAAAAAAATATTATATATGATGTTATTTTTACTCCAAATATTGAATGTAAAAGATACGATATAAGTTTTAGATTATATTCCAATCATCAAACCTCGTGCATAATTACTTACAAATAAATATTAATTGTTTAATATTAGATTTCCCTATCAAATGGTTTAAAATGTAAATAATTTATTAAAATGAGATAACTCGGTAGAATCTTTCCAATATTTGACTAAATTCTTTGTCAGAACAAGATAATTTGAGAGCGTTGAAAGTCACCTCAAAGAGTTTTCCAACCATAGTCGGGCCCAACCCCGCCCCGAAAAACTCAAAATTACAAGTTCAGGTTTGAAGGTCCGGTCAGAAATTGCCACCCCAACCCACTTCAACATCAGAAATTGAGAAGGATGAGGGGACTCCAGCCAACAAAACCCACATGTAGGTTCTCACGGTAAACCTCACCTCACCCCCACCTCACCTCACCTGTTTCTCTTCCAAAACCCTTCTCTCTTTCCACACTATGGCTGCAATCAATCCATCAATATCACTCCATCACCATATCTCTTCTTCTTCTTCTACTATTTCTGCCTTTGTCTCTCCTCCCAAGCCTCTCTTACATCTTCAAACCTTTTCTTCCCATTTCAGCCACTCAGTTTCAATCTCTCCTTCAATCTGCACAACCCCATTTCGTTTCAGAAGATCCCGATCATTCTCTACAGTCGTTTCTTCTTCTCTCAGGAAGCTGTCCGAAACGGAACCCGTCCCCGTTACGACCGAAACTGAGGCATTGATACCGTCGGGATCGGGAGTCTACGCCGTCTACGACAGCAAAAAGGAGCTACAATTCATTGGGTTATCTCGAAACATCGCGGCCAGTGTTGCCACTCATCAGAAGAGGGTTCCTGAGCTCTGCGTATCAGTAAAGGTATTATCTTTTCTACTCCTGATCAAATTGCCAACCTATCTGCAATCTCTTACCTGATTTAGTTTTGTTTTCTATTGTAATGTTGAAGTATGAAGATGCCCTTTAATTTGCTGAGCAAAGAAAGATAGGGGTTGGTTAGTTTTGTTCCAAACCGTTAGTTTCATTCAGCAGATGCTGTTGTGGATTTGTTCTGAAAAATTGCAAGAGTTAAGACTCATTTGGTGATTAGACATGAGGGGAATTTAGCTTCATACTGTCTGCAATTTTAAATGCTGAGAACCTTTTTGTGGTGGCCATTTAGATACATGCCATGTGTTGGCAATGATGGATTGGAAGGTCTTAGTGTGGATCGAAGGCTGGACATTATCATAATAATCTGATATGGTTACGGTCTATTTAAAAGCTTCAAAATTTAATGACTATATAGTGCACTTATGAAGCCGTCAAAATTTGGGCAACTTGAATAGATGGTCATGATCATCGAATTGTGCAGGTTCTGAATGAACCCCTCATCTGTGGTGGGTGTCATTGAAGACGTTTGCTGCTTCCAAAATTGCAGATGGTTTGTAGCTGAATTTTCTTCAGTAAATCATAGGCATATTTGAACTCACTGGTAGCTCAGTGGCCTTGGCAACACCTTTGTTTCACACGACTGCCTTGGATCCATGGGCGGAACGAGAGGGGGGCTGGAAAGACCCCTAGCATTCTGATTCTGATTATTATTATTATTATTATTATTTTTATTATTATTATTTTTACATTGGCCCTTCAAAAACGCTCTAATGTTATAGAAAATCTGAGTTTTTATTTTATTTTCTTTATATGGCCCCTCAAAGAGTTTTCAGTAACCAGTAGTCCTGATCCAGCCAAAAAAAGAAAAAGAAAGAAAAAAAAAAAAAAAACACACACACACACACACACACACAAAAAAAACGAAAAATAGGTATATACTAGAAAAACATTGGCCTCTTACCCATAACATGTAGATATTTCTTTATATTTGACAAAGTGACTATCTACATGGAGCTCAAACTTCAAAGAAAGCTACCAAAGCTCTGCTAAATACTTTCTGGTAGTGGAAACATCTGACTTTGCACCAATCTTTAATCTATTGGCATCAAATTTTTTGGTGAAATACATGCATTTCCTTGAAACTGAGAATTGAGCTGTCTCTTCGTTAGTTTTTTCACTGGCATCTACACTGTTGTGTGGGTGTGCGCAAACTGCAATTGCCCTTTTCACTGCAATGACATCTTTTATTGAAAGGGGGTGAATTATGCTATTTCTGTGGAACATTACATATTCTAAGGGCACGTTTGTGTACATGTAATTTCCATGGAAAGTGGAAATTGCCACATCAGCAAAATCCATGGTAATTAGATTCATAGGAAAAGAATTTCTGATGGAGCTGGCAATACATGTTTGGTGCAGGAATATTTTCTGTAGTGAAATGGTGCTTTTTCATGTTTGGTGCAGCTGTGGATTTCTCACCTACACTACCCAATTATCAATCACACATCAAACAAACCAGATAACCAAATGAAATTTAACATACATCTAGCTATCTACTCAAACCATTTTAGATAAGGACAAATCGACTTACTTTGGTTTAGGGTTAGGGTTATCTTGTCCTTTCATTCATTCTTGCTCCACTGTTGTTACAGAGATGGATTATCTTTTCATTTTCGTTATTCTTGCACCACCATTATTACAGAGATCCGCACACTACCCTTGTCATGGAGAATGAGATGGGATTTTCCCAGAGAGAGATAGAGATGGGGATGTATTTCGCTATACAGAGAGAGAGAAAGAGAGGGAGATGGGAAAAGAACCCAAATCTAGAAGAGAGAGGGCTGAGGGGAAGGAGAGGGAGATGGTATGACCGGATTGATGACTTCTGTGTTGGAGGAGTAGGCTATCTAAGAAGAAGAAGGCATCCCTTTTTTTCGCCAGAGCACTCCAACCATTTCGATGATAGTGAGGAAGAGGCGTTGAAACGAAGCATATATACAGGGTATGGGTTTTCTGAGGAACTGGAAGTCCGACCCTCCCTCATGGGAAGTTAAAATCCTTACTTTTGCGGAAAATATGGGCCCCACAGAATTTGTTCTCCACAGAAAATTTCTGCACCAAACATCCAAAAAGTAACTTTTCCATGGAAAAACGCAATTTTTTATGCGGAAAATGGTTACACAAACATGGCCTAAAAGATTCTCTTTTTCCAGTGGAGGGTTTGATGTATTTATTTATATGTATATAGAGAGGGATCTCCTCTCCGCTCAGCACGTGGGATGAGTCTTTGGCTGTTTGAAAAGTCTTCATCAAAAACGCATTTGATGGCCCGCCCAAATTTGACGAAAATATACCACTAGCCCGCCCATTTTGTCCAAAACCCATACGACCTTCCCAAACCTCTCCTCTCTCAGCCCTACCTCAAGATGACATGGGAAATGAGGATGATGACTTACATTATTTTGCCTCAGCTCACGTACTTTGCAAAATCAAATTTAAGTCAAGGATACCACAGAAAAAAGAGTCGACTTCTATATTTGCCATTAAGAAGATCATAGAAACTCAAACCAAAGATAACTTTTATAGCCCCAAACCAAAGGATTTGAGCTAAAGTATCTTACCAATGGAAAGTGTGTTGTCTTCTACACGGTCACATTACACATAATCAAGATGGAACCAATAATGAACTTCACTGAACAAGAAGACCCAATTAACAAAGTTGGGAAGAAAAAAGTCACTGAAAATATGCTGTCTAGTATCAGAGCCCAAACTTTCCATTATAACCCTCCTTCGGGATGATAACTTTGCCAAGAAAGGCTACCAAAAAAATTCTAGTCCAAAACCAACAGAATTTAGTAAACATCAGCTAACTATGAAGACTGCCAGACCCTATGAAGATCCGATTGGAGATCCTATGGAACCTCTTATATTGGATGACCCATCAACCTTGATCTTTGATACAATTTGATCTAGGAGGAGAATTTTCCTCCAAATGTTATTTTCTCTTTTTTTTCCACACACTTCACGCAATTGCAAGCACCGGAGGTAAATGATGTCACCAGAGGTATCATTTAGGGCTGTTCATGGTTCATTCAGTCCCTATTAAATTTGATGTCACCTAATCCAATCCTTTTCTAACTAAGTTTTCCCAGTATCCCACTCCCAGAACCAAAACCAAAATAGGAGATAGATCGTCGATTTGGGAGAGGTCAATGCTGGAAGAGAAAAATAATCAGTGGTGAGGGGGAAGAGAACATCCAAATGCATCAATCACAAATCACCCCCCTTAATAACCCAATCAATCAAATTTCCAGACCAAAATCATTGATTCAGTTTCATCTTGATAGGCATTAAAGGGTAAAAAAACAGAGAGGTTGGGAACAAGAGAGGGAAGGAGAGAGGGAGAGAACAAGAGAGGGAAGGAGTCCTCACCTGGTTCGCGCCGCAGTGCTTTTCGGATGGACGATTGCAGGAGACAGATCGTCGATTTGGGCGTGCTTTCCGGACGAACGATCACAGGAGAGGGATCGTCGATTTGGGCATGCTTTCTGGACGAACAATTGCAGGAGAGGGATCGTCGATTTGGGCGTGCGTCGCTTCAAACCTTACTTGCAATGTTGGGGCCTTTTTGGATGGACGATCGTAGGACAGAGGTAGAGAGGCCGGCCGGCAGATGAGGGAGCGGGAGCATTCTCTCTTGGGCTGGACGGTAGGGCTGAGAGAGGAGAGGTTTGGGAAGGTCGCATGGGTTTTGGACAAAATGGGTGGGCCAGTGGGATATTTTCGTCAAATCTGGGCAGGCCATCAAATGCATTTTTGATGAAGACTTTTCAAACAGCCAGAAACTCCTCCCATGTGCTGAGTGGATCTTCTCCTCAGCATTAGCTATATATATATATATTGCTAGGTGAAGATATTTGATTTTTTTCCCTATGATTTACAAGGAAAATGGCTGTGATCTATGGGTGAAGAGTGAAGGGTTACTGATAAATATATTGAACTAGCGATCAATTTCCAACATTGATGGTAAATTGTTTCTTATCCTCTCCCCAGTGAAAGTAAATCCCATCATATGTTGGAAAACTTTGATGGCCTCACTATTAGCCATTTTCCTTTGCCTGTCATCTTGTCCTTTTCTTCCCTCTTCAACCCCTCCATTTTCCTATATAAATGGCATGCTAGTGTCAACTGTCAAGTATCCCCTAAGGGCTAAGAGGATCAATATTTTGCTCTTCCTCTTCTTCCATTACAATAGAGCCAAAAGACCCATTTTGATGAAGACAGAGAAGCTTGGAAGAGCCCACAACCATGTTGTAAGTCCGGGCTCACAAACAGCAAGCGATCCATTTGATCCATACGAATGGTTGCAGACAGGACCACATTCAAACTCCATGCGGTTTGCTTATTTTTCTAGTCTTCATTAAAGAGTCCTATTATGCTTATGTTTTTCTGTTTTGCTTAGCGTTTTCTTATAAATAGGAGGAAGTCATCGAAAGCGTCTTAAATGAATTTGATCACATAACATGTTGTAGACCCCACAACCCCCACACCACCCCCCGCCCCGCCCCGCCCCGTGGAAACAGCGGTATGAGATGTTTCGAATGTGATTCAAGTAGGGGAGAGACGATTCTTCTGTCAAAAGCATGTTATTGTACATGCTAGACTGATGAAAGGCAATGAATTTGATTTTCTTGTTGCTATTTCCACTTCTTTTTTGGTGGATTGCAGTTAACAATTTTCCCTTGACGAAGAACTCTAGCCTCTCGTCAGTATGCAGTGAAGCTGGGGCTGACTCCAAGGCCTGCCTGCATCACATTTCTTTGTAATCATTACTGTACACAATGATTAATGCCATTTGATCACATTATCTATGCATAAAGTCATTTAAATACCACCATTTCTACACTAATTAATTCTATAGCCATAGTAGCCATTACAGCATGGTCCACTTCCTAAAATGTTTTTATAGTTTACACTCGTTAACATTTCTTTAGGAACACATCTCTCATCCTTTATAACCTTCTGAATCTCACCACTTTGCAAAGGCACCTAGCACTTGAAACAACTGATGGCTGTGGGAAGGAACATCTAAATTCCATGGGAGAGAGATGGGCACATTGACATCGCTAATTTCCTCTGATTTCATTCTTCTTGTGGTGGGCTTGAGAAGGATAGAGGATAGGGGAAGACCAAGAGTGCAATGACTACGATAGGTGTGGTATAGGTTGATATGACTGTGGTAATAGCGTGGGTTTAAGGGACGATTTATATTTTTTATATAAATAGATATAAATAGAAGAACGGGAGGAAAGAACCCTTTGGAGGTTATTGTTTATTATGAGGAGACATGGCCGGTGCTAGTGGAGGTAGTTTCATGTGAGTTTGAGCACATAGGAGGAGAAAGAAATGAAGTTGTGAATGCCTTAGCAATGGAAGGAGTGATGCAGACCCAAGGATTGGGTTTTGCTTGAAAAAGTGCCTAAGCATGATGATAGGTATCTGCAAATAGTTTCACATGAGGACGCACCTCAAATGGGAGAAAACTCGTGGCAATTTTATTCCAATTCTGAAGACAGAGATCTAAATAAGCAAAGAAACCTTAGGGGCAAAGATTTCTACTCAAACTAGGAAACTAAACAGATTGGAAAATACCCTAATTACAACTCGTAGACTTAAAAAAGAAATAACAGTTAGACAAGTCTTGAAACTATCTTTGGGTGGTCTCACATGTGAGCCATGGACATTCTTGCAATGACTCATTGGTGTTGCTGCATCATTCGCCCAAGGTTGCAAAAGAGTTTGACCTCGAATTCAATTTTTCTTTATGTTTTGTAGACATGGTGTATTTGAAGTGCTTCTTTTATGGCACGTGCTCTTAATCCTTTCTTTGGCAGTTCTGGTTTCATAGCATGTAGTGTGACATGCTTTCCACCGTGCATAAACATATATGTATCGTTGGCGCAGCCCCGGATCCTTGATTGAATTAGATCCTTCTCCTGAAGGATCAATCGAATCCAATGGTGGATTTTGAAAACTAGAGCACGCTCACAACAAAGGGAAACACCATATTGAACGAAACTCTTCTTGACTAATTGATTAAGCATAACCAACTACAATGGGGACTCAACTATATATAGAGTGGGATTGTTTCTTAACAATCAAGACATTGTAAAAATAAAATAAGAAACTATCTAATCCTAATCAAACATGAAATAGAAATTAGGAAACAAATTTACTAATTTAGGGACTCTCTAATTAAGGGATAGGGATCTCTGATCTTGGGTAGATCATTGATCATGTGGGGCCCATTAAGGCCTGCGGGCCTGTGATCTGGGCCGGATCTTGGGTCGGCCTGCATCAATTGTCCCACATTCCATGAGTTCCATTTTTCTCAATCATCCATGGTCATCCCAATAGTATTATCACCACTATCCGCACCATACTATGTCTTTATAATTTTCTCCAATGGCAAAAGTAACTTGACCCGTATGTCGCACTTGCACTTTGTCGCATATTGTTAACCTTAGACAAAATAGGGACTATAATGCTTTCGAACCTTCAGCTTCAAGCGATCCAAAAGTGCTTGAGAGATGATGTTGTCAGAACTTCCTCCATCAACCACAACTGTGCAAGTTTGTCCATCCACGGTAACTTTTGCGCAAAGGATATTATTCCGCAACCATTTCTTGTCAACAATAGCTAGTCTCCTTGAGGACTATTAGAGTTTCATGTCCATCACCATCAAGATCCTCTCCATCCTCGGGACCTCATGTCTCCACCTTCTTTGTCTCTTTACACTTAGGATCATTTGGTGTAACATCATCTTCATCTTCTATGAATTTTATTCATTTTGAACATTCAAATGATTGATGCCCCAGTTGATGACACTTGAGTTTTTCCATTGAACTACCCACTTGGAATGGGATCCGTCTTCAATAGAGTATTTTATGCAGCCCATTTAGATGCACTAAACTAGAATTCATAATTTTTCTATATGGATATGTGAATCTAGAAGCATAAACCCAAGTGCCCCTTGTATATAGATCATATGGTTCCATTGTGGTGAGAAACCATATTCGGCCAGTGTGTTTCAGGCTTTTAGCCCATTGGTACACTCGGCCAAGGGGGGTCTTCCCCTTTGTTGTATATTTGGAGGAATATGAATCGTATTCCCTGAGGTCTTTTTGTTGGAAGTGGGTGGATCTCTTGGATAGGTTTCAAAAACTTTTCACCAACTAGAAGTGATGAACACCTATCTAAAAGCCATCAAAACCCAATCCAGGATGCATGTCCTCAAACTCAGCCATCATGATCAGCAAACAAACCTATGAAGGAGAAAGAAACAGCACTAAACATGCAATCACGAAATTCCACAACATACAAGGAGTAGAAGATACCTATGGAGCTTAGTTGTGCTCTAATGGAGAACTTGATTCAACTCTTTGATGAAGAGTTCTTCTAAGATCAGAATCTCTAATGCCCAATCGTCTTCCACGCTATGACCCGCTTCAGATCTCTTTCCTCAAGAGAGATGGTTGAATCTCCAAGAGAAAGACTAACTAGAATCACTAAGGAAACTAGAAGGGAACTAGAAGAGAGAGAGGGGAAGGAGATGAAGTGCAACTCTTGCACAAGGGGATGATGGGCGTGAATCCCTAGGAGGAATTGTGCATAGACGTCCAAGGGTGCTCCCTTCTCTTCCTTTTATAGCTTTTCAACCTTCTCTCTTAGTGTATAATTAGAAGTCCAACTTCCATTACACTTAGTAACCCCTTGCTCTACTATTACCACTATTAGAAGTCTCACTTCAAATAGAAATAGTAGCTTTCCTTTTTGAGTTCAAATAGAATTAGTAAAGATCCAATCTTGGGTTAGCGTGGGGACCACTAGGGATTCCATAGAAAGCTGGCTCCAACTGGGACACCGCGACCCCACATCTCATGTGTAATCCGGGCCCACAGTTAATTGCAAATAACTCCACTATATAAATGCAATTGAACTCCAGTCTTAGGAATAAATTACATGAAGACCCTAAACTTCCTTATTACTACAAGTGGGCCCCTCTATTATTATCCATGGATCAATTGGACAGACCGTCCCACCAATTTTGACCCATATCTTATTATCCTTGAGACCCAATTAATTATAGTAATCATTAGTACCATCCAATTAACTCTTAATTGAGATGGGTGTACACTTACCAATGATAAATCCACTAATTGGCACAAGGGGATAATAGAGATAGATTCCATCTTGACCATTATATGTTCCCACAATCCTACTACCACGTACCCAAGACACCGAGATGTTGACCTACAGTTGGCCTTACTCATTGGTGACTCAAAGTAAATGAATAGATAGAAACTTGAGTTCATAAATGTCTCAGGATTGAGAGCCTATTGCTAGGGAATTATGAGAGCAGACCTTAAAGTAAAGACAGTATTCATAAGGTGCTTCTCATGGTCCTTCAATACATCCAATGTACCAGCACTATGATCCAGAATCTTACATTCTAATGATCGAGACAAATCATACTATCTCATAGTAATCAAAGTACTGCAACCTTGTCAGATGAGATGTCCAGTCTCATTACTGGTTGTGAAGATATTCAAGTATAAGATTTGCTATACATGTCTCCCGTATGTGGATCTCATCCATACACATGTATTGCATCTAATATACTTATGGACTCCGGTTCATCTCATGAACCATCATGTTATTCGTATTGGTTATGTGCATTTAAGTAATAAACACCATTCATCTCATGAAAGGAAAGCATGAATATATTGATAAATAAAGAAATTAATCAATTTATTACATCAATCTTAATGGATTGAGACCGTAAAACTAACACTTTTTCACATCGTCACATAAGAATACTTGTACAAAGGCTTAAAATTAGTGTTCTAGAATAGAGTAGAATCTGAATCAACAACAAATCAAGTATGAATCAGTAATTATAAATTGTCTACTTGCCTCTTTGGTAGAAAACAAAGCTAGTCGATTTTGTCGATTCTCCGCGTTTTCCCCAACTTCTCAGCCCTAATTAGGGGTTCGGTTTTAAATTCCCCAAGAGAGGAAGGATTAGGGTTTGCATGCCAATACCTTTCTTGGGTTTTGCATACAAAGGGATGAGGGATTAGGGTTGCCCTCCTTTTAATGATTTGTGGCTGGGTCCTAGTTGGATTATAAGAGAACTCTCAAATCCTAGTGGTCTTTGGCTTCTAAGTTTAGATCCAATCCATTGATTTGGATCTCCTGATCCTAGTTAAGTCAAACTCTTTCCTTGATTGGGTTTCCCTTCCTGAAATATGGTGGGGACTATCACAGAGGTGTATTTCAACAAAAAAATGGGTCCCTTTCAAATTATGGCCTAACCCATATCTATCACTCAGATGGGTCCCAATTGTGTCCCATTAAATCCCAACAAATTAATTTACTAAACCCACAAATTTATTTTATCTTCCAAATTAGTTAATTAATCACCCATTTAAATCTAAACTGTGCCCAATTCAAATCGTGCCCTAATTGAATCCTAATTTCCCAACGAGATACGATTGCCCCCAAATTGAATTAATCTACTTATTTAATTTTTTTGATAACCAATCTACTTATTTAATTAACAAACTATTTAATACAAAATAAACAAAAATTGATTGGGTCAGGATCTTACACAATCTACGTCACCAGCTTATATCCTGCACCCTTCACCTCTTTAATTATCCTTTTTTTGGAGCCCATTTGACCATGAATTCCTATGTATTCTATTCCATGCCGACAAATGGGCCCTTAGGGAACTTAAGAAGTGGCTGAATATCTTTGTATTTAGGCATTTCACATATGCAGCATGAAAAGAGATCCCTGTATCTGTAATCAGAGATTTTTGTCATGTGCATGGATTTTCTCCTTGCTACACGCGTTGTGGGACTCTACTCAATTGACACTTCCCAGTGTGACTCTTTGAGATCTACCATATGATGAAGACCAAAGTTTGACTCGAGGCCTTCATCCTGCACTATGAAAATGAAGCTAACATCAGAATTTGGGCTGTTATTAGATTTGCAGATTAATAACTAAAGGCACCCTTCTGTCTTTGGATGCAGAAATTCAGAAAGGATTGTCATGGAATATATGAATAGATCAATGGTCACTGTAACTTGGGTGCCCTAATTTTAGAAGAAATTTGTTGAATAAGGAAACTTGGCAACTGGTTATACATTTTCAGTAGTTGCAAGGTATTTGTCATATTGGAGCTGGCTTGGTAGAAGGATTTCGAATGGGATGGAAATTCTTCTTCAATATTCTTGTTGGGGTGAGTTTTGTAAACACGTCCACTGGGTGATGGTTGCTTCCTGTACTTGAGGAATGTGGAGGGTGAAGACCGTTTCTTCATTGTACATTTTCTGGTGAAGTGTGGATAACAATTAAAAGTTGTCTGGAAACAGGTGGGTCTTACCCAGTTGGTTCTGAACCTCCCAGAAACTATGATACCTGGATACTTGTGCATGCTCAGCTTATCCGTATTGGACTGATATGACACTCATATTGGTACTCGGTACTGCACTGATACTTGTAGGGTACAAATTTAGCATATCCCAATTGCCAAGCCCGTTATTTCATCATGGAAAAAAATGTTGTAAAGGAATGGAAACAATGATAAATTCATTAATAATTAGGACAGCATCCATATCTGTCCATGTCCATGTCCTAAATTTCCATGTGTGGATTGTGGTACGATCCCCATATCCATGTCTGTATGTGCACATCATAGCCTAGAAACCTGGAGTCTAGGCCCTAGATCTAGACATGGAAGACTCAAATTGTCGGCTTACCCTTGTTGCTCTTTTGTTAAAATTGCTGGAGCAGTGCCCTTCAATAGCAATGTGGGATCTGTGGACGGTGTTATTTGGGCAGTTCAAGCTATCTTCTTGGGCTGCTTTTCAGAAGGAATTTGTAGGTATTGCTGCCACTAATATTCTGACTTCTTAGCGACTGCTTGGATTGTATTCACGAGATAGTTATCTGAATCAGGTCCTCTCTTTGGTCCCCTTGCTTGGCTGGCCACCTGAAGCTTAAGTTCAATGGCAATGTGAATCTAGCAGAAGGTCTGGCTGGCTGGCTTAATCAGAGATCATACTGGGGCTCTGCACTCCTTTCAGAAAGTGTTAAATACTTAAATTCCTATAGAGCAATTATTGAGGATGATTTGCTAGTGTCCACGTAGGTTGTATTTCTGATGGCGTTTTAGTAAGCGCGAGGCCCGTTTTCCCTCTCTTTTTCTTTTTTGGTTGATGGTGTTTTTGCTGCAGCATTTTTCATATTGTGCTTTATAGCTCTGGTACTGTATAGTTCTCACACTTGCTTATCTGTTGTGTTTTGAATAAAATCTTCTACTACCTTCTTAAAAAAAATAAGGAAAAAGGCTTTTAGTGAGTGAATTTACTGGACTAAATATATATATATATATATAAATATATGTATATTTGAAAATGGTGACTTAAGTCATTGCTCGAAAAAACTGTACAGTATAAGAGAAATATACTGAACTTAAAAGGCCCCAAACAAATCTGGGGTGAGCAACCAAAACAAAAAGGATGGAGCAGAAATAGTTACAGATCATTTGAGAATCATAGTCTAAATTTTAACTAATTCACATGTGAAATTCTGTGCTGTGTTCGTGCAGAGTACCATGTCACACAATTAGTCTAAAATGGGCATGAAACCATGGAGTGTGGACCATTTTAACGTTGTTGACCGCTATGCTTCTGCTTAGTGTAACCATGTGCAGATTACAAAAAATCTTATAGATTACTTTGACAGATAATATAAACCATTGAACTGCATACTCATAGTCGTTAATCTAAGGGCCGATTGCTCTCAACAGAAAGGTGATTCTATGAAAAAACCGCCTCCACGCGTATTTCAAACCAAGTGCTAGAAGAGGGGAGGAGGACTATAATCCAATTATGCCAATATAAAATGACTAAGTTCCAAACACACTAGTATCACTTAATAAAAATAAGATGTAATATGAAACGAAAGCAATTAAATGAACAATAGAGCAAAATCAAGAATATGATCCACAACAGGGATTAACAAATTAATTTCAACGAATTAAGAGCATGCGAGATCTGTTTGTCAACCTAATCTATAACATACATTCTACTCATACATCTCATATTATACATATTGAAAATAAAAGCAATAAAGAGACGGACACATGATTTTATAGTGGTTTGGTACTTTACCTACGTCCGCTCCCAAGAGCACCTATCCACGGTCTCTTGGTATTCACTGTTTGACGTTTTCAATAGGCTCACCTCAAAAACCTATACAACCTAGTTCGATCACGAAGGTCTGCCCCACCGATCTATTTTGTTATAGAGGTTCGATCACGAAGGTCTACTCGTTACAGATTTTGAGAATATATAAAAATAAAAAATCAAACGCTAAATGAAAATGTTACTTGATGATCGCGTTCGATGACGAAAGCCGGAATCCAGACTCCGCACTATTGACCTCCGAAGAACGATCCTTGGAACTTTGTTGATCTTCCAATATGGCTCAAACAAGTAGATGTGGAGGTTTTTGAACTTAGAGTTTCTAGGATGTTCCTATAGATTGAACAAGGTTCCTAGATCAAAATCTATTCCACACACTACTCTTAGATGAGCCTTGAATGCTCAAAGATCTTTCTTGTGAAGGACTAGAGAGGGTGGAAGAAGGATTAAAGGCTGAGGGGAAAATTTTACTGCTTGGCGAAAGTTCTCTCTGAAAAAGCCTTTTAATGGTCGTGTGTACAAATCTGGATCTGAAGACACACAGTTATAGATTTTGAGCTTCGGTTGACTGAGGTAAAAACCGAGATGCCAAAACAGGCAATACAACTTATGCATAACAGCTAGTTGACTTAGATTTAGATTTGCTTCGGTTGACCGGGTAACAAGTCGGTCCTCCGAGACCCTCTGAGCCTCAAAAACAAACTTTCTGGAAAATTGACCGAAGGAAAGCTCCTATCCGCCGAATGGGTCTTTCGGTCAACTGACACAACTATCTCCAGCCCCAGAGACCATGAGAATTCAAAATTGAGCTCTTAGGAAATTAGATTGAAGGAAGGTCTTGGGCCTCCCAAGGGCGTCGTTTGGACCACCGTGTCATATAACCTCGGTCCACCGAAGTTCCTGAGGATCCTTTAATAGAAGGCATTCTTTGGTCACTTAGACTAAACATATTTTTACCAATTTAACTAAGGGTCTTAGGGCATGTTTCTTGGTATATAGTAAGGGTCCATTTACCTGAAGGTTGGCACATATTGGGTTGAACTTGATGAAGCAATGCCTTTCACATCTTGATCTTCTGGTCTTGATATAACTTGAGTATCTTCCAGAGTTAAGATCATGGACTCGTCACAAAATTGACAACTGAAGGGAAGTGCAGAGTTTACTGGTGGCACTAACATTTTATATATTGTGGAAGCTTTCACAAGGAGAGATAACATTTGACCAAAGTACTCTCCTTCCCTCTCTCTTTGCTGATTATCTCACTCTCCTTTTCTTGTAATACACAAGTGTACGTGCACATGGACACACATGGCCAGTGGACTGATCACCAGATTGTCAAGTACACCCTCATCACTTAAATTTTCAAGTGAACACTAAAAGATTTGGTACACCTTTACTTTTCTACCAGGTAGGCACGGTGGATGAGCCTGACCGGGCATCTCTAACCAATGCGTGGAAGTCATGGATGGAAGAGCATATCAGCGGCACAGGAAAAGTCCCACCTGGGAATGAATCTGGCAATATCACATGGTTGAGGCAGCAACAGAAGAAATCGGACCTGCGTCTAACCCCAGGCCGCCACGTCCAGCTGACAGTTCCACTGGAGGAGCTCATAGACCGGTTGGTGAAGGAGAATGAGGTGGTTGCCTTCATCAAAGGATCAAGAAATGCTCCCCAGTGTGGCTTCTCTCAGCGAGTGGTTGGCATATTGGAGGCACTCGGGGTGGACTATGAGAGCCTAGATGTCCTTGATGAGGAGTACAACAGTGGGCTGAGGGAGACATTGAAGAAGTACAGCAACTGGCCGACCTTCCCGCAGGTTTTTGTGAAGGGAGAACTGCTGGGAGGCTGCGATATCATTTCCTCCATGGCTGAGAGTGGAGAGCTTGCCAAAGTATTCCAGAAATAGGTTACATTACTTGACACATTCTAATGGTTCTTAATTTTTGTATAATTGTTATCATCCATTTCTGGCAATGGCTTCGTATATTTTGTTACCATGCCTGGGGTTGTGTAGAATATTAAAGATCTGTTGAGAAATACCTTCCGACTATTCTGGTCTCACTGTATGAAATTAAAGAGTCACAAACTCCTCCAGCTTAGTAAGGATTAAAAATAGAGCTAGAACAATGATGTCGAATAAATGTTTGGCTGATGCTCTCAGTTGTTATTTTCTTTAATTGTTGAATAAAATCAATTGCAACTTATTGGAAACATTGATAATGATACTGAAAAAATAGAGGTGTAGGATCTCGTGAATTGTTTTGATCATTTAACATGGCCAAATATGCAAGTATATGCTATGAATTACCATCCACCGGTTGCAGGTCAACTCATGGTTGGGCCATTTGTGAGAAATTGGTTTATTCAGTAACTAGCCTCCTACCTCTACTTGAAGCAGATTATGAAACCATAGTGATGATTAAACATATTATAATTCAACATTAAAAATCCAGAGAAAAGGTACGGTGGTTGTAAAAAATGGGCCTAAAGTCAGGCACATTACTGATCACTGCTAATCAAATGGCCCAATGATCTTAATGAAGTTAAAAGTCAGTTCTGAAGCTAGATCCCTTGGTGATTGAAATGAAATTGGTTTTATCAATTGAGTTCACAGACTTTTCCTTTTTGCGCTTTTGGCTTGATGCTACTCTTTTGAAGAATTTCTCATTTACTGGATAGTCTACTTTCTTTCAATTCATTCCACTCCTTGCAGGATAAGCTTTCAGACATCATGTGAAATGGCTGATTGTAATATAGTTTAAGAACTCGATCTGGTCTTGACAAGTCTAACTTGGAATGGTAAATCACCGAGTCCATCTGAATTTTGATTCTCATTGAGTACTCAACCAGATTTGCCAGCCAGAGTTATTTGGCCCAGTTTCGCCTTTGACGAGTCGAGTTCCAATCTTTTAAATTATGTTTTAATTAGTACCTGATGTGGGTTTGTTTCCTGGATGTCAAAAGGAGAAGATAAGAAGATTTTATTGCAGCTAAACTTAATGATAGGTTTGTTTCACATCAATTGTTGGCTCAAATCAATTACTGATACTGAATATTGTGCTGCTGGACCTGGATTGCAGTCAGGAGATAGTGCTCAATTGAGAATTTTTCATATTATTCTATACCTTAAAAGCTGGATGCTAGTTAGAGAAAACAAATCAAATCTCACTTCTCCTTGAGCCATGGCGAAAAGCAAATGACTTAATATGAAATGTAGCACTGTTTTTACTCAGTAACTTTTCACCCATCTAAGTCACACATCAACAATTTTATTTATTAAAAACTTTGTAACCATTGCTTCTCGTACCTTGTCTCCACTTTAATGCACACTTATTTATCCTATTAAGTTAACTCATTTAACTTTTGTATAAGTTATGCATTAGCCATTGTAATAGGTTTTATTTCTTTCCAATTGGATGAGGCAATGCCAATCTATTTTTGGATGGAAAGAACTGAGGAAAGGAAAAAGAAGAGTTAAAATGCAGATCCTAAGGTAGAAATTTAGGGTGTCCATCCTTGTTTTTTTCCTTTCTTTTTTTCAGTTTTGAATGTTCGGTTTTATTCTTCGTTTTTGCTGAGATTTTTCTCCCAAATCGGCTTCATTCGGAGGCACATATTAGTTAGGATTTGGATAAACTTTAGGCCTTCAAAAGTGTACCCTCTACCATCTTATAGTTATCATTTTCCTTTCGCCTAGAGGTAGAACTATGGATAGGCCTTTCAAATTAATTATGTTATAATATGATCTTTTTTTGTTGATTACACAAATGGATTCACTAAAAGCATATATTAATTGATTGATACTTAATTTGGATATTAATTTTAATCTAATATTCCGTTTGCATGAGTTTAACTCGTACATCACACGGGCTTTTATGCTTTTTTATATTTTTTTGTTGCTAACGGAGGGTTCCCAACCCTTTGGGTTGGATTAATCCCTCTGGGCTCAGAGAGAAGCCGGTAAAACCCGACAGGTTTTTATGCTAGGATATGTTAAAATGGTAGACTGTTGGCGACATGTCCGAAGTAAATGCAGGGCTCATCTAACTAAATCAAATGTTTTAGATGGAAATTAGAGAGATAGTTCACTCTTCAAATCCTTATCTTAATTTGAATTTTGAGTGAATGTCATGTAAATCCTTTTGACATCTCTCAAGAACTACACTATTTTCCAAAGGTCTTAATTTTGGATGCACCCCAAAATTAGTGGATTTTTTTTTTCTATAACCTAGGATTTCTCCCGCTCAGCCCAGCTCAGGCTTTTCCACATACACCAGATAAAACTACAAGAGGTGGCTAATAAAGGCATGTGTCAAGCATAAGAAAAAAAACCAGTGAATTTTTTTAGGGTAAAGAAACACTGGTTGACCCAAATCCAGCCGAAATCAATCCAATCTCTAAATCCAAGTCACAACTGCGCCAACTTGCAACCCTAAAAATGATCAAAGTTGAACCCATTTTACTTAAAACTGGTAAGATTACATTGGAATCCGAGTTCTATTACCTGGACTCTGGACTTTTAAATAGGTCAG
Organism: Persea americana; assembly: GCA_029852735.1. Classification (NCBI taxonomy): domain Eukaryota; kingdom Viridiplantae; phylum Streptophyta; class Magnoliopsida; order Laurales; family Lauraceae; genus Persea; species Persea americana. The sequence continues at coordinate 29,460,107 of CM056819.1, forward strand.
CCCATCCAACCTGACCAAGACCGGCCCACATCAGGATGAACTTAAGACTGCGTTTAGGCTTGTAAGCTGGACATGGGCCTAATACTTAGGTACAATAGCTAACTGGGCTGGATTTAGGTCTGTTATGCCTACAGGCCCGACCCTGCCTCGCATAATTGGAACCATTTTGGCCCGGATCTAGGTCCGAATAATTGTCCCAAGCACTGTCACAAATATCAAGGGATGCATACGGGTCGGATCAAGGGCAAAACCATGGTGGATCTGGACATAGATCCTTTCTTAAAACTCAGTTCCCAATTCAGATCCGGTTCTGACGCGGAACCTGCATTTTTCTTAATATCCAATTCCATTGTCAACTTAAAAGGAACAAATTCAGATTCGGATCTAAAATAAGATGTATATTCCACTGATTTAATTGGATAAAAGATCTTAGAAATACCTTTTTAGATATATAAGTAGGGCTACTAAATGACATGTGAATAAAGTTAAGTATATAGACTCTCAAATATGAATATAAGTCGTGTGCTCTTAAAAACGTATATAAATCTTTACTTGTGAATGTAATCATCATGTATTTGGAATAGGGATGTAAATGGGTCCCAGTTCTCTAATTACCCAAAGGTTTTGACCCGTTAAAAACTAGGGCTTGGGTCCTCATTTAGGCCTCGATAAGTAAATGGGTTCGGTCCCGGGTTCTTTTTTTTTTGACCCATGACCTAAATGGGTTCGGGTGTGGGTCCACCTTGGTTCGAACCTGTGGACCTTGGACCCGACATATTACCTCAATTTTCAAGAATCTCTCCAAAAAACTAGGCTTTTTTCCATATGATTCTCTACTTAGACCCAGACCTGGATTTGGACCCGTCCCATATACGGTTCTGATTCCGGTTCCATCTTCTCATTAACGGTTCCGGTTCTAGAACCAAGAAACCGGTTCCACATTCTCATTATGGTTCCGTGTCCACCATGGACCCCAACCGGAACCGACCTGTTTACATCCCCAATTTGGAACAAACCAGTGTATGGTTTCAGATCTTGTATGCATGGATCCAAATCTAGATCTAAAAATAGGTTCCAATCCAAACCCACTTTATTTGAAACCGAAGACTTTGGATGGTCAGATACCCATTTGTGACCCTACAAATATGGGCAATAATCTAAAAATGTAGTGATGTATACTTGAAATCGTATTGTCCAGACACGGAAAATGAAAAGCGTCACGAGGAATCACAAACAAAAGAGAAAAAAAAGAGGAAAAATCTGTAGAAATGTTTTTAACAATATTTTGCATTTTTTCATTACTTTTAATTATTCACAAAATAATTTTGAGGAATTTATGGAAAAAATCCCCCTAGGACCCCGTATCACATTGGACAAGGAAGGGGTCCTCATGTGGCCTTTTTTTTTTTTTTGTTTCTGTTTTGCAATATGGTTGACATCGACCATGAAGTTTGTTGATATCAACCATGATGCGAAACTACTTTATATCTCGCCCTAATTCTCTGTTTTGCAATCCTCCTTTTGGGGTGTCCTCAACTTGGCTCCAGTGACTTTTTCTTTTAGAAACCACCATAAAACTCCATCACCTTGGTGGTTGGACTCCATTAAGAGGTTGCACTACACAAAAAATGAAGATCAGGAACATTAATCAAGTGCGGCTCTGAGACGTTCATAATTAGAAATGTGTTCAATAGGGCTCTCTGCCTATAGAAATGGAGGGAGGGCTAGGCTCTTTGCTAATTGTTCTCTACAAAAATCTCAAGTTAAAATCTCATGCTTTTGATTGTTTTTTTCATTTTCATGCTTTTGGAATTCTCAAATACATGGATAGAGATGGAAATCGAGGTAGGATTTTGGAATTTTGGGATTTTAGGGATTTAGGATAGCAACATATTCGATAAGTTACCTATTTTCTCTGATGCTAAAGACATCCATGATAACAACATACTCGATAAGCTTGGACATTTTTGCGAAATATTTTGGAAAACCTTCATGATATAAATGGACCATATGTAATCTTCCATGGCTGTTTTGCCTTTTGAGATCTTCTTTGATGATGTAATTGTGTTCAATGTAATGTTAACCAGTTATACGGAATAAGTTGAGGACTTTTATGATGTCAACTTAATCAGGGTGTGATTTAACAATTGTATAATTCTATTTTTGGGGTCTTTGATCATGTAAATGTTCTATTTAAGGTTGGAAGGTTTTATAGAATATTTTCGGTTCTCTAAATCTTTAGATGGTACTAATAATCATATATTGAAAACAGAAGCTACTGCCATCTAAGTTAAGCTGTTCTGTACTGACAAAAATGGTCGATATCGACCATTTTCATTGAAGGCAGAGGCAAATTAAATTGTTATGTATTGACATAAATGGTTGATATCGACAATTTTCACTGGAACCGCATCTAGCGCCCCAAAATACACGAAATCGAACTGTCTACGGCGCATGACACCCGGTATAGTGGCTAGTAGTCAAAGCTTGAAGATGATCGTCTTGGAGGAATGGTGGGGGATCAGTTGGAGTTTGAGATCCATGATTCCGAAAATGGTTGTATTTGAGAAATGAGTTTTGTTTGGATACTGATTTAGGGTTAGAAAGTCCTTGCTTTTAGGGGGAAAAGAGAAGGACATGAAGAAGAAGAAACTGAAATGTTACATAGTTAGACTGATTTGGATTCTTGTTGTGATGTTCGATTTCGATCATTCCAAAAGAAGTTAAAAAAAAAAAAAAAAAAAACGAATTGGTCCAAAGGACCCCTTCCCATGTCCAACACGATACAGGATCCCGGTAGAACGTATGTGGTCCTATGGAAACTTTTTCCGTAAATTCTTTAATAATTTATTTTCTACAACAATTTCCTGATAATAACTTATGAAAAACCCTCCAAACTTATAATATCCCAATATTCTTCTAGGGACAAGGGGTGGGTCCAGCCTTGAGAACGCCTCTGCTCTGGACTCTGGACTGCGCTGTCTCTTTTAAGTCTCTTTATCTTTCAACTTCTATTGTTCTTGAAGAAACCAAGGTACAAAGGCTTCTTCAAGCTGCTTCATCTATCTCTCTGTCTCTCCTCTTCATCCGTTACTGCAGGTTAGAACCATAACGCCCCTCTTTTCTGTGTTTCTTCTTCATTTCTCTTTCCTTCATTTGGGTCTTTTTTCTCTCTCTTGTTACTATTCATTTAGGTTATTTTTCTTTCTCTGGTTGTTACGAAGAATCTGATATTTGTGAACAAATCGCTGTCTTTCCTTCTTTTTAATTGGATAATCTACAAATTTGGTGGCACTGGGATGTGACCCAAATTGCCTTTTTGATTATCGTAGCAGGTTTGATTTTGTGTATATGTATTTGGGTATTTGGAAAGAGACATTGGGTTTGATTTCCTCGATTGTGATGGATTTGGAAATTTGAATGAATGGTTTTTGAGAAATGGGGTACTTAGCCTCTTGTATATAAAGAAGCTATTACTGGTTTAATTCATTTTGATACCAATACCCATATGGAATAACAACATATTCGATAAGTTACTTATTTTCTCTGATGCTAAAGACATCCACTTACATTTTGTAAAGAATCGGTTTTATGGAAATATGTTCTTATCGAATAGTCTTATTAATTTGTATACAAAAATAGGTAATGTGGCATTTGCCATCCAGGTGTTTGATGAAATGCCTAAGAGAAACGTTGTCACTTGGACTTGCTTTCATAGTGTGGTAGCTCTAACTTGCAGGGTTTTCTTATTCTCTTGCTCTTGTTGGGCTTTTGCAAACGAACAAAGAACAAGCCCCTGAAGCTCCAAAGAACAAGTATGACTTTTCAATTTCCCCTCAATTGATGATTTGGTGTGGTTTCCATTGATTTTCCATCAATAAATGTTTTTGAATGTGACTTGTCTCCATTTATTGTTTCATTACGGGTGATTAACTGGACATTGGTGCACCTATGATGAGCGGTTCAGGATGATGTATTTTTTGATTTTTTTATGATATAAATGTGTTCAGCAAAAGCTTGAACAATATTATGTATTTTTTTGGTTCTTTGATGATGTATATGGGTTCAATGTAAGTTTGGACATTTCTACGAAATATTTTGAAAAGCCTTCGTGATATAAATGGACCATATGTAATCTTTCATGGCTGTTTTGCCTTTTGAGATCTTCTTTGATGATGTAATTGTTTTCAATGTAATGTTAATCAGTTGTACGGAATAAGTTGAGGACTTTTATGATGTCAACTTATTCAGTGTTGATTTAACAATTGTATGATTCTATTTTTGGGGTCTTTGATCATGTAAATGCGTTCTATTTAAGGTTGGAAGGTTTTGATAGAATATTTTGGGTTTTCTAAATCTTTAGATGGTACTAATAATCATGTATCGAAAACAGAAGCTACTTCCATCTAAGTTAAACTATTCTGTATTGGCAGAAATGGTCAATATCGACCATTTTCACCGAAGGCAGAGGCAAACTAAATTGTTGTGTACTGACATAAATTATTGATATCAACTATTTTCACTAGAACCGCATCTACAGCCCCAAAATACACGAAATCGATTTGTCTATGGCGCATGACACCCGGTACAGTGGCTAGTAGTCAATGCTTAAAGATGATCGTTTTGGAGGAATGGTGGGGGTTCAGTTGGAGGTCGAGATCCATGATTCCGACAATGGTTGGATTTGAGAAATGGGTTTTGTTTGGATACTGATTTAGGGTTAGAAAGTTCTTGCTTTTAGGGGGAAAAGAGAGGGGAATGAAATGCAAAGGGGGGTTGAAGGGAATAAGGGTTAGAAAGTTTTCGCTTTTTTTTTTTTGTTTGTTTGTTGCAGGAGACAAGAAGAAGAAGGAAGAAGGGGAAAGAGAAGGACAGGAAGAAGAAACTGAAATGTTACATAGTTACATTGATTTGGATTCTTGTTGTGATGTTCGATTTCGATCATTCTAAAAAAAGTAAAAAAAAAAAAAAAAAACGAACTGGACCAAAGGACCCCCTCCTGTGTCCAACGCGATACGGGATCCTAGTAGAATGTATGGGGTCCTATGGAGACTTTTCCCGTAAATTATTTAATAATTTATTTTCTACAACAATTTCTTGATAATAACTTATGAAACACCCTCCAAACTTATAAATATCCCAATATTCTTCTAGGGACAAAAGGGGTGGGTTCAGCCTTGAGAACGCCTCTGCTCTGGACTGTGCTGTCTCTTTTAAGTCTCTTTATCTTTCAACTTCTATTGTTCTTGAAGAAACCAAGGTACAAAGGCTTCTTCAAGCTGCATCATCTATCTCTCTGTCTCTCCTCTTCAACTGTTACTGCAGGTTAGAACCATAATGCCCCTCTTTTCTGTGTTTCTTCTTCCTTTCTCTTTCCTTCATTTGGGTCTTTTTCTCTCTCTTGTTACTATTAATTTAGGTTATTTTTCTTTATCTGGTTGCTATGAAGAATCTGATATCTGTGAACAAATTGCCTGTCTTCCTTCGTTTTCATTGGATAATCTACAAATTTGGTGGCACTTGGATGTGACCCAAATCGCCTTTTTGAATATCGTAGCAGGTTTGATTTTGTGTATATGTATTTGGGTATTTGGAAAGAGACATTGGGTTTGATTTCCTCGGTTGAGGATCGAAGAGAAAGTGAGTGGTGGATTTGGAAATTTGAATAAATGGTTTTTGGGAAATGGGGTACTTAGCCTCTTGTATATATATAAGCTACTACTGGTTTAATTTATTTTGATACCAATACCCATATGGAATAAGCCCATGTTTGACAAGCCTATTTCAAGCCTTTATTTCTCTAAATGTCTGAAATAATAAGTGGATTGAAAAAATAGAGGTGTTTGGCATGAGATTTTTACCTCTACCAACTTTAGAGTTTGAGAGGCAAACCCTCTAATTTTGAAATGCTCCAAATGGTGCACCCAGGATGTAGAGGCTGTAGCTTTAAAAATTTCAGAGTGGAGACTTTTTTTTTCCTAAAATGCCCTTAGACGGTCTTTAATTTCCACCGAAAATCCCTGCTATAATTGGAATCGAAATTTACTGTGAGACTCTCAGACTCCCAAACCCTTCTTCTGTTCCCTTCCTCCTTCTTCCTCTCATTCCTAATCGTCGCCCTTCTTTTGTCTTCCTCCTCGTCGCCAGTTGGGAGCCTCTCCGTCCCCTTTCCGACAGCCATTCTCGCGCTGCGGAAGATCATCTCCAGCAGTGAGATCATTAAAAGCAGTGAGTTCTCTCTCCCCTTTTGTTTGATGGTAGGGTTTTGATTTTCATTTCATTGGATTTTTTTGTTTCCCCTTTGAATTGATAGAAGTGAAATTTATTTGAAAGGGATTTTTCTGATTGCCCTTTGAATATGTAATACCATCCTTTCTGGGTAAAGGAGATGACTGTCTTTTTTTTGTGTTCCTTTCTGTTTTTGTTCTTTTGATGGTCAAGATCATGCATCAGGTGGGGTTGACAGTATTGGTGAATCTCAACCCTCTTATATTGGGCATGAGTTTGGATATCATCTTGGCACTATTGGATGTAATTAATTTGGAAGTAAAAGTGAATCTGAGTTTTGGAATAGATGAAACTTTTAACGTGTGGCCCAAGATCAACTACCTTTTATTACCCAAACTCAAGTTCTAATGCCACTCGAGAATAGCACTTGAATATAAAATCATATATGGAGAAACACCAGCTGAGTTGGTGTGGCAGTGGAAGGGTTGCAACAAATGGGTATTCCGTATTCGATTGTTCAAATATTATGAAAAAAGTGGATATGGAACATAACTTTAGAACCGATTGATATTCAAATTTGAATCCAAAACCAAAGCCAAACATTCGGAATGTCAAATAAATTTGTATCTCGATTCAAATCCTTACATGCTTCAACTTGAGAATATGAATGCAAGACATTTACATCCATATAATAGAAAATCCATATGAGTTTCATAGGTTTACACAACTTGATTGATATTAATATTGAAGATTTAATTGATAGAAGTACATGGCCCATGTGTTTGGATGTTGTATGATATGTGTGTAGGGTTTTTTCTGCTCATGTATGTTTCTGTTTCCTATTTAGTCTTAGCCTCTGAATGTGGCTAGAGTCTTGTTCAAGTTGGAAACTAATGCGTTGGACAGTCTAGTCCCTGAGAAATAGTAAAAGTTGGCTCAGCCATATCTTGTCTATTTTGTAGAATTAGAGCAGCATTGCAAATGGATATCCTATTGTCCGATTATTTGATTATCCAGCTCCACTGGCCCCAAAAAAGGTTTGAAACCTAATTTTGATTCTGATAAAAATTTGGATTGGGATCTGAAACCTATTTTCGGTTCTGGTACTTGTTACATACATGATCGGACTCGACGACCTGGAACCAAGATCTATTCGCAACCTTACCTCAGGGCCTTTTACTTGGCTCCCAAAAAATCAGATTCATTGAATTCTCATCCTTCTCTCATTCTCGCTTTCCTCTTCCTCTTTAATGATGAATCAGTAGTTGTGGAAAATCTCTTCGCTTGCAGGTAAGATATGAAATTCTTCTTTGCATGTTAATGTCAGGATTTGAGAGCGTAGAACCTCTGATCTTCAGAACTTCAACCTCTCCTACACTGGCAACCACGATCCATGCTGTGCTTCTTGAATTTATCTTTCTAAGTAGAGTTTCTTGGTTCAGAAATTCCAATGGTAAAGAAATGGGTTTTGAAGTGTTTGGAGTTCAGATGATGGAAAGGAATGACTGAGAGACAAACCCATTATAGAGAGATGGGGAGGTTTGCAAAAACCATGGGTTTTGGTTTTGGGTTTTACAAAACCACTGTTAGTTTCCAGCCCTTCCAGTTCTCCACCGAGTTTTTCCTTCTCTGTCTCCTCATTTCTCTTTGAAAGAAACAAAAGTACAAACCCCAATCTCAGAATCTCAGTACTCATCTTTTCTAGCATATTAGATGCAAATATAGATATATGGAAATTCTCAAAAACACCCACACCCCACTATAAAAACGCCCCCTTTTGCCGTCTCTCTCTCTCTCTCTCTTTTGTCATGGGGCCATGTTGAGCCAATCTAGTCTTTTCATACACATTACCCCCCATACTACCCCCATGAATAGTCACAAGTCTACGTTTGACACTCATATAAGTTTTCCTCACCATTGGATTTAAATCATAATAAAATGATGCCTCTAAACTATTAAATTTTAGGGCTATGGATCAAAAGGTTAGGATGATCTTATGGATTCAAGATTTTGCATATAGGTAGGCCTCATATGGATCTTTCCATTCAATGGACTTCCATGATCATTATGCATCCCAGTGGATCCAACTAAGAGGGGGGTTTTCTCCTAAAAAACGCCCGAGCGCTGTGTAGCGCTCCTCATTTACACACACACAATATCATATTAATGAGGAAGACTTGATCTTTCAAGGAGCAATTCTCTCTTGGTTTGTTTTTCTCTCTTTAAATTTCTTAATAATCTTTTCCTTTTCTGTTTAGTTTCCGATCTTTATCTCCATCTTCCATCTATTTGATGTAGGCCAGACCCATGATCCATGGGTCAACCATTCTCAATTGAGCCAAGCCCTCTAAAAGCCCATAAAGAGAAGATCTTCAAGTCGTGCAAGACTTTCCCTATTTTTAAGTAGTAGCTAAATTTTAGGGATGGTTATGAGAGTAATTACAAAGTTTTATTTTATCGGATTTAGAGTTTATTTTAATTAGAATTGTTTCCAAGAATAGATTAGAGCTTAGAGTCTCAGTAAAGGATTGTAATCCCTCTTATTCATAAGATGATTCATCATCATCAAAGCATTATCTCAACTATGTTGGGGTCGGCTTTATGAATTTTGTTTCTCCATTCCGATCTATCTTGAGCTAAATTCTCAGATAAGTTTTTAGTTAGAAATTTATTGATTAATAAAACTTCTCCGTTGAGTTTGTTTTCTCTCTATTATTTGTCTGTGTTGTGAGAGATCATGACAATTTGGATTGCGATGAATCCCTATCCCTAAGCTTCGGCTTGGAGAGTAGTCCTTGGCTACGCTTCCCCTACCTGCACCTCATCAATTGGTATTAGAGACCCGAACATCTTCTTGAATTGGATGAGTGCTCGAAGAGTATTTTTAAATGACATGACTTAAAAGGTGATCCATGTAAAGACGTAGAATGTCAGTTGTATCAATATCTACACCCAATTATATCAACATGGAAAGAAATGAAATTGCTAATGGAGGGTCAATATGTACATGATAGAGATTCATTCTTCCCGCTAGTGAAAGTCAATTTGAAGCCCATTGGGAGACCCTCTAATACTTGAGATTTCAGACAAAGAGCTAATATTGTTGAATCACATGTTGCCGAAGTGATTAATCCCACACTTGTCATCCGTTGACTTGTCACCTCCAATGAGAAGGAAGAAGAAGAATGGAAAAAGACTGATATTCCGGAGACGAGTAAAGTGCAAAGACGAGTTAGCTAATTTGGTTATTGACAATGATAGTGCCATAACTTTTGTTGCACAAGGGTTTATTAATAAGCTTCATTGGCCAACTGAGAAGCTACCTAAAACCTATAAAGTCATATGGTCTAATGGTTTTGTGTGACTCACAGATGTTTGGTATCTTTCAAGATTGGTGGTTATGAAGATAATATTTGGTGTGATGTTAATCCCTATGAATATCACTCATATTCTTTGGGATGACAATTGCTTTTTGATCAGAAGGTACACACTGACAAAGAGAAGCATGCATATTCCTTCCTTTGGAAAGGAAAATGGATTACTTGTTCCATTGCAATTGACAACCCCATCTTTGTCTAAACAATCACCTTCAAATGAAGATCAAAGGAAGAGCAAAAGAAAGAAATAGGAATTGCTGACATTGAGAAACAAGATCAAAGAACGGAAGTCACTTCATGACAAAGTCAGATAAACCATCATCTAGCACTTCTAAGACGAATGATACTTTAAAAGAATTAGAAGACAAGGGGGCTTGAATTTCTTTTTGTGGATAGCATTGATCAAAAGATGCAGGTAACAAAGGAATTAAAGGCAAACATTGAATACCTGGATATGGTTTGTAAGTAAAATGAACATCCGATGGACTTGATCATAGTGCCGCTTTTAGAAAAGCCAATTTGATCATTGGAAAACAAACCAATTGTTCCAATGGTTTCACAAGTAGATCGGTCTGTTGAAGTTCCTCACATTGACTTTTTCTTTAGGGATCAACAATGGAACCCTGAAGATTGTGATGTGATGTTGCACATTCTACAATTGAATTATCTAAAAGTTTGATCACACTTCCAAGCAAAATCCAACAATCAAAAGAAGCAATATCTGAAATCTTATTGGAACAAAAGATCGAGGGAAGCTTCCAAGCCATATGAAGAGTATGAAGATCAACATGAACACTGGAAGTAGTTATGCTGGGTTTTCGCCCTTACAAAACACAAGGTTGAGTTTTTTCCAAGAGGGGGAGAACTGATGCAAGCTAGACCTATGATCCATGGGTCGACCAAGCTAACAAGCCCAAGCCCACTAAAAGACCATCAAGAGAAGATCTTCAGATCGTGTAAGACTTTCCCTATTTTCTAGTAGTAGCTGAACTTTTGGGATAGTTATGAAAGTAATTAGAAAGTTTTATTTTATTTAATTTAGAGTTTATTTTAATTAGAATTGTTTCCAAGAATAGATTAGAGCCTGCAGTCTATATAAAGGACTGTAATCCCTCTTATTCATAAGTTAATTGATTAATAAAATTTCTCAGTTGAGTTTTTGTTGCGGTTGTGTGTCTATGGTGTGAGATCAAGACGATTTGGATCCCAATGGATCCCTATCTGTAAGCTTCGGCTTGAAGAGTAGTCCTTGGTTACTCTTCCCCTACCTGCCCTGCGGCACTATTGCAGAGGAGCGACTCGAGGAATCTGGAGGAGAAGATGGACGAGACCTAGAGGTGGAGTTGGACCTGAATTAGAACCTGAATTGAGAGGAGTCAAAACCTGATCCATTAATTAGGTTCTGGCTGGATCTGGATCTATCATTTCGAAAATGGTTCTGGATCTGGATACAACATCGTTCTGCTCTGTACCCATCCCGTTTAGGGAGGGAGGGGGGGAGATTGTGGAAGTCAATAGGAGATGTAGGGATATATTTGAAATAAGAAAGAAAGCATGTTAGTTTTTTATTTTTACTTTATTGTTTCACATTGAGGAGATGTAGGGATACATTTTAAATAAGAAAGAAAGCATGTTAGTTTTTTATTTTTATTTTATTGTTTCTCGTTGACACTTGTGGGTTTCAATTGAAACCAAACTCTGTTTTGGGCTCTGTGGATGCCCTTCCTCTGGTTAGGCCTGTGCAATCGCTTCGATTGAGTAACTTATTACATCATCATCTTCATCAAAGCCTTGCCCCAACTATGTTGGTTTGACTGACTTCGTACATGAGTTTAATTTGATTTTCCTTTTTCTTCTATTGATCGATTATCCTTGTGCTGTTTACTTTGTATTTTTCATTTGGTTTGAATCGAGGGTTCACTAGCATCCCTTTCATAATCTAGCAAAGTGGGTACTGTTAGATTTAGTATAAAGGCCTTTCCCATTGGGTTTATGATAAAACATGATGCTGCATGGACATGACAACAGAGGTGGTCATGGAGCTCTCAATGCATGTGATCTCAGAGATATTGAGATTGAGGAGCAATTGATAAATCACCTTGCTTGTTTTGAATGAATTAGTTGTGACAGCAGCTGTCAGTCTATGTCGATTCTGAGAGTGTTGGTAATCTTAACCTTTTTCAAAATCGAGTGTTGATATTGATAATCTTTACCTTTTTCATGAAGGAGCTGCATGGTGGGCTTCATGGATAGGCTAGCAACCATCTATGCTGATATCATGATGTGGATATTAAGGATTCCAGAGTTTGAAGGTAAAATTCACCTCCAATGAATTTCTTGCTTGGTTAGAGTGGGCGTGCGGATATAAAGAGGTTGCTGATGTGGAAAATTAATTGTAGTCATCAAGTTAACAAAATATGCCTTAACTTGGTGGGCACGATTGTAAGCTTGGAGGGCTAGAGCTGGTAAATATAAAATTACATCATGGGAAAAGATAAGGAAGTAATGGCACAAAATTTTGCTGGAAAAATTATCTTCAGGAATACTACTTGAAATTGCACAAGCTCTGACAAGAAGCAACATTTGTTGATGAATATTAAGAGGAGTTTGATCTCCTTAGTGCATTGTAGTGTGAATGAGCTAGAATAGCAAGCTATTGCCTGCTATCTTGATGGTTGTGGAAAGAGATCTATGATGTTGTAACTCTTCAACCTTATTCGACCTGTGATTACAATTTGGCCATTATGGCTCATAAACAGGTCAAATAGAAATCAAACCATTGGTCAATTGATTTAAGTCATTCATAGAACTCTAGTTGTAATGAAGCCTCTAACCAAGAGAACTCTGTACATGACAAGGTGAATCGAAAGCAACATAAAAAAAGATGAGGCAGAGAAAGTAATGCACCCAATCAACAGAGTCCAACACCAGCTCAAGCCGTCCATAAGATTTGACTAACCACAGTGTTCATTACTTTGAGTGCTTAGGATTATGTTCATGTGGTCTTTGATTGTTCAAATAGAAGGTTTATGAATCTCTATGAAGATATTTTATGATGATGGCGAAGATGATATCATTTGATAAGAGCCTTATAATGCAAAAGAAGATGATATCATTTGCAGTGATCATGGAGAAGCTTTAGTCATTCCATGAAGCATGAACTCGGCTTGTATAGAAGAGAATGATGATTGGTCACATAATAATATCTTTCATACTAGATGTACCACGTATTGGAAAATATGAAATCTTATTATTGACACATAAGAAATATGTTGTCTCACAGACCATGAAGATGGCTGACAACAAAATTTGAAAATGGAAAAGAGGCCTTCATCATTCAAATTTCAAATTGGCATAGTTCAAATGTGGAAGAACGGTAAGTGTTATGATGCCAAATTTCTTTTTCTATTGGAAATAATTAAGAAGATTCCATCCGGTGTTGTGTGGCACCATGGGTTCTTTTTAAGCCTTTCACTATGATGGCCATATAAATATGATGATTGATAATCTATGATGTGTATAAGAATTTGTATACTCAGATGGATGGTGTGAAACTAATTTTGGGTCCTTCCCAGATGGGAATTGCACCTAAAATAATTAAAAGGGATGCAGTAGTTTTCTATTGTTAGGTGATTTTGTTGAGTGAGAAAATGAAAATGGTGATTGTAATGCCTTAATTTCGAATACTGAGATTTCCGTCAAGGTACCCGAAGTTGACGCGCTACTTCCCGAAAAATCTGAGAACTTTCAAGATTGTAGGACCGCAGTGAGGTCCAATTTAAAACTTTTTGACCAACATATAATCAATGGTTGAAATTGCGGAAACGTAAATAGTAAAGCGGAAGCAATTGTAATAACAGTGGAAGCATAAGGTATCATAAAAGATAAATCAAGTGTAGCAGGGCTGAAGTCCAGCCTAATCTCAAAGTATGATTATCAAAAGTTTAATTACATATTCAAATGCTACCCTACTCATTACAGAATCACTCAAAACCCAAACAAATCAAATGGACACTCAGACCCCCGGTGTCGGCTCTCCAACCTCTAGCTCGACCTCTTGGTCGGCTGGTCCCCATCCGTAGTCACCAGCTACGGGCGCCTCAACGAACGCGTCGTCCACATACTCAGGGTCAATACCTAAGCACAAAGAATGAGTCAGATCTAAAGATCCGACAAGTTAGAGTATACAAGTAATATAGAATGTATGCATCAAAAGAGTAGAGACAATCATAAGATTAATCAGAGTAACAAAGGTACATAATCTAGGCAGTTGAGCAAGATAAACATTGAAAATCAGAGTAAATATAATATCTAATCTAACACAACATGGCACATTCACATAAGTTGGATACCGCGGGATATTATTCCACGACCCTCCCATATTGAACACAGTCGCGATGGGGTATCTCACCAGTACTGGGGAATGACGAGTCCTGTAAATCACACTCATCAGTCTCAACGCTCGACACTCATCACTCAGAAGACTGGACCTGGTATCACACCGTCTGTCTAAAACATAGCTCATCATGATAGCCCACTTAACACTCCAAATAGCTGCTACCAGTAATGATCAGTCAAAAGGCTAAGCTTAAGACAACTGAGTGAATGCTAATGCAGACTCGAAGAAAACAATGTACATGTATGTGTCTGTCTAGGCTTGCCTTGCGTGAGCAAGGTCCTAACAAGTCCCTAAGAGGTCCAAGTACAATACCATGGAACACAGTCCAAATCCAAGTCCAATAATTGGATCCATACTAAGGCTCATCTAACCATGGCCTTAGTCTAAATAGTCCAGGAGAGATCACAATCTCAATCTAATACCTATCAGTCCATTCTCATTCACAATGAGTCACAAGTCCACATAAAACTAGCTCTTCATCCTAAGGTATCATCCATCCAACTTAGGCCTTAAAAGGGCCTGCCTAGACACAGACACGGGTCATTAATCACCCAATCATATTACCAGGTCACTTTTAAGTAATCCTAGGTTCATGTCCTCCATTTTCATTTAATTAACAAGTAAAAGCAACAATAAGGATATAAGAGTGACAGTGTTGCATTAAGTGAGGTAAACCTCCAAATCAAGAGAATCAACGGGAATGTCAAAGGTCCAATCCTAAGTAATGGTCCGCATTCAGGTCCAGGTCCATCTCAGTTAATTTGATCTCTAAATGAAGTCTCAAATGCCAATGGATACTGTGTTTAGTGCTCCAGAAGTTACGAGCATTTTCGACGATGTTTAAGGATCGAATTGACATCAATCCACACCCTAGACCCTACTTGGTGGTCCCCATGAGTCAAGGTTGAGCCACACCATTGACTCATGCTTGGCACAGCAATGGAAGTCTATTTAGATGGTCAATGGGCCCCACAATCGATCACAACCTCAGAAGCTAAAAGCTGGAAAAATCACTGTACACAGTGTGACCGGTCGACCAGGCACATGGTCCGGTCGATCGGGTACATTGGGAAGTCAGGATGTTGACTCCCAGGTCGATCCTCTGTTCAGTGTGCCCGATCGACCTCCTGGCCTGGGCGGTGGACCGCGCACACTGGGAACTACAGACAAGCACCTGGCAGGCATGGCCTGATCATGGAACTCTTCTGTGTGTCCGGTCGACCTCCTGGCTTGGGCGGTCGATCGCGCATACTGAGTTCCTGCAATACATGGATGTCCCAGCTCTCAACATTTTCCCTGAAATTCGCGCACACTGGGTTTTAGGGTCCGAGGGAAAAATGCCAACTCTTAGTTAGTCTCTGTGTTTCCTGTGTATCCGGTCGACCGAGCACAGGGTTCGGTCAACCGCGTACACTAGACTTAGTTTTTCTCAGAAACTTAACTGAGACTTGGTTTTCTCAATTTCAGTGTCGCCGGTCGACCCGACCACAGGTTGGTCGACCGGGTACCCGCTCCTGATGCAAAAATCCAGTTTTTCTGGAATTCATCCTCTTCAATCCCATTTTCATTTTCAATCAAACCACCTCCAATCTCCTCCATTTATCACAGAAACATATAAAATAGCAAAAACACTTCTATAACCATCCATCCATTATCAAACCGGACCATTGATCTTCCAAATGAGATAAACCCATCCATCAATGGCCAAAAACCATGAAATCAAGCTCAAAAGGTAGATATACTCATTTCTAGCATAATTGAGATGGAAATATAGAATCAATAACAGAAATCATGTATTCTATACTAAGTGAGTATATTGCACTTGCCTCAAATCCGAATTTGCAAAGGAAATTGACAAGAAGAAGCAATCCAAGCTATCCAAGCCTGTAAGGGTCCTCCCCAACTCAAATCAAACCAATCTACAACTCTTAACACCCAATCCATAAGAGAATTACCACTTAAGAAGGAAATCTAAGGAGAAAGCGGGAATTCTAAGGAAGTTGAACTATGGAGATTGAGAGAAAAAGAAATACCTTGAATTGTAGAGAAGAGAAGATTAGCAAGAGAGAAATCCTTTGGAGATTGTAATAGCAATGGTGGAAGATGGCCTCCTTCTAGGCTAGGGTTTTAGCTAGGGTTTCTAGAGTTAGGGTTCTTGTGAAATGAGAGATAAATGAGAGATGAGAGTGAATTAGGGCTTAGTTTCATTTTTTTTGCAATAATTTAGCTTATATAGGTTAGGGTTATGGTTAATTACCAAAAGGGCCCTTGGGTTAAAATAGGAATGAAGATAAGGACATGGGCAATTTGGTCCTTTGTAGAGGTTCTAGAATGTTCTCATGTGGAAAACCCCTCCTATAAAACCTTATTTACTAGCCAGGGCCTCTAATAACTAAAATCCTATAAAATTATAATTGACACCCCACAATACCTATAAAATACACAATTAGCCTAATTCCTATAGAATAGGCTAAGACTTAGGAAAATATCTATTTACCCCTTACTAATCCCTACTAATTAGTATAATTATACTATAAATACTATAATTTACAATGTTCAAATTCAAAATGAGGGCCCACCAGGGGTGGGGCCTCACAATGATGTTGTACATTTTGATTTTCCAGATTATTACCCTGAAGAACTTTTGCCCATCCATGATCAAGACCCACTCATTGGCAATGATATTGCTACATAGGCATATGTTGCTTCGTTTAGGGAAGGAATTACAAATCAGTGATGGAGTTGGGTCAACATCAATTCGGTGGTGAAATTAAGTCATGAACAGGGGCAAGTGAAAACAATATGAAGGCAATGCAAGGGGGAAGTTATCCACTTATAAAGATCTATTCTTGTGCAATACTAAACATAAACTTTCATTTGAAGATTGAGAAAACTCGATCACCCGTAGATTAAATGTTAAAGATGGCAATCAATTACTAGACATGCTTGGATTGGACCAATGGTAAAAGAGGGCCGCTCAAGCCTAAAGAAAACCCTTTTAATGGGACTAATCTTTATGCAATGGACCTGCAAATTCTGCATGAAACATGTGTTGTAAATTGCATGATGTGTGTGGGTTTTTGTGCTCGTGCATGTTTCACTTTCCCATTTAGTTTTAATCTCTGAATATTTTTAGGGTCTTGTTTAAGTTGGAAAGTAATGAGTTGGACAGTCTCGTCCCTAAGAAATAGTAGCAAAAGTTGGCTTAGTGTCATCTTGCCTATTTTGTAGGATCAGAGAGAGATATTGTAGAAATCCTAGTTTAGGAAATGTAGGGATTGATTATTCTTTTTTAATTTCTTTTCTATATATTTTGAAATATGAAAGAAAGCTGTTAGCTATTCTTTTTTCAAAACTTCAATACTATCATGTTGAGATTCTCCTAGACACTTATGCTGGCTTGGGCTTTGTGGACGCCCTTCAGTAAGTTAGGGTATTTGAATCAATCGCTTGGATTGAGCAACTTCATATGTGCGTCTAATCTAGTTTTCCTCCTAGCATTCAATTATTCTTGTTGTGGACTGGTTTGTCTCCTTTTGGTGTGGTTGGAATCTAGGGTATATTTGAATAGGGGTGGCAAAATCTCACCCCACCCATTAACCGGACCATATCTAACTTGGATTGGACCTGTAAAACCCAAACCTGACCCACATTTAAACTGTGGAGTTTCTAAATGGTTTATTTGAAACATCCATGGGTGACCCATGCTCCTCATCTTAGAGGTTGAAGAAACATGGAATTGAAATCTATGTCCAGGGTAAGGACATAAGTGGGAGGAGAGGAAAATGAAGGTTTTGCTGGTCCAGCCGGGCCGACCCGCAAAGGGTGCAGTTTAAGGTTATCTTTGAGCCCTTTAAAAAAGGGTTGGATACCAGTTGAGTTTCAACCCATAGACACCCTTGCTCAACCTGACATGTTTTTATCTGACCCTACCCATTTGCCAGCCCTACTGATTTGAAGCCTTTTCGTGATCTAGCAAAGCGAACACCATTTCTCTCTCTCTCTCTCTCTCTCTCTCTCTCACTTGCTCATTCACACATGAACTAGTCAATCCAAAGGTGTATGCTGCTATACTACTTTGTCATGAGTGAAATATGGCGAGTGCATACTCAAGGGAGGCTGTGTTATATGAATGGATTGTATCAAGCGAACCTGGGGCTCTTGGGAGTCGATGTAATTTACTTACATGGAAACTCCAATGGTAACAAGGGCATATGATCACTTCTCATTTCTTAACTATTAGTAATCTTCTTTTAATATATAAATATAAATAGTTCTTTAACTGTGATTATGTTGTTCCTGGGGATCGAACTTTCTCCTTGATTTTTGCTTTTGTTCTCCTTTGTCATAGCTGATATAGCTCTTCAGTTTTGCATGGTTTGGTCATAGGTTTTTGGGATTTGTGCACTAGGCCATTCTCTTGTATATCTTGCACCCTTTATGTTCCAAATATAGTTGAAACAAGGCTTTGATGATGATGGTTGTGTTGTTTTCCCCCTTTTAATATCCCTTCTTTGCCTTAAATATTGAAATATAACAAAAAAGGATCATGGGTTTTAATATTTGATCCATTGGGCATATCATTTTTGGTTTTTTTATGATATCGGAGGGTGTCCCAACCCTTAGGGCCAGACTAATCCTTTTGGGCCTAGGGGGAGCCGGGTAAATGCCCTTTGGCCCCTGTGTGGTAGCTCAGTTTCAAACTCTCAACCTCCGGGAGAAAACCGTGGTCCTAGGCCAATTGAGCTACCTCTCGGGGTTCATATCATTATTGTTTTGTTGGGTGCTTTGGCTGTTTGAAATTTCCTGGGTGCATTGTCTCATTTTCTTATGTATGCTCTATAGTCCATTGGATTGATATGTGCTGAGAAAACCAGGTCTTGAGAAAAATTCACGTTGTATTGGCTAGTACATAACAAGTATCAGCTATGATATTTGAATGTTTGGATCTAAGTTAGTGTTTCATTCCCTTTATTATTGTCCCTACCTACATGGACGTTGCTTAGGAGGTCTTATATGAGGTCATGTTCTTCAAAGAGAAACCCAACAAATAGATGTGAAGGAGAAAAGAAAGAAACATGCCACTAAGAAAATAGGAAAACTATATAGTATTAAGAGAAAATTGAGTTAACCTTCCTTGATTTCTTGGTGAGAAAAACAAAAAAAGGGAAAGCTTGAAAAGATATGAAATGATAGTTCTTGTTATATTTACTTTTTCAGTTTTGAGCATGGTTTGGAATTTCATTTGGGCATCAAATTGACCAGGTGAGATGGCTTTGGTATTAGTTTGGGGCTCGGATGTTGAAAAATCCTTGCCTTGATTAAGTCAGCATGGACTGACATGGGATTGTGATAAAAACACGCATTGTTTTTTAGGATTTTTACCATATAAGTGTTCCTAAACATGTATACGCCGTTTTTAATAAAAAATACACAAAAATGTCTAACTTGGTGTTCGTAGGATAGTTTTGGACGACTTTACCCTCACGTGAGCCGAACGACATCGTCATGTCATTTACCTCATTCACCCATTTCGTTCTACTTTCTTCCCCTCACTTTTTCCTCTCCCGCCATTTTCTCTCTTTCCCCTCCATTCCTTTCTCTCTTTCCCTCTCCATTCGTTGCGGCTGCTGCTCTCTCTTCCCTCTCCCTCTCCTTTCCCTTCTCTCTCTTTCCCCCTCTCCTTTCCCTTATCTCTCTTTCCCTCTCCCTCTTTGCTCGCTGCTATCTCTTTCCCTCTCTTGGACGTCCTTGCTCCAGCTCTTCCCTTTCGCTCATTGCTCTCTAACCAATTGCAAAAAAAAACCTCTGTTGGAACTCACGACGACTGCTCTAACGTCATCTTCCAATTTAGATTTAGCGAAGGTGATTTTTTCGTTTCTTCTCTCTTCCACATATCTATTTTCTTATTTTCTTTTCATTTTCAGTTTCTATAACTATTTTAATTGTGGGGTTCTGGAGAGGGGATCTTGTTTGGGGTATTTGCAGACAAATGGTTGTCTGGAATTTGTCTGAAAGTTGCAGCCAAGGAGAAAACCCATGGGGTGTTTTCAGACAAATGGTTGTCTGGAAGTTGCAGCCAAGGAGAAAACCCATGGGGTATTTGCAGACAAATGATTGTCTGGAATTTGTCTGGAAGTTACAGCCAAGGAGAAAACCCAAATTTGAAGAAACAATCTTGTCAATATTATTGTTTATTTGATGAACTGATGAGTAAGGTCTGCAAAAATGATATTTGATCATGTGGGCTCTTGTTAGATGCTTACTGAATGATGAATGATGCATGTGACAACATTTGTAGTACATCTGGAGATAGGGGTAGGAAATAGAGTAGCTAAGAAGTTGATATTACACATATGAGGAAGGCTTGGCAGTAGCATGCCTCATGGTCATTGATAGCCTTGGAGATGAAACTTCTCTGGTAGTAGTATGTGGAAGAAGAGCAACTACCAATATGTTGCTTTAGAACTTGCAAATCAGTTGGTATGCCTTGGCATAGACTCATGTTGGCTCTTTTCTCGTTTTCCTCCAACTGAGGTTGTAGTGTTCTAGATGTTTGTTTTGCTGCTTCATTCAGTCTTTCATTAGATTTTCTTATGGTGGGGTTCTTAGTGTAATTTGATTATCTCTTATGGGTTTTATTTCCCTTTCCTTTTATTTTTTCGTCTTTGTTCGTTTTCTAACTCTTCATTCGCTTTTGTTTTGCTTCCATGCTTTTCGCTTGGGAATTGGCTGCTTGGGTTTTTTGCCTTGTATAGTAATTGTGAATGTGGTTTTGATTCTTTTATGTCTCGGGCTTTCCTAGAATTTGAAATACCCATTAGGCTTTCCTGTTCTTGGGCTAGTTGGATGTAGAGCTCAACAACATGGTGGGCTCTTGTATTACACATGTACAACTATTTAGCTCTTGAAATCTTCTGCTTCTAAGAGCCCATTTGTGTTTGGGGATTTGTTTTGAGTCTAATTGGGAGCTTATATTATCAAACCTTCTTAAATATGTAGAAACCCATTATAGTTTGAAAAACTGATTGGAGCATTCGAAAGTTTCAGATTTACATAAGCGGATATCAAGAATGAAAAAATCTCTGAAAAGTTGTTCTACTTCCATTTTCCAAAGAAGATGTAGTTGTTAATGCAATTACAAAACTAAACACCCCAATTTCTGATTTTGAATTTTATAGATTGCTTGGTAATTGGAATTTTTTGCAAAATTCAAGGAAGTTTATTTTCCGCTATGGGTTTTCAATCAAGTAGTGAAAGCATGAAAGAGAAAAAGGAAGAACAATGGCCAATCCCATCAAAATTGTGGGAGGCAAGATGTGTGTCAATGATAATTACATTTTGATAAGATGTTTTTGGTGGGGTTGTAGTGCATTAGATTCCTTCAACTCTCCATTCCATGAGCAAAGCAGGAAATGAACCGTTCCAAACACCCCATATCAATTTCCAAATGAGAGTGAAGAGATTCAACACAGCATCTTAAACTAGACAACTGGTTATTCAAGTGCTATAATGAGTTATGGGGAATTTCTATCGTACCCACTCAACTAAAACAACACCATAAATCAGTTGTCTATGTATATAAATTAGATATAATTTACATAAGTCACGGCCACTACAAATGAGACTTGATACATAGTACTCATTACATTAGTCAACTACATAAATCATGTAATTTATACAACATCACCACCTACATACACCAACTGAATCAAGTGATACGATCATTGCTTTAGTTTTATTATTATCATCTCCAAAAGTTTCATTTGGTGAGACTAGACGAACAACATCAGTAGCACAATTCTTTTGAGTTGATTTGGGGAAAATGGTGCGCAATCTCACTCTGGCAGTGCTTCGCAACGATTCCCCATCTCTTTCATTTCTTTTCTTCTCATTAGTTTTATTTTCTTCTTCCTTAGCTAGGCTTTCTCTGCTCGGTCTCTGCAATCTTCTCTCAGCTCACGGTTTCTACAAGCATCTTAGGTATGTTTTTATTGTTTTGTAAATGTGTTTCTTTTCTATAAATGTAGGTTATAAATGTATTTGTATGGTTCTTTATAGTAATAATTATGACATTTCTTTTTTCGTTCATTTCTCTTTCACTGTTTTGTGGGACTAAAACAAATGAGAAAGATGGGAAGGAAAACTATCCGAAAATCTTAAAATTAAAATTCTGGATGAAGTCTTCTCATTATCTATGCACCTCATTGTAAAGTCAATGCCATTTGATTGTTGGAGACAATATATTGGCAAAGAACCTATAAATAATGGTAATGATACTGTTATCATAAAATTGATGTAGAAAAAAAATTATGGGTGAAGTCCGTAAGTCTTTCACATTGTTTATGCACGTCATTATAAAGTCATTGTCATTTTGTTGTTGGAGAAAAAAATGGGCGAAGAACCTATAAATAACTATAATGATATCGTTATCAGAAAATTTAAAAAAATATATTTTGAGTGAAATTGTGAGTCTTTCTCATTGTTTGTGCATCTCAATATAAAGTCACCATTATTTTCTTGTTGGACACAAAGAATCAATGAAGAGACTATAAATTATGGTAATGATATTGTTATCAAAAAACAATGTTGGACACAAAATTCATCCTAGTATGAGTTAGGATTCAAGTTCTTAAAGATTTTTCCCTCTAAATTTCATGTTTGCCACTTCATGCTCTTTTAAACATGGTCAACTCATATGCCTTCTTTTAAATTTTAGGTATTGTTTCTTAATCCACAGTAACAAGTAAACATGTTTTGATGCATCTAAATCTAGGCATTGATGCATCTAAATCTAGGCATTGGCTTAATGATATGTGTATAACTGGCCTTTTTCCTCTGTTGTTGTTGATCCCATAGAATTTTTATATGTTCTAGTTTTTTTTAAATCTTTTACAGCATAGATATTTTGAGAAATGAAAACATGCATTGATGCAGGAATTCTTTTATGAATGCAGTAATTTATGATTTTATCTGCCCACTACTCTCTGTGCTAATTTAGCTAATTTCAAATCAGTAATTGAATTTAGATTTCAATTGTTTGCTTATCCAATAATGATTCAACCCAACATGACAAGTTTTTGGTAGAACAAGGTAATTTCTTAGTCAAAATTACTGAACTAACGATTCCTACCCAATGCCTTTTTATGTGATTTAAAACCAGTTTTAACCTTTTTCTCCCTTTACTCTTTTACTTGTGAAAGGTGGGTGAAATCTCATGTCTCGGTCCTCTCTTGACCTTTTCCCATAAATGGTGTATATAAGTACATAGTCTAAACCATCTTTGGGCCACTGGGGGAATCCATGCCTCTTTCAACTCCTACTGACACAATTGAAGGAAGTAGAATTCCAAGATGTATATCTACAGTTTGCATGAGTAGGAAAGTCTCATTGAACAATATAAAATCAGTAACTTGGCTCCTAAATAAAATTTGTAAGATAGTGGAGTTAAATAAGGGTTGCTGTTAATGAGCTGTATCAACATATCGACTCCAATAGACTTTAGTAGGGAATAGGGATATAAATGAGTTGGGTATGATTAAGTTTATATATTGCCTCAACATGAGTCTGCAGGTTTTTGTAATTCTACCTTTGAGAAAGAAAGGAAAAAAAGTAGGGGTTTTTACGAAAAGAGTTTGCCTTAAAAAAAGATCAAGTAGTTTGATTGTTTGAATGAATTGTATGGTTAATGAGGAAGTTTCGCATTCTGAATTTTCACACTTATCTCCAGATGTTTGATGATTTGGTTCTTCCCATTCATAAGCCAACTTTTATTATTACTATTATTGTTATTACTACCACTACTGTTACTATTGTTATTATTTGAAATAATCCATCATTGTCAATGTTGTAGATTGTAAAGCATGGCCTAATTATTGAATTCATTGACCCTGATTATAATGTAGGGAACAAATGCAAAAAACTTGCCCGACATGGCTGCCCATGAAGGTATATTTCATTTTGAGGTGATACCCACATCTTCACTTGCATGTGCTTCCATTTAGTTTCTAGTGAAGATCTATCAGTTGTTGAATGAAGTGCTTGATTTTTGTGTCTGAGTTTTATGCATGGTTGAATATCATACTTTTATCCTTTTGATTGGGATTTTACAGCAAACGAATACAACAGAGATGTTGGATATGGCAGTTCAGCACATCGAAAACCGGCGAGTGTGAGGGAAAATTCTATGAGAATCCAGCCCCTGTTTTGAGCAGCATTTGGTCATTAACTTCCTTTTTTCCTCCTACACATAAGCATTATTTTCTTCGTACAGCCCAAAATCTTGCTAAGATGGTCAACCAAATGTTGTACACACCTCAACAGGTTAAACAATGAATGCCTTTTTGTTTCATTGTCCTTGAATGAAGTAGTGGGGAATGGCATGATAGATTGTGGAGAGATATGATGAACCTGCTTTTGAGGGTTGAGTGGAAGAATGGAACTAAAGCCGGTCCTAGATAGGTGGAACAGGGCTTTGATGATTGTGATCATGATGGGTGATGGATTTTGGCAATACTTAGATAGAATAACGAAACATTCAAGTTTTCAAAGTATTGCATATAATGTTGATTCCTTTTTTTATTTTGGGTTTTGGTCATTAGCTTAAGTTCTATTATATTGAAATTGTATAAAAAAACCTATGGATTTCATTTTGTTGATAATAATACTCCTCTGTTGATAATTAAGAAGTTCATGGTTATCATCATCATTATCATTTTTTTAACAATTTTTCTGATCGTGTTTCTTATAAGAGATTCAGATTTCCTAAATGTATAGGTATGAATATTGAAAAAAAATGCTTCAATGCAAGGTCTAGTTTTGATCCATTTTGATGACTAGTTAACAGTTAGTGGGTTCAGTGATTGTGTTATCTGATTTTATGATGATTGCACAGAGGGGAGGTGACTATGACGTTGAGGTCAAGGGAGTCAAGATATCTCCAGATCCAGTGGTGAGAGGCAAGCCAGCTACTTTCAGTATCTCTGCATCTACTGGTAAGTTCATGTTGCCTAGGTTTGTTATATTACTTTGTTTTGTTTCTCTTTTAAGGGAGATTAGTTTCTTGCTCATTGACTCACCGAGTTCTCCTTTACATGTTACTCTCATAAGGAAGATGAGCATTAAGTTATGAGCTATATGTACTACTACTTCATACCTTGCTCTTATAGGTGAGATGAGCTTCAGGAAAATGGATGACAAGAAGCGCCCACATGAGTTTGTACCTGAAGCTGATTTGCAAGGAATACAGCCACTTCCTTCTGATTTTGATAAGTGGAAGAGATACAAAGTGGAAGACGATTGTATAGGGTATTCTTCAGAAAGAGGGAGGCGGTTTGCATGTATGGTATAGCCTGTCCTGAATAAGGTTGTGGAATTAGGCTGTAGTTATAGACAAGAAGCTAATGACCAAACATCAATGCAAAAATCTATGTTATATTCTTAGCTTTATTTTTTGTCGGTATTTAGTGAAGTTTTGGAGTTGATTATTCCCACGCCATATACTCTGTTCATTTTAGCTTTGTTCCTGTGTGTACTGCATGTGTTATGTGTAAAATCCGAATTCTTTTTATTTGTTGTATTGGAATCTTATAGTTGTGTTTTGACAAGACGGTATGATCATAATAAAATGGGCCATGTCTTATTTTTTTCGCCGAATTGAGTCCAAACTCCAAACTGCGTTGAGAGTTAATGATTTTTGGTTTGAACAGTGACATGAAGATGTGGTTGGCAAATACAGATAGTGTGACAAACATTGTATTACCCAACTTTCTAATTATATCCGCAGACATGATCATGAGCTCTCCAAAAAGAGAATTCTATATACACTGAGAAGCATTAATTACGACTTCAAACTTAGTGTAACGCCCCAATTCCGAATACCGAAGATAACGCTAAGGTACCCAAAGTTGGTGCGCTACTTCCCGGGAAAACTGAGAACTTTCAAAATCATAGTCCGCAGTGAGGTCGAATTTTTAAAACTTTTTAAACAGTGACGTAATCAACAGTTGTAATGGGGAGGCATAAGAAAAGATAGCGGAAGCAATAGTATCATGTAAATAAATCAGATATAACAATGCGGAAGTCTAATAAAGATCTCAAGTGTAGTTATCGAAGTGTTTATACATAACTGCCTATCTACCCGATCTCACTACAAAGAGACTCTCAAAAATCCAAAACAAACTGCACTCAATCCCCCTGTGCAGGCACTCCGTCTTCCGGCTCGACTACCTGGTCAGCCGGCCCCCACCCGTAGTCTCCAACTACAGGCGCCTCATAGAACGCGTCGTCCGCGGGATTATGGTCGGGACCTAAGCACCAAAGATGGATCAGATCCAAGGATCTGACAAGACACCATATGCAGATAATACAAGATATATACAACAAAAGAGAATAGTGACAGGTATGTAATCATATGAGTAACAAATATACATGATCTAGGCAATTGAGCAGTAATAAACAGTTTAGAATCAGGAAAGTAAAGTATCTAATCTAATCAGATAACAAATGACACATTCACACAAGCTAGATACATCGCGGGATATTATGTCACGGCCCTCCCATACTGTAAACATCCTATACTGTAAACAGTTTGCGGTGGGGAAAGGGTAATCACCATGCAAGGGATAACAACCCTGCTAATAATAACATACATAATATAACACCGATCACACCCCTTTATCGCACCAATCACACCCTTTTATCAGATTAACCCGGACCCAGTATCACACCATCCATCTAATCACAGCTCATCATGATAGCTCTAAGTAACCAATATAGCCCCTACCAGTGATGATCAGTCAACTGGCTGAGCTTAGAACAACTGCGTGAATGTTTAGTGCCGACTAGGGAAACAAGTACAGGTCTGTGTTTGTCTAGGCTTATCTTGCATGAGTAAGGTCATAACCAAGTCTCGAAAATGTTAAGGTACAACAACATGGAATACAGTCCAATATCCAAGTCCAAGTCCAACATCATTGGATCCACTCCAAGGCTCACAACCGTGGCCTGAGGCAACATAAGTACAATACCATGTTCATTCCACAAGTAATCATTCCATGCTCATACACAATGAACTAACAATCCATTAGAACTAACCTCTCCATCCTAAGGTTCCACATATCCAATCTTAGGCCGTATGAGGGCCCGCCTAGCCATAGACACGGGTCATGTATCTACAAACACCCTTGGGTCACCACTAAGTAATCCTAGGTTTAGGTCCTCCAATTTCCATTAATTAACAGGTTTATAACAACAATAAGGAAAAGAGAGAAGAAATACACATGAAACCCTCAAAAACATGGAATCAAGTGGAAATAAAAAAAGGTCCAATCCTAAGTAATGGTCCACTCTTGGTTCCGGCCTCATCACTTGATTTGATCCCTAACGGTAGTCTTAGGTGTCAAAGATAATAAATCTGGTGCTCCTGAAGTTATGGACACCATAGACTACACTTAAGGGTCGAATCATTGACGGTTCAAATCCCAAAACCTCAATTGGTGGACCCCATGAGTCAAGGCTGAGCCATGCCATTGATTCGTGTGTGGCACACTTGATGGAAGCCTATTTGGATGGTCAATGGACCCCACAAATGATCAAACATCAAAGTCACAGAAGTCTGAAAAATCTCACTGTTCACAGTTTGCCCGGTCGACATCATCACTAGGGATGTCGACCGGGTGAACTGGGACCTCCCAGGTCGACATCCTGCAGTGTCTCCGGTCGACACTATGGCCGTGATGTCGACCGGGTCCACTGGGACCTGGAGCTAAACAGCTGGGGGGTTTCTCAGGGTCCTCTGTGTATCCGGTCAACATCATGGCCGTGATGTCGACCGGGTACACGGGACTCTATATGTCTGGAAAATTATAGGTCTCAGTTATTTCCTGCAGCTCATTGTGTGTGCCCGGTCGACCGGGTACACTGTCTTTAAAATTTTTAGAAAGAATAACTGGGACTTGGTTTTTCACCAGTTTCAGTGTGCCCGGTCGACCGAGCTGGGGGCTGGTCGATCGGGTACACGCATGGAGTAGAATTCCAGATTTCTGGGATTTCTTCTCCTCAGTCCATTTTTCATCCAATTCATCCCAAATCTCCTCCATTCATCATATAAACAAAGATAAACACAAAAACACTTCAATGATCTCCATCCATCATCCAACCGGGCCATTGATCTTCCAAATGGGAGAACCCATCCATCAATGGCCATTTATCCATAAACAAGCTCAAAAGGAAGATCTACACAAGTATATCCATCTAATTGAAATGCAATTACAAAAACAAGGAAAGAAAGCATGCATCTAGTGAAATTAGCATAGGGTACTTGCCTCAATTCAGATTTGGTGATAGTGTAGAGAGAAAGATAAGAGAATTCCTAGCTTCTACTAGTGTTGTCGGTGAAATTGGGGTGGTCTCTAGCCTCCTTGTGCTGGGATTTTGGGAAATTAGGGTTTAGGCTAAGGTTTGCAATAGCTAGGCTTATATAGATTAGGGTTTAGGCTAATTACCAAAAGGGCAACTTGGTTGTAAATGAAAATGAAATGGGGCCATGGGTATTTAGGTAATTAGGTGGGATTCTAGAATGTTCTAACACTTAATATCCCTCCTATTAGTTCTAATGATAGCTAAGTCCTAATCTAATCAAAATCTATTAAATTAACAAAAGCACCTAATATCTATTAAGAATTATATACAAGTTAGTTCTAAATCTTAGGAATATTAGCCATCTATACTACTAATTCCTATTAATTAGCATATTCAAGTAGAAAGTACCATATTAATAATTATTTAATTCAAACTGAGGGCCCACAAGGGGTGGGGCCTCACACTTAGTCACCCTGCTTTTTGTCTCAATTTCAAGTCAGCCTGTGCCCATTGTTTAAAGATCCGACATATCAATCTGAGCAGCATCCATGAGTCTTTCCCATTATTTAAAGATCACATTGTAAAATTGAGGCCATCAATTTGCTGGATAACAAATTTGAGACTGAAATATCAAGAGGACGGTAACGTTTTTGTTGTTGGAATATTTCAATTTGGTATTCTTGGTAACCTCCGTGAGCCTTTTTTATTGTTTATGTATCTCAATATATAGTCAGGGCCAATCTCGTTGCTGGACAGCAACAAAAGGGACATAAAACTCTAAAAAGCGTAATGATATCGTTATAAAAGACTTTACAAGAAAAGCCGAGCCATTTTCCAGAGAGCCCAAAGGTTCAAATTCTCAAGAGGAGAGTTCGAACCTTCCTATAAGTGCACCCGCTGAGCCATTTTCTAGGGAGCCCAACGGTTCGAATTCACAATTTAGCAATCTTTGCAACCAACAATGGCCTTTTTCCTTTCATATGCACCAAATCCTTCAAAATAAAGTAAATTAAACATATTTGCAAGCATATAAGTCATTTCCCCAACCTACAAGCAAGTAGGAAATTTGAGTAATACGGGACATACAGGATCCTCTTGCACCATGGTTCCATGATCTGGACCAAAGATCTTTTGGCTCGCATTTCATAACTGATGAAAGACTTCCTAATTAGATCTCAGTCATCCAATTCTTTGGCCTACAAATAGATGGTTAAGACAGCGTTACAGGAACATTCCTCCGATTTAAGGGTCAAATACTGCGATTTAACAACATACCTTTCAAGCAGAAGTCAAATGAAACGTTCCATTTTGGGTAAATTTCCAGTCAACAAATGTACTGAAGATTCTAGAAGAATATGCCCTTTTTTCGATAAGCTAAGCCTTTCAAATGCATCCACAAATGGTCAAATGGTTCCCTCAATATGTTTCAGCAAAAGAAGCATGCAGTTTACTTAAGTCCTCTGCAGAAGAATCACCATCTTCACAGATGCTTGATTATTGTGAAGCATCTCTAGTTTAGACCTGAAAATTGGGAATCTTGCTGCCTAAAATTGGACACTGTTTATAGTTTTAGCCACTAAATTCAATTATTGCCAATATCATATGTCCTACATCAAGGAGTAACACCCATCTTCTGTGGATTAAGCATACAGTTTACTTGTTGAGCCATTTTCCAGACAGCCCAAAGGTTCGAACTCTCAGGAAGAGAGTTCGAACCTTCAAGGCCTGCACTTGTTGGGCCAGTTTCTAGAAAGCCCAAAGGTTCGAACCCTCAAGATGAGGGTTTGAACCTTCAAGTCCTACACAAGCTGAGCCATTTTCTAGATAGACCAAAGGTTCGAACCCTCAAGATTAGGGTTCGAACCTTCGAGTCCTACACTTACTGAGCCATTTTCCAAACAAACCAAAGGTTCGAACCCTCATCTAGTCCTGCACTTGCTAAGCCATTTTCTAGACAAACCAAAGGTTCGAACCCTTAAGATGAGGGTTTGAACTTTCGAGTCCTGCACTTGCTGAGCCATGTTCCAAACAAACCAAAGCTTCGAACCCTCAAGATGAGGGTTCGAACCTTCGAGTCCTGCACTTGCCGAGCCATTTTCCAGGGAGCCCAAAGGTTCGAACTCTTAAGAGGAGAGTTCGAGCCTTCTTGTAAGTGAATATTATATTTTTCTTTCTTTACATGAATATACTGACATATGAATCTGAGCAGCATCCATGAGTCTTTCCCATTGTTTAAAGATCACATTTTAAAATGGAGGCTATCAAGTTGCTCGATAACAAATTTGAGACTGAAAACTCTAAAGGATGGTAACGATTTCGTTGTAGGAATATTTGTAAATTTGTATTCTTGGTAACATCCGTGAGCCTTTTTCATTGTTTATGTATCTCAATATATAATTAGGGCTAATCTTGTTTCATTGTTTATGTATCTCAATATATAGTCAGGGCTAATCTCGTTACTGGACAGTGAAAAACGAAAAAAAAACTCTAAAGGATTTTGACGATATCGTTTTTTTTATAACGATATCATTATGATCCTTTAGAGCTTTTTCTCTCAATTTTTTGTCCAGCTATGAGACTGACCCTAACTATATATTGAGATGCATAAACAATGAAAAAGGCTCACGGAGGTTACCAAAAATACCAAATTGCAAATATTCCAACAACGAGCCTTCCTGTAAGTGCACATGGATATGCCATTTTCCAGGGAACCCAAAGGTTCGAACTCTCAAGAGGAGAGTTCGAACCTTACTATAAATAGAAGCAATGGTTTATTCGGAGGAATTGGATTCCATCACGCCACATTTTAGCTCGTGTACATCTTAGTTTCCCAAAAGGAACCTATCTATGGAATTCGTGAGAGCATGCAAAACTCACTCCAAATCAGCACCCACTGTAATACCTGGGATTCAGAGAACTATTGCACTACATGGACTCAAAATTGCTGATTACAACACTAAAAAAGAGAACCCAATAAGAAAAAAAATTCATTTATTGAGCTGATTACAACACCCAGAATGAGAACACAATTAAGAAAAAAATTCCATTACATCCCCAATTATTGCTAGAAAGCCACACTACTGTTTTAAGCCACAACACAACATAAATTGCTTTCAGTTTGTTACACAATTTCCATCCAGTGGTCATAGTTTTATTGGAAAAAGACCTCCAAATCTGAAATATGATTTCCATCGTGGTTGCTCATCTGAGCAGGAAACGGGTGGATAGTATTGCCACAAACCACAAATTCGTGACTCCATATTTTGCACAACCCTGGGACATCTGCAGATCTTTCCACCTTTCTCCACGCATGATTAGTACGATGAACATAACTGATACTTTAATCTGCTGCTTTCACCTCCCAAACCTGTGATGGAAAACTGCTAATTTGAGAACATGGTGCACATGAATTGATGGATCTTAAACAAGTTTGTATGAAGTATCCTCAATAGTTTAAATAATTTCATTATTCAGATAAATAATACAAAGTTTCTGTATATGACATTTAGAAAAGGGAAGAACTAATTAACGTTGAAGAACACTCAACAATTAAATAACAAGACAAGTTATGGAAGAGAAACATATTTCAAGTAAATAATGCATTAGAGGTTATAATCATCATATGTTGGGAAAAGAGAACCTACCTGATTTGCCATGGAAAATGACTACAATAGAACAATGGGCACCATCTTCAACTAAAACAATTGAAAAATTTTCAATCCACCATATTGGATTTTTAAACCATTGTGGCCTATATTGAACAACTGAAATGGATGAACTCACACCATGAATATAGTAAGAAGGTCTACAAGTTATTTTCTACATTTATTTATAGGTTATTTATTCACTGACTATCTAAGGTTTAAACAATCATCATTATCATCATAAACTTATCCCATCAATCTATTTGAGGTTTGACTTTGTTACTTTGTATCTATTTTAATACTCAACCCCAAGATTTAAACACTGTTATGGATGGAAGATTTAAGAATCAATAGCTAAAGCACAAGAGAATCTTTAATAGAAATGCGGAAACATAAACAACAAACATTATACTAAAACCCAACTTGACCCGGTTGTCATGTCATAATAGCAAAAAAGTAATGCCATGAACCAAAGCAGTAGAATTATAGAAACGAAAATTAAAAATAATTATTGATTCACGATTCACACTTCAACTTAATATCAGAAGTCAAGTAAAAATAATTTGGATCCTATCTCTACATGATTGACGAGCTCACATCTATCTCCAACCATAAAAAACATGACTAGGAAACAAAAGAAAAGGAGACAAAATCAGCATAGTAAGGTAAAATCACATGCCTAAATCTTTAAGAACTTGAATTCCTACTCATACGAACTTGAATTTTGTGCCATTTGGATTTTTTTTATAACGATATCATTACCATATTTTAAAGTTTCTTCATCCATTTTTTGTGTCTAATAAGAAAATAATTGTGACTTTATATTAAGATGCATAAACAATAAGAAAGACTCATGATTTCACTCAAAACCTAATTTTTAAAATTTTCTGATAACGATATCATTACAATTATTTATAGGTTCTTCATTCATTTTTTTGTCTCTAACCACAAAATGACAATGCCTTTATAATGGGGTGCATAAATAATGAGAAAGGCTCATGGATTTGGCTTAGAAATGCATTTTCCTAATAGGTATAGTTTGCGGCTCGCAGATTCTACACTTGGGTCATGAGTTCCCTAGTATTGGTTCCAGTTTCTTCTTCTTCTTCTTCTATGAACTGAACCTATACAAACACATTACTCTTGCTTTTAACGTACACGAACAGTTATTATTTTTGTGTATGGAAATCGGTTCAAGGCCTAATTTAAAAACATTTTCTACATCTATACTTTATTCCCATAACAACATATTCAAAGGAACTTAAAATGCGAGAGTTACTTCCTAAGGATGCAGAAACTTGTTGGGTTAAATGAAAATTTAAGAAAACAAGTTAGGGGGGAGGACTGATTTCAAGTAAATAATATATCAGAGGTTCTGGCACTGTACTATGTAAGCTTAAATTCATATCTTACCAAACTGCACATGGATAAAGTATTTTTTTCATGGTTCACAGGTGTGTTTTGTGGGTCTTGGCTTTGGTTCATCAGTTATCACACCATGGTTTAATAGGGATACTTCTTACATGTCCAAATCTCCTCTAAGTGATTCTTCTACATTTGTCACTCTTAAAGATAAAATCAGGGGAGGCGATAGGTTGGGGTGGGCTGGGTTTGGTGGATTCAGTTTAGTATTGTGGATAACTTGTAAAGGCTCAACTTGTTTTCAACCTATTTATTATTCAGGTTGAACATGTCAATCCAAATCCAAAGCAGAAACTAATAGAGTATACTGGAGCATAAAATAAACAGGTTGGATTCAGGTTTGATGGGCACTTCATAGTGCAATTCCTAGGTTTGTTGATGGTTCAAATAATAAGAATAGGCTTAGCCTCAACCCAACATGTTTATTAATTGGGTCAACCTGAGAATAGAAAGGGTCATATGAGACCAATCATAGGTGCTGGCACTGCAACTCAACTCCCATTCAACATTTCATATCTCCACAAACCCACCTTCTCTTCTTCTTGATCAACATCTTAGTCCTTCACTTTCACCATCACTGACCATTCCATTTATACAAGTTTCAAAATCTCTAAAACATATCCAAGCCTAAAATCACTCGACCATACCCAAACCCACCTGCAACTCATTGTACCCATTTGTTTCCATCAACTTTCTAGCCCGAAAACAACTTATCATTATTTTGACCACCAGCTGAGCCACTAGTCTTCTTCTCTTCTCATCTACTGTACCCATCTTCTACTTCAAAGAAATGACCCAGACTCTACCCTCTTGAAACAAAAAGAACCCAATTTCTTGTTGCCTAACATAGAAGTCCTCATTGCCTGTTTCTGTATCCTTTCTTTTACTTGTTTTTTCCATGATTTGTTCTATTTTTAGTTTCTCTTCATTTCCTTGTTTTCCTTCATGCTCTGTTTTTCTGTATTTTCTTATCAACTTCATCTAAAAAACTCAACACATTCAGCCACCTTTCATTCATCACCATGCCATCTCTATGCCTTTTCCACTATGCCCACTTTCACAAATTGCCTCACCTCTCCATTTTCCACTTTATCTCTGGATTATGTCTTCCATCAACCCAATGCACAAGTAACATCAAATTGAATTTCCAAGTCAACTTACCCATTTAATCCAACTCAACTCCCCACCCTTCTTAACACACACCACCTATCGACCATAACCCATTTCCACTTTCCAACCTTGAAACCTTCATCTTTGTCACCAACCCATTCCATTTTCTCACCATACCTGTTTTAGATCCACCTAATTAAACTGCCGTGTATTGCTCCTCTTCTATATTCTACAACTCAGCCC
This sequence comes from Persea americana, assembly GCA_029852735.1. Lineage (NCBI taxonomy): Eukaryota > Viridiplantae > Streptophyta > Magnoliopsida > Laurales > Lauraceae > Persea > Persea americana. The sequence continues at coordinate 29,494,891 of CM056819.1, forward strand.
ATGATCACTCCCATTTCTCTGAATCACTCATCCATCATCTCACCTCTGTAACGAACCTAATCCAAACAGGCAAAGACCCCAAAATAGCAGTGTTCAAAGAATGGCTTTTAAGTATTAACAAACCTTGGATTTCATCCATTCATAGCTTTTGGACAATGAAATGAAAAAAGGCACAAAAAATCAGAAAAAAACTGGGGAAAAAGGAGCAAATAAAATAAAATAAATAAAATAAAAATCGAACACTCAACAAATCAAATGCAAGAAAATCTAAATACCAAACTTCAAAAGAAAATCAAAGGCACTTCCATGCAATTTCAACAACAAAAAATGGATAGTATTTGCAGTAGATACAAGTAAAAAGGATCTGACTTTTCTTGGTTAGAGAAGCCCTATTTTGGATTCTCTCTTTTCTACAGCAACTACGGCGACGAGCAACGATTGCTGGCGGTGTGAGAGGATCCAGCTGGAAGACGAAGCGGGAGAGGGGGGAGAGGGCAAGAAGAAAGAGAGCAAAAAGGTGGGAGGAAAAAAAGACTCGAAGACGATGGGGAAGGAGGAAAAAAAAGCCTTTGGTTGGAACGGGGAAGGAAGAAATTATGTGAGGAATTAGGGATAGAAAACGATGGAGGTGGTTGAAGATGACATGTCTGTCGTTTGTGCAAATGGAAAAAAAGTCCTCGTCCCTGGTTGGATGGAGGGAGACAGAGAATCCCCTATGCAACTCCCTTTCTTCTCCGCTCGGCATATCGAAGACCGGAGAACCATTCTCCTTCGTTTTTCTCTTCTTCCGGGAAACGCTTTGGCAAGTGAGGGAGAGGGAAGGAGAACGCAGCGACCGGAGAGGGAGAGGGAGAGGGAAAGAGAGAACCGAAGCCGCAAGCAGGATAAGGAGGGAGTGGAGGAGAAAGAGAGAAATGGCGGGAGAGGAGAAATTTGGGCAAGAGAAGGAGAACCAGATTATTCGATTGAGGTGGTGTTAGGTTATAATTTCATAACGATGTCGTTCGCAAAATGAGGGGTAAAATGGTTCAAAACGACTGTACAAACACCAATATGGGTGTTTATTTGTATTTCTAACTTAAATGAAATAATACATACTTTGAGACACTTTTTTTTGGTAAAATTCCCTTGTTTGTTTCAACCTTTTTTTTTTCTCGAGTTTTAACTTTGGAGTTTGAAGTGAAACAGTGGCGGACCCGCCACCTGGGGCGACCAATGCAAAAACTCCCCAAAACTCGTATGTACTTTGGCCCATACCCTACTTGTATCAAAACTTCCGCCCCACCCCTAAAAGTCACTCTCTCTCTGCTACCGAAAAGAAACCCTGAAGAAAACGTCGGCCCTTTCTTTCCCCACCCCCTCCAAGATTGCAAGAAATGCTCTTGGGACGCCGATCTCTCAACTCTCAAAAGCTTCTCCTTATCAGTTAGGTTCAATCGTCTTTTAGGTAAGTCAACCTCCCTCTCTGTCTCTCTCTTCCTCTCTCTCCATCTCTACTTCTCGGTTGTGTTGCTTGCAGACATCTTTTTCTCTTTATTTTCTCACTTTGATTCTCGAGAGTTCAAATCTATTTGGATGAGTTGGAATAGTGGAAAATGGAAGTGGAGAGAACTTTCTTTGTGTCTCCAATTTAGATTCAGAATATGGGCAATTTCTTTTACTTCTAGGGTTTATTTCTTGTATAGTTTGATGATTCTTGTGAATATGAAGTGCTCTTTTTACTACATTGTTCTGGAATGGAATCTACTTCTCACTAGTGAATTTTGAGTTTCTAGGTCTATGATTCTTTGGATTTGGTTTATTTCTTGTATCATTTGAAAATTCCTATTGAAGATGAAATACCCATGTTTTTCATTATTCTAAAAAATGGAACCTAATCTTTACTTATGGACTTTGAGTTTTTGGGTATATATGATTTTTTTTTATTTGTTGGATTTTCTGGCTAGTATTTTGAATGTGCCCCCAAAATGTGGTGGATTAATCTCTGTTTGAACCCAAGTATTTGGTTCCAAAATCGCAAGATTGCATCAGTGGGGTTCTTGATTATTGAGGGAGAATTGCTGAGATTCATGGCCTGCTAGTGATCCTTACTGGCCAGTTTGATCCATTGTTTTTGACTTACCATTTTCTTATAACCATCCATTTAGTTGGCCACATGTTTTTGGACGTTCTCATTTGCAATGAGCCATGTTCTTCATACCTAAGACAAGGTTGCTAGCGCTGGATGTGGAACACGAAAACATGGACCATTAATCATTGGCATCGTTCACCACCACCACCACCACCAAGGGCCACATGTATATAGACAATAATGTTTCCCTTTTACCATATCATTTTGCATTTCTTGACCTTGGGACTATATAATGCTGCCATGGAATAAGTATTTCAATAATTTAATTCAAATACATTAAGCTTTGCTTTTGTTGGACAATGACAGTAGTTTCTCATTTTTTTCCTAAATGGAGTACAGTGAATTGCAAGAGTTTTTTTTTTTTTTTTTTTTAAAGGAAAGTATATATCAACAAAATTATAGGATTGACAATAAAACAAAAATATGTTTATTGGATTGAGCTTTAACTACTTACTTCTTGTTTAAAAAAAATAAAATTTGGACCATAATATAATGTTTATGATTGTGGTAAGAATGTCCATTTATAAATAAAGGTGCTCTCATATGAATTGGTATGATAGAGAAACCATTAGAAGCTCGAGAAAGCATAAATAGGTACTAGTTTTCACATGATAATGATTATTACTTCTTTGGAGTTCTCTGAAGTTTCTTTATTATTATTGCAGTATGGTTGCTAATTGATGTGCTAATCTTTTGAGGAATTGAGATTTGGGTGTTAAGTTCAGAAACTTATTTATGAATTAGTGTTAGTAGTGTGATTCCTTAGAGAAAGAAAAAAAAATTTGTTAAAAATCATATCTTTAACATATGTTGAAAAAATTTCCGCCCCACCCAAATGAGAATCCTGGGTCCGCCACTGAAAGGCGTATTAGTATGGTACCAAATTCCAAATCATTATTCTCATCAATATATGGGTGATAGGGCCTACAGCCAGTATTATTATGGTGGTCAACAACATAAAATTGATGATCTATCCCACTTTGGGGTTATTCTTATTATTATTCTTCTTCTTATTAGTTGAAATGGTAGCTAAGCATTTTATTCAACGAATAAAGAGTACGAATGCGAATCAAAGTGTACAGAAGTTGGCAACTAAATGCAAATGCAGTCCCCATAGATGACCAAGGGACAACCAACCCACACCAGATATTGCAACACCTCCAAAGATCTGAAACCCCACACCCCATGAAACTCTTCATTGACTTGGTCCACCAAATGACTTGAACACAAGCCTAACAAGAAACACTATCTGGGCCATCCATCATATTCTGGAAAGTTCTGTTATTTCTCTCTAGCCAAATTGCCCTGCAACTAAAGAACACTCCAAGGCTTCACTTGGGACATAATTGTTATTGGTGCCACTTAACAGGAAAGAGTGTAAGAACATCTCATTGAAGAAGAAAAAGAGCGATGGATCAGTGGATGATTGTCACCTTTTGCTAGGGGCGGAACCAGGGGGCCGTCCAACTTTGAGTCTCACTCTAGAATGGGACCCGCATGTTGAAAATCTGTACTATTAAAAATGAAGGCCTCTCCTTCAGTGGGCTTGTGAAATCGAATTCATGTAGCTGACCCCAATACAGTTGGGACAAGACTTTTTCCAATGATGATGAATTGGTCCCACTCGTAAGATTGAGCATATGATTAAAAACGTTACATGCTCATCTTACGGTGGGACCAACTCCTATCCGAGTAAAATTTGGGGACTCTCCTCCTAAGGGGAGGGCATATTTCGAGTGGTTCAGATTTTCAATAAGTGGGCACACTATGGAGTTCAGAAATCTCTTGTTACTGGTTGTTTCTTTAAAAAAAAAAAAAATACGTGCAAGATCGGAGTACCTTGTTAGGTGGGAACCAATATTCAGGTCCTATTACCTGAAAGTTCACTCAGTCAACTGAGTTGGTGGGTCACAGTCTACAAAAAATGATGGGCTGTGAAGAATGGAACGGTCAGCCGTCTGTATTTAGCATAAACATGGGGCCCATCTGATGGAATTGAACTGATTTTCGAGTCATGCATTGTCCCGACCTAATATGTGGTTTTGATCATGCACATGTGCCGTGAGTCTCTGTGCCTGCGAATAGAGGTGTGGGCAAGCTTAGCAAAACTCTCAGTATGGGACTATTGCTGGGAAGGTTACTGACGCTATCTGACATAAAACAAAGTCATCGAGATCTCTCATACTAATTTTACGCAAATGAAAATATTGGATCAAGCTAATTGATGAATTGGGTTGAGTCATACTGATTTCAAGTTAATCTGGGTTGAGTCATACTGATTTCAGATATTCAATAGGTGGGCCCACTATGGACTTCAGAAATCTCTTGTTACTGGTTGTTTCTTTAAAAAAAAAAAAAAACATGTGCAAGATCAAGTAACTCGGCGAATATAGGTGTGGGCAGGCTTAGCAAAACTCTCAATAAGGGACTGTTGCTGGGAAGGTTACTGAGAATATCTGACATAAAAACAAAATCATCCAGATCTCTCATACTAGTTTAATGCAAATGAAAAGATTGGATCTGGCTAATTGATGAATTGGGTTGAGTCATACTGATTTCAGTTTAATCTGGGATTCTGGGTCAATTTATATTAACTCCAAAATCCAGCTGGATCAAGCTGAAATGATGCAATTGGGCTTGTTTATACAATCATACAATAGAGACAGTCCATTAAAAGAGGGTGACCTTGTTCCCTGTTGTAGCTCGGCTGGTCAGGGACAATGGCTTTAAGAGTGTGTGAGGTCAAGCCCTTCATGTAGCAAAAAATAGACTGACCTCATATTCATTGTGGATCTATTTCTAATGTGATGGAAGGAATTTAGCTTATCTCTGGTTCTCATTGATAATCCCAGTGGAAGGAATTATTGTAGCCCCAAACACTAGATATTGACTAATTTGAAGTCCTCGAAAACAGGAGAAGATAAAGCCTTGCAGCACCACCCTTTTCTAATGGATTGGCCTGTCCAGTTACTCTTTACAAAACAGTCTTTATTTGGTCAAGTAAATTATAGATTTGGTCCAATGCTATGAGATGTCTCATTCATGGTAAAACAAAAATTATTGGTTGAAAAGATAAAAAACGCACAGAAAAAAGGTGTTGTAAATCTCCTATTTGTATTTCCTTTATTGAAATAAGTGAAGAAACTTCTATTTCTTGATTTCAGTTCCTTGGAACTTTCGGTTTCTCATGGTAACAATTAGCTGACTTTGCCATAAGAAAGTATACTAAAAATAATGCTTTGATAATGAATTCCATCGACTACAAAACTGATCATATGAGACATTTTGTTTTCACTTAGTTGGAATCTGATGTCTGGTATATATTTTTCCCCAAATGAATGACTTCAGAGGTATGCTTGGGCCGTGTGCCAGCGAAATCTTTCTGAACCTATTGCATTATTTTCTTATTTTTAGCATATTCTGAGTTTATCCAATAAATAGCATAGAACATGTCAATTGAATATTTGCCAATGCATTAAGTGTGCAACTCCATTTTGTATGGATTATTCCTTGTTCAGGAACCATCAACCTTCAGAAATAATTTGTAGATATAGGGATCCTGAAAGTACTTACAATGAATGGATAACATTCAAACAGTCCTGGATCCTTCACAGTTTCCCGCAAACTTTTTATGTTCACTTCTCTTCATCCTAAACTAAACATGTAGCTCTGTAGTAATTTCTGCTTTCTCGGTTCTTTTGCCATAATGCTTAACACACGGTGTATTAACTAACATTAAATCTCTGTCGTGGAGTTATTTGAGGAACTATCGTTGCAAGAAGCATGGCTAAGCACCACCCTGATCTCATCATGTGCCGGAAGCAGCCTGGAATTGCCATTGGCCGCTTGTGTGAGAAGTGTGATGGGAAATGTGTCATTTGTGACTCGTATGTGAGGCCTTGCACGCTCGTCCGTGTCTGTGATGAATGCAACTATGGTTCATTCCAGGGTCGCTGCGTTATCTGTGGAGGCGTGGGTATTTCCGACGCTTACTATTGTAAAGAGTGCACACAGCAGGAAAAAGACAGGGACGGTTGTCCCAAAATCGTCAACTTGGGGAGTGCAAAAACTGATCTCTTCTATGAGCGTAAGAAGTATGGTTTCAAGAAAAGATGATGGATATTGTTCTACTGCAGCCATCTATTTCATATGTTTACCATATTGGGTGAGTTGCTAATCTCTACCAGTCGTCGATGACTAAACATGAGTTTTTATCACTGTTAATGTAGCAATGCTTTTCTATTTGTTTGAGGGTCTGGTAATGCATTAGTTGCATTGCACTTTTGATTTTGTAGAACATTTGCGCAAGTAAATTGAAGTCATTAATGAACTGGATATTAAAAAAAATCTGGGCTTCAATCCAGGGCTAAATCTTTGGGAATGCATTACTGTGGCAATTCGTCCATGGTTCAAATGGAGGCCTAATTGTGATAGGACATGAATTTGAAACCTAATTGTGCTAGGATATGATTCGAAATTTGACTATTAAGGGTTTACCTTGGCCTTGCAGGTTTTGGTTTATGGTTTGCATTATTTTAGTTTGCTAGAGTGAGATGTTCCTATAGAATGTGGGGATGCAACCCTTCTTTTTAATTTACAAGTGGTGCCATGTTTTATACTGAAGATTATGGGCCATTGATCCATTGCCACATTCTGATCTTGATCTAATTATTCTCAGACTCTATTGGATTTTGATGTATCAATGGCCGCATTCGGATCTTGATCTTATTATTCTCAGTCTCTATTGGATTTTGAGTGTTCTGGTCACAATCTGAGAAGTGTCAAGATTTGAAAGCTCACGTAGACAACCATTCTAGGTAGCAAGAGATGCGACATCTATATACTACGTATGGTAAATGGTTGATGATGTGGCATTTTTTTTTCCTTCTCTCTGTGATTTGACATTGGAAGGTAAGGAGAACACATTATCCTTACCTATTTAAAAGTTCTAAGCTTGCCTCTTTTTAATAAACTTAATTGAACCTAATTGTAAATAAAGGTACTTCATTAATCATGCTGCACATTCCCCCTTTCTAATGTAGGTGGGGCCTACTTGGATTAATGATAGTTAGCAAAGCAATGGATAGATATGATTGGATGTTTGCCGATTGGATCTTACTGCTGGATCCAAAGTATACCCTGGGTTTCGGTATGATTGCTAGAGAAGGGGAGGTCTTCTTTGTTTGCATGGGAATTTAGTACATAGGAATTCATGGGCAAACGTGTTCCAGCAAATGACTATAGGGGTAAGGGGTGGAGGATAAAAGGTATAGATGCAAAGGGTATCGACTTTTCTAGGCTTTGAATTGCTAGGGCAATGGCTGAGTTTTCATTTAATGCCTTACTTTGATGTTTTTTTTTTTTTTTTTTTTAATTTATAGAGGGAGATTATTTGGTTAAAGAGAAAATGTTACTGTTTAAAGCCAACTGCCAGACACACTGACGGGTGAAACAGCATGGAGGATACTGCATGGGTTGACAACCAACCTCGAGGTTCCTGTTTAGAGTAGAGGCAAAATAAAGATTTAAATATCTGATAAAGTATATATGGGGAGTTTCCTATTAGCATTTTCCAGAAGAAATGTTAAATTTATAGGTTACTGAAAATGAGCAGATTTGACTACGTAGGATGTTCTTAAATATGAGGTTACTTCAAATTGGCTAATTTGATTATGTAGGATGTTCTTAAATATGTCATTTTGGAGAATGGGAATCAATGAGAAGTTTATGCTATTAGCACTTTTGGAGGATGGGGTTTCTCTCATTTTCTCTTTTGATTGCATATATTTCCTTAAATCAATGTGATAGAACCTTGTTTATATCACACAGGGGAGTCATTTTTGACAGAATTAATAACCGATCAAATGCTTGCTGACAACCCCTTGAGAGACCTGTGCTCTGATATCAATTGTAAGTCCAAAACTAGGAGGGTTTTTTGCAGTTGTAAACCAGCAACAAATTTCTAATTTCAGGCAGAGGAATTCACTGGTTAAAACACTAATCCAAGTTATTAATCAATTAATACAGTTCTTTGATTTTTCCCCCTCTAGTCTCCTATTCCCATATCATGTCTTTTTTTTTCTTAACTACAAGACCTCCAACAGCAATTATATGCCCTTAACAGCAAACCCTGTCAGAGGTGAACAACTTCAGGTAAAGATAATCAAAATTGAATTTTGATGGATCAGCCTCTCTCAGACAAGGCACAGGCCTGAGTCTATTTTTTCTTCTTCCAGATTGGTTCCAGTCTTGTTGAGCGATTTAGAGTAATAGTATAGCAGCTAAGGCCTCCAAAAACATGAACATTAATGCTCTACTCGACTACTCCACATCAATCATCAAGAAAAACTACCAGCAAAGTTCAAGTCCTGATAAAAGTGAATAAATACAAAAAAGAAGGTTCCATTCAACATATTAAAAAATCCCAAAGGAAGTAGAGGAACACATTCATATGTCCGAGATCATCGAAATGAAAGCTATAACCAAAGCTGTAACAGTTCTGATTGAAGTCCAGCCCAAGATCACTGAGGATTTGGAGGACGACCATTTGCGCTGGAGACCCTGGATCCCCATTCCAGCAACTCCTTGCTTGTATCATCCTTGTGCGCAATCACTTCAATAAAGCACAAGCAATCCTCCTTCTCCCCTTGTGCCACTGCAATTGCTTCTTTGAGCTCCTCATCACACTGGACCTGCACCAAAGTTCTCTCAACATCACAAGATCACAACATGTTTGACAAAGAGGAAAAAAACCATAGAAACACAAAATCTAAATGCGTATAACCTCAGCCCAAATGAAATTACTAAGGATAGTAATTCCGACCCGAAAACAGAATCAGATAGGGTCCATACCTGAATTTAAATCGAAGACCTGAACCCGAATTGAACCCAAATGCATAAAGACATCTACAATACGCTTAACACACTTAATATAACTGTATGAAAATATAATTAACCCAAAGCTAAACTGGTTCATAAATTGGACACTCATACTAGTTTATTTGTTTGTCATTTTTTTTCCCGGTTTGGACCCATAGTATTCTGATGGACTCGGGGCTCCATTTTAGTCCATAATGAAACCTCCTTATGTCTAAAACATAAATACCTTGGCTGTCCAGCATTTGCCTTCTCCATTATGGATGGCGTCCACAAATGCAGCGTAATTCCAGTTCTTAATGACATTGTACGGACCATCATGGATCTCAACTTCTATTGTGTATCCCCCATTGTTGATAAGAAAGATGATGCTGTTCTGGCCGCATCGCAGCATCGTTGACACATCTTGGGCTGTCACCTGTGCACCAATTGATCATTGTTTGATTACACTGAGAACGAGAAATAATGGTGGGAGCTCGTGTTATCATCTGTTGTTTCATCCATCCATACCTGAAAGCTTCCATCACCGATGCAGGCAATCACTCGCTTGTCCTTAGCGGCCTGTGCATACCCAAGTGTTGCTCCGACGGACCAACCGATTGAGCCATATTGCATCTGGAATTCATACCTGCAATACCCATATCTCCGTTTCCTCAACAATTTGCTTGGAAGTGGACAAAATAAGAGCATTGACATTCGAGAAAGTTTAACAGTTCCATGTTTTTTTTCCCTAAGTACCCGCATCCTTGTGGCAGTTTTAGCTTCTGGCAATTGAACCACGAATCTCCCGTCTCAGCGATTACTGCCGTTTCACCCGTCAGCATCTCCTGTATGTGCTTGAACAGGACGTTTACCCTCAGCGGCTGGTTGGGCTCCTGTGACTTCAATGGGATGCCATTTGGGACAAAGATTCGATGATAGTTGTCGAACGCGGTTGTGTTGCACTTGAGCCTCAAGGCCAATGCCTGGAGGAAGTCCTTCATCAGAATGCACCCGAACGCAGGGCCATTGGCAATGGTTACACGGTCAGGCTGCACAATAATGGCCTTCTCCTTCTTGAGGAGGAGGGAGTACCCCACTGAGCTGTAGTCATTGAAGATGGGGCCTGCAAACAGGTATGCATCGGCGGACTCCACAATTTCAGCACAGAAGGCTGTGCTCACAGCACCCCAGTATGTGCCGATGAATCGGGGAAGGTGCTCCGGTACTAGCCCTTTAGCTGAAGGCATTGCTGCCACTGGATAACCGCAGGCTTCGGCCAGAACTACAAATGATTCTACTGCTTTTGCCACCCGAAGCTTTGGCCCTCCTACCAACACAGGCTTCGCTGCCTTGTCCAAGAACTCTACGGCAGCTTCAACTGCAGCTTGTAACCCCTTCTCATTGCTCAGTCTATGAGATTTGGAAAGCAAAAGAGAACCCGTGTTAGAAACTTTAACGTTATCCATCTTCAGAGTAGAACTTTGGAGAAATAGGGATGTAACAACCAACACAATTCTACTGATGCATTTGAGGATTGCAAGCTCTCTCTCTCTCTCTCTCTCTCATAGATTCTATAGCGCGTACATGCCATTGTTGTGGGCCCACTAGCCCCAACAGATATAAGGAGAGTGTGTGCATGTGTCCAGTGTCGGAACCAAGCCTCCGACCACACCCACGAGATTCGAGAAATTCTTTGGATAATACCTTAAAAGTTTCTATATTATTCTTTAACCTTTTCACTTGAACATTGCCAGCACCACCCACGTGAAAATCCTTGGTTCGCCATTGAATGTGTCTACAAAAAATCAATTACTTCAGTGTTGCTAGCCATTGGATCCAAATCCATGAAATGAACTGTCGGTGGATAAAGGAAGGAGCTTTTGTTTCAACTGTTTATTTATGCAATTAGACTGATATACCTAGCGATGTCCATTGGATCTGAACTTTTGTAAATAAATAATGCGGTCAACGGACCTAAATTTGGCCTGGCTTCGCAGCAAATCAGAATCTATTTCCTTTAAGTTTAGAATGGAACCCCTGATGCGGGGCTCGACCTTTAATTCATGGGATGGTGGGGATGGAGAATCTTTCACCATCCACTTGTAGAATGTTCTATAGGTGAATATTTTCCAGTAACCACCTCATACAATATATATACATATATATATATATATATATATATGGGAAATGCTCCTATGAGAGATCTCTCACCTTACTATGAGAAATAGGGGTTGGGGCCCTCACATTCTTACCAAATCTCTCATGTAAGGTGAGAGATATCTCTTATAGGAGTATCTCTCAATATATATATATATATATATGGAAATATTCAAGCGAGAACTAGTTCTCACCTATTATATTAGAACTTTTTTGCAGGGCCCAACTAGCAACCCATCTAAACCTAGCAATCAATAGGGAACCCCCTGATAGTCACTAATCCAAAGGATTGGCATACATCCGAATGAACTGAACCGTTGGATCGAAGGTTGAATATTTTTTTGAATATGAAGCCATTAAACTTGTGGCCCACCGATGAAGGGGTTAGGGGCATGGGTTTGGGGCCAAACTTGATACTTGAGGTGGTCTCACATAGATCTTTCCATCCCCCTAGGTCCCATCCCCAAATGGGGCCTACAATTGGGCCCCACAAAAAAGTTCTCACATAATATGTGAGAACAGTTCCCACTTGAATATTACCCATATATATATATATATATATATATATATGATTTCTTACCCATACCCAAGGGTTCGCACTTTTGTGGATGGTGGGACTGGGGATCGAAAATCTTGCACCATTCACTTGTAGAATGTCCGACAGGATAATATTTTCCAGCAACACCTCTTACAAAATGGTTTTTTTTTTTTTTTTTAATTTCTCACCTAAATCCAAATCCTCTGCTACTTTAACCTAGAGAAATCCCGAGTTAAAGCGGTGGGACTCCACAGTGGAGCCCAACTATTGACACCTAAACCGTTAAAGATAAACACTCTCTAGATATGTGGGCTTCCTCAAATTTTATGTCAATATGACTTTTTCCCACCATTGGATTGACTGTGTAATTGAAAATGTAGAACATCTTATAGGTGAATATTTTCCTGCAGCAACCAACGTTTGGATTGACGATTTGATTCGACTTGTGATTAATATGATCTTATGCAGACCCATTATCAAGTTTTTCACCAAGCAGTAAATTGGAGTAAAATTTGAGAAAACTCAATATAACTCGAGGCATTTCAATAGACGGGCCCCACTGTGGGGTTCCACTCCCTTTAACTTAGCTAGGTTAAAGCCTCACAGGATCCAGACTCATTCAACCCAGACCTAAAAGCTAAACATGAGGGTCTGATTCTACTAATGGGCTTTAAATGGGCAGACTCAGGCCTGCTCATTTCTCAAACAGTCCCACCCGGATCTGGATTTCTACTCAATTGCAAATGGACAGCGAACACAATCAAGTTCAGCCTGAACCGGCCTTTAACCAACCAAATCTCCTCCTCAGATATTCACCATGCATCCGGACCCCGTATCTTGCATATCACTTGAAATTCAGATGTGGGTCCCACCTCTGGGACGGTTTGGCTGACTGTACACGATTGCACCGAAAATCAGAATAAATCTTTTTTATTACTTCATTTTATGACAAGGGTTTTCCGGCACAATATAACCCCACAGGACCATTCTCCGTGGCGCATGCAAGAAGCCACGCACGTGCAAACCCACGTAAGTCTAGGGCCAGAGTGGGATTCGAGCGCATCTATGCCTAGGCATGAAAATTGGGCCACGCCGGAAAGGGGCGGCCCAACTATGCCTCGGCTGTGCCATGCCATGCCCAGGCAGCTTGGGCTTAGCCCAGCACGGCCCAAGGCACGGAATTATCCATGCCGTGCTGGCGGTGCTGCTCACACGACTCTTCTAAAATTTCTCATATAAGTTGACAGAGATTTTATAGACGCTTAGGAGTTTTAACTTGAAATAAAGTTGAAATTATTAAAATAAATACACAAACATTAATCGTAATTTACAAATGAGCAATAAATCTTCAATTATTCAAAATTTAAAATTTTATTATATAAAAAGATCAAAATTTGTATATATGTATGGGCCGTGCCGTGTAGTGCCTTGGCGCAGGCACCCTGGCCGGCTAGACACGACACCACTAAGCGCTGTGCCATGCTGGGCCGGCCCAGTCAAATGTCAACGGGCCGGGCACAACCCAGGCATGATTTTTTCAGTGCTGGCCCCAGCCCTTCCCACTCCTTACGCCGGTAAAACTCTCTGGTGGGTTAATCAGAACAACTTTGATTGTACAAGTCTTATACAAAACGTAAGGTACCCTTCAATCTATAGTGGGCCCCACAAAGATCCATCCAAACCCCAAACTTTAAAGAATCCAAACAAGAGCGAGGGAAAGAATTGTCAAGAGGAATATGGAAGAACATACTTTGGAGCAAGGGAAAATGGCACAGGCTCCCTACAAAAAGTGGAGTGTGGGATTCCAGGGAGATTGCAGCTGATGCTTATATACACAGGCTTGCTCTCCTTCAAAGCAGTAGAAATAGCAGTATCAATCTGGTCATGTGCATCCTCCAAGTTATTCACAACAGCCTGATAGCAAGTCACCGTCTGGAAACACCTCGCCTCCTGCGAAAAATCCGCCAATCCAATCGTGTGGTGGAGAATCCGATTGGTCCCAAAGTCATTGGAATTGGGCCCACCCACGATGCAGATCACGGGCAGGTTCTCGCTGTAGGCGCCGGCGATGGCGTTGATAACGCTGAGCCCGCCGACGGTGAAGGTGACGACGCAGGCGCCAACCCCACGTGAGCGGGCATAGCCGTCGGCAGCATAGCCGGCATTGAGCTCGTTGCAGCAGCCAATGTTGGTGAGGCCCTTCTCGGCGATGAGGTGGTCGAGGAGGGTGAGGTTGAAGTCGCCGGGGACGGTGAAGACGTCGGTCACGCCGATTTCAACTAGACGACGGGCGAGGTGGCGGCCGAGAGTGGCGTCCGGGGAGGCGAAAAATGGGCAGGGAGAGACCACCCCGGAGCCGATCTTGGTGTCCATGCGTGAAACAGGCAATGATGGAAGTAGGAAGAAAAGAAAGAATGGATTTTGATGGATTTTTGTGTAGAATTCTATGAATTTTATAGATAGAAATTGGAATGGATGGACTTTGATGGTTGTTTTAAGCAGAGGAAAGGAAACAAATGATTTGCAGAAAGAACTCTTTAGAAATCTTTGAATTTAGTAGAAAGAAATTGGTTTTTTAGGTGTGACTTAAGTAGAACAGTGGTAAAGGAAAAAAGATTTTGATGGGTTCTTGCTCTAGAACTCAGTTGAAACTAATAACAAGAAATGAAGCCTGGAAGCCCTTGTTAATGAACAAATGGAAAGAAGAAAAAAAGAACAGAAATCTGATGGGTTTTTCTTCTCTTTCCTTTCTTAACAAGAAGTGAAAAAAAGAAGGGATTTTGATGGGTTTCTGTTGGGTTATGAAACAAAAGTAATGAAAGGTTTCATTCGGATTTTGCAGTAGAATTCTCTAGAAATGCTAGGAAAGAAAAGAAGGGATTTTGATAGGTTTTCTACAATTAATGTAAGAGAAGGAAAGAAGGCTTCTGATGGGCTTATGCTGTAGAATTCTTTGGAAATGTGTATGAGGAGTGAAAGATTTTAGAGGGGACTGAGTAATAATTCAGATGAATGAATGAGTGGGGAAGAGAGAGAACGGAAATGGAGGAGTTTATGGAGAGGGATATGGCAGAAGCAGATACAAAGGCTGTTGTGGAGAGTGGGATCTGTTCTGTTTTTGTGTTTGCTTTGACACATGGAAGTGGTCTTGCTGTGGAACTGCCTACAACTGTGCGATTGGAAGAAGACCACTCACTCAAGTCCTCAAATACCATTTTTATTTGAGTTTTTTGTACATATATAACCCCCCAGGTCTATAGAATTTGCAAAGCATTTGTAAATAAGCTCTTCCTTTTCATTTTATTACATTGCATGTCCCAAAAATCAATAGCCTTTCAACCACCATAAATTTTTACGGGTAAAAAAATTTTATGAGTAAAATGACACTTTTGCCCATCTCTTTATCTATATATGCATAATTTCAAAGGCTTGAACTTATTCTTCCCTAAAACTTGTAATATTAATATTCACATTTAGTGGGAGAGCATTAACTCTTCATAACACCATTTTTATCATTATAGAGTCAATTTTATTAAATCCAAATCAATCATAATGCCAATCAACACTTTTACTTATAATTCATTGTAATTGACTCAATCTGTTCACGACCAACTATTGGATTGATGAAAATCTCAAAATATAGGATTAGGCTTCATGTGCAAGAGAGATTTATTGAGTGAGCGACCGTTGGGGATTCTAATAAAATAATAGTATTTGTTGTAAATAATAACGTACTGATTTTTTTGTAATTGATATAAGGGCAAAGTTGTCATTTTTATAAAAAAATTTAATACAAACCTTATGGTGGACACCCATTTTCATTAAGAATATTGATTTTATTGACATGAAAGGTATAAAATGGAAAAATAGAGGCATCTTTACAAATACTAAAACTAGATGGGCCTATTTACAAATCTTAAAAGCCATATGGGTTTAAAAAAAACATATTTTTTAAGATTTAAAAAGGATATAAATTTTTTGGCTCATTTCAAAAAAGTACGTGAAGATTTAAATATTCCAAAAAAGTTTAAAAGCTTTCTACGGTTCTTTTTAATCAAGTCCTTCCAATAAAAACATTTTGAAAAATGAAAAAAATACCCTTATATCATTTTTCAAATTTTCTCTTTAATAAATCCTTCAAAAGAAATGATCAAGTCTAACTCAAATGACCTAGTGGGGCCCACTTCAACTATCTTTATATACAGATTGTTTAAAATAGAGGGCTACAATGAAGAAAAAAACTATATTCATTAAATGATTATGATCATCAAAATCAAAATGACCAATTTTAGGGAGGAAATTAAGAGTCAAGAAAAGACAAAAACCTTCATAAGGTAAGGGTATTTTTGTCATTTCTTAAAAACTTATGGAAAGGACTTAATTGAAAGAATTATGGAAGACTTTTTTTTTATACCTATTTGAAATACTCAAATCTTAATGTACTTTTTTTTTTAAATGAGCAAAAAAAATTATACTCTTTTTAAAAAATCTTCCTTTTTTTTTTTTGTTGGGTGTCTCAAAGGCCTTTTCAGATGTCATGTTAACTACCAGCGGATTAAAGCTACGACTCGGTCCGTATCCAAAGAGAAAATTTGATTGGAATCTATTTTGGTTTGCCTAGATTTGAGTTTCACCATAAGTGTGCACATTTTTTTTCTTTTTTGACTTTAGGTATACAATTCTAGGAATGTATGATACACATAATATACTTAATACATACATCGATACTCATGTAAGACATAGTTGTGGCATTCATTGGGGTCTTCATGAATGAAATCTGTGGACCTGAATGGATACATGATTTTATTGGGATTTATGGAGTAGGCCCAAACTTAGAACTGAACTAGAAAAGGCCCAAATGTAGGATCCATACCATCATTTTTTATTTTAAAAAATGTGGGCCCATCAAATATTTAGACACAAGTTTCTGGATTATCTATGAACAATGGTTTTTGGGGTAAAACCAAGTTCACCTTTTAAAAAGGTGTGATCCCCTGCCGCATGGCTCTATATGGGATGCATCCAATTCATGGTGGTAGGTTTTATGCGTAAGAGACATTATAGATCATGTGAAACTAACTATCACTTTGATATTATAATCCTAACACTCAATCTGGAAACTTCAAAATATATATGATCAGTTTCTAATTATCTTGTGATTAATCCAACTGCGCGGCTAATGGTTGGATCAGTGGCAAACTTGTGTGAGTGCCAATTCTCATTTGGATTTTGGTGGGGGTGGGACGAATGACTTGGATTTGTTGAAGATGGCCCTCTATGAACATATGTGCACATATTTTATAATATATAGTTGCTATACTACATCAAGGGAGGTGCTCCTAAAGGGAGGTGCTCCTATGAGAGACACTCTCACCAAGTTGGTGAGAGATGGGTAGGGTCCCTCACATTTAAGTTGGGGGTCTTTGCATTTAAGTTGGTGAGAATGGATATGGAAGTGAGGGCCCCCACCCAACTCTCATAAACTTGGTGAGAAAGTCTCTCATAGGAGCACCTCCCATATATCTATATCTATATCTATACCATATATGAAAACGATAGTTTAATATGCCCGTCTCCGACTCCTTCCTCCCTTCATGGGGCCCACTTATTATTATTATTATTATTATTATTATTGCCCGTTTAACTTCCTCCCTTCATGGGGCCCGCTTAATTATTATTTTTTGTCCTTTTTACCAATGTCTATATAGCACAAGAGATTCCTTCCTCCCCTCACGGGACCCACTTAGATTTGTTCCTTTTTGCCCTTTTAACCATGACTTAAAAGCTATATAGATGACATGTGGTACCAACTTCTGACACATGGGACCTCCTTTAATGAAGTTTATTACCATTAAAACAAAAATGTGGTAACACTGTCTGAAAGCTATATAAATGAGAGATGGTCCCACATATGACCCATTCATTCCCTCGCCGGGCACACTTACATATTTTTATTACCCCTTCTAAAGACTGTCTTAAAGTTATATAAATGATAGATGGTCCCACAAGTGCCCCATGTGTATGCAACTGAGTTACCCCATCCAAGTCCAAGCTTTGTGAGGACCCATTATATCAGTCTCAAACACCTAAAAAAACAAGGGCTAGTGCTGAAGAAATCTTCAGCCCCACATCATCTTGGACATATATGGCTCTACTTCATGTGCATTGTGATGCAGGAAATCCACCGCATAATGAGCTCTCTCATGAGAAATGAGGCTGCACAATAATTATGGTACAACCCACGTTGTAAAGCCCTTTATCACCACATAAATTGATGATGTACGAGTGCAAACAAGATGAATATCTCCTTGATTTAATGAACATGGCCATCAAGAGAACGTGCTCAAAGAATACTATACCAGAAAAATCTGATCTAATCTTTATTCTATGATTAGGACCATCGAATAAAATTTCAATTTAGGATCGAAGTCATATAGAGCTCACATCACTATTTTATTTATATTTATAGTTGGAAAACTCTCCAAGTGGACTCTTCAATAGCCCGAGTCATCTCTTTTTGAAGGACCAAATCAAATATAGAGGAGAGTCAACCGAATCATCCCATTTTAATAATTTGTTTGCATTCTAAACCATTTGATAGGTAAGATTAATTTTGAACAATTAATGTTTATTTGTAAGTAATTATGCACGGCGGCTTGGAGTTGGCAATTTAAAAATGATGGCTGAAATGTAATTTGAAACTTATATTTGATTTTTTACATTTTTATCATGGTTGGAAAACTCTTTAAGTTGACTCTTGTGACTCTCCCAAGTCATCTCGTTTTGAAGAAAGACAAGGTCAAATATAGGGGAGACTTGGGCGAGTCATCTCATTTAAATAATTTATTTGCATTTTGAATAATTTCATATGTAGATCTAATATTAAACACTTAATGTTTATTTTTAAATAATTATGCACGAGGCTTAGAGTCAGCAATTTAAAAATGATGACTGCAGTGTAAAGCGAAACGTAAATTTGATCTTTTACATTTGATATTTGAACTAACAAATTATGTAATATCTTTCATTTCATTTTTCTTATTTAGATTTGGAATAACACATTATCATGAATGCATGTAAATAAAAGTATATTTATATTTTTTAAGTAATGGATTCATTTTTAAATATTCTTTAAATTATTATAAAAAAATTACTCCCGAGTCTACGTGTTGACTCTTCTGAGTCGATTTTTTTTATTGCCTTGGATGAGTTGAGTTTGAGTTACGAGCTTTCCAACTTTGGTTTTACCTTAGATTGTTTAATCTATTGAATTTTAGTCGGGCCGATCTTGTTTATCTTTCTCTTAACTTTATGCATTCATTGTCGATGAAGACCTACAAATAATTTGATGATCTTTATTACAAGACTTTTTATAAAGGGGTAAAATGACTTGACCTCCCCCTTAGAACAATCATGACTTTGTGGACAGATTTTTGCATTGCTTAGCCTACATAAATGATTACCCTACGACGGATATAGAAAAATTTTCTTTAAACCTTTTCTAAAGTCGTCTCTACCCTTAAATGGTTCTAAATCACTAAAAAAACCTGAGATTGATTGCTACATAAGATTTAATTTTTTTTTTACTACTTAAAAAATCAACACCGCTACCGCTGCGTATCGCCACAACCGCTATGTATCACCCGCCATGTAGCGTTTAGGACATCGACCGCTACGTCTGCGATAGCCGCTATTTTGATCCTTAGTACCAATATTTGGGGATCCTAGATTATGAGCCCCAACGAACCATCTTTTTTCTTTCAAAACAAAGTCCACCACAGAATCAAAGATAAGCGAGAATTTGACATGTTCCTATAAACATAATGAAGATCTTATTCATATCTCAAATTTCTTCACAACTCATATCTGCTGCCAGCAATTGATACTTAAAACTTGAATTCAATAGATTTTTCTAAACAAAACAAGGAGCAGAAAAGAAAGCTACATCATACATTCCTCGCTACAAGCTCACAACTAAAGAATTAATGACAACTTACATTTGATCAAGTAAATAATTGATTACTCTAAAAGAAAAGATGCTGCAAACATCTACAAGGCACCCAAACAAAGCAAAGTTAGTCAAGCTCTAATTGAGTTTTTCTTCTTCTTTGTTTTTTTTTTTTCTCTTGCCAGAAATATATCAAATGCTTTCAGAACCAATCCTGGAATTCTGCGATTATCAAAAACCAGTCATATAAAAATTTCTCAAAAACATCCCAATGCAAGTGGGTCTTTGTAATGTAGAAACACTGACTCTGGAAGCAAATACAATTAAACTTTAACACGCTTAGTGGTTCACAAGTGGGGTCAAAAGGACTGGTGCTACAAGCCATTTATAGAGTAGAAGCACCAAGGAGAGTCCCCTAGCAAGTCCTGTTTCCACTAAAGAAAGAGGAAAAAAAAAAGGTGAATATAAATCATTGACCATTATAGCCATTACATGGTTTTAACTAACCAGTGATTAAATGATTAGGATGATTTCATGCGAGTAGAAGATGTTTTATGGATATCAAATGTAAATATGCCTCTGAGCAGTTCTGATCACCATTACACTGTGTCCAACCCACAGATCAAGAGTTCAAGCAATGTTGCCAGGTCACTCAGGTGGGACTCACAAACAAATGCATTTCCATTAAAACACTGAATTGCATTGGGTAGGACTGCAGTTACACTTTCTCACTTCAAGAACAGAATGCGTGGGCTGATTCCACCCAAATAAGAGTTCTTTTTTTATTTCCATCATAGAAGATTTTTCATTCTCAGAATCTGATGAAGATAAATATTCTCTCGTTGTGATGAATCTTGGTGCAAACTTTACTGCAATGGGTACCAACATTTTAAAATAAAACATGAGATGATTGAAAAGAAATTTATAGAACATGAAGAGAAACAAGAAGAACTAGAGCTTACTGAGATTGGCCGAAACAGACAAAAACAACAGCTATAAGAAAGAAACTTATAAGAAATAAGTGGCTTATTTCTTCGCTGCAAGAATGGAAATTCCTTGAAAATGTATCGAAAGAACTGATCAAGAACACAAAAAATTGTTCACATGCAATCAATTTGTCAAACATTATGAAAATGAAAAGAAAAATCATAGAGATCCGAGAATTTTTTGGAACCAACAATCAGCGACAAATCCAATTTATACCATCACATCCCCAGCATTCTAAAAGGTCACATGGACTTGTGACTACTCATTGGGTGCATAATATTTTGGTAAATTGGGAACCATCGGATCCACAGTGACCGATGCATTTTATGATAAGTTGCAGTCATATTTGGGCAATATCAATTTCTGTTAAGGAAATTCACTACTGTTACAGGATGTTTTCCTACAACGAGTATATCTGGAGTTCACAACTGCAAATATGCATAACTTGTGAAAGTAAGTTATAAAATAGAAATGCAGAGGACAGTATGCTATGAAATCAACTCATATAGGAATGAAGACTAGTCCCTGTCCCGCACTGTCCGCTGCTGAAATCCTACCCTTGTTAGCACACCAACAACCTACATGTTCTCACCAAGGTGAAGAGGGCACACCAAGGAAACATATGATCATTGGAAGACAGAATGAAAGGTGGAGATGGCCTTGCACATCCTTTGAAACCGTACCACTTGAAGAACAGTCGCCTAGAAAACCTACTGGAAAAAGCATTAGAGAAATCAAGGTCGCCTATGAAAATCACGAGTGTTTTAGCAATTAGGGTTTTCTTCCAACACCTTCCATGAAAGATGAAGCACCATAGGAAGAACGTTTAAAGAGGAGCCCTCCTTTAAGAAGAACGTTTAAAGAGGAGCCCTCCTTTAAGAAGAAAAGGGCCACCTCAAATGATTGAACTTTCTTACAGTAGACTGATAAGCAAAAGAGCAATAGACTTTTTTTAAATTAGACAACTTCACTTTCTTTCATATAGAATAATGGTCCAGTCTTCGTTTGTTGTAACTATGCATCACATAAACATTGCAGTCTGCAAATCCAGCCCATTCATTTGGGAGGCCCCACCATGGTTTGACAATGAAAAAAACCCTGCTGAAACAGTTTGATAAATGTAGCAAGCATTTCAATCGCTTTCTCCTTTCAATGTCCATGGCAGATTGCCATTTTTTTTCTCAATCTAAGATCCCAATGAAAGCCCACAATCTGATTATCAGGTGAGAACAGTTCGTGAGGGGTCCTCAGTCCACTCCATTATGGATGCTCTAGATTAATCCACAATACTACCTCATGTACATTAAAAGGAAAAAAGAATACATTGCTCATCTGTCTCAACTATAAAACGATTTGAGAGTATTCCCATTTCATGAATTCTGTACATACAAGCCGTCTGTAATTACAATTACAAGAAATGGGGGAAAAAAATGAAGGGGGTTTCTATAATCATCCACCCCAAGTTGGCAATTTCCGTACTGTTTGTCATCCACAAAAGCCCAAAAAAGAAAATACAAGGCCCCATCTTTCTAATAATCAATCGTTTTTTCTGCAATCTGGCTCCCTTGAGAAGAATAAAGTGGTGATGGATCAAGACAAGAACATTCTGTATGTATGGCCCTCCTCCAACTCACATCTATCTGGGTGCAGAACACGCAAAAACGTTGTCGGCATTGTTCCTCTTCCTTCATCTCCATGTCTGATGCGAACTCCATAAGTTCTTGCTCAATCTTCTCTTCTGCCTCAATCTTCCCACCATCGCAGTCAATCAAAGACCATGTACACTCCGGCATAACCGTGAAGAACATCTTATCCACATGCTTGTTGTACCATCTCCTTCCTTTCCTCCAAAATACAAGTGGGCCAAAAATCATTCCAACTCCTGCGCCAAATCCTAGTCCTGTCCATATGATTTGCCAATTGAATGTGTTTCTGGATTGCAAATTAACACTTTGGGACTCTGGTGTTGCTTCACATGGCTTCGTTAATGGGAGTCCGCATAATCCTGAATTATCTTTAAAAGAATCATTGGAAAAGGTATTGAATTGAAAGCCCCCTGGTATGTGCCCCACAAAGTTGTTTTCTGAGAGGTTTAAGAATGAGAGAAATGTTAAAGCAGTTAGCTCCTCTGGTATCTCTCCTGAAAGTTGGTTAACTGATAGATCCAATGATTCAAGCTGCAGTAGGTTACCAAACGTTAATGGAATGGGACCAATGAACTTATTGTGGGACATGTTGAGCATGTAAAGAGATTTAAGATTCCCTATCTCTTTGGGAATCTCTCCTTGAAAATTATTGTTCGAGAGATCCATAGAAGTGAAGACGGTTAATATCTTCCGAAACTCCATTTCTAACCCCTTGATTGTTACTGTAATGGTCTCCTGATAGTACAATGGATTTAGCTCCAAGAATCCAAACTTGAGAGTTTGGTGACGAAGCTTTGACTGCTCTTCATCCATATCGGCTGTCATTCCCTTCAATCTCTCGAGGCGATTCAGGGGCAAATTACCCGTTAAGCCATTAGAAGAGAGATCAATGATTTGCAACTGTTGGAAATCCTGCACATCTTCCTGTTCCCCAATTGAACCATACAACTTGTTAGATCGAAGAATCAGAACCCTCAACTGGAGCAAAGACCCCAACCAAGATGGAAAGCTGTCACTTATCCGATTGTTCCCAAGGTTTACAACCTCTAGCTGCAAACAATTCGCCAAAGACCTCGGCATAGAGCCTTCCAATTGATTTCCATTCAGGTTCAGTGTTTTTAGACCACATTCATCAACAAACATTTGAGGTATGGTGCCAGTTAAATTGTTCTTCCCAAGGTTCAGTACCTGAAGACTGCTGCCCATCTTACCCAGACACTCTGGAATTAATCCACTCAAACTATTGTTAGACAAATCAAGGATCTGCAGAAAACTTGCATTACAAATTGACGGAGGAATTTCTCCACTGATTTTATTGCTTGACAGTGAGAAGAAAATGATGAAAGAAACGGTAGAAATGTTGGGAGGGATGACAGATGTGAAGTTGTTGTGCGAGTAATCAACAATTATGGCAGAGGTTGGTGGAAATGGAATTGACCCCTGGAGCTTATTGGAATGAAGGTCAAGAATAGTCAACTTACTCAAGGAAACATTGATTGGAGGCACCTGACCTGTCAACTGGTTGTAAGAAATATTGAGATAATTTAAAGACCAATTTCCAATCTCCCATATCCACTCAGGTATTTCTCCACCAATTTTGTTATTGGAAAGGTCTAGGGCAAACAACCTTGATTGATTTCTAAGAAAATCGGGGAATCTGGTAAGATTGCAGGATCGCAATTTCAAAGTGCCAACGTGGGGGAAGGAAGAAATGCTAGTACTGCCATCATTGATCGACAAAAGATTATCCGAAAGATCAATGCTCGAGAGATTCTTGAGATTTTGGATCATGGCTAGGTCTATTGCACCGCTCAAGTTGTTCGAAGCAAGTGTGAGGACATTAAGCCCCATGAGTTCAAAGACTGACGACGGAATTACCCCTTGCAGCCTGTTGTAGCTCAAATCTAATGTATTCAGTGATGAAGAGTTGCTATGAAAATCATCAAGTTGCGCATCAAATTGGTTGTGGCTGAGCTGTAACAACTTCAATGATGGAAGTGAGAACAAAGAAGTAGGGATCTTCCCACTTAGTGTATTGTTGTGTAAGTCAAGGTTTGTCAGATTCAGAAGCCCATCACCAAAAGATGAATCGATCGCACCTGAGAAATTGTTATTCGAAAAAGATATTTCGACAGCACTTTTCAGCGAACCCATCCATGGAATCTGACCGCTGAAACTGTTCGATGAAAGGTCCAAATGAATGATCCGTGTAAATTTATCCAGCAATGGAATTGAACCGCTGAGGTGGTTCCCAGAAAGGTCCAAATGAACGAGCTGGGACAGATTACCAAGCGATTGAATCTCACCACTAAAGCTGTTCGACGAAATGTCCAAATGAACTAAACTGGAAATACCGAAAACAGCAGGCGGAATCCCTCCAGATAAATTACACTTTGCAAGCTCCAACCTTTCCAATAACCCGAGATTCCCAATCGAATCCAGCAACCCCCCAGAGAAATTCGAGCCAGACAGTGTCAAAATTCGCAACGAACTGTTCAAAGGAAATTCAGGAAGAGTACCTGTGAGGAGCGGATTGTTGGAAACGTCCAGAATCTCCAAATTCTGCAGCTTGAACATCTCCCCCGGGAATCCCCCGGTCAAATTGCACGACCCCAGACGAAGAATCCTCAAATCAACCAGACCCACCAACGATTCCGGCACAGGCGAGGATACTACCACTCCATACAGATAAACTTCTCTCAACCCAGACAAATTCCCAGCCAGAAACCCCAAATCCGGGCCCAAAAGAGACACGGGAAACAGAGGAAAGAACCCACTGATAGAACTGGTCGAAAGATCGAGCGAAACCAGACGCTTCAATTGCGAAACCTCGCCCGGAACCTGGCCGTAGAACCCCGAATTGGAAAGATTGAGACTTGTCAGATTGGGAAGATCAAAAACACCATCTGGGATCGAAGAATTGAAGAGATTGAGCGAGAGATTGAGAGACTGGAGAGATGGGAGAGAGATGAAGGCCGTGGAGTTGAGCGGGCCACTGATCGAACGGTTGGTGAGGTCCAGGGAGGTCACATGACCGGTGGCGGGGTCGCACTTGACGCCGTTCCAGGAGCAGCAGTCGGTGGTGGGGGTCCAAGAGAGGCTCTGGGGGGAGGGGAAAAGGGTCAAAAGAGAAGCCTTTTGGGACTCTGGGCATTGGGCTGAAGTGGGGTTTTGAGAGGAGAGAAAGAGGAGGAAGATGAAAAGGAGGAGTTTCATTGAGGAAGGAGAAGAAGAGGATTGGGAGAGAAGAGAGAGGTCATGTGAAGAAGAAGGAGAGAGTAGTTGAGAATGAGATTCATATGGCATATGGCCGTTTCAACGTATAAGGTTAGTGGAGATCAACCGAAAATAGGGAGACGGGGCAAGCACGAGACGAGAAGGATGGATTGAAATTGGAAAGCAGTTTTCGAAGTCAAAGTTAGACGTAGAACCATGGAGTTAAAAAATCTGGTTTCTTACTCCACTAAAGTCAAGTGGGGCTGTGCCTACTTTTCTGTGCAAGGACATGTTTTTATGTATGTTTGTTTAAAGCGGATTGGAAACTGAAATCCAAGGGGGAGGTAGGACGTGTATTTCATCAATCAATCAATCAATCTATCTAATCTGGTTTGCATTGATTAATCACAGACATCCCATTCACAATTTCTAATTTCTTAAAATACATTACATGTGTTAACAACCCTCCGGTTTCTCTCTCTCCAGTACTCTCTCTCCATTATCTTTTCTCTCTACTATCCTCTTTCGAACTGCTCTTTCTAATTGACTTTAGAATTTCTCTCTCCACTCTCCTGATCTAAATACACAGATTATGAGATGTTTCATGGTAAAGGTGTGGCCCACATGTAGATTTGAATGAGTGGGCCGCATGGATATGCCAGATTGTTAGTATGAGAGATTTTTGAGAGGCCAAACTAATGAATCCATCAGTTGTGCCTACCACTTAGACACAAACTATTTGAAATCATCATCACCTCTTTTATAATCTTTAATTAAATTATGAGTAAATCGTCTTTTTTCATCGATGATGAACTATCGGTGATTTTGATTGAAGTGAAATTTTGAGATCTAATGCTCCACTTAAATAGAAATTGATTTGAAAATTAAATTTGAAAAAGATAATGGTCACTTGCTGGTGAAGAAAAAGACAGCAAATACTCACAACCCCATGAGAGCTAATTAAATGTTTTTACTTATTATTAACCTAATGTGTTATGACCCCCGCAGTTGTTCAACTGGTTAGATATCAAAACCGGCAGTCTCACTGTGTATAGGGGTGTATACAAATTTTACTTCGATAGGTATTGACCCCACCATAATATTGGCAATATAATGAATCACTCTATTAAATATAATTAGTAATGCATAAGAATTTTTAATAATATTATTCATCATTCGGTCAATTTAACAATGGGGCCAACTTTCAATAGGTGGCCCCACCGAACTTTCACTCCTTGAACTTAGGACTTCCCTTACGTTTTTGTTATATGTAATTGAATACCTAGTATTACATTTCTATAAGACATTAAAAATGGAGAATTAAAGGTAAATATCTAAAAAACGACGATCAAATAACCTCCCCCATAATGAAAAATGAATAAAGAAAGATTGAGAAATGAATGCCCACCAATCACCGCGATAATAATTCTATATCCATGAAAGTCAATGTTCCATCTATATTATTCATCCCTGACCTTTTTAACAACCTTTCATTGGAGCTCATTTCACCATTTATACATAAATATATATATATATAAACATATATATATATATATAGGGGCCTGCTCCCCTGCACTGCAGTTTCAAGAATGATGGGGTGCACTATTTTCCACTCCATAATCCAGACATCGGATCAATGCAGAATGCAAAAAACACGAAGTAGCCCTTTTCCATGATGATTTCTTTCCTCCCAACACAATGGAACTATTAAGACAATCAACCAATCAGCATTTTTGAAAATTGAAACTGCCTGTCTTATGTGGTACTGAAAGACATTCAGAGTTTAGTATAGAACAAGATTTATATATG
The DNA here is from genome assembly GCA_029852735.1 of Persea americana. NCBI lineage: Eukaryota > Viridiplantae > Streptophyta > Magnoliopsida > Laurales > Lauraceae > Persea > Persea americana. The sequence goes on from CM056819.1 coordinate 29,522,181, forward strand.
AACAGGGTTGAAGGCAAAAGCAGAATCCACGAATCCAAGCCAGCCAACCCCAAATCAAATCAAATGTTAAATGACGATGACGATAATAATCAATCAATCAATAAGAAAGATCATTTGCATTTGCATTGGCATTTGTAATTGTAATTGTAGTAAGCAATGGTTTTGAGAGGAAATGAAATGATACCAAGTAAAGAGCACATTGGAGTGGGTCCTGAGCGGGATCCTTCCCCTTGACAGGATCCCCCTTGAGGGCTAGAATGTTGTTGGTGCCTTTGGCTTTGGCGGTGTCAAGCGCATGGTCGATCATCTCCATGGTCATGCTTGTGACGGCAAGATGCAGCAGCGTCTCCACCCCGACCTCGTTCTGCATCTTGCCCGCTACCTTGAGGGTGAGATCGGTCTCCAAACCCCCGGGACGCCAAGTTAGATCACAGAAACTGGGGCCATGTTTAACCATCCCATCTATCGTCGACATGAGCTTCTCAATGTCCTCTTTGGGCCTTGGAGTCAAAAACTCGAATGAAAATATGAAGTCGCGAGAGACAGATCGAGCTGAGAGGGAGAGCAGCACGCTGCAGACACGAGAGGGAGAGAGAGATCGCAGCAGCGATGGCGGAAGAGGGAGAGAGGGTTTGCCCCAGCGAGATGGGAGAGAGCAGCAGCGAGAGAGAGAGAGATCGCAGCGAGAGAAAGAGGGCAGCAGCGAGATGGGAGAGAGAGATCGCAGCGAGAGAAAGAGGGCACCAGCGAGAGAGAGAGGTTGGCTGAGAGAGACCGGCGAGAGAGAGTCGAGAGACAGAGGCGGGAGATGGATGAGAGACCTCGATTCAGGTCCAACAAGGGGGAAAATGAAAAAAAAGAGCGGCCCGGCGAAAATCCTATCCTGATTGCAGGCAGCCCACACAATCCGTTCCGCCCACATGATCCACAGCTGATAATAGCATCAGATGCAGCTCAGAAGAGGGAGATACGCGCAGCAGCAGCAGCGAGAATAGGCGAGGAGAGAGAGAGGGATGCGCGCAGCAACAGCAGCGAGAACAGGCGAGGAGAGAGAGAGGGATGCGCGCAGTTCGGCGAGGAGAGAGGAGACCAGCACAGCAGTTCGTCGGGGGGCAGAGATCAGGCGAGGAGAGACAGAGATGCGCGCAGCAGCAGCAGGGCGGCTAGGGGGAGAGATCAGGCGAGAGAGAGGGAGCGCAGCAGCAGGGCAGCGAGAGAGAGGAGAGAAGACGAGAGTCCAGCGCTGGTTGAGAGAGAGAGGCGAGAGACAGAGAGGCGAGAGACAGGGGAGCTAGAAGGGCAACTCTCGCTGGTGATGATCTGATAAGGGGGGAAACATTTCAGCTTTGGCGGGCTCCTTCTCACTCACTCAAATTCCAACACGCTCTCCCTCTCCACACGTTCCACAGCTGATGGTAAGGGGGGCTGCAGCTCAGGAGAGCACCCCCCATATATATATATATAAACATATATATATATATATATATAATCTATTTTATACAAACAAACATGCCCTAGACAAAGACTCATATGATCTGGACTTGTCAGTGACAGTGAATGGATGTGTAAGATGGAGTCAGTTGTAAATGGTAAAAGGGGAAAATATAAAAAATACTAATGTTGTTATTATTCTGATCTGAATGAAATTTTAGAGTTTCCCATCCCATAATACAGGGATTTTAAATCAACAGACTAGATTTAGTAATCTTGGCCCAACCATCACATAATTGGAAGGACCCCATCAAACTTGTCTACTGCCTTAATCAGCCTATTGGGACTCCATGTTGGATGGACCACATTTTAGAAATCTAACAATATAAATGGAGACACAAGAACTGATCATGTTGAGAACTGGACGGCTAGGATATTGGAGCCTAGATTAAATTAATACGTACAATTTTTCATCATGTGGGGTTCTCATTAGGTAAGTTAAAATCAAGGGCCCCACATGAAAGAGATGTTAGAGAGAAAAAACATCATTCATGAATATTTAATTTCCGTTGATAAATTGTTCTTATCATCGAGTGTATGTTCGCCATTTGTTTATAGTGCCGTCGGAGATTATTGACTTTTTGAGGCTTTTGTCTTTTGTTGAAGAAGGGAGGAAGTTGCTTGAGTACAAGAAAAACGGCTGTGACTTCACCTCCAATTGATCCAAATTTATTAATGATTAATGAAGGTGCAAGGGCACTTAGAGGTAATCAAGGACAGGCCCGCCAGGCTCATGGATTGGGCCTTAAATTTCTTACTTGGGCCGGACTTGGATATAAGTGTTGATACAAAAAAATGTTACTTTGCCTCTTAATACATCGAAGAAGTCACATGAAGCTTCATCAAACTACAAAAGTGTGATCTTCCAAGCTCCTACACCATTTTGGAGAAGTCTCGGCATCATTTCATGTGCAACGATTCTTCTCTCGACAGAAGAGGCAACAGCTGGTTCAAACATCAAAGCTTTCCAAAATCACTTGAAAACTTCAAGATTTTTCAAAAAAGTCGTGAGGAACACATGAAGTCTTGGGTTATTTCAGCATCATTTAGCCTGACTTTGCTCCTCCAGTGGCCAAACAGGAGCTCCCGGCGACATTGAAGTTGGGGACCTTGTTTCACAAAACGAAGCACACAATTGGCTTTAAAATGCCACTAGAAAGCTCTACATTAAATTTCAGGTTATTCCAACACTGTTTGGCCTAAAATGCAAAAATCGTATTCTTCTCAAGACAAAGTCGTCCATTCCGGCGACAATAGCTTCAGAGACATCAAATCTTCAATCAGAGCCCATGGATAGTTTTAAAATACCTTCAAGAGACTCTCTGTCAAATTTCGGGTCAATCGACAATGCTTGACTCAACATTAACCCTGAAGCGGCAAAATCAGGTCTCTCGGCGATGAAGACCGCTGAAATCACCTCTCTTAAAAAAAAGGTACATAGATGGTCTCAAAAAACTGCCAAGGAATTGCACATCAAGTTTCAAGTTATTTCGACATCATTTGACCCAACTTTGACCCCCCGATAGCTAAACCAGGTCTCCCAGTGATGGAGTCCCTCAGGACCATGATTTGCAAATCAAAGTTGATGGATTATCTTAAAATGATCTTACGAGGATCATTGTCAAATTTCAGGTCAATCGGACATCGTTTGATCGCACATCAAGACACGACATCTTTCTTGCGACAAAATCAAATCTATTGGTGACAGGAGCCTTAACGGTTTTAAAATCCAAACAAAAGACTATGGTTGGTTTTATTTCTTGCCCATAAAGTTTCACCTCAAATCTTAGGTCATTCCGACATCGTTTGACCCAGCTTTGACTTCCGGCGACAAATTGGCACCCTTGTACGACAAAGTCTTCGGCTTCTCCAAAAAATCAGAAACTTTGCCCTTCATTTATTACAGCTTCTCATCAAGTTTTTTGTAGTAAAATCATACCAAAAAATTGCACAACAATACCAAAAATCTCCAAAATTTCTCTCTACATATACCCCATTATTCTTAAAATACCCAAACCCCTCCACCTCTCACTTCACTCCCCCTTTTCTCCCCTCACTCTCTCTGCCGCCTTTGTCCTCCACCCTCTGCCCTGCTCGCCGCCCTCTCTCCCTCTCCTTCTCCCTCCCCCTCCTCTCTCTCCCTTTTTGCCCGCTGCTCTCCGTCCGCCGCCATGTCGCCGCCCTCTCTCACTGTCCTTCTCTTTCTCTCTCTCTCCCCTCCGTCCGCTGCTATGTCACCGCCCTCTCTCCCTCTCCTTCTCCCTGTCTTTGTCCCTCCCTCATCGTGTCTGCCGCTGTCCGCCCTCCCTCCTTGTCTCTCTCCCTCTCACTGCCCACTTTCGGTTCTTTTCAAAGCAGAGGGGAAAGAAGTATGAAAACATGACAATTACTTTTCTACCCTCACTGGTTCTTTGTTTACGGAATTGTTTTTTTTTACTCTTAAAATGAAAATCAAAATGGACCAAACTGAATATGCCCTCTGTTAGTATGGGATGCTCCCACATTTTACTCTAGTAAAATTGGTCCACCAGCAGATTAAGCACACAAACAACTATGCATAAATCACAATTTTAATTGGCAAAAATTGGTAAACTTAATTGCAAATCAATCAGATTGTACATGTGCGGTCCACTTTGTGAAAATCATAATCATTAGGGAGATGTGCTAGAAACATTTTATGTCCATAGTTTACTTTAGGGTTTCTTTTTTTTTTTTTCAAAGCATCCTGTTAAATAACAAATTTATTACATGTTCTTTGATGGTGTCGAACTTTATATGGGATAAGATTCACATGACAAGTATTGATTGGTCAGTTGAAGCCAATCTCCATTAATTAATAAATTTCTTGAATTTGAAATCAATTGAATTTTATGGGTGAAAAGAATTGGTATCTAATGTACAGTTTACATCTCCGAAAGGGAAAAAATATTAATAACTGTTTTATTAAGTTTTTCTAGAATCAAATAGTCGGGCACTAATTTATCTAATCACTGTCCATTAAATATAATTTGAACTCTATTGGAGTAAAATGTGAGGATATCCCATATTAATAAAGGGCATATTTTTCTCTATTTCATAGGTGTCCCACTGTGGAGTTCCATGGGATTAAAACAACTCTTTGAAAGGTAGAAATGCATTTCTTGAAGTTCTTGGGAATCCTTTCCAAGAATAAACAAACCCTTAAATGAAATCACAATGACACCACCAATATATACTAGCAAAAAGCCCCCCGTGCTGAGCACGGGCAACGTAATTAGTGTTAGTTATAATTTAAATGTCTAAAATAAAAAAATGATAGAGGTAGCTAAGAGTGTAACCCTAATGAAAAAAAAGTCAATGAGTTATTTATTACCTTCATGGAAAAGAAAAATCAAGTTAATTAACCTAAAGTAGAAGATAACCAATTTGAGAAAAGAATTGAGAAAATCAAAATAGATGTAAACGTAAAAAATGAGAAGCAACAAAAGATCTAGTTGTAGATTCAATTGTCTATGGTGATATAGATTCAATTGTCTATGTTGACGAAATCACCTTGCGGCTCTTCGAGGGAGCGAAGGAACCTTTTGTTGTTCCTTTCCTAAATATAACTCAAAGTAGCTACATGTTGGACATGGATTAACCTTCCTGAAGAAACTTTAAATTAACTCTTGATTACTTTCCCTCACCCTCTAATGGTGTGCCCATTATTTGTTTCGCAACATATCCATTTGAGTTTGATCATTAAAATCTCCTTCAATGCCATAGATTTGTAATTTAGTAACATCAACGAATCATAAATTAAACATCAATGGAGTTAGATTTAACACCATCCAATAGCTATAATCAAACACCATAATTTTTGAAAATTCAATAAATTGACAATGTTTTCTTTCAAATCCAGCCTGTCTCACACATCATATGACCCACTCATGTATTTTACTAATGATAACCAAAAAAAGGATTTTTGATTGAGTGCATTTTGTAAGAACTTTCATTTTCATGGCCCCTCTTCAACTTAGACAATCTCTTGAAATCATTAACAAGTAAATATTCCATGAGCATATTAGTTTTTGCTTCTCGGGTTGAAGTAACCAATGTCTCATATTTTGAGGTCTGGAGCATAGCTTTCATCCAAGTATTTCCCAATTGAAAATTCTATGAAAAATTTCTTGCAACAAAGTAAGAAGTAGAGACATTGACGCCATTTGATTTCTAAATTCATAGCATAACTCATACACAAACAGATGTGATAAGTAATAAATAGATATAAAAACATATACAAAGAGGACAACAGATAGAATTCTTCTTATTCAAATGTAAAGATACATGCGAAAGTGTACCCATGTTTGCTATGATACTAATGAATTCTAACTCTTTGAGGATTGTAGTGTGTTTTATGTTTCCCATTCATGAACTGATGGAACTTAGGTTGATATCATCAACAATTGAGCTAATACCCAAACAACCTACTATTAAAATTTATAAACACTAAATACAGTATATAAAACACAAAAGTTGATATTATAGTGAGATGTTTGGGCACCCTAGATGGAATCTCTTATTTATAAATAAATTATGTATTGAAAAAAAAAAAAAAAACAGAAGCAATTTAATAGTCTCAATTCTATTTTTCCTTTTCCTTTTTTATAAACATTGACTTTACTTGTTAATTTGTGAACATATATTAGCTTCTACAGTTGAACATTTGTTGACATGTGAATCGATATTCCATTTTACAGAGCATTCATGTAAAGCAGCAACAAAAAAAAAATAAAATAAAATGTAGGGTTTACCTAGGCTCTAATGGCAGGGGTGATACATACACAGACTTCAATGCATTATGCTAACTCACAAAAACCATTATGTTAATTAACAAAGTTCATTTACATCTTTAGTCATTGTTTTTTTTCTTTTATAGTTACTTCATATGTTTCAGCTGACCCTATGGAGTGGAGAAAATCATTGATGACAATGATGGTGTTGGTTTCTTATGCATTCAGCAATGTAGCCAAGGAAAGTGTTCGTTTCCACTAAACCTATATAAGATAATTAATTTGGAAATTTTTTTACTGATTTATGGAACCAACCCTATTTCAATGTCACCATTCATCATCATAAGAGGTCACTATCTGTCACGACCTGAGCCCAAGATTTGATTACATTTGGATAATCCCAAGTAGCGACCACACATACTTTCGTAAACTCCGAATTAACCGAAGTTAAAACGAAATCCACAAGGAATATATATACATTTCACGCAAGTAAAACATTCAATTTACATCTGTACACATAATGCGGAAGACATTAATGACCAAATTAAGTTGAATTAGTTTCAAATAGATGAATTGAGCTTAATGAAATAGATTCAGAAGAGACTAAATTAATTGAGTTGGTTTTAGACTCGACTTAGTGAGAATAAGGATTTTTCCATAAATATAGATTTTCACATATTTCGTTGAAATGGTAACTTTTGATACCATCACGTGTTTCTTGAAGAGTACGTCAATTTTCATAATATACTCGATTTCATTTGACTTCAAATGAATCAAATGAGTCCTTACTTGGCTCAAAATATAAATCATTAAACAATGGTAGAAAAAAAAAGAGCGGTTCTCTCCCATCACCTTTTATCTCAGATCCTAAATTTAGGACGGGTTAAGAGTCTTGAAATTTTGGTCTTTGGATAGAGGAAATATCGGGCAAGGAGATTGGTGCGAAATAGGAATAGATAGGAACCGTGTAGCAATTGTCAAGTGAATGATTATTAGAGAGAGGTTCGAGGAAGAGAAACTAAAAATAAAAATAAATAAAAAATCAAAAGGGTTGAAACAACCTCCTGAAAAATGAGGCATGCTATGTAAAGGTAAGAGAGAAGTGGAACAATTACAAACTGAAAGAAAGGGCAACAGGAACGTAGAGAGGCATTGATGGGAGAGTCAATTAGAAATTATGCATAGGCCTGGGCCTAATAAAATAATAATTTCTATTAATAGAATCTCTAACTGATTCTACTGAATGAAAAATTTGATGAATAAGAATGCATTAAGATTTGGCACATATGAATAACAAAAGTGTGTGGAATATAAAATCCTCATTAGTTTTTAGAAAACTGAAAATATTTGAAGAAAGAATTTTCCAATCTAAGATGACCTAATCGATATATTGTATGGGAGTTTTCATGAAAATGATTATCACTTAAAAGTGACCCACTTTTGATTGAAAGAGTTAAATATTTCAATTCAACCACTATATCCTTTGCAGGGATTATATTTAAAATAAAAGGACAAGTGCATTTATTTTATATACATGCCAGAGTTAAAACTAAAATTAAAGATATAAGATACATGACATTTGTTGACATGTGGGGTTGTGAGAGGAAATCACTTATTTTAATTAACCGCTTATAAAAAAAAAAAAAACACCTTCATTGTTTGTGCTCCTGTCAGAATTATCTAAATTTTAAAAAGAAAACCACTAATTTTAACTAATATCTTATGAAAGAAAAAAGAGATAAGCCCAGTATTTTTAAAATGGCCATATTTAATTTGTTTCTTAAGGAAATCAATTTAGATTTAGTTGTAACTAACATTCAAAAAAATGATTACAATCATTATAGTGGGCCCTTTTCTCTTTGTGCTCCCATCAGTGGTCCCTCAGTACCCATCCTCGAAATGTGTATATTCTCACATAACTCCAAATTCTTATCATAATCCATTTTTTAACCAATAAACATATTAAAAAAAAAGAAGAAGATGTAACCACGTTGTTGCCATTTGCAAGTGTGTGTTGGTGCCCCTTCTTCTTAAAGAATGCTTACTTCCTATGGGAGTGTTGCAACATAAACAATTTTCATAAAAAAAATAAATAAATAAAGAAAAGTAAAATAAAAAGTTCTACCAATCATCCCAATTAATGCCAAATCTACAAATTTATTAATGGTATCCGATGATGACAATTAGTACCAATGAAACATTTGTCCATTTCTCGAGAAATTCTATGGTAGCTCTGTTGGTTGAAAAACTTAGGTAGCGCATATAGGGTTTATGTTGACTAAAATTATTCAGTCAATTTATTTTTTTCTGAAGAAATTAACATAATGAAGGAGAATTAAATCATTAGCTAGAGTATTGGTTTTTAAATATAACGCAGCTTATTTGTGATCTTTACATGACAACCAAATTTCTCCTTTGGAGGATGTAAGAAGAAAGCAATAATAGTTATACCGAGTCTGTGGAGTTCCGTGGGAATAAAAGAACTCTTTGAAAGGTAGAAATGCATTTCTTGAAGTTCTTGGGAATCCTTTCCAAGAATAAACAAACCATTATATGAAATCACAATGACACCACCAATATATATTGGTTCTTACTTTTACAAGTGCAATAATCACTGTTGGATTTATCACGTTAAAAGCTTTTGTATAATTTTTAATTTAATTATGAGTAAATCACCTTTTTTTCATCGATGATGAACCAACATTTTCTTTGATTGAAGTGACATTTTGAGTTCTAATGTTCGATATAAATAGAAATTGATTTGGAAATTAAATTTGAAAAAGATAAGGGTCACCTGCTAGTGAAGGAAAAAGAGCAAATGCTCACTATCTGTGTTGTGAAGTCCCGCATCCCACATTGCCCAAGTCCTGGATTGGACTTATATACATGTTTAGGCTCTTCACCTATTAAGGTTGTACATGATATCTTACATAGCATCAAAGCGGATTTTCTTATAATTTTACTGTGTATTGGAGTATAAGATTTGTTAATGGCACTATTTTATATGTAATATCCGGAAAGTCAATGTTTCATATATTTATATCTTATATATTTTATACAAACAAACATGCCCTAGACAAACACTCAGATGATCTGGACTCATTAGGGACAGTGAATGGGTGTGTGAGATGGTGTCACTTGGCCCATCCCATAATACTGCTGTTGTTATTATTTTGATCTGAATGAAATTTTAGAGTTTCCCATCCCATAATACAAGGATTTAAATCAACAGATTAGATTTAGGAACCTTGGCCCCACCATCACATAATTGGAAGGACCCCATCAAACTGGTCTGCTGCCTTAATCAGCCTATTGGGACTCCATGTTGGATGGACCACATTTTAGAAATCTAACAATATAAATGGAGACACAAGAACCGATCATGTTGAGAAAATGGACGGCTAGGACATTCGAGCTTAGATTGAACTAATACATACAATTTTTCCTCCATGTGGGGTTCTCATTAGGTAAGTTAAAATCAAGGGCCCCACATGAAAGAGATGTTGAGATAAAACTTCATTCAAGAATATTTAATTTCCGTTGATATATTGTTCTTATCATTGAATGTATGTTGGCCATTTGTTTACGGTGCCGCTGGAGAATATATTGACTTTTTGATTCTTTTGTCTTTTGTGGGAGAAGATGCTTGAATACCAAACAAAAACGGCTTTGACTTCATCTACAGCTGATCCAAATTTATTAATGAAGGTGCACAATCACTTAGAGGAGCTCAGGGACAGGGCCAGCACAGGCTTATTGCTTGGAACTCGGGTCAGGCTTGAATTGAATGATAGAATAGAAATCCCAGAGCTTGGCCTGGCCTCTATAAGAGATATAGACAAAGGGCATTTTTGTATTTATGTGGATACAATCAGTTTTCTTTTTTCTGCTAGGAAGGTGGCATTTTATTAAAAATAACATCTATTTATAACAAGTAACAAAAGAGAGATGTAAACAATAGGCTTGGCCATCCAAACTAAAGCCGTGAAAAAAAGAGTCATAAAAAAGAGAGGTTAAAATCAGAAAATGTATTTGGTATCATATGGATCTATTTTAAATGTTCCGTTTGGAACCCCTCTTATTACTTCTGATTAGAGGGGTAGTTTCTGTCATTAATAAAAAGTGACATTTCCAACCAATCTCTTTAGTCATTTGAAAGGAAAATCACACTTTTATTTTGGAAAATCAAGCACAAAACACAAACTTGCTTATGTTCATTAGCGCTCCAAATCATGTAAATCCTAAATCACAAGTAAATTACACAAATAAACCAAAATCTCAAACAAATCTTAAAATTCAACATCCAACCAAGAAAGATCCAATGCACTTCTACATTAGATATCCCTGCACACCACCAGATCCCCAAATTCAACCACCAAAATCTTAAATCTAAATTCATACAAAATTTCAAACACAAAAAACCAATTGGAGAATGGACCGACCAAAACAAAAGAAAAAATTGAATCAATTGGCAGAAAACCATCCTCAATTCAATATTGTCTTAATCACCATCCATGAGTTGGAGACACTCTAATTTGAACTCATATACTCAAATTGGAGAAAACTTGGGAAAAAAAAAAAAAAAACCTTCTGATTGCCCATCTTCTCCCTTAACCCTCATTCATCTACCTAAAAATCTTCTAGCCTTTCTTTCCTCAATCTCCTCTCCACATAATAATAAGAACCCACTTCACAAACCTTCCAGTGTATCTCATGGGTCCACCGCCAACCCATGGGAAAAGAAATCCAAAGGTTTCAAGCAGCTGCTCTTGGACGCCAAGCACACCAACTTGTAGTTCAACCCATCGGGCTTGTGAGAATGGCCGCAAGCTCAGGGTTGGACGGCGGTGGCGCACTTTCACCGTGGATTTCTGTAACACCCTGTCCCGAGTTAATTAAGATTAACTCTAATTAATCGGGATTAATGCTAATTCAACATGTTTTATGGACTTAATGTTGATTAATTGCTAAATTGATAAGAATTTGGCTCAAGTGGTCAAATTGAACTTAATGAAAAGAATAATGAAAGTTCTGAATGGACTTGAAATGGTTTTAGGCTAAACCATGCAATGTAAGGACTTTTTCGTAAATACGAAATTACACGTATTTTGTCGAATACGGAAACTCTTGATACTTATACGTATATCTTGAGGAGTACGTTAACTTCCGTAAATGTATGATTTCCATTCGACGTGAATTGGTTCAAATGACCAATCATTTGACTTGAATTGTAATTAGAGGAAATAGGAGGGGGTAAACTGCAAAATTGGAGATTATAAGATGAGGATGAACTCATTTGAGTTCATTCCTTCATCCCAGCAACTCTTTCTCTTTCTCTTCTTCCTTTTTCTTCCGTTCTTCTTGGTTTTCCATCAAGGTGTGTGTGTGATTTGGAGACTTGGCAAGTGATTGTGAAGAGGAACTTCATCTTCTTCATCTTCTCCATCTTCTTTCTTACTTTCTTGGAATTTCAACTTGAGAAGATCTCAAGATTTCCATCAAGAAGCTACAAGTAAGTGTTCAGCACTTCTATGGTTTCATTATTGAGTTATGGCTCAAAGAATTCACAAGAATTCTGTTTTGTGGATTGATTTTGGGTTTTAGGTTCAAAAGAAGGTTTGGCTTGAGGAATTCCACTTGGATTCAAGCTAGCAAGGGAGATTCTTGTTAATTAATCTCCAAATAAGGCAAGTATACTCAATTACATTGATTTCAATTGTTAAGTGAATTATTAGAACTCAAGAAGTTCAGTTACAGAAAATTCGGTTCAGAATTTTCTGAACTTCTGGGCGCAATTCGGTCAGCCGCCAGGTTGACCGACACCTAACCGAGAGCTGACCGACATAGGTCGGCTAGCCGCAATTGTGAATTCGGCTAGCCGTGGGTTGACCGCAAGGTGACCGAAAATCTTGTCAGGGTTTTTCCATCAGAAGTTTAGCTTCTGGAAAACGAACCGTGAGCTGACCGAAGAAATTCGGCTAACCGCATTTTGAATTGCGGCCAGCCGAGTGGGTGACCGCGTAGGTGACCGAATTTGAACAAAATGTTCTGTAGAAATTGAGAAATCCTGGAAGCTGACCGAATGTGGTTCGGTCAGCCGAAACCCATAATGCGGCTAACCGCTAGGTAACCGCCGAGGTGACCGAAATTGAGGGAATATCAGAATTGATTTCTGATAATTTCCTAAACCTTCATGGGTGTTAGCTAAACTTATGTGAATGTAAATTTCACTAAAAAGTGATGTCATCTAAAATAACACATACATTGCATAATGAACGTTTCACCCGAATGTTGTTTTAGGAAATTTACTTGTTCTGGACTTGAGTTGGCTTGTCCTCTCTCGTCTATTACTGTTATGCTCCTTGTTGAGCTTCATTGAATAATGTATTGAATGAATACACTGAAATGCAATGAAATGAAATGAAAAGAACTGAAATGAACAAACATTGTAATGTATGAAAGACTAAGTCTGCTGCAGTAGATGGAGCGTTCCGGAGCTCCGTGGTGATGCCGGTGATCTCTGATCAAGACACTGGTAAATCCCACACATTTGACAAGCCACCTAATAAGTGAGTAACATTTGAAAAGCCACTTAATAAAGTGAGTAATAATGAAATGAAATGAGTCCTTGAAAGGCTGGGTTGTGAATGGTGCGCCTTCCACCTATGCTAGAGGACAACGAAAAGACACTTGATAAAGTGTATATAAATGAATGGAATGCTCTCTTCAGGGGAGACTCACATGAATTGCATGCTTCCTTCGGGGAAGAATTATATGAATTGAATTGAATGAAATTGAATTGAATGAAATTGAATTGAATTGAATTGATTTGAATATTATTGTTATCTATTGGAATCGAATTGCTGACATGCAATTATCATAGAATTGTGTATACACTGTTGAACCGTCGTGTTCACAGTGTTATTGATGACATTACAGGCCCAGTTGGCCGTTCCAGTGGTTCCGAGACCACGCCGCCAGCGGAGGAGACCAATCCGGTTCCCTCAGGAGGATTGAACGAATGGATATAAATCGGAGGTGACCGGTTTAGAAAATTTTGGAAACATTTTGAATAGATTCATTTTGTTGTCAACAGTGATCACATGCATTGTATTTGAATATGCATGGGTGATTTAAATAGGTAATGAGATGTATAAGTAATCTTTACTTTTTGTAAAGAATTTGTACATATTAAAGTTGAATGTCAATGTATATATATTTCCGCAAAATTGTACATTTGACAGGTATATGTAAGATCCCTTGTGAATCTCGTATTGGCTTCGGCGATGCAAGGTTTACGGGAGTAAGTATGCCGTTCGCGACTCGGGGTTTGGCCGTGGTAACCCTAATCTCAGGCCCGGGTCGTGACAATTTCAGCAGAAACTAGTTCTTAGAAACACTTTCCCTTGATCCTCTTCCTCTTGTACAAAATACAAGATTTGATCACCGTCCCTCCTCTGTTCCTTTGAGGCGCATTCAGATTTTAATTCTCTCTCCTCTCTTCCCTTTCCTCTTTCTCTCATTCTCTCCTCTGTCGGTCTCTCAATGCATGTGTTCAACGAAAATGGATATTTGTATCGAGGATTTTCGGTGTCAATAAAATACCGTTTGAGGGTATTCTCGTCCACGAAATAACCTCCGCCTCTATTTTTCCCAGACCGCATGGCTCTTATTTTCACAGCCCCACATTTGGGATAGTTCATTTTAAGAGGATTTGCCTCTATATGCCTAAAGTAGGCAGAGGATAAAATTGTGTGCCAAATGCTCTAATTTCTGAAATCTCTGTCCGCTTTAGACATTTAGACAAATAGATGTTAGAAATAGAGATGACAAAAATGCACTAGTGCTTCTACTTAATTTTCTCTTTCTTCACGGTTCTAATAAGGACTCTTGGCTTTCTCTTTCTCCTCAACTACCAAATATTTCATCTTTTCCCCCTTATAATTGGCCTCTCTTCAAAGAAAGAGGACCTTGGCAGCTCATCCCAACACACCCACTTCCACACCCCTCCTCTGCTAATTCTCCCAACGTTGGTGAGAGAACATTGTCTTATCACTTGTGCAATGCAATGATTGCTAACCTGGTATGTGAATGTGATGAAGAAGCTGCCACTCCATCTCAGCATGCAATGTTCATGTGCACCCACCCATCACTATAGGGTGAGGGACACATAGTAGCTAGGATAATATAGTGGGGCCGACTTTATGATCCATCTGAATCATAAACACACATGGGACCCCTTAAATTGCACCAGATCCATTGGGTTTTTACTAGATCGAACTAGGGTCTAATATTTTCTCTATTATAAAGTCACTAAACTTGTGTGCCACAAAAGAAGGGGTTAGAGGGATGTCATTGACCCCAAAATTCATATATGGTTGGAATTTTCTGGATTTTAGATAGAATTGATTGCTTTGTTTACTTGTATTATTCAGATTAGATCTGATATTGAGGCTTTTAGAAAAGTTTGCAATCTACACCCATCCAAAATGTCTCTTTCCATTCGCCTAGTCCCGTGATCAATGGGACACCAGGTGGGCCCCATCAAATTGTCCCTCGCCATAGGGTGAGGGTTACATAGTGGGGCTAACTTTTTGATCCATCGAGTGTTCACCGATCCAAATGGATTAGACTGTTGGATCGAGGTCAAAGTTTTTGTAAGTCTAAAAAACTCTCCTATTTGCTCCCCTACTTTTTTAAGTCATGGACCCCATCTTGAAACAACCTAATCTTTTCACACACATTAGGCCCCCCTCCCCCCAATCCATGAATTGTGAATTCCCACAAGTCTAGATTTATTACTCATCCAACTTTTGCTCACCGTTGACTTGAAATCTTAAGAAAATAATGCCTCTAAAACCATTAAACTTTTAGGCCATAGATCAAGGTGCACAGATGATCTAATGGAGTTGAAGATTTTAAATATAGATACTTTGTATCCATACCTTTCTATCCAACGACATTCCATGGTTGTAATGTGTGAAAATAGGCCCCCACTAGGGAGGGGCACCATTCTTTGAAAAAACTCCCCAAGAGATTTCTAGTGCTCCTTATATATATATTATTTAGGTGAGAACAATTCTCACTACAGTTGTGAGAAGTCTCATCCTGACCATTGATTTCCAGATATAATCCAAGGTTGGATCCCATGGGTTAGAAGAGAAAAGAAACACCTTGCCCGCCCAGAAATTTCAGTCCCCACTAAATCCTCTCCTTCCTCTCTTCTGTTTCCTCCATCTCTCCCTCCTCCAATCAGTTTTCTTCTTCGAGCATCTCTCTTGCCACATCGACCGATGATTGATTTACTTCTTCGCGTGCATCTCACTCTTGTTGCTCATCCATCTCTCTCCCGTCGCGCATCTCTCTCTCACCATAGGGACTGATCGGCTCTCCCACCCCTAATCTCTCCCTCTCGTCTCCCTCTCCTCTTCCTAGCTTTCCATTCATCTCTCTTGTCTCTCAACAATAGAAGAAGTAAATCCCCCAAATCAGATTGCCGTTACGATCGATTGGTGCCCAATCTCCAATCTCCTATCTTGCCTCCTAAGGAAAAGTCGAAGTTTGGTCAGTTACCAGTATTGTACCAGATCGATGGAGAAGACCCATTTGATGGTATACAACTAGATTTGCAGCTATGGCTTCCGGATCATTCACAACTTTCAACGGACTCCCAATTCCCGACCCCCTTTGAGTTGCAGAACTCATCGCAATCGATGACATTTATCCCCAGCTCCTCCTTCCAAGTCTCTCTCTCTCTCTCTCTCTCTTTCTATATATGTGTGTGTGTGTGTAAAAAATATCTCTAAAAAATATAAGGCCTGACTTAAGGAATGAGATGGCATTGATTGCGAACATGGTGGATGGGCACCCATAGACTCACCCTTCTTTTCTGAAAAATTTCTAAACATTTTTTTTCTCTGTCTTGAATCTGAAGATCACTTGTTTTTCTTCTAAAGGAATCAAAATTGAAATATATAAAGACAGACAAACATATTGATGGATGGATCCAAGCAATTTGAACAACTGTCAAGATCACCCATAATCTCTTCTTCTCCTAAAAATTCCTCCGTCTCCAGTTCTTCTATCGAAACTCGTCTACAGTTCTTCTATTGCAATTGTTGTTGATGAAGGAACATTTGTAGGTCCCCTCTCCTCGGCTAATAACATCGGCTCCTCCAGCACAGCATCCAAGTTCTGCGACTCGTCCAAGTGACTTGTGCTGCCATCTTGTGACGGCATCACAATTATAGCTCCATTAGACGTCCCTAACTGAAATGATTGTCTAGGTCGTGATGCATCTCCACTAGCTGTAATGGCATTAGAGTCATGTCCCTAGTGAAGATAATTGACTCATCTAATTGCATCAAGATGTTACTAGACACATATGGTCGTGGTTGCATCATGTTAATGCCACCATGAACTCTATTGATAGGAATTGAAAGATAGTTACTATCTCAATCCCAGCATGTATTACGATCTCCTTTAGGGGTAGGCACATGACCCCTTTTGACATGTTGTAAACGTAATTCAACAGGTCGGTTTTTGACTCTTGAGTGATATGAGAAGCTCCCATATGAAGGAGAGCGTTGGTAACACCACGTTTGCATCTATTATAAAAGCCAAAACTTAGAAAATACCGAGCTCCATAGTGAAAAACATAGCCTTCACTAACCAAGAATTTGTTCCATGAGTGAGATATATATCTCAATCTCCTCCACAAATCCTATCCATGCACCTTTCTTTTTGAAGTCAATTACCAGAATTACATTTACCTCTACGTTTCTTTGCAACTCCATTGATGAAAAGCACTTGAGCCGATCAATCACCCTCAGTGCCATTGCAAGTCTTGGGATCTGTAATCTCCTTAAATGTATTTCCTAGAAGAAGCTTAATCTATATTGTACCATAAGGATGGCGAAGACCCATTTGACGATATACAACTAGATTTGCAGCAATGGCTTCCGGTTCATTCACAGCTTTTGACAGACTCCCAACTCCTGGTCTCCTCTGACTTGTAGGACTCGTCACAATTGAAGACATTTATCCTCAGTTCCTCCTTCCGAGTTGGTCTCTCTCTCTCTCTCTCTCTCTCTCTCTCTATGTGAAAAATATCTCTAAAAAATATAAGGCCTAACTTAAGAAATGAGATGGCATTGATTGTGAACATGGCGGATGGGTACCTATACACTAACCCTTTTTTTTTTGGAAAAATTTCTAAACATTTTCTTTTTTTTTTCTTTGTCTTGAATCTTAAGATCACATGTTTTTCTTCTAAAGGAATCAAAATTGAAATATATATAGATAGACATACATAGTGATGGATGAAGATAAAAGATGTAACTATGAGGAAGATAAATTGTCCTGAATTTTGTGATGTTTATGTAAAGGCTTATAATCATTTGATATGTTTCTCTGGAGTTAAAATTTGGGTACCTATGTAAATTTCATACAACTTGAGTATCTCATTATCATCTTTGTGAAGAAAAAAAGAAAAATGAAAAACAGATGGTCCTATTTCACAAAAGACCATGGAACATTGTATTGGGAGTAGGGACTTGTAGCAGATTTGCGACATGTTGGCTTGAGATTCCGGCAAAAACATTATAAAATAGAATTGTCTGATTCATTTTCTTGAAATTCTCATATTTAGAAACTAATAACACTAGTTTTCTGGTAGCTGCGATGAAGTCAATAAGAGAAAAATGAAAGTGAATTGCTCATAATTTTTTGCTCTCAACAGACTTCTAAAAGTATCATATGAAGGTGATCTTTGGCGTTTTTTAATTTATAACCTCCTCCTTTAGTTTGTGCTGTCCATAGGAGAATTTTAGACACTTGGGAAATCATCTCAATCAAGTGAGAGATCATCTAAACCATTCCCTTAGAATTCTCAATGTATAACCTTCTCTTTTAGTTTGTTATGGTATTTTAATTTTAATTACTTGAGCATATTTTATTAGAGTAGAAATTTTCTTGATGTTACATTGCTTCTTCATTTGGTTGAAATTATCAATGTTGTGGTGTTGGCATATTTTCCTAATTCTTGTATTTAATTAGTTTCTTATTACATTTTAAAATCTTATTTTGCATGTATTGTTCCGGTGTGGTGCTATTATCCTTTTTAAATCATCTAGAGGATGACGTTGGTCCATCTTTACCAATTAAAACATTTGTACCATAAGTTGATGAGGAGAAATCACCAATAGTAGGACACCTTTTTGAAAATATAGAGGATGCTTATAACAATTACGCGAAAGTGGAGGGTTTTTAGCATTAGGTGAAGCTCAGAGGCAAGGGTCAATAACAAAGTAGTGAGGAAAAAAATATGTGTGCTCTAAAGAGGGTCGTAGGAAAGAAAAGATTAGTTATGAAAGTGTAAATCAAAGACGGACCTCGGATGCGCGAGAGAATTGCGGGGTTTTTCTTCAAATTAAAAAAACTAAAGAGGGGCAGTGGATGGTAATATAAGGCCAAATAAACAAATGAGTCTATTAGTGGTCGAAGAAAGTGGGAGAGACAAAATTAGTTTCACTGAAATGGGTTTTCGAAATCATATTAGAGACAAAAGGAAAGAAGTAAAGGATAATGACGGTGACATGTTCTATGGCTACTTCAGTCAAATGAAAGAGAAAAATCCAAAAAACATTTTTCTATTGAGAAAGATGATGAAGACCACATAAGACATGTGGTTTGAGATTATTATTACTTTCAGAAATCATATGAGGAATTTGGTGATGTTGTTTCGTTTGATACGATGTACAATACAAATAGATATAGACTTTTTTTTTTGGTGCTTTCACTGGAGTTAATCACCACAATTAGTCAATATTGTTTGGATTTTGCTTGATATCAAATGAAACTTTTGACACTTTTGCTTGGGTTTTCAAAAAATGACTTGAATCTATCCCTGGAGCTCCACCAAAGTCATTTTTGACAGACCAAGATCCCGTAATGACAAAAACAATCATGTTTGTTTTCCCCACAACAAGTCACAGTTGCTGTTTATGGCACATAACGGGAAATTTAAAGAAGAATTTAGGTGGAGTTGTGATACATAAAGACTGCTTGATCCCAGCTATTAAAGAAATCACTTACAACTCCATCACAATTGAAGAAATTGAATTGGAAGAATATGTTGGAAGAAAATGATGTTGCAAACAATGATTGGCTAAATGCGATGTACGATATCCGTCACATGTGGGTAACAATATATATATGAGACACTTATTTTTTGGAGGGATATCTACAACTGCAAGATCAAAAAGTATAAATGCCTTCTTGATGCAATATTTGACACAAAAAAAATGGTTTGTGTGATTTTATGTTTCGATTTGAACAAGGCATCGCAGCTTAAAAATATCATCAATTAAAGGAGAATCATGACATTCAAAATGGAAGGCCAAAACTGATGACATATTTGCCAATGGAGTAGAAGATGTCAGAAATATATAAGAAGAAGATGTTCTATAAGTTCCAAGATCAGTTCATGTATATAACATCCGGGACTATTGAGCTCGTAAAAGATAATGTGGACCAACGGATTTATATTGTTTCATCATTGAAAAATGAAAAAGAAATCTGACAAACTATCATTTTTAAAAAGGAAGGCAAAGATGTGAACTGTTCTTGTCATTTATTTGAATTTTATGGGATTCCATGTGGACATATCATTTGTTTTTTGAAACAAAAGAAAATATATACACCGCCTCAACAATTTATTATTAGAAAATGGACAAGGCATGCTAGAGTGGATGTTGATTCTAACAGAAATATGTTCTCTTCATTTGATGGTTCGTTGCTTGTGCGACATGGAGATTTATCATATGACGTTGCAATTGTTGTTGATGAAGCGTCATTGTCTAAAGAAGCATACCACGATACAAAAATGATTTTACAAGATCTTAAAAAGAGTATTCGCGAGATAGTGAAAGAGAAGTGAGGACAAAAGATAACAATAAGAGAAAAGAAAAGGATGCTTGTTCTCAAGAAATGTATCATACACCAAAGAATGCTATTACAAAGGGTTGTCCAAAGAGATTGAAGTCCTCTAAAGAAAAGGCGAAGAAAAAGAACGACTTTACCGTGAATGCGGCAAGCGTGGTGAGAGATCCTGATTTCTAATTTGGGTCATTAGTCTTAATTATCCTATTTAGCCTAATTAATATTGATTAGGGATTTGATTTAAGATTTTGATTCAAAGGGGTTTATTTGTAATTTCTGTTTTCAGGGAGGACTTACAAGTATTTTGATTAAATCATAGGGGGTCGTATGCGAATTTTGGATAAGAACCATCGTTTAAGGTGGGAATCCTTCTCCCTCTATCTCAATCTCTCTCGTCTCTCTTTCTGGTTATCTCCCAATGTTCTAGCTCCCGCCCAACTCTCTCTTCTTCCTTTTCTTCATTAGTCATCATCATCATCTCCTCTTCTTTTTCTTGTGTGCGTCTTTGTTGGAGCTTGAGGAAAAGGCCAGTCAAGTGGGTTTTGAGGGATTCACAGAGAAATCAGTAAGAGCTCAGTTTTGAGGCAAGTCTTTGATATGTTAAACATGATAATATGTTATGGGTTCAAGAATTATCATGAATTTTAGTTTAATTTGTTAGTTTCTAGATTTTTAGCGTAAATGATGATTTTTGTAGACTTGTTAGAAGTTATATGTTTTCTTAGACTAAATGATGTTTTAGGAATGGATTTTGACGTTTGAATGTGTATCTCGGTGATTCAAAGAAGAAAGAATTGAAATAAACCCAAAACCGGGAATCCCGAAACTGTGATTCCCAGAATCCGAGTGAACCAGGTCTACTGGCCTGGGTACTCGGTTGACTGGCCATACATGATTTTCAGACAGTTGCAATACCCGCAACTGTAATACTTTTGTATTGAATTCCTTCATACCAAGTCAACCCCCTACACTGTACTTTTTTAATTAGTTTCCAAACTTAGTTTCTATAGTGTAGAGATGTACCCTATGATAGTCCAATGACCCTGAAACTTTAGGAGACCATAGTAGGTGATGTCTATCATTGACATTGATCTACAATTCTGTTAGATTGCCATTTATTTAGAAATACCACCATTAAATATCAATGTGATACCAAATAGGTTCTATTTACCAAATTAACCTCTGAAATGCCAAGCTATGAGGATCTACACATTAGTGTTTAACGATGATATCCAGTATATTAGACTGACTGATGGGCCTTTTAGTTAATTCATTAGCTATATTCAATCCTAGCCGTCTAGGACGCCTGACTAGGATTCTCAAGCCTGGGGTAATTGGGATATGGATTGATGTCCTGATTATCAGATTATTAGTATGTTTCCCGTATTTTGCAAGTATAACATTTTACTTTGCAAGATAAGTTAGTATTTTGTTAGACACTAATATATGTACATGAGTACATACTAATTGACATCAGTTAGCCCGTTATTCTGAAACTAGATGTAGTAGAGTTAGACAGTATTGTTCCGACACTAGCTGCATCTTAGTTCTGTCCTGTTTGAGTACTATACTCTCGGTATCCTCTGTATTCTGTATATTACTTTATGAAAACTGTGGCCACCTACTTAGATACATGGTACCTCATTGTATATTGTTTATTGTAACATCTCTTATTAGAGATTTAAACAAGTTGACTAATGTGGTACTATCTTCCTTCCTGCATCAAATTAGTATTTGATTCTCATCAATATTCTGTCATATCAGTATTTTGATAACTTAGACACTTGCTTTGTTCATATTTGTTCTGTTATTCAAATATTATGATATTTATGTTATTCTAAGATTTTGATTTTTGTTTTATCTTGTCTATCAGTTTTCTATTATTTTGTCAATATTGGCCATTATTTCGTACTTAATCTGTTTTATTTAGATTTTAAGATAAACATGCTATTGTTTAGCATATCAATCTTGCCAGTCTAATTCATCTTTTGGCATTTCAGGTGTTTGACCGCAAACCTTAGGATTTCTGTTCTGATTTGCATATGTCATTTAGACATCGGGTTTCAGTGAGCTGCGCTATCACATGGGATGGCTTATTTTCTGTTATTTGTATATACCTTTGTTGGTCTTTCTGTCTGGGTTGTATATTAAAATACTCCGGTTTCTTGTTAGAAACTTTAATATTATAAGTAAACAGTTATGTTTATGCTCTGTTTCTGCTCATTAATTGGAAATTTTATCCTATGGGAATGACGCATTTCCAAATTTGGATTTCAGGTGCTAATATGAATTTGGGACGTGACACGTAGTGTTGCACGAGACATTCGCAATTGTCCCGCGCTTGTCAAGAGGTATTATTCCAAATATATGTTGCTATATATGCATTTTTATTGTTATTCGTTACTATAATGCTAATTTTATGTTACTAATGATTACATCTATTCCTTTCAGTTCTGTAGTCCATATCTCTGAAAATGATGAGAGTGGTTTAGAAAATAATTTTCAGGCATTCATTGAAGGTGAGGCATCGGAAATGCCGACTTCTGAGGATGAGACATTGACACAAATTTAGGTATAAATGGGTTACATATTAATCTCAGTTCTTTAGGAACTTCTTTTTATAATGATTTGTTTATACCTCTATCTTATAAGCTTCAAGTGACACAGACATTGGTGTTGGATGTGGCATTGGAAGATATTGACACCACATGATCTTTTTGGATAGGGCTCTCAATTGTTGATGTTGAAAAGTTATTTGGCTTGGGCCTAAGTCTGTATGATGTAAATGGTCAAGAAGGCTCATTCTCATTTTGTGTATTTGGATTCCAACTTTCTTATGATGTTATTTGGTTATGAAAAGAAGGTGTGGTGGGCTATTTTTTGTATTTGGATTTCAATTTTATTATGATATTATTTGGTCTTAATTGGTCTGTCCCTTCTCCTTAAACTTGTAGCACTTTTAACATAGTTGCTCGTGAATTGATCGTGGCCTTCTGTACAAATGCCCAAGTTGTCTGATATGGCAGTTCTGATTTTTTGTCCTGCTAATGAGGGTATTAGTAGTTTGGTGGAATGCTTCCACTATGGTCTTCTGATTGTGGCACTTCTATTGTCGTGAATTGACACAAACAGCCTCAACATTTCTGAATGTTTCTGAAAAATATTATGCCGGCATCAAATTGATGCTGTTAATTATTTGAAGAAACCACTTCAGCTCCTCTCATGCTTTTTAGCAATAGCAGAGCCTCTTAATCACCACTTGAAAAGTGTAATGAATGTAATGGATTGGGTTCATGGTGGACATGGACCCTTCTCGGATTAAATTTATATGTCTAGATTTGTGATTGTCTGGTGAAGCCAATATATCATATGAGATCGGGTTGATGGTGTTTTTGTATCTAGAATGCAACTGCTCTTTTTATAGCTCTTGCAGTTGTTGTAGTTCAGATCACACTGTCTGCATGCGAAATGAGTGCTTAGAAGCTGGTCATTTCATTGGTAAACAAGCTCATGTGGGCAGCCAACTTAAGCACTTCTGTTGCATTTGTTTCACTAGCTTTTGTTGTTGTGGGGAGGCGTGGCTCGTGGATGATTGTTACCTTGCTAAACCCTGTTAAATTTTAGAAGCAAAGCACAACAGACATGTGCATGCCAATGGAGTCTCCAAATCAGGTGCTACCCGTGATGGATAATAAGAAAACCTTGTGGAAAAGAAATATATTTGGTAGTTAGGTACAAGAAAATTCAAATCCATTATAATGCTCTCACATTGTTGTTTCACCCATGAAAATTCCATCGCACGCAACCAGAGAGAAGATATGGGACACGGGCAAGAGAAGCATGAAAATTTTCACATTGTCGTTTCACCCATGAAAATTCCATCGCACGCAACCAGAGAGAAGAATGGAAAAGAAGAAAACAAAGAGAAGCATTAAAAATAAAAAAAATAAATTAAAGAGGGTTAGGCAAACCTGATCGATCGAGTAGATATGGGACACGGGCAAGAGAGCAGAGAAAACATAAGGGAAGGGAACGAAAGAAAGAGGAGGGCTAGGCAAACCTAATTGTATTTGGTATGCAGTCAGAAAGGGCGGAGTCCATTGCACCGAGTAGATTTGGGACGCCTGGATTGTTTCTTCGCCCCTGGCCGGTGGAAATGAGGGGAGCGATCTTTTGTAGAAGGGGTAAGGTAGGGTTTCGAGAGAGGAATAGATTTGGTGTGAAGAGAGGTTTGCGATGGGAGAGATGATTGGACTCCAACTTTTCCCAGGGAGGCGAGAGAGGAGATTTGGTGCCAATCGATTGTTTATGCAATCTGATTTGGGGGATCTATTTCTTATGTTGTTGAAAGACAAAGAGATGAATGGAAAGCTGGGAAGAGGAGAGGGAAACGGGAGGGAGAGATTAGGGGTGGGAGAACTGATCGGTCCTTGCGGCGAGAGAGAGAGGTGTGCGATGAGAGAGAGATGCGTGTGAAGAAGAAAATTGATCTTCAGTCGCTGTGGTGAGAGAGATGCGCGAAGAAGAAAACTGACTAGGGAAGGGAGTGAAATTGAAGGAATGGATTTGGGGGGAAATGAAATTTCTAGGCGGGCAGGGCTAATTTTTTGCTCTTATAACCCATGGGATCTAGGGTTCTAGCTGTTGGATTATTTCCAAAAATTAATGGTAGGATGAGACTTCTCACGACTATGGTGAGAACTGTTCTCACCTGAATAAATCCCATATACATACATACATACATATATATATACATACATATAGGAAAATATTCATATGCATCCATCCCTCACCAAAATATAGTGAGGGATAGCATAGTGGGGGCCGACTTTATGATAAATCCAAATTATATACACACATGGGACATTCTTCAATACACTAGATCCATTAGATTTTCACTTATCCAAATGAATTGGACCGTTGGATCGTAGGTCAAATCTTTTTCTTTAATATAAAGTCATTCAATTTATGGCCTACGGATGAAGGGCTTAAAAGCATGGGATTGACCCCAAACTAGATTTATGAGTCCATCTATGAAGTCTCTTTCCATCCCCATCGAAGTTCCATGATCAGTGGGGCCCTACGTGGGCGCCAATGAGTTTGTCCCATTTAATATATATATTCATGGACCTTCATCCCTCACCATAAGGAGAGGGAGACATAGTGAGGGCAACATAGTAGGGTGGGCTTTATGATACATCCGAACCATCCACACACATGGGACCCCTTGAATAGCATTGGATCCATCGAGTTTTCACCGATCTGAATGGACTGGACTGTTGGATTGAGGG
Source organism: Persea americana (assembly GCA_029852735.1). NCBI lineage: Eukaryota > Viridiplantae > Streptophyta > Magnoliopsida > Laurales > Lauraceae > Persea > Persea americana. The sequence goes on from CM056819.1 coordinate 29,547,655, forward strand.
CCAGGTCTTTCTCTTTAATATAAAGTCATTAAACTTGTAGGCCATCAATGAAGGGCTTAGAGGCTAGTGATTGACCCAAACTTGATATAGGAGATCATCTAAAATAATGTCTCTTTCCATCTCCCAGTCCCGTGATCTATGGGGCCCTAGTTCGGCCCATCAGGTTATTCCTCATCATAATACGATGGGCGTATGGATGCATATGAGAGAGGGAGAGTGATAAGTTTAGGTTTTATTCTTTTTTTTTTTTTTTTTTGTATGCTTTGTGGTTGATAGAATGGAATGACGCTTTGAATTTTGATGTATGTTGATGTTCTTTCCTTGATTATGGAATGAAGACTAGGTGTTTGTAAAAATGACTTAGAGAAAAGAACAAGTGATAGCGCCCTACCCGATAGGCTCAGACCGATCTAAGAGAAAAGAATAAGTGATATTTGGTTGACTAAATGCACGGGCTCAGGCCAAGTAGTTACTAGTTCTGGTTCATGTCTGGTTTAGGCCGAATAGGGGCCTATGTTTCTAAATCCAGGCCGGACCTGGATATGCCATAGCTTGGTCTATCCTAACCAATGAACACCTTAACCATAACCTAAAATTGACATTGGACCCAGGCACAGCTTGAATTTAACCAAAGCCGAGTCTAAAACGTGAGGAATCAGGCTATGCTATTTTTTTTTTTTTTTTGAGGATTTTACTGGAAAAAACACTTAATGCGTATGTGTGACCCAATCAAACACTTTAGATGTTGGTGCACCAATTAGAGCAATTGGGTCGAAAAACCTTTCTTTTTAACCAATTTGGCAGGTGGTCGGTGCAGACCTTAATTTACACTACCTAAGGCCGGTGCCGACCCTATTGTCATGAAAAGTTATAACTCTATGCGAAAAAAATAGAAAACATGCTTCGGCACCGACCTTATTTTTAACTAGTAAGGCCAGTACCGACCTCGTATCAAAATTAGGGCAAGAAAGTTAAAAGTTTTTGCTAAAAGATCTAATAACCTGCATCAGTACTGACCCTGTAGTAAATTCAAAAAGGGCAGTTACGAACTTTTAGCAAGTAACTTGAATGGTATTAGGATTCCATACAAACTAATTACGTAAAAAAATCTGCACATTATCTTCCTAGCTGAAAATAAACAAACACACATTATTCAAATCAGGGATAATTTCAACAAATAAATCATACCCCATACAAAGACTATCCTTGCCATTTAATAAACTCTCTATAAACATTGTTCACATACAGCCCCAAACATCACATTGACTGTTATATATGTCATATACATACCATTTTTCTAAAGAAAAAAAGGAGGAAAGAACCAAAATAATTCATGACATATTCTTTGGATCAAATTTCATGAAGTTCATTGTTGAACTAGTGGATTTTTGCATCTCCCACGGTTGTCTCCCCTCTATCTACAGTTTGAACAAGTTACCACCATTCGCTTGTGATGTCGATCTTCTATTCGGATCCTGTTCTTCTTTGGTCGATCCGGCCGCTTGCTAGCTACTGGTGGAAGGACTCTCTCGGTCAAGCGATGTTCTCATTGCTTTCTATCACGGGTGGCATGAATGGCATCTTTGTACGTCCTCTGATACATGCTTGTGAGGTACCAATGCTCACAGTAATGTCATATGGATTTATATTCCACGCTTTTATAGTGGCAACAGCATGGCAATATGGGATCCTAACACCATCTCATTTGTGACGTGAGCATGACTTGCATTCAAGATATACTACATTCACATATTCTATAGATTACACTTGAAATTCAATCACGGCCCCTACCAGTACGAGTAGCCTGCGTGATTCTTCCATCCCGTTGCCAAGGTACTTATCTACGTACGGAGTTGGTCATGAAGTAATGGTTTGTATTTGAGTTGATCGTCTTTGCAAGAATCCCATTAGTTTTTCACGTATCTCTTCCACTTGCTTCGTAATTGGGAGCACTTGGGTGTCTTTGAGAAGACTATTTGTGCACTATGCAGCGTTGTCAGAAAATATGCCATATCTACGTCTATGAACAAATGTCGTTGCCCAGAATTGACGCCCGATCGCATGACTTGATGTCTGTAGACAAGCGTGCATATAATTACATCCATGTGACCGGGCATTAATTCTGGGCAACCACATTTGCTTTGGGAAAAATGGTATGTATATGACATACATAATAGTCGATGTGATGTTTTGGGGTTGCACTTGTATGTAAACAATGTTTATGGAAAGTGTATTAAATGGAAATGATAGTTTTTGTATGGAGTAGGTTTATGTGTTGAAATTACCTTGATTTGAAGAATGTGTGTATGTTTATTTTCAGTTAAGAAGATGATGTACGGTTTTTTATGTAATAAGTTTGCATGGAATCGCAGTCCCATGCAAGTTACTTGCTACAAGTACATTACTGGCCTTTTAGAATTTACTATAGGGCCAGTATCGATGCGAGTTATTAGATTTTTTGGCAAAAACTTGTAACTTTCTTGCCCTTATTTTGATACAGGGTCGGCACCTCCCATACTAGTTAAAAATAAGGTTAGTGCCGACATAGGTTTTCAATTTTTTCTGCATTGAGTTGTAACTTTTCATGACAATAGGGTTGGCATCGGCCTTAGATAATGTAAATTAAGGTCCGCACCGACCACCTACCAAATTGGTAAAAAAGAAGGATTTTTCGGCTCAATTGCTCTGATTGGTGCACCAACATCTAAAGTGTTTGATGGGGTCACTCGTGCGCATTAAGTGTTTTTTTGGGTAAAATCCTCTTCCTTTTTTTGTTTTTGATAGGGCTATCCTATTGATTTAATCGGCTGAGCTTGGACAAAGAAATTATGGCCTACATGCTTTATTGGGCTAGACATGGGCCTCAAGCTCTTAGCATGTTGAACTGTCTTTATAAAATTTTAAATATGGCAAACCTTCCTATTCATTCACCTCTCACCGCATTATGGTAAGAACTTTCAGCGGACCCACTTTGTGATCCATTGAAACCGTATACACAAATGGGGACCCCCTTCATGGTCACAGGAACCCGAGGTTTGCACCCATCGACTAGAGACTGTTGGAATAAGGGTCATTTTCTCTTTAAATAAATGCGTTAAACTTGTGGGCCATGGATTAAGGGTTAGAGTCATGAGATTGATTCCATTTTTGATATATGGGTCCATCATGAGTGGATCTTTCTATTCCCAAACCCCCCCACCCCCAAGAACTTTGGAGGCCTTAGGTGTGCCTCAACAACTAGTATGCATGGGAAGACCGTGCATATTCGACGAGCATGAATGTTACAGTATATATGGGCAGATCTTCCTGTGAGAATTCCTGTCACCATCTTAAGATGAGAACTTCCAACGGACTCAACTTATAATCCATGTAAACCAGTCTCACACACTGGACCCCCTATTAGTCATTGGAACCCAGTGTTTGCACCCACCGAATGAGACGGATCTTTGGATCGTGGGCCAATTTTTTAAAATAAAAATTCATTAAATTTGTGCGCCATGGATCAAGTTGGTTAGAGACATGATCAAGATTGACCCCCTTTTTTATATCTGGGTACGTCATGAGGGGATCTTAATTTCCATAACCCTCACGTCCCATGATATGTGAGGCCCCAGGTGGGCTCTGGTTTGGATTTTTGTTGGCTAGCCCCGTTTATAACTATTTAAATATATTTTATTAGGCTATTAAAGAATATTACTATCATAAATGTACATGTTATGGCTATCAAAGAAGATTAATTATGATATGAATGGATTAAAAGGGTCTTTCATATCCTCAAATGGTTTTAACCATCCTTAAAACTCTCTCGTGATCCCTTTTTTTTTATCTTGCGGGCCCACAAGCTCTTTCCATGGGATGTTTGCATAACACTGAGATTTCTGCATTTCATGGATTTTCTTTTTCCAATGATGGAGAAAATCGATCCCAATTACTCATAGGAAATGATTTTCACTAGGCTCAATAGAGAAAAAAAAAAAAAATCAGCTCAAAACTATTCTTTTTCTTCACAAAAAAGCACTGTGCTAACTGAATATAAATCAAAATCTCCAAATCGAAGATCCCTTTGCATTACACAAATGTGTCTTAAAGGCCCACTTGTTTCCATGGATTTGAATTGCTAAAAATTACTTGGTAAAATGTGTTCCAATAAATTATTATTATGTGTTCCAACGAATTATATTAAATAGAAAATGGGTGCAAGATATATCAGATGCATCCCTCCCTCATAATTATTATTAAATAGAAAATGGGTAAAAGATATTAGATGTAAAGCATTTAATTTACCGGGGGTGCATGATGGGTGAGTATTCATTTCCAATTTCCCTTTATCGAAGTAGATATTACTGCATGGATCTTCTTTTACTCGACCTTAGCTTTGAAATCCTAAAAACTAAATGCATTGAAATGGACGGGTCTGATTCCTTCATCAAAATCATAACTGGTCCCAAAATTAAAAAAATAAAAATAAAAAAATGATCAAGTCCTCCAAAGTCGCGTGTCACACAGTTTGAGCCCCTGTACATCTTCATATATAGCTCATGAATTTTCTGCAGTCGACAACGTGACTTGTCCCTGCAGCCACATGTTTTCTTACCAGTTACCATAGTAATGCAAATCCATAGGAAATCTATAAAATGAGTCTGGTCACAGGGAGAAGAACACAACACCCACAAGCATAAGCCGCCCACCAAGGAGAAGTTGAAGTCCTAAAATGGCAAACGAGAAATTTAGGTTGGTATCACCAGACCCTGAAAACGGTGGAAGACTGCCAAGGAAATACACAGCAGATGGTCAAGGTGCCCTCAAGGAGTTATCTCCACCGTTGGAATGGTATGGGGTCCCTTTTGGGACCAAGAGTCTGGCCCTCTTGGTGCAAGACATCGACGCACCAAAAACCCTCGAGCCCATTGGTGCCGTGGGTCCACTGGGTGGTGATCAACATACCACCTTCTCTCAAGGGTCTCCCTGCAGGCTTCTCTCGCATGGAACAAGTATTAGATTTAGGGGGAGATTATGCTGTCATTCAGGAAGAAGTCAACGACTAGAAGATGCATGGATAAAGGGGGCCCAAGCCCCCCACTCATGGCCATCGCTATCAGTTCAAGCTCTATGCCTTGAATGATTGGTCGGATCTGGGAAAAAAGGTACACACACACACTCACTGTTTTTCTGAATATATCGGCTCAGGTGCAGCTCATTTGGTGATTTGGGCTATTAAACTAGGCCAAGTGCAGAAGTCCTGGTAAACTAGGCCAAGTGCAGAAGTCTTGGATTTTCTTCTGGTGTATGGGGTGCTTTTGTGAGTGTGATCCCATGTTGGTCTCTTTATTAGGTGGTCTATATTTGTGAAGGAAATGGAGGATGCTTTTAGAAATATTCGTATATATTTATTATAGGGACGTTTACTAGAAAAATCTCACTAATTTGGATAACTATAACTAAGGACTCTAAAATTTTATAATATTAGCAAAGGACCTCCCTCCAAAATCCCATTATTTCATTCCATCTTTGCCCCCTCCTTAGCTGACGTCAAGAAAAATCTGAAAATAAAAAATCGATGGCTCACCCAAATCGGCAGTGAGAAGAGAAAGAAGGAGAAGATAAAGACGAACACCCCATTTGCTACCATCTTCTCTCTCTGTATACTGCTGTCCAGACCCTCCCACCAGCATTAGGTATGCTTCTCCATCTCTCCCCTTATTTTTCCCACTGACTACAACCCGCTCCCCTTTCTTCTTGCTGTTATTTACCTAATTGTTATAAAGAAAAGAAAAGGAAGATTGCATCTCTTGTACTATTTCTTCTTCTTCTTTTTCTTTGTCTCCTCTTTCGAATTTTCTTACATTCCTTTCTCTCTGTTCTTGAACATTCAGCAATTGCATCTCTCTATGTGTTCCAACTTCCAACTCCATGACAGTTGTTACATTCGTCTGCAAGGCGAAAACAGATTTGAAAGTTTCTTCCTTCTTTTATCTCTTATGTGTACTGCAAAAACATTGCTGCAGAAATGGATAAGAAATTCAGTGAAACATACTTAGAAAAGAATACCTAAAAATGGTCAGAAATTCAGTTATACAGTAGTTGAAATTGATCATAAAATCAAGAAGAAATGTTCAAGCACTACATTGATAAAAAAAATATATATGGTTAGATAATATTACTAACGTAGGGAGATTAGAATAGTAGAAAATGAGGCAAAAGAAGAAAAAAAAGGTTCATCTCAGAAGAGAGACTAATCTTGCTGCACACATTTAGAGAGAGAATTCTCAAATCAAAGCGAAATGGTCACTTTTTCATTCATGCTATGTGAATTGCAATTCACAGTAGTAGTTCTGTTCTGATTGTTTTCATCAGTTAATTAGTAATTTTTTGCCGTTTCTTCTTTTAAGTAGCTTTGTCTAAAACCTTACCTTGTTAATCATTTCCTTGGACACTATTGCTTGTGCATGTTGCCCATAATGGACAATTTACTAATGGAATCTATCCAGTTATATTGTTACATTGCACTTGTGATGCTCAAAGTAAACATGCATTCCACCTTATAGCACTTTGAGTCATTATGCTTTCTTTTTTCTAAGTAAACCTTTGAGTACATTGAAAGGCTTTATAACAGGTATTTGGACTAAACCCTTGACATGTTGGGGTATCTGCATTTTCTTACTCCTCAATTGATAAAGATATGGATGTCAATGTGGATGTCAATGATAAAGATATCATTCACTTGGATATGGTTCATTTGAATTCTGCATTTCATCTTATATCAAGTATCAACCATCTGAGTTTTTGTGAAAGTTAAATGAAAGTTGAATATGAGATGAATGATTTTTTCTTCCTTTTGCAACTATTTTCTAGAACTCATGCAAGTTGAATAAAACTTGCCATCGCATCAAGTTGTTATTTCCATAATTCCAAGTTTCTCTCCTTTGTATTATGTGGAACAATCACATGTTCTTTGATTGACTTCCTTTTTTCTTTTACCTCACTTCTTACTTTTCATTTTGATGATTTTGATAAAATGAATGACATTATATAAAATATTGGGTCTCTAGCTTTCTTTACCATGTCTACTGTGGTTTATTTACTAAATGTCCCTTCTTCCTATCTCATGTTAATTTATTTTCGGTTTTTTTAGGATGTCAGAGGATGAGACGTTTGTTGTATTCCACTTTGATGGAGAGTTTGATTGGAATACGACCAATCCAATATACAAGGGAGGTGAGCAAAAAATGATGTATCTAACCAATTTCACTGAGTACTCTACATTGTTCCAGAGTGCATTACAAGCAACTAAGTGGGTAGAAAACGATGAAGCCATTGAAATTCACTGCCTTCACAACAACCGTCAAGCCTTCACATTGATTAAAGTAGCTAACAATGGTGATGTAAATGCAATGTTGAAAGTGTCTCGGGATAATGTAAATGAGTTTTATTTAAATGTGAGCAAAAATACCGATTGTTTAAGAGGTGTACGTGAAGGACATTCAAGGTATTGCACCATGTCCTAATCAGTTTGTGCACTATTTATTTATCTATGGAACTCTAACTTCTTTTTCCTTATATACGTGCAAGGTTGACAGGGTTGAATGTGTTTGAAGACATTCAAAATGCTTTTGGTCGAAGAACCAATAATTTGAAGGAAAAAAGTGTTAGAGATCATAGAAGTCGTCTAGTTAGCACAACACGGTACGTTATTATCTTGTTCACTAGATTGAGTTTTGATTTCTTATTTGAAAGATGAAGATGGACTAATCTTTATTATTTGGATGCAGTGATTCTCACAAAAGCTCTTCGAAAGTACTTAGACGTGACATTTATAATTTTGAAGCGAATGCCGATATTGGAGTCAACAGTCTACATTCTTATGATACCATTTATCCCACTGTTGATCTTGAGGAAGACATTGAAGCGATCTTCTCCTTTTCACCTGATCACTTTGCATTACAAGACTCTCAGCCACGGGCAATTAATGATGATCCTACCATAGGGGATAAAATGCAAGAAGATATGTGAATCCACGTCGAAACGTCAGCCGTTGGTGAAGATACTAACATTGAAGATACGCTTGTGCCAATTGACGATTTCAAACATGAGTTGCAAGAGTTGTGGAAAGGGAGAGTGTTTCTAGATTGTGATACATTTAGGAGAACCCTCGCGAAATTTGCAATGTACAAGAATTCTGTGTTGAAGCATCTGAAGACCAACAGTTATAAAGTTACTGCATGGTGTGATGATGCAACATGTCCATGGCGTATACATGCTTCTATTATGGATTCAGGTCCACAATTTCAAGTCCGGACATATAACCCAATTCATTCATGCTCAAAACCAATGATGGGGATGGCGCATAAATAAGCGAAAGCGTCCTTGATTGCAGACTTTGTCAAAGATAGGCTTCGATTTAATAATACGTACACACCAAAGGAAATTATGTTTGACTTTCAAATGGAGTTTGGGGTGACGATAAGTTATAGAAAGGCAAATCTAGGATGAGAGATTGCAATGAATTAAATACGGGGTTCATTTAAGGAGTCTTTCCAAGTCCTTCCTCGATATTGCATGGAATTACAAATGATGAATTCTGGAACAAGAATTGAGTTGATGAAGCATGAAGAAAACTCCTTTAGAAGATTATTTTGGGCAATTGGAGCATGCGTCGAAGCCTTTCGTTCTTCTTTGAGGCCTGTGATAGCTATAGATGGGGCACATCTTCAAGGTAAGTATCCAGGTGTTATACTGACGGCCGCTACTTATGATGATAATTATCAGCTGTTCCCACTTGCCTTTGCCATAGTTGAGGCTGAATGACGAGATAGCTGGTCATGGTTCTTTACAAAACTTCAAATAGCTCTTGGTGAGTCTTGATATCTGACAATTGTGTCTGATCGTCAGAAAGGCCTTGTTCTTGTGGTAGAAGAAGTATTCCCAAATGCTCAACATTGTTATTGTTGTCGTCATATTGCGGAGAATATACATTCGAGATTCAAAGATGATGGCATTGTTAAGAAATTCTGGCTTGCTGCAAAATCTTACAGGCCATGTGAATACGAGGCTCATATGAATGATATAAAGGTTGTAAACCTAGACGCTTATAACCACATTCATGCAATCGGAAGACAACATTGGTCCAATGCTTTTGTAGAGGGTAGGCGATACGACATGTTAACTCAAAACATTGCGGAATGCTTAAATAGTCTAATGAAGCACAATAGAGAACTTCCGATATCAAAACAAGTGGATGGGATTCGTGGAAAGTTAATGATTTTTTCCATCTTCGGAGGACTACATCGATGCAGTTGAAGACACGCCTAACTCCTTGGGCAAAAGCCATTCTAAGGAAATCTACAGAACTTTCCCGACGTTTGAATTGTCGACAAGCAGGTTCTAATGAATTTCAGATACAGTCTTGGGAGTTCAGTGATGTTGTTTATCTAGATAGAAAAAGTTGTACGTGTTAGATGTGGACAACGATTGGAATTCCGTGCGAGCATGCCTTGTCAGTTATGAAAACCAGAGGCCTAGATCTGAAAGTTTTTGCAGGGGCTACCAAAATGGATATACTAGTTCTAAATTAACCAATCAATATGCAGCGGAAAAAACCAATCAGAATATAGAACTGGCTATCTACCAATCACACACCATAAGAAGGCAGACACAATTTTTAGCGTCGAAACCCTATCCAGGGAGAAAAACTACGAACCAGAAATCAAGAGTTCACGAACGATTACAAAATATACTCACAAGCTCCTTTACCTCAGTCTATACCTCGACCTAAGGACTGTAGTTATTCTTCTAAAGAATCCACTGACACGACATCCACTGTGCCCCGTTCTCCTTACTTGATCTCCTTGCACCTTACCAGTCAAGATGAACTATCTTCTATGAGAAGCAGAAGCAGCAACAATCTTCTAGAGCAGCACTTCAGAACGATCTTTCAATGGCTCTAGAGAATAATCTCTCTCTCTAAGATATCTCTGACTCAGATTAATGAGAGGTGTGTCTTAGGGTTGAGAGCAATACCTTATATATAGCCCCAAATTCGTGCCTTAGACTTAGAGCACAAGTAGGACTCAAATTGGGAAACTAAGTTTCAAAAAAGAAACAATTCGCAATCAGAAAAGGAGACTTCTCGTTTCTGCGCCGCCTGTCCGATAGATCGGACAGTGCATCCGATTGATCGGACAACCCATTTAACTAGGGCGCATTTACTGTCCGATCGATCGGACAAAGGCTCCAATCGGTCGGGCCTGGGAGATTTCGCCCGGTCTTCTTTTGTTCTTCTAATCTTTGCTTCAGCTCTTCCGGGTACACAACCACAATCCATTCTAAAATAAAATAGAAAATACAACTCAATGGACCCAGAGTTTTGTCCAACCTATGAATTAGCCAACAAAAATACTAACAAGATCCATATGATTTTTGTCAGGATTGGTACACATGTGATACATATAGAAGAACTTATGGTCATGTAATACATCCAACCCACGATATATGCCAATGGGAGCACATTACTAACGAGGTGTCCAAAGTTAATTTCACCAATGAATAATCTTCGTATGCAACACTTGTTCTCTAGTGTCCAAAATCCATACTTGTTTATCCTCAAATGTTGCATCTTCATTGATATGCAGAGATTCGTACTCAATGATATACTAGGTTAATGATGTGGCCTATAGGTTGGGATTACTAATGGAGTTAGGTCATATTCATGTCTCAATGTTGACAAACTATGAGGCAGGAATGTTGACGGTCGACTGCAAGACTCTTCACGGTCGACTGTGAAATTATAGAAAACTGAAACTCGATTTTCATTTTCTTTATTTCAGCTATTGAACCAATTCCCTCTCTTTTCTTCATTCTCTATAGATTATACGCGCTTTATATAACTTAAAACACCAATCTAATGTAATTTGAATAAAAAGAACTTAAAACATCGTGATATAGGATATCCATAGTTTACCAGACTGGACAGAAACTTTGAGTAACCGTGAAATTCAAGAAATTCTTCCATATATAAACACTTGAAACATGTATATTATATCAACAACTTACCTTAATTCAATTCCTATCAGTTAGATAAGAATCTAGCTTTCACAACTTCTGCACGCCAAGTATCCAATCGATGGTTTGGCATCCTTGATAGAAAACATTAAAAGAGAATAAGAAGAGATAGGAGGAGAATAACCACTATAAGAAATAGAAGAAAAAGAAAAGACATGAGGGAGGAGATGAACAGGAGGAAGATAAGGAAGGAGCCAATATCTCTAGGGAACTGGAGCTTCCTTGCTATAGGAAATAAAAAATGAGAAAAATGAAAGAAAGAAAAGGAGAAAAGGAAGAAAAATGGAGAGAATTTGAGAATCCTCTGGAGACTCGAATATAATAGAGTTTATATAAATCTTGAAAAAGTTTGTTTTTAGACTCTGTAGGTCATGTGCACGAGTGTAACACCCTATCTCGAGTTAATGAAGATTAACTCTAATTAATCGAGATTAATGCTAATTGAATGTGTTTTAAGGGATTAATGTGGCTTAAGGGCCAAATTGAATTGAAATTGTCCCAAATAAACAATTTGAGCTTAATGATAAGGTAATGAATGCATTGAAGTGATTTTAGGCATTGATTGGGATACGAGCACTTTTTCGTAAATACGAATTTCCGTGTATTTCGTCTAATGCGGAAACTCGTGATACCCGCACGTGTATCTCGAGGAGTACAATAACTTCCGTAACTGCAGCGATTCCATTCGGCGTGAATTGGATCAAATGACCCTTCATTTGACTCAATATGTAATTAGTGGAAATGAAAGGGGCTTCAATGCAAATTGAGGCATATTTAGATAGAGATGAACTCAAATGAGTTCATTCTCTCATCCCAGCACAGCTCTCTCTTCCTCTCTTTCTCATCTTCTTCCTTCTTCAAAGTTCTCTCTATTGAGTGGTGATTGGAAGCTTAACAAGTGAATTGAAGAGGATTCTTCATCCTCATCATCTTCTCTACCTTCTTCCTTGTTTTTGTTGAAGTTAAAGCTTGAGAAAAGGCTCATATATGGTTTTAATTGATTGTCAATGTATTTATATATTTCCGCAAAAAGGTACATTGACAGATATATGTAAGATCCCTTGTGAATCTCTTGTTGACTTCAGTAATGCGAGGTTTACGGGAGTAAGTATGTGGTCGTGACTCGGGGTTTGTCCATGGTAACCCTAATCTCGGGCCCAGGTGGTGACATACTTATTGTATGGTATCAGGGCTAAGTTAATAAATTAAAGGACTTAGCAAATTATAGGAATGAAGTGAGGAATGTTACGTTTTGTACTAAATCCAATCATGGATTTGTGATTTAAATGTTTTCAGTATATGTGATATATATGTGATGGAAGTGTTGAGATCTTTATTAAGGTTGTCGTCACACCTCCTCTTATATCCGATGTGGATGCAAGGATGATTGCCATTCTCGAGCAATTAGTAAAGAGTAATGAGGCCCAAGTTACTATGCAAGCACAGCATAGAGAGGCACAACGAGCTATGCAAGAGCAACATAGGGAACAGTTGGCCAAGAGCCATGAGGCGCAAATGGGTATGCAGGCCCAGATTGCCTTGCTAATACAAGCACAGAACCAATTGCAGGCTCAAGTATAAGCACCACCATTGCCACCTGTTCAACCACCTACTCAGGTTGAGACACAAGTGGTGATCCGGTCCAAGGAGAAAGACCCTAATGTCTTGTATGAACAGTTCAGGAAAAAAAGAGCTACTGAGTTCTGGGGTACTGAAGACGTGCTAAAAGCGGATGAATGGTTGGAACACATCGAGGATGTGTTTGGCATAGTTACCTGTACACAGAAGCAGAAGGTTTCGCTCATTTCCTCCATGTTACGAGAAGTAGCAAAGACATGGTGGAAGAGTGTAAGTGAGGCAATTTCCAAATTGCTAGAGGCCATGATTTAGAAGACTTCCAAGCAACATTTTCAAAGAAAGTTTGTCCCAGAACATGTGAGACAAAAGAAGGAATCAGAATTCTTACATCTAAAGCAAGGTCAAATGACCGTGGCGGTTTATGTTCACACTTTTCTGCAGCTATCTAAGTATGCTACTGATCTGGTAGATACGGAAGACAAGAAAGTGAAGAGGTTTCTCAATGGCTTGAATCCCACGTATAAGAAGATGGTGTTGGCAAATAAGCCTACTACCTTCGATGATATTGTTGATAGAGCCTACACAATAGAAGAGGTTCATAGAGAAGAAATGGATGAGAATGAATGTGCAAAGAGTAGTAGTAGTGAGAAATCTATAGGCTCCTGGTTTAAGAAAGGAGGGAGATTCAAGGGCAAGAATAAGAAACAAAAGTTCACTGCCCGAACTGAGAATAAGCCAGTTTGTGAGACATGTGGAAAAGCTCACAAGACAGAGTTGTGTTGGAGGACTGCTGGAGCTTGTCTTGTTTGTGGTTCTTTGGAACACAAGATGGCACAGTGTCCAAGAACAAGGAGAGAGGACAGAGCTCCAAATCAATAGCCTACTCAAGGCCAAGCAGCACTCCCTGCTCCTCCACAACAATTAGCTTTACCAGCTCCTCCTAGGCAACAGCAACAACAAGGCCAGCAGCGTCAGTGGCAAAGGCAACAGCCTGGACAGCAACAGCAAAGGCTACAGATAGCTGGAAGGGCTTATGCTCTTAACCGAGAGCAAGTTGATGGTGCTACCAATGTGGTTGAAGGTACAATCCTTATAGATAATAAACCTGCGGTTACATTATTTTATCTCGGTTCTACGCATTCATTTGTAGCACCTGTATTTGTATGTAATATGCGAGACCGGATAATGCAATTGCCATATGATTTTACTATATCTACTCCATTAGAAATGAGAGTAGTATGTGAATTGTACGTTCCCCAATGTGATGTTAAGGTTGGGGAAGTGGCAATGCTAGCTGATCTGGTTATATTAGCCATAAATGATTTTGATGTAATCTTTGGCATGGATTGGCTTGCGAAGTACAGGGCTTGTTTAGACTGTTTCCGCAAAATCATCACCTTCAGGGTTGATGAAGCTAATGCCAGTGTACTCTTTGAAGGCACTCAAAATAGATTCGATACGAGACTTATTTCAGCACTCAAGGTTGAACGAATGATGCATAGTGGTTGTGAAGGCTACATTGCATTCATTTCTGAAAAGAAGTCAGAACAGAAGTTAGAAAGTATCCTTGTCGTCTGTGAATTTTCAGAAGTATTTCCTGATGAAGTGGTAGGTTTACCTCCAGCAAGGGAAGTGGACTTTAAAATCGAACTTGTGCCCGGTACTGCACCGATATCCAAGGCACCGTATCGAATGGGAGCATCAGAATTATATGAGTTGAAGAAACAGATACAGGATTTGCTAGACGAAGGTTTTATTAGGCCAAGTGTCTCACCGTGGAGAGCACCTGTACTGTTTGTGAAGAAGAAGGATGGCACCCTTAGGATGTGTATTGATTATAGGCAGATAAATCAAGTGATAATCAAGAAAAAATATCCACTGCCTAGAATCAATGAGTTGTTTGATCAGCTCCAAGGTGCAGCTTACTTTTCTAAGATTGATCCTCGATCTGGATATCAACAGATACGAGTTAGAGATCAAGATGTACAGAAGACTGCATTTATGACTCGTTATGGACACTATGAATTTTTAGTGATGCCTTTTGGTCTAACCAATGCACTTGCAGTTTTTATGGCTCTAATGAACAGGGTGTTTGCCTCATATCTAGACCAGTTTGTTGTGATTTTTATCGACGACATCCTAGTATACTCAAGGTCAGAGAGGGATCATTCACATCATCTGAGAACAGCCTTGCAGATACCGAGAGAGAATCAGTTGTATGCAAAGCTCACAAAGTGCGACTTTTGGTTGCAGCAGGTTGCATTTTTGGGTCATATCATTACCAGAGATGGGTTAGCTGTTGATTCAACTAAGATTGACTCGGTTAACAATTGGCAGAGTCCGAATAATGTGCCAGAGGTTCGGAGTTTCTTAGGGCTGGCGGGCTACTATAGAAGGTTCGTAAATGACTTCTCCAAAATAGCAGCTCCGTTGACGAAACTGACTCGGAAAGACATTCCCTTCCAAAAGAATGCTGTATGCGATTCTAGTTTCTAAACTCTGAAGCAGAAGTTGATATCATCCCCAATCTTAGCTTTACCTGAAGGAAGAGGTGGATTTGAGATTTACTCAGATGCCTCAGGTATTGGATTGGGATGTGTGTTGATGCAGAGAGGTAGGGTAATTGCCTACGGCTTGCGTCAATTGAAAGAGCATGAGAAGAACTATGCTACACATGATTTAGAGCTCGCGGCTGTTGTATTCGCATTGAAGCAGTGGAGAGACTATCTGTATGGTGAGACTTTTGAAGTCCATTGTGATCACAAAAGTCTCCAGTATTTGTTCACTCAAAAGGTTATCAATCTGAGGCAATGCTGTTGGCTAGAGCTCATCAAGGACTATGATTTCCCATTCACATACGTCCCTGGAAAGGGTAACGTTGTAGCAGATGCTTTGAGTCGCAAATCAACTGATTTGGCGTCATTGGTGGGTGAATGGACTCTGATTGAAGAATTCAGAGATTGAGATGTGTCCATTGAATTCGTGGACAACCGAGTAATGATTGCAGCAATGTCAGTGTTCGAACCGTTGTTGATACAACATATTAAGGATAGGCAGTTCGACGATCCTGAGTTAGTAAGAATTTGGGATAACATTGCCGCACAAGAAGATTTGAAGCAGGCAGTAATGTTTGAAGCTCATCACACCAGATATTCTGTGCATCCTGGAAGTACGAAGATGTATAGGAATCTTAAGGGCAGATTTTGGTGGAATAATATGAAACATGAGATAGCCAGTTATGTGTCTTCCTGCTTGACTTGCCAGCATGTGAAATTTGAGCACAAGAAGCCACTAGGCTTGCTTCATCCATTGTACATACCTAAATAGAAGTGGGAGCATCTCACGATGGACTTTGTGTTCGGCTTACCGAGGACGCAGAGACAACATGACACCGTATGGGTGATTGTGGATCGTCTTACGAAGTCCGCACACTTCCTTCCATTTAGAAAAGATATGCGATTTAGTGATATGTCCAAATTGTTTGTCAAGGAGATTGTTCGATTGCATGGAGTACCGGTCTCGATTGTTTTTTATCGAGATAGTCGGTTTGTTTCCACGTTTTGGCAAACATACTAGAACTCTATGGGTACTAGACTTCGGTTTAGTACTGTGTATCATCCGCAAACAGATGGACAATCAGAGAGACCAATTCAAACTCTTGAAGACTTGTTTCGTGCTAGCGTTGCAAATTTTGGGAGTGATTGGGATGACCACTTAGCTTTGTGCGGATTCGCGTACAATAATAGCTATCACTCAAGTATTGAAATGGCACCATTTGAAGCATTGTATGGTCGAAGATGTAGGACTCCAGTTAGCTGGGAAGAGGTTGGAACTCGAAGTTTCCACGGTCCTACGATCATTGCTGAAACAGCAGACAAAGTGCACAAGGTGCAAGAACGATTGAAGATTGCCAGATCAAGGCAGAAAAGCTATGTTGATAATCGTCGACGTGATCTGGAATTCGCCATTGGTGATTTAGTCTTTTTGAAGACTTCTCCAATGAAGGGCACCATTATATTTGCACAAAAAGGTAAACTTTCTCTGAGATTTATCGAACCCTTTAAGATCCAAAGTAGAATTGGAAATGTGGCTTATCGCTTAGACCTTCCAGCAGAACTCTCTGGTATTCACAATGTCTTTCACGTTTCTATGCTTCGAAAGTATGTGTTAGATCCTTCACATGTCATTCGTCATGAAGAGATCCAAGTGTTGCCAGACACTACATACACTGAGAAGCTAATTCAGATCATAGATACCAAGGAGGTGGTTTTGCGTACAAAAACAATCAAATGGATCAAAGTGCATTGGGCACATCATGGGCCAAGTGAAGCCACATGCAAGCTTGAATAGCAAATGGCTCGAAAGTATCCAGAGCTATTCGTACATGTAATTTTCATTTCGAAATGTTTACTTGATTTGTATTGCATTCGGAGGACCGAATGGTTCTAAAAGTTTAAGGGAATGTAACACCCTATCCCGAGTTAATCAAGATTAACTCTAATTAATCGGGATTAATGCTAATTGAATGTGTTTTAAGGGATTAATGTGGCTTAAGGGCCAAATTGAATTGAAATTGTCCCAAATAAATAATTTGAGCTTAATGATAAGGTAATGAATGCATTGAAGTGATTTTAGGCATTGATTGGGATACGAGCACTTTTTCGTAAATACGAATTTCCGCGTATTTCGTCTAATGCGGAAACTCGTGATACCCGCACGTGTATCTCGAGGAGTACAATAACTTCCGTAACTGCAGCGATTCCATTCGGCGTGAATTGGATCAAATGACCCTTCATTTGACTCAATATGTAATTAGTGGAAATGAAAGGGGCTTCAATGCAAATTGAGGCATATTTAGATAGAGATGAACTCAAATGAGTTCATTCTCTCATCCCAGCACAGCTCTCTCTTCCTCTCTTTCTCATCTTCTTCCTTCTTCAAAGTTCTCTCTATTGAGTGGTGATTGGAAGCTTAACAAGTGAATTGAAGAGGATTCTTCATCCTCATCATCTTCTCTACCTTCTTCCTTGTTTTTGTTGAAGTTAAAGCTTGAGAAAAGGCTCAAGAGTTCCTTCAAGAGCCTTCAAGTAAGTACCTTGAGTTGAACTTAGAACTTTCAAGTTCTATTCATTGAGTTAGAATGATTTCTAGCACAAGGAACTCATTGGAGTTCCATTTATGGATTGGTTTTGATTTAGGTTCAAAAGAGGGTTTCAAAGGGGTTTTTCATCTCAAATTCAAGCTAAACAAGTGGATTCTTGTGGATTAATCTCAAAACAACGCAAGTATACTCAATTCTCATGATTTAACATGTAAATGAACTTGTTGGAACTCAAAGAGTTCAATTTTAGAAAATTTTGTTCAGAGAATTCTGAACTTCTGGGAGCAACTCGATTAGCCGACAGTCTGACCGACAACCTGACCGACGCTTTCTGGGCTGAATCTCGCAGGAGATTTCAGTTTTTTTAAAGCTGACCGAAATGGGTTCGGTCAGTCCACACTGAAGACTCGGTCGACCGACAGTCGACCGAACCACCTAACCGACTTCTCTGAGACACAGTCGAACTGAGTTCGGTTAGCCAACACTGTAGGTTCGGTCAGCCGACACTTGACCGACGAGGTAACCGAATTTTATTTAGGAAATGTCAGGAAGTTGTATCAGTAAACTGAGCTTCTGGAAAGCCGACCGACAGAGTTCGGTTAGCCGAAGTCCAGGGTTCGGTCAGCTGCAGGTGACCGATGTTGATGAGGTTTCAGAATTTATTTCTGAAATTTTCCTAAACCTTCATGGGTGTTAGCTAAACTTATGCGAATGTAAATTTCACTAAAAAGTGATGTCATTTAAAATAACACATACATTGCATAACGAACGTTTCACCCAGATGTTGTTTTAGAAAAATTTACTTGTTTACTTAATTACTTGTTTAATTGTTTAAGTATTTTGGACTTGAGTTGGCTTGTCCTCTCACGTCTAATACTGTTATGCTCCCTGTTGAGCTACCACTGAATAATGTATCGAATTAATGAATGAAATGAAATGAACTAGAATGAACAACCCACTGTAATGAATTAAAGAATAAGTCTGCTACAGTAGATGGAGCGCTCCGGAGCTCCGTAGGACTGGTGATCTTTGATCAAGACATTGGTGCACCTACACATTTGATAAGTCACTTAATAAAATGTATAATATGACATTGAATGAGTCCGTCTTAAAGCTGAGTCATACATGGTGTGCTCTTCCGCCTATGCCATAGAGGACAATGCATGATACTGACTGCTTCCTTCAGGGAAGAATTAAATGGTACTGAATGCTTCCTTTAGGGAAGACTAAATGAAATTGTACTTGTTTCTTGAATTGATTTGACTTGTTTAGAAATGCTAAACACATTATTATCATAGAATTGTGTATACATTGTTGAACCGTCATGTTCACAGTGTTATTGATGACATTACAGGCCAACCTGCCTGTCCCGATATTACAGAGGCCGCACCGCCAGCGGAGGAAGCCAATCCGGTTCCTCCATGAGGATTAAACCAGTGGACGTAAATCGGAGAGCATTGGTTTAGAATGTTTTGAACATTTTGAAATGTTTTGGATATAGATTCATTTTGATGTGAATAGTAGTCACCTGCATTGTATTTGAATATGCATGGTTGAATTAAATGTAAATAGGAAATGAAATGTGTAAGTAAACTTTGTTTCTATGTAAAGTACTTATATGCTTTTAATTGATTGTCAATGTATTTATATATTTCCGCAAAAATGTACATTGACAGGTATATGTAAGATCCCTTGTGAATCTCGTGTTGACTTCGGTAATGCGAGGTTTACGGGAGTAAACAGTAAGTATGTGATCGCGACTCGGGGTTTGTCCGTGGTAACCCTAATCTCGGGCCCGCGTCGTGACAACGAGAGGGTTTGAATTAATCATAGGCAAACCCCAAACAAACAGGCATTTTGTCCCTTGAGTATCCTTTAATTCAAGCTCATATAGCGTAGTTCCATTCATGGCTAGGCCATTCAAGTGATCCTCTACAAACTCATTCACATGTATCATCCGTGATCCACGGTTGCTAGGGTAGGTAGATGGGTAATGTGGGGGCCAACCAGTATCCGTCCTCTTTTAACATTATGCTAAGATTACTTAGGACCGACTCATGTATGGAGAATTCCTAAAATCACTCTCTATTATATAATACATGTACTATGTAATCATGGTGAGAATGATTTGTTGTATAATTAATACATACTATGTAATCATGGTGAGTACATATACAAGTAAGTCTTATGCAAATTTAATTTATATTATGGACTGGATACACTACAATACGATGCATATGTACTTTCTAAATTCTTTACCCTTCTGAAAAACTAGGAAACTTGAACAATGGACTTATTGATTTTCAATGAATTCATCCTGTCTACTGTTATAAACTTTGGATCCTTATTTAAGGGCGCAAACTTTGATCCTTAAATCAAGGACACAAACTTGCACGTTCTCACGTTGACTCACTTAACTCATTGGTGGTGTTTCTACATTGATCTGCTTTGATTCTAATGATCTGATGGAATGATAAATTGTTTGTACCTGTTGATAACAGGTGACAAGGGATAAGCTCTTGGATGAAATTAGAGGGAAAGTAGTTGGGGAAGCTGAACTGGTGGCCATCTTCCAATCGAGTGGATGGTTTCTTGAACCTGTGAATCTATCAAGTTGGTAAATGTTTCTCTTACCCTTGGCAATGTTGGATATGACGGAAAAAACTGAATAATGTCAATGACTCTGTTTTAGTTTAATTCATAACGATAGTTTAACAAATAATTATATCCCTAAAACCACACCCATGTATGCATGATCACATAACAGGCTTTGGGTCTTGGAGTCTGGACCCTTGGTTCAAATAAGCCCCAGTTCAACTCTTTAGTCTTGATTCATGAAGCCTCTACTCTCTGCCCCACCCGAGCAACAGAAGATTAATGGATGAATGATTGTTTTATCACATAAATTAAAAAAAGACGTGTTTTCTAGTGTTGATAATGAAGCTATTATGCAACGATTTCAACACATGAAAACTCGTCGAGGGC
Organism: Persea americana; assembly: GCA_029852735.1. Taxonomy (NCBI): domain Eukaryota; kingdom Viridiplantae; phylum Streptophyta; class Magnoliopsida; order Laurales; family Lauraceae; genus Persea; species Persea americana. The sequence goes on from CM056819.1 coordinate 29,568,377, forward strand.
AGCTGTAGGAGTTTATGTATTTGGATTTTCTTTTTGGATTATGAACTATTAATAATAATGTATTAAAATTTATGTTTATTTTTGTTTAAGAATTCAATGTTATCTTTGTCGAATTGTTGGAAATAGATTATTTGAGTTATATTATATTTGTCGAATTATTAAAAGTAGATGACTGATGTTGATAAAAGGAAAAACAAATTTATTCAATTTGTGGAAAATAAGTCTTTTGTTAACCCCACTGACTCGAATTCCTCGAGCCGCCACTGCTAGGCAAGATATGTATTCAGAACTAGTATCCTTTATGACCATGTGATGAAAAATCCCAGTCCTCATTTCACTAGAAATAGGGCCGGGTAAAGGCTGCACTATGCCACGGACAATAAGACCAGGTCGAAGACAGTCCCTTAATCAGGTTCATGAGCCAGATCCATGAACAGTTGGTTCAGGCCCATTTAAACTAGACATTAGCATGAAAATACCAAGCAAAAACTTTTACCTGAGCACTGTGTGCCAGGACCATTTAAGAGATGTAGCCCACTGATGGAAAACAGCTGCTATGCCTATGCGTGCACACTATGCACAAGAGCTCCAATAGGCTACATTATTCCACAGGCGCCGTCGTTTGTTTGTAGCCTTTTACATAAATGGTTCGCACACGGGAGCATTATATTTGTTTGGGTTGATTTACATATTAGATTACACACATTATGTTTGTTTGGGTTTATTTACATATGAGATTACACACATTATGTTTGTTTAGGTTTATTTACATATGAGATGTGTAAAATAGGTGTGTAAATGATGTGAATTTGAGCCCAAAATTTCCTCCTTTGAATAAATGGTAAACTGAATCAAACATCACTGTTACCAGGCGGGTGAACAGGGACATTAGCCATTCTGGAAATCGGTAAGTCCCCATTTTCACGATCCAAACCCTTTAAACTCAAAGGGAAATTACGGTTATGGGCCAAATTTGAGATTCTTTTAACCCATTATGGATTGTGAGATATTTGAGGAAAAAAAGTGCACCCATTGGATATATAACATTGTTTTCACGTTGGATGTATCCAGTCCCTTTTTTTTTTTTTTTTTTTCAGATTTTGAATTCGCGTGGGCCACACATTGATGATCTGAACCGTTCAAGCTCTTTAAAAATGAACAAAACAGCCAATGGACTGAATTTCATGTCTAGATTCCTCATAAATAGATCTAAAAATCTCATTTCTAGATATTTGTAAATCTCATTTTCTTGATTCACCGTTAATCTTCTTTAGAATGGTCATTTTTGGCTAGGTTAAGAAACTTGTGAAAATTAGTAAAAATTTCGCGAAAAATGGTCATCCAGTGGATGCATCCTTTTTAGAATGGTCATTTTTGGCTGGGTTAAGAAACTTGTGAAAATTAGTAGAAATTTCGCAAAAAATGGTCAACCAGTGGATGCATTAAGATTCACATATGAGGAGGTGCAGAAATGAAAAACATGTTTTTGTGTTTTACATAATCACACGCCTCATTTGCATATAAAAATGTCTCACATGTGTAACAGTTACACACGTGGACCATTTTCATTTCCTATGTGAAAATGACAAATGCCCTCCAAGTTGGTAATTCTACATGAAAAATAAAATGTAGTAAAGCATCAAATCCAGAAAGAATAACATATATTGGGGTTTTGATGGTATATTATTTTTAGTTGCTTGGTATGAATATATATATATATATATTTTTGACTTTTTGTATAGAAAAGTAGAGGGTTTTTTTTTTTTTTCGTCTTTTAGTAGAGAAAGGAGGTTGCTTTTTTATTTTTTCTTTAAAAGATGGAAGGAAGTTTCAATTAAAGTGCTATTGATGTGACCTTTTGCCTTAAAAATCGAGGCTTTACTCGATTTTTACTAATCTAGTAAAGTGCCAAACGGACCCTTATATGGAAAATGAGGTTGTCCCCATGGTTATACCGAAGGTACTTCGAAAAATTAAAAATCGCATAAGCATGCACGCGTGTGTGAAAATATTCATGGGCATCGATTCCTCACCATATTATGGTGAGGGCTGGATATATATATATATATATATATATATGAGAAATTCTCAAAAACTCTCCATTTAGAAAAAGGAGTTTTTGCCCCTTTTGACTTGTCCAATGAGATTTTGCCACCTCACATGGGAAAGATATAAAAAAAGAGGTTTTTGAGACTTTAGTTTCTTATCTGCATTTAACTTGGTGATGACATATGTTACAGTTTTATAGGCTTAGAAAATGGGCATTTTCTAGTGAAAAACGCCCGAGGAACTTTGTAGCGCTCACACACACACACACACACACATATATATGAAGAATTCTCAAAACTTTCCACATTTTGCTCCTCTATGTTTTTAGGGCACGGAGTTCACTTTGAGTCAATCCAATTATCTTACATATGCTACCTCCCCTGAATTTGTTTAAAGACCAAATTTGGCACTTATCTAACTTTTACTCATAGTTGGAATGAGATCACAGGAAAGCGATGCCTCTAAAGCCATTAAATTTTGAGGACTTGGATCAAAGGGTTAGGATAATCTAATGGAGCTGAACTTTTTGTTATAGAGGTGGATCTCATCTTGATTATTCCATCCATCAGCATTCTATGGTTGTCTTACACCATAATGGGGCCAACTAAGAGGGCCAGTTTTCTTTTATAAAAAAACCTCCCCAAGAGTTTTCTTTTTATAAAAAAAAAAAAAATGCCCTGGGACTTTTCTTTAAAAAAAAAGTTTAGCCCGGGATTTTTCTAGTGCTCCTTCTTGTCTCTTATCTCTCTCTCTCTCTCTCTCTCTCTCTCTAGCTATACACACACAGTCCGCCTCAGTTTAGTGTCGGCACTTTGAAACACACACGGTACACCGCAGTTTAGCGTCAGCACTTTGAAACGTGTTGAGGGCAACATCTTGATCCATCTGAGTGGACTAGGGTTGCAAATGGGACAGTTCTGGGTTGGAACCGTACTAGACCTGGACCCATTTCTAAATAACAATTCCGGTTTTGATTCGGAACTTGTTTCGTTGGTTCCAAACTCAGTTCCTATATCAGATTTCAGAATCGGGTCCACTTGGAGGACTGGAATCTAGTTCTAAAACCAGTTCTGATTTCTCTTCATTTTTTTTATTTTTCTTAAAATAAGTTTATCATTATTCAACTTATAATAGTGCATTAAGTCTACAACCTCTAGTATTATATATAAAAATGCCCAAAAAAGTTAGATCTTGAGGTATAGTTTACAATACTGAAGACACATATGCCGAGTGTGCATGGGGACCGGTTGGCATCCATTCAACCGTTGGATCGAGTGTGCACTCTTTTTGGACGGTTGGCCGTGGGTCGAGTGGGGCTAGTGATGATCTGAGCCTACATCACCATATATAGGGCCCTGGCCCATGACCAGGTCACCATATGGTGAGCGTCAGTGCTCTGATTCAAACTGAATGATATGTGCAGATTTGGAAGCGGGCTGCGTACAAATAAGGGTTGGATTGATCCATGTTTAAAATCCAACAAGTATATGTTGTTGGCCCATTTTCTAAATGAGCTGAGCCCAATTTGTATGAGTAGGCCCAGAGTAATGTTTCTACAGCTCTTTATATCCTGGGCTAGACATAAGACCTGTAAGATCAGAACAAACTTTTATTGGGGTTTGAATGGATACATAATCATACTGTTTTCATTTAGGCTTATAAGCCCATGTTAAGTGCTTAACTGGAAACATGCAAAAGTCAGAATGGGCGCCCAAATTGACACATTCATGGGAGAGAACTGGCCCAACTTATCTACTGCAAGGACATAACAGTTGTTGCCCAATTTAATACATAACGCAAGCTGGTTCTCTCTCTCTCTCTCACACGCATGACGCTACACACCACGAAATAAAACCAAATTTAGTGCTACGTATACCAGCCCTTGTGCTGCGTGCTGTCTCTCTCAATCAACCGCAAAATCTGTATTTTGGTCAAGCATTCCTCTGAATTGGTTTCAGAAGTTTTTATGAGGGGTTGGTGTGACAATGTTAGGTTAGAAGTGTACAGGTACAAGTAATTAAACTTTTTATTGAGCATTTAGCCCTAAGGGCAGGGCTTGTAGGGTGTAGTTGCCGCGGAAGCACGGACCAATAAGAGGTGGCTACTACAAACGCGAGAAGGACAACGTCAGCTTGAATCAGGCACCGGTGTAGAGATCTGTGGCTGTCTACAAAAGATCAGTTATGTATGATTCACTCTTAACGATCCAAGGGCAAGGATGGACACCCTAGATATAGAAGATAATGATGGACAATTGTAAATCTAAAGGAAGAGGGTGATGGACACCCTTTGGCTAATGGGTGATAAGATCTCTATTCTCCCACCCTCTCCTGTAAGAAAAAAATCCAAAAACATCACAACCTTTATCTATCTCTCCAAAACCCTTTTTTCACTAAAATATATCAATGGTCCTTTAAACTTTTCCTTCTATAGCTCTAGCACCTTAAATTGAAATGGGACCCACCTCCTTCAAACTGATCCTTTTCAAATGTGATTAAATTTTTAAAAAAATGAAAAACCAAAATAAGAAAGTGAACACATTAAATATCGCCACTCAGTAGCTGCGTAACCATTATTTTATTTCTTTATTTATTTTTTCAGGGGGTGGGGCTAAGCATGTGAATCTAGGTGGGCCGCCTAGGCCTGGCACAGGCCAGCACAAAAGAAAACGTGCCTCGGTCAACAGGCCACTTCTATATTTTCTTTTTTCTTTAATTTTTATATAAATAAATTATTAAATTTTTGAATAATTAAAGATTTATTTTTCATTTGTAAAATAGAATCAATGTTTTGTATTTATTTTAATAGTTTCAACCTTATTTCAAGTTAAGAACTCCTATAAGTCCATTAAGTCTCTTTTGATTTTTATAAAAAACATGAAAAAGAAAAAATAGAATTGGCATGTGGGCCAGCTCATGGGCGGCACAGCCAACCTAGTTGGGTCACAACACGGATGAATCCGTGCCCTGGCCAAAACTCACGACCGAGCCCCAGCTGCCTAGGCACGACAAGAAACGACCAGTGAAATTTCAAAGGCCGACATGGCTGGGCCCGCTTTTAGCTAGGCCGTGCCTCATGCCTTGGGGGGGAGGGGAACCACCTTAATTTCTAAATTTAGGAACAAAATAATATAAGAAAGACCATGAACAAAATACTATAGTGATTTCTAATGTTTTTTTATTCAATTTGATAGTCACACACCTTTTATTTGAATGAGATTTTGCAAGGGCGTATAAAAGAGGGGCCATTTACTATAACAGAAAAGAAGTTACAGTGCACAAATACTAATGCTTATAATTTATATTGGATGATCTTAATTAAAAAAAATACATATTGGGTGCCAGTAGCTCTTACTAGTTACTACAATAAACTATTTTCGTCCAATCAGAATTCTGCATATTGGGTCACCAAAGTTTTTACCACATTATATATGTTGTTGATTATGTGGGATCTTTTTTTCTTTAGTTACTACCTTATTACTATTTTTTTTAGAAATTCTCATATTTTAAATTTTTATTAATTCTTTTATAATGGCTTTGACCATGGTTCAATGGCATAAGGTGTGGGCTTACTCCCTTTGTCTCATGTTCGAGATTACTTAGGCTAGTTTTGAGTGGCAGTTGTTCTCACCTACCCAAGATTCGAACCTGAGTACGTCACATTTTCCCACTTGTATGGGTTTTCCTCTCGCTTATGCAGGCTTCTTTCCTACTTGTATGGGCCTTAATCCCGCTTGTGCGGCTGTCTTCCCATGTGTGCGTGGGCTCTTTCTTAGGTCCAGTCCCCATGGTGGGGTTAAAAGAAAAGGAAAAGAATACGGTATTCTTGTTGCCCATCAAAGTTGCACCTTGAAGTTGATTGACCTTGGGCCTCGGATGTTAGAGGTGAAAAATGAATATTTCTTTTATTATTTTGTAACTCTAGTTAATTTTTTTACTACTTTTTAGATTTTTGGGGATTTTACGTGAAAAGTTCTGAAACTTGGACATTCCTCGGAAATGGTCCCCAGATATTGTATATTACTAATGAGGTCTTCCCGCCAAATTTTTTTATTTTTTTATACTTTTTTTTTAGCGACGATAGCGTCGCCCATGCGTCACTCGTCAGACACTTTGCTGAGTACCTCTGTTTAGGACATTTTTTAGCCAACTTCCTGAAGGTTTTTTTGGATGAGATTTGGGGCTTTCGAAGACCATATTATGAACTTATAATCTTCCATTTTTAACTTAATTACAATCATGTTTGCCTGCGTTTCAAACCGTGCACTTTTGCAACTCAGTTGAGAAAATCTACAGACACCTTGCTGAGTACCCCTGTTTAGGACATTTTTTAGCCAACTTCCCATGGGTTTTTTTGGCTGAGATTTAGGGCTTTCGAAGACCATATTATGAACTTATAATCTGCGATTTTTCACTTAATTACAATCACGTTTGCCTGCGTTTCGAACAACGCACTTTTGGGACTCAATTAAGAAAATTTGCAGACACCTTCCTGAGTACCCCTGTTTAGGGCACTTTTTAGCCTACTTCCTGAGGGTTTTTTGGCTGAGATTTGGAGCTTTCGAAGACCATATTATGAACTTATAATCTTCTATTTTTCACTTAATTACAATCACGTTTGCTTGCATTTCAAACCGTGCACTTTTGCAACTCGGTTAAGAAAATCTCCAGACTCGTTACTGAGTACTCATGTTTAGGGCACTTTTTAGACCACTTCCCAAGGGTTTTTTTTTTTTTTTTTTTTTTTTTTTGCTGATATTTGGCGCTTTCAAAGGCCATATTATGAACTTATAATCTGTTATTTTTTACTTAATTACAATCACGTTTGCCTGCGTTTCGAACAGTGCACTTTTGCAACTCAGTTAAGAAAATCTGCAGACACCTTACTGAGTACCCCTGTTTATGGCACTTTTTAGACCACTTCCCGAGAGTTTCAGTGATATGATGAACCTTTTTAGTATTCCAGATTCACTATGTCTTTATTCTAAAAGTGGAGGAATCGATGAACTGAGTTGTTTTCGGCCAAGGAGCTGAAACTAGCTTAGGGGTGCACTCTCGAAAGAATGAATCCCACTAATAGATGGTGTGGAGGAGATGGAGAAATAGGTAGAGGAGAGGAAGAAGAAGGCATTAGGAGATGCTCTGACGAGCGACACTAGCATCTCCTTCATCAGACACGAGCGACGCTAGACAGTAGGATATGCTCAGATGAGTGACGCTAGCGTCACCCTCGTTAGACACGAGTGACGCCATATGAAAGTTGAAAAAAAAAAAATGAAATAAGGCCGAATGGACCTCGTTAGTAAATACAATATTTGAGGAAATTTTTGGAGGTATGTCCAAATTTTGGGATTTTTCCCATAAAATCCTCTAGATTTTTTCATGTTTTCAATTTTTTTTTAATTGTTTTATAGCAGCTTTGACCATGATTTGCTTTTTATGTCTAGTGTTTGAGTCCCATCCCAGACTTACCTAGTGCATCTATATTGTAGGGTCGTTCGTACACTTGAGGGAATAGTCATATTGGGTAAAAATACCGTAGGGATACCCACGTGATAAAAAGATCTTTGTAGTATATGTTGTGGTTCCCTTTCTTATCTTATTTTTTTATCTTTTTCAGTTTTAATCACATTTGTAAATGGTTGTTTTGAAGGTGGGTCCAACTGCAATCCCAGGTACTAGAACTACATAGGGAAAGTTTTAATTTGAATGGTTTGCATTTGAGAGATGAGCCTCGCTGGGTTGTTTTTTTTTATTTTTTTTTTTATTTTTGGGACAAGGCGCTCATGCAAAGAGACTATAAATTGATAACATGCAGTCGAGCTCATGGGGCCCGCTTGGATATATGCCTATTAATGGAAAAGGACAGATGGAAATAGACAAAGGGGAGCAAAAAAATCAGCCTTACTATACTATCTTGACCTTTGACTTAACAACCTTAAAATCTAATGGCATCCTAGCCATCAAATTTATTTATTTATTTATTTATTTTTTTGAGATACAACCCAACAATGACTGAAGAACCAATGGTTGTAAAGTTAGTACTAATTGCTAGATCATAGGATGAGAAGAGGTTTCAAGAGGCTAAACTGATTAAAGGTGGGATCCAGTGGGTCCCATATCATAGGAAAAAAGGGGAAAGACGTAGAGGGAGCAATAGCCGTGAGAGATGTAGAGAAAAATTCTTTTTTTGGAAGGGAAAAGATGGACATGAAATGAAGTCATTGAGTATGGAAGAGCTTTGGAAATGTGCAAACTTCAAAAGACGTGGCAACTTCTAATTGGTGGGAGGACGTCGCCAAACCTCAAATGATAATTGCGCGCGTCATAAGTCTCACTTCTTAAATTCCACTAGTGTGAGAGTGCGGTGCCAAACACGGGCCAAAAATAATATATATATATATATATATATATTAAAAAAAAGATTTGCACAGGAAGCACGGCAAGGGAAGGAGTAAGAGAAAGATAAAAATTTAAACTGATTAGGTGGGCCCATAATGATATTGTGCTAGCCTAGTTGCAAGGAATAAATAAAACTAACAACACTAAGTTATATAAATTCAGGTTAAGATATTAATTTTATTAAATCTAAATTAATGTCAGAGAACACAAATCTTCATGAAAGAGAAGAATCTTCAATGAGAGTCCGGATGCAGAAAGATATTTAAAAGTTTAAGCAAGAATAAAATTTTCAAATTCTTCAGTTAGAAGTTCGGATATGGAAAGAACTTATATGGAAGAGGAGAATCTTCAATTGAAATTGTTATAAGAGCCGGACTCATAATAGGAGTGTATCAGCGCTCTAAAATTTTGAAAGGTGGGTCCCAGCCTTCCCACCAGGAATAAATAAAATTAACAATACTAAGCTATATAAATTCAGGTTATGATATTAATTTAATTATATCCAAATTAATGATGGAGAACACAAATCTTCAATGAGATTCCAGCACTTGGATGACCCATGACTGCCAGATTAGTAAAAGGTCCCTTTGATCGGCGGAATATATAGATTATACGTATCCTATGAAATCAATAGATTCTCCATCATATTTAAAAGATGTTAGTGAATATCGAGTCTGGATGTGGAAAGGCTTTTAAATTTTAAATGAGAATAAAATTTTAACTTGTTCAAATTATAAAGAAATATTATGGATGATAGAGATTGATATAAAAATATCTTGGGAAACTGGGGATTTGGTTTCGAGAGATAATATGGATAGGTATTGATTGGTTAAATTAAGTTTAGAATTTGATAGAGATAATTAAGGGTAGTTTTTAGAAAAATTTGAATGGGTTATGAATTCTCTATGAAGATATAAAGAGGGCATACCACATGTCACTGGAAAAGCCTAAGAAAAAGCGGCACATGTTGCTCTCCCGCAAAGGGGCCGGCTACTGCTTTAATATATATAATAGTCCATGAGGTATTAGAAATCTTTCACAGGCAATCAAAACTCTTTAATGTTTACTCTTGTAAATTGTGCTCCTAAACAAACACGGTAAATGTGTTCCACGTGTGAAGAGTTTTGAAAATGGGTTTTTTTTAAAAATATGCACATAAAAGGTCTTAAATTGTTTAAAAAGACCTAGAAAATCCAAAAATCATCCCATAGATCTTAGCATATTAATCTAAATAATCTTAAAAAGAAGAACAATAAATAGATCTTACCTTATTCTAAATCAATTCTTCTCCTTTGATTTCCAAATTGTCAAAGATCTTCCTAAGCTCTTTGAGAATGCATCTACTCTTAGGATTCGCTAGATCTCTCCCAACTTAAAGAAACTCTTTCTCCAGTCTCCTGGCGTACCTTTCACCTTATGAGAGGCTTACATAGAAAAGAAGAAAGGGAAAAACTCTTGTTAGTTTCCTATGTGAGATCCTTTTAGGATGAGACGTTCTAGCCTACATAGGAATGAACCCATTAGAATTTTTCTCAACCCTCCTTTTCTGTCTTATTTATTCTCTTCCTTTAGTTGCTCCAGTAGAAAAACAACATTAGAAAAGTTTTTAGCCATTAAGTGATCCACAATTACACTACACCAAAAACAGCGAATAGGAAGTGTTGAAAACCATTCCTAATAGAAATAGGAATGGTCCAAAACTGCTGCTAAAACCCCTATTCCTAAACCATTGCAACGGCTCTAAACCGCTAAAAATGAAAAATTTTGGAAGTGTCTAAAACTATTCCAATATTCTCAGATCCCCTGTTCCAAATTATGAATTTTGAAACAGTTTTAGACACTGCCAGATTTTACTTTACCATTCCTAATTTAATTATTTGGAACACTTCGTAGTCCTTTTTGGAACGGTTATAAACACTTCCAAAGTTTCTAAATCCGTTTCAAATTCTAATATTTGGAACAATTACTAGTTTATCCCAAATAGACAGAAAGGGCTTAAAGCCGTTCCATATTTTTACTGTATTAAATGTCGGTTTTCAACCATCCCTAATTTAATTTTTTTTAAATAATGTCGCTGTAATTTTTTTATTTGCCATTAAATTCAGTTTTTTAAATCACAAAAAAATAAAATAAATTAAAACCCATAAATCGTAGCATTCACATCTACACATTAATATCACACACTATCAATTAGTTTATTTTAAAAATCAATATAGTAGCTTGAATTTAAATGTACAATTTATAATGTTTAGAAATACATAAACATATAATACAAAATCAACCCATAACTTCCTGAGTTCATTTCTAAAAGAAATAAAAATCAAAGAGTTTTCTCGGAAGAAGGGACTGGGAGCACAAGCAGCATTTGCGGACGTCTCTACAGTTGTTGCGCAACAACCATCTATACACGAAGCTTAGCAAGTGCGAGTTTTGGTTGGAGAAAGTGGTTTTCCTCGGACATATCATCTCCAAGGATGGGTTGGCAGTGGATCCAGCCAAGGTCGATGCAGTAGTGAGTTGGAAGAGACCGGAGAATGTCACCGAGATTCGGAGTTTTCTTGGTCTAGCAGGCTACTACCGCAGATTCGTCAAGAGTTTCTCTACAGTCTCAGCGCCGTTGATCAAGTTGACGAGGAAGGATGTACCATTTGTATGGTCCGACGTTTGCGAGGACAGCTTTTATGAGCTGAAGGAGAGACTGATGTCAGCGCCAATATTGTCGTTACCATCCGGGAGTGGAGGATTCGTTATATTTACAGACGCTTCAGGGACAGGCCTTGGATGTGTCTTGATGAAGCACGGGAAGGTCATTGCCTACAGATCACGACAACTAAAGGAACACGAGAAGAAGTACGCTATACACGATTTGGAGCTAGCAGCAGTTGTGTTTGCACTGAAGACGTGGCGTCATTACCTCTACAGGGAGCAGTTCGAAGTTCATTCGGACCACCGCAGCTTGCAGTATCTATTTACCTAGAGTGAGCTCAACAACTGTCAGAGGCGATGGATGGAGTACATCAAGGATTACAACTTTCCTATCAAATACCACCCGAGTAAGGCGAATGTCGTGGCAGACGCTTTGAGCAGGAAGGCCGCCCTAGTTAGTTTTCTAGTAGCAGAAGGTGTATGGATCGATGTCTTTAGGGACTTAGATGTTTAATTTCAGCCGCTCAGCGACAGAGTCATGCTTGCTACCATATCCGTATGGGAACCAGAGTTGTTGGGAAAGGTCAAAGACAGTCAACGCAGCGATCCCGACCTTGTCAGAGTGATCGAGCAGATTGACCAGATGCCAGAATTCAGACTCATTGGTGGAGTGCTCTATTATTAGGACCGATTGTGCGTGCTAGATGTTCGAGAGCTGAAGGACGAGATCCTAGCAGATGCGCATCATAGCAGATATTCAATTCACCCGTGCAGCACCAAGATGTACCAGAACCTGAGGAGCTACTATTGGTGGAACAACATAAAGAAAGAGATCGCAGGCTACGTATCCAGATGCTTTGACGTGCCAGCAGATCAAGGCCGAACATCAGAAGCCACCAGGACTACTGCATCAGCTAGACATACCCCAGTAAAAGTGGGAGCATATCACGATGGACTTCATCGCAGGACTACCGACTACCAGGAGGCGTAGGGATGGCATATGGGTTATAGTGGACCGATTGACTAAGTCAGCTCACTTCTTGCCAGTCTCAATGAGAGCAAGACTTGATGTCCTAGCTAAGTTGTACGTTGACGAGATCGTCTCTTTGCATGGAGTTCCAGCTTTGATCGTATCAGACAGAGACCCGCGTTTCACTTCACGCTTTTGGGAGAGTTTATAGCAGGCTTTGGGCACTAAGTTGAGTTTCAGCACCGCTTACCACCCCCAGACAGACGGACAGACCGAGCGTACCAACGAGACACTTGAGGATATGTTAAGAGCTTGTGTCTTGGACTACAAGGAAAACTGGGAGGATTGCCTACCACTTTGCGAGTCTGCCTACAACAACAGCTACCATGCGAGTATCAAGATGGCACCTTTCAAGCCATTGTATGGCAGGAGATGCAAGACCCCAGTTTGCCGGGAAAAGGTTGGAGTTTGGAGTTTCCATGGACCATCATTGGTCGGTGACACCAGCGAGAAGATCCGACAGATAGTCGAGAATCTGAAAGTTAGCCGCAGCCGCCATAAGAGTTATGCAGACAACCACCACAAACCTCTCGAGTTTCAGCAGGGAGACAAAGTGTTTCTGAAGGTTTCCCCAGCCAGAGGTACTCTCATATTCGGCGAGAAGGGTAAGCTAGCGCGGAGATATGCTGGACCGTTCGAGATTCGGACCCGGATCAGAGATGTCGCGTACAAGCTTCAGTTACCCCCAGAGCTATCAGGAGTTCATGATGTCTTCCATGTCTCCATGTTGAAGAAGTACGTTAAGGACCCTACTCACATTCTGCACTATCAGCCACTCGACATCCAGCCAGATGCATCGTATGTCGCCAAGCCAGTTGCCATCATCGACACCAAGGAGCAGGTGCTTCGGACCCGAACCATCCATTGGGTGAAGGTCCAGTCGGAGCATCACACTCCAGAGGAGGCTACATGGGAGTTAAGCGACCAGGTGGAGAGAGACTATCCACATCTTCTACCTCAGGTATGTCCTAACTTTGTTTTTACATTTGGGGACAAATGCTTTTAAAAGGAGGGAGAGATGTGAGGCCCCATCCCTAATGGGCCCTCAGTTTAATTTAAATAATAATTAATAAGGTATTTTCTATCCTTAATATGCTATCTAATAGGAAATTAGTCATATAGTCTGTAGCATTCCTAAGTTTTAGATTTTAACTTTTATTTAATTTTAATAAATTGGATTAGATTAGGAATTATTTGTAATTAGCACTAATAGGAGGGCATGAGAGTGGAACCTTCTAGAACCCATCAATTTACCCAAATACCCATGGCTCCATGTTATTTCCATTTGGAACCAAAATACCCCTTGGGTAATTAGCCAAAAACCCTAAGTTATAAAACCTAAATTATTGCAAAATCACCCTAAACCCTAATTTCTTCTCATCTTCCCCAATTAACCTATCTTCCTCCCCAAGCAACCCTAATTCCCCCAAAAACTCAACGCAAGGAGGCTAGAGACTCTTCCCTCTTGCAATCAACACTCTATTGGGTTTTCTCTCTCACCTCAATTTCCATTTCTTCTTCATTAAGGCAAGTACCTTATGCATTTTCATTGGATGCATGCTTTTCTTTCTTGTCTCTGTAATTGTAGTTCTAGTATATGATAATACATGTTTAGATTCCCTCTTGAGCTTGTTTTCATGGTGAAAATGGCCATTGATGGTTGGGTTTCTCCATTTGGAAGATCAATGGCCCAAGTGGATGGTAGATGGAGATTATTGGAGTGTTTTCGTGATTGTTCTTGTTTATATGATGTATGGAGGAGATTTGGGATGTTTTGAATGGAAATTGGATTGAAATAGGAAAAATCCCAGAAATCCAGAATTCTGTAATCTGCGTGTACCCGGTCGACCAGACAATGTCTCGGTCGACCGGGCACACTAAATTGGCTAAAAATGCAAGTCTCGATTATTTTCTAGAACTGTGCACAGACAGTGTACCCGGTCGACCTAACCCTGTTTCGGTCGACCGGACACACAGGAAAATACAAAAATAGCTGAAACCTAGATTTTTAGAACAGAGCAGAAATGCAGTGTACCCGGTCGACATCACGGCCATGATGTCGACCGGATACACTGGAATTCCTGCAGAACCCCCAGGTGCTTGACACCAGATCTCAGTGGACCCTGTCGACATCACGGCCATGATGTCGACCGAGGGCACTATAGGATGTCGACCTGGGAGGTCAACATCCAGTCCACCCGGTCGACATCCCAAGGTATGATGTCGACCGGGAAAGCTGTGGACAGCCAGATTTCCAGACATCAACACTTGTGATGTTTGATTACATGTGGGGTCCATTGACCATCCAAATGACCTCCCATCAAGTGTGCCACACCACTAATCAATGGCATGGCTCAGCCTTGATTCGTGGGGTCCACTTATTGGGGATTCAGGATTCGAATCATCATTGACTCGAACCTTAACTGTAGCCCATGGTGTCCACAACCTCAGGAGCACCAGAATTATCTTTTTGGACACCTGAGGCTACAAATAGGGATCCAATCAAGTGATGAGGCCTGAACCAAGTGTGGACCACTACCTAAGACTGGTCCTTTGCCTATTTCCACTTGATTCCCTGTTTTTAAGGATTCCATGAGTTGCTCTTTTCTCTTATCCTTGTTGTTGTCTTAAACTTGTTAATTAATGAAAACTGGAGAACCTGAACTTAAGATTACTTAGAGGTGACCCTATGTAGTGTTTGGAGATAATTTACCCGTGTCTGTGTCTAGGCAGGCCCTCATACGGCCTAAGGTTGGGGATGTGAAACCATAGTATGAAGAGGTTTAGGATAAATGGTCAGTTAGCTCACTGTGTAGGAGCATAGGGTGATTAATTGTGGAATGGACATGATATGGTACTTGTGTTGCCTCAAGCCACGTTTGTGAGCCTTGGAGTGGATCCAATGTTGTTGGACTTGGACTTGGACTTGGATAACGGACTGTATTCCACAATGTTGTACCTTAACCTCTTAGAGACATTGGGTAGGACCTTGCTCACGCAAGATTAGCCTAGACTGACATAGACCCGTACTTAGTTTCCCGAGTCGGCACTGAACATTCACTCAGTTGTTCTAAGCTCAGCCGGTTGACTGATCATCTCTGGTAGGAGTTATATTCTGGTTACCTAGAGCTATCATGATGAGCTGTGATTAGACGGACGGTGTGATACCGCGTCCGGGTTAATCTGATAAAGGGGTGTGATCGATGAGATAAAAGGGTGTGATCGGTGTGATAAAGGGGTGTGATCGGTGTTGTGTATATTGTATGTTATATTTATCAGGGTTGTTATCCCTTGCATGGTTATTACCCTTTTCCTTACCGCAAACTGTTTATGGTATAGGACATTTACAGTATGGGAGGGCCGCGGCATAATATCCCGCGGTGTATCTAGCTCGTGTGAATGTACCTCTTGTTGTCTGTGTAGACTAGATACTTTATCTTTCTAATTCTAAACTGCTATTACTGCGCAACTACCTAGATTATGTATTTTGTTCACTCATATGATTATGTACTTGTCATTACTCTCTTTTGTTGTGTACATCTGGTGTTATCTGCATATGGTGCCTTGCCAGATTTTTAGATCTGACCCATCTTTGGTGCTTAGGTCCAGACCTTGATCCTACGGGTGACGCGATCCACGAGGCGCCTGTAGTCGGGGACTACCGATGGGGGCCAGCTGACCAAGTGGTCGAGCCAAAGGATGGAGAGCCTGCATTGGAGGGTTGAGTGTAGTTGTTTTTGGGATTTTGAAAGTTTATTTTTGTAGTGAGATGGGTAGGTTAGACTGATATGTATATACACTTGATATTCACACTTTGAGATTATTATCAGGCTTCCGCACTTTTACATCTGATATGTATACTTGATACCTTTGCTTCCGCTATCTTTTTTTTCGCTTCCGCATATAACTGTTGATCATGATGTTGTTTAAGAAGTTTTAAAATTTAACCTCACTGCGGACTACGATCTTGAAAGTTCTCGGTGCCAACTTCGGGTACCTTAGCATTATCTTCGGTATTCGGAATTGGGGCGTTACATTTTTGGTATCAGAGCGGGCAAGTCTCTAGGAAATAAAATACACTAGAAACTTTAGGACGTAGTGAGGATTTTAGCGTTGGGATACGTGTAAGGACGATGGATTTGGGTAGAATCATTAAGTCCTAAGTGTTATACTTAAACTAATACCATTACATTCTCTTGACAGATGTCGGGAGACGAGCCATCGCGATGACATCAGCAGCTAGAGATCCACCGGATTTCAAGGAGAGGTTTCAGCAGTTTCTCCAGGCTTTCCTGGTCTCGCAGGAGACACAGACTTTAGCGCATCAGTGGCAGACGGAGGACTTTGCGCAGTTCCAGGCGTAGGTCCTAGATGTTGTAGAGAGGGTAGCTCACCCAGAGCAGGTAGTTCTTATTCAGGAGGTGGACCCGAACGTCATTTTTGAGAAGTTCCTGAAGAGGGGACCGCTGGAGTTCACAGGCACAGAGGACCCCCTAGTTGCCGATGACTGGATAGTCAGGATGGGGAAGATCTTCAGAGTCTTCGAGTGCTTAAGACGTCAGAGGGTGCAGCTGGCGGCCTATATGTTCAGTAGTGTAGCTGAAGATTGGTGGAGGACCATGCAGCGTCCTTATGAGCTTATTGGAGATGATGCAGCATGGACTGCATTCCGAACAGACTTCCTCCGGAAGTTCATCCCCGTCCACGTCAGAGATCAGAAGATGAGGGAGTTCCAGGACCTTGTCCAGGGCGACATGACCGTCTATCAGTACGAGCTCCGCTTCACCCAGCTCTCGTCAGAGCCTCAGAGAGTCCGACGCTTCATCAGGGGATTAAGGGCTGATGTTCAGTTGCACATGGTGTGCGTTGATGACGTTACCTACGAGTATGCTGTGAGGAAGGCCTATTGGGCCGAGGAGCATCTGCAACAGGTCGAGGTCATGCAGCAGCAGAAGCGGGTTAGGACCGCTCCCCCTCGACAGCAGCCCCCAGTGTATCGGCAGCAGCAGCAGCAGTACCAGAGGCATGGACCAGTAGGCCAGGTGGCACAGTTCTAGCAGTGACAGCAGCACCGCCTACAAGGCGCGTGTTATGACTGCGGCGACTTCGGGCATATCGCCAGGCTTTGCCCCCTCCGCTGAGAGTAGCCCCCTATGCTACTTCTTCCCGCCCCTCCGAGAGCCCTAGCTCCGGTTGCTGCTCAGCCTATCCGTTAGGTTGCCGCAGCAGCCCAGCCACCTCAGCAGCAGTATCGTGCCAGCAGCAGGCACGCGCTCCCCAGCTGCAGCCTTGAGGGCAGAACTATCAGCGTGGGTGTCACCAGAGGCACCACGGACATCAGTGCCAGCAGCAGAGGCACCAGGCAGCAGGACAGGTCTTTGCACTCACCCATGAGGAAGCCGAGGCTGCATGGAACGTGGTCGAAGGTACACTTTTCATTTGTGATCAGCATGCTAGAGTACTATTTGACCCCGGTGCGACGCATTCCTATGTATCTTCAGTCTTTGCATTAGTCCTGGGTAGAGTTGGAGAGGAGTTACCTTGAACACTTGTAGTCTCTACACCCGTGGGTAGGAGTGTAGTATGCCAGACTTACCACCCCAGATGTCGAGTGCAGATTGGGGAGTTCATTCTATTTGCAGATCTGATCATGTTACTCACGCATGACTTCGACGTCATTTTGGGGACGGACTTGTTGGCCAGATACCGAGCAGTGATGGATTGCTTCGAGAAGACGGTCAGACTAGCTATCGACGGTTTAGATGACACGATAGAATTTGTGGGCGAGAGGAGACCACCTAGCACTAGGATGATCTCAGCATTGAAGGCTGAGAGGATGATGAAGGCAGGATGCAAGGGCTACATCGCTTTCATATCTGAGGACAAGAAGTCCAAGGGAGTGGAAGAGATCCCGGTAGTGTGCGAGTCTTCAGATGTGTTTCCCGACGAGATCCCGGGAGTACCTCCAGTCAGAGAGATCGACTTCACCATCGAGCTAGCACCAGGCACAGCACCAATCTCCAGGGCTCCTTATCACATGGCTCTGGCAGAGCTGCGAGAGTTGAAGACCCAACTAGAGGAGTTGCTAGACAAGGGATTCGTCAGGCCGAGCATGTCACCATGGGGTGCGCCAGTGCTCTTCGTGAAGAAGAAGGATGGATTGATGAGGATGTGCATCGACTACCGCCAGCTGAACCAAGCAACGGTGAGGAACAGATTTCCTCTTCCGCGGATCGATGAGCTCTTTGACTAGCTTCAGGGTGCTCAGCACTTTTCGAAGATAGACTTGAGATCGGGATACCATCAGCTGTGAGTCAGAGAGCAGGATGTGCAAAAGACGGCGTTTAGTACACGCTATGGGCACTACGAGTTCTTAGTGATGCCGTTCGGATTGACGAATGTGCCAGCAGTGTTCATGGCTCTGATGAACAAGATCTTCGCGCCGTACCTCGACAACTTCACAGTAGTGTTTATCGATGACGTGTTAGTCTACTCACAATCCAAAGAGGAGCACAAGCAGCATTTGCGGACGCATTTGCGGACGTCTCTACAGTTGTTGCGCGACAACCATCTATACGCGAAGCTTAGCAAGTGAGAGTTTTGGTTGGAGAAAGTGGTTTTCCTTGGACATATCATCTCCAAAGATGGGTTGGCAGTGGATCCAGCCAAGGTCGATGCAGTAGTGAGTTGGAAGAGACCGGAGAATGTCACTGAGATTTGGAGTTTTCTTGGCAGTGGATCAAATGCTGCTCGTCGCTAATAATTGAATTAGGAAAATTTAAAAAATATCATTTTTGGTCGCAGAAGCTTTTTAGCGACCGAATGCGGTTGCTGATAGTGAAAAATAATTGAATTAAAAAAAATTAAAAAAATATTCTTTACGGTCGTAAAAGCTTTTTAGCGACCGAATGCGGTCACTGATAGTGAAAAATAACTTAATTAAACAAGTTTTAAAAAAAAGATCGTTTTGATCGCAAAAGCGTTTTAGCAACCGAATGTGGTCACGGATAGTGAAAAAAAATTTCCTGTTTTCTGGATTTCCCAAAAAAAACTGTACCTGTTTTATATCCCAACACACATCAGTTCATATATATAAAGCAACTCCAACACGTGGTAATATCAACCTCATTCAATATATCAAAATATATAATACAATTCATCCGAATTGAAATAGAAATAAACCAAATCAAAATTTATATACATCCAATAAACATCCATGCCTAAAGTACGTAGATCAATACAAACATCCATCATCATCCAATAAACATCAATGTCTAAAGTAGATAAGTACAAAGGTAGAACAAAATGAAGAGAATATATGAATAGATCTCACGCATTATCGTCCAAACATGCCTGTAACAAAAGAATAAAACATGTTAAATATATAGTATATAATATATAATTAAGTGATTAAGTTGATTGTACTAAATAATAAGATTACCTCGTCGTTAGTCTCCTGCCGTGCTGCTGTCGCCACTGCATCTGCTAACTCATCAGGATCCAGGGACTGCAGATGCACACGCAGTGTACGAAGGAGATCACGATCTCGAAAGATCACTCTCACACAATCAGCAGCAGTATGTGGCATTGGCTGGCATGATGACTGCGTAGACTGGCTACCAGAGCTGCCTGTGCCACTGATAGTCGGTCGTCGTCGTTGTCCTTGGCCTTTAACGCATGTCTTCTTGACAACCAACGCCCTCTCCTACAACTCTTGATCTATCGGTGGCCACGAGGTGCCCTCAGGATAGCGCTCGTTTATCAATGTATTATAAGTCTCCTGTCATCAGGTTAAGAATATATATATATGCTATAAATAAATAATTACCCTAAAGAATGACATTAAAAGTTATAAAAAACATAGACAAGTTATAAAAACTTACAACTATCTCGACAGCCTCAGGCAAGCCATTGCGGGTCGCCACGTAAACATCCAGCCAATGGATAGGCTGACCTTGGGAACTAGCCTCCTACAAATATAACTCGGGATCCACACATATGTATATATATTAATCACATGCTCTCATACTAATAACATGACTGTAAACATATAAAAAAAAAAAAAAAAACCAAAAACTTTGCAAAATACATACCCTGGCAGCAACATGTTGCAGCTGGGATATACTGCCACCTTTATACATGCCTAGTGCCTTGTTGCCTTCAGGGTGCACCTGAGGCTCTATTCACGGCGGCAATCCTGCGTCTCTTAACCCAGCTTTCAGCTTTCCATTGCTTACACATGCCAGCCCATATGGTGGGGGCACACCACCAAGGGTTGTACTCTTGCATATACTCCTCAACCTGCCCTGGATGGTCGATCTGAGCATTCTGTAAAGCTTTTTGTCGTTCTTTGCTCAAATTATCTTTTGTTCAGACGGCGCACTTTTGCTAGAAAATTGTATGTATTATTGATGCGTGCGCATCGTCCCATCTATACCTTTTCTGCAAATAAAAATACAATAACCATTAATATTAAAACCGTGATAATACAATCCAACAGTATTAAACAATATTAGTCCATTAATGATATTATCTTATAGAATTAATAAAAAATACCTAAAATTCTGCCCAAATTGCATCCTTGTGGGTGAGAGGTGTGCTCGCCCACGTAATCGCTGGCGTAGGCCAGTTCTGCAAACAAAGCTGCAAAATGCACTTCACAATCTTGCTATCTGTAAAATCACTAAAATATACAATAATTTACATTAAAGATAAGAAATCTTATTTTAAATGGGATGAGGTAGATAACTTACGTGCTGTCGGGATGAGGTCGCATCTGAATGAGAATCTGCTCATCCGGATTAACCGGGGCCTTCGGGATATGATTCGGACCCCGACCCAAACCGTGCTTTTTTGGTGCTGATGAAGAAGACATCTACATAAATAAAAATTTCATGATGTTATGATGACTTATATGATCTATACATACACAAATAAAATGACAATAATAACATGTAATTGTTTGCAATAGTTAACTACGACAACTATAAATGAAAGGCACGTGAATATGACAAATATATAGAGAACATGTATATATGTAACTATACGTAATGCAAGTAAAACTAAACATACAGTTTAATGAAAACACTCATGGCTCATGTTGTGATCAGCCTTGATGTTAAGTAATGTCGCCACTGCAGACAACGTAGTTTGCTTGGTGCAACCAGGCCACAACGGTTCGCTACACTCGTCTAATAACTTAAAGAACGCTTTGACATCAAAATTCATAACTTGCTCTCTATCTTGTTCCCAATCAAAATCAGGCCCTGCAATATCATGAACCATGTCATTCATACGATGGGTACTGCTGCTGGGATTATGTACTTGGGCGACGCCATTATCTCTTCTCTGCCCATGTGCCCACCAGCAATCTTCGTAATTATTCATGAACCCCTTAACAAGTAAATGATAGGCGACCATGTCTCTGTCCATATAATTTTCATTCTTACACTTCAAACAAGAGCATCTTATCTTGTTCTGGCCGTTAACACATTCCGGGTGACTATACGCATAATCCAGAAACACTTGGCAACCAGTTCTAAATTTAGTTGTAGCACCTATCTGGGCACTTGACTTTTGCCGTCTCATCCAACTACGGTTTGAATAGTAATCCATGATTCTATGATACCTATTTTGACAAGAGATTGTATTAAACTGTGTCATCTTTGGGTATAATTAATGCATGGTTCCTATCTAAATATGTCTCCACCCTTATTACACTGGTCAGGCTTCTATCCCATTCTTGTATGCGACGTCCCACTAATGTCAACGACTCAAACAAATGCATCTGTTGTTCAAAAGAAATTTCGGCAGCATCTCCCATCGATCTCCAAGTACATGAAATAGACTATAATTTATACAGTCTAAGTATGCACCCGGAGAACAATAGAAGATAAACAAACCAAAATTTCTTTATAACAAACAGATACATTTGCTTTAGTCGTTGACACCAACCTAAGTGGGAGCATGACATACAAGAACAGTCCCAAACTGGGGACTATTCAAAATTCACTCCTAATAAGTGAATTTTGAACGGGTTTCTAAGCTGAACATGTCCTATTGTTTTAAATTATATCATTGATAGAAACCTCATTCTAACGGTTTGAGCTCAGGCAATCTCGGACGAATTAGTTCCCGTCCACCGCCACCACTATACCTTCAACCGTTAGAGTGAGGTCTTTATCATGATATAATTTAAACGGGTTTCTAAGCTGAATGCGATCCTCTTCATGCAACAGTCTTAACTAATATGATCCTATTCATGCAATATTATATTATTTTTATTTTTTCATTTTTTCTTTCATTTTAATTTTATTATATGATATTATTGTATATAATATAATATGATATTGACAATTAAATTATATTTAATTATTTTATATTATTTTAGATCATATTATATTATTTTATTTTAAATTATATTATATTATTTTGTATTATATTATATTATATTATTTTGTATTTTAAATTAAATTAAATTATTTTATATTATTTTATTTTATTTTAAATTATGTTATTTTGTTTTATTGTAAATTATATCATATTATATTATACTCGTTTAATGCAACTTGTCTGATGCAAAAAATATTTGCATGCCCTGTATCTCTGAACACTGTTGTACATCTATTTTTTATAAATATGTGTGTGTATTGGGGGTAGTGGGCAGTGGATATTCATCATACAAATTATCTATACTAGACATCAATCTAAAGTATTGAAGTGGTTGACTTTTCCCCTCAAGATGCTCAGGAAGGAAGAACAAGGAACTTTCAAGGTCTGAAATAGAATTGGATTATGAAAAAAGAGGATATAAACAATGAAGATCATCAAACTTAGCCACAAATGGGGGAATTACTTCATAGGGTATAGGCAGAAAAAAGCTCATTTTAATCAAAGGTGAAAAACTGGTCACTTACATAATTATCATAGTACCTACAATCACCCATTGGATAAATGCTATTTCCCTATGTAAATAATGGGAAGATTACATTTTTATAGGATACGGCATTCATCTTATACATAGAAGAGATGAACGAATCACTCTTCATCTTGGATTTTCATTTTTTAATTAAATGAAAAAGTTCGATAGGGTTGAGAACCCTTAAAGGCTTGGATCCAACTTGCATGGGTCGCCAACACTAAATAGTCTCTAGGAACAAATCGAAACGGAACATTTGCAATTTATATTATGGTCAATCATGGAACCTTCAAGATTAGACCTCCAACACTATTAAGCAGTGTTGATTACCTTCCTCTTGAGTTTGAAGTTGGGAGTGTTGAATACAATAATGATGATGATAAGATGACTTGGGAGCTTCTGATGAAAGATCATCATTGCATGACTGTTCACATTTGCATACTCCCAAGTTAAATCTTTGCATTCACTACATGAAGATAGCTAAACTTCTGACTATATTTTTCAGTTTTGTTTTCCCTTATTTGTTTGTTTTTCAATTGTTTTGATAGATAAGACCAAAAAAGAACCCTAACCTAATTATTTATTCCCACTTCCATCACCACCAGGGAGAAGATTCAGCTTTTAAACTTCCAACTTCCTCCTTTCTTTCTTTTTTATTGCCTTCCATCATCTTTCCCCTTTTATTAATAAAAAATTACAGGTAACATTCATGTGCACTACGGGTGATCAGAAACAAGTATCCCACATATTGGAATAATGTTTTTGAGATGTTAACTACCTATGACACACATATCACATCTCAAAACCGCTACAGAAGCTACTGCATTATAAAAGAAATATTATCCAAATGAATGCAGTTGCTAAGAAACAGAGGCATAAAATATATTACAGGCCCCTCTTCCAAAAGAAAATAAAAATCCTACCAGGTGGATGGGAAAAAGAGTACAAGAAAATGTTCCCTAATTGTTTCTCAAGCTAAGTAAAGACAACTACAAAAGGACCATTTTACAGTCACCAACAAACATGGAAAAAAAAAAAAGGCTCATCAATCATAGGAAACAATACACACTTGTATTTCCTAAAAACACCATCTGAAATAAAAACCATTGATCCATAATTGATGAGAATGAAATGTTGAGGGCTCAGAAATATGCTGTGAAGGACAAGTGTGTCCAACCATAAGCTCAACCATAAGCACAATGGTACAAAAGATCATAAGGAAAACAATTACTGAAAGGGGGAAAAAAACACATCACTATGAAACTGTTATTTCTGAAAGCTAAATACAGAAAATGATGATTAAATTGGACTTTTTTCCTGCTTCTAAAATAAAACTTCAACAAAAATCCCAAAATTGTCTTCAATTTTCCACAAAACATTAGTGAAAAATCTTGAATTGAAATCTTTTAGTTAGGCATTGATTTTTTTAAAGGATCTAATCTACCAGCTGAATCCCTGAGAACTTGAATGGAAACCCAGACACTTGGACAGAAAAAGACCAACTTTTCAAGAAGTTAATTTATCCTCAAATCCTAACCTAAAAAGGAAACGAGGAAAAATTCATATAATCTTCCCAATGTTCACTTTAAAGATTCCCTAAACCCTAGAATCTTATACAAGGAATTGATTTCACTTCAACGGATCATCTCAAAATTTCCACAAACCACTTCAACCAAACCCTACCACATAACATGAGATCCACATTTCAAATAACAAAAACATTCTATAATTCAATCTTTTATAACATGTATCGAAATGCCTAAAGCTGACATTTTTAGGGCATAATCCGCACCGATTTCTAGTCCTTAGATCTCCAAAGTCAAAGAACAGAGCAAATCGGTAAAGAGAATGAAACCAAATCCAAGCAAATCCATCTATTTCCACAAGCATTCCTTGATTCAAATCTCAAAAGAAACAAAGCAAAGAAGAATTCTCAAAATCTCGGTCCCAATTGCAAAATCGAAAAAACTTGACGAATCATTAACCTCTCGTTACTAGAAAGAAAGAAAAAGATTTGATCTGACATGTTCTCACCTCTAAATGAAGGAATCAAGAATCAAATCTCCATGAAAGCGAGCTTCGTATTCGAGAGAGAAAGAACTAGAGATTGCAGAGTGGGAGGGATCTAATATGAGGAGCCATGATTGTACGGACGCATCTGGAGGCAGAGATCGTGGGGTGGTTCAACGCGTCTCCCTCTTTTCCCTCTTCTCCTTCTCTTCTTTTCATTCTCCTTCTTTTTCTTTCTTATTTCCTTCTGGGCGACTGACTGGGTTGGAATATAAGAACCATCAGTGACCACTTTTTGCGACCGCATGTAGTCGCTAATTAGCAGTCGCTATTATTATTTGGTCGCACCCGGTTTTCCCACCAGCTGTAGCGCCAATTTTTGTGGCAAAAAAAATTATAGCAGCGACCTCTGCGGTCGTGGATAGAAATAGCGACCCGTTTCGTAGGCAGTCGCGTTATCCTTATTAGCGACTAAATAGTACGGTCGCGGAAACTTTTGGTCGCTGTTGGGCCTTTTTCTTGTAGTGCTTGTACTCTAACACTAAGGCACAAATTTGGGGCTGTAAATAGGGCGTTGCTCTCAACCCTAAAGGCAAACGTGCATATTTCAAATTAGACACATCAATTAATTCTCTCATTGATATGAGGTGAGAATACCCTAGGAGAGATTCTTTGATTCTCTAGAGCTATTAAGAGGTTGTGCTGAAGAGAAAGCTCTAGAAGGGTTTTTTTGCTTCTACTCTCTTGTAGAAGATAGTTCATCTTGGTTGACAAGAGGTGCGGGGAGATCAAGTAAGAGGAATGGTGCACAGCGGGGAAGTCGTGGCAGTGGAAGTTATGCAAGAGCAACTACAGTCCTTAGGTTGAGGTACTGACGGAGGTAAATGAGTTATTAGTATATCTTGTAACTGTTCCTTAGTTCTTGATTTCTTGATTGTGGCTTTTCTCCCTGAATAGGGTTTTCATGTTAAATATTATGTATGCCTTCTTGTGGTGTGTGATTGGTAGATTAATTAAATTGTTAGTTCTATCTTGTTTATTTGGTTGCGTCCGCTGCATTGGTTTATTAGACTAGCACCCATTTTAGTGGTAACCTGTTAACTTTCATATGTACTTTATAGAATTACACAAGATTTGAGAATGTGAGTTTACACAACAGGGTGGATAGAGATTGGAGGAAGACGTATCATTGCAAACTACAAACAGACTTTGTGCCCCGACTATAATTGTGTGTGGATTCAACTTAAAGCCTTTAGAAATGCTTCAAAATACTTCAAAACCCAGTACTGCTACTAGCTGAGGGGTTGGGTTCTAAGGGTGTTCATGGGGCGGGCTAAGGCATATCCAGGCCCGCCCCACCTTTAGAAATAGTGGCCTAGACCCAGCACAGGCCATAAAAGTTAGGTTCGAGCCTGCCCATTTAATCAACCAGGCTTGGCCGAATCGGGCTTTTCATCACCTTTTAGGAAATTAGCGAACTAATAAAATTAAATTACGTGCATTTCTTACACAAGCTGGGCCGGTCCGGGCTATGGGCTTTCTATCACTTAATACAAGCCCAGCCCAATTACTAATCGGGTCCTCATTACATATCCAAGCCCAGCTCAAAGCGGGCTAGGCCTGGATCGGGCTCTGTCTTGCCCAGCCCATGAGCACCCCTACCAGGTTCTATGCATTCTATTCACAGCAAACATAACCCCTCATATTTTGAAGGAAAAAAGTAACCATTACTCTTCATCCAGGATATAATGGGATGGCAAGCCTCAGTGCAAGCCAAACTACAACACCTTTCTAATATCACAATGAAAAAAAGCATGTTCTAAGGATTCTTCCTTGATTTTACAAATGGGACAATATTATTCAACAAATAAAACAATTCTTTTGGCCGCGGGGGATCTTTCAAAAGGATTTCCACCTTATAATGTTACTGTCGTAAGACACCCAACACTCTTGGCGATT
The DNA here is from genome assembly GCA_029852735.1 of Persea americana. Lineage (NCBI taxonomy): Eukaryota > Viridiplantae > Streptophyta > Magnoliopsida > Laurales > Lauraceae > Persea > Persea americana. The sequence continues at coordinate 29,595,390 of CM056819.1, forward strand.
AACCTATAAACTAATTTGGTATTGATTTGGCCACTCTTTGAAAATGGTCAAATTCTTTATCCTTGCAATCAGGGGACACAGCAAAGGATATCCTCAACATCCTTATGACAGTTAAAATAGATAAGTTCGTAGATATCTGTGTGGGTAAAACACCGTAATAACGAGATTAAAAAAGGAATACAGTAGTACTTACTGTCCACCTCGGCCTCTGTAATCACAGCCCAGCAGCTAGACAGCTCGGTCAGGAGTGCCAGCAGGGCGGGGCGACTCGGCAGCTCGGCTTGAGTGCCAACTCAGCACAATATGCCCAGCGCGGCCAAGCCACTCTTAGTCTCGGAGCAAAACGCTGAAGGCAGAGTGGGCCGTCACCTTCCTCCGGGAAGTACGGCGCCTTGACAGATAGGAGCATTCATTTATGAAGATAGGATTGCTCATTTATGGCGATAAGAAGTTAGCTTTATCAGCCCTTATCACCCCACCTACCCCCACTCACAAAGAGCATGAACGAGGAATGTCGAGAGACATACATACACAGGGGATCAGCTCCAGGGAGGTACGCGATTGATAATACTCAACACATCGTCTCATTCCCCTCTCCCTCCTCCTGCTTAGTTTTTTGGAGAACTAACTCAGGCATCGGAGCGCCTTCGGCTCACAGTAGCCAGGGGCTCTAACCCAAGCCGTTTTCCTTTCCTTTTCAGGTTCTTGGCGTTCGGTATTCCCTAATCTACAAAGTTCATCTCAATCTAAGTGGGTATCGTGTTTTCACCGCCTACAATATCTTACTCTTTATTTGAGTTCCAAATATCACTGACCCATATATCTTGGTGTCCAAAATATTAGAAAGGGTAAGCTCATTTTGAAATAAAAAATTCAGTTACATTTTCATACCAAAATACCATTATCATATGTCTAGGTAACAGTAGATTTTGAACAAGCATAAATGCCTATACGAAGCTTTCCAAAACCAACAATTGTTGCTTTTATACTAAGCTTTTCACAAAGATTTATTAGGGCGATATTTCTCTAATTGTATAGAGCATAATAATTCATGATTATACAAATGTCTCCAGCAAGTTTTAGTAGGAAGCACAAGCTTTTGGTGAAGCCTAAGCTCAGATTGTCACGGGTATGACCGCTACAAACACGATTTTGGACTACGTCAGTTTAGATTGGAACTAACTTTGGAGATCAATGACTGTCTACTAGATATTGCATCTAAGTGGCCTCCACGCCACGAGCTTGCCTAGCTCTCATTTAAAAGGAGCACTCTATTCAAGCGGTTTAGATGTTTAATTAATGCCCACCACCCCTCCCCACTGCCCATGCTGTCCCAGAGTTCGAGCGTCAGAGATCTGGACACAAATCACAACTCCCTGAAATTCTACCACCAGCAAAAGACAGCATAATGCTTGGGAAGAAATCCTGAGCCATGATCTCGAGAATCATTTCCAGGGGTTTGGAATTTAATTAGATAGTTGGAGAAAGACATGAGCACCTCGTGGGGAGAAAATTCATAGACCTGGCTCACATCCCTTGGATGGTAGTGGTGGGGCCCACTTGTCGGGACACGTGCTCGCCAGGTGAATGTGCACGTGCAAACTCATTACTGTAGGCAAAGCTATAAAGGCTTTTGATGGGGGCTATAAAGAGGGATTATTTGGAGGACTGGAGTTGGAAAGAAAGCTTAAAAACATGATAGCTTGTGATGTGTGAGCCATATGTTGAATTGTGGCTGGTGGGATGTATTAAGAGGTTTGTTGATTTCTTTATCCACCATTGATAGGGAGGCACGATTGTAGTGGTTGTTCACTTTTCAATCTAAGTGTCATTTGGGGGACCATAGATGGGGAGGGTACCTGTAGAGAGCATAAGAAGAATCCATCACATCATCAACTGTAACATTATTGTTATGGTACACATGGGAGAGGAGAACTGTTGCCATACACTTCTATTGATGGACGCACACTCTAGAATCTAGGGAATTGGATATGGTTGAGAGTGGCTATAGTTAACTTTTTATCCAACCCTATCGATAAAAGTAGGATTGTTGGTTCTTATTTCTGGACCTATATTTAATATTTAGTTGAAGTTGAACTCTACTACATTTGGAGTTGTAGTTCTGGTTTCATTGGATTAGACTTGGGCCTAAAATACACACATGTATATATATTGTATCCACACTTATACCTAGACACATACGATAGACATTATATGTAAATGATATATATATTTTTTGAGAGTTATCTCTCACATATTGCATAAGAGGAAATTATTTTCACAATTGCATGGCCTAATTTTTTGGTCCGCATGGCCTAGCTAGATGTATGCAAGTCACAAAGAAAAATGGGGGTTATAGAGAAACTCTCATTGTCAAATGGATTTTGGAGAAGAGATTAGGTCGATTGGACTATCTCAAATCTTGATTTCAAATGCTTCAAGTTTCAATGGTTTGTTGAGTTTCAAACTCTTTTTCATTAAAAAAAAAGTTCAGACCAAGGGCATGAGTGTCAAATTGGATAGCATGCCAATTTATGATGTAGATGCTTAATATAAACATATACATGTTTATTAAAATATGGCTATGGCACCAGGCATTTAGGTCCTTGGGTATGAAATCCATGGGCTCTAACCCAATTCGAAACTATTCAGTTCTATGCAGTGACCCCGAACACAGACCAAAACTACAAATGGGTCCAAATATTGGACCCACTCCTTCGGACCGTTTTCAATATCCACCAACCCAACCCCTCCCCACCACCCTCTCAATTAGACCCAAAATGGACCTGGAAGTGGATCCGAACCTGATGATTTAAATGGATCTGAGCATAGTTCCAAGGATTGAGACCTAAAATGACTCAGGTCCAAACTGATAATACGTTAGTTGTTTGGCTTTGATGGATGACCTGACCTAGGCCCGACTCATTGCCATTTTCATATGCTCGATCTGTCAAACGACCCATTACATGAAATGAAATTCTACCAATGGAGACAGGCCAACAAGGACAGAAGCGTGCAGCTAGCCTCGGTGCAAGGCTGAGGTTAACCTAACGTGGATAGGTTTAGTTAGGTTAACAATACCTTAGCCAGTGACAAAAACGTCCTAATATTCATCACCTTTTGTCTTCTTTTTTTAATATATTATATTGTTGGAGCTTGATGGGTAACATTCAAATGTGTATATATGGCCTTAGCATACCATACACAAGGGTTGTAGCTTCCAACTATTTGAAGATTTTTATCATTTCATATCCCCATCTCTCCCCTTCCTCAAGTTTCATATATAGCTCCTTTTCTTTCTTCTTGGATATATATGTTTGGTGTCGGCCTAGAAAAGGGCCCTTGTTTTGGTTATAGTAAGTAGGGTGCATGGTGAGGATGGCATCTGAGGAGATTAGAATAAGGAACTTTGACAGGCAAAGAGACACTGCAAGGGTGGTTGATCTTGAGAGCAGATGTGAAGTAGGCCCAAGGGAGAGCTTTTTCCTATTCACAGACACCATGGGTGACCCCATGTGTAGGATCCGGAACAGCCCACAGTACAAAATGCTGGTACACTCTTTCACTCGTATCGCTCACTTTCTTTCCTCCACATTTCTAATACTAATAATGCCCATACTAGAATTTTCCTACTTCAGGTCGCAGAATTAGAGAATGATCTGGTTGGGGTCATTCGTGGGTCGATAAAGATTGTTAACATCGGCCATTCTTCCTCCAAAGGCCATGTTCAAGCCAAGCTTGGATATGTATTGGGTCTCCGAGTCTCTCCGTGTCATCGGCGGAGAGGGATAGGATCAAGCCTTGTCCACCAATTGGAGGAATGGTTCCATGCCAACCACGTCGACTACGCCTACATGGCCACAGAGAAGGACAATGAAGCTTCAATTAAGCTCTTCATAGACAAACTTGGCTATGTCAAGTTTAGAACTCCGGCGATTCTAGTCAATCCGGTCGGCCACCGTCCAATACGCCTGTCCTCAAGGATCAAGATATTGAAGCTCAAGAATGAACAAGCTGAACATCTCTACAGAAAATTCATGGGTTCAACTGAATTCTTCCCTCAAGACATGGATATGATTCTAAGTAACAAGCTAAGCTTGGGCACATGGGTGGCTTACCCGCGAAATGAATCTTGGGATGGAATAGACCAGGATAATGGTGCCCCTACTAGTTGGGCCATTTTGAGTATATGGAACACTGGTGAGGTTTTCAGACTAAGGGTTGGCAAAGCTCCTTTCACGTGCTTCCTATACTCCAAGAGCTCTGATTTGATCAATAGAGCATTTCCATGCCTTGGAATTCCATTTCTACCGGACTTGTTCGGGGAATTTGGATTCTATTTCATGTATGGCATTCATAGCGAAGGCCCGAAATCGGGCAAACTGGTGCGCTCCCTTTGCCAATTTGCACATAACATGGCCACAAGCTCTGGAGACTGTAAGGTTATCGTCACTGAAGTCGGGCGGGCCGACAAGTTGAGGAGGCATATCCCTCACTGGAAGTTACTCTCTTGCTCCGAGGATCTGTGGTGTGTGAAGCCCTTGTCATGTAACGCAAACAAGACCCTGTTCGATTGGACTAAAACACCGCCCCCTCCGACCCTCTTTGTGGACCCAAGAGAAGTCTGAAAATGTAGTTTGGCTTCTACTTCAGTTTCAAGATGCTTGATAATTTTGTCATGTGCCTTCTCAAGATCAAAGTGTGTAAAAAAAAAAAAAGAGGGTTAGCGTTAGATAGGCAGTAGCTACTGTAAAACACGTTAGTACATAAATATGAATAATTCTAAATCTCATCCCGAATAAGGATTCAATGAGAATGATGAAAAATGCTGATCCAGATGGATTCTAAGTACATTTCTATATATCTATTTGGTGGGTTACGAACATGACTTCAAGTGGGTCAAGCACATCTGGGGTATTTGCTAAGCCCCCATTTTTATTACCTGATGGCGTGTGGGGACTGAAAGAGGTATGCTAGTAAGAGCTTGTGAAACAAAGGAATATTTAAAGAGGCTTTTAGGTAGGTCACTTCCTTCTTTGGGCAGGCTTCAATTACTTCCTCTTATTTATTTCATCTCACATCAGAATTAACATGTGCATGTGCCTCTCTTGTACCCTGTGCATATGGAAAGTAGACAATGGTCCCATTTTACAAGTCGAAAGTCATGATCTTTCATCCCATGTATGTAGGAACAGCTAACAGTAAGGTCCGTTTGCTATCCCATTAAAAAAGCAATCCCCTGCTTCTGGACTCCTACACAATTCAATGTAAGAGAATGCAATTATTAGTTGCCCACCCATAACAATGTGTGGAGCTAACTGCGTCACTCTAGGAATCAACTTGGTAAGCCATGTCAAATTTTCATGTAATCTGATGATAAATTAAAGTGCAAAAAATAAAGGTAACTAGATAGAGTACTAGTAAAGTAAACATGGTTATTGAAAAACAGGGAAGTGATTGTGGAAGGCCAGATCCAATTTTTAAAAGTGGGGTTCACCTTTCAAAGATCCGAGAATGCTCCAGCTGAGGACCTGGGTCTCTTTGAAAAGAAAGCGATTTTGTCTGTTGGATTGAAGAAAAATACAACTAAAGGACTGAAAAAAAAATCCTCATCAATAAATTTATTTAAGGGCACATATTGCATCCACATTTTAGCGATTGGAAGTGTCCATGATTAGATTCATAATTTTCTCCCCCAAGTAACTATGCATGAATTCTCAGTCCATTATATATAATATATTAAAGCCAATGATTTTGGCTTTAATTTTATCCATTAATTACACTTTTTCCCATAAGTTATCTCTTTTATTTTTTCCAGAAGTGCCACATTCTCTCCCAACTACTTATCTCCACTCTTCATTTTTGGAAGTTCTACTTCTTCCTTTCTGCAAAAATCCTCTTTCTCTTTTACTTCCTCTTATCTCTTTCTACCTCTATTTTCTTATTCCCATTTTAAGTTATTTGCTCTCATACCACGAAAACAGATACTTTCGTAACTTTTTTTTTTATTATTTTGTTGAAACTCATGACCTCCTTAATGTATGAATATTTAATTTGCAATGCATATGAAAATACCCATGCCTATTGTCCTAGTTTGGGATTACATTCACCGTGGCAATGGACAAATACAATTGTAGCTACATTTTTCAAATGTCCAATCCAATTATTAATCGTACACTGATTGATTTGAAGTTTAGGATTTGTTGATGAAGGGATAATTAAATTGTCAGGAAGGGCCCATATTCTTCTGCCTTATGGGAGAGAATGGTAAACTATTATATTTATAAACTAATGGTAAACTATCTTATTCATAAACTAGCCTAATCTATCAGTTCAAAGGTCATCCGTAGAATCCTCCATGTACTGCTTGCTCTACCCGCTTCTTTCGTGGTCCTATGCGATGCCCAAGTTCATCGTCACCTCATCCTTTGTCCTAGTACACTTTGGGTAGTATTCCTTGTGGCACTGCGGGTGAGAAGCGATGCCTCTAACCACTGAGGCATATGAGGTTTCTTGGCAGTAGGGACCCATGTCATATGAACTCTATTGTGTATAAAACTTTTGAGTTTATTAGAATAGTATAATTGATAAGTGATTTGAATTGGTTCTTTAAAAAGAAATTACTGGAAGATTCTTTCAAAAGAAACATGAGCCGGTACAAAAAATTTTAGGGGTTTGGGTTTTCAAATGGCGGACCCCACACACATTCATGATTCTATCTGAATTGATCCTGTGTTGCCGTCAACCTAATGTAATCATCCACTTAACAAACACTTAAAAATAAATAATTATCCAAAACTTAGATGAGTGGAAAATCACGGTCAGTTGATATTTCGCTTTATTTATTTCAAATATATACTACTGGTAACTTTTTATCTCAATATCAAATATATCCTTTTAAATAAGTTTTGATCCATGACCCTAAAACTTAATGGTTTAGAGGTTTCATTTTATCATGATTTCAATCTAACTGTGATAAAAAGTTGAATGATTGTCAAACTTGGACTTGTGACTATTCATGGTGGGGTAGTATGTATGAAAAGACTAAATTGACGCAACACACGGTAACTACACACAGAACATGTATTAACCTTACAAAAAAAACTCAAAACCTCACCCTTGATTCCTTTCCTTCATCCTCCAATAGTGTGGCCCATTAACCACAGTGCCACATATCCATTTGAGCTTAGTCATTGAAATCTCCTACAATGCACGAGAACTATAATTTAGTAAAATCAGCCTAAAGAGAAAACTAGGTTCCTAAATTGAATTGCAATCAGGTTATAATTAACACATGACAATAACTAAATATAAATACTTTCTAGAAACTCAGTTAGTGAAATTTGTATGCAAATTAATCCTGCAAGTCTCACACATAGCATGGTCCACTCATTTATGTAACAAATAATAACTGTAAAAAAAGGATTTTTATGGTCCACAATTAATGTTCATATGGCATTCCACCTGAACAGTGGATGCACACGATGCCAATCAGATGCTCATGTCCTCCTATTGTACGGGCTTGTTAGTGGCACACTATGATTTTCATGGTCACCTTTTCAACCTAGAAAACTATTCAAATCCTTATAATGTTCTTATTCCACGAGCATATATAGTAGTTTTTCCTACTTATCTTGGAGCGACCAAATTAAGTCAACATATTTTGAGGTATGAAACCATTTTTCAAGTGAATATTTCTGTGACAAACTTCCTACAACACAATAAGAAATGGAAGCATTGATTCCATTTGATTTCTGCATTCATATAAAAGAAATGGCAATATTAGCTATCAAATACAAAAAGAATATAAATATTTGTAGGGAGTTGAGAAAAGACAAACTTGCACATAGATTCTTTCAAATTTGGCCGATGTTTGCCGAGAAGTAAATTGCAGCCCACGGAGGCATCCCACATTATATTATGCTCATGAGGTACTTCAAGGGTACGGTTGCATGCCCCACAAATTATTAAAATAATGTGTAAAACTTGAAACACCGCAGCAAGTGAGATATTGCTTTGCACCTTATTCCTTCTTTCACCCAAATCATCGTCACTTTTAACACCACGAATCACGATGTGCGTATGTGTGGAGACTATAGAATTCAATATACGAACTTCTGAATTTAAAAGCATTCACAGTAAATAAAACGGGAGATTGTTCAATCTTACAGGTTGAATGCGGCTAATAACTTCCTTATTCCATACCTTACTTCCATGTTGGTTTGTAACATGAAAGATCGCAGGAATAGAGGAGTCAAGGAGAAATACAGATCTACCCAAAAAATAAATAAAGAAAGAAGAAAAGAAAAGGAAAAAAAAGAAATAAAAAAAGACAAACCACACCAAATAGGAAAAATCACTTTCGAATGTCAAAATCTAACCATCCATAAAAACTATTCCCCATCAGAAGATTTGTAAGCTTTGCTAATTGTAAGGTTCATAGCACAACCTGTAAATGAACTCCCATGCTTATTAGTAATGTCCACCTTAAAGAAAAAACACAAAAAGATCTTCACAAAACAATATTCAAACACCAAAATACAAACTATAACACCCCGTACCGTAATCTCCTATTAATATTAATTATTTGCTTGACTAGTTAGTAAGGGTGTTTAGAGTTTTAGCGAGTCCGGTTTGACGTATGGATCACGCGTGCAAAGTCTCACTTGAATCCGAGTGCGTTTGGGTAGAGTAGGGGGTTGGTTTGCAATTTCAGGAAGTACTCAGGGGTTTTTATGAGATTATGAGTTTTAGTGAGTTTTGGTGCATCGGGTAGGTCCGTCATTTCATTAACTTTAGTCCTTTGTCGCGTTTCGATCCGACGGGTGGAAGGGGCCCAAAGATCATCAGTTGTGAACCCAGGGACTAAACTCAAATTTCCACACAATTCTAACCTAAACATAAGCCTCATCCGGATGACTCATTCTTCGTTCCTCTTTATCTTTCTCATTTCACTCTCTATCTCTCTCAAGACTTTTCTCCTTCACTGCCTCCTCACCATTTCCTGCCACCAGAGCTCCGTCCTCACTGGCCAAGCTTCCCATCTTCTTCCCCAAGCCTGCAAGAGTCCAACCATACCATTTTCTAAGCTTTCCATTCACAACCCATTATAAGTTAAGTTCCCCAAGCTTTTAGGTCTAGCTAATCTTCTTCCTTTTGGTTAGAAATGGATTAGGGAGACTCATAGCAACCTTTTGCATTTCATTGTGTAGAGAGATTTTGGGTTGTGAAGCTTTCTTCCAAGTTTGAGCTCAAAAGAGGGATTTCCCCAATTTCTTTTGGGTTTTGTCTAAGCACTTCATCCAAGGCAAGTTAATATATATGTTATGCTTATGCTTGTTTCTTCCTTGATTTGATGATTGATGATGCTTAAATGACCACATGCTCATTTTGGTTTGTTTTGTGTTGAAAACATGATAAATGGGATTTTTTATTTGAATGAAATGGATGTGGATTGGTAGGGATGATGTGTATGGACTTGATGAGAGGGAGTATGGATGCTTGTGGAGAGGGCAAGGCCCTTTTTTCTTTGTTTGCCGGTGTGAATGAAGAAAGGGAGTGGAAATCCCCATTTCTGAACCAATATATCTCAGAAATCACTTCAAAATTCTGGGAGCAGTCGGCCAACCGAACTTGGGTGTCGATTGACCGAACTATAGTTCAGTGACCTGTCGGTTCCAATTTCAGAAGGTGACATTTTTCTGAAGGAGGAGTAGGACTGTTGGTTAGCTTGTAGGTCAACCCTTCGGTTGACCGAACTACACCTTGGCTACCTGTCGGTTATGGTTCTAGTGAGCAACATTTCTAAACGTTTTGTACAGTCGGTCACTATGTCATCAACCCTCTATTAACCAAACTCATCGGTTGAGTGAACCCTGCTGTTGGCTTGACCAAATTTTCCCCTTTTTGAAAGGGTTTGTCCCTTGGTCCATGGACTTAGGTGGAACATTGATTACCCTTTTTGGACTCATTTGACTATGTACGAGGAGTGTTTTGAGTCGATGATTTCTCATAGTTATTCCAGCATTCTCGGGTTTCAACTTACCTCAATCTTGAACGGTACGGGACAACGGGATACCCTCCTTTACATCTATGCACGAAAATTGTTTGTTCGAGTATCACGAACCTTATTCCTTTCGTTGACTAGGAAGGGTTGCACGAGATTCCGGGAATAACGATTGACTTAGGATTTTATTGTCTATTGCCTTTGATTATGAATGGTATTGTCTGGTACTTCTCCACATGGGATGTCCATGTTCCTTAGCTTGCTTTGCTTTGTTTTGCTTTGGGATCAATTGAAGAACTTAGATGATGGACTTAGATCTCCTTTAATATTCCGTTTGTTTCGAAGTTTGATGATGTTTTGAGGCTAGGCAGCTTTGATTGTAGAAGCTTGTTGAGAACTACCTATAGTGATGTTTTGAAGAAGTTTAATGTTTGATGATGTTGGCTTTGATTTGATGATGGAAATGTAGTTTCTCTTTTGACTGATGAATCTTGTTCACACAAGAAAGTCTAGCCCTTCACTATTGTTTGTTTAATTTGGACTCTTTGTGTCAGGCACCACTCAGCTATTAACGCCCAACACAAATGGGGCATCATCTGTGTGAGGACTTTGGATTGAACGTCTGCGTAGTACGGCTTTTTACATTTTGATGGGTGTACACCATCGAATGCCTATTGAAGTTTGATTTTGATGACCATTGGCCTTTTAATATCCATTTTGCTCGCTTGCTTGCCGGGTTTATCCGTGCCACTCTACCACAGCTCTTATGTTGAGCCGAAGGGTCATGTGAAACTATCCCGTTGTATATTAGCTTATGTGAATTGCCTAATTGTTAGATGTTTTGCTAGTTTGTTTATGACTCAAATGCTATGCATTACCTATGATCTTGTCTATTGTATACTTTGATTCATTTTGCACATCTTGTAGATTTCAATATATATTGCTTGCCGACCGTCGTGTTTGATGATACTACTCTTGGTACATAGGTATCGAGCCCCTCTATCTCGCGGAAGAAACGACGGAAGAAGTTCAGGCATATCAGCCTTATGACTTCCGATATTATAGTACGGATGGCGTTGTGTAGTCGTATCAACCACATACATGAGAGCCTTCACACTATATTGGATTAGTTTCATCTTTTGTTTTCTTTCTCTTTTGATGAGGCCCTAGTTTTTGGTGTGGCCTCTTGTTGTAATTAATACTTTGGTTCATAGTTCTAAACTTTAACTTTAGACATGATAATCCAGTATTTGTTCTTAACTATACACATCAGGATACCATTTGTATTATGAAGCTTCCGCTATACATTTTATGTATTTAAGGAAATGTTTATACTTCACAGCGATCTTCGATCCACATTGGGACACGATTGGGGCCAAGTGTTGTTACTTATGTCGAAAAATTTTAATTGGCCCTAATCTCACGCATAAATCCCGGTTTCACGATCGGGGGCGTGACACAAACAAACAACAACAAAAGGATCTTGAGATACTTTAATTATAGTGGCATTCCTTTTAGAACTACATCTCTAGTGACCTGCAAAATCTAAAAAATAAAAACAAAAACAATGAGAAACAGGACCCCATTTTGAAAAAAAAAGAAGTTAAAAAATTGGAGAAAGTGTTAAACCACAAAAGAGCATAGCCTTTTCTTCAGGCAAAGGAAAAACTATCCATACTCCATACCTCTCATATTATGAAGATTTGTAGATGCAAGGAGTGAATGGCGGTGATGGAAACCAACCTCTTTGGTTTTAAAATCCGAAAAATGGTTTGATTCTTAGCAAATCTAAGATAATGGAAAGAGAAATGAAAATGAAACCCATTGTAACCACAATCACTAGAACGCACCTCGCAAACCCTGGGTCTCTTTAGGAAGATAGGGCTTTTGGTGTTGTGAAGTGATCCTAAAGGAGGTGATAATCACATTCTGATGGAACATCGTCATCTTCATGGAATGATGAACTCATCTACAAAGAGAGGGCTAAGGTCTTTTTTTTAGGGATTTGGGAAGAAACCCTCTGCGCCACCATTAACCGAAACTGAGAATTTCGCACCTGATACACATTCCATGTTAAGCTTTATAATATGGTCCGGGAACTGTAAACACTTCAGAGCAGCCTTCAAGAAATCCCAACTGACACTATCATAAGCTTTTGCAAGATAAATCTTGATACACATTCTAGGAATCCCTTGATGCCTATGAAAATTATGAATAAGATCTTGAGCAAAGAGGATATTATCTGTGATGTTTCTGCCAAGTACAAAAGCTAATTGCATTGGGCCCACAATTTTTGTAATTGTTGTTTTAAGTCTGTTCACCTATGAAAAGACATTATCAAAACATTTGTTAATGAAGGAGATGGCCATGAATTGTACATGGGGAATTCGTCCACTTTTAAAGTGGTCGGGTATGGAAGGGTGGACCTTAACTTGTCCTCCAGCAAACTTCTCACCTTGAATGAAGTCTTGTATGTGCCCGAAATTCGAGAAAATCTAATTAATGCCAGCCTTTTGGTTGAACATGGTTTCAAATTGGTTTACGAGGCAGATAAGTTTATTTTGATGAAAAATGGGATATATGTAGGCATGGGCTATGCCACCAATGGAATGTTCAAAATTAATATCAATAATGAATCTTTTCTTTCTGTTTATTTGATTGTGTCTTTTGATACTTAGCATGCTAGGTTAGGTCATGTGAATGTTAATTCTATCAAATCTTTGATTCATTTAGGGTTAATTCCAAAATGTGATCATAATAAAAGTGATAAATGCGATATTTGTGTTAAAGCTAAAATAACTAGGAAAACTTTTCCCTCTGTAGAAAGACACTTACAAAAATTAGGACTTATCCATTCTGATATATGTGAGTTAAATGGAATCATAACCAAAGGAGAAAAGCAGTATTTAATCACTTTTGTAGATGACCACTCAAGGTTTACTTATGCTTATTTAATGCATACCAAAGACGAAGCTTTATCTAAATTTAAATCTTATGTAAATGAAGTTGAGAATCAATTAGCCTTAAAGGTCCAAACCTTAAGAAGTGATAGGAGAGGTGAATATACATCTAAGGCATTTGATGAATTCTGTGGATCCAAAAGTATTAGTCATGAGACCACAGCCCCTTGTTCTCCCCCAACAAGATGGTTTAGTGGAACGGAAAAATCGAACTTTAGTTGAAATGGTAAATTCTATGTTAATTAGTTCCGGGCTAAAAAAAATTTATGGGGAGAGGCCTTATTAACTGCATGTTATATATTAAATCGAATACCACATAAAAATACTAGTCTCACCCCATTTGAGATATGGAAGGGAAGGTCACCAAGTCTTCCATTTTTTAGAATTTAGGACTATAGGGCTTTAGTAAGATTACCGAATCCAAAGATTTCTAAAATAGGACCAAAGGCTATTGAATGTTTTTTTATTTGATATGCTTTAAATAGTAAGGCCTACAGATTCTTAACATCAGAAAGTGTAGGTGGCATAGATAAAAATGTTATTATTGAGTCTCGTGATGCAGAATTTTATGAAAATTCTTTCAAAAGGAACTTACCTGTTGACCCTTCAAACTCTGTTGGACCTAGTACATCTTCTTATAATGAACATAATAATGATATAAATATTGATGAGGACCATGAATCCCAAATTGAGATTATACATAGGCGAGGTAAACGGGCCAAGAAAGATCCTTCATATAAGTTTGGTTCTTATTTGTATTTATATCTTGTAGAAGGAGATAGGTCCACATTAAAGAACTCTTTTTTTTATATCGAATGTTGATAATGAACCCTTAACCTTTAATGAGGCAATGAGCTCTAGAGATGCTCCATTTTGGAAAGAGGCTATCAATGCTGAAATGGATGCTATTATAGCTAATAATACATGAAAATTAGTAGACTTACCACCAGGGACAAAATCCATTGGATGTAAATGGATTTTTAAATGCAAGTTAAGATCCGATGGGTCAGTGGAAAAGTTCAAAGCCCGATTAGTGGCTAAAGGGGTTTCGCCAAAAGGTAGGTACAGATTATTTTTATACATATCCTTCTGTTGTAAGATTATCTACTATTAGAATTGTTATTGCTATTGCCTCTATATATAACCTTGAAATACATCAAATGGATGTTAAAACTGCTTTTTTGCAAGGTGATACAGATGAGGAAATATATATGCATCAACTTGAGGGATTTGTTATGCCAGGTCAAGAACATAAAGTATGCAAGCTTATTATATCCCTTTAAGGCCTCAAACAAGCACCAAAACAATGGCATGATAAATTTGATAGTATCATTATTTCCAATGTTTTTCGAGTAAATGAAGCGGATAAATGTGTTTATTATAAATTTTCACATGAAATAAGTGTCATTATATGCATATATGTTGATGACATGCTTATTTTTTGTTCTGATCATGCTATTGTTTTAGAAACCAAAGAATTTTTATCATCATGCTTTAACATGAAAGACTTGGGGATGGCAATCTTATTTTGGGCATAAAGATCTTGAGAGGAGAAAATGGTATTTCTCTTACTCAATCTCATTGTATAAAAAACATACTTAATAAATATGATAGTGGTAATTCAAAGTTGGCCTCTACCCCAATAGATCCTAGCATTAAATTGGTAAAGCATGATGATAGATCCATTTCTCAATTGGAATATGCTAGTGTAGTTGGCAGTTTAATGTATGTGATGGATTGTACTCATCCTGATATTCCTTATGTTGTGGGGGTATTGAGCCGATTTACCGGTAATCCAGGACACATGCATTAGAATGCTATTAAAAGAGTCTTTGGTTATTTGAAAAAGACCATGGACTATGCTTTACGTTATAGTCAGGAACCGGCTGTACTTGAAGGGTACACTGATGCAAGTTGGATTACAGGTTCGGATCACTCTAGATCCACAAGCAGATGGATTTTCATGCTTGCAGGGGCAGCAGTTTCATGGGCTTCTAAAAAGCAAACATGCACAACTCATTCTGCAATGGAGTCAGAGTTTGTAGCCTTGGCAGCAACAGGTAAAGAGGCTAAATGGTTAAGGGATTTACTAACAGAAATTCCTCTTTGGCATAAACCAGTATCAGCTATTTCTTTACATTGTGATAGCACATCGATGTTGTTATGGGCATATAATGGCACCTATAATGGTAAGTCCAGGCACATTGCCTTACGGCATAGATATGTGTGGGAACTCCCTAAAAATGGAGTTATCACTATTGAGCATATTCGATCAAAAGCCAATTTGGCAAATCCCTTTAGAACGGGCCTTGCAAGGGAAATGATCTGGACAACATCGAGGGGGATGGGGTTGAAGCCCTTAAATGAATCATCACCTACAACGGTAACGCAACCTGACTAAGTGATAGTATCAAATTTCAGGTTCAATGGGAAGAACAAGTCTTAGAGGTGATGGGTTGTTCACTAAAAGGAGAGAATAAGATCTCTATTCTCATCCAACATTTATCAGTGCATGTCTATATGGAAAGGGAGGTTGAGTTATTACTCTTAATGGGTTTATATCTGTATAGAGGGGTGCAAGTCATACAGATGCACTTCAGATAGATTCACCTATGTAAGTGTGGAAGTAAGGCCGCTTCCTATCGGACTTTTGGGCTAGTCCTCTAGAGCACTTACTAAACCAAGATAATAGCACATGGCCATTAACGTGTAGGCTTCTAAGCTCACCAATAGTTTTTCAGGAAATGCATGTGTTCGGTATATCCGGTTTGCCAATTGTGGTCTTTAGTTCAAGACGAAGTTCACTAAGTACCTAGGTAGGCTTTAATGTACTCGAACTAAGTGGGGGTTCAAGTCTATAGACACCCGCTGAAAGACCAAAACCAAACCCTGGGGGGGGTGGTGGGTGGGGTGGGGGTGGGGGTGTTGAATAGGGTGAACTCTAAAAACTAAAACTCTTCTTTTTAAAAGTTGTGTCAATTATGCTTTCAGGTTTTCTCATCATGTTTACAAGAAGAAGTTCTAATAGCATGTAAAGCATCCAACCAACCATTAAGACAGATATTTAAAAAGAAGCATGAGTATGAGTATATCATCCACAACCAAACACCATAATAAGCAAATTTATAGTGGTTCGGCCAAACAAGCCTACGTTCACTCCCGGTTTCCCTACCAGTATTTCCACTATCAACTTAAGGTTTAGGCTAACCTCCAACCTTACAACCATATATGCTTTTACACAAGGCTTAGCAATAACCTATTACAATCTCATATGTTTTTCAATAGGCTGAACATTAACCTTTACACCATCAAATTTTTTATCTCAATAAACTATGCCTAAACAAGCATAAGATGAGATGCAAATGAATACATGTTGATGCCTCTTCACATAGGCTGATAATGAAATTGAAAAACCTATCTAAGACATATGCTTAATGAATGCAAAGATATATGTGAGATACATATGCCTTAAAAACTTCATCTACCTCTTTTTGAAAATCAACGCTCATAAATGATGCAAATGTGAAGTAGAAGATATTCACACATGTTTTTTAAAACTAACATAAAATGTTTTAACATGTGAAAAACTATTCAAATGATGAGGATTATGAGATAGACATATTTTAAAATCAAAGCATGTTTAAACAATCAACATTTGAACATTTTAAACACTTTTAATCATGTCATTTAAGAAATCAAAGATTAAAGACAAGCATGAATAAAATAAGTTAAGAAAGGCAAACCCATTGAAGAAATCAAATGTTTGAAGTAATTGATTTGCCTTCCTTGCTTCCCTCTAGCCTAGCATGGATGTCTCACCTTCCTTGGCCCTCAAATGTCTCAAAAGTGTTGGCACAAATCCCAAGGAAGTGTTGTTTTTATATGAAAAACTGTCTCCAACGGATCTATTGTCGATCAGCAGACACCTTGGGTTCAGTCGACCGAACCCCCAACGGTCATATTCCAACAGTCATATTTTTGAAATTTTGCAGACCGAAAGAAGCATGTCGGTTCACCGAACAAAAGTTTGGTCGACCGATACTTGACCGACACTAAGCCGACAACTGACCGAGCTACCCTGATAAGAGCTGCTTTTCATTCTGGAACCGGAACCGACATAAGTTCGGTCGACCAACAGCCTGACCGAACTTCCCTGATAAACATTTTTGCATTCTGTATCCGGAACCGACAAAAGTTCAGTCGACCGACAGCCTGACCGAACTTCCCTAATAAACATTTTTGCATTCTGTATCCGGAACCGACAGCTGACAGAACCTAGTTCGGTTGACTGAGCCTTCGCTATTTTTAAAAACTTGAAAAATGACTTTTAAAAGGAGACTTGATCTTGGAAAGCTAGGCTTAACTAGAGGCTAACATGTTTGAAGAAAAGAGTTTTTAAAATGTGAATCAAGACATGTTTGAGCAAGCCTTTACAAAATCGTTTGATGCAATGATTAAAAACCGAAAATGCATGAAAATTCCAAGATTATAAAAAGTACGAGTGCATGAGAGTTCAAGCTAAATAAAATGAATGCATCCAATCAAATTGCAAACTAATGAAAACCCTAACACCCGCATATATGCATTCATTTCCAATGCCCATAACACTCTTTTTTTCTTCTTCTTTAGATGTGTTTCAAAATTGGTGGGGACGATTTAACACTCTTTTTTTCTTATTCTTTAAATATTTTTTCTTCTTCTTTGGAAATTTTCATAATCTTTTTATAGCCTATTAGCATGTTATCATCATCCCACATCGGATATGGTTATAAAGAGGATGTCATTTATATATGATTCTTTGGATAACCTTATTGTCTTAGTATGAAGGGTTTGGACGTGGACGTGGGCTTAGACTTGGAGCTATGTAGTGGGTCTTTATTTTGGGCTTTATTGGGCCCAACTGGGGCTGACCCAATCCCATTCCGGGATGAGCTGGGCTTCTTTGGGGCCCAATGTTTGATGGGACAACAAGGTAGTTTTAACTGTCATGTGGCAGTTGTTCTCCTGATAACGAATGTCCTTTCCGGCGCAACTCTTCCGAAAAGCAATGTCCAGCCTTTAAATTCTATGGCCATCCCCACTCTTTAAAGACTTCTTATAATCTCATCTAGCCCATCTAATACTTCATTATCTCTTCCAGCCCATCTAACAATTAATCTTCAATTATTCTGAGTGATTTCATCCACCCTTATTCTGGGTGATTTCATCCACCCATCTAACCATTAGTCTTCGAGTGTTCTAGGTGGACCATTGGTGATAAACATGTTAGTCTAGGTAACCAATTCGCTGGTAACCAATTTGTAAACATCTATCTGGTGTGAGGGCATTTATTGCCTTAAGGAGAACGTAACCCGCAACTCAGGCAATCCATCCAATCAAAACCTATTATCAATAATAATTTTCTCTAACAGTAAATCTCTTACCTCTTTCCTGGCACTTTTTTTACAATTTTGTTTTCTTTACTTTTTGTCTCTGATACACGGAATCTGTGCGTGTTTATTTCACTACAGTAGTGTGATCACTAATTCCGAACGTGCTACAAATGCATTATAAATGAATAACTGTTCATTCTATAAAACATTCTCGAACCCCTTCAAATATGAAGTACATTCATCTATAGTATTCTCTTTCTAAAATGTAATTAATGTACCCAGTCCTTGTAACTACTCCCCTAAAGTGGAACCTATTTGCATGGACTCATGGAATCAACCTCTGAGGAGTCAGGCCCTCATTGTAATTGGGGGTTGTGGTCTGTGGTGTGTAGTTATACTTCTCTCCTTGTAATGTTGGTGCATATGCCTCTTCTCCATGGGCTGCCTCATCTCCAATTGCAAGTTCTTCATCAGACATCCTCAAGGGTATAAACAGTCTAATGACCAAGAGGATGATAGAAGTGACCACCATATTCCATCCAATCACAAAAGCTGCACCAGCCAGCTGCTTCAGAAATTGGACCCCACCTGATTTACCATAGAAGGCCCCTTTGGAGTTGGTCACTGGCAAGAACATGCTGCAGAGAGTTGGATGTGCAAAGAGTCCTGTGAGGGCCCCTCCCAAGGTCCCGGCAACTGCATGGGTATGTAGAATACCGAGTGTATCATCGACCTTCTGTAGTAAGCGAGACTTCTTCTGCAGAGACATCATGGTGTACCAGGGTATGCTCCCAGATGCCATACCCATGATTAGTGCAGCCCATCCTTGAACCAGACCTGTAAATCAAAAACAAAAGGATGGATGGATCGGTGAAGATGAATCTTTTAAGGCTGCCGATAGACCTGGGTTCAGCTCAAGTTTGGGTCCGTTCAGGCAGATCTGGTCTGACAATGTGTGTCTGACAGGCAGGACCCAGATCCATGTTTAGGGTCTGAAACACTTTATGTGATGGATCGAGCCTAGGGGTGTAATCCCAATGGCTTCGTTTAGGCCCATTTGAGTTTTATGTATATTATACATGAGCCTTGATCTCCTGGGAAATGTCACCCATTGATACTATGGGCAAGAAACCAATAGGCCTAACTGGGGGTTGGGAACACTCCCATGGGATCGGGCCTTGTTTAGATATGAAATTCATCAAGTCTCATATCCATTTTGCAAAGATTGAGATACTAATGGATTAGGCTATCAATCAGCATCAATGAAGGTGGGGGAGCTCGGTTGGCCTAGGACCAGTTTGCACCCGGAGGTTGTAGATTTGAAACTGCACTATCACACTGAAGCTACAGAAGAGTTTACTCGGCTTCCCTTTGGACCCAAAGGGATTGGTCCAGCCCAAAAGGTTGGGAACCCTCGGATAGCAAAAAAGAAAAATAATTTAAGGGTGCGGGAGCTTGGACTGCTGATAGAGTGGGCAGCTGGGCTCTACACGCTGGACTAGTAATAAATTAGGAATCATCTCAGAGATCTGAGAATTTACTTACATAATAAACGGAATAATATTAAAATGTGACAAACATGTGACACATATGAAAAGAGATATTTTTGTGATTTTCATTGGCCTATTAGTCTTGTTTGTGGATAGGAGTAGAGTAAAGTAAGCTTCAAATCAGAGGAAAGTTGGGATAAAATTGAAAAGTTTCAAATCAGAGGAGACTCCTTGCAAACTTGGGAGAAAAGTGATTGGGGGACGGGAAAGGCAATACAGAGGAGAGTAAATGAAAGTAAAGTGCCTCTTCAACTGCCTTTCATTTCTGCAACCGTACATACTGGTTGGAGGTTTGTGGGAAAACAATTAACCCTTGCTTTTACACTTTTTTTTTTTCCATTTTACCCCAGTTTCAAAACAACTTTGGGATAAAAAATAATTTTAACCGTTGGTTAGATTTTAACTCTATCTTTCAAAACAATAAATGAACCACTTGGGCCTGCCATTTCCAAAACAAAATGATTCCACCTTTCCAGTAGAAATGGACCCAATATTGGACTCCTCAATTATAAATGGCTTGGGCCTTGACACAGGTGAGTCCAGCCCATTGATAGCCTTACAAACTCAAAAGGCCTATTGAATGATCCATCTTACCTGCAGCAGGAGTGATGCAGACTAATCCTGTTATCATTCCTTGTATGGATCCTATCAAAGATGGCTTTCCAAAGGCAATGATATCCCAGCAAGTCCACACAAGAAGGCTGGTGGACGCACAGATGTGGGTGTTGAGGACTGCGATCGAGGAATCTACATTTGCGGCGAAAGGATCTCCACCGTTGAAACCGGTCCAGCCCATCCAGAGGATGCCTGCACCCACCAGTGCAACCACTATATTGTTAGGAGGGAAATCGTCCCTGTCCTTCTTCAGTCTTGGGCCTACCTGTAGAAAGTTAAAATTCAAGAATCTTGAGTCTCAGGCTTCAAAAAAAAAAAAAAAAAGGTATGATTATAATGTGAATACATACACAGATTGATATATCCAGACATTTGAATCCATTAGACTTAAAATCCCAAGTCCATATCCTGCCCATTTAAGGATTTTAGAACTGAACAGGGATTCAGGTCTGGCTCATTGGACCTAAATAACTGCCCAGGCCCACCTACACAGGCTACAACTGTGCCAGATTGTGGCCCGTCGACAACCTTGTCCCAAAAATCTCAATTTGATTCAGCAGTTCTTCAAAATGCCAAAAGTGCTGACCCATCTCAGACTGACTTAGCAATTCCTGATGTGACCTACCAACGAAACCCAGACACTATCCCTACTCAGAAATTCAGATTTGAGATCTACCCTTTCTACTTTTGGGTTTGGTTCACATTGACATTTCTTACCATATTAAATGATACATGAATGAGTAGTGTTCAACTTCAAGCTGAGTCCATTCTTGCTATTAGGCCTTCTAACCTAATCCGATCGCAAACTCAATTAATTGCATTATCACCCACCAACCCAATTTGAATTTAACCAGTTAAAAAATGTGTGGGGTTTACCCCTTAAACATCCAGATGGGTTCTTACACAAAAAACTCGGGGTCAAGTTGAGCTTAAAGCCTATCATGTTCTCATAATCTCACCCCAATCCATGTCCAACTCATCCTAACTCAATCTATTGCCACTCAGACGTGAGAGGGTTGAAACTTGAATGCATTGCTGTACCCACATATATGGTTATGGGGGCGGTCGCCCTGCCCCGTGGAACTTGGGTCCACCTCCAAAACCCCAATGAAAATCTTGGATATGCCCCTAAACTCACATGAAAATTGAGGGTTTGCCCACAAATTCCAACTATCAGCTTAGGTTCACCCCGTTCAAATGAAAATCCAAGTCCACCACCTGAATGAAAAGACGATAGTTGAGTAAAGGAGAAGTTACTTTCTAGTAAAGTAAAATCTTCATTTGTTTACACGAGATAAAGTAATTTGGAGTTAGATGAGAAGCTTCTAAGTGGTAAAGTAACCACTTTACTTGAGTTATTTTGTGGTAAAACTTTTTGGCAGTTAGTAAACTAAAAGCAAAATTTCCTGGTAGATGGAATTTTACTTTTTCACTTGTGATCAACCAAGTATTGGCAAAGTAAAACTTCAGAAACCTGAAATTACTTTACGGCATATTTTACTTACCCCCCATTGACCAGATCGACAATCCAACCCATCATATTTTGTTGTTGAAAACGGACTGCTGATTAATTGTTAAGCATCTTTCCCTAGTCATAAACTCGATGCTTAGAATCAGATTAGTTTGACTTTTAATTGTGAATTCGGAAAGTCTAAATGACTGTGGCAGGATAGGCATCAGCTGGTTTTGTTGACTCTAATGTGTTGTTATAAACAGTACTATTATGAAGTATGAACCAAAGAGATCTGTTAGATCTCGATGGCATGCATGTGAGCCCATGTGGACTCAAAAACTTGTTGAGTCAGTCAACACACTCATGCAGGAAGCCCAAGATTTCCAGTTTTGGGTAATAATGTGCAAATCATCCAAAGTGGAAGAAGATCACCAACTTTATGGCAAACTGCTCCTTGTCAGGAAGAAAAAAAATGGGTAATAATGTGCAAATCATCCAAAGTGGAAGAAGATCACCAACTTTATGGCAAACTGCTCCTTGTCAGGAAGAAAAAAAACAAGTGCATACTTGGGCTTTTTTGTTTCCTATCCAACTAAGACAAGACTGATTAAAGAGACTAAAATGTGTAAGTAGTAACTATACCCAGTAAGCAGCAGTGAAGCCTGCAGCCCCGGAGGCAACATGAACAACATACCCGCCGGAGTAGTCCATAATTCCCCAGTGGAATAGGAACCCGCCGCCCCAAATGCTAAAGGCGACGACGCTGTAACAGAAAGTGACCCACAGCGGCACGAACACCATCCAGGCCCTAACGCTCATCCGGCCCAGAAGTGCCCCAGCCAGGAGCACAACTGTGACCCCAGCAAACACAAACTGGAAGAACACCATAGAGGCCATGGGATAGTAAGGCTGGGCCGCGCCCGTCTCCAGCTCGCCATTCTTCTTGTAGTGGGCCGTGGCTGAAAGCAATGTCTCCGTCGTCAAGAAGTCCTGGGAGGCGGCAAGGCCCGCCTTTCCCCAGAGAGGAAGGAGGCGCTCGCCGAAGGACATCTTGTAAGCCCACAGGATCCAACAAGGCATGACAGCGGCGAAGCCGTATAGGGCCATGAAGGCTGAATTCAGGGCCCATTTCCTCTTGACAAGGCCCGCGTAGAGGACGACGAGGCCCGGCATCGCCTGCATGCCGACGAAGGCGGCGGAGACCATCTGCCATGCATTGTCTCCCTTGTTGAGCCAATCTGGGACATTGGTTGAGTTGGGGCTGCCTTGATAGGCCACTGGAACTACTGAAGGAGCAGAGGCCATTGGAGTTGGGCGTTTGGCTCAATAGCTCCTGCTTCAGTGAAGCTCACATGTGATTGATTAAACACTAGCACATGAAAATGTGGATTGCTGTCACAGCTAAGGTTTCAGTACTATGAATCTTATGAGAGACTCCAGCAAATTGCAAAAGTATTCATCCCAAGCATCTCGTGTGAATCTGAATCTGAATCTGAATCTGAATCTGGAGTCAATGGTTTTGCTTCGGTCAATGGAGTGAGACAAATGCCATTAAAACTGGCGTGAGGGTCTCTCCTTTATTATGGACTTCAATTCAATGGGCCAGGTCGGGTTGTCACTGCCCCGTGATTGGTTGGCTCGGGCTTGATACAGGTTATCTAATTACATCCATCCTAAATGTACATTTTAGAAATTTATCTGTTTCACTGTTGTGTATTTTTGTCTTCTCTTTTATGTATAAATCTTAACTTACAAAAAAAATTAACCCAACTCGAACTCTTAGAAGTTACTAGCAAATCCGCCCCTAAGAGAAATGGGTTGGGTTGGGTCAGTGACAACCCGACCCATCCCATGGTTATCCCTAGATGAACATGCAGATTTGAATGAGAGGTGGGCGTTCAATTCTTCGAATCTGACTAAGGAATCTATAAATTTAAAAAGAAATGATGGGTAGGGTCTCTTCTGCGAATGTGAGGTTATAGGACTTCAAAAGTCAATGGAATCTTAAGTTAGTCTGCAGCAGGAGACAAAGTCCATTGAAATTGGCCAGTGGAGTATTTCAAGGCTCTCATCCATTATCCATTCCCCTTGGGTTGTTGGAATTGGAGACCCTGCTTAAATTCAACTATTCTACAGCACCTAGTACCTAGACTAACACTAAAGTTATTCCAAGATCTAGGGATGCAACTTGGTTCGGGTCCGGGTCCAACCCAAGCCCATTGGGCCATGGCCTGATGATCAAACTGAGATCTGGGTTGGTTATTTTTGGGTATGGGTCTGGCTCGGCAATGATTTTGAGACCGGAATGGAATCCCATTAAAGCCCATTTGTGATAACGATGCAATCACACATGCCTCAAATCCAGTCCACAGATAAAGGAGTGGGTGGTGGCCCAAACATCAATCAGGCTGATTCATGTGGGTCATTGAAGTATGTTTTTGGGACACTGCAATCTCTGTCCCACCTGATTAATGGCCACATTTGATTTTTGTTGGGGAGGGTTACCTGCAACATTAGACTCTTACCTTTTGAATGGGTCGGCTGTTGTTCATGGTGTGTGTCATGGCCCAATCTGGCATTTCTACCGAGAGTGTCCATTCTTGTATCCCGCAGACTACCAAGACTTTGCTGAGGTAAATTCCTGTCAACGGTTTGATTTTGGGATGGTCAAAGTGGGGTCCATTTTGATTTGCAGGTATCCCAATAAAGTGAAATATTCTGGGATTTTCCCTCTACTGTCTTTCCTCATTTTTATGCCACTAGTTGCCATTTTAAGTTTTTCCAACTTTATCCTAATAATTATAGAATTTGTTTTTCAGCTGCCCCTCCCTCCTATCATTAATCTAAGCTCACCACACTCATTAGCAACCTGGGAATCAATACCAAGCCACACATATTAGGGCAGGCTTTGCAATAGATCATGCAAGTTAATTTGGACCTTTGACCTCATGTATAATAAGGATGTCGCCCCACTCTCTTGAAATTTTAGAATTTTTCCAATGGAATGAAAAATGTCCTTAATGATGTAATATCACAAATTTTTATTTTTATGATATTACAAAACTCAACCTTGTTTCTCTTCGATATCAAATCATTGATTTCCACAAATGTTCTAATTTGTTGAAAAACTTTTATTTAAAAACAATCGGGTGATCTTTTCGCGCAAAAAAAAGACAAGCACCTTTTATCTCCTCTTTGGGTCACTCTTCCTAAAAATATATTCCAGGAGTGTGAACCTATAGTCAAAAGAAGCCAGCAAAAAGAAGTACCTCATGTGTAATGGATTGTACAGCAGGTTTTCCTTTTTGGTACCCAGTGAGGAATTTGTGCCAGCCCATCTATACGTTTGAGGATTCCTCGGTACTTTTGAAGCAAGGTTTCCTCACTGAAAATTTGTATAGTTTGGGTTTTCATTGATGCAAGTGGATATCATGTATGTAGTTGAGAAAAAACCCACAATTTTCAAATCCGATGGGAGAGGATTGGACCTGGAAATCCTGGTTTCCTAAAAATTGAAGATTTCCCCTGGCCCAAGTTCTCAAGGATTTACATTTGCTAAACATGAATTGCCGGAATTCCTTGATGTCATGAAAAGGACTCCAATTTTCTCCAGCGTCACTTTATTTTATTTTAGTGCTGCACTTTTACACAAAGAGAGTAAATTTTGAACTAAATTTCTGAAGTCCAAATATTCTATGAGTGAGTTAAAATGGACATACATATGTCCAGAATGCCAAATTCCATTGCAATCCTAACATACCCTTTAGATTCTAAGAAGGTTTATAAAATGAGAAATTCTATATGCACCTACCTATTTTCCTGAACATACCCACTTGTTGAGCTCACCACACCCATTCTAAATTGGGCTTGATCTTACTGAGCCCACCCACCATAATACCCAAAATACCCCCAAGCTCACCACAGTCGTCATTCCATTCCATTCCGTTTCCTAAACTCATTCCCTCGTCGAGAGTTTTAAAATTGCTGGCCATTTCGGAGTCATCGACCTTATCCACTTCAGAGCTCTAATCACCGTCGTGGATCATTGGTGTGCTGCAGTTATTGTATCCATCGTTAGGGACACTCAAACAGGTAAGCCCTTCATCTTCTTCTTCTTCTTCTTCTTCTTCTTCTTCTTCATAGGTTTATCATTTTCACAAATTTGTTTAAGTTGCAAGTTATGCATTAGAGAGTATAGTTGTGAGTGTAGTTGTTTGCAACAAATAGGGAAGTCCCTAATGAGAGATGGATGGTGGTTTCAAACTCCAATGTTTTCCATTTTTGAAAAAATGAATCGTTGTTCACGATCCGCTCGGCAATCCAGAGACGTGCAGGGATTATATGCACGGCTGATTGAAACCGTGCGGGAAACATATGCATGGCACATATAAACTGTGCATATATATTTTGTACGGCATGTAATGGCTGAATATATGAAATATGCACGGTTCCATATTACAGTGCAGAAAGAATATACACGGTTCCATTGCGCCGTGCAGAAGCATTTTGCACTGTGTATTTTAACCGAGCAGTACAAAAAAGTATGATACATTTTATTACGTTGTTTCTTCTTATTATTTTTCATTTTTAACAGATTAGAAAAAATGCTGAGAAGACCAGCTCGCCGTATTGGTGCCAGCGCACAGATGATCGGTGGACGGGGTGTCCATGCCAGTTCTTCGACCGCTGGCCATCAACGGCCAACGGCATCTGAACGAAGACGTCGATTGCAGCAGGATCCACTCCCGGAGCCGGAAGAGGAGGATGTTGATAGTTCTTCCGATGATTCGTCAGGCGAGGAGGCGCCGCCATCTAGTCCTCCCAGAGAGGCAGCAGAGGAGGGTGATATTCCCGGTGGTCCGACGGATCTATCTGTCCTAGAAAGTTTTAGGACGCACATAGCCGTATCCATATGGAACGGAAAGGTACATTTGCATTCTTTTAATGTTTTGATTAATCGTTTTCAAATAAAATGTATTCAAGTCTATAATAACAGATATTAATGAAGATTTTTACTTATAATGTGCAAGACCGTGAGCCCCTCAAATGTATCAATGATTGGAATAAGCTGAAGAATTGGTACATACCTATGCGCGGGGATGGGGATGATATTTATGTTCCTCAGTTTTGTGCTATTCTTGAAAAGTCTAGATTGGCAGACCTGAAGCGATACGCCTACTGATATATCTCCAGCCCTTTGGTATCTAGCTTTGTAGAGAGATGACAGCCTGAGACAAATACCTTCCACATGCTATTTGGTGAGATGACGATCACCTTAGATGATGTCAGTACTCTCCTCGGTATCCCAGTAACGGGTATTCCTGTCCACGCATCGACAAGTATGGGATTTACTGAGCAAGTAAATTTACTTGAGCGTGGACTAGGTGTAGATAGGGCATTTGCATCAACTGAGTTGAGAGTGGCGCGTGGTGGGGTAGTTAGGATGGGGTGGATCTACAGAGTGTGCGGCGATGTGACTCCCCGTTCGTCTGTTGAGCAAGTAGTGTGCAGCAAAAGGATATCTTCTGTGTTTGTTAGGTTGCACACTCTTCGCCGATAAGTCATCCACTAGAGTCCCCATCTACTACCTATCTTTACTGATGGACTTGGGACGGGTCCATCATTATGTATGGGGGGCTGCCGTACTGGCATATCTATATCGGCAGTTGGGGACCGCCACGAGGATAGATGTGAGACTGATTGCTGGATATCTGTCGCTGCTCACAGTAAATTTGTATACCTTTTATATATACATGTTCCCTCGTAATTGAACATTTAAATTGTAGGATTAATAATTGGTATCATTTGCAGGCTTGGGTACGAGCACTTCCCATTTGTCTATCATCCTGCATATTAGGGATATACTGCTGAGATGCCTCTAGCGAGCCGCTGGCATCCTAGTCAGGATTCCGAGATTCCGAGGCAGATCACACAGCTATTGCGTGAGAGGTTGGACGACCTACACGCGAGTGAGGTGAGCACCCAATAGAGGCCTTCATATATATTTTACGTTTTTAAAACAAAATACAATTTCTTATATTAATGTATTGTTTCATTTACTTGGCATAGTGGTTTGGGATCCGTACACTGCTGTCAGGGCTCAACATCCATTCCATCAGATAGCTTTCTTTTGTGGTTGCTTGAGATCATTAGACGTCATTGAACCCTACCACCCACACAGGGTTCTCCGACAGTTTGGCTATGTACAAACCATCCCACCCGCACCGCTCGCCCCAATTCATGCATCTCAGGGATCTACAGCTGGAAAATATAAGGTCTCCTATAGATTTCTAGACCAATACTGGGTTACTTGGGAGGATCATGTATTATCTGTAGCGCACCACGGCCATCAAGCGCAACATGCATGGGACTGTTCAACCGACTATCTCGAGTGGTTTTCTAGGATTTCACACCCTCGATTACAAAACCCCAATCGTCATTCCCACTATGACCCCAATGAGGGTAGAGATGATCTGACAGCAAGAACGGTGAGGGTATGGACTTCTTTTCATACTTTATGGTTCCATTTTTGCAAACTATCGTAAGTACTGACACATTTTATTGTTTCTTATATATCCTTCGCGCGAAGGACCATCTGCATGCCACGATTGTGCGAACGGATTAGCCTGCTGATTTCTATTACCTGGCATTACAGACCACACTCGAGATACTGGATGGTCTGCCGGTGACATATCGACGATGCACACACCAATGATGAGATGAGGGCTTTATGGATTGGTTTTTTTTATTATTATTATTTATACGTACTTGTTGATATGTACCGGTTTGATATGTACCGGTCTTCTGTAAATGAATATTGCACTTCCCTTTTTTTTATGGGAATGTTGGATTGTATGGGTTTTTGATGAATTTTGGTGGATGAACTTGTATGTTATTGTTGGATTTATATGAAGTGGTTGAATGTGTATGGGCTTTATGGGAATAGTGGCTTGGAATTTGTATAATTTTTTATCAAAATGGAATTAAAACTCTGTTAGAGAAGAATGAGCACTGCACGGCCAACATGGGACGAGCAAAACCATTCTGCACGGCATTATATTACCGTACACATGATATATGCTCGGAACATGTTGGCCGTGTAGGGAACATTTGCACGGATCTATGGAACCGAACAAAGTAAAATTATGGATAATAGAGTATTCTTCATAAGATAGTTACCTTAGTGTAAGGATTCCTTATTTTTTAGATCAAGGTAGAAATGGTGATCAATGTATAATAACATAACATTCTCTGGCCTACAAAGTAAAGTTCAACAAAGTCAATCACTATTCAAGGGGAAGGTCCCATTCTTGTTAGGTTCCCATCAAAATTGTATGTAATATACTGCACGGCCATCGTGTTCCGAGCATATATCATGTGCACGGTATTTTTGTAACGTGCAAATACTTTCTGCACGGCATCTTATTGCCGTGCATTATCCATTTGCGTGGAACCTATTGGCCGTGCAAAACCTCATTTGCACGACCCTGTTTAACCGAACAGTGGTTAATGCATTAACACACTTTATGGAATATTATTAATGAATTAACACATAACATAAACACATAAATCTTTCATCGATTTCATCAGCCATCTGTTAAAAAACAAGTAATATGTTTGTTTACATCAAATCGAGAGTGCAAATAATCAATCGCAATCAAGATTGACTAACTCCTGTGTTGCGACACTGTTTCCAATTAATTCTCTGACATTTCGATGCTCTTTGCATATGGGACCTGCCATCCGTCTGCATCAGAATGGTGGTGTTTATGCCAATTTGTAGCAATGGGAGGCACGGGTGCTTCGGGTTTCATGAAGACCTAAACAAAATGGTTTCCATTGACAAAACCAACCGCGAGCACTTTGTGAGAACTGGATGGAATCGGGGATGATCTCAAAGGCAGGAAAGTAAGGCACTGCTGCAATGAAATAAGGACCAATACAATGTTATAATATGAAGATATCAAGTGACCCATGTCCGACATTGTCATCCATCAATCAAATGAAGGATTGCTTTCAAAGTAAGTCAATGCGTAATACAACTCCCCAACCCTTTCCTCTCCTCTATAGACCAATGCATAATAGTTTTGATACCTCTACAATTCATTGCTCAAATCCATTCTAACCTGCATCCAACTATCCTCGCCTATGCCTTGAAGACCAGCTATAGCTCTAAATCCACAATTACCATCAGCTGCCACATCCTTAAAAGTGAGGATATAGGGGCCCAAAGACTCAGGAAGCAAATGCAGAAACGTACATGACCGAGTGCGACGGACAGTGATTTTCTCTTTCTTTTTCGTTACAGCTGTATGACCGAGTGCTGGAACGCTATCTTTTATCAACACTGCGTATTCAAAACCAGATGGTTCCCGACACGTAGACCGATCCAACTTCTTCTTTTTCAATGATGACCAACTGTTGGTATTCAATTTTATGTCCGGTTCAATAAGAGAAGTAGACGAAGAACTCCCCAATTCTCTAAGTTTCCTCAATATTTGTATTTTACCCTTCTGATCACTACTATGAAATCTCTTACTGATCAACTCGAACTCTGAAGTTGTGGTCAACTCAGGGGCTTCATTCACCATAGTGGCTTCTAAATTGAGCTTCCGCCAAAAGTGATAGACACTACTCAGTGGTATATGAGAACCTACCCTTATGTACTCGGCAATTTCATGTGCACATGGCAAACCATGGGTCCGTCGGATGATATGGAGACATGCGGCAGAATCTGGACCAATATCACCAGCCCTTAACGACTCATTTAACACTATATCCAAAGCATTCCTTGATAGAAATCCTCTCAACTCACGAAACAGTGCCGGTTTGAACTTATGTTGCACGGTGTTCAAACTCTTTTCAAAAGAAGCATTTATCTCTGTAAAGAGCAACTCAAGCAAGGCATAGATAACCTGCCAGGACGAATCAAAGTTACAGCTCGATGTGCCTAGGTGTCTTTTTAATTTTGCATGTGCACTCTCCGCTCTGTTAGTAGTGACGTTCTCAAAGTGGATGTGTTGATCCGTCCATGCAGCCACAAATTGCTCCTTATGCTTATTCAACCATGAGGTCTTCACATAATCAACAGCATGTGGATACCCTGCGTAATTCCGTTCCAAAGCACTTAGCATTTGCGTATAGTCACTTTCAGTTGGAGAGACTATCAACATGTTCCAACAAGAGATAAATGCACCCCATCTGTCGTTGGTCTCAAAACACTTCTTACAATTTGTCAAGATGTTCCTAAAAATATGCCACCTGCATAATAAGTTTGCTGCATTCGGAAAAACAACCTTTATTGCATTCATTAGCACTAGTTCTTTGTCTGTGACAATTACACAGGTTGGAGTGCATCCATCCATTAATTCCTTAAGCCTCTCCAAAGCCCATTTATAATTGGCCTCCCTCTCTGATTCGAGGTACACAAAAGCAACAGAGAACGTCATTTGAGTAGAGGTGACACCAACAATCTCAAGCAAGAGAAGTCGATATCTATTAGTCTTGTACGTGAAATCCATTATCAAAACTTCTAGAAATGCACGTAATAACTGAATAGATGATGGATGTGCCCAGAATAAGTTCATGATAACATCAATAGCGTGATTGCTAGTGTGATATTCAATGTAGTTTTTCTGTTCCAAATGCATCATGAGTTGCTGCATCTGTGATCAACCGGTCATCTCTATCACACTCAACTTTTGGCAAGCATTGTAGATACTCTTAATCGTAGTGGTATTGTGTACATCCCTTTCCTGCAATGTTCGAAGGATGTTCCTCGGCTTCACCAAACTCTTAGACATATCAATCAAAACGTTGATTTTTTCCGCAGAAAGCTTCCCAGCAAACGAGTGCCCTTCGAGATGTAGTGTGTTTGGATGATTGTGTACCCCACAAACCACTGTTAACATCCAATTGTCATTAGTTACCAACTTTCGGCCCTTCAAAGCAAAAGGGCAACTACACTTCTTCGTTCCCGTTGCCGTGTTAGGTTTTTCTTCTTGAAGACCTTCGATGGACTCCTGTAACTACTACCACTTCTCTCACAAGAAAAAACGATTCTCGGCTTCTTCCATCTCCACCGGCATCCGAAGTCTTAATTACAATTACCAAGCCATGTTTCTTTCCAACATCCCTTGTCCATTGGATTAGGCCCACTTGACTTCTGAATATCATGTCAGTGGTGAAGACATTTGTAAAATCCAAAAGGCATTCACTGGCACCGGTTAATTCAACCTCCTGCAAATATATCACAAATTCTTAAATTATAACTACACACTCAATTATTACCGTACAAAATTATACTGCACGGTATATATAGGTGCACGATATATATAGGCCGTGCAAATTTATACTGCACGGTATATATAGACCATTCAAAATTCTACTGCACAGTATATATAGGCCGTGCAATATAATGTTGCATGGCTTATGAAAACCGAGCATATATTAAATGCACGGTACTAGAATTCCATGCAGTACGCGAGAAAAAATAAAGAAAACGAATGAAACGAAGTCAAAATGTATATACCTCGTTTTCGTAGATCGTCAACTGCTTGTCCACATTGCAAATCTCCTACTTTAAATACACAATGTGGTGTAGGGATATTTGTACTTCCAAGCTCATTCAAGAAATGGAGGAGATTTGATGATATACTAGAAAGAAGTTGGAGAAAATGACGACGAAGGAGATGAAAATCAACGAGGAAGAAGGGGTGGAGAAGGGAATGGACAAAAGGGAGAATGAAGAAGAAGAAAAGGAAGAAGAAGAAGAAGAAGAGGAGGAGGAGGAGAGACTAGGAGACCCACTGCTGCTGCTGAACCAAAGGAGGAGGATGGATGTTGATAGTAAGGGCAATTTCGTCCTTTCACCTGAGGCCATTTTAGTAATTAAATTTTTTTTAAATCGTGCATGTGTTCAATACTTCAAGTGGGTGCATATAGAATTTCCCTTATAAAATAGCTTAAATTAGCGAAAGGTCTCTCAAAAGAGTCTTGAAAGGTCTCCAGTCCAACAACTTGTTTTCTAAAGCCTGTAGTCCATACAGCTGGACATATTTTGGCGATAGGTCCATATCATACATTTTCATGACTGATTTGCCCTTTCAACTAATTAGGCATAAAATTTTGAATTTTAAAATTTCAAATATTCCATTCCCCCTCCTCATTCCTAAGTAGACGAGATTCTCAAAAATTCTCAAGATTTTTTAACCCCTTTCGGCGATGGATGGGCAAGTACTGAAGGTTCCTTCCTTCTTCTCCGACAGACCCAGATTCGGACTCACTTGATCCCCAATGGACCACTAGTGTAGATCGAAGTGAGTGTTGCCGTACATTGCACAAAACCACGTTGCAAAGGAAACAAAGTTCTTCGTTGGGTTCCAAAGAGGAGAAAATAAAACGAGCATGGACTCAGTTTGCAAATCCATGAAGCGGATTTTTCGATTTTGATTCCAAGGCCAGAAAATTACAGAAGCGAAATAGGTTTGGGCTGTTCAAAGCACCATCGCCGGAAACTTGCTGCTGACATCACCGTGCTTGGTGATAAATTAAGAAAAACTTCTTAATAGCCTCGGCAGCATTGAGGAGGTTGCCAACCTCTTCAAGGGGTTAGCCAATCCCCTGACTACATCGAGGACTGGCTTCGCCGCCGGAGAAAGTACAATCCAAACAATGCCTCCTGTTGCTAGTTGAAGATCACAAACATATATTCGCATTTATAGGATAGAAATGGGAGCTGCTATTGCTATGTCATCCGTTGTTGTTAGCTTAAAAGGAGTGAAGTCAACAAAAGAAGCTATTGAATCTTGTTTCAGAAGGGCTACTAGACTATAAAGAAGGGATCGATCCAAGACTGGGAATCCTAGATTCCTAGATGGCAAGAATCAACCCTTTTTGGCTCTTTGGGCATAGCATAGATGTTGGTGAGAGAATCCATATTCATTGCAGAACATAATCGAAGAGGAAGACCCACTTCTGGGTTTCTTCAGGAAAGGTCAAGCTCAGGTCAGGTCTAACCCAACCCAGTCCGTGCAGAGAAGCCCAGCAACAGTTCACAGCCAGGGCTGACGTCATTCTCATGCCAGCAAAACAGTCAACCATCTATATTGAAAATATTCAACGATCAAATTTGTTTTGCGATTTCTGGTGCCTTCTGGACTCAATTCACGCTCTATTTCTTCCGACTTCAGCAATACGGCCAAATTTATCAGAGTTTTTGATAAATTTAACTGATTTTTGTAAATTTTATTTGACTTTTTGACAAATCTATCTGTGCTTTTGGAAAATTTATTTGAGTTTTTAAAGAAAATTTTCTGAGTTTTTGGAAATTTTATATGAGTTTCTGCCAGATTTATCTGAGCTTTTGATTTTTTGTCAAATTTATTTGAATTTTGCGCAAATTTATCTGAGTTCTAAAACAAATGCATTTGAGTTCTGGACTAATCTTTCTTAGTTTTTGGCTAATTTATCTGAGTTTTAAAAAAAAAATCTGAGTTCTGAACAAATCTATCTAAGTTTTTGGCAAATTTATTTGAGTTTTTGAAAAATATAGCTGATTTCTGACAAATTTATCTATATTTTGAAAATTTTAACTAAGTTTTTGAACGAATCTTTCTGTGTTTGTGGCGAGTTTATTTGTATGTTTTTAGATCTATTTGTGTTTTTTAATTTTGAAATTTATTTGTATTTTTTGAAATAAATTTAACTGAGTTTTGACAAAAATACTTGAGTTTTTTGCAATTTTTTTTTAAATTTAGAAATTTGGTTTATCTTAGTTTTGGCAAATGTAATTGAGTATTTTAAAGTTTATTTGTGCTTTTTAATTTTATTTACTTCTTTTGAGATTTATTTGCGTCTTTTGAAATTGATTTTCATCTTTTGAGATTTATTTATATTTTTCTAAAATTTAAGTGGATCTTTTGAGATTTATTTGCGTAAGTGGATCTTTTGAGATTTATTTGCGTCTTTTTAAGTTTCTCCGCGTTCTTTTGAAATTTATCACTTCTTTTGAAATTTATTTGCATTTTTTTTAATTTATTTGTACTTTTTGAAATTTGTTTGTATTTTTTTATAATTTATTTGAAAATCTCATAAATGGGATTTCATTAATCGTGGCTAATTAAATGGTAGTTGACCATTATTAATGGTATATCCCACTAATCATGGGATATGATTTTTGCAAACCCACAAAACCAACAATTTTCAAATCTGACGGGAGAGGATTGGACCTAGAAATCCTGATATCCTAAAAAATGAAGAGTTCCATTGGCCTAAATTCTCAAGGATTTATATTTGCTAAACATGAATTTCCCAAATTCCTTGATGTCATGAAAAGGACTCCAATTTTCTCCGGCATAACTTTTTCTTATTTTAGTGCTGCACTTTTGGACAAAGAGAAGAAATTTTGAACTGATTTTCTTAAGTCCAAATATTCTATGAGTGAGTTAAAATGGAAATATGTCCAGAATGCCAAATTCCATTGCACTCCTAACATACCTTTCAGATTCTAAGAAGGTTTATAAAATAAGGGTTTCCAACATTATTATACTAGTTTCTCCAAGGACTGTGATTCATACCTTGAAGTCCTGTGTTTGGAGTAAATAAGAAGGAAATTTAGCAATTGAAAATCAAAGCAAAAGTTATAATGTGAATGCTCTTGTAAATGTTTTTATCTCTTTGATTTCTGCTTCCTATAGATTAAAAAGCACGACAATCCCACGTGAGCTTTCAAAGTTGATGCGACATTCTTAGCCTCTGGCTCAATCCTAATGTACTCATATTGGGCCCTATGATCTTGACCTGTACCAATTTTTTTTTTTTAATTATATAGAGTTCGGTACACTCGGGAAGGAAGCTCACCGAAGTGGGAAGAAAGCCCGTTACACCTGGGAAGGAAGCCCACCGAGGTGGGAAGAAAGCCCGGCACACCCGGGAAGGAAGCCCACCGAAGTGGGAAGAAAGACCGCATATACACATGCAAGAATATATAAAGAGGAGGTGGGGGTTGAACCCCTAACCTCTCCAATAAGAACCTAACTCTTTACCAGTGTAATCAACTGTACCCTATGATCTTGACCTATACCACTTGTCACGCCTAAATAGTCATATGGTACTTTTGAATAGTAGCGACTTTTGCTTTTTTATTCCACAATTGGTTGTGTCAAGCTAATGAACCATTGGACCTAGGCCAACTTACTTCTTAGCACTATTGTAAGCAAGTTCTCAATACAAAAAACTTGACTTGGCAACCTTATTAATTGGCCTTCGAGTCATGTGTAATCAACTCTTAGATAGGGGCGCAACAAAATTTATTTATTTTTTGCTTGTTTGAGGGGCAATGGTAAAAAAACACTTTAACAAAATTGCAATTTTAGTAATAAAATAATTATTGAAGTTGCGCTTGGCGTTCTTTTATTGAGTTGAAATCGTCGATACAATGAAGTAGGTGTTCATGCACCTGGCAACCCCGAGCCTGATAACGGCCCAGCCTACTTTGCCCAGGCTTAGCTTACTACTCAGGCCGGCTTGGATTCTTTTATTAGGACATGCTTTTACGCGAGCCGGGCTTATTTTAATGGTAGTGGGCCCAAGCCGGACCCAACACAACCCATCTTTAAAATAATGGGTGGAAAAACTAAGAGGAGAATTGAAGCCTAGACATCTTGCATAGACATACAACACAACCAGTACTGTCTCACAATGTAAAGAGTAATTTTTTTACTTGCTCTTATAGCATTAATGCGTTCTGGACTCCGGCTTAGTCTTCTTTATGCGGCCCCATATTAGAAGATAAGGCTCACATTCAAAGGGTTTATAATGTGGTCCAAACATTATAGGAATTCTCATATGGGCCCACCTTTTGTGATTGTGACCATGTGACCCCACCTTAGGAATTATAAAGTGGGGCCTACCTTTAGGATAAGTGAGAGGATTTGGAGTTTCTAAATGTGATTCTTTAAAAGTCAAGAGATAAACAAGAAACAATTATGCTAGCAAGTTGCTTCTTGAAAAAAAAAATGTTTTTTCATTCCAACTTTCTTATGCCACCAAGTTAAGATCTTGAGATTTCTTCCCATGATATCAAAATTCGGAACAATGATTTACAAATAAAAAAGATGTTTTTTATAGCCTTATCTCACCGAAACATGGAAACATCCAAATGACACTATGCCAAATGTCTAAACAAATGAGCCCTACAAAACATTGAATTTGTATTTCCCCTCCTCCTATGAAATGGAAGGCCGAGGATGATTTTCTTCATCTACAAATTGATCTCTCTCTCTCTCTCTCTCTCTCTCTCTCTCTCTCTCACTAACAAAGCCCTTTTGGGTATGTTTGTACAGCATACACAGATTTTTATTTCTTTTTTGGAAATGCTAGCTTTTTTGTGGAATCGCTTATGTGCTTTCATTGCAAAATAGTGCTTGTGCCAAAATGATGAAAAAGGGAGTATGTAGAAAAGCCTCCCATTTTTCTTACTCTTTTACTGGAAATGTTGTTGCACAAACATACCCTTCTCTTTAAAGTCCATCAGTGAAAATATACGAACACTCTTCGATTTTTCTTTCCTAGTTCTTGTTGACCTCTTTCCTCTTCATTTCTTTTCCTTGCCTCTGTTTTGGGTATGTTTTCTTGGAAACACTTCTTATTTTCTCTTTAGAGAAATCAATTTTCAATGACAAGACTTCAAAGTTCCTACTCTTATAAGAAATCAAAATCCTAATAGGAAAATTTTTGAAATTTTTATACAATTCTTTTCTGAATTAATGAGTGGAAAGGTGGGCTACATGATAAATAAGTACAATATTTGTCTACAAACACAAAGTGAGCTACATGTAGGGCACATTTATGTAGCCATGTTTTTGAGAAAAAAGGCAAGGAGAAGTTGAATTCTTTTTCTTTTTCTTTTTTTGCATAGGAAGTTTTCTATGATTTTGTGCGGTCATTTTTTCTGCGAGGAAACGTGCAAAAATAAGCTAAATTTTATGCAATCTTTCAAAAAAATAAGTTACTTGCTTTTTTTTTTAGGGGATTTAGGAGATTCTATGGTATTTCCATAAGGAAAAGTGCAATTTATGGGGCCCAAAAAATAGCATAAAAGCAAAGTACATGGAACCAATTTTCAATAGAGCCTACACAAATGTGCCCTGAAGATGTACCTTACCCAGGCTTGTCAATTCGGCTCTGAGACAAAGGGACCTGGTCCTCATCAATCATGGCTTTTGTTTTTAAGGAAAAGCCACCAAGTCGGGCTTGAACAAGTTTTTTGTAGGACCTGAGATTTAAGGACCTGGCTTGAATAGTATTATCCTGGCCTAGCCCTCCTACTTTTCTTTATCTGTATAATATATATGTTCATATATTTAAATATAGACTAATATGCCTTCATAATAGTTACTTAGTAGTAATAAAATGGGAATACGAAGGCAATTTCATACCCCATACCCATTACAAAATGCCCTAAAAACCCATACACATATACTTTGTTCACTTTATCTCTATTTAATTATCTAAATTATGTATTATACTTAATGCTTAAGCAATAAGTACTGCATGGCTGCTTTCGATCCCTTTCTTTTAGTTTTAATGTTGCTTTTTTAAGTTTTTAGTATTATTTTAATATATTTTTTTTAGTGTAAAAGGTGGTGTACTCCTATTAATAAGAATACGCCTTTTAACCCTACTAGTGGCATGGGACGCCAACTAGTTTATAAAGGTAGTTTGTATACACATGGAACTTCAAGGGTATGAGTGATCCAATTTTCCTTTTAATTAGATAATTATGACTCCCGATTTCTAAAAGTCTAAACAAATAGTGATTTTCTAAGGGCATTTATTTTTGTGTCTAAAATCCATTAAAAAAAAAGGCAGGTGAATGCAAATGGTTTAACTCTCAAAGATAAAACTACTAGAATGATTTCGTATGTGAAATTTTTTATCAAAGTTGTGAGATAGAACATACACTTTAACAATTTTCTTTCTTTGACAATAAATAAAACCATATGTCTAGAATCCAAGTCAACAAAGCCTGTATGACTTTGTCCAGCTTAGACAAGACAATACTTGGTTGACACTCAAAGCTTGGTAATAGTGTAAAATAAACAAATAAATAAGGGAGCTCCTTTAGTGAGTGATAATGTTTGTGGTGTCAACCTTGGGCCCCTCCTAGGCAAGGGGTATTGCAAGATCTCCCCCAACATGGACCATGTATGGTGACAGAGGCTTATATCATCACCGACCCCACTTAATCCACGCCAAAGAAGTTTTCACCGCCCAAAATGAGTGCACAATCAGTCCAACAGTCCAGTTCATTCAAATGGATGCCAAACCCTAGGACC
The DNA here is from genome assembly GCA_029852735.1 of Persea americana. Taxonomy (NCBI): domain Eukaryota; kingdom Viridiplantae; phylum Streptophyta; class Magnoliopsida; order Laurales; family Lauraceae; genus Persea; species Persea americana. The sequence continues at coordinate 29,634,685 of CM056819.1, forward strand.
CATGACTATCAAGGGAGTCCTTGTTTTATGGTCCACTTGGATGGATCAAAATATGGGCCCTACCACGTGTTCCAGAGCATCAATGCTCACCTGAGGCTAGCCTAATAAATAATTATTTTCTTGTTTTAAGGACCCTGAGCCCAGCCTGGCCCTTGAGAGTAGGGTAAGGGCCTAAGTAGTGTAGTCCTTCAAAGGCTTTGGCCCGCCTGAGCCTCGCCTTGCATCAATTGAGGGTAGGGTAAAGACAAGCCTAGGCCCGGTTGTTTGACAACCCCGGTCCTTACCAACTTTTCCTCGGCAACCCCAACGAGCATGTGAAAGTGCAAGTTCTGGGGGGGAAAGGCGGCAAATGGGTCAGGTCGAGGAAAAAATAGGTAGGGTTAACTAGGGATTGCCACAAGTTGTAGCCCAACCCATAATTGACTTGTTTTTAAAACGAGTCAACCAACCTCGACCTCACTTAGTTATGGATCAACCCAACCTGTTTAACCCACATAGAAATAAGGAAAAGAGAGGAGAAGGGAAAAAAAAAGATGAAAAATAAGAGCATGAATCATTTTTTCATTTATTGTTAAAACAAAATCTAATAAGTTCTTCTTGGGTTTGAAATGCAAATATTGATTTTAGCAAGAACGAAACCCTAAAGCATCTCCAACAACATTGTGAATTCCCACATGGCCACCCTAACAGCCAAAATTGGCATGCAGCATGTCTCAAACAATCATGTTATGTGCCTTAGCATTTGGCACGAAAGATGAATATGCCAAATTTGAAATATGTAAAATGCACATGCTTTTTCTTATTTCGGATTATTCTATGCAATGGGGGCCCACAAGAATGCCAAAAAACAATTTCCTTCATGATGTGGGTCCCATAAGAAGATAAAAATATAATAAAAAATAAATTGATAAAAATACAATAAAAAATAAATTTGGCATACTAAGTGAGTTTATGCTTGGAGATGCCACATTTCAAACCTTCAAATTGCCACATAAGCCTTCAAATGGAATTTGGCATCTCCAAAATAACATATCTATTGGAGATGCTCTAAACGGCTATGATTTTCTTATCACTTCAAAAGCTCTTATCGCTTTCTCCTCCCCTTGTATTTTCAGATGTCCATATGATGAAACTGCTAATGTTTGGCCCACTTGGCATGTAGTTTAATCATAGTAATTAATTTCATACCGTTTTGTATTATACTTAATGCTTAAGCAATAAGTACTGCATGGCTGCTTTCGATCCCTTTCTTTTAGTTTTAATGTTGCTTTTTTAAGTTTTTAGTATTATTTTAATATATTTTTTTTAGTGTAAAAGGTGGTGTACTCCTATTAATAAGAATACGCCTTTTAACCCTACTAGTGGCATGGGACGCCAACTAGTTTATAAAGGTAGTTTGTATACACATGGAACTTCAAGGGTATGAGTGATCCAATTTTCCTTTTAATTAGATAATTATGACTCCCGATTTCTAAAAGTCTAAACAAATAGTGATTTTCTAAGGGCATTTATTTTTGTGTCTAAAATCCATTAAAAAAAAAGGCAGGTGAATGCAAATGGTTTAACTCTCAAAGATAAAACTACTAGAATGATTTCGTATGTGAAATTTTTTATCAAAGTTGTGAGATAGAACATACACTTTAACAATTTTCTTTCTTTGACAATAAATAAAACCATATGTCTAGAATCCAAGTCAACAAAGCCTGTATGACTTTGTCCAGCTTAGACAAGACAATACTTGGTTGACACTCAAAGCTTGGTAATAGTGTAAAATAAACAAATAAATAAGGGAGCTCCTTTAGTGAGTGCTAATGTTTGTGGTGTCAACCTTGGGCCCCTCCTAGGCAAGGGGTATTGCAAGATCTCCCCCAACATGGACCATGTATGGTGACAGAGGCTTATATCATCACCGACCCCACTTAATCCACGCCAAAGAAGTTTTCACCGCCCAAAATGAGTGCACAATCAGTCCAACAGTCCAGTTCATTCAAATGGATGCCAAACCCTAGGACCCATGACTATCAAGGGAGTCCTTGTTTTATGGTCCACTTGGATGGATCAAAATATGGGCCCTACCACGTGTTCCAGAGCATCAATGCTCACCTGAGGCTAGCCTAATAAATAATTATTTTCTTGTTTTAAGGACCCTGAGCCCAGCCTGGCCCTTGAGAGTAGGGTAAGGGCCTAAGTAGTGTAGTCCTTCAAGGGCTTTGGCCCGCCTGAGCCTCGCCTTGCATCAATTGAGGGTAGGGTAAAGACAAGCCTAGGCCCGGTTGTTTGACAACCCCGGTCCTTACCAACTTTTCCTCGGCAACCCCAACGAGCATGTGAAAGTGCAAGTTCTGGGGGGGAAAGGCGGCAAATGGGTCAGGTCGAGGAAAAAATAGGTAGGGTTAACTAGGGATTGCCACAAGTTGTAGCCCAACCCATAATTGACTTGTTTTTAAAACGAGTCAACCAACCTCGACCTCACTTAGTTATGGATCAACCCAACCTGTTTAACCCACATAGAAATAAGGAAAAGAGAGGAGAAGGGAAAAAAAAAGATGAAAAATAAGAGCATGAATCATTTTTTCATTTATTGTTAAAACAAAATCTAATAAGTTCTTTTTGGGTTTGAAATGCAAATATTGATTTTAGCAAGAACGAAACCCTAAAGCATCTCCAACAACATTGTGAATTCCCACATGGCCACCCTAACAGCCAAAATTGGCATGCAGCATGTCTCAAACAATCATGTTATGTGCCTTAGCATTTGGCACGAAAGATGAATATGCCAAATTTGAAATATGTAAAATGCACATGCTTTTTCTTATTTCGGATTATTCTATGCAATGGGGGCCCACAAGAATGCCAAAAAACAATTTCCTTCATGATGTGGGTCCCATAAGAAGATAAAAATATAATAAAAAATAAATTGATAAAAATACAATAAAAAATAAATTTGGCATACTAAGTGAGTTTATGCTTGGAGATGCCACATTTCAAACCTTCAAATTGCCACATAAGCCTTCAAATGGAATTTGGCATCTCCAAAATAACATATCTATTGGAGATGCTCTAAACGGCTATGATTTTCTTATCACTTCAAAAGCTCTTATCGCTTTCTCCTCCCCTTGTATTTTCAGATGTCCATATGATGAAACTGCTAATGTTTGGCCCACTTGGCATGTAGTTTAATCATAGTAATTAATTTCATACCGTTTTGTATTATACTTAATGCTTAAGCAATAAGTACTGCATGGCTGCTTTCGATCCCTTTCTTTTAGTTTTAATGTTGCTTTTTTAAGTTTTTAGTATTATTTTAATATATTTTTTTTAGTGTAAAAGGTGGTGTACTCCTATTAATAAGAATACGCCTTTTAACCCTACTAGTGGCATGGGACGCCAACTAGTTTATAAAGGTAGTTTGTATACACATGGAACTTCAAGGGTATGAGTGATCCAATTTTCCTTTTAATTAGATAATTATGACTCCCGATTTCTAAAAGTCTAAACAAATAGTGATTTTCTAAGGGCATTTATTTTTGTGTCTAAAATCCATTAAAAAAAAGGCAGGTGAATGCAAATGGTTTAACTCTCAAAGATAAAACTACTAGAATGATTTCGTATGTGAAATTTTTTATCAAAGTTGTGAGATAGAACATACACTTTAACAATTTTCTTTCTTTGACAATAAATAAAACCATATGTCTAGAATCCAAGTCAACAAAGCCTGTATGACTTTGTCCAGCTTAGACAAGACAATACTTGGTTGACACTCAAAGCTTGGTAATAGTGTAAAATAAACAAATAAATAAGGGAGCTCCTTTAGTGAGTGCTAATGTTTGTGGTGTCAACCTTGGGCCCCTCCTAGGCAAGGGGTATTGCAAGATCTCCCCCAACATGGACCATGTATGGTGACAGAGGCTTATATCATCACCGACCCCACTTAATCCACGCCAAAGAAGTTTTCACCGCCCAAAATGAGTGCACAATCAGTCTAACAGTCCAGTTCATTCAAATGGATGCCAAACCCTAGGACCCATGACTATCAAGGGAGTCCTTGTTTTATGGTCCACTTGGATGGATCAAAATATGGGCCCTACCACGTGTTCCAGAGCATCAATGCTCACCTGAGGCTAGCCTAATAAATAATTATTTTCTTGTTTTAAGGACCCTGAGCCCAGCCTGGCCCTTGAGAGTAGGGTAAGGGCCTAAGTAGTGTAGTCCTTCAAGGGCTTTGGCCCGCCTGAGCCTCGCCTTGCATCAATTGAGGGTAGGGTAAAGACAAGCCTAGGCCCGGTTGTTTGACAACCCCGGTCCTTACCAACTTTTCCTCGGCAACCCCAACGAGCATGTGAAAGTGCAAGTTCTGGGGGGTAAAGGCGGCAAATGGGTCAGGTCGAGGAAAAAATAGGTAGGGTTAACTAGGGATTGCCACAAGTTGTAGCCCAACCCATAATTGACTTGTTTTTAAAACGAGTCAACCAACCTCAACCTCACTTAGTTATGGATCAACCCAACCTGTTTAACCCACATAGAAATAAGGAAAAGAGAGGAGAAGGGAAAAAAAAAGATGAAAAAGAAGAGCATGAATCATTTTTTCATTTATTGTTAAAACAAAATCTAATAAGTTCTTCTTGGGTTTGAAATGCAAATATTGATTTTAGCAAGAACGAAACCCTAAAGGATCTCCAACAACATTGTGAATTCCCACATGGCCACCCTAACAGCCAAATGCAGCATGTCTCAAACAATCATGTTATGTGCCTTAGCATTTGGCACGAAAGATGAATATGCCAAATTTGAAATATGTAAAATGCACATGCTTTTTCTTATTTCGGATTATTCTATGCAATGGGGGCCCACAAGAATGCCAAAAAACAATTTCCTTCATGATGTGGGTCCCATAAGAAGATAAAAATATAATAAAAAATAAATTGATAAAAATACAATAAAAAATAAATTTGGCATACTAAGTGAGTTTATGCTTGGAGATGCCACATTTCAAACCTTCAAATTGCCACATAAGCCTTCAAATGGAATTTGGCATCTCCAAAATAACATATCTATTGGAGATGCTCTAAACGGCTATGATTTTCTTATCACTTCAAAAGCTCTTATCGCTTTCTCCTCCCCTTGTATTTTCAGATGTCCATATGATGAAGCTGCTAATGTTTGGCCCACTTGGCATGTAGTTTAATCATAGTAATTAATTTCATACCGTTTTGACCGGAATTTCTTGTTTCGGTCAAGTAGCCGAAATGAGATTTTGCATAAAACTTTTCATTTTAAATTTAGTCCATTTCTTTATTAAATCTAGTCACAAAATTCATCTGTCTTTTAAAATGAAAAGGGGGCTGAAAAAGAATCTTTGAAATTATGTCTCTCTCATGCTAGAAAGGAATGAGAAAGAATATTTGAAAATGGAATAGGAAAGACATCATCTCTCTCTCAAAAGGAAAATAAATGATCTTCATTATCTATAAGAAGAAAAGAGAGGGAAAAATGACAACAGTCTCATTTATTTATACCTGAAAAAATATTTTCATATTTATTGTCAATCCACTAATAGCTCAATTGGCGATACAGTTCCTTTTCACATACAAGCAATGACCAATTCTCGGCCGTAGCTTTGATGGTGACGGACTTGCGTGCGTGCATGAGTACATATCTTAAAAAATAAAAAAGTCTCATATTTATTCTAGAGTATTCAAAGGAAAAATAGAGTCAACCCTAGTCTGATCTACTTTACTTTAGGTAAGATTTTTCTTACCCATGACTGACCTGTATATAATGCGAGTAAAATATGACTTGGATGTTGTCTAGTTAATGGGTCAGGTCGGATTTTGCCACCTCTAAGCCCATGTTTGGCTTCTCTATTTCAAGCCTCTATTCCTCTAAATGTCTAAAACGGTTAGAGGATTGAAAAATTAAAGGTGTTTGGAATAGGATTTTTTCCTCTACCAACTTTAGACTTTTAGAGGCAGACCCTATAATTTTGGAATGCTCCAAATCGGTGCCCCTAGAAAATAGAGGCATTGGCCCTTAAAAATATAGAGGCGGAGACTTTTTTAAGACTAAAATACTCTCAGACGCTGTTTTATTTCCACCGAAAATCCCTACTACAAAAGCCTTTCAATGGTTGCTGTGAGACTCCTAAACATGATTTCGCCCTTCTTCTTTCCCTTTTCGTCTCCTTCTTCTCATTCCTAGCCGTCGCAATTTTGAGCCTTTCCATCCCCCCCCCCCCTTCGGCAACCGTACCCGCGCTCTGTAGGATCGTCTCCAGCTGTGAGTTCTCTCTACCCTTTTGTTTCCAATTAGGATTTTGATTCTCATTTCATTGGATTTTTCTATTTCTCCTTTGAATTGCTAGAAGTGAAATTTATTTGAAAAGGGGTTTTTTAGTTTTAGTTTGGGTTTCTGTTGCTCTATTATGGAAGTTTTTATGTTTGAAATTTCTGGGATGTTGATGTTTTTGTCTTTCATTTCTATTATGGATACTATTGAGTGGGGGTTTTAAGGATTAGTGCATTTATTATTATTATTATTATTAGCTATGGTGGATATGAATCCTTCATAGCCATTGTTTCAAATGAAATAAGGGGCTTAGAAAGGAGAATAGAAAGCTTCAGCTGATGAAGATATTAGAAAAAAAAAAAAAAAAAAAAAAGGATTACTTTCACAGCAGGAATGGGACGTTTATTTGTAACTGAGAAGCTTCGGGAGAAGCTTCGGGATTTATTCTAAAGGTCCTACATCAGAGGATCATTGGACTGCAGAAGTAGTAAATGTTGGATATGATAGGAATGGAAGTTGGAACTGAAGGTCTGGCCTTATAAACCTAGGTCATCTGTCCATGGGCAGCAATAGTAATTTTCATTATCCAATTGATATTTTCTTGTGTCTTAAATGTTTCTTATTATTCACTTGCTAAGGATGTAATTTGGTTCCCAAAACTTCATCTGCATGGCCCACCCAAATAGAAGTGAAATTTTGATTGGACAAGTACAAGTTTGGTCATCATACTTAGGACTAAATTTTAAAATTTGCATCAAAATTTAGGATCTAAATTTTCTACATGTTTTAGGCTTTTTTTTTATTGATTCTTATTTGTTTGTTTATGTTAGTTTAGTTATCTTGTTGATGTTGGAGGTTAATTTTGGTTCAATTTAATATAATCTCTTTAAAAAGTGACGACGGACTAGTTATACATTCATACAGGGTGGTAGAAACTTGTGTGTTTCTGTTTTTTTGTTTAATGTTTATAAAAACTAGAGGTTTTGATTTTCATGTATGTCATCTTTATGTTCACTTTTCTATCTACACATGGTGCTGATGTCTCATCAGCACCAGAAGTTGCACAATCCTAGATATTTAATCTCTGGACAAATAAATAAACATTAACAATGCTTCACCTCCATGCCATGAGAAGTCCATTGAATGGTCCTTGATTGCTGTTTATCAAAGATGGGATAGATGGTTTGGATCTTGTCCACATGGACTATATGTGTAGCTAGAAATGTCGAGAAATGTGGGGCTATATTTTCTTTGTCCTCTAGGGTGCAGTGGATCCTGCCTCTCCATTCCACAGTGTAAAGTTGTGTCTTCATGGCTTGAAACTATAGCCTTTTCTTTATCTTCCATAATATTTTGTGGTTCTTGTTCAGTGAAAAAGATGTGGCCCAGTGATTACATAAGCTTGAAGTTCCAACTCAAAAACAATGTGGTCCTAAAAAACAGTTGTACCTCATCTAAATTTAATCATATGAAATGTAATAGGACATGTGTGCTAACAACTCAGATTGAGTTATTGATGCACTCATTTTTTAGGGCTCAAGTAAACTTGCAGATGTTCTTTATTTTCCTTGCCAAATGTGTTTTCATTCAAATTATGTATAATTAGGTGTGGTTATCATGATGGATAAAGGAAAGTCAAAAGTGACTAATGACATAAATCGTGCGTAATGGTCCGATGGCATGAGAAAGCGTCTTATTGACATTTGTTTGGAACAAGTAAAATATAGAGGTTGTCCGGGGATACAATTTAGCTCAAAAGCATGGAAGATGATCAAAGAGAAGTTTACCTAAAGGAGAGGACATAGTTTTAACAAAAAAACAATTGAAGAATCAATTGGATAATCTGAAAAAACTCTACAATGCTTGGTTGCACTTGACAAGCCAAACTGGTATAGGCTTCAACCAGCATATTGGATGTGTGGAGATGGAATATGACCGATGGACGGAATACTTGAAGGTACATGTATTTTGTAGGATAGGTGAAAGCCTTTGACATTTATTATTAAACTTTATTGCAAACCCATAAAAATGCCAAAGTATTTAAGTCCAAGCCCCTTCCTTTTCCCAAAGAGATGGCTACCTTATTTATTTGATGGCACTTCAAGAAGAGGGGATGAAAAACGGGCACCAACAATAGATGGCATGCTTAAAGATATCACAACAGATGTGGATTCAAGTTTTTTTAACTTGGATCATTATGATGACACTCCATCCCCGAACCTAATAAATTCCCAGCCCTCTACCTTGCCAGATGATTCAGCCGTTAGTGATATTGCTTCAGACGTCATGATGGCAAATATTAGGCGAAAGCAGCCAAGGCCTTCTAAACAGTAATCAATGGCAAGTAATGATGCAATAAATGCATGCATAATTGACCTCGCAGCCTCAGTTAAGGCATCAAATCAGTTACTACTCCTTCAGTTCAATCTGAAAGACCTACCATAGATGACTACATTGACGTATTGCATGCCATGCCTGAAATTTCAAAGGCTAGCCCACTGTATTTGATCGCTCTTACGTGTTTTATGGTTAGGATAAAAAGACTATCTAGATGCAATTCAGGACAGATGAGGGCAAGATGGCTTGGCTCAAAAATCAATTGCAATTAGAGAAGCGGAATGCTTCTAGAAGTGATAGTGGCCTTTAGTACGTTGTTTGGGTTTATATTTGTGTGTGAAACATGAATGTTATCTCTCTTGTTTTTTAAATATGAATGTTTGAAACATGAATTTTACCTCTCTCTTTTTTGAAATATGGATGGTTGAAACATGGTATTATGTGAAATTTGGCTTGGAACATGTATCTTATATCTCTCTCTTTTTTTTTTTCCTTTTTTTTTTTATAGAATGCATTTTTGTTTATTTAAAGAATGTTCATTTAATTGAATCCTGACTTGGCATACCCTATGAATACATTAATTTTTTTTTGTCTGATATATATACAGTGTGTATGGATCAAATTTTACTTCAAAAAATCATGCTTATCATATTGTTGTACAAGAAGCGACAACGATGCTTGATTAAGGAACCATGAAGGAACTCAATCTTAGCGGGATATGGTCATGTCCAAATAATTTTGAATGGGAACCTCATTATCTGTTATCAGTTACTACGTATAGAACAACATGTGTTTTGGCGTTATGCATGTATTTTAGAGAAAAGATATTACTGAAAGACAGTAAATATATACCAATGAAAGAGTAGTTGGCTATGTTCATGATGGTCATTGCGCATGCCCATACGAATAGAGTCATACAAGATAGATTTCAACACTTAGGAGAAACAATTTAATAGACACTTCTGTCAAGTACTGATAGCAATAATACTGTTTGTGAAAGACATAATAAAGCCACCTCTTCTAGATACGGTGCCTAAGGAAATTTTCTTGAATCCACGTTTTGAGCCATATTTTAAGGTATTGATCTCTTTTATTCTTATTGATGCCTCATTTTCTTTATTCTATATAACATTAAGTTTTCTCATTGTTGACATCTTTATCTTTTTATTTTTATTTTTATTTTAATTTTTTTATAGGATTGTATTGGTGTTTTAGATGGCACCCTTGTACATGCCATTATCCAACCAAAGAAACAAATCCCTTATAGAGGTAGAAAGGGGAATTGCATGCAACAAGTTATGACAGTATGTTCATTTGATATGCTGTTTACTTATGTGGTATGCGGATGGGAAGGTACAACTCATGATCAATGGATTCTCTTTGATGCCATTTATGATGAAAAGCTAAAGTTTCTACATGCCCCACCCGGTAAGATAGTATTTAAAGTTCTTTAAATCCTATCCAATAATTGTTACAACAGGTTTTGACATGATCTTTAACATTTATAAATATTCTTCTTTAGGTAAATATTACTTGGTTGATATGCCGGTTATACAAATATGCGAGGGTTTCTTTCTTCATTTCGAAATGTTCGTTATTGGCTTCAAGATTTTCAAGGTGTTGCCATTCCTCGTACTATAGAGGAGCATTTTAATAGATTACATTCATCCTTGAGGAATGTGATCGAGCGAAGCTTTGGAGTATTGAAGGCTTGATTTCCTATTCTCAAGTGGATGGCTCGTTACCCATTTCCTGTACAACGGACCATCATAGTTTCTGCAACGGCGATACATAATTTCATTAGGAAAGAGGATATGGAGGATCAATTATATGCACAATTATCAAGTGAAGATAACCCAAGTAGAGTGTGGCACTGACTTTGAGGAAGATCTTGGAGAAAACACTTATTCTTTTGATATCACGGATAGGACAGAGATGGATGCAAAGAGGAATTCAATTGCAGATGCCATTTGGCGAGATGCATCTTCTTAAGTGTGTTTTCTTGGAAATGTTTGATGGAAATGTTACAAGCCAGACTTTGATGGAAATTTTTTATGACAGGTTGTTATAATATGATCGTATGTGTGTAGGTAATAGATGTGTTCTTGAATGGGTCTATGTTGAATATTGAATAGGTTCAAATAACAGGTTATTTCTTATTGAATGGATCCATGTCTAGTGATATTTCCTTCTAGAGGAGGGAAATCAGTCCTGAGTGTTTTCATCATCTGCTGTATTTGAAAATGAGAGAGCTCTTTATTGTCATTTTTTTTTTTTTTTTTGTAGTTCATGTTTTCCTTTGGTTGATTTTTGGATGTAATTATCAAGTGGTTTTCTTATTTTATGAATTATGAATCCGGGTTTCAGTTTAAATTCAAAATTATGTTGTAGTTTAGTGGGATTTGAAGTGGGTCTTCATTTGCATGAAGGACTGATTTTTCCTTTGATTTTTGTTTCTCTATTGGATTCTCTGTGGTTCTGTTGATATTTCTTTTGGATTTTTGACTTGGGTGTTTGATCTGACTTCTTTTTGTTGTATTCTGATTTTAGTTCTGTAGTTTTTGTTAGCACGGGATTATGGAGTAGCATATTCAAATTCTGTTAGCTTTATGGTTACTGTGTTTTGAAAGACATGTAAATAGAAACATTGCTAATTTCTGTTTTTCCCCAATGTTGTTGATAGAATTCTTCTTTATATGCATTTGATAGTGATTCCTATGCTTATTTTGATAGAGATAATTGATTCTAGACTCCTTTGTATTATGCGGATAGTCTATTATTATCATAGTGCATAATTTTATTTTTATCTACATCCTCTACCACGTTTCATTTCTCTGCCAATCTCAAGTCCAGACGGTGGGGGGTCAAATCAGCTGTAAGAACTTGCTGACACTATGTTATGAGTTCTACACAATTTGTTTTTTATGCAACCTAAGAGTTCTACACACTATGTTAGTAAAACTTTAGAGTTAAAGGCTATGATGATGGTGGTGGTAGTGGTGGTGGTGTTTTGCTCGAAAACTCAATTTTATGACATCTTAAGCCCTTTTTTTTTTTTTTAGTCTTTCGATTGGAGACAGATGAGAATGCTTATAAATTATGCAGGTACCAGAATTATGTAGTTGTGTATATATATATATATATGAAGGGGAGCAAATGTTGGAATCTTTTTTATTTTTTTTTTTTATTTTTTTATTTTTTGTCTTTTAAATTTGGGAATCTGTTGAATCTATATGTACTGTGCCATAGTGTGTATTATATAACTGATAACAAATTTTATGGGTTATGTCTGGAACTTAAATATGTAATATCTATTTTGTTTTGCCCACTTTGTAATGAACTGAGTTGGGATTTCAAGGTGGTGTTGGTTCTGCTGAAATGACTGGAACATTGAACTGGTGGGGTGTGAAGGGTCTAAGCATAACATGTAGATTTAATTATTTATTTTTGGTTGTGATGGGTGATGGTTGGATAATCAGATACGGGGGCTCCTCTTACGGGACAGATTCAACAAAATGGACCTTCTAGAAAAGAGATGGCCCATACGAAAAATCATTTATACCCGAGCTTGCTTGGGTTCTCTGAAAAGTGGCAACTCAAATGGAGAATGGATCCTCTTCATCAAGAAGGGTCTTTAAGCCAATGAACCCTTCAATTTGCTAATTGAAGAGGGTGATTTTAACGCTGCATTAGATAATGACATAAATGCTTTTCTAATAAGAGGTAAATCCCTCTAAAAAGAGGAAAAAAAGGTATACCAAATATTCTATTTAAAATAAATTTATGCATTACCAAACGTGTTATTTCATTTTCACCCTCTTCTTTGTACTACGCTCTTTTTAATGGCTCTATTTTGACAGAGATACCAAACAAACATGGTCTAAGTTACTGTTTGCAGGCCGCTAAACCAACGAACTCCAAATCAGGGCCCTTCAATAAAAAAATTTCGATGCATGTGCCATCACTCCACGGTGGCCCACCTTCTTCACAGACCGTCTATCACCGTTCCCATCGTCCCAAAACCCTCGCTTAAACCCGTGTTCTTTGATTTTGTTGGGGGAGAGAGAGGGAAAGAGGGAGCAGCGTAGTAATGGAGGAGCTGCTGAAGAATCATATGTTTGCAACCCACGCAATTGCCGCTGGTGGATCAGTGGTTCTTTCCTCTGCTCTCACTCACCCTCTCGACACCCTCAAAACCCTTGTTCAGGTATCCCTCTTCTTCTTCCTCCTTTTCATTTCAATCTACTGGGATGAAATATTCAAAATTCAGAAGGCAAAATTGATAGATTTCATCACCACCACCACCAAAATCTTCGATCCTCTTCTATTTCTTATTTCACAGTCCCATTTTCGAGTGATGAATTTGGAAAGGCATACATTGGGAAAATCAGAAGGTAAAAGTTATATTGATAGAGAAAAACAAGCTGGAGAAGCCCTGTTTGGGAGTATAATTTGGGCATTAGAGAAGATTTGAGGGTGTTTCAGAATTCTTCTCCTTGACGTATTTCAGTTTTTTTTTTTTTTTTAAATTATCCATATAGAATCTCTCTCTACTCTCTCTCTCTCTCTGAATGAAAAAACACAACGAACCTGCGAACTCCTGTGTGCAACATTTAGGACGATGATATGTGCTCTAGTAAAGAGTGATTCTCCTATTGCAATTAATTGGGTGCGGAATAAAGAGGCAAATCCTCATAAGTATCATTTGGTTTTGAATGAAATGAAGGTTCTTGCAGTGCCATTGGATGTCAAGTTTTGTGGCATTGTGAGGGAAGGTAATGAAGAGGCAGATTCTTTGGCTGAAAGATCAGGACATTGATCAATCTTCCATTTATTTGGCCCATTGTTGCATTTTGCCTTTGTGTGGCTTCTCTTTGTTTTTTTTTTTTTTTTGGCTTACTTGGCTTAGTGGCCAAGTTGGAGAGGAGTAAAGCCACCCACCGGGGATTGATCCCTAGTGGGTGGGATGGGAGTGGGAGCCTTTACCACTAGGTCATCCCTAAGTTCCCTTTGTGTGGCTTCTCTTTGTTGTTTTCCTTTTGGGCATTGATGCAGTGCTTTATACCAAGTTGGTTTGTGTACCTTGCATTCACTCTGGACACAATAGTTGTTCTCTGTACCGATTAGAAGAAAAGGGAAAGAAAAACATGATTTCTAGGAGTAATGGGGAGTGGAATCCATAGAGATTGGTCTCAACGTCAAACTCTTTAAACCCACAAATTGAGGGAAAACATTGGTTATCAGAAATAGCCGATAGGTGCATGATTTGTTTATTTCTTATCCCATGGGATTGGTGTTGCAATTCAAAGTCCCATGGATTGGGAAGGATTGGAAAAGGCTTCAGCCTCAACCAACTCTCGCCTCTCAAAGTCTTGAGAGTTGTAAGCTGCTATGTTGTGATCTTTGTGTGTGTTCTTCTGGTCTGTTGTTGAGCTGGTGGATCATTAGTAGGATTGCTTAGAATCTCCTAGGTTAAGAATCTTCATTTTGGTATTTAGATTTATTTTTTTATAACCATTTTGGTATTTAGATTGGGATTGTTGTTATTGATATATCAACCAAGGGTTGCAATTACCTGCTTCCATCGCACAAAATGTTGGTCATTTCCTCTATCAAGTCAAAAAATATTCCAGAGAACCAAGCTACAGTTCCAATCCAAATCTGTAAAACAGTCAGCAGCTCATACAACTGTAGTTGTAGATGTGGTTATTCTTCCTAATAGGAAAGATCTATCGTAATATCCTTTGAATTTTGACTTGCTCACTTCTATATCCTTAGAATTTTGATTTACTCACTTCTCTATATATACAATCTACAATACACAATCTGAAACAACAAACCCGGCCCTAGAGATGCTAAAATTCGAGAATATGGAGTAGATTGAGCCATTACCTGGCGCTTAGAGTGCATGGAAGGTAGCAATGAATTGATGGAAGAAGAATATTTTTTTTGGACTAGAAAGGTAGAGGAAGAAGAATCTGTAAACCCTTTTTATTACAGGTCTTCGTTGAGAAGACCTTGAATTGTGGAAAGCTTTGTTCGTGATGGCATTAATGGGGAATTAAATGCCGATTAGAAATCCATAAAGTTATTGGAGGAATTTAACCTCTAATGATTCAGGTTTGTTGTTGATTATATTTTCTTTTAGTTCCCCTCTAGATATTCTGGAATTTTTGGATTTTGGGTTTGGAAAGTGTCATAGCCCGCCCAACTCAGCATGAAATTGTCCACTTTGGCTCACGCGCACGAGGACTTCCCAGGAAGTCACCCATCGTAGTACTGCTCCCGCTCGAGCATGCTTAACTCCAGAGTTATTATGGTTTACGGAGCTGCACGGTTTTAAAACGTGTCATGTTGAATTAAGACAGGGTTTGACTTATAAGCCCAGGGTCAGGACTTGTTTTCTTCCAATGTGGGATTAATTTAATTCTATACATTGCAAACCCAGGTGTCGGAGGACACCCTGACAGACGCCCTTCTTCAAGGGGGTTACAATCGTATGGAACTTACACTCTCTCCCACTGGAAGACAGATCCGTCCGTGGCTCTGATACCAATCGGCACAGCCCCACCCAACTTAGCATGAAATTGCCTGCTTTGGCTCATGTGCACGCGCGAGGACTTCCAGGAGGTCACCCATCCTAGTACTGCTCCCTCCCGAGCACGCTTAACTCCAGAGTTCTTATGGTTTCTTGGGTCGCACGTTTAAAAACGCGTCATGTTGAATTAAGACGAGGTTTGACTTGAATTGTGGGAAGGTTTGTTCGTGATGACATTAATAGGGAATTAAATGTCAGATTAGAAATCCATGAACTTATTGGAGGAATTTAACCTCTAATATGGAAATTAAGGTTTGCTGTTGATTATATTTCTTTAGCTCCCCTCTGAATTTTCTGGAATTTCTGGAATTTGGGTTTGGAAAACATTCTAAGATTCGATTTCCAATTGGGACTGCATCAGTTGGTCTCAAAGCAAAATGATCCTGTGTTTTTTTTTCCCCCACTATCATGTCTTTCCTAAGAGAGGATTTACGGACCCTAGAGACGCTGAAATTCAGGAATTACGGAGACAAGTTGAGCTATGAAATGGCACTTAGAGCTCATGGAAGGTTCAACTCATCATAGAGATTTTAACAAAGAATCAGAGGAAGAAGAAATTGTAAACACTTTTCACGATAGGTGGCCGGGAATTCAGCCACTGATCTGGAAATTAAGATTAGTTGTTTATTATATTATCTTTAGTCCTCTCTGACTGTTCTGGAATTTCTGGATTTTGGGTTTTGTGAAGCATTTCAATTGCCCGATTTCCTAGCGGGACTGTTTACGCACTCTATTTGAGATTGAGAGAGGATTGCTCATATCTCAACTTGGTTAAGAGAGCACGGCTCAAGGTTGTTTGGTGGCTTTGTTTTCTCATAATGGCAGCATCTGAATTATATTGTCCTCTTCTCCTATTCCACTACTGCCACTCACCCCATCATTTCCTCAACTTCCAACATCTCAGACTTTACCTCCACCAACTATCTACTGTGGAAATCCCAATTCTCACCTCTACTCCAAAGTTATGACTTGCTAGACTTTGTTGATGGAACTCCTCCTGCCCACTCAGATTTCTTCCTGCGTATATTATTGACGACCAAATGAAAACGCAGAATATGTCTCCTGGCAAGACAAGTGTCACATTTACTAACTGGATCATTTCATCCCTCACAGAGAGTGTGAATGCTTAGATTGTGAGGCTGCAGACTTCTTGTACCATGTGGAAGGCATCACAGAGTGCATTTGTGAATCAATTTAAAGCATGAACCATCCAGCTGTATTTACAGCAACAAATTCTTAAACAAGAAGGCTCTTTAATCATTGAATGCTTCCAGAAGGCATGAGAGTGTATTTTGCGAGTCATTCTGGAGCGACAATCATGCAACTACATTCACAGTTGCAAACATTCGAAAGGAGGCCTGTTTGAAAATTGAGGTGTTCTTCCTTCTCTAAGTATATACTAACTATCGTGAGATAAAAGATCACAACTAAGTCTAGAATGGCTTCTCCCATCTCATTCTTTTTGTCAAAGCCACACTCTCCATGTTCCTCGTGTCAATCATTTGTCATATGTTCACTTACTCTTCATTAAAATGCTGCCAGTACGCATTACATATCCATATGATGCTCCTACGATTTGGATATCAGACAGTTTGCAATTGTGGGGGTGCTGAGATTGACTTAATCAGATACATTGTCGACTTCCATGTCCACTTGAATTCCCAACCAGATTACAAGAGGAAGTTGGACGCCTAATAACCAGTTTTTTTCCTATTATTAATTGCTGGAATTTTGGTGAGAATTATTTCGGTTTGAATCAGATTGATCCAGTCTAATCTGAGTTGGCTCTCACTGATCTCGATTTACATCATGGTTCCTTTGAAGTCTATTAATGTCGAGGGACATCACTGTTCTTTGCAATCTCAGAACAATTCTCAGTTGTATGGACTGGATGTCACGACAAAAGAGGCTATTTGTGTAATGATTGTATCTGGAACTATTTTTGTTTTTTCTGATTGGCATTATATCTATTACTATCGTAACGGTGAGAAGCTCATCCTTTAGGGATTAATTGTGAACTTTAATAGAAGAGGTACTTGACCCTACTTTTTATCAACTTCCATGATAACCATATGCTGGAATTTGACTAAACCTGAACTCCATAAAAGCGATCTCTGAGTGACACTTCTTCACTTTACAACTCCCGCGCCATGTAGGCCATTAGTTTTACTTATTTCATGAGCAGTTTGCTGAAAGTTTGTAGATGATAGTTAGTGCTAAGTCTGGGTTGATTTACTTTTCTAGCTGACTTGTTCAATCATTCTGGTTTACCATCAGATTGCTGCTATTTAGAGCACAAGAGTTTTGGGTTATATTGGTCTCATTCAAGAGGACTAGTCCGAGTTTGTTTTGATTGACTTGATTTGAATCAACCCCCTACCCCCACAACACACACACAAAACGTACAATCTATCCATCCATCCATCTCTCACATTTTTGCATCAGATGGTTCTACAAAAAATGAAAATTCCACTACTGCATAGGTGAAATGGTTTTGTAAGGGTGTTTTGGCCATCTTCGCATTCTCCTAATACCATGATAATATTGAGAGGAGGGAAGTGTTTGTAGAACTTAAATCTTATTAGTCCAGTAGTGGTTACATTCATCCACTACAAGCAATCTCAGTTACAACAGATCTAGTGGCTAATATGCACTGTACATGTATCAGACAGGAAACGCCCTTGTGTTTCTACAATACAACAACAATCTCATGGCAAAATGCCTTATTATTTTATGTGCAATATCTTTATTTTCTCCCCTTCTTTATGGTAAGATTTTATAACGTGATTGGATAATGATATGTGGTGTTGGGGCATGATCTGATGATGGTGGTGGTTTACTCTGTTGTGTTGGACCCTTCAGCTGCCTAGTTGCTGAACTATTTTTGTTTTGTTGAAACTATGAACAGGTTGGTGCAGATTCTAGCAAGAAACTGCTCTTCTCTCAAGTTTTGGATAGAGTTCGATTGGTATCAGGGAGTTTAGGTAACTTCTTTGGGTGTATATTTATATTGAATGGTTCACTAGTTCTTTGTACTGAGGCCTTTTTGGGAGTCTATTATGTCAGTGGAATGAAAATCCATAAAAAGAGATTTATTGCTGTGCATCATTTCAATTATTGGACAATGAGTAAATTCTGTGATTTTGCGTGCTATTTTAAATTTCCTTGCTGTGCATCATTTCGATTATTGGACAATGAGTAAATTCTGAGATTTTGCATGCTATTTAAATTTCTCATTTACATTATTTTATTCGTTGTTGACAGAGGCATCTATTGAATCATTATATCAAATAATTTATATTATGTGAAATTCTTATACATCATTGCTATCAAATCATTGTTATGCAAATAAATGCCAATCAATATTTCAAACCCATAAAGATAAATTCTAACTGTTTATGAAACTAAAACCATAACAGTAAGGAAAGATGAGATTTCTAGGTGGCTTCGATATTCTCATTAGTGGAATGCTCCATGCATAAGGTGGGCTATCCGCAGACTTCGGTGGGCCTTGATGGGCCAAGGGTCACATTCTGTGTCAGTATGTCCCAGCATGGGACCTTCACATGTGAATGGTACCGCCACACCAAGTATGGGACCCTCCCATGGACCATGAGGTTCTTTCGTATTCAATGAGTGGGTCTCTCCCCTTCAATCCACCTCTCATTTATTGGCTTGTTTGGACTGACTTGTCCAAATAGCCTTTGACCATCTAAAGCACAGTCAAATTGTTTGCCATCAGTTTAGTAGATCTTTCTTGACATTAGAATCGAAATATATTGACGGATATTTATCATCAATAAGTTTTGAGTTCTTGGGTTTATCAATGAGTAACCAGTTATTGTAATGGTAATATGGTATGGACTTCCACAAAGTGTATATCAGCTTATGGTTCAAATCACGTTCTTCATTGTCACAAATGATGCTCGGATACAACACGGATACAACATGGATATGCCATGGATAAGTTAGGGACATGATTTTATATGTAACTAGTAAAATATTGGATACGTATGACGTGATACATTGCCTATCTTGAAGTATTCAGGTGTCATAGATTGTCACACTCGTCAAATTTTTCATGGTTAAAAATGATAAAAACTTTAGGACCCATTTGGCAGCAGTCCTTGGCTGAGAAGATTTCTGTTCTGAGAATGAGATGTTCTGAGAATCAGCTTATTTCGAAAATGAGCTTCACAAAACTTGTTTTGCAACATTCTATAAGTATAGTTCCAAACAGTGTAATCACAAGAATCATATTTGGCAACGTTCTTGAATTCAAATCTTTGTACATATTTATACAATTTATGATATACAGTAAAAAAAAATGATCACTAAGAAATTTTCATACATTGATGTCTATGATGCACAGATATGGCGTGGATACGACAAGGACACGCCATAGACACGGTAGGGACATGGATTTTATACATTAAAAGTGAAGTATCGGAAATGATACGACGCGATTCGTTGCCCATTTTGAAGTATTCGTGCATCATAGATTGATGTCATATATATTCTGAGCAATAACTAAAAACTAATCATAAAGGGAAAAAAAACAGAAATCACCATACACATAAAGTTCAGGGAACAGAAATCCAGTGCCAACTGCTCAGCCTGTAATTCAGAACATGGTTATTCATTCTTCTCTATCACTTCTATCTGATAATACTTTGTTACATCTTACATAAGCCAACAGTTCTATACTCAAAATGTGAAATACCATACTGACGAGTGGCAATGGTCATTGGACATGTTCTATCCATTGCTTGCTTATACATGTTGATTTGACCATGAACGTCGATCCTCATAAAAAGCTGAGCATGGTAAATTACATTATTAATTAGCATCACTTGTTAAAAACTAATTGCAGCTCGGATTCCAGATGCTCTTCAAGGATATTGCCTTAATTTTTTGTTAAATTTAATTTGGCATTCGTGCTATGTGTGGCTTCAAACTCCTCACTTGCAACAATCACTTGTGACTCACCAGATTCTTTCCAAACTCAATCCCATGATTTAACTTATCATTTATGTTTCTGATCATGTTCAGTTCTATCCAAACTCAATTTGATGATTTAAATAATTTTTTATGTTTTTGCTTTTGTTCATTCATCCACTAAAATTAGTGAACAGATTATGTTCTGTTCCAAACCCTACATTGACTCCTAGAAATGCAAATTTTCTGCCTTTATCATTCTACCTTTATCATTCTAACGTTTCTCTGATCTCATTCTCAAGGTTGCTGTTAACCCAACAAAGATAGTTGGAATCATCATCAAGTGCTTTTAAAATCTTCTGGCAGGAAAAAAAAAAAGCTTTTAAAATCACAACCTTCTTAGCTTTAGTGCTCTCAAAAATCAATGAGAGGTTAGCCTTAGTCATTGCCTCTCCCAGGAAATTGATTCTGCTAAACTCTTGAGTTCCTTTTTCTTTAAAAACTCAAGATTTTGAATGAGGGTTTGGATGTTCTGCAAGCAGAGAATGCAAGTTGCGAGTTTTTGCTACGACAGAGGAGACTACATCTTCTCTCTGAGCTTTCAGATGCTTCGAGTTCGTGTTGGAATTTCTGAATTGCTGCCTATCTATGTACTTTGCTTAATAGGTTCTTCATGTTTCTAATTTCATTTGAGCTCAAGTTGGTAGAAGATATCTTGCCTTCTTCTTTCCATTGGATAGCCTTTTTTTTCCTACGGAGGCATTGATCTTTTGTGAGGCAACATTCGACGAGATGAAAGAAGAAGAGGAAGAGAAGAAAAACCCAGAATTGGGAGGATTTCATGGAAATGGAGAAGGGTTTGTATGTTTGAGGAGTAAGTCGAAACGAGGTGAGAGAAGGGTTCCAATGAAAATCTCATCTTTCATATGGGGTTTTGTTTTGGAACACGATCTTGAAAGACAACTGAAGTGGAAGAGAGCAGGGCGCTTTCATAAGGGAGTGATTTGAATAGCCGCATCATTCTCAGCTGAAGAAACGAATTACAATCATTCCACATTTTCTGTTCTTGAGTCACGGATTTCTGCAAAAACATTTTTGTAGAATAGTCAAATTGTTGCAACATTACATGTTCTTTTAGTTTTCATTCTGTCGGAACTTGGAAATGTACTCATGAAATGATGCCAAACAGCCCCTTGTATTCCCATTCTGTAGCATTTGTCAATTGTTAATATTGTAGGATCCTTTTGGCTACTTATTGGTTGAGTTGCTTTTCAATTTTGTTAAGAACAATCTTGATTTTGCCATGTGGAACATGAATGAATCAACTTTAGATTTACCATGTGAGAAATGAGTGTATCAAGTCTTTAAGATTTATGTATTCAATTGTTTATTCACGTTGGTTGTTTATAAGGCAATCTTGACTGTTTTACTTCTTACATCGTCTGTGGTTACTGAGTTCATACTTTGTAAATGTTCAGGTTTATATAGTGGGTTTGGATGGTCTACATTGAGTAGGATTTCAGGATTGGGAGCTCGTTTTGGATTATATGAACTTTTGACTGGTTTCTACAAAGGTATACTTTTGTCGAATCTGCTTTTTTTTTTTTTTTCCTTCTACAAGAATTTGTGTTAACTAGATAAAATAGATAAATAGATAAGAACATCTGTTCTCTCATTAGTCATTAGCAAGTTTTGTGGAACTTACTATCTTGATTTACTTATTACTCAACTCATAAAGAAACTAAAATGACATTGTGCAATTATGTTTTTAGAAGTTTCAGTTGTTCTATTTATAATTTGATGAGAAGATACAGAGAATGCAAGAGCTGTTTTCAAAGTGTGACGACTTTTATTTATGCAGCTCAATAGTTTATGCAACCACTTTTCTAAAGTAAATCTTGATATAGATGAAGTTGATTTGGCTTGATCCAACAGTTGAGATTGAAGCTGACTAATGTTTCTTTTATCCAAGAGACAATTTGTAAATTCATTTCTAGTTTCATTTATTTAAAGTTTCTAATGCTTTTTACTTTCTATTATTTTTTCATGAACCCTACTAAAAATAATAAACATCCACTTAGGGCTTACTCACATTGTGAGTGGAACCCAAGTTCATCCCCACAATTTTCTCTACCCTGAGCCTTTTTATTTTATGAAAGTAGAGGCAATCTTCATTCGTCTTTTAATCTTCTTCCCATAAGATTTTGATATCGTTGCATCTCCTATCAACACAAAGAATTTCTGGAAAATTGAGTGTAGTTCCATTTGGAATGGACCCTCTATATATATTAATCTTTGAGATAATTGCAACCAAATCCCTTGATTAGGGTGATTTACAATATTACTTCAGTTGTATCCCCTTAATTGGGGTTTGACCAAATCAACTCTCATCCTGTTACACTTGTATTGGACCATAGTGGGCTTGACCCATGAGTGGACTTGGTCATTGCATGAGAGGTCCATATGTGCCACATTAACAACTGAAAGTCCGGGATCCTTACCCCTATGAATAGGGTGAGCTTCTAATTGTTGACCAATAATGCCCAATTTTAACTTCTTTAATTCAATTAGTCACTTGTGATGATTATGAAACTGAGTGCGGAAGCTAACAAGAGCAATTGCCACAAATCAAACCCATCACACTAAGATTTATAATTGTTCGGCCTTAATACCTACATCAACTAACGGCTTGTGAATCTACACCTCACTGGATTTCCACTATCTATGCTTTTCAATTGGCTAAGCAATAATCTTGATAAAATACTTTTCAAGGCTAAGCAATAAACTTACAATATGCTTTTCAAGGTTAAGCAATAACCTCTTGGGTTTTATGGTTAACCCCTAACCATACACTTATACTTTTCTAAGGCTAAACAATAACCTATATAATATGATTGTCTCAAAGAAGTGTCTACACAACACTTGAAGAAATATAAGTTTAAGCTCAATTACAATGCCTCTTAAATAGGCGAATATGAAAATGTAAACCCACTCAATACATACACTATATGAATGCAAAGTTGAATTCTCTATGTGTATGTATGAAAACTTCAATCAAGTTCTAAAATGACAGTTCAATGAATGTAAGCTTAAAGCTTTTGAAGGTTTAAAAAACACAATACTTTTGATTGAAGTGAAGATGCTAATCACATGTTCTTTTGATAGACAACTTGTAAAGATATCACTAATCAGGTTATGCAAGTTGTATGAAGTTTCAAATCAAGAACATGTAATGCATGAACAAAGTTGTTTTCAAAATAAAATAGTTTTCCTATGAGTTCATGGAAAGAAAACAACTAGCTAAAGATTCAACCAAGTGAGAAGATCATGCAACAAATAAAATCAAAGATGTTGAATAAGCATGATTTATAAAATAGAGAATAACTTGGTTTGAATCTAAGTGGAGAATCCAAAGCAATGTAAATCAAAGATTAAATATAGTAATGGATTCAACAAATCATAGTTAAGATGCTAAAATTGATTTACCAATCATTTAAACAAAGCATGAAACATATGATGTTGAAAACAAAGCTTACTAAGAGGTGTAACTCAGGAATCCAAAGCTTTGCTTCCCAAATCCCACTCTAGCTTTCCTTAGCTTGCTTCCTTATCCTTGATCTAATTTCTCTACTAAGATTTTTCGAAAGGGATAGCTCAAAGCCCAAGGAAAGGCTCAATTTTATAGAGAAGAAGTTTCTAACTACTCTCTGGCCGGTTAACCGAACTCAACGGTCACATTCCAACGGTCATATATTTTTCATACTGAGTTCACTGTCGGTTTACCGAAATTTGTCGGTTGACTGAGAGCTGACCGCTAGCTTAACCGACCATACAAAAATGCATACAAATGATTTCTCTGGTGTCTGAAAGTTCGGTTCAAATGCATATTCGGTTAATGGAACCTTGACCAACAGGTCACAGACCAGAAAAAATGAGCTCTTTGGAATTGGAACCGAACTTGGTTTGGTGAGGGTCGGTTCCTAACTCGGTTAGCCGAACCATGACCGACAGGTCACCGACATGTAAAAAGTGAGCTTTTCTGATGACCTGAAGATCTGACCTAAAATCCCTTGAAAAAATAATCTTTGTAAAGTGTTCTAAAGAAGGGATTTTGGGTCAAGGAAGGCAGGTTTGAAAATATGTAGAAATCAACTAAAATATGTTTGTTAAAATATGATTTTGCTTAACTATGCAATCCAAACACACAAGTCTAGATTTCATGATTTTTGAGATAATGATGCATATGAGAAACTTCAAGATATGATTAAAATGAATGCATATACTAACATCAAATTGCAATCTAAATAGATCTTACAATAACCCCCTGAAATTTGATGATGGTGAATCAACCAACATCAGTTTGCTCACAAAGAACTGATGTTTCATCCACAGAAGAGCTTTGGTGAATATATCAACAATTTGCAAATCAGTGGTGACATTGGGGAGGATAATAGGCTTGTCATCAAATGCTTCCCTAATGCAATGACAGTTAACTTCAATGTGTTTTAACCGCTCATGAAATATAGGATTCGATACAATTTGGATGGCACGGCACTTCTATTGTATAAGGGAGGCATTTGATGAGTAAAGCCAAGTTCAGCAAGCAATTGTTGCAACCTAACTATCTTAGAGCAGGCAGATGACATGGAGTGATCTTCAGCTTCCGTCAAGATTTGGAACCACAATCTTGTTTTTTTTTTTTTTTAATATTATTTATATTTCTAGGATATTATGGCATTCCCAAGATAGACACACCAACCGGCTGTTCAAAGTCTGGTGTCAGGACATTCAGCCCAATTGGCATCACAGTAAGCTGTTAAGTTCTACTTGGAATCTCTAGGAAAGAGGATGCCTCATCCTGGTGTGCCAAGAAGATATCGTAGGATTTGCTTAATGGCTGTGAAATGCACGAGTAGGATGAGTCATAAATTGATTGACAAGATTGACTGCATGAGAAATGTGAGGTTTTGGAATTGTTAGGTAGATGAGACTACCAACAAGCTTCCTATAACTCGTTGGACAAGAAAGAGGAATGCCTTCATCTTTTCTGTATTTGACACTGATCTTTGGGTGTATCCACCGAAGTTGAGTTTTGTTACCGAGGTTGATCAATAAGATCCCGAGTATACTTGTGTTGAACTGTTGATTGCATAATCCACCTTTCATTTTGTGAACTTCAAGACCGAGGAAGAGGGGACCCAAATCCTTCATATGAAAAGAGGCATGAAGAGATTTCTGAAGTTGGAGCATATGATTAGGATCATCTCCCATACTGATGATATCATCAACTTACACAAGTAGAAGGTGATGCCTCAAGATTTATAGTCTAAGAAGAGAGAAGGATCATATTTACATTTTCAAAAAAAAAAGAAAAAAAGGAAGGATCATATTTACTTCGTTGAAAACCAGCCTGCACGAGTTGTGCAGAATTTTTCAAACCATGCTGTAGGAGCTTGCTTCAAACCATAGAGAGAACACCATAATTTGGTTATCAAAAAGAAAAAGAAAAAATGTCATATTTTGAAAACCATATTTGGAGTGGAGAAGGATAGTCTTAGAGGCATCTGCATGTAAACATCCTCCTGGAGGTCACCATGCAAGAAGGCATTCTCTATATCCATCTGAAAAACAGTCTATGACTGAGATGCTGCAATTGCTAAGATGATGTGAATTGGTTTCATTTTTGCAACCAAAGCAAAAGTCAGTGGCGGGGCCAGGATTTTTTTTAGAGGGGGTAAGTGATGGATGTCAATGACTTAAAAAATAACAACGGGCACATATCATATTGAAGTAAAATTTCTTAAAAGTGGTCTTTTCTTTTGTGGCCATTATTGATATCAAAGCCCTCTACACCATAAATATATTAATTGTATGCTCAATCTTAGGGCGGGGCCGGACTCTATTAGAATAAAATTCGGGAAAATCCCATTGAACAGGATGATGTTCATATTGAGCTGTTTGGATTTTTTAATTAGTGTGATCCATCATGGAAATCCACTCATTTTGCTGAATTCTTGTGAGAAGGACAGATAAAGAGGAGATAGAGTTGTGAGTTACTTCCCATCTTAAGAAAATAAGTAGAAGACAAAAATGCCACCAGTACTTGGTAAATTTTCTCTTTTCTCATGAAAGGAGAAAAATGAGGAGGGGCAAAACTAAGGAAATAAAGACTTCAAAAATTCTTCTCTCACATATGTGAAAGAACGGGAGTTGAGGAGCGGCATATGCCCCTTCTCGTCCCCCCCCTCCCTCCACCACCGGCAAAAGTCTCATCATAGTTAGTACCATATTCTTGTTTGTTGCCTAAAGAGACAAGACGGGCTTTATATTGGTCCAACGAGCCATCTGACTTTAGTTTTAACAAAGAAGATCCATTTATAGCCAATGGGTTTGACCCGATGAGGGCAGGGAATAATGTCCCTAGTATTGATCTATTGTAGAGCATTAAGTTCTTCTTGTATTGCCTGTTGCCAACAATCATGTTTCATGGCCTGGGAATATGTATTAGGTATCAAAAATTAGAAATGGAAGATAAAGCTACATGCGAAGATGAACGGGAAAAACCTACTTGTAGTGATCAAGTGATGAATGAGCCGGACCAAAAGCTGGATTAGGACCTGGATCATGAACTAGTTCAGGTGAAGGGAGAGGGGACCTACTTGTAGTATCTAAAAAATTTCTTTGCACGTACACCATCCCAGGTTTGAACCTTGCTGAAGATGAAGATGAAGAATTAGAAAAAATAAAAAATAAGGGAAATATTCGAAGATGAGGGGGAGGCAAGATGAGTTGGAAAAAAATAGTGTTTTTCAAACAATATGACATGTTGAGAAATATGAATGTGATGAACCGTTGGATCATAACATAGAAAGCCTTTTTGATGAGTTACACATGTAGAGACATAAACAGGTCAACTGACCCAACTTGAAAAGCCCATGACCACACGCCCATATCCAAACATATCTCACGTGTGGAATCTTGGTGGGATTTTGTAGATTGGTCAAATATCCCTTGCTTGGAAGGTTGTGTAGACATTTCTATATTTGCTTGTAGTCATAGCCTAATCATAGGATGTAAAGATAGATATCATCATAAATGTAAATTGATTCCAGTGAAGTGTATATAATCACAAGTCGGTTCCGTCTTGAGACACGACAGACATTCACAAAATCTCTTCTTCTTCCTCCTCCTCTCTCTCTCTTTATCAATAAATGCATCTATAGATCCTAAGCTGGTATCAGAGCCTCCTCTGAATATCTCAAAACACGAATCTATCACTGTCGTGCTACAACCGAGACCATAATTTCTGTTTCTTTTCCTCCATTGGTTCAAGGCATCAGATCTCATCTCAACATCAGATTGGACCTCATCTCAGGCATTAGATTCAACGATCTGAACAAGAGAACATTTC
The DNA here is from genome assembly GCA_029852735.1 of Persea americana. Taxonomy (NCBI): domain Eukaryota; kingdom Viridiplantae; phylum Streptophyta; class Magnoliopsida; order Laurales; family Lauraceae; genus Persea; species Persea americana. The sequence continues at coordinate 29,662,254 of CM056819.1, forward strand.
TGGTCTCTCTTCATTCAGCTGTCTATTGATTTTGTTTGTGTGTGTGTGGGGGGTGGGGTGCACCTCAGATTGTGCAACTGTCACAAATTCTGCACCGAGCTGGTCGCCTATATACTCTGGGATTTCTCCATATTTTTATGGAATTTCATCATCTCAAAAGGTTAGTGTTTTGCCTACTTTTTGGGTTCGACAGTTTTCACAAATAGTTTTGAAGCTGTTACAACAGATTCACATCCAACCGTTGAAATTGAGAAATTCCCCCTTCGGAAGCTGCGAAAATAGGTTATTAACGTAACCTGGAAGGCTGAGTGAAATAGAAATCAACACACAGCAAGAAATCCCCATTCCTGCTCCAATTTTTTGGACGCCCAGCAGCCTATTGTTTCTGCATTTTCTGGTTTCTGTGAAAAATCTGATTTCTTTTCTGTTTAGAAAATTAATCACTCTTTGGGCAATTCATCTATTTGTTTCAAATGGACAAGGTTGATGTTATTCCAGTGAAATTTAATGGAACTAACTACCTGTCCTGGCCCTTCCATCTCAAAATTTTTGTTGAAGATGTTGTGATACCTGGATGGGACAACTCCTAAACCCATTATAGGCAACATCTACCACACCTGGTGTAGATGATAAAATCATTGCTACTTGGAACCAACGCAATGCCAAAGTGATAACATGGATCCTCAACTCAGTAGATCCCTCCTTTTCAATGGCACTTCAAGCCTTTACTACGTCTCCTGACATGTGGCAACACATGAAGAAAATTTATCAGCAACAAAACAAGGCCCGAAGATTTCACCTCGATACAGCGTTAGCAAAATATTGCCAGAATGATAAATCTATCCGGGAATACTACAATGGCTTTCTAGCCCTATGGATCGAGAGGGATCAAATGCCCCTTCAATCTGTTTTGGTAGATTTTCTTCCTCAAGCCCTCAAATTACAGGACAAACAACATGTTAGTCAGTTCCTTATGAAGCTTCGATTTGAATTTGAACCAATACGGGCTGCTCTTATGAACAGAGAGATCTCTCTCGATCTAGATACCTGCATCCAAGAGGTTCTTTGGGAAGATTGTCTGTTATCTACTCATTCTCTTAATGAGGAACCAAAGGCGCTCCTAATACAACCCCATCATCAGCCGATGAAACAGCTGTGTTCACTACTCGTGGTCAAAAACAATAGTGTTACGAGTGTAAGAAGTATGGCCATGTGGCTCGAGACTACTGGAGAATATTGTTTTGCAACTAATGCGAGGGAAATGGTTGCGCTATTTCCAATTGTACATGAAGGCCTGATAAGAAACCAGATCACTCTCCAAAGCGTGGCCCAACTGCTTTTCAGGTTCAATAAAGTAACTAGCTTGACTTGCCATCCTCAAATACAGGGTCAATCACTTTGACCACTACTCAGATTTGTGAGATAATAAATTCTTCTGTGGCATCTGCGTTTACCTCCATGGGTATTAGTGGTTTGTCTTCTTCCTCTACAGCTCTTCCTGCATTTCACTCATCTACTTCTCTCTCATCACCTGTTACACCCTCTACATGGTTTCTAGACTCTGTTGCATCCAACCATATGACCTCTGTAGCACAAAATTTGCAAAACACAAAACCATACATGGGCCATGATTCAATCACCATGGCCAATGGTCACCAATTTCCAATCTCTGGTCTAGGAACCATATCCATGGGAACCCTTACATAATCTGATGTTTATTTTGTTCCCAATTTGGCAGCTAATCTAATTTCCATTGGTCAACTTGTTGATTATGGATACCTTGTTCATTTCTCTCCCTCTAGTTGTGTCACATAAGAACGACAAACTGGGAGGGTGACCGGGAAGGGGAGTACGCATGGCAGGCTCTTTCTTTTGGACATGGGACAACCTTCATTGTTTGCTTCTTCTATGAGAGTTCTAAATAAAATACGGACCATTTGGCATAAACGCCGTGGTCACTTGAATAATGCAAATTTTCTTTCATTGTTTAAACTTGGTAGTTTGGAAAAATCCGTTACTAGTGCTATGTTTTCTTCTTTTGCACAATCGAAATGTGAGACTTGTTGCTTGAGTAAAAGTCATGTTTTACCTTTTCCTACTCATGACTCACATGCTATTGCTCCACTTGATATTATTCACACTGATGTTTGGGGCATTGCTCCTCAATTGAGTAGACTTGGATATAAGTATTATGTTACGTTCATAGATGATCATTGCATGGATATACTCTTTAAAATCTAAATCTGAAGTTTTTTCCATGTTCTGCAAATTCTACAATATGGTAAGCACTCAATTTGAAAAGACCATTAAGATCCCACGGATTCAGGGAGAGAATACACATCCAAAGAATTCACCTCTTTTCTATCTAATAAAGGGATCCTTCACAAAAAATCTTGTCCTCACACACCACAACAGAATGGGATGGCGGAAGGAAAGAATTGACGCCTTCTAGAAACTGTCAAGACCCTTAGTTTTGAATCCCTGGTTCCACCTAAATTTTGGTGTGAAGCACCTCATATATCATAAATAGACTTCCTAGCTCCGTCCTCGGGAAAGTCTCTTCATTTGAGTGCTTATTTGGTTACCCACCCTCCTACTCACATTGGAGGGTGTTTGGCTATCTATGCTTTGTTCATCTCCCTTTCCTTGAGCAAAATAAGTTGTCCCCATAGGCCGCTCGTTTCATGTTTCTTGGATACTGTGATGAGCTCAAAGGCTTCCTTTGTTATTATCACAAGGAATGCCGGTTACGTATCTCACAGAATGTTGTTTTCTTAGAACATGTTCTGTTCTATTCCTCCTCCCCTCATACTGATAGCCGAGTTTCTTACATTCCTCAATTCCCAACACTTGACTCTTCTCTAGAAGTTACTCGAGTTTATAAGCAGTGCACCAAATAACTGCCTCCAGCTACTCTCACTACCGATCAACCAACCATGTCGACTCCTCAAGGACGTGACACTCCTAATGAAGGTAATCCTATTTTGCGACACTTTAATTGTATTTCAGTTCCCCCTGATTGGTATGGTTTTTCCGCATTGTTTACTTCTTCAGATCTCATTCCTATTCCAACTTCTTATTCCCAAGCTAGGACAGATGAATTGTTAGCTGTCCCGACCCCAAACCTGATTAGATCCAGGGTGTGGAATTTAGGGGTAATTAAAAAACTTTGCCCTTTCATGCCTCGAAGATTGAAGTCCGCTGTGTAACCAAATTACCCGCGGAACTTATCTGGCAAACACATTCATTAAACCTGTATGAATATCAAAGCAAGTATGTATTTCATCCCACTATATATTTAATTTCCAAAAGATAAAGACATAAAGTTTATATACACATCAGGACCATCCCAAAATCTTAGGTCCTGGAACAAAAGATATACAAAGTATAAATAAACAAGTCCAAAAAATCGAAAGGCCAAAAGATGGAATCTAGGTGGCACAATGCCAGATATCCCAATGTCCCGCGCACATGTGCCGAGAGTGATGATTCTAAGCTATGTTATCGACACTCTACTCACGTAACTCGTCCTCCTCCTCCCGCTGAGGATCCTCTGGGATTGCTTCAAAGTCCAGGTCGACGTAGTAGGTGGTGTCGTCTGCAAACCAAGGAATAAAGATCAACAATATGTTGGCAAGAAGATAAGCAGTATTTAATATTCATAACATGTTTCAAAAGAGAATAGAGACAAGTGCATGATTGTAAGATATCAAGACAAGAAGTTAGGCATATAAGCAAGAGTGATTATACAAATCAAGTGACCATATAATTCCTAGCAAGTTATACAAGAATAACCATCCATATGAAATATTATGCTAAGCGAGAGGAGACTCCGAGGATGTCCTAGCCATCTCCCGGGGGTACTAATGTCCAAGCCGACTACCAATACCCTAAAGTCTGGCTTTAGTGGTATCCAAAGCTACATACTAGGGATAATAGTGTCGTCCTAGCCGACTACCCTTATCCTGCGCTATGGACGCCGTCCTAGCCGATTGTCCACACTAGTGTCCGAGTAACCGGCCCACTCAAGAATCATCAGTCTGCAGCTGGCCATGTATGCGAGATGATAATGATGATGGTTTAACACTACACAAGATTCAAGACGAGCACGTGGATAGATTTCAAAGTACAAGACAATAAATTGAGGGCTACTCCAAGTCAGGCCAAGATACAAGTCAAGTCTTCAATTCACGAGTAGTCCTCTTAACAAGTCTATCCACATGTGTCCATCAAATACAAGATAGTCATGTACCTAAGAGTACACTCTTGGTCCGGTCAAACCCTAGTTCTACAAGTTATACGAGTATTCAAGAGTAGAGTGTACAAGGTACGTCAAGCTACGAATACACGATTTACGAGTCAAGAGTGAAGAACAAGCCAATCCTAGGTCAAGGGTTGTCCATCATGTATCGCCCGTATTCCCAACGGAGTGCTTAAGGAGAATGAGTCAACGATGCCATAGTTTGGTGAGCCCTTGGTGTGCGGAAGTTGTTGGGCATCAATTGACTCAATTTCGTATGCCTTCGGCCAAGTTACAACCATACACGAAAGCCCAGACAACCGACGAAGCATACTAAGCCAATCGTACTCCTGTTTCATTTCCCCAAGTTGGTCAAAGGGTCCCACATATAAGGTCAAAACCTAGGATAGAAGTCCCCCTTCAAAAGAGGAACTGTGCATGCACGGCTAGCCGTGGAGGAGGTCTGCGGCTAACAGCGAGGTCACCGCAAGTAGTACCAACACTATTTAAAGTAAATTTCGTCAGGCGATTAGCCGCGAGGTGACCGCAACGTAACCGTGAGGTAACCGCGAGTTCGCGGTCAGAAAGACAGAACCTGTCCCAATTCTGTCTGGTTTGGCGGTTAGCTGCAGGCTAATTGCGGGGTCACCGCAGGCGAGATAAAACTTAACCAGGTTCTGTTTTGGGTTTGGTGGTTGGCCGTGTGCACAGAAATGAATGATTTCTGGAGCTCTTTCATTCAAATTTCGAGATATAACCACTAAGCTCTAGAGTTCACATTGGTAGCACCTTAAAACATCCCATTCATTTACCCCAAACCCACGATTTTATCCATGTCAAGTTCATTACATTAAATTCCTAAATTAACATGTGAAATCCAATATAATATAATCAAGCTTGGATTTAGAGGTTGGCTAAGCAATTGCATTAACAAGAATGAAAATAAACATACATGCATGTCCAATATACAATGCTAATCTACTTCCCTCAACCAAAGGAAATGACATTAAGAAGATTGATGAAGGAGGAGCTCTCCACACCCACACTATCCAAACCTATCTCTCCAAAAGCTTCTCCTACATTCAAAGGGTACAAAGGAAAGGAGAGGAAGAGAATTCATTACCATGCAAGATAGTTACAGCAACAAAGAAGGAAATTGAGAGGAGTAGAATTGGGGAAACTTACAATTTTTGGGTTACTATGATAGAGGAAGACTCAAGGAAGAAGAAGGTGTTCTTAGATCTACTTGGAATGGCCTCTAGGTCCACATGCAAGAAGGAAAAGCGAAACAGTGAAGAAGGAGAAGGCTCCAGCAGTTCTTCTCTTGAAATGAAGGAATGAAACGAAGGAAGTTGCTGGAGTTGACTTTAAATGAGAGATGGAAGGAAAAAAGTCCAAAATGCCCTCCTGAGTGAAATGAGAGAAAATTGATTATTTGAGGGCTTCGGGGTGTCGAATTGTGATGAGTCAAGAACAGAAAACGACGAGCGCGATGAGATCTTTCCAATGAGCCCAATTTTGGCGAAAATTGAATTTTTTGGAAAAATACCCATTTTTTCCTAATACTAATAATCACAACCTAAACCCCTATTAAGACCAATCGCACTCGAAATCGAACGAAACTTCGCGAACATCTTCCTAATGATATAAGAAACTCGCTTAAACACTAAACCCACCTAATTAGCTAGAATCACAATTAATTAAGCTAATCGCCAATATTAAGAAGCAAAACACCCTATTAAGGTTGGGGAACTTACATTAGCTCTCGAGATGAACAACAGTTGGGACGTAGTGCCTCTTCCGTCGTATACATCTATCGTTGGAAGCAAGTGGGTCTATTCACTCAAGGTTAGATCTAATGGCAGTATTGATCGCTACAAAGCATGACTGGTTACTCAAGGTTATAAATAGGAATATGGCATTGACTATGAAGAAACATTTGCTGTCGCTAAAATGACTAGTCTACTAGGCGTTGCGGCAGCTTGTAATTGGCCTTTGTGGAAAATGGATGGCAAGAATGCCTTTTTGCATGGCAATCTCAAGGAAATTGTGTATATGCGTCTTCCATGGGATATACATGTCTGCAGACTGGAAAAGTCTTTATACGGGCTCAAACAGGCTACACATGCATGGTTTGATAAGTTCCGCTGTGCTATCATTACAGGATACTTTCATCAAAGTCCAAATGTTAATTCTCTCTTCATTCGAAGAACTTCACGTGGATGTACCGTTCTCTTTATCTATGTTGATGATATGATAGTCAGTAGCAACGATGCAGTAGGTATTTCCACCCTGAAATGTCATCTCTCACTTACCTTTTAGGACTTGAAGTCTCAAGGAACAAGGATGGTTTTCGAGTGGTACAAACCAAATATGCTGATGACTTGGTCAAATTGGCAAGACTCGGTGATGCCAAAACCTTTGCCACACCCATTGAGCTAAATGTTAAATTTAGCAAAGATGGTGGGCCACCCGTTTAAGACCTGACCTTGTTTCAACGGTTGGTTGGTAGCGTACTTTATCTGACTATGACAAGGCTAGATATCTCTCATGCCGTTCAGACTGTCAGTTAGTTCCTTAGTGATCCTCGTAAATCGCATCTCCAAGCTGTTTTCTGGATTCTTCGGTATGTCAAGGGCACCCGTGGTCAAGGACTATTTTATCCAACCACTTCTTCACTACAACTCCAAGCTGATGCAGATTGGGTAGGGTGCCCTGACACTTGTAGATCCACAACCGGTTCGTGCATGTTCTTAGGAACATCGCTCATCTCATGGAAGAGTAAGAAACAAAGCACTCTTTCCAAATCAACTGCTGAAGCTGAATATCGGTCTATGTCCTCTGCTAGTAGTGAGATTGTTTGGCTTTGTCGTCTCCTTCGTAAGTTTGGTGTTTTTCTCAAAGGCCCTACTCCACTTTCTGCAGATAACACAAGTGCCATTTGCATTGCAAAGAATATCATCTTCCATGAGCACATTAAGCACATAGAAATTGACTGCACTTCATTTGTCAGCATTATGTCTCTGAGAAACTCTGTCTGCCCTATGACCCAACCTGAAAGGCCCATGAGCACAAGCCCATATCCGAACATAACTCACGTGTGGAATCTTGGTGGGATTTTGTAAATTGGTCAAATATCCCTTGCTTGGAAGGTTGTGTAGACATTTCTATATTTGCTTGTAGTCATAGCCTAATCATAAGATGTGAAGATATCATCATAAATGTAAATTGATACTAGTGAAGTGTATATCATCACAAGTCGGCTCCCATCTTGGGACACGACAGACATTCACAAAATCTCTTCTTCTTCTTCTTCCTTTCTTTTCTTATTATCAATATATGGATCTATAGATCCTAAGAACGTATCCCAGGAAAGCACATTTCATAGATTGAGTAGAGAGCTTATTCCTTTCATGAGGTGGAAGATGGATGAAACAAATGCAGCTGAATGTATGGAGACAGGTATATGCTGGATGAAACTTATACAGGCGCAAATAGGGTGATTGATTTTGAAGAGCGGGTGAAGGAAGATGGTTGATGAGATGTACTACAAATGAGAGAGCTTCGACCCAAAAGTCATAAGGAATAGAAGACTCAAGAAGTAGAGGTCGGACAACTTCATGAAGATGATGATTTTTCCTTTTAGCGACTCATTTTGTTGGGGGTTTGTAAGGGCAAGTTCTTTGAGAAATGATTCCTTTAGATTCCAAAAAAAAAAAAGTTGCGAGAAACATATTCAACTCCTGAGTCCGAATGCAAACTTTTGGTAGTCTTTGAAATCTGAGTTTTAATGAGGACAAGGAATTTTTTCACGGCATCAAAGGCTTAAGATTTAACTTGTTAAAAATAAATCCATGTGAATCTGCTAGAATCACCAATAAATGCAAGAAAATATTTATGATGAGTGTGTGAAATGGTGGGTGTAATGCCCCAAAATTCTTTATGAATTAAGTCAAAGCATTTTGTAGTGATATCACTGTTAGTTGGAAAAGGGAGAGTTTTGCTTTTCCCTAATTTGCATCCAGGACAATCAAACAATGGGTCATGTAAGGAACATTTAGTTTTGATATAGGACAGACACATGACCCCATTGGTCGACCAGCCCATTAAACTCATTCTAGTCCAGCCTAGTCCAATCCATTTTTGTTTAGTTGTTTATTTTATTAATTAAGGTGTCTGAGGCCCATGGGTTTTATATTATTGTTATAATCTCAACCCTTTAGATGTTTTAACGGTTGAGATTAAGTTTGGGTTTAGTTTGTTTCTCTGTTTAAACTTTTGTAAAGCCTTTTTGGCTCTTTATACTATGATTAGTGAAATTCAAGCTTTTGGGATCTTCCACAAGTTCTCTGAGTTCTCTTTTTCCTCTTGGATTGGAGTTTGGTGAGAGGCCAATTTCCAAGTGAACCCTAACCCAATCCTTGATTTCTTCCATCTCTATCATACCCGCCTGCATCTCTTTTCCATTATTCCACATTAATTGGTATCAGAGCCGAAGATCAATCCACCTAGATTCGATAATCGATGCTCCATCGTCCCTGCTGAACCGTCACCATCACTCCATTAGGTAGTCCCAAATCTATCGTCCTTGTCCACACCACCCAGTATCTCCGAACCCTAATCGATCCACCACATCCATTCCAAAACCCATATGCGCCCCTCGTCCATAATCGTTCATCCCAACTGACATCCAAAATCCCCAGATCCCAAACTCAAAACCCTAAAACCCCAATCCTCGTCAAATCCCAGATCGTCCCAGCCATCAAGCCCCATTCGATTGAACCCCATCTTCAATAAAATTCCCCAAATCCCTATCCTAGAAGACCATCCATCACCAAACTCAACCATTGGATGCCCCATTACTCAAATACCCATTGGCCAATCGTTATCTACTCAAAGCCAAACTAGCTGAAAGTACCCATCCTTATCGAACTCAAATCCACTAAACCCTTACACAACCAAACCCTAGTCCCCATTAGCCAAACCCAGATCTCCCACGCTTCAAATCTCCTAAAGCCAACCTCATCCACAGTTGCAATCCCAGAAGCCCTAACCCATCGCCGTCCCAACATCATCCACCTGACCTCTACCCAATTTGGTCTCAGTCGAACCAGAGAGAGAGAGAGAGAGAGAGAGAGAGAGAGAGAGCAAAAAGTGTACTTGGCACCAGTTACCGAGTAGCAGCACCTTCTTCGTCAGCTACACATTACTATTCATTTATTTAGGGAATGTACTAATGTGGCTTTTGTAATTTCTAATTCTTAAAAGCATTATTTTATGTCTTGTATCTCACAAGATGTATGGTCCCAGCAACTTACCTTGCCCTTCTCTTCATTGATCCCTTTTGCTTTTCTAGTTTCTACTTGACTTGGGATATTTCCAAAAACTAACCAATGCCGAACACTTTACACTTCAAGTTGGTTCCTTCCGTTTGACTTGTATTCCTAATGGAGTGCAGGTGGGACCATCCTACATTTCAAATAGTTCCCAACTTTTTGTTTGAGTGGTTATTGATGGGTCCAATTATTTAAAAGAGATTCAGATTGATTCTTTAACAAAAAGAAAAAAGAACAATGAAAAAAGAAGAGAGTTTCCTGTAGTGTTCAAGAGGCACAATGGTCCCACCTTTGCGATAATAGTCACTGCTAGGTTTCATATGGAAATTTTTATAGACCCTGCAGGGGTCTGCACATTCTTTAGATGCATTCCCGGCTCCACCTTTTCTGATGTCTGGTGAATTCTATTTAATGTTTATTGAACATCCCTCGCAAGAACATATTAAGTTGTGTTTTTTTGTCTCTTTTGATATTCCTATGGATCTTGTTTGGAACTGCTCATACATTATGCATTATTTGACGATCCCTTTTGCAGATGGACGAGAAGATAACTATATATATGTAAATGAAGCCCTTTTGGCAGGCATTACGGTTGGTGCAGTAGAAGGTATCATCAGCACTCCATTTGAACTGTTCAAACTTCGTGCACAGGTGACATCTGCTTTTCACTTCCCAACTTCTAGCTCTGTCACAAAGCAAAGCATCACACCTGTTAAATTTCTACGTGGATGTACTCCTGATAAGAAGGCATGGGAACATACGATCGGTCTCCTATCGACTCTGTCTACCAAACACCCTAATTTTGTTGGTGCTCTTAAAGAGTACCCATGGATGCTTACTGGATCTGGAAGGCAACCCTTTGCATATGAAGTTAAGGGGCCTTCAAATATTATCTCCTTGGAAGGATGGCGTGTCTTGTGGAGAGGTCTCCGACCAGGAATAGTTCGGGATTCTGTTTTTTGTGGCATTTTCTTTTCAAGCTGGCAATTCATTCACTTAATAATGCTTGATTGGAAGGCAGTCGATATGAAACCAGAACCCAAACCCAGGTTCTCATCAATTTTCCTTTCTGTTGCGTAGTAACCTTCTTAGATGCAAGGAGAATATATCAACCAAATTCTTCCCTTTTGAATCTTTTTGATGTTCTATTCAGGGCATATGAAGAAATTGGCACTGTGTCTCCTTTGGCTGCTAGCATTGCAGCTGGATTTTCTGGTTCCGTTGCTGCCGCTGCTTCTCATACTTTTGACACAGCAAAAGGCCGATCGCAATGTGTAGTTGTGCCAAAGGTATTAAATTCATTCTTTATGAAACTTCAACATCATGATCAGTTCTGTAAATTGCCTAGTATTGGCATTAGACAGTGTAATGTTGTTATGGCCTAGTACTTACATGTTGTCCTGAAAATTATTGTTCACTTCAGTTTTTGTTGGATAGTGTTGACTGCAAGGGTCCTACTAGTCTGAGAATCTCTGTGACACTATTGTCTGTCATTACTAGTTTGAGAATCAGCATATTTCCAGGTGATCCTTGTTGCAGCACTGTAGTGTGATGTGAGTTTTACTTGATCATATTTACGTACACATATTTTCATCCATGTACATATGTAGAGAGAGTAATTTTGAGATAAAACATTTCCTTATTCTAAAAGAAGGGATTTGTTAGGTCCACATGGATGCATGTTAAGCATGGGGAAACGGGGAAGGGGAAAGGCTACATTGGACTAGAGGTAGACCAAAACTGGTCCGGGTCAAATCATCGCAGCCCTTGATTTGGGGGCCCTAGAAGTTTCAAGAATTTGAGTGTTGGATCCATTAAGATGAGCCACATATTCCTTTTATTCTTCTTTTTCTGATGTCAAAGAGGAGCCTTTTCTCTTTTGAAAATTCTCCTATACATTTATATATGCTTTATTTATGTGAAAGATGTGATAAAATATTAGGGTTTTACTAGGAGGGGATGAGGGGATAAAAAAGAGTGAAGTTATGCTTTTTTTATGTGAAAGATTTGATAAAATATTAGGGTTTTAGTTGGAGGGGACGATGGGATAAAGAAGAGTGAAGTTTAGAGAGGAAGAAGGTATTATACTAGCCAAGGTTGATGTATTGTTTTTAGTTCTCTTTGCTGAATATAGGATTTTACCCCACAATGCATCTATGGAGTTCTGTTCTTCACCCTCAAAGATATGTTGAAAGCATAATTGTCAAGTCCATTTTGGTCACTGTTCTAATTTAACCCTGAAATTAAACACTCGGGCATTTTGTCCCAGAAAAGAAGGATGAATAAGTAAAAAACTCAAAAAAATTAGACAAGTAAAACCCTAGAAATTTAGAGTGATACTTAAAAACTACATATCACGTAACATAAAGTAAACTGCAGATGGCTTCTTATACAAATCAAATATGTCAATGCTATGCATCTAAGCCTCAAATTAAAGAAAAAGATCAAGCAATTAAGCAAACATATACAGTTGATTAAAGCACATTTTGTATGCATATCATCTCTGTTAAGTACTTTAATGTTGTTGAAAGGTCAATGCACAATGCACTATTGTGTCCCTAATTTAGTCCTAAAATGGATGTAGAAAGGTGAAAAGAAAAAAAGAATATTAAAAATCTGATTCTCCACCAAGGACAGGATGGAATTTCCTTCCAGACGGGTTATGGTTTGTTAAAGTCCACTTTGAAACAAATAGAGTTGACAACTGTATTCTGAAAGTAGAGCTGAAATGTTGAAGAAAGGAACCCAAGAGAGAAGACATGAAGATGTAGTCAGTATTTGCACTTGAAGCAAAGAAATCGTACAAGAGAAATTTCTTTGCTTCAAAGTGGCAAGAGCCAAACAGAGGATAACACATTTGAATGCTCATTTCAAATATATAATTGTACATATGCTGATGTTTCTTGTTCCCTTTTCTTTCCTTGGTCGAACCATCCTACTACTGCTATTATTATTATTTTCCTTGCTGAGGTATGCTGATGTTTCTATGTTGTGGGTTGATTCTCCACAGTTTGTCTCTATGGAACAGAAGTTGCTCAAATGGAAACCATCAGGATATTGGTTTGAGAGGGTTACGGGCATCTCTCCAACGGATAGAAGCATCCTTTTCCGTGGTATATGGTTGCGGATGGCCCGCAGTGGATTAGCATCCTTTGTAGTTGTTGGGAGTTACTTCTGGGCCGTTGATCATCTCTTGTGAAGATTAATTAAACGATTCCTGGAGTTGGTAAATACAACTTGAAAAATGCTAATTCATCTAAAGCTTCCTTAACATGTGAGCATGGCTATTTTTTTAAACCAGAAACTTGCTAGGTAAAAATCTCTACAAAGGGAGGCAAACATGAGTGCTTGTCGCTGATACACTTTTTTGAAGACTGAAATGGAGATCTGACAGTGAAATCTGATTTGTCAGAGAGGATTTTGATGCTATCCTTGAAAGACTTAGAAAGAGTCTTGAGAATGCGCGCCCTAAGTTTCTAGTATTCAGGGCGTTTGTTCTGTATTCTTTTCTGTAGGATGGATGATTATTTTTTGGTGCTTATGCACCTTGTATTATTTTATTGCTTCCTTCAAGTTGTTTCTTGGATGAAACTTCGATTCATCAAAAGAAAAGAAAGAAATTATTTACAATCATATGTCCATATACACCTTCTCTTACAGCCATTGATATTTACTCATATTGGTCACTTAACCAATTAGAAAAATATTTTGGTTATTTAACTTATCATCTTCCTTTAACGCATGAGACCCAAATTTATTGCTTAGAATAAATTTTTTATGTCCTCGGCTAAACTACCACACTGGGGCCATAGGGGATTTACCCGGCTCCCAGGACCGTAGGGATTATTTTGGCCGAAAGGGCTGGGACACCCACCGTTATAAACATAAATAAATAAAGCACCAATTTAATTGGTGAGACCCTTTATACCATAACAATAAAAAAAAATATTGTGGGCCTATGATAATGTTGGCTATCTAAACATCAATTGTCACGAACCCAAATCCGAATGTCGATCACTTTGATAATCGCATGGCATGACATCGAAATAAGTTATTGAAATATATTCAATATCAAATAAATCCTGACATCATAACACATTCAAATACTACAAAAGGAGAGTCATGCTTTTTTTAAACATAATTTTAAAAATGAATCCATTACTTATAAAATATAAAAAATATATTTATTCACTTGCATTCATGATCATCAAATCAAATAAATTTATATATGCAAGAAAATTACTACAATAAAGAAAATAAAAGAATAAAATATTACATATTACGTAATATGGTAGTCCAAATACCGAATGTAAAAGATCAAAAATAAGTTTAAATTCCATTCCCGTCACCATTTTTAAATTACTAGCTCCAAATCTCAAGCATTATTATGTATAAATAAAATTTAATTATTTAAAATTAGATATAACTATTAAATGGTTGACAATGCAAACAACTTATTAAAATGAGGTGACTCAGCTAAGTCTCCCCACTCAATATGTTCTTTTTTCTACTTTTTAACCTTTTTTGTGCTCATATGGACTCCCAATTCATGATCAATATAAAAATGTTATATTCGTATATTGCCTAAATTTATAAATTACATTATTATTATTACATTAATACTTTTCTTTTGATTGTAAGTAAAACCTTGTTTATAATGTGATGATGAAGAGCATAGAATATCAGGAGTGTTTGAGGTATCCTTGTGCCTTTCTAACCTGATATTGTAAAAATAGTATTAGAAAAAATGGCTTGGTTATGCTTGAACATAGAACTAGATAATAAATTTATAAATTTCACAACTTTTTTAAAGATTTCAGATTCGTAAATTTCTTTAAGATGTTATTGTGAATACAACAAATAAAAAATATACAATTGGGTAATTACTGAAATATGAAAGATCAGGATTCATTCAGAGGGGGCAAAAGCCCAATAAATTATACTTGAACAAAGACTGAGAAGTAGCCTTATGAATTTCCATGCAACTTCTATGTAAGATGAGAAAAAAGAAGTATATTCTACTGAGTTTAGTTAAGATTTTATTTCCATTTATTCTGATTTTCAAATATATAAATACCTTTATTTTTAAAAATCTATAAACACTCAAATGCTAATTACTATTATTAGGAAAAAAAAAAGAGACAGATCTATCATTTTTACTATTATTATAATATCAAACTACATCACGTTCTTGCTACTATAATATATTAAAGGCAAGGGTTTTGAAATTAATCTTGACTGTAACTTCTAATTTTAACCAAAAGTTATATTCATGTTCTATAACTAATTCACTTTCTCCTCTCACTTTCAACATGCAATTATAACCACTCAAGTTTTCTTCTCACTTTTCACTCTCTGCAGCAACTTCATTTTCATCCCAAATCTTATTCTCCTCCTTTCTTTCTACCCCACTTCTCCTGGCGCATTTGTTATCTGCAAATTCTTGGATTGAGAAATAGGCACTCTCATAAACTTTTCCTATTTTATTCTCATTTTAAAATTTTATATTCTATCTAAACCAAATTGTTGTCAGTAAATGTTTGAGGATGGTTTTGCATAAACTAAATTCTTCTTAATGGACCATAGAATATACTTTGGTGAACATGCCTGTATTTAGCACTAGTTATTGTACTAGTATCTTATTATTTTAGTTTTCTTTAAATAATTTCTCAAATTTATAGATATATTCATTCAGTTCAGGGCCCAAGCTTAGGACAAGCCTTTTTTAAAAATAAGAAACAATATACTTTGAGACTTTATAAAGTTTTTGAAGAATATAAGAATTTATATGTACTCGAAAACTGGGATTAATTGAGAGATAATATATCTTAGTATGTTTCTTTGCTCTGTTCTTTTTCCAAAAAATCAGATGAAGAATGAAAACACATTAAGAGTTATAAACTTGAGTTTGACTATAGTTTACATAAGTTTACTGCACTTATCTCATTTATTTTTATATATAAGATATTTAAAATGATGAATGATATATTTATGATGTCGATATCCATGAGTGAGGTGATCTTTGACCAAATAGGACTAATTCCCTTGGTGGCACCCATTAAATCCACAAAAATACATACCACGTAAATTTGGTGCAATTTCAAATGCAAGACATGGAAAAAAAGAAAACCCTACATATATATATATATATATATATGAGCAAGGTTTCCTAAGCTCAAGCTTAGAATAAAATCTTGTAAGCTTATGCCTGCGAGCCCACCTTTAGTCCCACTTTCTTAAGCTGAAACTTATCTTATCGTAAGCTGAAACAGTGTTGGACCCATAAATCAAAGTCAATTATCGTTGTTTTTTGCATGATGATCGTCTTCAAAATCAAGATAAATCTTATCGGAATTAAGTTTTTCAGTTCCATCATGCAAAACTTAGATATAATCAATTTTGATTTGTAGGACCAGCACTATTCCAATTTAGAATAAGTTAAGCTTCAGTTTAGAAGAGTCCTGCTCATATATATATATATATATATATGGAGAATATTCATGTGCATCCATCCCTTACCATAGGATGAGAGACATTTTCATAATTGGAAAACTTTAAGTACATAAGGTGAAGGACACTTCCATAATTCATGTGTAAAAAGGGAAAGTTCTCTCATCCTATGGCGAGGGATACTCTCCTTTTTGTATATAAAGAAAAGAAAGTGTACCTTTTTAAGTACATAAGGTGAGGTACACTTTCTTGTCTTTATATTCGAAAAGGAAAGTGTCTCTCATGTGAGGAAAAGATGCATGTGAATATTATATGTATATATAAGAGATTAATAAGTGAGAGCTCGCATATAAATTATTGGCATTGAATTTTTTGCCCGTGGCCCTTTTACCAAGTTACCACATAAGACTCCGTATGAGAACTCTTTTCCCTTTCTTTCTTCTCCTCATACACTTGTCTCTTTCTCTTGTTTCCTGCAATCCCAAGGGATTGTTCCCATAGAAAAAGAGAAATCTCAGTTCTCCTGGAGCCAATGTCGATCTTTGACAATGTGTATGCAGAGCTAATCTCCACTGAGAAACTCACTTCCAATGCCTCTCCCCGCAAATTCCAGTGCTGGAAGATGAGAATCAAATGCATCCTCGTCGACCGCGGCGTCGCATACGTCCTCAAAGACCCAAATCCCTCCGAACCATCCGACGGCGGAGATTCTTCACCCAAATCCTCCAGTACCCCCGACGAGAAATGGGTCTCCGACGATTGCCTGTGCCGGTGCCTCATCCTGGGCGCCGTGGACACCACACTCCACCACATCTTCAACAACCGCAAAACCTCCATGGCCTTGATGGATGGTCTCACCAAGATGTTTGTGCCCAAGTCGCTCGCCTACCGCCTCGGCCTCTACCGCAGGTAATGTGAGATGTGATAAGATCTGGGTGTAAATTAGAATTTCAAATGAGTTTGATTTAAAATCTTGTTTACGTTTCTAATAGAATTTTTCCCAAAGGTTTGAATTAGATTACCCTTTTAAGGAGAAAATCATCCCCACTAGATATAATAAGATTTGGGTTTGAATTAGAATTCCAGGTAAATTTGATTTGGTGCCTGTCTGTTTGCATTGATTTGGTGCCTGTCTGTTTGCATTAGAAAACATGGGAATTGAATACATAGATTTATGCCATAAGTGGTTAAAAATTTGAAGACAATAGTGAATTTTCAAAATGAGCATAAAAAAAACCTTTCCTTTCTTTTTATAAAAATATAATCAGTGGAAGATGTCAAAAACACATAACTAAGGTTGATAGATTAGATTCGTATGTAACTATTTATGGAACTGGAATAGGTTTGAATTAGAGTAGGTTTCTTTATCTTCTTCAATCCTATATAATAGGGATGTTTCTCTTAATTAGAATGCAGTGAATTTTATGAAAAATGTAGTAACTCGAGTTTCATATCAGGTACATTGAGTACAAAATGGCAGAGGAGACCTCGATTCACGACCACATCATCGAGATGACAGGCATGGCCTGTGATCTGAAGCTTGCAGGGATGGACGTGTCAGAGGAGTTCCAGGCAGTTGCACTCATGAACAGCCTGCCAGAGTCGTGGGCCAACACGATGGAGATGATCATGATGATGGAGAGTGTGAAGGGGGAGTTGGGTCTGTATGATATAATTGGGCAGCTGCGTGTGCATGGAGATTTGAAGGAGATGAGGAGTTCGGAGGAGGGGACAAAGAAGCAGGGGGCAGGGGGGAATAAGGGGTTTAGGGGGAACTGCTATGCGTGTGGAAGGCCTGGGCATTGCCAGGCTGATTGCCCTGATAAGGTATGGACATATCCACCACCCTCCCCTTCTTGAATGTTGATCTCCTTTAATTTGTAGTTTGGTGTGCATTTGAATGTAACTTGAAAAATGAAAGGATCTCTTATCAATCAATTGAGAACTTGGGGTGGCCGACTTCTGAGTAATACGCCATGTTGGCAATGATAATGATGATGTGTTGAGTTGGATGCAGTATTTTCTAACTTTACATCCCAAAGCAATATCTAGTGACTTTCAAGTAAGAACTATCCAATGAAATGCACTTAAGGAAATTTTGAGAACATGCCGACCCAAAATTTGATTTATTTTCCTTCAGGGTAAGGGATGCTCGTCCTCCCAAGTCCCAAATCATGAATTGAGATTCAGGCCCAACTTAAGTTGGGGCTAAAAAGGGCAGAAAAAACCTGCAGGATGTGGTTGATACTTTCCTTGACTCCCCAATCACAAGGTTGAAGAGATCCTTAATTGTTTTCGCAGGTTTGCTTGAAATCTCAGATATATCCAAATGTACCGTTCTAAAGTTTTATTACTAAAATGATTGATGATGGATTGATTTAGGATTGATCAAGGGATGAGGAGATGATCTTGGATGGAGGCTGCCACTTTTCTCTAAGTCTGCAACTTCATATAGGATAAGTGGAGATAATTTGGTAGGTGACCTTTATGTTTTCCTGAGGTGAAACATGGCACATTTAACTGAACTTTTATAGTGGCATTGGATCGGAAGAGTATTATCTTGATTTGTCTGGTATTGATGTATTGATTTGTTCTTACTGTCCACATGGGTTTTGGCTTCTATTCGTGTTTGTTTATTGACTTGTTTCAGTTGATTTACAACTAGCATAGGAGCTTGTGCTCAAACATGTTCATGTAGATATACATTTAATGTTATATGTGGCTAACAGATCATATCAATAACCAGCTGGTACTGACCTGAATGAGGCATTACACCTTGGGAAGAAAAACAATTCAGTGTTTAGAAATGATCTTTAAAATGTTGTACCTGCCAAAAACAGTGTGTAAAAAGAGTAACTGAGTAAGAATGTAAGCTCCAGCTTTGATCTCCAACGCCATCATTAAACCAAGCCTGAAAATGGAAATTGGATTGTGTGTTTGACTGAAATGATCTGAAATTGGGTGACCTTTTTCTGTTGGATCGTCTATTTTCATCATATTTTGATTTATTTTCCTTGGATCAGGAAATTGATTAAAAATTAAGAATTCAAAGATTGAGTTCATGTATATGTAGAAAAGGGGAAACATAAAAGAATGTTGTTATGAGGAGCAACAATTTTTTCGTTTTTATTTTTTTTTTATTTTTTTTTGTACAATCATCCATTTGTTGCATCTTATTTTTAAGACATATCCCTACGTCTTGTTGATTAGACATAACCCTCATCGCAGGGATTCTTTAATCTTAGCTTTGGATTATATCCCTAAAGGCTTTATTTGTTCAATCTTACAAGGGATTCACAATCCCATCTCTCTTTCTGAACATGGCTTCTCTCTCTTCTTCCTCTTTGGATATGAACATGACATCTCTCTCATCTTCCTCTTTGGATTTGCTTCTTTATCTTGTTTTTTGATTTAGGCGTTGGTTCCCTTTTATGCATGAGATACAAAAATTGATTTTACAAGTGTAAAGAGCTCATATATAATATATTACCTTTTCATCTACAAATATTACACGTGATGCACATTACCATTTTTGTTTGGAACAACATTTTCATATCAATAAACTAGGACATCCACGGTTTTAGTTGGGCTGAGATGTGAAAATGGGGTTTTTTCGCATATTTCTCAAAATCTACGAAGATTTATAATATCACTCACACACAATATATATATATATATATTTTAAGGATGGGGATGGAGGTGGGGGGATTTCAAGGACTCCCTTGGACCCTCCTCTCTGCAAAAAACCAACCAACCGTGATTTCTTTCATTTCCATCTGGGCCCCAAAAGTTTAATGGTTAACAGTTCATTCGGAACTGTACACAGTCAATCCAACGGTCCCGTAAATTCGAATCTGACCGAAAGTTGGTGGACATGTGCAATTCAGGGAGGTCGTGTGTTTGGTCCATTTGGATGGACAATATGGTGACCAAGGGTGGGCCCCACAAGCTAATCTTATGGAATTTTATCCTAAGCGCCTTGCCATATATATATGTGGCAGTGTTCCAGTATGAACTCATTATGCAAATTGGTTATGGGACCCACAATGGTTCTAATCTAGGGATCGGACCGGGGGATGAAAAGGACCACCCTAGATGTCAAGTTTGAAGCTAATCCCATGCCCCTAACCCTTTCATCCATGTCCCACAAGTTTAACGGCGTAATTAAAAAAAGTTTGCACTTGATCCAATGCTCAAGTCCATTTGGATGGGTGCCAAAACCTTGGATCGGTGAGGTGACTAGGGGCTTGCGGGTGGGGGTTCCCCTATTTGGTGATTGGTTCAGATTGGTGATAGGTAGGCCCCACCAGGTGGTTCTCATAGAATGATGCGAACTGGATGCATCAAGATCTCTCTCTCTCTCTATATATATATATATATATATAATTTCAGGTAGGAGACGCTCGTACACAGTTTCTACGAGGTAAGGACGTGGAGACTCGTCATCCGTAGGATCGAGTGGAATATCGAACAGCTCACATATGTATTATATATAATGCAAAAGAGGAGAGCGAAAAAACCCAACAAAAGAAGGAGGCTCTCTCTTGCCCTCGTCTTCTCCTCTCCCTGTGATCTCCTTTCCCATCTCCTTATCTCCTGTATCCCTTTGCAAAAACTCTCTCCTTTGATCTCAAGCTCCTCTCCCTCAGTTGATCTCTCTCTCCATCTCTCTCAACTGATCCCTCTCTCATCTGAAACCAAACCTATCTTTGTCTCTCACCCCAATCCCCATCCCTATACTTGAACCCAAACCATAACCTTTAACCTCCAATCTCTCTTTCAAACCTCAATCTCTAAATCTCTAACCCAAACCTTAATTCCCAATCCACAAATCCCCGAACCCCAAACTTAATCCCCACATCCCTATGCCCGAACCCTGACCCTAACCCCAATCACTAAAAAATCCCTATGCCAGTTAAGAATCTGACCTTTTTTTAATTTGGTTGGAAGAATTTAAATTGGCCATTTCATATTCAATTGTTTCTTGATTCTTAAATTTGAAGAAGAATCATGCTCATGCATGAGATGCAAGAAGCTACCTCAGGAATAACAAAGCTGATCTGGAATCTTTGATGGTTGAGCGAGGCATGTATTAACCAGAAAGTATGCACTATAGATACCGAAAGTGGAATTGACAGAGGTTGTGCACTTGTAATTAGAGTTTAAGTTAATACAATTCATTTGGAATGTTGTTTTGGCTACTTGTGCCTTCATGGGATGTTGTCAGCTACTAGGGTTGTATTGGGATGTAATAAATCTGAGATGTTGTTGGCCCATGCTATGAAACTGAATGTTATTTCATTCATGTCATCAAGCGAATGATTGCTAGTCTCAACATCAATGTTTTACTGTAATTGAGGAAATCAAGTTTGTTTCTCTTTGAATTTTGGAATGTTGGAGCACCAATCAAGTTGGATCACAGATGCTCGGATAGACCAAAGTGGTGTTCTAAACATGATTCGTTCAATGCGGGTGTAGAATTGTTGTTCGTGCAACTGGGAATTGTTGTCTTCCATTAGAAATAGTTGTACTTGTATCTAACCCACTTTTTTGTTGCCTATTCTCTACTACGATGATTGGCAATTGGGTTATACTCTATTCATTCTAAGTGTTGTTTCTTTTCTGGTTGTGATGGTAAAATGCTTGTCCACAGTTTCCAACAAACCACTGTAATTCATAATATTCTCCAAACTAAAACAAAACCATAATTCAAATTTACCACCACCATCTGCATACGTTAACGGATATGATCATTACTTCAATCTTCATATATATTATCATCTCCAAACGCTACATTTTGCTGCAACTCGATGAACCACATCAGCAGCTCCTATTAGAGCATTGTGCCAATATAGGAAAATCATGGATTGATGAGATCTCAGTGTGATTATCAGCATGACTATTTGTCAAGTACTTTCAAGAGTTCTTTTGAATAAGAATTTCCCTCTAAACTAACACCTCAATGTAGAAAGCTGATTGACAAATTGACTTTTTCTCAATCGATTAAATGTTATAAAGCCTACAAAATAAATCTCAATTTCATAATGTAGAAAGCTGATTGTTGTCTCCCTATTCAAATCACACTTTCACATAAATTTAGAAATATAAATCAACAATAGATGTAGAGCGAGAATGCGGATTCTTTTTTTTTTTTCTTTTTTTCTTTTAATGATTACTTTCATTGAAAAAGAACGAACAGTACAAGAGATGAGTACTTACAGCAAAAAACAGGAAAATAGGAAAACACAAGAAGCTAGAACCCCAAAAGCAACAAACTAAGGCCTTGCAATAGAGAAGGAGAGATGCAGATTCTTAACCTTGAATTAGGGGTCGGGTATAGGAATTTAGGGATTGGGAATAGGGTTCAAGCATAGGGATTAAGGATTGGTTTAGGGATTTGTAAATTGGGAATTAGGGTTCAGGTTAGAGATCTAAAGATTGGGGTTTGAGAGATAGAGGGGTTAGGGTTTTGGTTTGGGTTCGTGTAAAAGGATGGTGATTTGGGTGAGAGACAAAGATATGGTTGATTTTGGATGGGGGAGGAGATGGAGAAAGAGATCGGTTGAGGGAGGAGACAAAAGAAGAGGAGCTTGGACCCAAGGAGAGATTTTTTGCAAAGGGAGAGAGAGGAGACCAAGAGCTGGGAGAGGAGATTGCAGGGAGAGGCGAGGGCAAGGGCGAGAGAGGGTCGGTACTCCGTAGAGCTGTTAGAGTTTCCGCCAGGAACCCTAGATACTGCGTACAGATCAATGCGGAAATTACTTTAAACGAATATGATCAAAGACCATACCTGCGAGATCTCTCTGAATTGATCTCGGTCTTTCTGATCTGATTTCGGTCTTGCAGCAGTTCGAAAATCTCAAGATCTTCAACTGTATTCCTATATGCTCGAATTCGCACCAGGGAGTGGGCCTCTTCTACGAATTCTCTCTGCTCTCTAAAACGAGATTTTTCTTCTAATCGACCTAGAGAGCAATAGCGCATATTTATAGGCTACAATAGGGACCTTAAGAAGTAAATAAGGATAGGCTTCTTATAGAAGCAGGAAACCCTAATTCGACCCAAATTAGAATCTTAGTTCCATAAATTACAATTCAGTCCACTAGAGAATTATAATTGCACTCCTGTCCTTATTCTCAAAATTAATATTTCGAGCTTCATGTCATTAAAATTTTTATTAATCTCCCCACGTTAAGATTTTAGATATCCATCGATTAAATAATTACTGACATCTATATTTAATCGATATCTTGATAATTCCTTAAGACCTTACACTTAACTTATTTGATATGTCGGACACAAAGTCTACCTGCAGGGTTTGACATAATCAAAACTTAAAAGCTTCATCAAGGGGATATCATCAATCCCAATTATGGGACGTGGATTCCATCAATAAACTAATATGCACCACACACGTAGTGTAGTTATCCAATTTACTGAGACTATTGACCCATAAAAGATCTCACTCCTTTGTAAATCAAAATGGCAAACACTAAATATGTGTCTATTATTTATGTCAGGATTAAGAGTACAAGCACTCATAATAACCATTTGGATGTTAATCATCTTATATAGTCAGTATAAAGATAATAAACCCAAAAGCGGTCATGTTCAATACACACATAGCATACTAGAATGATGAGTTGAAATTATACCATTTCCCGCAGCCAAGACAAGCTTGCTGAAACATCATGCTACAATCGTACCGATGGTATGTCCAAGTCCATCTAGACTGTGAACAAAAACTTATATTCTATAAGAACCGACAGATAAGTCCTCCGTGTATAAGTAGAACTCTACACATCAACTTGTCTACATTATAGAATAAAAGACACACATGCATAATCATAAATAATGCAACCATTTGTCCACACAAAATCTCATTTAAATGAAAAGACAAAAGATACTAATTAGTCGAAGACAAATACATAAAAGTATGCTTTTAGTATAAATTTCCAACAAGAGCTTCCTTCTTTCGTTCGGTTTTTTCGCTCTCCTCTCTTGTATCGTATATAATGCATATGTGAGTCGTTCAATATTCCGTTTGATCGTATGGATGACGAGTCTCCATGTCCTTGCCTCGTAGAAATTGTGTACGAGGACCTCGTATCTAAAAATTTATCGCGCGCGTGTGTGTGTGTGGTGGGGTTTTGTGTGTGTGTGTGTGTGTTGTGTTGTGGGGGGTGGGGGGGGGGGGGGGGGGGGGGGGGGGGTGGGGGTGGGGGTGTGGTGGAAGTTGTTCTTGTGAGAGTTACTCTCACGGTACTTTGGGATTAAGGGGTTAACCCAAATTCTAATCCCCCATGACAAAAAAAAGGGGAGTTTAAGTGAGGCATTTTGGAGAATTTCCATATATATATATATATATAGAGAGAGAGAGAGAGAGAAGAAACTAACCCTAGATCTAATCTCAACCACTAAAAAGAAATTCACTGCTAAGATTAAAATAAACAGTTAAGAAAATATACTCTAATTACAAATAGAACCAAAACATGGAAAATAATTGAATGAAAGATCCTAAACCTGGTTGTCCCATCAAATTGGGTCCAATGGGCCCAACAACTCCTAATAGCAGCCCATTTGCATCTTCCTAGGGTGGGGAATTATCCAAATGGGGTCTTCTACTCTAATCATTCCGACATGGGGTCTCCAATGGTAGATCTCCACTGAACTCATGATCCAACGGCGGATATCCTCTGGAAATATGATCCAATGGTGGATCCTCCCTGAAATCATGATCCAATGGTGCATCTCCTCTAAATCCTCTAATTGGGCCTAAGTAAATGTCATCCAACCATAAAGATGGTTGGTCGGGAGCCCTCTTCTTCCTTCTTTGGCGTACTTTCCAATCTTATGCTTTGGTGTCCTCGTCACTTTGGAAGCTTTATTGGTGGAGGCTAAGGATTTTGGATTTTTTTAAAGGTTTTGAAGTGGACCAAAGTGGGGAGGCTATTACTTAGCTTTGATTCTTAGATAATACCATTTTGTTTAGTTTGGTGGATTGGGAGGAGGTTGCATCCTTGAAAAGAGTTTTGAGATGTTTTCAGTGCCCTCGGGCTTGAAGGTAAATATGCTGGAGTGTCTGTTGGTGGGGGTCAGTTCAGATGAAGTTGCTAGTATTTCGTCAACAATATCCATCGCAGGTTTAATAAGCTTCTTGTTCAATTTCTTGGTCTCCCTATTGGGGGTAAACTGAGAGCGAAAGCTCTTGGTATCCGGTTGTTGAAAATTTGAATAGAGAGTATCCTTGTGGTGAAAGCATTTCTATCTTTAGGAGTGAGGATTACTTTAATTAACGTTACATTATCTATCCTAACAGTTTACTGTATCTCTGTCCTCAAGATGCCTAAGGCGGTAGAAGCAATATTGGATTGTATCAGGAAAGAAGTAACATTTGATGAGATGGTGTGGAGTTCTTAAGTTGAAAGGGGAGAGGGTTTGAGCCTTCTTGTTAACCTTAGAAAATAAGGTGTTAGGTTCTTAGAATGGCCCATTTGAAATCCCTTAATCCACATTTAGCATATGATACTAGTAGAACTTTCTCCTACGAGCTGATTGCATATGCATTCCAGCTTTATGGGGCCCACTTGAGCCCACCTTTGATAATTGCAGTGCCTTTCACACTCTTATCTCCCCATGATCTGGCCTCATGCCCATTTTTATGCCCATCGAATCTTTACTCAAATATGGTTGATAGAGACCATTAAACTTTAAGGCCCTTAAATCAAGGGCTAGAATAATTTGATGGGGCTGATTTTTTTCATGATCCTTATTTGTAAAGAGTCCTTCCCATCAACCATACTATCCATGATAGGAATACATCCAAGAAGGTTCCATGAGTTGGACCGCATATTCATGATAATGCATAATGTTCATTGGAGAATATTTTCCATGAATGCATATGCAAAATGCTCGTAGGAGAATATTTCCCATGATACAGAATATTTGAATTTGAATACTATACCATATAATGTCTTGAATATGAAACACCAATTGACCATAGAGCTCTCTCTCTCTCTCTCTCTCTCTCTCTCTCTCTCTCTCTCTCTCTCTCTCTCTCTCTCTCTAAAAAAAAAAAGAAGTTTCTATCATTGAGGAGATTTGATGGAGATCGCGGCCGTTGGATATTAGAATAGGACTCACTACTCACTAGCCTACCCCTCACTCAATTCACAGTAGTTATTAATTTTGTACCCTTTCGGCCAAAAAGGCCAAAACTTTTCGTTTCAGTTAAGTGACCAGAATGAGATTTCCTATAAAACTTTTCGCTTTAAATTTCGACCGATTTCGGCTGAAATCTGAAAAATCACATTTCGGCCAAAATGGTATTTTACATAATTAGCTTTTTAATTTTTTAATTTTTATACATAGATATACTTTATATTTCCCCAAAATGTAATTCCAAAAAGTCTTACTAGAGTAGATTAAATACATATTTATTTTTTTATTATTTTATTTATTGTTTTTATATTTTTTCAAAATATAATTCCGAAAAGTTTCACTAAAATTCCAAATAGGCTGAGACTTTTCATTTTGAAGGCCAAACCAAAATGGTCCAAAACAACATTGAAAACTATTATTTCACCAATCAATTTAATATATGTTTTTCTGATAAATCAACCCACAAGATAAGCTCTGTAGGTTGGATTCTTCTCATATCAAATCAGTGGTTATGCAAGACATGCATTTAAAAGTTTTTATTTAGGTTCCAGCATGATCACATTTTCTACACCTTAGTATATTAATTATGCTAAAGTTACATTGTCTGCATTTTCAATTGCTGACCATGTAATCTTACTTGATTTTGATGGGATTTTCAATTCGTTCATCATTGGTGCCAATATTAGTAGTATTGGTAGCCCTGATTAAAACCTGATTAATTAATTTGCATTTGCAAATCTATCAAGCAGCAACTGATAAACTACTATCATACTATTTGCACTGCTTAAAGGGTGTTCAACTTGTGATAGTTTTGTAGCCTTTTATATTTGCATATTAAGAAGTAAGAGTTTGTTCACATTAGGAGGAAGAAGAGTTCGCAGTCCCTTCAAAGCTGGCTTTATGAATCTCTTTCTATTTTTTCTGATTTTTCTTTCGTTTCTTTTCTTTTTATATATTATTTTCCAAATGATACATTGCAGGTGGAAACACAGAATTCAAGCAGAGAGGAACAACACAGAAAATAAAATAAAAATAAAAGGCAAATAGGAAGTGGAAAGTTTTACCCATGTTGATTGAATTTGGGTGCAATGGCATTGGGTTTGTTGGATTCTTGATTTGGACGTTGAGAATCTCAATATTCCTTGAACAATCTCTTCTTGCATAGACAACTATAAGTAAAAAAACCGAGTGGTAGGTCAGGCGGCCAAGGACTCCACGCCTTAAGAAGCAGAGAGGTTTTGTGTTCGACACTTACCCACTTTGGCCACCTCCCATGGTTTTTCCCGATTTATGTGGATAGGAAAGTATGCATGTACCCCTAGGGATTAGTTCTTGGCTGTTTAGAATCGGGTGTCCCTTGGACTACGGGCCAAAGGCTCCTAGGCTGTGCTGGAGATATCCTATGTTACAAGAAAAGAAAAGAAAAAAAAAACTATGAGGGAAAATTGAAGCTCCAAGTTCTTCTCAAGTCCTCAAATTCATTGAGTCCATTGGGAGTCGTACTAAACTGGACTCTCACATAAAATCAGCTACTCATTGCCAATCTGATTACCAAGTAATTTATAGGAGTATAATAAGAAAAATTATAGGAATAACTACAAGAGGACCAGATGAAAGAATGAGGTAAGTTTTCTAGCCTGGAAGAATCTTATCATTCTTCTTTCAAGGATATAAATAGAGAACAACAGGTGTTGAAACTTTCTTTCTTTGACATAATATCGAAATGGTACTTATAGGAATGATTCAAAGTAGGATGGAATTAGAGGTCCATGGAATCTTCACCTAAAATACCATTTTCAAGATTTGAATCTAGTGAGAGAGCCTACAAAGCTACACATGTTCTCAGCTGCACCCATTTTACAATGTACCTTTCATGTCTATGCAACCCAGCACCCGGTACTCCAATACATGCCATTCAAGCAACTTAAAAGAGATTAATTCTCTTTTGCTCAGCTACATTTTATTTTATTTTCCATTGCTGTAGGAAGAGCTGAACTCATCCATGCAGTCTCACTCTCTCGGCCCTAATGGGGGGAGTTATTTGTGTCAAGTTACTTCATTGCATGTACTAGTATTTCTTTTACAGAATAATTTCTTTTTGAACACACTCACACTTGATGTTGCTAATTGTCTAATGTAACCTGCCAAATAAATGTATGTTATATTTATAATCTTCTCATAATCTGTTACCATCTATTTCATGATCTTAGAACAAATGGACAACAACATCCAATAAATATTAATAGACTAGATTCTTACCAGTACTTTAAACCAGTTCAAGGTAAATCTTTTTATTTTATTTTATAATTATCATAATTTTACAGAATGATATCAAATAGATACAGCAAAAATGACTTGAAAACATGTCTGATAGCCGGAAGGTCATCGACCAATATTGTCAAGGGTCCATCCGTGGTTGCTTGTAGAAACCCAAAAGGAAAAAAAAAAAAAAAAGAGTAGTTATTTGTAAATACTCGAAAATAAAGCAGTTATTCTGTTAAAAAAAAACAAAAAGAAAAACCCTATGGGTTGAGATCCTCACTCAAAAATACCTTGATAAAAAAGAGTTCCAGGACTATCATGTAAAGCAAAAGGATTCTAGATTTTGGAAGGCTATGATAAAACATAGGGGTTTCATCCTTAATAATAAATAATAAAAGAATGGATTATCAAGGATGGATTTCAGGTAAAAACCTTGGGGGACAAATGGGTTCATCTGTTCAAGATCTCAGCAGTGTCGAAAAAGGACATCTGACCGTGGATAATCCAGGTGGAAGTCATTAGTTTCTTACGTGATCATTCATAGTGATTTAGGGCCTAGATGAAACGAAATGCTTGTGAATAATCTTTGGGATGGAAATATGGCTGAGCAATTTTTTGTCGATTCCAGTTGGAGGAAGTGACATGAGATGTTGGGGGTGGGGGCGGGGGCGGGGGGTTTGGGTTTGAAGTTACTTTGTAAGTTTATGAATGACATGCAAATTGGCCCTCAAATGCCATGAAAGATTGTGTGGAATATGAAAGTCTCAACCAAAACCCAATTTCTCAAATGGTGCCCACTCCTAGGTAGACTACCAGTTCGCTCGTATCTCATTAATTTCTTAAATTCTGCGGACCCAAAATGTGTGTTTATATAGATTAGAAAATGAAACAATGGACCCCCTCTTTGGCCTTTGTCCTATTGCTACTGACATTTGAAATCGCCTACTTGAATCTATTCCCAATCCTTATATGTCCCCCACCTTTTCTCAATGGTCTTGGAACAAGTCCTCTAACAATAACAAGAGGCTAGGAGCTACAACTTGCTGGTATTTAATGGAAGATGAGAAACACCTACGTGTTTCAATAATGCCCAATTTTACCAGGTTCAATTATTCAAAGGACCAAATTAGCCCTGGATAAGCAAACTGCTGCTCACTCTATTTCTCTTGCAGCTCTCTTTACAGGGCTTTCTCAAGAGGAGTGGACCCCCACAATCTAAAGGAGTGTTTAAGTTGAATTTTGACGGAGCTCTCAACCCTGTTAACAAAACAACATTCTTTGGGGGCATTGTAAGGAATCATGTGAGTGATGATGATTGCATACCCCGGAGCAATAGAAACGGTGCACCCACTTGAAGCTGACTTAGAGGCCCTCTTTGAAGGAGATTTAATTTATCATAAAAATGGGATTAAACAAGTTATTCTTGAAGGAGAAGCCTAATTCTTTCGGAGAGTTGGAAAAAAGAAAAGAATCTTTTTTGGGATTTCATGTTTAATTGGAAAAGGCTCCTTAATTTCTTTAAAGCCTTTGATACTTGGGAAATAAGATTTTGCAAGTCCCAAAATAAAGTAGCTAACCTCTTGCCCAAGTTAAATTGGCTAACTTTCACAACTTTAGCTTCCTTCCTTCCTTCAACAACAAATGAGTAATACATGAAACCTTTTTTGGGATTTCATGTTTAATTGAAAAAGGCTCCTTAATTTCTTTAGGGAGCTACTATTGGCACACAAGTTTTCTCCCTTCCCATATACATTTTTTTATAAAAAGAAAAAACGCTGTAAAATTACCTTTTTGCCCACCATCTCCCTTTCTCTCTACCCACCTACCCCTTCACCTCCCTACGGTGGAAGATCAGACAGCCGGGTGGTCATAATGATTGCAAAGCTGCCCGATCTGCCGCCGGCCAGGGAAAGGAAGGGACAGGGAGAAACGGGGATAAAGGAGAGAGATGAGGAGGGAGAGACAGGGAGAAGAGAAGGGGGCAAGGGAGAAGGGAGAGAGAAAACAATGGGAGTGAGAGGGGGGGGGGGGGATAGGCTGGTGTTCATCGGTCCAGGCCGGATCTGAAGGTGAAGGGGAAGGTAGGGGGAGAGAAAGGGAGTGTTAGGGATTTTGTGTCTTGCAATTTGATGGATGCATTATCATTTTAATCATCATTTGAATTTTCACATGAGTATTGATTTAGAAAACTTGAAATCTTTATTTACACATGCATTGTTTTTAAGACTTTTAAAAATAATGATACATGCATGTTTTGAATTTTAAACTTGGTTGCATTAAGTTTGAAAAGAAGAGTTCCAAATCGAGTATGCCTATGGTTTTAAAACTTTCAAATCATCTTAGGCATTTTAAGTTTCATGTTTTTAAAACTCTTAGATTGATTTAAAACATGTTTTCAGACATGATTCCATGCCCCAAAGTCCCAACAAGAAAAATACTTTGAAAAATAGATTTTTTGGAAAATCAGACTTTTACCAATGGCCAACATACCACTTTTATCGGCGACCTTGCTAAAAGTAGTTTTTAAAAAAAAAATATGACCGTTGATCTAGCCGTTGGAGCCTCTTTTTTCCTATAAAATGAGCCCTTCCTTGGGCTATTGAGCAACTTTTGAGGCACTTTTTGAGGGAATGAAGTTCAAGCAAAAGGAAATGAGTTAAGGGAGACCAAGGGATTATTTGGAAAGGTAAAACTTGGTTCCATTGAGTTAAATTACTAAGTAAGCTTTACTTTTCCTAATCATAAGTTACATGCTTTGTTTAAATTTTTGGTAGATGAATTTTAGCATGATAACTACAATGTGTTGAATCCATTACATAAATTTTATTCTTGATCTAAGTTGTATTGGATTCTTCACCTTGATTCAAACCAAGTTTGTTTTAAATTTCATAAATTATGCTTTGCCAAAATCTTTGATTTTTTTTATAGCATGAATCATTTACTTGGTTGAATCTACATATATTGTTTTCAATCACATAAGAACAATAGTTAAACTAGTTGTTTTTTAAAACAACATTATTCATGCATCACAAGTTTACTCTTACATAGTTTCATACAACTTGTGAGACTTTGATTTTCATATGATCAACAAGTTAGTTTTTATACATGTGATTTTCATTTCATTTCAATCAAATCTATTTGTATGCTTTAAACTTTTAAATGCTTTGAGCTTACTTTTTAAACTTGATTGAAGTTTTCACACAAACACCATGAATCTTCATCCTTGCATTACATAGAGTGTTGTGTGAGTTTGTGTTTCAATTTCATATCCGCCTGATTAAGAGGCATTTTAACTAAAGCTTAAGTTATATCTCTTTGAGTGTTTCCTAGACACAATTGAGAGAGAAAAACTTTAGACTTGTAAAGGTTATTGCTTAGCCTAGAAAAGCATATTGTAAGGTTATTGCTTAACTTAGAAAGGCATATTGTTAAGATTATTTCTTAACCTAGAAAAGCATATTGTAGAGGTTATTGCTTAGCCTATTGAAAGCCACAGATAGTGGAAATCCGGTGGGGTGTAAAATCATAAGCCTGCAGTTGATATAGGCATTAAAGCCGAACCATTATAAATCTTTATGTTATGGTGTGTGCTTTGTGATGATTGTGTTTGTAAGCTTCCGCACTTAGTTTTTTAATTATCATTTATGACTAGTTAATTTAAAGAAGTTAAAATTTGACATAATTGATTACTAAATTCTAGCTCACCCTATCCATCCCCCCTCTAGGGTTTGGATCCCAGACTTTCAGGGATGAGAGAGAGAAAACAGTGGGTAGGGGGGGAAGGTGGGGGGAGAGAAAGGAAGGAGAGAGAAACAGTGGGGGGGAGGAAGAGAGGGAGAGAAAACTGTGGGGAGGAAGAGTGAAAGGAAGAGAGGGAGAGAAAACAGTGGTGAGGAAGAGTGAAAGGAAGAGAGGGAGAGAAAACAGTGGTGAGGGAGGGGTTGGCCGTCGCCGTCGGTGAAGGGGGAGGTGGGGGAAGAGAGGGAGGAGAGAGAGAAACAGTGGGGAGGGAGGAAGAGAGGGAGGGAGAGAGAACAATGGGGAGGGAGAAGGGGAGGAGAGGGGTGGGGGAAGAGAGGGAGGAGAGAGAGAAACAGTGGGGAGGGAGGAAGAGAGGGAGGGAGAGAGAACAATGGGGAGGGAGAAGGGGAGGAGAGGGGACGACAGTGATCTGCCATCAGCCGAAGGTGAAGGGGGAGGCTACCGCCGGCCAGAGGTGAAAGGGGAGGTGGGGAGACAGAAAGGGAAAGGGTGGGCAGAAAAGGAATTTCATTGGGGTTTTTTTTTTTTTTTTAAATTGTCCACGTGGGAACGGAGAAAATTTGTGGGGCAATAGCAGCTCCCTTTCTTTAAAGCCTTTGATACTTGGGAAATAAGATTTTGCAAGTCCCCAAATAAAGTAGGTAGCCACTTGTCCAAGTTGAATTTGCTAACTTTCACAACTTTAGCTTCCTTCCTTCAACAACGAATTAGTACATGAAAGAAAAAAAAAAAGTTAACTTCAAAAGTATTGAACATGAAGAAAATGGGAAATTCAATAGATGTGATTGCAACATCTGTCTCAGTTCCATCAGTTACTGTATCCCAAATAAAGTGCTTGCAGTCGATATGTTCTTTTTAAATTTCTGTTTGTGTCTGTTTCTTTCCCTGCTTTGTTTGTTTCTTCTTTTTTTCTTCTTTTTTTTTTTTTTCTGTTGCCATGTAACCCTTTCTGTAGCCTAAAAAAATAAAAAAAAAGGCTCAAAGACACTCGTAGCATCAGGGTACTGAAAAAAGGAAGAAAAGCCATAACTTTCATTGATATTGCACAGAAGTTATTCAATTACATTTATCATGAAAAAAAAAGGCAATCAATACTTTTACAAAACTTTGCAACGTACATCCTACATTAAATTACATAATAACAATACGTTGAACTTCTGTTCAACTGATCAAATAAGGGGTTAAGCATAGGGATGAGGAGGCACACTTCGAGTCAATCTGTGAACACTAATTCACAGGTGATTGAATGAATGGTTGCTTGGACATGTACTATAACTCTACCATCTCCAAGTGAATGTGGGTGCCCTTCAGCGTGTACTTCCAGAACCAGCTTCCTGTATCCATCATTTCCTTCTTTATGGAATCTAACTTGGTTGAGATACCTGAATGAAGGTTTAACCACTTTTAAGTAATTCACATTGCAACAGAACCTCAATCAGAGCTCCAGGTGGATGCTAACACAAAACTACTAACAGATATCTGGCTTCATACTTCGGTACTTTATAGAAGGTTATAGTAACACCTTTGTCAATAATTTAGAAGGAAAGAACCTATCTAATTCATCCGAGCGTATCAAAATCCATTTTGATGAATCTGGCAAAATAACTGATGATACTATTAAAAGAATACAAGTTTGCCAACCATATGCATTTCTTAACCTTCTGCTTGCCAGTATCCAACACAACCCTGACCATTTGATTGGAGGATTTATGAGGAAATAATTTGAATGGAACAAGTCAACCAAATATTCATCAGCATAAATCAAGATTAGTCTTTTCTGCTTGGATAATTTCAAGGATCCAAACATAAGCTAACAAGCAAAATCCAGATTCAAAGAACTAACAAGAGCAGTCATAAACTGAGAAAGGAGAAACCTAATGCCTACAGACATACTTTAAGCCATTGGAATAACATTAGTGCAGGAACATGTGACAGAGAGATTACAGGAAGAACTTCTATAGATATTAAGTACAATTAACTAGATTGGTGCCTATTTATTCAATAGAAAAAAGCAAATTCTTGAGAATTTTCATATTGGAATGATCAGAAAACTCTAGCATTTCAAAGATCTGCAAGAATTGAGCCATTAGTTTGAAATGATTGATGATTAATGAGAGACAATGCCAATGCCTGCTAAGCTTTTATGTATTGATACACAGACAAAAACAGGAATGATTAGAAGACATTAAAGGATGCAATGCATAAAAAGATGTCCAAAACAGATGGGCCTGCAGATCATGCTAAGCTTGTCACGCCTCATCCAAATGACAATAAGCGAACCAACTTTACATTATACAGTCTTGAAATGTTTAGATGATACAAAGAAATTTCATTCATACCGTAGTGATATGCCCAGAGGCTGAACTAGGTTGGGGCTTAGAGGGACCATGGCCCCACCAAGAAACATGCACAGCCTTGAATTTTCTTTAGATGATAGTTGTCTTATTATCTTTATGGACAGGTGTTAATGTTATGGCCCCTCCTATCTCTCATTCATCTCATGGTAACTCCTAGTTTCTCTCCCCATTTATCTCCATGTCACGGCCCCTCCCCTCACTCTCTCACTATAATTTCTTGTGTATCCACATGTTATGAAACAAACCAACCCCCACCCCCCCAACTTTTTCTCACCTTAACTCCTGGTTTCTCTCTCAATTAACCTCTATATACATATCATATTGCACCTCTACTATTGCAGCATATGTCTCACTCCAATTGGATGGATATACATCTTACTCATCTATCATTTCCTATAAAATAAAAATACTAGAAAAGGCTAAATCTTTAAATGCCATTTGTATCTTAAGCAAATTCTAGTTCCAATATTTATCTTTATCAAAATGTTCATATTTTACTAATATATTTTTAATTTACATAAAAACCCAAGAATACGTCACTCTTCTCCCAGAAAGAGTTGTTAGCATGCTTTGTTTGCATTTTAAAGTCCTAATTTTTCACCAAAAATGATATTTTCCTTCACAATAATTCTCTTAATTTTCATAAATGTATAATTTTTATATATATTTTGTTTCATCATAATCAGAACCTTAGATTTATGAAATTATGTATTTTTTGTACACTACTTCATTGATAATAATCTTCTTTTTTTTAGTAAATGATTTCTTTCTTTCTCTTCATATGGAGCGAGTTAAATTGATTAAGGTTACCACAATTTATTTTTTCATTTAATTTCATTCTTTTTCACCACCCCTGGATATCCCCAGATTAACCTGCTTTTAAGTTAAACATAAGAACTATCATTCATACTACCTGTCAAAAACAGTGTCTTTCATACAGTAGAGATGTCACAACAACCTTGTCTTTGGAGTTGAAACATTAAGCCGACCCCAGATCAACAGTATCAAGGCTAAATGATGATCAGTGTAGTGCTGTGGCATGTGCAGGATTAACTTGCTTACAATCATATGAATTATGTGAAGCAAACTATCTATTCTAGGAAAAGAATTTGGTCTCGCAAATTTCGAAGCCCCTGCAATAGGTGGTTTTCAAATATTCAGGTACTACCACATGCTATGATATCCAAATATTTCAAAATAGGCAACGTATCATCTCATGTTGTATTCGATGCTTCACTTCTATGTATAACACCTGTATCCTTGTAATATCCATGGCGGGTCACTATCGTATGCATGCCGTATCTGGGTATCATAGAACACATGTTGCCATTCACAACCAATCTATGATGTGATTCTAGTTACCGCACGTCCGCACCATCCCAGACACAGCATAAATACTAAATAAAAAGAATAAAAATAAAAGTGATTTTTCTCAAATATTCAAACTAATTTCAATTTTAGTCATGAGAAACTACATTCAAATGTTAAAAGGGTCATAAATTGCAAACCTGTATTTCCCGAGGTGATTCGAAGCCTGTAACCATTTGGAACTTCAAAAACATGATTTCCCTGGACAAGAGACTTTAATTTATGTATTTCATCAACAGAGGCGTAAAAAGTCTAAATTCCTCA
Organism: Persea americana; assembly: GCA_029852735.1. NCBI lineage: Eukaryota > Viridiplantae > Streptophyta > Magnoliopsida > Laurales > Lauraceae > Persea > Persea americana. The sequence continues at coordinate 29,698,454 of CM056819.1, forward strand.
CAAGTCAATTTTACCTTCAAGACGACATCTGTTGCCTCAAATTCTGCATTTCCATGAAGAATGATTTTAACTGTTTCAAATCGCTTCACTTTGTGCATCCAATAAACATTCTCAGCAGAATTCCAATCAATTCCCTTATTCAAGACCTTGACGTTTTGCAACTTACATCTTCCACACCTTTCACCAGATTCCAACCATTCATCAGTTAATATGTTTGGATCTAAAACCTACTCTTACTGAATGAAATGTATGCAATGTATACCTATGTCCATATTGTAGTATTGGTTCATCATTTCCAAGAACCTTGGTTGAGCCCATGACACTTTCAGCAACAACAATAAGACTTCCATCAAGCTGGAGTGGATAAGATAGCCCATGTCATGAAATAAAGGTGTCAAACATAATTATTATAAAAAAAATTTAGGCATAGAGAAATTATGGGTTCTGAGTCTCATTGACTATAAAATTTGCTGAGACGCAGGATATCAGACATGTGGGGACCATGATACCATGATCCCAGACCATTGATCCAATAAGCCCCCATAACTGATGGACAGGTGCCTCACAATTCTTTCAGATAGGAAGATCCTAGCTATCCATTCTGAGACCTTTATAGTTTAGTCATTGCATTGCTGCATTCCTCTTGTATATATCCACTTAAAACCACATTAAGGATTTGAATCTGCCAAAATCGGCCACTTTTTTGGGATTCCTTTATGATAAAGGATCCCCTCAAATCAATGGTCTAGCCAATAACCTGTGGGCTTCCATGCAAAAATTTGCAGAACGCTGGTAACTTTACACTTCCCAAGACAGACAATCCTATATAATTGCTATGAATTGCTGATTATTACCTGAACATCCCTCCATAAAAACTCTGCGACTTCTATCTGTAACTCAGAGCCTTCAGATATGGAGCCACCCCAAAACTGTCATTTAAGAGCGTACTTATGAGAACATGTTAGTTACGAATACAATAAAGCATATAGTTTTGTTAACAATGAAAAGAAGAAGGAACCCATACAACTATAAACAGCAAATGTGTTAGTAGGGTGCAGAAAAGATATATGGTGTCCACTGACAACTAACTGGGCTCCTCAAATGGATAGCCTTACCATAAAACGATGCATGCAAGTCCAAAGTCCAAATATAACCAGTAAAAACACCCAAGATCAAGTATCCTATTTAAACTGGCATTGTTTAATAAATGACAGCAAATACATTTGGTCCTTAGAAAGAGACAAGTAATCTTGATCAATAAATTTGTTAATGAGGCAAGGATGGCATGCTGACAAAAATAATGTATTCCATGGATGTTCATCTAACACCTGGCCCAGACAACCAAGGATTCTATATGAGGAAACAATTCCAAACAGCTGGATAATTCTTTTACTCAATAATTCCTCGTGTATTCATCAGATGATTGAAAAATGCATAATCTAACCAGAATGCGATTTCAGGCAGTAATGGAGGAGATAACTACATTTTATGACAGGTTCAGATTGCCGAAAGGTCGAGCAACATAACAATATAAATATATATATATATATATATCAAAGTACTGTTTTTCATTGTCAATAAGCGTAGACCTTCCCATCTACAATGAGATTCCACAAGGTGGGCCTCACAAGGCAACATGCATATGTGAACTGGTATTTAGGAAAAGAGTATCACTCTCGTCTAACCGAAACAGTGTTACCCCATAGTTGTCCAATCAACTCTGCCCCTCAAACACATTTCATGGAGAACCAGATAGTCTGAGTTTAAGTGGCATTTTCATCCACTGATTCTTCAACATCAGTAGGTTAGGATCTCCAGTTAGTTTCACCCAAGCTTCATCATGGTCATGATATAACACCCAGGAAGGAAGGAAGTAACCCTATGAAGACATGCTTTCACTACTGCAGTGGTGGTTTCCCTTAATCAAGCCACGGTAGCATTACCAGCTCATTCTTTAACAGGCATGAAGTCACAGATTTCTCCTCCCACCGCTTCAGAGCTCACAGTATAATATTTACTACTAATAATGGTATAATATAAAGCCCAGGTATCAAACATCATATTTAAGACAACTAATGACTAAGCTGTGACAACCACCATCTATGACTACAACATCCATTTTCACATAAAGGTCACAACATTTATTATTAAATAAATGATTCTCTCAACTAATGGGTTCAAGAAAGACCTGATTATTTAATCAAATTCTGCAATTAGCTGACTTTTGAGTAAATAATATATGAAAAAGAACGATATCAACTAGTGAATTTTCAAAGTTAGTGTGCATGAACACTTCCAAATTACCTTTTGTCTAGAAACCTCCCATAACGGACCCAGAGCAGGATGGAGCAGGATAAGGAAGGGTGGCCCAGTGTCTGCGTATTTGCTGTTGTCTCCAATCTAAAAGTAGAAAGATATATATATATATTTATCATGAAGCAGCAAAACTTTGAAGGAAAAAGTTAAATCATTTTTGAGAAATACACTTAATGAGAAAAATACGACAAGGAGAAATTGGATGAGAAAGTGGTGGACAACTTTAGAATGAAATGCAGACAGTTTTCTCAGCCTTTACTACTCATACAAATTACAAACAACCCTAAGTGTTACTTAATCAATGTTAATGACAAATGATACATGAAGATGCAAGGAAAAATGTAAGGTAAGCATATGCAAGATGCGGAAAATAAATGGCTGAAAAATGTAATGTAAGCATATGCAAACTGATCTCTCTCTCTCTCTCTCTCTCTCTCTCTCTCTCTCTCTCTCTCTTGCACACACATGTTTATAATGGCAAATAAAGATGCCGACACTAGGAAAAAAATGCATAGATATGGAAGCAATTAGTATCTGAGACTATTTTAGAAGGCTTGATATTGTCTCTGTAGGGGAAATTTTTGTAACGAATAGTTTTAGTCTTGTGCATATGTATGCATATACCCCCAATTCTTTATAGTTTGTTTTCTTTTCTACGTAAATATTTTACTTAATTAACGAAATTAATGTTACTGTATAAAAAAAAGTCAATAAAAAAGTTTGTAGCAAACTTATTGTAGGAACATACCTTCGGAATTATAATACCACAATGTGAAAGCAGATCAGAGGCATTCCGTATAATATCCAATAGCGAACCATCTGGAGTCTGCATGTCAATTAAAAAATTGAACATGTCATAATGTTCAATAAGAAATTTCTAGGCTAAGCACATCAGAAAAAGAAAATAATAATAATAGTAATAATCAGCAGTAGAAACAACAAGACAGGTGAGTTGGTGATTTTCTGTGGCACTTAAATTCTTAGAAGTAATATTTCACCCAAAAAGGAAATAATTGAACTCATAAATCTTTAGATGCTAGAGTAATACTTCAAAATTAGAATATCCAAATGAAATTCCAAGGAAAAAGGTTCCACAGTGAGAGGATGTAGCCGAGGGGCCATAGCAAAATGCCATGTCATTAAGAAAAACATAAAACTATTAAATTATGCTCCACAGATTCCTCGAAATGATAAATGCACTGTGTGGACAAATATATAGAACACAAACACTGTTGGGCTTTTTAGAGACTTCTATCACTAAGAACTAATCACTCTATATATTTGAAAAAATACTGTTAACATAAGCTGTTGAAATGTTCATTACTACTGGCTTTTTTTTTCTATATCATTTTTAATTAAAAATATTATTATTTAAATTTAGTTATGCCAAGCCCATGACTGCTACAATCAGGATTTGCCAAATTGAACACTTCATATAGGTATCGGATTTCGACACATGCACCCATACTCATGCAACTTATACAAACAATCACAAGGTTTCATAACTCAATTCAGTCAAGTCTCTAGAGTCTAGAACCACCAAAAACCTAAGAAACTATGAAAACTAATAAAATTAACCTTAGAAAATACAAAACACTATCAACATCATCATCAAAGCCTTGTCCTAACTACGTTGGGGTTGGCTACACAAATTTTGTTTTTCCATTTTAATTTATCTTGAGCCAAATCATCAAATAAGTTGCACTTCTTTAAATCTATTTTTACTACATCCATCCACGTCCTCTTTGGCCTACCATTTTCCTTCGGTGGGCCATCAACCTTCATAGACAAAATTTTCCTTAACAATGCCATTGCCAGCCTGCATTGGATATGCACAAACCATCTCAAATGGGTTTTTCTAATTTTACCGCATATTAATGCTACCCCTAAATGCTCTCGAAAGCGCTCATTTCTACTTTTATCATTCCTAGTTTTACCACACATCCACCTCAACATTCTCATCTCTAATACATCCATTCCGTGCGTGTTGTTTCTTGATTGGCCAACATTCTACTCCATAGGTCATAGTAAGTCTAATCGCTGTCCTATAAAACTCTTCCTTCGATCTTATCGGCATTCGTCGATCACAAAGTACTCCAAAAGCAAGTCTCCACTTTTGCCATCCCGTTTTTATCCAATGTTCAACATCTTCATCAATCTCCCCATCCTTACTAATTATAGAGCCAAGGTAACGGAAAGAATCTCTTCGTGGTATCTCATGGTCTTCAATTCTCACAGTAGTTTTGGCTTTTTTTATATGCTCAGTAAAGTTACAAGCCATATATTCCGTCTTTTTACAGCTTATTTTAAAGCCTTTGGATTCTAAAGCCTCCCGTCATCTCTCGAGTTTTACATTAACATCATATCTTGATTCATCTACCAACAATATATCATCTGCAAATAACATGCACTAAGGTACCTCTTCTTGAATATGAGCAGCTAAGTCATCCGTAAATAGTGCAAAGAGATAAGAGCTTAGGTTGACCCTTGATGCAAACCTATGGTCATTGGGAACTCACATATCCCTCCAAAAGTAGTTTTCACACTCGTTACCATTCATTTAGATATGTCTTAAATAATTTCAATATAACCTCTTGGAACATTCCTTTTATTTAAAACCCACCAAATTAAATCTCTTGGTACCCTGTCGTAGCTTTTTCTAGATCGATTAAGACCATATGCAGATTTCTCCTCTTCACTCGATATTTTTCCATTAATTGCCCAAGCAAGAAGAAAATTCCATAGTTGACCTAACCTTAGAAAATACAGAACGATTTCCTAAGAATTTAAGCCACGTGTTTTATTTAGAATGAATTTAATGGGTTTCATTGAAAAGACATTTTATCATTTTTGTTCGGTGAGATAATTCAGCTATTGAGTCTCCTATTTTGGCTATTTTTTCCTTGTTAACTTAACAACAATAGGACATTCTTTGCAAAATTCATCTTTTATGCCTCAGCTAAAAGGACCTTAACAGTGAACACTTGTCTTCTCACCTATCTCAAGTGCTTATGATGTAAAGAATAAATGCAAAAGAATCTACTTGATAGCTGTGGTGTGCACAATTATGTATATGGATGTGTGCAGTGGGGATGTGCAACTACATTTTCTAATATCCAGGATATGAATATGTTTATGGATATCTTATCTTTTCTCTTTAAACTTTACAGATCATATTCTCAACATGATATTTCATATCCAACTCTGATTTTTTTATTAGAATAAGTTCACGCGGTGGAAGTAACTTTATTTATTTTTTGTTTACTCTTACATGCCTCTTGAGAAAATTTCTAAATTGAATGAAATTACTGCTATTTACTTCTTTCCACACATTTTTCTGCTAAAAGAGTAAGCACACTTATTGAACCCTATAAAATAATGGACCTAGGACAGTAGGATATACTAAAACGACATCATGAAAGTACTAGTATAGTAGGGACTAGTATTGTATACTGTCAGTTGCAAGCTTTAAATCAGGACAGAAAGAGGAAAGGAAGTTCAGAGAGAGAGAGAGGTTATTCGATTTAGGTCTAGAAGCCATAGTTGTCAATTCCATTCCTTTCCTCCTGGAATTGGCTGGAACATTCCTGAAATGGCCTTGGGCGAAACAGAATGGCACCCTAAAAATTTCTGGTCCGTTCCAGTCCCAATTCCAGTGCCAATTACAGACCAACTCCACCCCATTCCGGCCAAAGTTTTGTAGTTCCATTCATTCATATGTAGTGTGAAAATTCGAAAATGGTTTATTGTAGAGTGTAGTTTACTTTAAGTGATGTAAGTATGCACTTTCAGTATTATTTTAACATTCTACTTTTTTTTTTTCCAACTCAAGGCTTTCTTTTTTTCTGTTTTCATTTTTGAATAGCGTCTTTACTGGAATGGAATACCGCAATTGACCGGAATGTCAAAACGTTCCACTATAGGGTCAAACTGGAATGGTGACCGGAACGGAATTGACAACTATGCTAGAAGCAAAGCGCAAGGGAAAAAAAAGAAGAAAAACCATTGAGAATACATCTTTATAAGCACAATAAATCAAAATGGAAAAAATGAAACAAAAAAGATCCAAAAGAAAGACAATTGGAAAAAGAGGAAGAAGATATTTTCCATGGTCGACCTCCTTGGCATGAAACCAAATTGATTTTCAAATATCTTGGTCTTTTGTCTAGGCCTTTGCTCCATTACTCTCTCCCATAGTTTCATAGTGTGACTCATAAGTTAAATTTAATAGTATTGGTACAGTTTTGTATCTATCATTTATTCTTATACAAAGGTACTACAACACTTCCCTCTCCATTCACTAACATTTTCTTTCTCACTAATATCTTACTAAAGAGCCTAGTTAACCAAATCCACCCAATTTCTCTAAAGCATTTCCAAACCTCTATCGGAATGTCATTTGACCCATAGCCTTTCATGTCTTCATTGCCATTGTAATGTGACGCAACAAAGGCGGAGAGCCTCCAAAATGGCCTTATTGGACAAGTTTATAGTTGACCCGGCGGGCTGACAAGGTTTGGGGCAATACTTACCCTATGCAGTCACCTAGTTAGGGCCCGGGCATAGTCTACTTGGTCAAATTCCTAGTTGATGCAGCATTAGGGAACTAATTTTTCTATTATTGAAGCCACCCACAGGCTTTCCTGATTCTTTCATTTATTGTTACTTTACACATCTATCTTACCATGTGAATCTCAGCCACATGTACATTATCGTTATGTTCATTCAGCTCCACACAGCAATGCAGGTTTAACTACGACCAGCCCCATAATCACCTAAATAATAAACTATGTTTTCAGTGAAACCCATAGAGACAAAATGGAAAACAGGGGTTTTCTTTATAAGAACCATCTTCTGTGCAAAGCTAAATCCTTAAAGCCCAATACTTTTCTAAAACAAGATAAGTGATTAATTCAACAACAACCCAACACTCCACAATATTAACTACAAAAACACTAACCTGGTGCAAAGATTTGTCTGTTTGTCTTCTTTTCTTTTTAGCAGATGAAGTAACCCGTTTTCTTTCATTATAAATGATGAAGGTGTCCAATTCATCTGTGAACATATTTTTCGCAAATCAATACAAAGAAAACAAATCAGAACATGAAAATTGATACTGTAAAGCAAACTTGTCAATGGAAGAAAAATAAAATCAATGCTACTTCATACCTTCTACATCTTTGTAACACCTAGATGAATACGTATTTAGAAAGTGATCTGCAATACTTTGCATTGTGCATTCCAATCTTCCCCCAGAGACACTGCCACATGAGAACAGTGTTTCATTAAATGGAAGAAAAATCAAATAGAAACAACTACATATGAAACACTCAGACAATTACATATGAAATAATCAGAAACAAGGAAAAAGCATAACATGTAGGAAGTGCTATTTCATCAAATTAAAATTAGGACCACGGAATATTTTGAGCTTTGTTCTGAAAAAGATTACTTGGTCAACAAAAACAGGCAACATTTTACTGCTCAGTAGAAACTTACAGAGGAACTCTTCCATTCTGCTCAGTTGGAACCCAGGGGTGTAGATCACATGGTCTTGGGCCACCATCATGATTGGTGGACCATGTGGGCCCCTTGATCAAATTTGTGAAAAAGGTCTGGCACGACCCAGGTTTTGGAAACTTCATCAAAACCTTGATTTCCTTCACAAGTTAATGCTAATTTCTTTCTATTATGATCTCTCAAGATCACTAGTAGTGATTAGAGGCTGTAGTTATGGGAATTATAGATTGTGATTGGTTTTTTTTTTTTTTTTTTTTTTTTGAAGGATTTTATATAGTTGGAGGTAGTCAGCTGCATGAGACAGTGCACAGTCGAGATACTACGTTGGCATAACAGTATAAAGTTCCCTTTATTGTCTTCTTTTTTTTTTTTTTAGCAAGTTAAGGTGTATTTGGTCTTATTTAGGAAGTGTGAATGTGATAATTCAATTAGTGTTTCGTATTCTTAAGAGATATTTAAATTAGTGCTTTCAGAGTTTCACAATATATGGCCAGCAGTGAGTAGAGTCGACACTTCCAGATTTGAATAACAGTGAAGTATTTGATATTTTACATCTCTGTACTTAATTCTTTGCATCTGTTTGCTTTATCTAAGTGTTTATATTTTTTTAATTTGCCAAAATCCAGTTCACAACCTATTACACAGTTATTGCAGTCTTTAAGGCTGTTTGCATACTGTCGTGGGGTTTTGATTGAATCCATAACTGCTTTACAACATCAATGGGACAGAACTCAACAGAACGTAACAACAATGTTTCATGGACGGTGGAGATAAACCCGATCCTTCCATTGCAATGAGGAGATCTCAGTCACTGCAGAAGAGGTATTCCTCACTCCTCAGCGAAGGAGACGAAGATGACTTCAAAGATCTCTAGAATGAAGTAAATTTCAACAAAGGGCTCCTCCACCAATCTCTTCACTGAAATGATGATCTAGGGTTTTAGAAAGACCCACCTGAGGACAATAAGAAGATCGAGGTCACTCATTTTTTTTCCTTTAAGAAGAAAAAGAAGCAAGGCTCTGTTCAACAGTGATCAGTGCGGCCATACAACAGAAGAGTCTCTCAGTCTCATCACTCTCCTATGCAGTGCCGCCTCTGGCCCTCTACCTTCTCAACTTCTTTGTCTGCATGAGACAAGATGAAACCAAAGCCCTCCTGAACAAAGTCAACAGTCCCTTGTGACTACCTTTCCCTCCTTTCCAAGTGTGGGATCATTAGAACAGCCCTCATGAACTGGGCCTTCGTTTTCATGAACAGACCTCACGAAAAATCTTTGATTACATGAATCGAACAGTCTCCCTTTGTTCGATTACATGAAAAATCTAGATGCAGTTAACCAAATCTTAAGATACCTGAAGTCAAAACCAGGGAAAGGATTACTATACTCCAAATACAATAATTTGAATATAGTAGTATTCAAAATCCAGATTGGGCAGGTTGCAAGGATACTAGAAGATCCCCTACAGGGTGCTGCACGCTTGGTGGAAATTTTGTCACCTGGAATAGCAAGAAACATGTGGTTGCAGGATCAAGTTCAGAAGCGAATATACAGCTAAGGCTCATGGGATGTGTAAATTGTTATGGTTAAGGAAACTCCTAACTGATCTTGGCAAAATAGTCAAGACTCTAATACAGCTATACGGTGATAATAAGGCAGCTCTGTATATTGCTGAAAACCCAGTATTTCATGAAAGACCCAAACACATTGAACTGGACAAGAAGTTTTTTTCAATCAGAAAATCAACCAGTAGATGTTTTTACCAATGTACTTGATTGGAAAAATGTATACCATTCTTCGCAAGCTCGGAACGATCAATATCTTTAGTCCAGCTTGAGTAGTAGTAATGGGAAATAGTATCCAAAATAATGTAAACGGTCCCACCATTGTTTATAATGAGCCATAAGGGATTGGGAGTCTACTCGGTATAGGATTAGGAATTTTAGCTGTAAAGGGATTTAGATACCTTATTAGAATGTAACTCTCTTTAAACCATTTAATATAAATTAGGAAAGGAGATGTACGACATTGCATATGAAACCCACCCTTCCAGACCATACCTTCTTTCTTTCCAATAAACCTGATTCTTCTCCACACTTCTCTTTCTATCTTAAATCTCAATTCTGAAGTCATACTGTTTGTGCAAATGATTAGACAATAAATATATGCAAAAAAGAGTTCCTTGCTTCAGCACCAATACAGTAGTTCTGTGACAATTAAGCAGCAATTCCCATAACACTTATTACTAGTAACGATTAATCAATAAATAGGGAGTTATATTAGTAGTTCTGCGATAATAAAGCAGCTATTTCTGTAACACTACTATGAGCAAGTATTAATCAATAAAATGGTAAGTGAGCTCACTGGCCAACCCTCCAACAACATACAATAAGAGAAACTACCAATTAACATCTTTCTCCGACAAGATACAATGAGAGAAACTACCAATTAACAGATCAAAGTTGCTATTGAAAAATCAAATTTGAAGCTTGTATAAATTTAGTGAAAAGCGTACCTGTGTGGGATTCCAAGATGATCAATATATATAATGGGCTTTTTGAGATTTAGTACCATTCCAGGTAAGCATGATGCATTTTGACTAGATCCAACTTTCTCTGCAGAAGCCAAATCGATATATAAGATGTTCGTATTGGCAGGGAACTCTGTCTGCAAACTTAAAACACAAAGAAAAAGATACACATTAGAGCTACTTCTAGAGTCCCTACTATGGAAAAAATACGGAAAATGCAAAACATGGGCCACAATCAGAAGAACACAACACATCTTACTGGAATACAACGTATTTATCATTCTTTAAATCATTCAAAGACTGGTTTATAATTAGTGGACAGCAGGTCATTTGCTATATATTCATAAACAGCGTACACTTTCATATTTTTAGAAAAAAAAAGCAAGTATTGTAAATACACTGGTGCACTCTCAGTTGGGGAAACATCACTATATTATTTTCTTTCCTTCCCTTCTCTAACATGCTATCAGTGCAGGTATAGGAAAGGTAAAAAGAAGAAAGAAACCCTACTTCATCTACTTTTTCTTTGTCATTCTTTTTCCTTTTTTTCTCTTTCCCTTTTCCTTCCCTTTCTACTGTTCTTCACTTCAGTTTCTCCCAAAACTAAGTACAGTAATGTAAATACAGCAGTGCACGCTCAGTTAGGATGACAGCACTATATTATTTTCTTTCCTTACCTTCTCTAACATGCTATCAAAGCAGGTCTAAGAAAAGGGGGGGAAAAAGAAATAAACAAACCCTACTTCATATACTTTTCCCTTCTCTCTTTTTTCCCTTTCTTATTTCCCTTTTCCTTTTTTTCCCCTTTGATTTCTCCCCAAACTACAAGTAACAAGACGGCACAAGGCCATGCTTCTGTACAGCAGCATTGGAGGCTGACATCAGCAGCTTGCTTACTAATGTCAGTCCTTCCCGAAGCTTCAAGTGGAAGCAGTTTTCCTTGTCGTCTGGTGTTGTTTTTAAAGAGGAGACCGCCAATGGCTCTACACTTGACATGTCAGGCATGAGAGATATTTTTCTTAAATGCTACCCTACATATGAATCAATAAGCCAGCTGGTTTATGATGTGGAAACAGGCCCTTCTGGCTTCTTTATGCTTTGGAGATTGTCCAAGTTGAACCTACAACCTAGTTGTACACAGATGGAAACGTTGATTCTTCCCCTTGTTACTGTTTTGATGCAATTCTAAAGCGCCGTCATTGCTGAACTCTGCAATAAACCTTGACAGCACTTTTATTTGGATTTATAGCCCTTTTCTATTAATTGGGGGATTGCATCAGGTGGTAACAAAGCCATTGCTTTCACCTTCTACAGACCCACAATTGCCGAATCAGATTCTTGAGACCTTTGCAACAGCAATGATTTGCAAAGGTAGAGTCAGAGGCCGAGGCATGATTCGACTAGAAGATCTCCAAGGTTATAGAGATGCTATGGAGGCAAGGTATGGAGCAATGGAGCAAAGGAGCATAACCACAAATCATCACACAACTTACCAATTTAGTGGCAAGAAAGACTACATGAATCCATAGTGGAAAAGATGAATCAAATGGAAGCGACACAATCCTTTCTCCTAGCGCCTTCAACAGGATAATCGACGTCGATAGGGTAGATTACAAAAGGATCACAATCTAAAAATCAAGATCTCGAAATATCATGAGTCCCTGTGGTGATTACTTCCTCATTTTGCTTAACATGATCTACGATTACAAGCTAATTTCTAAAGAAAAGCTCACATCGGTTGTGAGGAAGTTGAGAAGACGAGCATTTTTCTACATGGAGGGAGCGGCAGGAGTCCCATAGAATATCGAAGGTGCATGAGAGAAGATGAACACTCTACTGAAAGAGGATTCTCTACCAATGGATTATATGCAGTCCTTATTTAGCAAGCCATAGAGACAAATAAGTGGAGGAGAATGATGAAGACCTCCACCAAACTATTGCCCGCAACCATAGTTTTCAAAATCATAATCATATTGCAAATCGTTCATACCCATGAATCGTGAATCGTACGATTTTTTTATTTTTCTAATAAAAATTAAAAATTAAAAGAACAAGAAAAAAATTAACTATTCATAATCATCCATTCCCCATTTATAGCAATATAAATACAATAACAAGTCTTTCATACAATCATATCAAGAACATCATAACATATATTATGAAATGATATGTAATATATATATCATTATATATTATCTTTAAATCAAAATATAAAAATAAAAATAAAATCTAAACCATCAATCTTACACAGTAGGATATCTCCGGAATTTAAAAAAGCGTTTCTAAAGAAAAAAAACCAAAATAGATTAAAAAAAGAAGAAGCTATAGACAAGCACCATATGTACAGTCAAACACTTTAATTAAATGCATGTTCTTTATTCATCTTTAAAACCTCATCAAAGCCGTAGAAAATCCTTAGGAGGTTTCGTTGGCTACTAAATAACCTTTTAAAAATAAAAGCACTAAAAGAAAGAAAAAATAAATAAAGATAAAAGGTAAAATATTATTAATATTAACTTATTGGTTATAGCTATTCTCGCTTAGCCGAATCACTTAAATCATATTTTTTGATGAAACAAGTATCGAATCGTAGAATTCCCACCTGAATCGTAAGATTCATCTTCAAATGGGATTCGTTGCATAGATACAAATCGTTTTCCTTAAGATTTGGGATTCGGGATACAAATCATAGTATTATGATGACTATGCCCGCAACTATCTGGAGGAATCTAAAGAGCACTAGGCGTGATTCTTCGCTGAGTTGTGACCATCCTTAGCCGAATGGTTATGAATACAGCTGGTATATATGGTGGTTGAAGCGTTTCGCCAAGTAGCCAATATTGAGTGATGAATGAAGAAAACATTGTCTTGGACTTCTACAAGGCCAATTTGCAATACATACTTCTAGATTTGGCATAGTAATTTCTAACAGACAAATCCCCTTGTATGAAAGCTACAATCTCTTTTAACTAAGAACTCTTAACATTTATCCTTCATTAGTATACGCAACCTCAATAGTCAATACCTTCCAGTATCATAATAATGGAAGCTTGTAGAAATAATCTCTAATATTGAATTAAGAATCCAATTCATGTTCAACATGTTTTCGAACTCTCAATTAGAATATTTCTTATCCTTTTTTGGAGGTTCTTCAACTCTCCCATCTAGTATCCAAGTACTTTTGCCCATCCTAGTGCCATCTAAGCCAAATATGACTATTCCTTCTAACTATTGTCATCGAATAAATTTGATGTAATCCTTGGGTTTGGATTAACAACATCAGGCATTTAAGAAGAATTCACAGAACTCTCTACCCCTTGTTCGGACACCATCAGAAACCGTAAATTTGATTTGTGGTCTCAAACACAACCAACCCCATTCTTCACAAGAAACCAGCCCCCATTTAACAATCAAACAATTCAAATTAATAAATCAAGGATGACTACTGGACTCCTCTACCTTTTCACAGTATTTGAATGCATACTCATTCACAAAACTTCCAAAACGTGTGCCCTTTCTGACAAAAGGATTTATAAAAAAATAAAATATAAACACTGTAATACCCTCTCCAAAAAACTCAAACAAAACTTCTCAACGTACACAATTCCCTGTAGGGTTAGAAACTGTTTACATTACAAAACAAGGGAAACCAATGCCAACATCAGCACATGAGACAGATGTCAGCCCTAGAAACTCCACGAAATCTGAAAAATTACTTATAGTTCAATGCTCTCATGTTGTGCAACCTTCAGAAAACAATTAGAATGCTGAAGCAGCGGAGAAATTCTCAACAAAAGCTTCTCAAAATGCCCAGTTTATTCAGACGACTATCTGGGAGGTTTCACCAGCCCTAGAGAGCTCAATCCTTGTTTTTCTTCAATCCAAGCCACTACGAATCTACATATGGATGTCATCTAAAATTGGGGAGGCTCTGGTGGCATATTACAGCTTCAGATCCAAAGATATTTAGAACCCAAAGAGGAAAAGTATGTGAGTTTGGAGAAATTTGAGAAGAAAAGGAGGAGAATTAGAGGGATACATGCAAAGAATCACCGTCATCTGAATTAGGGTCAGACCATGGATGAATATTTATATAATTTCTATTTTTCAAAAATTACAAAACCCCCTAGTGTTTATGATATTTTCAAAACAGTGCACCTTAAAAATTACATAAAACTCCTGTCCCATGACAGCATACTGAACTTTTTTTGGACATGAATAACTTCAACATCTTCAATTGCATGGACGTAACTCCTATGAAACTGCAAATCAACAGGATGACAATAACAAGAGTTACACAAATCAAGGATGAGTTCTTCTTATGCAAGAAGACAAGATAATAGGCAAGCTCAACAAGATCTAAAAGCCAATGAACATGCGAGTGGGAACTGAACTCACATCTGCTTCAGGAACAACTAGACCCAAAAACAGTACCAAACTATGCACTGGATGGACTGTTATGATAAAACAGTCCAATAAGTGGACTGATCTCAAAATTCTGTGATTTATGGGGCCCAATTCATGACCTTAACTGGACCCAACTCACTTCAGCCCAAGTGCTAGGCACTAGCAGACCTTCCAGCAGGCTCAGATCAAGGTTTCAGATAGGCCAGACTGTTCACAAAGGACCGCCAACCAGCAACTTGTTCATCTTGCTCAATTCCTTACTTTAATTTTGTTTTTTTTTGAAGTTCATTTCTATAGGACTCTTTGTTAACGTAGGATTAAGACCAGTTGAGAGGATAAACTCCTGGTAGCATTGAATTAGGATTTAGGGGTTTCCACTACTGGTGGCATTTAATTAGGAGTTTCGTTTAATTTTTACCCTATATACATCAATAAAATAAACCGACTGGCCAGGACACTTTCTCGACGACTTTCTATAATGTGGAAAATCAGGCACTTTTGGCATCTTTATACTGTGGAGATTGTTTAGTCCACAACTCGGTCATACATAGGTGTCAGATTGGTCCATGCTTGTTTTCTCCTTGCAGTTTTGGTGCAATTCTAGAGGGCCCTAGTTGCTGAATTCTTCAGCAAAGCAGGACAGCACTTGCATTTGGAGTTGCAACCCCAGGGACTACATCAGTTTGTCTAGCTGCATTTTGGTGCTAGTTGAATAAAACTAGTACCTTTCTATTAAAAAAGAAAACAATTTCAGTGTACTCTGAAGATACTCTACAAAGAACTTATTTAATAACTAACCATATAGATAATACAATAACGATGAGAGATTATAGAATATGATTCACAATAAAAGTTGTTAGCATAATAGTAAAAATGAAATAGACTCTTGAACCTTGTATCATTTACCTTTTCATATAACTAAATCAAATGAGAAATTTCAAATTTCAATGCTATAAACACATTTCTTCATTGCATATAACGAACAAAGAATAATACCTGGTAGGAGAAATAGGTGTATCTGTGATGAAGAAATTCTCAAACTCAGTATATTCAATACATGTTACACCATATGCCCACTGTCCATCAAGTTTCTTTCTCTCAATGAGAACATTAATCCCTTCTGTGGCTCCAATTTTCCGCTCACAGGATGCAAACCCTATTTTCTGAAACATGGATTTATACAAGGAAAAAAAAACACAAGCAGCAAGGAAAATACATAAGAAAAATGTCAACAACCATAGTGTCATCAAAAGGACAAAAAATATGATCAGAAACATTTAAAATTATAGTCACCATCTAAATAGGAATTCCTCGCATTACAGAAACATATGCTAACATTTAATATCCAAGAGCGGTAAAAAAGGCTATTTTATATTTCAAGTACTTTTGCAAGTTGGAACTTCAAAATTACAGAAAACAGAGTTCAACTTCTACAAATTGAAAAAATTGGAGATGAAGATGATCATGTTCCACCATAGAAACTACAGCATGATTTTCTTCCAGCAGATCTTTAGTAGGGTTTTCCTTGGTAGAATTTTCATCTACAGTATGTTCTATAAGACCAGCTACTAGAACCATGCAGTAGGAATCGCAGTTTCCTGACCAGGTGAGATGACCAAAATCAGATAGTTAATGGGTTGAGTCAACCATGAACCCAGCGGCAGCGGATCTACTGGATGGTCAACAGATTAAATTTTAGATAATTTTTTTTTTATAAACATTTGTAATAACTTTTATGGCATGAATTCTTTGATGTGGGCAATGTACCCATATCAAACATGTCTCAGACGTGACAACATATCAAGAAATGCCAATAGACTTATGGTTAAGTTGTTACCCAAAGCACCCAACTTGGGAAAACTGGGTATGGACCCTTGAAAAATAGCCCAGGTCCATACCTGATACCCGCATCCTACCCGAGGATACCCAGGATAAGACCGGAATGACCCAAACATAGTTGAAACAAGGCTTTGATAATGATGATGATGATAGGAAAACGCATTGTATCAACAATTATTTTATACATCAGCAGCCATGAGGAGTATGAAGGATAGATCGTCAAAACTCATTGTTGCAACCTGAAGGTTAGCCAGTTCAAGCATCCATTTTTTGTTTTTTTTTTTGGGGATAATGGAGGATGTCGCAGCCCTTTGATCCAGAATAATCCCTACAGGCTCAGGGGGAGCCGGGTAAATCCCCCTGGCCCCAGTGTGGTAGTGCAGTTTCGAACCCTCAACTTCCGGGTGCAAACCGTGGTCCTAGGCCAACTGAGCTACCATCCCGACATAGTTTCTGTTTTCTATACTATAATTCCTAAATAGGTTATGAGTCAGTTCAGGAGTTTATCAAGGTCCGACTGCGTCCATGAGAGTCAGTTCTGGGTCTAGTTATATACATTTAATCAAGGCTGGTTTTGGATCCAAGTCCATCAAGGATTCAATTCCTTTTTGCATCTATAACCAATACAACTATACAATGACTGTTATGCTCCCATTTGAAACATAAGAAACATTTCATGAAGTCATATTATAGCACTAAAAAACCTTATCCCACAATGTTAGGATCCAACAAACTAATCCGTAATGAATCATACCTTCCCAATATTCAAAAAAAAAAGATTCATACCTTCCCATGGTGCAGACCTATCCCTGCCAATGCTAAAAGGGTCAAATCTGTAGCAGCCACAACATTACTGAAATTGGCACAACAAATAAATTAACATATCAAAGCCAGTATGCCCTAAGTTGGCTAAGCCGCAAAAGTAAAGCTAATTAATAAACTCTAACTGGAACCATAAAGATAACCTGACTTGCCGCACAGTAGCACCTTTTCGACCATGACCAGAAAACCATCTGAAAATGCCTTTATCATGTGCGAGTTTCCATATCACACCATGACCCCCAGGTTTGCACACAGGTGCTAATGGCTTACTGATCAACCACCTGCCATCTTCTGCACCAATTGAAGGAACTAGAGGCTGGCAGTGCATGAAATGATTAAATTACTGAATGAAAAAAAGGATTTTTCCATGATCAAGACATAATAAAGCACGCTTTCCATATTTAAACCTGCTCAAAAAGTTGAAAACTTGATCGACCTCTTCCAAACCATCCGAGTCTTTCACAAAGAGCCATGATGCGGTGATGATTGTTCTTCGCGGAACTAGTCATGATCGCAACGGGTGTGATGCATTGCTTTCCATAGAGTTTATAATAAAGGAACTCTCTAGCCTGGCACTCATCAAGGAGTGAAAATAAATATTCTTCTAAAACAAAGGTAACTTCAGTGCACAAAACAAGCAACTATTATGTTCACCGATTTCATTCTCTTGAGCAACAGCACACCATAATGAAAACAGTCATCAAATAAAATTGTTTATACACTCATTTAAAGTTTTGTTTATTACATAATTATAATGTTTTGAAGTAATGAGCCACAGCCATAATTCTGTCATTGAATGATACAGCACAGTCATCCAGCAACCCATGAAGAGACAAGATCCATCATATGGAACTAATGATGGTGACAAACAGGAAATACTGTGCAATAGTGTTAGTTCTATAGGGGCAAATCTCCTCAATAACTGCTTCATCAGTAAAGAGTAGATAATGTCTACCATTATTCTAGAATCTATGACAAGAAACTACCACTGAATTTGAAGATTAATCGCCAATGCACAGATGGATTAGTGGCATTGGCATCTTAGTTTCAGCTGACTGCCCATGGATCAATCCCTGTGGGGTAGGTTATCACACAAAGTACTGTACCACTGCCCCAGTCTAGCCAAAAAAGAAGAAGATTCACAATATATAAGATTTACCATGAGATTGTCGTTTTTTTTTTTTTTAATGGCTAATTTACCATGACATTGTCAAAGGGACATTTTCTTCTGCTGCATAGTGGATCCAAGTGATATTAATCAAAGCATCAAGAAACAAACCTTTGAACCACAATAAACTATAGGATGCACCAGGGAAGCATAATGATGATCCTGAAGCCAAATGTTAATACTAAATTTCATTTAAGACAAGGCCACATCATGCAAGTTTGTGGATGTAGGAGTTGTCTTGAATAAACAACCTAGGCGCGGCTGAATAATTGGATTTAAAAAGCTTTTTGTGGTTTTGTGAGAAAAGGTATAAAAGAACCTCCTACTAAAGGAGGAAAACAGGAGAAAAGGAAGGAAGAATGAGGAAAAAAAGATTGTGGACGTCCGATTGACTACTATGCGACCCTCTCAATGAGCATATACGTATGTAATTTGAACGGAAAAAAAACATTGTCTTAAATCTTAATTCTATTTACACACTAGTCCTTGGCTATGATTACCCAGCTAGTTGTACATGCCCAGCATATCCAAGTCAGACTGATATGACACACATATCGGTATTTAGCATATTCTACTTACCGAGTCCATTATTTCACATAGTTCTTTTAGTTTTCTTATTTTTCAACATAAAAAATGTTAGGAAGTAATGTAAAGAATGATATTTTCATCGCCTGCAAAGTCATACCCTTGATCCCCATATAATATCCATATCCGTATCCATATCTGGGCATCATAGGTCCTTGGACTGTTTTGTAAATACCAAAAACTAAGAAAAACAAATATGTAAATGTTGTCTAAATAAACAGTCATGCTCCAGGTGCTAACACAATCAGCCCTGTTGCTGTTTTATTCTATAGAACTATACAACCTCAATTAAAGATCTCTTTTCTACCAAATTTTTGGCATTGGAGGACCGTTAACAGTGCTCACAGTCTTCAAGGTTATGCTTTTCTTCCATTCTAATAGTCTTTTCAGGGAAAGGAGAGCGGGCCAAATGAATTGATCACTCCAGTGGGGCCAATTCAAATGCACCAATAAAGATGGAAACATGATTTAATTTTCAAGACACACACACAAAAAAAAAAAAAAAAAAAAAAAAAAAAAAAAAAAAAAACCCACACCAAATTAAAAACACCAGACACGAAATAGTAATCCTAATCCTGCATAATACCAAACCTAGAGGAAAATGATTTCATACACACCTGCAGTATATACCAATGTGATTGTAATTGGCTGTAGGTTGATTGTGATTATTAATTGACTTCAATTTAGGATATATTAGGATTGTAATTGGGTTGTATTAGGGCAACCGATGTAATATTGTAATATAAATCGAGGGCTTTGTGGGACAAGAAACCCACAGTATTTTCCCAATCCTCGTATCTTTCCCAGCAAGTTTTTTCCCTTTGCCATCCCTCCACTCTAAAGTTTATATGGTATCAGAGAAAGGTTCACAAAGGATCTGCTGATCAATGAAGGATATCTAATACCAGCTAGGACATTTTCATATCAAAATCTCTCTGAGCTATTACACTCAAGGACCTGATTGTTGATGTGAAATTCATGGTCCTATCCGATTTTCTGTTTCGACACACTGCGCCATCTTTATCTCTGGTGAGGTCCACTGATCAAAGTAAAATCTTCATTATCAAATTTCTGGATCATTGAGATATCGGTCAAGGTTTCAAAACACAGACTCAGGAGGCTGTGAAGTTAGGTTGAGTCGAATTGAGTCTTGTTGAGCGCCAGAGGGTTGAGGAGTGAAATGTGCCAGCAGCTAAGTGCTCCCGTTTCAATGTGTGAACCACGAAGGTAGGCTTGTTCATAGGATGGCTCGATCAGTTCGAAAGAGGATTCGACACAAATTCAATTTTGGTTGGAAAGGTTAGAAAACCAAATGACAAATGGATGATGTGCTGACATCCTTCTCATTATGTCTTCACCAAGAATTTAGGTTTTGTCTTTGGAAAGGAGAGGAAAGGTGCTATCACCTCAAACCCTAACAATGATCACAGTGCCCTAACTGGTTTTGCTTCATAACAATCATTTTCTCATAGGCATTAAAAAAAAAAGCATAACGAAGTGCTATCACCTCAACCCCTAACAATGATCACAGTGCCCTAACTGGTTTTGCTCCATAATCATCATTTTCTCAGAAGTATTAAAAAAGAGAAGCATATCGAAATAAAATACAGAAAGTAAATGAAAGAAATGAACGGAAAAGTTGCATAAATGTAATATTATGACAATCCTAAACATAGAATGATGAGATACCCATATCCACGATGTCCAATGGATCATCAACACGAACTAAGGCTTGGGCTCTAACTGCTCAGGCAATTAATATTTTCAATCCTCATTCTCAACCACTTCTGAAGCTAGGATAACTGCATATTCTCTAATCAAAGATCAGATTTTATTGTTGGGAAGTCCCACATCCCACATCTCCTAAGTAATAGGTTTGACATGTCTTCATATACCTATTTGGGCCTTTCACCTATCAGCTTAAGCTTTTGGGTCGGTACCCAAACTTGGCCCATTTAGCTCATGAACATAAATATCCCATGCCGGATCTAGTTAGATTGGGTCAAGTTTGGGTCGGGCCAGCTTCTGATGGATCTTATTGGACTGGTCCTTATCTATTCTACATTTATTGGAGGGCTGTTACAAATAAATAGGTAGAAAAGGAATGTGGTTGATAGAATGGTTAGGATAAATAAAGGTAGCGAGGTGTCGAGAGTTTGAAAAGAGAGGGAATGCCGAGTGGACAAAGATTTTATGGTGCAGAAAAAAGTCTTTTTAACTAGTGGGAAAAGTCCTCTTCTCATGAGCTCGAAGTCTCCTTTAGTAAAGAACCATGAGATTGAATGGCTTGGATGGAGATCATATAGAAGCATTATCATCTTTTGGATAAAAGTTTTAAAAGGAAGTTGGGATAACCTTCTTGGTCATGACCAAAGCCAAGGTGCCAACAGATATTTTGTATTGACTCACTGCACTAGTCAACAAAAAGAAATCATTCACATGGATTTTAAGTAGACTCTCAGGAAGACATTTCGCAGTCCAAGCTTCAAGTAGATAATGCCTTAAGTGAGTGGTCTAAGTGGCCCCTGATCATATCCTTATATTGACAATATGACTTTCCACTGCCAAAGGGTGCCATCCTCATTCAGTATACCAATAAAGTCGATAAATTCCAAGATAAAGAAAACAGGAATCCCATTGAAATAGGCAATACAATTTAGAGATAAGTTATTAAAACCACATTTGCAGAGAAAATTACAAGTGTTAGATATGATAACCCATCGGATCCAAATCTATCGAAAATTGGAAAGAACTGTCCTAGAAATTACAGTAGAGTAAACAAAAGAAACATAGAATAATGACAAAAGAACCACAGAAACCAGAACGAACTTCATGCGTAAATCACAATATCTATTTGAAATAGTTTCTAATGCCACAACTACGGTACTTTAAAAAAAAACAGAAATTTGATACCTGAAGATCTCTTATAAGACCCTCCAATAAGGTCCGTCCGCAATATGAAAGCATTGCAGCAGGTAGACATTCACCTGTATCAGGGTCAACTAAACCAAGCCTGTCCCCAGAGCCACCCAGAGGATAAATTTCACCCAGTTCTGGCAAACCCTAGAAATGATGAAACCTTGATTACGATTTCAGTAAAAGTTCTGGCATACCCTGATTCACAAGTTAAAAATAGCCTTTCAACTCCTCTGTAGTCAAAAGATTCCTAGCTTCTGATATTTAGAAAGGAGGCATGAGCTAACCTCAATTCCCCATAAAGCTGCTTGAGATGCAAATTCTGTATTTTTAGAAAGATCAAGTCCACTGGGTGCATGAATCTCTTCAACTTGGCATTTCATCGACTCATCCACAAGTGAGGACCAGTCTGAAGTCTGCCTTTCTAATTTTGATGGTGAAAGGAGCTCCAATACCACAATCTGATACCTGCATTGAATAATTATACTAAGCCTGTAGGTATCCGTGTGGTTGCAATGATAAGGGAAAAAGATTAAAGGTAGAATTAACAATTTAATCAAAATAGGGACAATCAAATTCAATCAATATTTTGAATAAATCCCCTCATGTGTGATCCCATAGAATGTAAGGAAGCTTGTAGTGTACTTGTTTTCACTTAGCATATGGATCTTACTATAAGGCATAAGCCAATGTTTTATTTGCTAAACATTGCTAAGAAAGCAGTCAAGCACATTAAGACCACAGTAATATTGAAAATATGTCACTGTTGGCATATGGGTGTATGTCTTAGTATCATGTTGTGGTGAACCATACTATGAATTAGTTAATATTTACACCCCGAAATATACACACACATGCATACATATATATAGAGAGAGAGAGGGATAATTCAAATCAACATGAAACTAAAGCAATAACATTCTTCTATCTAAAACTATTGAGAAGCACCTAACTGTGATGACATTAGCATCTGCATGGCTAACGTCCACAATCATGCAAACAAGTATACCTTGGAGGCTGGGTCCTTGGACCCATGTGGGAAAGGCTCCATTGTATAGATCATCATCATCTTTGGTATCATTTGCAGAAAATAAATCCTTTATGAATGAGTTATTTCTTTGTTGGGTGTAAAAATCACAGTAGCAACAGTTGTTTGTGTTATAATATGAAATAAGATAAAGAAGAAGAAGACAATAGTTTTGGAGAGAATACTCAATACCTCGAATAGGAGGATCGGTTGTATATTTATAGATACATTATACCCTAATCAGGGGTAATTAGAATCAATCTACTAATCTATACAAGGAAGAAAATAAGAAATTAAATCAGCAAGATCCCACACATGGGATAAGATATACAGCTGTGTACGAGCCCTTGATGGGCTGGGCTGGGCCTATTGGGCCTAAGCCCATTATCTTCTACACTCCCCCTCAAATTGATGTGGTAAAGCAGAAAACAGCAATTTGTGAGTGAGTTCATGATGGCGCGGCATGGGAAGTGCCTTAGTGAAAATATCCGCTAACTGGTCATGAGTAGAGACATGAGGCAAGGCAATCTTCTCATTAACAACATGTTGACGGATGAAATGACAATCAATTTCAATGTGCTTCGTCCTTTCATGAAAGATAGGATTATTAGCAATTCTGGTAGCACTGGTATTGTCCCCATGAAGAGGTGTAGAACGACCAATACGGACACCGAATTCACAAAGAAGACTGCGGACCCAGATGATTTCAGCACTGGCAGAAGACATTGCCCAATATTCGGCCTCAGCGGAAGACTTGGACACGGTGGTTTGCTTCTTGCACTTCCACGAGATGAGAGAGTTGCCCAGAAACATACACCAGCCAGTAGGAGATCGCCGAGAATCAGGGCAACCAGCCTAGTCGGCATCAGCATATGCTGATAACTACAGAGAATTATCAGAAGGATAGAAGAGACCATGAGTAAGAGTGCCGCGAACATAGCGGAGTATACGCAAAGCAGCAGCAAGGTGAGGTTTGCGAGGATTGCTCAAAAATTGGCTAACCATATGAACTGCATGAGAGATATCAGGTCAAGTCATAGTTGAGTAGAGCAAACTACCAACTATCCGCCAAAAAATAGAATGATCGTCCAAGGGAAGGCCATCATCTGCACTGATTTTGCTGTTCAATTCCATTGGCGTATCAAAAGTGTGAGCATCATCAAATCTTGCTGAGGTGATCAAATCAGTAGCATATTTACGCTGATGGACCCGAATGCCCGATTTGGTTTGCAAGAATTCAAGCCCCAAGAAGTATGTGAGAGGACCAAGATCCTTCATATGGAACTAGAGAGTGAGGTGGTGCTTGAGAGCCGTAATGCCGGAGACATCATTGCCACTGATAATCATATCATCAACATAGACTAAAAGAAATGTGTAACCCTTCGGTGTCCATCGAAGAAATAGGGAACTATCAGAATGACTCTGATGAAACCCAGCTTGAAGAATTGCTGTCCGGAATTTATCAAACCAAGCACGGGGAGCCTACTTAAGTCCATAAAGAGATTTTCGCAATTTGCAAACATGTTGAGAAGGACAAGCATATCCCGTAGGAGGTTTTAAATAGACAGTTTCTTTCAACTCGCCATAAAGAAAAGCATTTTTAACATCCATTTGCCAGAAAGGCCAGTTGCGGGCTGCAGCAATACAATGGAGAGTACGAACAGTGGTCACTTTAGCCACGGGTGCAAACATCTCCTCATAATCTATGCCATACTCCTGCTTGTAACCCTGCACAACTAATCGGGCTTTGTAGCGATAAAGACTCCCATCAGAGTTAACCTTGACAGAGTAAACCCATTTACTGCCAATCACAGAGGCGTTTTCAGGAGTCGGTACCAAGTCCCATGTGTTGTTTGCTTCAAGAGCAATCAACTCCTCAGTTATAGCATCCTGCCAGTAAGCAATCTTCAAAGCCTGGGAATAAGAGGTGGGAATAGGAGCACTATCCAAAGAAGTGAAAAGAGCAGGAAAGCCATATCTGTCAGGAGTAACAGAAGGACGACTAGTGCGTCGCAAGGGTATGATACTATTAGTAGAGGAAGTAGTAATACCTAGGTTAGCAGGAGGCAGCATTGGGATAGGATCAGGAGAAGGAGGAACTACAGGAGGAACCGTGTTACGCCGGACATAGACATTGGTAATCGGTGGCGGGGGAGAAGTAGGAAATTGTGGCAGATAAGATATAGCAGCAAGATGAGTTTCCAAACGTAAAGAAAAGAAAGGAAAGTGTTCCAAGAAGATCACATTGCGAGATATGCGCATGCATTTCTCGGATTGGTCATAACACAGAAATCCCTTGTGTTCAGTACTGTAACCTAGAAAGAGACATTTAGCAGCCTGAGGTGACAACTTAGTACGCTCCGTAGGTGGAAGATGGACAAAACACAAACAACCAAAAACACGCAAGTGAGAATATGAAGGGGTATGACCAAAGAGAACTTCATATGGAGTGGTCTTTCCTAGAATGGAGCTAGGATGACGATTGAGAAGATACACAACAGTCTGAGCAGCATCACACCAAAAATTTGGAGGAACTAAGGATTTAAGTAGGAGAGTTCGAACAGTTTCAAGAATGTGCCTGTTCTTCCTCTCCGCAACACCATTTTGCTGAGGAGTATGTGAGCAGGATTTTTGGTGAAGAATGCCTTTATCAGAAAGGAAGGCAGAAAAATCATGGGACATATATTCTCCGCCGGAATCAAACCTAAGAATTTTTATAGCTTTCTGAAATTGTGTGTGAACCATATTGTAAAACTTTTGGAAAAGAGAAAAGACTTCAGATTTGAAGTGCATTAAATAAATCCAAGTGAATCGAGAATGATCATCAATAAAGGTCACATAATACTTAAACCCTGTCCTACTCAATGTGGGTGCAATGCCCCAAACGTTAGTGTGAATGATGTCAAAAGATGATAATGCACGAGTACGATGAATAGGAAATGGCAAAATATGACTCTTACTCAAACAACATATTTCACACTTTGACGAAAGTAAAGAGGACATCAGTTTATTATCTAAAGTGGGTTCCAAACAACCATTTTTAAACAAAGAATGTAAATAAACATTGTTCACATGACCAAAACGACTATGCCAAATAGTCCACAATTTATTTAAATTTAGAGAAGAAAAAGAAGAAAATCGGGAACGATGTCCAATGTCCGACAGAAACAGTCGACCATGTTTACTCCCCGTCGCGATCAACTTCTCAGTTTGCCGCTCCTGTATGACACAACCAGTGGAAGAAAAGTTAATATGGTACCCATCATCAATAAATTGGCCAACAGAAAATAAGTTGGCTGATAATTTGGGAACAAAGTAGACATTGGAAAGTTGAAGGGACTGGCCAGAGACACTAGATAAAGTAATGGTACCAATTCCAAAAATGATTAATTGGTCACCATTAGCAGTAGTGATTTTTTCTTTGCCAAGGTATGGGTGAGAGGCTGTAAAGCTACATTCCACAGAAGTCACGTGATTCGATGCTCCTAAATCTAGACACCAAGTAGAGGGGGTAATGGAGGAAGACTGAGAGATAGAAGAATGAAAAGCGGGAAATGCTAAAAGAGGAAGAGATTGATACCGACCACCATTAAAACCCATGGATGCATATGCGGATGTCACCGTGTTCTGAATGAGTTCTTGAATCTGGGCTGGAGTCATGGAGACAGCTCTGGAAGAGGTGCTTGAACTTGGAACGCAGCCGGAGCATTTTGTCTTGTCAAGAAAGGATTTTGCTTCTGGTGGGGCCCATTCTTTCGCTATAAACTGCAACAGTCATCAATAAGATGACTAAAGCGTTTGCAATATCTGCAAACTAATTTCTTCTGACAGTTCTTGGCCAGATGACCGAAGCCTTTGCACTCATAGCATTGAGTAGGCTTCTGATTAGGGGCTGCTAGAAGAGCAGACTCAGCCTGAAGAGGAGCTAAGGAGGCTGTTGGTTCTTCAAGAATGGTACGCTGAGAGTTGAGGCGAAGTTCTTCTCGAAGGACTTCTTGGAAGCATGTATCCAGGTTCGCTGTGACTTCTCTATTCATGAGAGCCGATCTAACATATTCAAATTCAGGTCTGAGATTCATAAAGAACTGACTAATGTGGGTTTCCTCTTGTAATTTAAGAGCTTCAGCTAGGAACCCAGTAGTCACCAACTGAATGATCATAGCATCCCTCTCAGTCCATAAGGTGAGAAATCCATTGAAGTAGGCCTACACAGATTGATCGCCTTCACTGAATTTTGCAATTTCACTATCTAGTTGAAATTTGTGAGCTTTATATGTTTGATGATAAACTTTCTTGAGATGAACCCACATATCGAATGCAGTAGCATATGCTTGAAGAGCAATGGCAAGAGAAGGGTCAATAGAATTCAGAATCCAAGTGATGACCTTGGCATTTTCTTTAGACCAGATAGCTAATGCTTTGGTGTCAGTAGTCGTAGTAGGTTTATTTATCGAACCATCAAGATAACCAAACAGTCCTTGGCATTCGACAAAATTCTTTAGATGGAAAGACCATGCCATATAATTATTTCCATTAAATTTAACCGGAATAACATCATACTTGTCCATAAGTGGCAACCAGGGACAGATGACAGTGCCAAAGAGGAAGGATAGTAGCACGCAAGCCAACCAACAAAGTGGTCTGATCTGCTATAGAGACCAAAAACTGCAAGAAAATGCTAACAGAAGACTAGCAGTGCTTGAACTAGCACTGATCAGCCCTGTGGCAGCCTGAATATGAACTAACAGTAAACAGAAATAGCAGAAGACAGAAGCAGACAGCAGAAGACAGCACGTGCAGTGCAAAACTGGTCCAAACAGAGCCAGACGACCAGGAATTTTGGACCAGGATATGTGCGTGGGCCCCATAGGTTTGGCGAATCATAGATTAGGATTGATCACTGTAAAGTGGATCAAAGTTACTTCCTTCAGTCCAAATCTGATGAGATTTGGCAAAAGATCCACAAATCTGGACGGTCTTGATGAAAACTATCTGACAGAATTTGACTAAAATCGACAGATGGAGAAGAGGATGAAAACTACCTCAAAGGTGATGCGAAAAATCCAGAAAAATGCTTAGAAAGATCCTTAAAATCGGTCGATCACAATTGTAGAGGTCGCTTGGAGATATGAAGAAGATCCGTGGTGGGCCACTGTTGATCAGCGACTAATCAGAGGAGCTCTGTATGCCAGAACGATGATCCATGCCAGGAAGATGTAGAGGAGAAGACGATTGATCAATGAAAGGTGATCGATGAGAGAAGAAGATGGATCAATGATGATGGATCATAGCCTAAGCTCTGATACCATGTTATAATATGAAATAAGATAAAGAAGAAGAAGACGACAGTTTTGGAGAGAATACTCAATACCTCGAAAAGGAGGATCGGTTGTATATTTATAGATACATTATACCCTAATCAAGGGTAATTAGAATCAATCTACTAATCTATACAAGGAAGAAAATAAGAAATTAAATCAGCAAGATCCCACACGTGGGATAAGATATACAGCTATGTACGAGCCCTTGATGGGCTAGGCTGGGCCTATTGGGCCCAGGCCCATTATCTTCTACAGTTTGGGGTTGTGCATCTTGCTTTTTTACGATTTCTAACATCATTTCTTGTTATTTTTAAAAGATTCAGAAGGAATGACTATTTTTTCCTTTAGAAACCAAAAGGGGTAAGTTTTGTGCAAGTTGCTAAAAAACGATGAGTTCTGGCAGAAGTTTGATTTTGAATTTACCTTTTAATAGATCTTAACCCTGTTTTGATGTTATTTGGATTCAAGCATATAAAATTGTAGTTTGAGGGTGTAAATATTATTTAAGGAGACTGCGGTGACAAATCTCTAGATTGTAGTTTGAAAATCAGATTCTTTGGATGGTGTACAGACTGCTTCTATCACCTAATGTAAAATGTGATGGTTTAGGTCACATATATGGCATCCAAATTGATGTAAATTGATAATAGAAATTGGCTAGATCAAAGACCACATATAAACTAATCAGATTGGGCACAAGCAGTCTCAATTAATCCAAGTTGATTCAGGGTATAAATGGCTATAACACCAAAGAGTTCTAGGACAGTCCAGGCATCAAAGGAATATCTATCTTCAAATAGTTACTCAAATTACTCAAATCAACTGCTTCATTTATCATCAAGAGTCAATTCATATCAATAATATTACAATAACACAACATATTGAAGTATGTAGCAAGTGCTCAACCAGTCATTCGTTTTAATTACTATTCCTATAGAAGGATGGGTTTCATTTATCCATTTTAATAATCTGTCATAAGTGTATCAGCAGCTAATGATAATATTCTGCTTGCAAATAACTGATGCCGAATGGTGTTTCAGTTATAGATGAGCAACATTTCGCTATGAACAGTTCCATTGCCCCCAAAATGCAATCAAATCCCAACTTTGGAGTGTTTTGTGGGACAAATTTGAACCAATTCAATCCACGGTGTAGAGATCAATACTTTTAAAAGAAAATGGGAATATCTGCATCCAATCAAAGATGGTTCAACAATGACCCATAGATCAAAGCTTATCTAACAATAAAGAGGAATCCTTCTTTCAATGATCTTGAATCAAGAAACAACAAAAGATTTCTGAACCAGGTAAGAAGTGTTATGAGAAAGAGTAGGACTGATAATAAATAAATAACTTCATAGGATTGAATGTAATTTGGGGAATCTCAGGTGGGGTTTCTGTAAAAAAAAATTTAGAAATGAGAAATCTATGCATGGGAGTGGTCACATAACCATATCATTCTTCCTCTTCAATTCTACATCACTCTTTATTTCTCATCTCTTCTGGTCTCAAGTTTTTGTGACCTTGAGAAAAAATCCTAGATCTCTTTGCATAAAGTACAAATATTTCCTAGGTATCGAAGTGACAAAGTCAAAAAGTGGATTTGTCATATCACAAAGAAAACATATCCATGACCATCTCAAGGAAACACAGAAACTTGGTGCAAAGCCGGTAGACACTCCAACAGAACAGCACCATAGTTTACACTTGGAAAGTGGAGAACCACTTGAAGATAAGAGGATGTATCACAGATTGGTGGGAAAACTTATTTATCTTACTATTACAATGCTTGATATTCCCTACGTTGTTAGTTTCATAAGTCAGTTTATGCATGCTCCCAGGACTAATCATTTAACAGCAGTGCATATGATTCTCAGATGTTTGAAAGGATCACCAGGCCAAGGAGTTTTGTACAATTCACATGGTCATGCAAAAGCTATAGCCTTCACAGACTCTGACTGGGCTGAGTCTTAATTAGACAGAAAGTCAACAACAGGCCACTGTACAATGGATGGAGGAAATCTAGTGTGCCAGAAAAGCAAAAAACAAGTTGTTACTGCCAAGTCTAGTGCAAAAGCTGAGTATAGAGTTGTGGCGGCTCATGGGTGTTGTGAGCTATTTTGGCTAAGATCTTGCTAAAGGAGTTAGGATTCAAGCAAGATGGTCCGATGTGTATGTACTCTGATAATACATCACCGATCAAATTGGTTAATAATCCCATCTACCATGAGAAAACAAAACATGTAGAGGTGGACTGCCATTATCCGTGAAAAAATTGAGGAGGAAGATATTGTATTGGTCCAGGTTTCTACTAAAGATTAGGTAGTAGACTTTCTCAATATGGCAATCAAGGATGAAAATAGCGGTAGCAGCAGGTGCACAAAAAAACCGCTAAACTACTAAACTGATCCAGACCGATCCGAATCGAGGAGTTCAGATCGGTTTTGTAGTAGATCGGTTCAGTCACGATTTGGATTTCCTTCAAACCGTTTGGTTCGGTTCGGTTTTGGTTTGAAGGTGTGGTTAAACCGCTCAAACCGAGACGAACTAAACCGAACCAATTATATAAATATAAAAATTTTATAAAACATATAAAGGAATTTGAAAAATTACATGAAAAAGACTGAAACCCTCACTCCATTACTTGAAGTACAACATCTCTCACAAATTGTGAGAGCTGTTTTTTTGTGAAAAAGGAATAAAAATAAAATAAAAACAAAATAACCGTAACCAAACCAAACCAAACTAGTTCCTTTCGGTTCGGTTTGAGCACATGGGTGGTTCGGTTCGGTTTGGGAAAATAGAAAACCGATGGGCTCGATTTGGTTGATGGTTTCCCCCCCTAAACCGATCCGAACCACCCATATGCACCCCTGGCGGCGGGCCAAAATGCCACGTAGCAGAGCAATTTGGAAAAATCACAAAAAAAAAAAAAAAAAAAAAAAAAAAAAAAATTTGTAGAAAATCTAGAATATTGGAAAATAAGAGAAATGTTTTTTTTTTCCCAGAAGTAACTAAGATAAGGGGGAGTAGCGGTCCCCTCATTGTTTGAGGTCCTATATCACTATATAAATAGAAAATAATAGTAATGATCATTTTTTTCACATGTATTCATATTGCTTAGTTACGCTAACTTACAACCTAATGAAAGGCTCGTAAAAAAAAATAAAAAATAAAAAAAAGAAACTATGTCATGAAGTCAAGACTTAAGACTTAAGAGTACCTAGACAAAAGAATACATCTACCAAAGAGGATGTCTAATAGGATGTACTTAGAGAAGAACTCTCTGTATCAACTGTAATTCGGCGAGATCATGTGCTTTTGGTGTTCTTTTAAACATAAAAGGGTAAAAGAGTTGCGTAGAAATGTTATTTGGAAAGAAGAAAAACAGAAATAAGTCTTATTATGCATTTTAAACAATTTTGGAAAGTAGGAATCTATCTCACTCGTAGCGGCCGTAGCAAACCACAGCAGCCGCTACGGATGTGAACAACGATAAATGCCATTTAGCTTTGCAGTCTTCACCGCTACGGTAATAAATAAAGCTAAGCTGCAATTTGCTTTTTCCAAGCTGGGCATAGTAAATATCTATGCACCAGCTTTGTGTGTGTGTGTGTGTGTGGGGGGGGGGGGGGGGGGGGGGGGGGCAGGGGGCATGTGGAGGGGTTGTGAGCAATTGTAGCAAGTCAGAGGTTTTTATGTAAATGTCAGAATACTCAAGGGCTTTTATGTAAATATGGTAAACTTTAGGGACATTTTTATAAATTTCAAAAATAATGAAATAACCACATAATAAGGATCTGCCAACCTAATTGATTATTCAATCCTTTGGCAGCTTCATCAATCTCTACTCCATTCTCCTTTTCTATTTTCTTTCTCCTTTACATTTATTTGACACTCTAGCATAAACCCTTAGATCTAAGAAGAT
Organism: Persea americana; assembly: GCA_029852735.1. Taxonomy (NCBI): domain Eukaryota; kingdom Viridiplantae; phylum Streptophyta; class Magnoliopsida; order Laurales; family Lauraceae; genus Persea; species Persea americana. Next base: position 29,730,830 of record CM056819.1, read on the forward strand.
CCAAGCTTGTAACTATATACTATACAGGTATCATAGTTCCTAATTATACTTAAAATAAGAAATGGAAATCAAATTACAACAAGAATCACACTCTCCTATTAACGTGCAAATCTTGCATTCTATCGTGATGCAGGACCGAGGGTTAGGGCTTTCGTCGAGTGCCGAAGCACGTGTCCAGAGACACTTCAACAAGTCTCCACAAAGACGATAACAAGGACGCACCTCATGGGAAAACCTAATTCAATTAATCAACTATGAAAATCCATCTTCTACAATGCTATATAAATAAGAAGGTAAAACTTAAGGGTTAAGAAACCTAAACAAACTAGAATCCTATCCTAATTACAACTCATTAAAGTTATTAATTAGATAAAATAGCAATATCCCTAAATTATCTTGGGCCCTACACATGTGGTTTGAGGTCTATCTGCATCATTCTCCCCCGCTTGGAAAGAACTCCACCTCGAGTTCGGTAAATGACTGCCTGGGTCGAAGATCAATCAGATGAACTTCTGATCCATTGGCTGAACTATAGCATCTGGGCACAACTTCATGAATAATTTCTTTCGATGGCCGTAATTTGAGCAGATGCATGATCAAACCGTTGGATGCTTCAATTGATGAATATGCACCATTGAATCACAATCGCTAATTGTTCATCGTTCGTCTCCAAGTTTTCATGGGTGATCCCTAAAGATAAAGTCAATATGAGGACCGTCAACAGGTAGATCTTCTTGTGAAAGCATTAAACCAATTGTTGGATCCATGTCGTCAATGCCCACTTTTCAATTGATGAATATGCACCATCGAATCACAATCGCTAATTGTTCGTCGTCCGTCTCCAAGTTTTCATTGTTGATCCCTAAAGATAAAGTCAATATGAGGACTGTCAACGGATAGATTTTCTTGTGAAAGCATTAAACCAGTTGTTAGATCCAGTCTTCAATGTCCACTTTTCTTTCCTCTTCCTTTACATCTTCCATCTTTTCATGGACACCATCCTCTTGTTTAATGACAGTGGCATCAAATTTTACCATGAACTTTTCGATTTCTTGACCCTTTTCTATCATTGCAAGAGTTGCCTAGAGCTGATTGACTGCAGTAGATAATTAAGCAATAGCCCTATTCAATTTCACAACGTTTGTTGAAAATTTCTCCATGGATTTAGACATGATGTGTAGATCTCTTCACCATAAGCCAGTAGAAGAAAACAGATTTGACATCCGAGTTCAGATCGCTCCAAAATTGAGAAAATAAACCTTGGCCCTTGAACAGTCAGATCTATGCCTTTGAATGATCTTGCTGTTATCAGGATGATGTCAACACGGTCTAGCAGATTGATGCTCCTGCTTCTGCAGATGGGTCCACCTGACCCAAACCCAGGCCCTAAAACTGTTGACAAATGATTATCAGTGGAGTGGGTCAGGCCAATTTGACCCGGATGAACTTTGCTCAAACTGATTTTCAAGAATCAGTTCACGTGTGTCACAAAAGCATACATGTGAGACCCTTTTAGTCTACTTTGGTCTTCGTGTCAGGGAGAAGGAATGGCCCCAAAACCGTTTTGTTGAACAACGGATCCCACTTAGGATATATACTTCTGTCAGCACTTAGACAATGAATCCCAATTTGGATATATGCTAGATCAGTGGAGTTGGTGATGGACCAAGATGGATCCAGTTGGAGCTTAACTTGGATTTTGATGGGCCCTCTATATGGCTGCATCTAGATTTGGGCCTAGCTTCATTAGGATTTTATCTGAATCTAGGCTTAGCTTCACTGCGTCTAGGACTCTAGATCTAGGTCTAGGCCTCACTTTGCTAAGTCAAAACCCAGGCTTGGCTCTTGCATCACAATAGTGTGTGCCAAACCTTGATACCTTGTGGATGCTTTACTCCTTCATATTTGATTGATCCATGAAAGTTTGTTTTTTTTTTTTTTTTTTGGTCAATTAGTGTGCTTGGCCCAACATCTGTCAGTGAGATGTGTGTACATTGTTTTTCGATTATATTTTTTATGAAAAAGTTTTATAATTTATTAGAAGTAGAACAGAATGACAATCTACTAAATCATACAATGTTTCGAGGAATAATTACCTAATGAGACAGTAGAAAAGGATAAAAAAAAAACCTGTTGAGCGACTCGAGTGCTAGCTGATTAATGAAGAAACTAATCAAGACTTTGTCACGAGTGTTAAGAATCAGTATGGACTTCTTTGTGATTCGGGGGATTATGAGAGTATTTTGTGAATGGTAAAATTACTGAGGGGTTTTTGTAAATCTGACAATATAACAATATATATAGGAGGTGTTGCCAAGCCCTAGAGAACTCCTAACGAAGCTTGTTCAATTAAAATCCTCTCCTTTTCTTGTTTTTCTTTTGTTTCCTTAATCTAGGACAGGGTTTCGTGACCTTCAATGAGAAAACCCTAGACAGTGTTAAATCAAGAACTTTAATAATAAGCACAACTATAAGGTATTTATGGGTAGAAGGGAAAAGATTTTCAAAAGGTGTCCACCATTTTTTTCTGAAAATCAAATCCAAGTTTAACACTAAGGGCTCGTTTAGGTATGTGGATTTGATAGGATTTTGAATTTCAATTCTTGAAATGAACACATTTCTAAATCAAAAATTCACTTGACATATTCTAAAATCTAATTAACAAAGTATTATGTTCGGATATGTGTTGGACTTTGTCAAGGAAATTCCTGCATTCTTGCATTCCTGAAATTTCTTTTCTTGGATATTTGTTGAAATTTTGTCTAATTATTTTTTCACATGTGTCTGACTTACTATAAAATGTGAAATTATTATCAGCCTGCAAATAAAGTTGGTCTCCTAATATATCTAGCATGCATTCACCTCAAACTTATATCAAATACTAGCACAAGAACCTGATTTTATGTAATGAAACCTAGATTGATTCAGGATACTGCATGAGACATTGAAAATCTATTTATTCTAAAATGAATGCCTGATCATGGCTTGTGCACTTAAGAAGTGAAGAAAGAACACACACACACACACCCAGAGTCAAACTGATACTGGTCTAATGTATTGGACCGGACCGAACTCTAATGGGCCCGACTAGGCTCAGACATGACTCCAGGCCCAACTCAAACCTTAAGAGCCTATTTGTTTGCAATAGAATACATAGGAATTTATGGTCAATTGAGCTCCACCAAAGGATTTTTAAAGAGGTGAAGTAAAAATGATATGAGGTGAGGGATTACGTATATAAGGTAGCAACAGATAGGACCTTGACTTCCCTAGGACTTGAATTACTAGGTAATGGCTGGGTATTCATTTCCCATCTTCCCTTGATTCACTTTCTATTAAAGGTATGGTTATTTAATGGTCTGTTTAGTATAATCTTCATTTTTAACCACTTATGGCATGAATTCCTATGTATGCTATGCAAAGAAACATGCACTAAGCATATCACTAAATATAATACTATTATATAATATAATTAACATAATATAAATAATATTTACACCATATTACTATATGAAATATATTATATGTTTGGTTACATGGGTAGTCTCAGCATAGGAATGGGGTGGGGGAGCTCATCCATGCGAAAATGTTCCAAGGTGTTGGATTTGAGCAAGAGGTATTCTAGAATAACAATGTCTGAGGTGGATTTTTGGCAGGCCTCATGTCTGAAAAGAAAATTCCATCATAACAAAAGCCATGACCTTTTCAATATCGAAAATCCATAACCCATGAATCTGATGAATCCAACTCAAAATACTAACGTTCAAACAACCTCTGAAAAACTTCTAGCAATGGGGATGGTTATTTTATGGATGCTAAGATGCATCAAGGCATCTCTCCATGGATAACGAAACAAAGTTATGGAATAGTCTTGAGCAAGCATATATAAAGTTGGGTCATAATGGGACTAGTACATTTTCACATATAATAGATCATTTCTCTATCTTCCTCCGATACTGCCCTATGCACTCATTGAGTCAAATAAAGAAAAATGAACTAATGTTGCCATAAAATTTGCATATTATTACAAATTTGTCTTTAATAACCTTACAATCTTACAATTATGATCCACGATAAAAATTTACCAACCCTAATGGTCTTAGATTACAATTTCTCAAATCATTGCATGGGAGAGATGTAATATTTTTCTAAAAATGTTCCTTCCTAATCATAAAACTAAACTCTATTTGCTAACAAATAACATACCACATTATCCCAGTCTGTAAAAGATTGCTTACTGAATTGAATTCATAGGAATTCATGATAAAATGGGTTCTAACAAAAGGATTACTAAAGAGGTGACAGGTGAAGAGATTTCGACGGGATCCTGACTCTCCTAGGAGTTTATTTCTGAGGGTAATGGGGATTCATTTTTCGTCAAAGGGTGAATTATTTGATAATCACTTACCTTTGTTTGTTCAATTTTAACCACTTCCAGAAACACGTTTCTTATAATTCCATACAAACAACAAGCCCCAAACCGCAAAATACTCAAATATGAATTGCACGGAGAAATGCGAACAGGGTAAGGGTAAAAACATCCATACATATCAGAAATCATCAGCTTACCCAATAATTCCTCCAATACAATAATAGAACCGTTCAATCTCCCCCAGCGTCCGAATCAGCTTTCGCAACTCCTGACCAAACTCATCCGCATAAAAAACCCCAAAACCGCCCTCCAGCGACTCCGACCGAAGCACGTGCTCCTGGCCGGCGGCCACCAGGCACTTGAGAAGAAACAACTCGGAGCACCCGACTTCGAGAGAGGCCAAAACCCTAGAAGGCCCGGTCGCCCGAGTCGAGAAGAACTCTCTCACTCTGGAGTCCGAGTCAAGGACTCGGAGCTTCGACTCGAGGCTGTGGCAGCTGGAGAGCCGCAAACGGAGGCTTCTCAGCCGTTGGGTCTCCCTCTCGAAGTCGGATTCGGGCGCGGGCGCGTGCTCGATCGGGGCCGTGGAGACCCGCAAAGGCGAGAGGGGTTTTGGGGCGATGCGGAGGTTTTGGAAGTGGAAAGGGAAGAAGGGAAGAGCGGGGGGGAGGCGCAGGATAGCGTTCGTGCGCCATTTGGCGGCGCTGGTTAGAGAGTGGGAGGAGGAGGGAAGGGAGGGGGAGGGAGGGCGGTGCCGGACATTGGCCGCGTGCGCCATGGCGCACGTTAGAGAGGGGGCGGGAGGGGTGGGAAGAAATGGCGACAACTTCGAAGATGTGGAGAGGGAGAATTTAAAACGGGAGGGTGGGGAGAGCGCTTTCTGTCCATCAGATGCACAGATAGGGAGATCAGGAATTGGGAAAAAAACAAAAGCTTCTCCCAGGCTTTCCACTCACGTGAAATTCGTGAGGCTCCTCGGTGGACCCCACATGCCCACCATATTAAAATGAATTTTTCGGTGTCGAGTGGGACCCATGATCACACATCCAAATTCCACTGGATGTTGTACCATATAGATGAAGAACACACTCGGCTACTCATGTTACATGCTTTCTAATAGGGAATAAAATCAAGGGATGCCTAATTTCGTTTGATCGGCAAATTTTCTCCAGCACATGTGCATCCGGGCTAACATCAAAGGTGGGAACCCCTAATTTCACGTGATGAATGGCACTGATGCATGGCGTGAAGGAGAGGATCATCCTAGATTGAACATATGTGAAATTTGATATTACATGTTATTTGAATGAAGTAAAATTTATGCTTGCAATGATGATGATTTTCTAACTGGATCAATTTGAGGGGTTTATACTCGAATATTCCTTCAAGCAGTAATATCAAATATCTTGCTATGAGACCTGACTCCTGAGTGATTTGGATAAAACAAGATGCTGTTAGCATATACCGAGGCCATGCCGCGAGAATCCAACTTTCCCGGTCTCTCGTCTCATGTCTGGTTGTGACATCTCGCTCTTGTTTTTCATTGGCTGACTGACGATAACGAGGAAGGAAGATAACTGACAGCCCCAGCAAGCACAAGAGGCCACAGGATGGAATGATTGGATCGGCCGGATGCCGTGAGGGATGGTATAACCCTTTTTAAAGTAAATTACTAGCGCATTATGAGCGCATATCGAATAGATAAATTAGATATTTATTTTAAACGGCTCAGATTTTCACCAATAAACTTTATATATGAATTTCATTCTTGTCACTTGTGGTTTGAATGTATGAGATGCTTTGGAATCTTGACTCTAGGATCAAACTTTTGTTTAATCTTCTCCGTGGAGGTTGGATCATTCGCCTAAATGGATTATACTACTACATCTGAATAAGTCACCCTTAAAATTCTCTACTTTTCCTTAGAATCTCTCTTCATTAAGGAGGTTTTGACCGGTAGCTTATCTCTAAAGATGGCTTTTTCCTCTTTCTTTCCAAAAATTTTATTTTTTTCTAAGCCTTCTCTATGCTAGGGGAAATGACAAAACTTCTCAAGTTTATTTGATTCTTCCTTTTTTTTTATGCAAACATCGTACAAAAGTTCTCCTTTCTTACTTACCCAAAACGGTTTGTGGCCATTTTCTTCTTCTTTGTGTAAGATTGTATGTTCTCAATCCAGTGGATGATGAGAATAAATTCATTTATTATCATAATTGACTTCTAATTTCATGTTTCATTCATGAGATGAATGGGATTCTATTTAATCATTACACATAATTAATACAAAATGATATGATTGTTCATGAGATGAAGAAGAGCTCCTAAGTATGTTAAATATGATCCATGTTTGTAAATGAGATTCACATATATGAGACATAAATCACAACTCTTTTACTTAAATTTTATTTTATAACCAGTGATGAGAATGGGCTTCTCATCTGAAAAAATTGCAGCACTGCAATTATTATGAGATAGTGTGATTTTTCTCGATCATTAGGGTTAGAGACTTTGGATTGTTATGTTAGTACATTGGATGTACTAAAGGACCTTGAGCAGCACCTTAAACCAAATTATTATATCTGATTAAGGAAAGCTCTCATAATTTCCAAGCAATAGTTTCTTAATCTTGAAAGAGTAATTGACTCAAGTTTCTGCTGTGCATTTATTTTAACTTACTAATGAGTGAGGCCAACTGTAGGTTAATACCTAAGTATCTTGGGTAGATGATGGTGGGACTGTCGGAACATATATTCTCTAGAAGGAATATGTCCTCTAAAAAAGAAATATCCCTTTTGTGCCAATTAATGGAATTAATCATCGATAAGTGCACACCCGTCCTAATTAAAAGTTAATAGGATGGCATCGATGATCAGTGTGATTAATTGGATCACATGGATAATAAGAGGTAGAACCAATTTGGTTGGATGGTTTGATTCCAATTGATCCATAGATATAATTGATAGAGGGGCCTACTTGCGGTAATTGGAAGGTTTTAGGGTCTTCTTCTATAGTTCCCAAAACTAGATTGCAATTGCATTTATATAGTAGAGTTATTTGCAATTAACTGTGGGTTCGAAGCTCACATGAGATGTAGGGTCCAGATACTTTAGTTGGAGTAAGATCTAACGAATCCCTAATGGTCTCCATGCTAGCCCTAAGGAAGAGAAAGTTGTATTTCAATTGGAACTCATAAGGAAATGAGGAGTATGGCACATAAGAGAACTAGAAGTGAGACTTCTAAATATAGTAAGAGATGAACTTTCAAAAACCATAAATAGGAGAGGCCCCATATGTTTGCATGCCCAATAAAGGACATCCAAGGCTTTCTTCTCTCTTTCTCCTCTGGTCTTTCGCTTGAGTGCATAGGGTTTCTTCTCAATTGAGATCCCACCATTCTTTTTGAGAAGTTCTCTATAGGAGGGTCATAGCGTGAAAGATCACAAGGCCTAGGAGATCACATCTACGAAAGAGTTTCATAGAGATCAAGAACATCTACTTTTCAATTTGAGCACAACCAATCTCCTTAGGTATAGATCTATAACCAGTTATTTTAGTAGATCTCCTTGATTAGGTATGCTTGTTTAGATCTATCTTTTATAGATATATCCATGATCTTAATGCATGAGATAAGGGTTTTAGATCTTGGGATTGGGTTCTTGGCCTTTTAGGTGTCTGATCCATTAGTCAAGAGGGTCAGGAGTTTTGAAAACCCATCTGGAAGGCCCACCTACTTCTAACACTTTGTTCATAGTATAGTATTTTTTTTCCTCCCATTTTCTTGTTTGGTTGTGTGAGACTCCTTTGTTGGAAATAGGTAGACCTCGTTGATAGGTATTCAAAAACTTTTGACCCACTTAAGACGGGGATCAAATACCCACCCATAAGGCCAAAAACTCAACCCCAAGATCTAGAACCCTAATTTCATGCATTAAGATCATAGATCCATCAAAAAGACAGATTAAGAAACAAACAAGCATAACAAGATCTAATAAAACAAATAAATAATAAATCTATACATTTGGAGCTTGGTTGCGTTCAAATTGAGAACTTGAAAACTTGATCTCTATTAAAACCCTTTTCGCATATTTGATATCATTTATCTTTGTGTTCTTCCACGCTATAACCCTCTATAGAGAACTTCTCAAAGAGAATGGTGGGATCTCTAAGTAGAAGAAAACCCTAGCACTCTAAAAGGAAACCAGAGGAACGAGAGAAGCTTAGGAGATTATCTGTTGAGATCTCTAACCCTCTCATCTTATTTATAGTTTATGAAGCACCTCCACTTTGTACAAAAGTGTAAGTCTCACTTCTATTCTTAGTATATATCATACTCCTCCCTTTCTTAAAAGTTTCATTAGGATTAGTAACATTATCTTATTAGGGTTAGCATGGGGACCACTATGGATTCTTTAGAATCTGGCTCAAATTGGAAATCTAGACCCCGCGTCTCATGTGAACTTCAAACCCACAGTTTATTGCAAATAAGTTCACTATATAAATGCAATTCCACTCTAGTCTTAGGAATAATTACAAGAAGATCGACCTTAAACTTTCTAATTACTGCAAGTAGACCCCTTTATCAATTATATCCATAGATCTATTCGAATGAATATGTCTAACCAAAATTGATCTACATCTTATTATCCTTGCGACTCAATTAATTACAGTAATTATCACTGCCATCCAATTAACTCTTAAGTGAGATGGGTGCACACTTACCAATGATAAAATCCATTAATTGGCATAGGGGGATATAAAGGCGATAGATTTCATCTTGAAAATTACATATTCACACAGCCTCACTACCAAACACCCAAGATACCAAGGTATTTATTTACAATTAGCCTCACTCATTGATGACTCAAATTAAGTGCACAGTAGAAACTTGAGTCTGTTAATCTCTCAGGATTAAGAATCTATTGCTTGGGAATTATGAGAGTAGTCCTTAAATTAAAGACAGATTTGCATAAAGTGCTCCTCATGGTCCCTCGGTGCATCAATGTACTAGCACAGCAATCCAGAGCCTTACACTCTGATGATCGAGACAAATTACGCTATCTTATAGTAATTGCAATGCTACAACTTTATCAGATGAGATGCTCAGTCTTATCACTGGTTGTGAAAATACTTTAAGTATAAGATTTGTAATCCATGTTTCCTATATGTGAATCTCATCCACACACACGGATTACATTTAATACACTTGTGGGCTCCGATTCATCTCATGAATCATTATATCATTTTATATTGGTTAGTGCAATCATAAAATAAAATATCATCCATCACATGAATAAAGCGTGAATATATAAATCAATTAATAAAATAAATCAATTTATTTGGATCACCCATTGGATTGAGAACATACAATCTAACATCATTTTCTTTGTCTGCTCCTCACTCGTAAACCCTAAAGGCTAGCTTTTCTTGATTTACAGTTCCAACTCCTCTTCTCTCGTTCCCAACTTTTTTTCATATATGTTGTTAGAGGAATTGATATGCTGTTTTAGAGTTCCTAACTCTTACTCTAGGTTTATGTGGTTGGATTTTATTGGAACTTGAGAATGTTAATTTTATTGGAACTTGAGAATGTTAGAGAGCCAAATAAAGGACGTCTAAACTTTGCAGTGGTAAGCCTCAACTGCATTTTCCAAGCTTTGAAAGTCGACCTGCCAAAATCAATTACAACATTTTTTTTCTTAACATCGTTATGCGCTGATTCTATTGTCAAAGGATGTTTTATCTCCACACGTTTTCTATTGGACAACATTAATGAATAGATTTTCTGAATGTTTTAATGGGCAGATTTCTTGAATGCTTTAATGGTTATGAATCTCTCTCTATAGACTGATATACTTTGATGGTTATGTATTTCTCTCTAGATTGATGCAAGTGTTCAGCATGTCATATCCAAAAATGTAATCAAATTTGGTTGCAAAATTTAAGCAAGTTTGGATGAAGATGTACTGGTCTGAATAGGTTTGGATGAAAATGTATAAATTCAGGTTGGAGTAGACATGTTTATGAGTACAAGATTCGCTCTATATGCCAACTTGTGAACAGATTTGTTGACTGCTTGAATGGATATGCCTTGTTAGTCATCTCTACAACTCACATTGATTAAAATGCATTGCTGCAAATGGGTTCATATGAAAATGTATAAATTCAGGTTGGATGTGTTTATGAGCACAAGATTTATTCTACAGATGCATTTGTGTGTGAAATGGGCACTGTTCATATTCTAGTAGGAAGTGTAGAGGCCTATATTCCTCATTTCAAAAAATAATAATAATAATAAAGCAATTATATCATCAGCAAATTTATACTCTATTACAGAACAAAACTCCATATGTGATAATATATTATGTGTACCCTCAAGTAAAGAGTCATGTAAATCTTCTATCATGTGTTACTGTAACCTGGTTTTGAAAGAGTTTTTTTGGTACCTTTGAAGTAGTATTTATTTGTTAGAAGGAATATGGAAAAGTGAGGATTTGTCATTGTCTATATGTGGCTTGTGTCTTCATAAATTTTGTAAAAGTTGTGTAAAATGTCAGAAAAGTATGACTTATATTTATTTTTTTAGATTGTTGTAGGGATCTAAATTATGATTTATACACTCTTAGAAAATATATATATTTATATTTATATTTATATATATTTAAGCAAGGCTCTCATAAGCTTAAGCTTAGGATAAAATCTCATAAGCTCATGCTTGTGGAGCCCACCTTTGGCCCATCCAAATGAACAAAACACATGACCCCCCTAAATTGCACATGTCCACCAACTTTCAGTCAGATCCGAATTTACTGGACCGTTGGATCGACTATGTATCGATCCGAATGGATTGTTGATCATTAAACTTTTGGGCCCATATAGAGATAATAGAAATCACGGTTGGGGTTGATTTTTTGCAGAGAGGAAGATCCCATAGAGTTCTTGAAATCCCCCATCGCCACCCCATGTGGGTCCCCAGGTAGGCCCCACCACACACTTGAGCTTAGGATATATATATATATATATATATGGGGCCAGCTCTTCTAAGCTCAAGCTTACGACAGGATTCCATAAACTAAAGCTTTTGGAGAACACCTTTGGTCCATCCAAATGGACCAAACACATGACCCCCCCTAAATTGCTCATGTCTACTAACTTTTGGTCAAACTCGAATTTACTAGACCGTTGGATCGACCATGTACCAATCCAAATGGATTTTTGACCATAAACTTTTGGTGCCTAGAAACCACGGTTGGAGTTGATTTTTTTGCAAAGTGGAGGGTCTCGGGGAGTCCTTGAAATCTCCTCATCCCCATGTGGGCCCCCAGGTGCGCCCCACCACACAATTGAGCATACCTCAGCTTACTTTATCCTAAGCTTAAGCTCAGGAGAGTGGGGCCCTATATATATATATATATAAATACGAAACCATTAGGGGTTCAGGTCTCGATAGATTCCTAGTTCACTGTTCGCCCCGCGCTCAAATCAACAACTTATCTTAATGCCTTTCAAGAGTAGAAGAAAGTCTTCTTGAAGAAGTAGATTTGATATGTAGTTAAACCCTCCATGGTGGACCCAGCTCTTGCCTTCCTCCGCCCCGGGTCTGCAGGGGTCCGGCTGACAAAAAGCGGGCATCAACATTTTTTGTACAGGTATACCAGGTTTTCTATTCTACTTGGGATTTAGAAATGGTGATCAGGAGATCCACCTTCACAAGTAGAAAGGAAATTAATCTTTTTTCTAACTTTCCATTGTATACATATTTTTAAGAAAAGAGACAAAGATTTTGAATGCTGTGAGAGGCAATTTTTTTTTGTTTGCCGTGAAAGGCGGTTTTGTGCTGTAGAAGGCTATTTTGTGCTGTGAAAGGCGATTTTGTGCCATAGAAGGCGATTTACAGATCTCATCAATAATGAAAGGGAAGAATTGTAATTTTTTTGTCTCTTTAAAAAAATACAAGATACAACAGAAAAGTAAGAAAATGAATCTAACTTCTCACGAGTTTGTGGGGACTCGTTCAGATCGACGGTCGTGAGTCATGTATGGAATCCGCCATCGTTCTTCAGATGAGAACACATGATGTTTTAATTCGTTTGGCTTGGCTTGGACCATAGACTTTTAGAGGATAAAGACCAAGGGGAGGTCCTATATCCAATAAAAAGCTTAGTAGACAGTCTGAAAAGCCACATTTAGGCTATGTTGGATAAAAGGAGATGGGACCTTAAGGGGGTGGCCCCCCAAGGGACTTCGGTTACCTTGTGGTGTTTCTTGTAGCAGAATTTCTTCAGAGTTGCAGAGCTTCTTTGTGCAGAGATTTCTCCAAGAATTTTCTTGATTTTCTTGGATTTTCTTAGCGATTTTTCTGGGGGCCTTTTCTTCTTGAAATGCTCTCCTATTTATAAGCCTTTGGTAGCCATTTAGGAGAATTTATGTGCTTTGATTGTCATAAAGCCGCATAGAGGGAGGAGTTACAAGTTCTAATTCATTTATTTTGTAACTCATTTTCCTTGGCTTTTGATTTGCCGGTGGAGAATTAAGATCTTTTAATTGCTTTTAATCTCCATCATGGGAGGAGTTTCATGGTTTAAATGCCATGAATCTTTTGACTTGTAATCCCATTTGCTCGTTTCTAATTGGGCCGTCCAAGATAATGGGTTAATGACCGCAATAAGTTGCCATAAACGGGTCAATTAACAACATTAAGTGGTCGCCAAGTCGCTTGAAGAGTCGCGTGCCGCTCTGTGTCTTTTGGAATTCTTCTTGCGATGATCGCCGATGGATCCACATGTTATTTGATGTCGGATGGCGATGCAACTTCAAACATTGGTAAATACCAATGGGCCGACAACATCTGTCCAGTCGATTTTTCGATGGGTCGGGCATAAAGTGTGCTTTCTTAGTCGGCCGGTTGGTGATTTTGAAGCGTCGGATAATGATTCCATGATTTCGGAAGCGGATCCTTGATGTTGACGAAGATTGACGGATATCATGCTAAAAAAATCAGAGTTTGGAAAAACCACAGGGGTCAATCATCTCGAAACGCGAAAATAACCTGGAAAAGTGAGTTTTCGGGGGAAATCCGGCGACCCGGATTTCTACGGTTGCTGGCGACCATGCACCTATGGTCGCTAGCGACCATGGGGCAGGGTCGCCGCGGGTGACTATGGGCCAAGGTTGCGGGTGACCATAGAAATGGCCCGAAACTTCATGTGTACCCCTCTTTTGGCTATTTTGAAGGATTTTTCAGTTTTTGTTTGATTCCGACAAGATCTGATGCTTGAAGCAGCATTTGCTTGTTCATGGTAGGATGCGGCTCCATGTAGCTTTTGATGTTGAAGAGGCAAAGCGACATTTTTTGTGTTAACACTCCAAGTAAAACCGCTTTCGAAAGACAAAAAGATCTCCAATGGTGTTCTAGTTTTAGAATATGGAGAATCACCCACTAGGGTTTCAAAAATGGTTTTAAATAATTTTTGAGTGGTGCAATGAGTTGCCAAGTTTGATTATGACTCAAATTGACAGAAGAGAAAACGAGGTAGCTTTCTAGACAGAATGGGTAAACCGAAGCGCAATTGGGTTGACCCAATTTTAAGTTGATCGACTGAGGAGAGCTTCTGTCTTTGAAATCGCTTAGACAACAAGGCCTCTCACTCAACCCATATTTGAGTTCGGTCGACCGAGCTAAGGTTATGTCTCATTCTTCTCTACTTAACTACGTAGCTTGAAATTCTTCTGAAAATCTTCAATTTCCTCATACAATAAATGTGCTAATCAATGTTATAGTCCAAACCTAAGAAAATAAAAATTACAACTTTATTTGGACTTGAGTTTTGTCCATAACCCAAGAATTGCCAATAAGAAACCTAGCAATATATATATATATATTTGAAAGATAAGTGAGTCTTTCTTTATCAATAAAGCAAAAATTCACAAATGGATTATTCAACCAACTCAAATACTCAACTTGAACATAAGAGTAGAGAAGCTCCAATACGGGGCATACCCCATAAATGCAATATAATAAAAAAAAAACACTAAAAACAATGTGAATGTTGTGCTCTTGTTAGCAGGATGTCAAACAGTGAGGCCCATACCATGTGCCACTTGATGGACAATTAGATGTAAGTAATCCACTCTAGTACGCAACTGTGGTGAACAGAAGGTGATTTGGGTTTATATTAATATCAACTATAATGAACTAGTTGAAAATGTTATGGATTTGGAGGGTTGCAATTTGATTGGATGCATTCTTATTTTGTTAAGCTTGATTTTTCGTGCATGATTTCTTTTACTTTTAAACTTGAATTTTTCTTGCATTTTTATGATTTCATTTTCATATCTTTTTAGGCGTCATAGGATCATGATTTGAAAATCATTGTTATCGTTGTTTTAATTTTAAGATGTGTGAATCTCTTTCGAGTAGCTCTTTTTGGACAATCACTTTTAAAAATCTAATTTTTGAATATTTTTTCTATAGTTTCTTTTTTTTTTTTTTTTTGCTACAATACTTTTGCTACAGTATATTTGGGATTTTTTTATAAATACAAAGCTAGTTTCATGGCTTGATGGTGCTGGATTTTTTAAAAGAAAAGGGAGTGGGAGCAAACCAAAGGTTCTAAGTTGGGGGGGTTATAGAGATGAAAAGAAAGAAAAACTAAAGTAAGGATTCTTCACTTTGATTCACACCAAGTTAGTTTCAATTTTTATATTTTGATAGTTTCATGCTTTGCTTAAATCTTTGATTTCTTTTATAGCATGATTCTTATACTTGGTTGAATCTTTGGTTGTTGTTTTACATGAAAACCATTTTCAAACTATCTTGTATTTTGGGTTTAATAATAATAATCATTCATCACATGTTTTGTTCTTGAAATTTTTCTTCAACTTGTTATGCTTTGATTTTCATATCTTTATCTCCCCCTTTGGCAATTCATGGACAAAACTCCCTAGGATAATACAAATAATCTACCCAAAAGAAAAACCCAAAATACATTGAAATTTCAGCCCAAAAAAAATTCCTGCACTAGTAGATCTTTGCTTATTTTTGTTTTCTCCCCCTAGCTTCACTATTCTCCCCCCTTTTGTCCATAATTGACAAACAATTTTTTTTTTCAAGCAGCTTCTGTCAACTGGATTCTGCAACTCCCCCTCAATATTGACTCCCTCACAATATGATCTTCGTATCAGCACTAGGGTGGGGGCTTGATCTTATAGATTATGGGTGATAAAGCTTTGGCAAGTACATTTGCATATTCAAATATTTCAGTAAAGTGTGTACCAATACAAACGAAAGATCTTTTTTCTGGACCCATACAACTTTGTTTTGTTTTTTATTTATACGCGACCCTTCCGCCTTTTCCATTCCATTTGATTTGATGGCTTTCGCAGCTTATTGCAATTGGGTCGAATGTGTCATTTAATTCCACAGTGATGACAAGTGGGTATACGTTTAGGACGTGATACACTCTTCTTCTTGGCAGCTGTATTTGTAACATGAACAACAAGATTAGTAACAACTGAATTTTGAATAAAATAGTTACTACTTTTGGCTATAGATGTAGATGCCCCGTCAGCATAGCCAATGCCATACACATATGTCTTTGCCTTTTGACTGCATAGGATGTCATTAAGTTTTTTAGATCCTGTATTCATCCTGTTTAATGAAGCCTTGTTAGTATCCAACTCAAAAAGAACTATCTTGAGTCTTCATTGCAAGTCAGTATTTTTAGCTTTCAAGGTCCTCATGTTGTGATCAAGTAAATCACACTTTTGTGCTTCCGCAGTTAATTTATCAGCCAACTTGTTATTTTATGCCTTTAAGTGACTCACTTAGTAAGAGCTTCTGATAATTCAGCTTTTAAAGAAGTATTATGTTCTTCAAATTCTTTCCAGCTTGTAGCCACTTTTTCATTCACGTTTAGCATCTTCGTGGACTTTGCAAATAATAATTGATATTCAGCTTTCTAATCATGTTCAGTTTCTGACTCACTAACATTTTAATCAGTACCATCATCACAAGAAAGTGGAGTAGTAGAAATTGAAGTTGCCATGAATGTCATAAATTTTTCTTTGCTAGCTTCAGGCTTCTTAGACTCAGATTTTTTATCATCTTCCTCAGAAGTATCATCATCCCAAGTCAAATTGAAAGCATTCTTTCTGGGCTTTTTATGAGCATAATCACTAACAATGTGTCCATAACAATGATACTTAAAACATCGAATCCCGTTAGAAGATTTCTTCTTTACATAATTTTTAGGGACTTTCAAATCACTTTTCTTCCCTTTTATAAACAACTGAAATTACTTTATAAACTGAACAGCAACTTGGGGATCTATCTCCTCAGAATCAAAATCGCTAGCAATTATCTTGAATGATTCTTTGGAGGCTTTCAAAGCAACACCTTTGGATTTTGATTTTCCATTAGTCCTTAGGTTTGCTTCAAAAGTCTAAAGGTTGCCAACCAAATCTTCAACTTTGAGATTATTCAGATTTTTAGTCTCCTCTATGGCCACAACCTTTGCATCAAACATTTCTCAGAAATTGGCTCTCCCAAAGTAAAAGCATCATTCACTATTGCATTCAGCTTCGAATTGAACTAATCAAAAGTTTCATCATCTTCCATCTTTATGGTTTCGAAAGTTGTATACAATTTTTGAAGTTTCGACTATTTGACAGTGTCAGTCTCTTCATGCATAGTTTGCAGAATATCCCAAGCTTCTTTTGCAATAGTGCATGTAGAAATACTGCGAAACTTAGACATGCTAACTCCATTATAAATAGCATTCAAAACCCTATAGTTGCAAGTGGCTGCCAATTCTTCATCCTTAGTCCAATGTTCTTCAGATTTAAGACCGGTTATCCCATCAGTAGTGATAGTGGGCAATGAATAGCCTTTGACAATAGATTTTCATATTTTCAGATCTATGGCTTTTGCAAAGGCAACCATTCTGGCTTTCCAATAAGCATAATTCGACACATCCAGCAGAGGAGGCTTATTAGTTGAAGTGCATTCACGATAGTTATCCATCCCACAAAAAATAGGATCTACACAATAGAATAGTGCAACCTGTTTTCATACCAATTGAAAGTTTTTGCAGGCTACCGGAATGGATATTAGTTCTAATTTAACCAATCAACACACAGCGGAAACGACCAAAAAAATAATATAGAACTAGTAATCTACCAAGCAATCACCACAAGGAGGCATACACAATTTTAGCATGGAAACCCTATCCAGGGAGAAAACCACGAACCATAAATCAATAACTCAACAGTTACAAGATATACTCATAGCTCATTTCCCTTAGTCTGTACCTCAACCTAAGGATTGTAGTTTTTCTTACAAAGAATCCACTAACACGACATCCACCGTGCCCTGTTCTCTTTACTTGATTTCCACGCACCTTGTCAGTCAAGATGAACTATCTTCTACAAGAAAGGTAGAAGCCACAACAACCTTCTAGAGCAGCTCTTTAGAATAATCTCTCAATGGCTCTAGAGAATATCTCTCTCTAAGATATCTCTGATTCAGATTGATGAGAGGTGTCCTTTAGAGTTGAGAGCAATACCCTATTTATAGCCCCAAATTCGTGCCTTAGACTTAGAGCACAAATATGACTCAAAGTGAGAAACAAAGTCTCCAAAGGAAACAATTTCGTATCAGACCTGGAAACTTTCCCAAAATTCCCCGAAATTTCGCGCCTATCTGATCGATCGGACAGAGGCTCTGATCGATCAGGCTTGGAGGATTTCTCCAGGTCTTCTCTTTTCTTCTATTCTTCGCTTTAGCTATTCCGACGACACAACCACAGTCTATTCTAAAAAATAAAATTAGAAAATACAACTCAATGGACCCAGAGTTTTGACCAAATAAAATAGAAGATACAACTCAATGGACCTAGAGTTTTGCCCAATCCATGAATTAGCCAACATAAAATACTAACATTATATTAAGTTGTCTTTTGCATTACATGTATTGGATGCTTTGTCCCAGTCATATCATATTTTGATTAATCACTTTGGAAAGCCATCTTGTTTGGCTACTTATTATGAACTATCACTTTCATTGATTGGAGGTAATTTACGTACACATTGTTTTATAACCTTTGCAACATTTACATGTGTGTGTAATTAGCCAAATAATCACTTTCATATTACCCTATAGAAGAGGCAAATCTCTTGTACTTCACTTTATCTGTTCTATTATTTCTTAGATACATTTTAGAGATAAAAACCCTTGTGATGGGAAAGGTTGTTGCTAAGACTTGAAAAGCATTGATAAAGGTTATTGTTATGCCCTGAAAATCACCTATAAAGGTTATTACTATGCCTTGGAAAGCACTTGTATAGGCATTTTGGCAGAACCATTATAAATTGTTGTGTTATGGTGAGTGTGTTAGTATTTTTATCTTGGCTAATTCATGGGTTGGACAAAACTCTAGGTGTATTGAGTTATATTTTCTATGTTATTTTAGAATGGATTGTGGTTGTGTCGCTTGAAGAGCTGCAGCGAAAAAAATAAGAAAACAGAAGAAATTCGAAAGACACCATCCACGAGGCCCGATTGATCGGACTTGTAGACTCGATCGATCGGATGTGGGGTACCCGATCGATCAGATCCTCTGTCCGATCGACCGGTCCTCGGGAAAGTCTCTTGATCCGAGAATGGAAGTGTTTCCTTTTGAGACTTTGTTTCCTACTTTGAGTCCTACTTGTGCTATATCTTTAAAGCACGAATTTGGAGCTATAAATAGGGTATTGCTCTCAACCCTAAGATACACATCAATTAATTCTCTTACTGATCTGAGGTGAGAAAACCCTTAAGAGATTCTTTGGTTCTCTAGAGCTATTGAGAGGTTGTGTTGAAGATCTACTCTAAAAGGCTTTTGTTGCTTCTACTCTCTTGTAGAAGATAGTTCATCTTGGTTGACAAAGTGAGAAGAAAACAAGAAAGACGAATTGTGCACGACAGGGAAATCGTAGTAGCGGGAAGTTGTACAAAAACAATTACAATCCTTAGGTCAAGGTATTGACTGGGAAAATGGTTTGTGAGTATATCTTGTAACTGTTCATTAGTCATTGATTTCTGGATTGTGGTTTTTCTCCCTGGATAGGGTTTCCACATTAAATATTGTGTCTGCCTTCTTGTGATGTGTGATTCGGAGATTGATTAGGTTGCTAGTTCTATCTTGTTTATTTGTTTACATCCGTTGCATTGATTCGTTAGACTAGCACCCATTCTAGTAACCTGCGGACTTTCAGAGTGTTTACTTTTATGATGAATGTTTATCATGTATGATTTTGTTTTTGTATGTTCATAAATGCCACTTGTGCTTAATTTGTATGAAGAACTTAAAATTGGATTAGATTTTGCGCAACACCCCCCCCCCCCCCCCCCCCCCCCCCACCCCCCCCAAACCCTCCAAACCCTCAGGTTCAGGTCCTGATCCTTTCAGAAAAAGCAATTAAAGAAACCAAGTGAGAGATTCACAATGAGCTTTTATACATGCAATGCCGGAATCACAATGGTCGAAGTTTCACATTCATAACTATAAGAGATGATGATGATCTCTATCTAATGTTTAGACTATAAAGAAATGGAAGTGAAGCTATATTCATTTATGTCAATGGAAATAATGAAGCAGAATCAAGTCGCCAGCAGTTACATCCGAGGTAAATGATTAATTACAATATAATTCTGCCATTAGAGTGAACATATGACCTTGACTAATAACATATTATACAACAAGCTAGGCATCACATGTTCGAGAGGTCAAATGGTGATGTGTCAATTGCCAGACAGAGCTAATAATGAGGTGGTAAAAGACCATCCATTGATTTCAACTCGTCACAACAATTCTAATGTTATTAATTTAAACTATAGTTTCTGAATATCACATCTTACAAGTAGGTTATAACACAGTGAATCATGTGTAAGACCTCGACCCCTAATTTCGAGATTAATAATAATTAATTATGTTTAATGGTTTTTAAGTGTGTTTAGGTGTTAATCAACTAATTTTATGCATTAGGTTGGTGCTCGGGAAGTTTGGAGAGTTTTGAGAGCTTTGGGACTTAGTATGGTGCCTTCGAGGGTCTACTTGGAATTTCTGAAAAGAGTTAAGGGGTTGATCGGGATTTCAAAAGTTTGACTATATGCGCTCGTTAGATAGATCAGATATTCTCGAGAAACTTTTGTGCTGGGCCCGTACCCTTCCAACTTCCAGAAACCCTCTCTTCGCCAAATTGCTTTTCACGCAAGAATGACAAAATTGTAGTTCTCTGAACTCCACTTTTATAAAAGCTACCTTTTTCCCATCTTATTCTCTCTCTTCTTTGGACTCTGAACTCCACCTTTACTCTTTCTCCTTGTTTATTAGATCAGACATGGCCACAGAATGGCAGCCCCAGACACTCTGTTGGTATAAAAAATCAGAAACTGCCTCAGAATTTGCACTTCGCGTTGCTGAAAATAATAAGTGATAAATAACAAAGATTGTCTAATTGGCATAAAAACCCATTTACAATCATACCTTTATTTTGGCAACCTTACGTGGAGAGCTTTTCCCAGAGTTTCCCAATGAGTTCAGAGGGAAAAGGAAGGAGAATAGCCGCTGTCTATAGAATGATGATCAAAGGTTCACCGCTGTTTTTTTTTTTTTTTTTCATTTTGTGTACTTTATTGTATTTTTTTCATTAAGAGGTCATTTGAGGCTGAAAGAAGGAGTTGTAAAAAAAATATATTTTGTAAACAACTTGCACCTGCAAGGCCAGAACACTAGAACCCAAGTAAAAATAAATTTGAGGAATGAATGGAAATGCGGTATTTTCATGCAAAAATCCTTCTTCCTCATGTTTTTTGTATGGGTAGTAATTGTCATATTTCCTACACCATTTCACAATTTTCTAAAGGTGCACAATCACCAAAGGAAGGCATGTTGCAATTCCTACAAAGGTGGGTCTCAAATTCTATTTTCTACAGATGGATCCACACAGAGAGATTTGCTAAAGGTATGACCTATTTTATAATTCCTATAGGTGGGACCTATATTGTGACTTTAATGGTGGACCCACGTACAATAACACTTACAGCTATAAAAAGCTAATTTTGAAAATAAGTCCTTGTTAAATGCAAATGATATTCTTGAAAAAGAGATTTTAAGTAGTTAAAAGCGCATACCAATGATAAATGTTGCTCAAGTTCCTAAGATATAAGGTGACGTGGAACATCTTCATTGGTTGCCACAAGTCTTTGAGTACAGATCCTCTGTTGTAACCATTACATGGGAACTGTGTTACACTTTCCTAGAACTCCATTGTGGGGCCCACATAGATACAAATTAGACCATTAAAGATAAATCCCACCCCTTCCACACACATATCCTACAGTGCCAGCCAAGATGAGTGGGTCTCACCTTCTAATTTAACACCAAAAAGAAACATGACTAGGTGCTTATGTGGCATATCCATTGATTAGTATTAAACATGTTTTTGTCATGGTTCTCAATCATAGGGTATATTAGTGGAGGGGATGGGATTCATCTTGAACGCTCTAGATTATATTTGTGTATACTCAAGGCAAGGGCGGAACTAGGAATTTTATTTAGGGGGGGAACAAAGAAAAAAAAAAGACTTTAAACAAAGTTGCAATGTAAAAAAGGATTATAAAAGAGAAAGTGGGTTTGCCATTCTTTTTCTTTATTCATACCTTAGGGTTTGTTTGGTAAACGCTGCGGAAGAGGAAACCGTCTGTTTTCTCTCCCGCGGAATTGATTTCCTACCAACCTAGGTGGGAAGCGCAGATCCACGCCATTGTGGAGTTGAATCACAAACGAAGCACGAAGGGGGAAATTGGGACATTTCGTCATTGCACCAAACGCATATAACAAAGCATTGGATTTTCCTCTTCCACAACTTTGGTTTTCGAAGGGATAGATGGCATTTCTGGAACCTCACTAGCAAGCAAAGATAATGTAAAATCCCGAAATTCCCTACATCTTCGCTGCTGCACTAAATAAGAAGAAGAAGCCTCCGGATTTTGGCCCTTTCAGCTGAAACGTCGTTTGCACAAACAAAACTTTAAAGTCTCTGCAAGATATGCTTCCTCCTTTTTCTCTTTTGGATCATAAGATTTGGGGCAAGTATAGATGGTTAGAATGAATAATAACAAATATCTTCCCTAATTGAGTCAAACCATGTTAAAAGAGCCATAAACAATGGAGGCCCCATCCATTAATGGATAGCCACACCATGGAGGGGCCAAAGCAAGCTTCTTAGAGAAGCTTGTGAAGTATGGGATTGGTTGTGTGTGTGTGTATTGGGGGGGGATGTTTAGCCACGCTAGGTTTGCCCCTGGCCCAAGGTGAAGTTCTAGGAAAGTGATATATAGTTCCCATGTAATGGTTGAGACAGGGGATGCAGACTCCAGGCATAGTTGTTTGTTTCCTTTCAATCTCCATTTCAATCTCCAAAATGGAATATTTCAGCATTTTTTGACTTTCAGCAAAACTTTTCGAAGTAACTTTTCTTAAACATAAAACTTATATAGGAGACGGAAAAATATAAAAAAAAAAAATTTAAGTTTATGATTATCACATAAGTTTGGTTAGACCCATTTATAAGTGGGAGTTTTAAATCATTTAATTTAAAATACTATATAACATTGGCACTGTTGCAGTGCTTTTGGTAAGAAGCAGTGATGGATTTTAACCATTGAGTTGGGTCAACCTTTGAATAGGGTCCATTCCTTTCTTTACTGTGCCGATCAATCTCAAGATGAAGTCTGGAAACATGCCTTGATTAGAACTCAAGATGAAGTCTCCAAACACAACTTTCTTTATTATTCATAAGCCTCGGGACTCTGGAAGTCTCTATTCACAAGAAGGAGGAGGAAGACTCTCGTGCAACCTTACTGCACTATAATATGGTGCAGCAATATGCGGCATCCAATGAAGATGTTCCATGTCATCCTTTATCTTAAAAACTTGAACCACATTTATCTTTTGCATATGCTTTTAAGAACTTAAATTTTCTTTTCCAGAATACCCTTTGACTTTAACAAGTCCGACCTATAAAATATCGGTCCCACTTTTAGGAATTATAGAATGGGGCACACCATTAGCAATTCTTTGTACTTAGATCATCTTTAGAAATTAGAATGTTACACTCACTTTTTTAGTAACTACAACGTACACCCACCCCACCTTTACAGGTTTTATAACATGGGCCTCATTTTGTGATTGTGAAATGCAACTCACCTTCATGTATTTCAACATGGGTACATCTCTATGAGTTACAAGGACTCATCGTTAGGAGCTGTTGCACATGTAGACTCACCTAAATTTTTGGATGACGCGGCAGATTTATTGGTCCACTTACGGTGGAGGCATAACAACTACGATAGGTGATCTGGACTCGGGAACTATTGTACTTGTGGCCCACCTTTAGAAACTAGAAAATGAGGCATCTCTTTAGAGATTAAAATGCGAGACCTATATATGAAATTTACATGGTGTCCACTTTTTAAAAAATTATGGTATATGGGACCTACCTTTTAGTTGTTACAATGTGTAGGCCACCCTTAGAAATCTTGGTATTTGGGCCCACCTACTGAAATATTATAACTTCTAAAAAGTGGCTGAAGTATCATAAATTTTAAAAAGGCGGGTTCCATGTGATTTATATGGATGGGCACCGCTTTTTAATCTCTAAAGATGGGCCCTATTTTCTAATTCCTAAAGGTGCACCCCATGTGCAACAATTTATAAGCATGGGTCCACATAATTCCTAAAGAAAGGCCTATGCTGGGATCGATAAATGTAAATCCCATTTCATAATCACAAAAGGAAGGCCCATGTTGCAATTCCTACAAAAGTGGGTCTCATATTCTATTTTCGATAGATGGATCCACATACAAAGAACTGCTAAAGGTGTGCCCTATTTTAGAATTCCAAAAGGTTGGACCAATATTGTGACTTTAATGGTGGACCTATGTGCAATAATACTTAGAGGTGTGAAAAGGTAATTTTGAAAATAAGTCCTTATTAAATGCAAAGAATATCCTTAAAAGGATGATGTGGAACATCTTCATTGGATGCCATAGGTCATTGAGTATGGATCCTCTTTTGCAAACCATTACATGGGAACCGTGTAATAATTTCTTGGAATTCCCTCGTGGGGCTTACATGGACACAATCTTGATAGTTGAAGATAAATCCCATCCCCTCCACATATATATCCTGAAGTTTTAGCTCAAGATTTAACACTAGACAAAAACGTAGCTGATGTGTTAAACGTGTTTCTGTCATGGTTCTCAATAGTACAGTGGGACCTACTCATTTTGAGCTTAAACTTGTGGATATTGTAGTGGAGGGGATGAGATTCATCTTGAACAGTTTGAATTATATATATGTGAGCCCCATGGTTGAGTTCTAGAAAAGTGTTTCATAGTTCCCATGTAATGGTAGGGCTGCACATGGGCGGTTCGGATCGGTTTAACATTAAAACCAAAAACCAAACCGAACCTGTCAGTTTTTTAATTAACCGATCCGATCTGACCGATTGAGAGTACTTAAACTGAACCGAACCGAACCTTTTGGTTTAGTCGGTTAAACCGTTGTTTTTTTTTTTTTTTTAAATCAAGCATTGAAAATTTCAAAATGATGAGACCCCATCCTTTGCATTTATTCCAATGTTTAGTACAAACATAAAAAATCCAACATTCTTGTGACCCATATAAAAAATAATTCTACTCCAAAAAGAGAGTTTGGACTAAACGCAAGCACACAATTATATTATAGAATAGAAATTCTACAATTCAACCAAGAAAAAGAAAATATCAAAAGCCGAAAATAGAGTGGGGAAAAAACTAACATAGAACTGATCAACTATAAGGCACATAGACAGTATTGAGTTCATGTAAGAATGAGTTGTCGAAAGTAACTGTGAAAGCAGTAATGAAACCCTAAGGCTAAAATAGTAAAAAAACAATGCTTAAGTTATAATGTACACGGACGGTTCGTTTTAAGCGGTTTTTATAATATCCAAACCGTTAACCAAACCAATTTAAGAGGTTTTTATGATTACCAAACCGTTAACCGAACAGATCAAATATAAACCGATCCGAACAGCCTAGTTTAGTCGGTTCGGTCTAGTTTTGCAGTGATACCGGATTTTTTATGCAGCCCTGAGTAGTGGTTGCGATAGAGGATGCGGACTCTAGGCATCGCTGTCAATTTCTTTTCCATCTCCATTTTGTTATGGCCTCTAAAAAGAAATATTTTTCGAAGTAGGTTTTCGGAAAAAATAAAATATATATAAGATAGAACGTATAAAAAATATATAAAATGTATAAAAATATTAAACTTGAACATATCACACAAGTTTGGCTATACTCAATGTATAAGTGGGAGATTTAAATCATTTAATTTAAACTTATGTATATAAAAGCAACAGCCTTCTTCGTGAGGGAGGGACACGTGGCACAACTCTACTCTCTCCTTCGAAATGAAGCCACTTCATCGACATTTGTCTAATAAGGTCATGCAAACCCCTAAAATAGGGAAATCCATGATTTCAAATTCCCAATCAACCCCTAAATTTCTTGGCCTAAAATCATGCATTTTTCTTTCATTCCACGTTGATTTTCTCAATGCCCATACATATGAATATATATCATTTTAGTTTGATCAAAATAATTTTTAGGTAACTCATAGAGAGAGTTTCCAATCAAAATATGATGGTTTTTTCTCCTTGCGGCATACATAGGGGTGTAAAGTGGGCCTTCAGGCAGACCCAGCTATGCCGTGTCATGCCCAGGACGGCAAGGGGTCGGCCCAGCACAACACACAACTTGGAAATTCTCGTGCCACCCATGGGCTGGCCCTTTTTTTAAGTTTTAATTTTTAAAAAAAATTATAATGGTGTTCAACCTAAAAATGAACTAAAATAAATGCACAAAATAGTCATTGAGAAAAGACATCAAATAATTTGTATTCCTTTGTAATGAAGCTATAAAGACTTTTAAAAAGTATAAGTTTGATGAAATTCTAACTTTATGAAAGTTTTAATGAGAAAAATAAGAATTACCACTTTACAAGTATACAAATATTTTGAAAAAAAAATTACAACATGAACAACTA
This sequence comes from Persea americana, assembly GCA_029852735.1. NCBI lineage: Eukaryota > Viridiplantae > Streptophyta > Magnoliopsida > Laurales > Lauraceae > Persea > Persea americana. The sequence continues at coordinate 29,757,335 of CM056819.1, forward strand.
TGATGATATGTTCCGCTTGAATTAAATTTCACAAACAATGATGAAAATTACGGTAGTGGCAGGCGTAGCGGCCCACCGCCAAAACGCTAAGAAGTGGGCGCTAAGTAGCGGTGTAACAATGCGTTTTGAAAAATAAGTGAAAAAATTACAAAAAATCAAAAATATTGGAAAATGATAGAAACTGTATTTTGTTTGCAACAATAACTAAGATAAGGGGGCTTAGCGGTCCCCTCATTGTACGAAGTCTTGAATCGTTGTATGAATAGAAAATAGTATGAATAATCATTTTTTTTCACATGTATTCATGTTTGTAACGAAATAGTTCATCAAAATACTATCACCATCATTACTTAGAGTATCACATTTCTAAGTTGTATTTTGAAATGTATATATATATATATAGTTTAAAGTTTTATGTTAAAGAAAAATTTGATCACGGCCCTATTTCCTATCAGAGTAAATTTAGGTTTGGCGACTATTTCCTATTAGAGTCTAATTTGGTTAGAGTCCTATTTCCTATTAAAATAAAATTTGGATGTGCCCTATTTCCTATTAGAGAATAATTTCCTAGAGCCTATCTTCAATTAGTGTGAAATTTGATTAGGCTTTATTTTCAATTAGTGTGAAAGTTGGCCATGACCCTATTTTCAGAGAGAGTGAAATTTGATTAGTCTCTATTTCTAATTAGAGCAAGATTTGGCTAAGCCCCTAATTTTTATTTATTTGGCTATGCCGTATTTTTTTATTTTAATATTTAGGAACCATTGAGGAGCCCACCAATGGAAATAACATTGAGTGCATCAGCTTTATTTTTCTTGGGGAATTGACTTTTATTTATAACTTGAATAAGGTGAGCCACCAGGGGCGCAATTAATCTTTAGTTATACCTTTTATAAGGTGAGCCCAATATGGGCCCATTTTTATTTACCTTACTAGCTAAATAAAGGAGGGGATCTAAAGAGGGCTTGTGTTGCCCTATTTCTTCTACTGAAATAGAAGGACTGAGAAAAGAGAAGAAAGAAAAGAAGAAGATGGGAAGGAAAAGAAAAGAAATAAAAGAAGAAGAAGAGTGGAGGAGAAAATGGCGCGGTGCTGCGGTGCCGACTAGCGTGATGTTGCAGTGCTGGCTGGCGTGGTGCTGTGGTGCTGCTCCGCGGGTGCCTGCTGCTGCTGCTCTGGTTCTAGTCCCAGGTACCTTTCTTCATCTGCAGTCTTTCCTTTTTTTCATTTCTTCATCTACCGAGTTTTCCTTTTTCCTTTTTTTATATTTCATTACATCTCTCTCTCTCTCTCATTGAAACCGCAGTCGAGCCGTAGCGCCCGCTACGCTAAAATAGCAGCTGTAGCGCTCGCTACGGGAATGTATCGGCTGATATGGGTGCGATACCTCTTTTTTTGCATTTAGCATGGCGGTAAATGCCGCCATGGCCGATATTTTCATCCATATTTACAAGTATGATAATTTTTTAACACTATGATACATCTAGTGCCGACAACTCAACGTCTATTTCAATTCATCTTCTTCCATCAAGTATTGTGTTCTACTCTCTACTTGGAACCAATCTCGTAGGTACATGTAGGTCTCTATCATTTTTTCTAATAGTATCATTCGCTTGTTGTCAATAAGTCGCCTACCTGTACTAAAAACTTGCTCTGATGCAACTGTAGATACTGGATGTGAGGCCCACCCCTTGTGGGCCCTCAATTTGAATTAAATAATCATTAATATGTTAGTTCCTATGTTAATATGCTAATTATTAGGAATTAGTAGTGTAGATGGCTAGTATTCCTAAGTCTTAGAATGTAGCTTTTATCTAATTTTTAGTAGATTTTGATTAGATTAGGATTTGATTATCATTAGAATTAATGGGAAGGGCTTTAAGGGTTAGAACATTCTAGAAACTCACCTAAAGACCTAACTACCCATTGCCCCATCCCATTTCCATTTACAACCAAATTGCCCTGCTGGTAATTAGCCTAAACCCTAAGTTATAAAAGCCTAGCTATTGCAAACATTAGTCTAAACCCTAATTCCCACTCATCTCTCTCAATTACCCTATCTTCTTCCCCAAGCAACCCTAATTCCCGAGAAATCCCAGCACAAGGAGGCTAGAAACCACCCCAATTTCATGAACAACACTAGTAGAAGCTTGGAATCCTCTTCTCTCTCTCTCTCTCTCTACACTATCATAAATTCTGAATTGAGGTAAGTACCCTATGCTAATTTCACTTGATGCACGCTGTTCATTACTTGATTCTATAATTCAATTCAAATTGATAGAAATGCTTGATTAGATCTTCTTTTGAGCTTGTTTTCATGGAAAAATGGCCATTGATGGATGGGTTCTCCCATTTGAAAGATCAATGGCCCGGTTGGATGGTGGATGAAGATTATTGGAGTGCTTTTGTATTTATTCTTGTTTATGTGATGTATGGAGGTGATTGGGGATGTATTGAATGAGAATTGGATTGAAATGGGAAAATTCCCAGAAATCTGGAATTCAGTTATTTGCGTGTACGCGGTCGACCGGACCCTGTCTCGGTCGACCGGGCATACTAAAAAGTCAGGAAACCAAGTCCCAGTTATTTTTCCTGAAAATGTGCACAAACAATGTACCCGGTCGACTGGACCCTGTCTCGGTCGACCGGGCACACATGAACCTGCAGGAAATAACTGAGACCCGAATGTTCTCAAATTTACAGAGTCCTGTGTACCCGGTCTACATCACGGCCATGATGTCGACCGGATACACAGAGAACCCTGGGAGACCTCTTAGTTGCTTGACACCAGGTCCTAGTGGACTCGGTCGACATCACGGCCATGATATTGACCGGGAACATTGCAGGATGTCGACCTGGGAGGTCAACATCCAGTTCACCCGGTCGACATCTCAGGGTATGATATCGACCGGGCAAGCTGTGAACAGTGAGATTTTCTAGACTTCTGTGACTTTGATGTTTGATCATTTGTGGGGCCCATTGACTATCCAAATAGCCTTCCATCAAGTGTGCCACACACGAATCAATGGCATGGTCCTTGACTCGTGGGGTCCACCAATTAAGGTTTTGGGATTCGAATCATTAATGATTCGACCCTTAATTGTAGTCCATGGTGTGCACAACTTCAGGAGCACTAGATTTATCATCTTTGACACATGAGGCTACAGTTATGGATCCAATCACATGATGAGGCCTGAACCAAGAGTGGATCACTACCTAGGATTGGTCCTTTGTCTATTTCCACTTGATTTCATGTTTTGAGGCTTTCATATGTTGTTCTTCTCTCTTATACTTATTGTTGTCTTAAACCTGTTAATTAATGGAAATTGGAGGACCTGAACCTAAGATTACTTATTGGTGACCCTATGTTGTGTTTGGAGATAAATGACCCGCATCTGTGGCTAGGCGGGCCCTCATACAGCCTAAGGTTGGGGATGTAAAATCATAGCATGAAGAGGTTAGGATAAATGGTTGGTTAGCTCATTGTGTATGAGCCTGGGATGATTACTTATGGAATAGATATGGTATGGTACTTGTGTTGCCTCAGGCCACGGTTGTGAGCCTTAGAGTGGATCCAATGATGTTGGACTTGGACTTGGATATTGGACTGTGTTCCATGTTGTTGTACCTTAACCTCTTAGAGACTTGGTTAAAACCTTACTCACGCAAGATAAGCCTAAACAGACACAGACCTGTATTTGGTTCCCAAGTTGGCACTAAACATTCACTCAGTTGTTCTAAGCTCAGCCAGTTGACTGATCATCACTGGTAGGGGCTATATTGGTTACTTAGAGCTATCATGATGAGCTGTGATTAGACGGACGGTGTGATACCGCATCTGGGTTAATCTGATAAAGGGGTGTGATTGGTGGATAAAGGGGTGTGATCGGTGTTATATATTGTATATTATTATTATCAGGGCTGTTATCCCTTGCATGGTTATTACCCTTTCCCCACCGCAAACTGTTTATGGTATGAGATGTTTACAGTATGGGAGGGCAGCGGCATAATATCCCACGGTGTATTTAGCTTGTGTGAATGTGCCATTTGTTGTCTGATTAGATTAGTGTACTTTACATTTCTGATTCTAAACTGCTATTACTGCTCAATTGCCTAGATCATGTACTTTGTTACTCTTATAATTACGTACCTGTCATTACTCTCTTTTGTTGTATACATCTTGTGTTATCTGCATATAGTGCCTTGCCAGATCCTTGGATCTGACGCATCTTTGGTGCTTAGGTCCTGACCTTGATCCCGCGGACGACGCGATCTATGAGACGCCTGTAGTAGGTGACTATGGGTGGGGACCGGTTGACCAGGTGGTCAAGCCGGAAGACGGAGCGCCTGCACAAGGGGACTGAGTGTTGTTTGTTTTGGGTTTTGAGAGGATTTTTGTAGTGAGATGGGTAGATAGTATGATATGTATAAACACTTTGACAACTACATTTGAGATTTATATTAGACTTCCGCATTGTTACATCTGATTTATTTACATGATACTATTGTTTCCGCTATCTTTTCATACGCTTCCGTAATATAATTGTTGATTATGTTCTTGTTTAAAAAGTTTTAAAAATTTGACCTCATTGCGGACTACGATCTTGGAAGTTCTCGGATTTTCCGGGAAGTAGCGCACCAACTTCGGGTACCTTAGCGTTATCTTCGGTATTCGGAATTGGGGCGTTACACTGGAACTATTAGTAAATCATGTGCCATGGTGGAAAGCACATGAAATTTACTTTCACATGCTTTCCACCAGGACAAAAAGGTCAAAATTGACATCATCATCTAGGAGTTCAATCGGACCCATCTGTAGATACATCATTAATTCATTAACGACATGACTGGATCTGGGGGAAGAGGAACCACTTTCTGGAGTGCTTCTAATAGGACCCAAAATGACCTTTTTTTTTCCCTTTATGTGGTTTTAGAGGGCACATAGGGGAGAGGGTATCTACCCATTTTGATAGAATATTCCAAATAAAGTTGTTCAAAATAAATTTTAATCATAAAAATATCATTTATATTAGTTTGATTCATACTGTTACTTCTTGCATTAAATAAAGTTTCTACACCTACTAATTTCAACGTAGGATTTAATGTAGCAGCTAAACAAAATGTTAATAGAGCATTTTTCCAATATTGCTAAAACTTCAACTCCATTGTTTCACACATACTCTTGAAATTCGGTACATCTCTATATTTTTCAAACGCAATACTAATTCCATAAAAAATGGCTCAAAGCTTGAGATGATGTGGGATAATATACCCTAGAAAAGAATAAGGTTATTTCAAAATTTTGTAAATTTTCTTCAAATATAAAAATCTGAGCATGTGTTAAATATAAAACGCAAAATTGATTAACTGTAGGTTTATAAATGCAGGCTTCTTTTAACATTGAATAAGTAGGATTTCACCTATGCTTTACATTTGGTTGTATTTTTTTTTTCTTATAATTATTAAGACTTTCACATATATCCCCTCATTGATGTATTCTTGAAGGAGATGAGAAATATAAATTATAATGTATTTAATTACTTCTAAGGTAGGTTTAATATGTTTTAAGCCTTCTTGTACTATAAGATTTAACTTGTGACACACACATCTATCGTGAAATAAAGCTCCATTTAAATTAAGTTGAATTGTAGATATTAGTATCTCTACTGCACTATTGTTGGAGCTTGCATTATCTAAAATTATAGACATTAGTTTATTTTGAATATCATACTCTTTAATTTTTTTCAAGGATAGTGTCCTAGCACTAGTGTGGGGACTCAAGTAAAGAGAACGAGATCATCCTCTTCTGCATAATCCAGTTACTATCAATATAATGTGAAGTTGCTAAAATGTACCCAACATTTTGTTTGGAAGTCCATAAATTTGAAGTTAATGCTACTTTTTCAGGTTTTTTTTTTTTGAGAAGTTATTTTTAGATTCTCCTTTTCTTTTCTAAACATTTTTATTGCCTAATTTCTTGTAGTATTTCTAGAAATCCTTTGCCATGAAGGGGCGAACGATTGCCTCAAAAACTTTCGAGTGATTGATTTTCAAGAGGAACAAATAGTGGTTGATTAATTATAATGCACTTCAGAAGATGTCATCTACCATTAGCAGGTTTATGATTAAAAATTCATAAACTACCAGTCAAATTTTTTTGAAAAAGTCAGGCATGGATGACATCGCCTCCTACCCCCGGATTGGCATCTCCTCTGGGATGTTTGGATATACACGATTTCACGTGTCTATTAAGGTGGCCGGTGCCACCTGTTGATTTACAGCTGCAAAGTTCTTTGCAAAGGATATATTATGCCTTTTCACTATTATTCTAGTGGGATCTTTAACTTTAAGTATTGTAAAATATCTCCAAACTCCAGAAGTCAATTTTCTTTTCTTTCTACTTGAAGATTGTGGGCCACCAGATTCAAGATGGCTTTCTAGTTCTACCTCCTGATCTTGACCCAAGGATGTGCGATCTTCCTCATTTAGAGAGAAGCCAAGGTTGAACCGTTGTGATGGTCCAGCCATTTAAAAAAAAAGTTTACAAAAAAAAACTACATAAATAATTATATATAATGCATTTGTCGTGATAATTTATACAAGGGGAGAATATGAGACTTATTACATAATATTACTATGTATATTAGTAAATAAGATTTAAATTAATAAATACCTTGAACAGAGAAAAAGAGCTAATAGCATATATATATATATAGAGAGAGAGAGAGCTCCGTCAAACTTCTTAGCATTTGAAAGGCTGAAAGAGTTCTTGGTGCTTTGGAAGACTCAGGGAGAGTGACAGAGCTTAGAGAGGGTATATATGAGCTTAGAGAAAGTTGGTAAGTCCACAATTTGATAATAAAGTCATCATTTCATGTGCAATTGTGGACTTAATTAGGATTAATTGCATCATAATTTCATGATTTCATGCATATGGGCACAAATTTGGAATTTCAGTAAAAAACCATTAATCTTTAATGAATTTGCGAAGTTCATAGTTTGCATCACCCTTGGGTCCCACCTAGTAGACTTTAAGCACTATGGCCCCATTATATTAATTCATTAGGCATGAATTGCATTAGGTAGGCCCCATGCTTAGCATTTTATTTAATTCATTACTAGTGATTTAGTTATTTCATCTTTGTAGGAAATTGTCATGTAATGGGGGCCCACATGAAGAGCAATTTGAAGAAGAAAAAAAAAAGAAGAAAAAAGAGGGAACCACACCCCTATTGGGAGTGCTTCCCTATTCACGCCTAGTATGGGGTGGGTCTTGCAATTGCTGCATAAGTTGAGATAATTCTCTCTCCAGTTTCCAAAAATTCGAAACGTCCTTCCTCTCTTACTAAGATTAAAATTTCAAACTAAGGATGGAGATTTCTAGATGAAATAAGAGATAGAGTCTAGTTGAAAAGCTCTCCTAGAGATATTTGATTCAACCAAACAAATAGAGTCCATTGAGAATCAAAACTCAAAAGTCATTCCCGTTTTTCTCAGGACAGCCTATCATAAAAAGGCCATAACTTTCAATCTGACCGTCAGATTGGTGGAATTTACATACCGTTGGAAAACTTATTCAGAGTAGATATTCGTGGAGGCTAAGATCATGCAAATTGAAGCTAAATCGACTAAGTTATATGCTTGGGAAGTTTCATGTACATTTTTAGGCTATATTTCAATTAAATCCACACCATTGATAACTCATCTCTCCACTACATAAGAAGAACTTTGATGGGGCCCACTGCTGAAAGATCTACACAATAAAAAAGTTAAGATAAACAAAAGATCAATCAGAATTTCAAATCATCTCTATTAAGGTAGTTGCTTGGAGTGCATGCCAAATCAGATAGTCCAAGATAGAAACAACTCAAGCCACAAAAGGAGGAAGAAAGTATAAAAAGAGCACTCCCCCCGTAAGGGACATCCAAGCCATGCTCTCCTAGGTTTAGGGTGGGACATCCCACACTCCCCTCCCCTCCCCTCTCTCATATCTTTCCCTTCTTCCTCTCTCCCCACTTCTAGATCTAGGGTTCTTTTAGTTCTAGGCTCTCCACTTTATTTATTTATTGTAAAAAATGTAGCTTTGGGTCTTGTCCAAGTAGAACGTAGATCCAGGAAGGAGTAGAAGTTTTGTACTAAAGACATACTATCAATAAAGAAATTAGTTTTTTTTTGTGCAATGGCTAGCTAGATTCGCGATTGAGGCAAAGGAAGAAGTTAAGTATTCTTAATCCTTTCTTTTTTTATTATGGTTGTTTGATTGAGTTATTGATGTGTGAATTATATGGTTTAATATGCTTGTCTTCGTACCAGTCATTACCTTCCATATTATATTTCTTAATGCTAGAGTAGGTCTTTGATTATCCATGCTTATTTTTTATAGATCATGCTTAGGGTTTTATTCTCTTTTATGATCTATGCTTAGATTTGATGGGTAATGCTTAGGTAACTTTAGTAATTGCATGAAGGGAAGGAGGTCTTGTTTATTTGATAAATTTTGTAGAAAAAGAAATATCTTTTGAGAAAATTGGTTTTTAAAGTTTTATCATCTGGATTTGGGTGCCTTGATTGGATCTAGATCTGAAGTAGAAAGCCGATCAAGTGATTATTTCAATAAGAAAGTAGTTTCGGATTGCTTGATGGATTCCTATGCCTTAATCAATTTCGTTATCATTGATTTTGTTATCTCATTGTCTCATTACTTTAGTTAATTTTTCTACGTTTTTAATTACTTGTGACATCATTTTTCTTAATTTTGGAAGTTTTCTTCTTGATTCACTCTTTGCAGGTTCGACCCATACTTGCCGCTGTCTATTCGTAGACACCCATGCACTTGTGGCAATTTTTATAATTGATTGTGATCACATCAAGAGCATACATTAGTGTTGAGAAATGAGAGGAGGTGGGGTATTTATAAGCTTTCAAAGTGTTGAAATGACACAAAATACCACTCATTTGACCCTTTTTTTTTTTTTGTGGGGGGTGGGGTGGTTCAATATTACCAATATACTCGTGTTGGGCCAGGCCGTGGCCCAAGCATCCTAACCCAGCACGGCACGATAAGGACCTTGGGCCCAGGGCCCCCTGTCCCGGATGAATTTTCTTGTGCTGGGCCTGTGCTTCCCGGCCCACTTTACACCCCTAGGAATACAAATAGAAGAGATGGGTAGTGCACTTTATATCTAGAAATCTACCGGTCAATTGTGCAGAATGTGGTTTCTTTGGTTAGCGTGTAGGATGTGGTTTTGGATTGCATGTATCTTCTCAGCATTATATTTTATTTGGGAGAAATTGGTGGCATGCTCTTTTGCTATATATTATGTTCGGGCTCTTAAGTGCAATTTTTTTTTTTTTTTAATGTGTGGTTCATTTTCATCCTATGTCCTTTCTGTTTTTTTGTTACCAAAGTAAGTTAAGGTGGCATGATCTTTTGCTATATATTTTGTTCGGGCTCTAAAGTGCAATTTTTTCAAATGTGTGGCTAGTTTCCTTTCTAGGTTCTCTCTGTTTTTTGTTTCCTAAATTTTCGATTTGTCCGAGCATCTACATTATCATTTTGATCTGGGTCATTAATTTCCTAGCAGTCTAGCATAATGAAGCTAGAGGACATCAAATAAATGAGGGATATCATTTAGTGGCTGATCCTTTTGATTCATAGTCTCCAAAAAGAGTAGATCTGTATGATCATGGTTGACTACTTTGGAAATTACTTTTGCTACTTTATTATTATTATTATTATTATTATTTATTTTCTAGGTTTTGTTTGTGTTTTTAGATATAGGAGTTTTTGTTTTTTTTTTTTTTTTTTTGACCGAAAGATTTGAGTTGTGCAGATGTTTTGTGTTGGTGGGTTTTATGATTTGTGTAGTTTCAGGACAAAAGGGCTTTGACTCGGTGGGTTTTTGGAAGTGTTAGGACTCACTAGGTTTTTATAGGTTTCTAAATGTGGGCCCCATTGATAAATGGATTCCAATCAAAGTGGCCCAATGTACATTGGTTTCTTATGAAAGTGCACAACCTCAATGTCCACTTCTATAATCTTCTTTTATTCGATATATTATTTTTTGGAAGGTAAGTAACTATATTCAATAATTAATGTCCAGAAAAAAAAATTGATCTTCAAAGCTAATATTTTATCATTGCAGTGTTTTCCTTTTTCTCTCATGAGGTCCAACAGCCAAGGTTTATAAATATTTTCTAATTCCTTGGTTAGTCGAGAAAATCGCATTTTGGGTTTTTTCCACTTATTCTTATTCTTATTATTATTTTAATTTCATTACAGTGATTGCAACGCTTTTTTATCTGATTACCTGCTACAATCATGACTTAATTATGCTTTTTTTTTTTCCTTTTTATTTTTGCTTATATGAATTGTTATTATCATCAATTAAAATGGTGAGAGTTGATGGTGTTGGTTTTGCATCTAAAGAGAGATGGGAAAAATTGAAGCTTCAGGAGAAGCCAAACGTAATGAGATTATTTTTCACTTTCCTTTTGTTTCTTTTTTATTGCCTTTAATTAATTGCATCAGATTTTGGTTGTAATAAAACTGGACACTTGCATACAAACTGCAATGTTCATGGTTTAGTCCACTAAAACATGGCCCACAAAGATCCACAACCATGGGATTTGCCACTCCATGTAAGGTCTATTACCAGCTTGCAAGGATCATCCCCATTGGTGATGATTTTTTCTAGGGAGTTTGAAGGATTGATACCAGACAGAATATGGCACGTTTTCGACTACCAATAGAATCTGACACAGAATTTCTCTTCTAACTCTTAACAATGATTATTTAGGAACATTTTAATTGTCAGTTTTAAACTTTTGGGGGAAGGTTTTTGGGAATCTGGGCCAAGAGATATGTATTGCAAGACTTTTAAGAGCCGACCAGAGGTGAAGGGATTTACCTGGAGGTGTCACTTATATGTTTCCTTGGTTGAGGCTACCGTTGTAATCTGGAGGTGTTTGCTTTGAATTCTGGTAGAGACTCTAGGCGACGCTTTGGTAGTGTTTAGGTTTTCGGGTGGAAGAAGCTTTGGGTGCAAAAAAGTGGTGTTCATTTTGAAACATTAAATAGTGGTCGGGGGTCTGAAAGCTTCTAGAGCCCCATAAAATGCTGCTGTGGTGGTGAATTTTCCTCTTTAGGGATCAACCCCCAGTGGAGACTTAACTTGGAAACAAAAAAAAAAAAAAAGTGTAGAAAGCACCTGTGAACTTTTCAGGACCTGGAGAACTATTTTTCTTCATAGAAAAGACTCCGTCCCTAACTTCCATGGCAGTTCGGACAGCAGTAAGATGAAGATCTTGGTCAGCAGAGAGAGATGGGCCTGCAACTAGGAAAAGATAATCCACTTGAACCTCTGGATGCTGAGCAAAAATGCCAGAAAAATAGTCCACAGCGGTGTTGCAGATGGTGCCTGATCATCAGTCAAAGAGCCATCCACCGAAATCTTGTGAATCCTATTTGCCCCTTTGGTGTTTTGATCCCCATCACGGAGCCAGTTCACCTTGGACTTTTGTTTCCAATGAACTTCATCCACTAGAAGCCAATTATGCAGTCATCACTTAGCCTGAGCCAACTTATCAAAATTTGCAGCAATAGGAGAGGCGTCATGGGCAGACTGGCGTTGAAGGAGTTCCTGATTTGGCAGAGGCAATATTGGTTTTCACTAGGCCAAAAACATTCTTGTTCCAAATTTTTAGATGCAATTTCAATCTCTTAAGCTTTTGAGAGAGCACAAATTGAGGGTTGCTAGTGTAAGGGATACTATGAAGGAAGGCCGGTGAAGCCACATGCATCGAATCTGAAAGGGATGTCGGTAGCAGGAACAGAATTCGTGATCCACTCCTGTTGGCCCATCAGCCCACCCAACCGTTAAGATTTCATATTCAAAATGCGTGATCCGATCTTCCATTCGAGTTGATCACCACCTCATCTCGTTGAATCTCGGTCCTAATCCTCTAAAAAAACGGGGTATTTGGCGACAGGTCCCTCAACACTTAGGCCTTAGACCCACCGCCTCTTTTCATAGTGTGGTGGGTTTTTTTTTTTCAAATTTGAAGACTTAAAATGTCTAAGTTATCCTTTCTTTAAATATAAATCATATCTCACAATTAGTGGGATATACCATTAATAATGGTCAAATACTATTTCAAAAGACAAATAAAATTCAAAAACATAAATAGATTTCAAGAATTCAAAATTTTGAATAAAATCTATCCAGAGCTCAGATAAATTCGTATAAAATACAAATAAACTTAACAAAAACTCAAAACTTAGATAAATTTGATAAAAACTCAGCTAAATTTGTCAAGAACTCAGATAAATTTATTCTAAAACTCAAATAAATCTGTTTAGAGCTTAGATAAATTTGTACAAAATACAAATAAATTTGACAAAAACTCAAAACTTAGATAAATTTGATAAAAACTCAGCTAGAGTTGTCTAGAACTCAGATAATTTGTTCCAGAACTCACATAAATATATCCGGAATGTAGATAAATTCATATAAAATACAAACAAATTTGACAAAACCTCAAAACTTAAATAAATTTGATAAAAACTCAGTTAGATTTGTCCAGAACTTAGATAAATTTGTTCTAGAACTCAAACAAATCAGTCCGGAACTCAGATAAATTCGTATAAAACACAAATAAATTTGAAAAAAAACTGAAAACTTAGATAAATATGATAAAAACTCAGTTAGATTTGTTTAGACCTCAGATAAATTTGTTTTAGAACTTAAATAAATCTGTCCATAACTTAGATAAATTCGTATAAAACACAAATAAATTTGGCAAAAAATCAAAACTCAGATAAATCTGATAAAAACTCGGCTAGATTTGTCCATAACTCAAATAAATTTGTTCTAAAAGCCAAATAAATTTTTCCAGAACTTAGACAAATTCGTATAAAAAACAAATAAATTTGACAAAAACTCAAAATTTAGATATATTTGATAAAAACTCAACTAGATTTGTCCATAACTCAGATAAATTTAAAAAAAATTCAGATAAATTTCACAGTAACTCAGATAAGCGGTGGTCTCTGGCCAGAGACTGCCTTCTTTCTCTGGCAACTGTGCGAAACTAGATATTTTTTCAAATCTTCACTACCTCTGCCCCTATTCTGATTTTCACTGCAACTTCCGATCGTTTTCTCCGTAAACTCAGATCTACATCTTCCTCGTCGGAAACCGTGCACTGTAGCAGAGCCCTAGACCTCCTTTGTTCTGGTTCAGCAGCAGTAACCAAGAGATGACAGTATGTTGTCTTTTTCTTTGCCGATGAATGAAGTCCATCGTTCCTAGAGAAGAAGACGAAAGGGGTTTTTCGGGACAACAAAGAATAAGAGAGAACTTGGCATAGGAATGAGGGAGAATGGACGATTTAAACTTTTAAAATTCAAAATTTTATGCTCAAACTGTTGAAAGGGGCAAATTAGTCATGCAAAAATATAATGTGGAATATTAGGGACCTCTCACCAAAATATCTCCAACTGTATGTACTATAGACATTAAAGAAAAAGTTGTTGGACTGGCTGCCTCAGAAGACCGTGCTCAGAGACTTGTGGGTAATTTACCCTGAAAAAAACTCTTTCTTTCATCTCTATCCTTATCTTCATCACTTCCATCCAAACAGAATAGGAACATGCCTTCTCATCACCCATCTGGCCATGCCTATATGAAACTGTAAGGTTTAATGAGGTTGGCTAATTTATTGGGGAGTGGACAAAATCAGGGTTCTAAATATGTGTAATTTTTTAGTATGGACTGCCAAGACCCAAGAGCTTTCAAGGAACCAAACTCTTTCAGAACTAAACAAATTGTTGAGTGGTCGCTTGAGCGGATCCTTACTTGCTCGAGCGGACCCTCACAGAACCTTCTGTGCTCGATCCATCTTCTTGGTCGCTTGAGCGATGGGGATTCTGTTTTGGATTTCTCCAAACAGAAGCTTGTTCGCTCAAGCGGATCTCAGCGTGAAAATTAAAAAATGCCCCAGAATTCTCTCATATTTATTCTTAAGATGCCTTGCTGATTCCTAATCAAACTATGTCTTTTAAGGAACGAATTAAGGATTATAAATAGCCTATATCTCTCTACTCAACTTCACCTCTCTAACAGACAATACCCTAGAGAGAACTTTGAGAGATCCACCATCCCCTAAGGAGACTATTGGTAGTGCTGAAAGATCAAGGCTTTTGGTTTATGCTCCGTTCTACTCCTCTGAAGTAGAGACACCTTGAAGACGGCTTCGGGGTGTCCATTTCAAGCACGGTGAAGGTGTACGGCGTGCAGTCAGCAAGACAACAGAGTCATTATGTTGAGTTTCGACTAGGAAGGGTTATGAGTTGCTTTCTTATAACTTTCTTTGATATAGTGCTTGATTGTTTGTTGGCCTAGACGATAAGGCCCGTGGTTTTTTCTCGAGTAGGGTGTTCCATGTATAAATTGCGTGTCCTTCTTATTGAGTGAATTGATTATTTTAATCGAATTTAGGATTAATTATTAGTTTAATCACTGGTGATTGAAATTTTCTAGAGATTGTTAGTTGGGACCTCTGCCTATGTTAAGGCTAGATTTTCAATTGGTATCAGAGTGGGTTGCACTAATTTACTGTGTGATCTTTTAATACTGATCTCTAATGGATTTCAATAGAGAATGAACATCTACAAACAAGCCCCCTTTTAGATGGAACCAATTATGCTTACTGGAAAGTAAGGATTATTGCTTTTCTTAGGGCTATTGTCAAACACCAACACAAGATTAGCGCGATTAGTGTCAGTTAAGTGTGTGTTTAGTTATTATGTGGGTTTGGTGTTCGTGGGTTAGAAATTGGTTCGATTTAGTCTGGAATTAGCCTTCGGGGATTTTGAGAACGTTTTATGTTATTCAGTCACACTCAGGGGTAACTTGAGTGTACGCGTAAGCTTGGAAGGAAATTCTAATTTCTTGATTTTTATCGTGATTTTGATCTATTTTGAATGGTTTTACTTTATTGTTCGACTTTTGTGTTCAGCTTGTCTGTGTTTGAGGCCCAGAAACCCAAGTTTTGGCCTAAAAGGGTAAAACATTTATTTCACACCAAATCTGGACCCAAATTTTGAAATATCAAAATTATTCCAAATTTGTACTTTTTGAAAACAAGATTTTTCGACGATCATTTTTGTCTTCTTCGTCGTTAATGAGTCCTTAAAAATGTAGAATTTCCTCATCATTTTAGAGTAATTAAGGACTTAATCATCAAATCATGGACCATTTTAGTAAAAAATTATGAATTTATGTTTTGAGCATCAAAGTCTAAATTCAAGTCAAAATTCATCCAAAAATTACATTTTCACATAAAATCATGAATTTCTCTATTTTTGGCATTGAAAGTCAAAAATTTCTCATAACTTTCTAAACACACATGAAATGATGAATTTTCTTTGCACCTTTAATTTAATTGAAGAAAACTTGATAAAATTGTGACATTTTATGCATTTATTTGGTGTGAATTGGGACCGCATCTTGCATAATTCCTTACCTATATGATTAGATTATTCTTTGATCTTTGCTTTTATTTTTGTAGGGAATTTCAGAAATCGGGGTCCACGGAAGAGAATTGATGAATCAAATGCACCATGGACCCATCTTCCTTTGGCATGGACTCCAAGGTAGGGGCGGCCATGGTAGGGTCCGCTCTCATATGCAAGAAAAAAAATCAGATTTAATCTTTTGAAGATAAGTTCCAAATTTGTGGGCCATGAGATGATGAGGTGTAATATCTACTCTCCAACAAATATTGCTTACATGTCAAGATGGATGGCTAAGATTCAATTCAAGCCAAACAAAGAAGAAAACAAAATTGCAAAAGAAAATCCCTCCAAGGTGAGGACGTCCAAGGCAAGAGAATTAAGGCTTGCACACTCATGTGGGGCCCATCATTTGTTCTAATTTGAGATACAAATCTGAATTTCAGATTTGAAATTATTTTAGCCAAGGCATGGGACGTTCCATGTTGTCAACACCAAAGTGGGGTCCACATGCATTCAAGAATTGCACATCAAATCTGAAATTTCAGATTTGAATTGATTTTTAACCAAAGTGGGACCCAAGAGAGGAAGTTGCATGAGATAAGAACAATCCTATTTTTACTAGGATTGTGAGCCAACCCCTAGAAAATCTCTCAAAAACTCTCCTAATCCTAATCCAACTTGGACCACACACTACTAATCCTTACCCAAATCAAAACCTTGCAACCCAAGCTATCAAAAATATATAAAAAGAGCCACAAAGAGGGCTGGACGTGCATACCATACCCCCCAACCTTCTTGGACGACCAGTAACAATAATTCACCCTTTTTCCATTATTTTCTTCATCTCTCCTCCTTCCATCAATATTTCATCCAAGGCCTTCCCTAAGGCACACTACCACTTGGATTTCTACGCCGTCGCGCCGCCGCCGTTGCTATCGTCACTCCACCATCGGATCATCCTTGAAATTATCTTCCCTTGCTTGGATTTCAGATCGCGAAACGAGAGCCGGTTGGATCGCTGTTCAAGACCGCGAGTCTCTCTCCTCCGTTTAGTGTTTCTTGTGTCGATGGTAAGGTTGTATGCACTTTATTTTTATTAAAAGAATTTTGTAATGGTTATTTGCTTGTAATGGGTCTTTCATTAATAAATCAAGTTTATGGGGTCTTGGTCTTCACCAATGAGTCAACATTGAATTTTTGTGCGTAGTGACAGTGCGCACTTGGTGCGGTGGTCTTGATTTTTCTTAATGGCATTAAGCAAAGTAATTATTGCAAAGTTTTAGAATTAAAATCTAATTTCTTTATTCTCTGATTTTATTTTATTTTATTTTATTCTTTATTTTATGCACCCTTAACAATTATTGCAATTGGTTGGGCTAATAAATCTTATGGTGATGCAGTGGTTAGATTAGGTTTCTAGATTAGGATTTTAATTTTCTTTGGTTGTGATTAATATTTCAGATTTGTAATTAATTTTTAATTCAATTAGAAAATTTGATTTGTATAGTTTTTTTTAGGCTAGAACTAGTTTTTTTTATTAGGACAGGTTTTGCGATAAATAAACTCTTCGTGGATCGATCCGGTTTCACCGGTTATTACTACAATCGCGGCCTTGCACTTGGGGCTACGATCAGTCGTTTTCATCCGGGGCCCGTAAATTGATGTTTTAATGGTCACAAGTTTTGAGCATAGTGGAGCCCACAAACCATTTGACTTAAGTCCCTCTTCTCCCTCACCTCACTCACGCTCAGAACTCTCTTCCTGCAATTTCTTCTTCAACCCAGCTGAGAGGAGCTTCTTCTTCTTTTCCCTTTCTCTCTTGCATGCCCCACTTCTAGACCTTCGAATAAAAATCTGCGAGTATGTTCTTCTTCCTCTCAACCCAAGCTCTCTATTTGTGTCATTTTCTTGGAGATTCTTATTGGAAGGGATCCCCATTTTCTCTTCTCCTCCTTGTTTAGCAAGCTTCAGGTAAGCTCTCTCTTTCCCCTCCTCAGTGGAGTCTTTTGAGCTCCTTAGGACACTATTTTTCATACATGCAACACCCATTTCGAAATGGGTCCTTATTTTCACATTTTTGGTGGATTTTGAGGTTCTTTTCATGGGGTTCTTGTAGAAATTCGTGGCTCACCTTTGGGTAGGATTATTGGGAGATTTTGGTGTACCTATTGTCAAGGCAAGTGATCCTTTTAGACTCTCCTAGTGTATGTTGAATTTAGACATTATTTTGATTTCTAATAGTTGATTTTCCATGATTAGTTTTCTCTCCTATTACATTAACCTGCATAGGATTAAGTGAAATGCCTTCTATACTCTCTTGCAAAAGTTTTAGAATGGTTTTTAATTTATGCATTTGGTTAAGTTTGATTTCTGTTTTAGTTGTAAGTTAATTGTTTTGAATGAATTGATCGATGATTAATGTGGTTTGGAGAATGGACAGGTTGAGGGTGATGAATGGTTGTGTGGAGGAGCTTGGAAGTTCATGAATATACAGGTTCTCTTGAAAGGGAGTGTTGGAAGAAAGAGGGTAGCAGAGATTGCAAAGGGAATGGGTTTTCTGCACTGAGCGATTCAGCAAGAAGGTTGTTCGCTCGAGCGAGCAACCTTCTGTTTGAAGGAAACGCTCCTGAAGCCAGTTCGCTCTAGCAAGTATTAGGTGAGCTCGAGCGAACCGACTTCTGGATGAGTTCGCTCAAGCGAACCCCGTGGAAGCTCAAGCGAAGTAGGTTATAGATGCGTCTGCTCGAGCGAATTGACCATCACTCGAGCGAACCTGATGCTGCCTGAAATCCTGAATGTGAAAGAGAAAAGGAGTTTTGAAAGAATTTTTAGAAGGATCAAAAACCAGAATACAATTAAGAACTTCTAGTTTAAGATTGTGCATTTGAAACTTGAATTGTCCAATAGCTTCTGGGGCACCAAAAATAAATTAATTTTGACAACTGGGTTTCAAATACACAAAAGTCAATGTGAGGTCTTAATGTGGACTGTTTAGCTTGTTTTGGAACCCCGATTTCTGATGCGATGATTTTTGTAGGACTTGTTTCGTTTTGCAAGTATTGTCTTGAATTTTGAAGTGTTTCAAGGAACTATAATGGGGATTACTATGTCTGTTTTATCATGCTATAGCACACATTATCTCTGATATGTTTTGCCTCGTCCTGTTTTGATAAGTAAATTTTCCATATTTTTGGTCGGCTTGTATATGTATTATCCTGTTTTCGTGCATACATGATTTTAGGTGAATACCACTGAGCTTGGACTACCCTCTTAATCTCATCCACTGGTTGGGAGGTCCTTAAACCCTGAACAGTTTGCAAATTAGTCGTATATTCATATATATATATATATATACACCCCTGTCCTGCTTCCGATTCCGCGGCCAGACCCCACCTACCTAGTGTAGCATGGGATTCTGTTCTGTCCTGTTTTGTATATCCTGTTCTGTTCTGCTTACTCTGATCATCATGTATGGTAGAGAAAGGATGAGCTCAAGGTGGTTTTTCTCACTAATCATGATATATTTCCATATGCCTGCTCTATTTGTCTTGTATACTATTTCAGCATTGTTTTAAATACTGAATTATTTCTTGATCTAAATGATTTATATCTTTATTTAATTTGATCACCTGCCAGACCGTCATGTCTGACCTGTTTATTTTGGTGACCAGGTGCAGGTGACGCTGCCTTTGAGGAGGAGCGTCAGGAGAAGGCTGTTGAGCCGCCCCTAGCCCGTGAGTGGCAGCCTAATGACATCTTCTAGACGTCGGGCGGGGTCATGATTTGCGTTTACATGGTTGGGTGTAGCATTTTGTTATGTTGGGATGTATGGCCTTTGTTGGCCCTTTTTCATATTTTGTCACTTGGGATATGTAATCTTAAACTTAACATACTTTTGTATACTTGAAACTTGAACAAATCCTGAAATGCCATGCTTATGTTTCCTCTTCTGGATATTAGTCTTGATGATGATTTAACTTATGTAAGTGGATGTTATATCACATGTATTGTATAGATAAGATTACTTGCACGCTTCCGCAAACCATAGTTCGTTTGAGATAAATTCCAAGTTTGTTTTGGAAATTCTCACAGCAGAAACCTGTGGGTTAATCATAGTTGGTTGGACATCGAGGGCTCGGGCCGGGGACCTTGGTTTGGGGTCGCGACAGCTATAGACGATCAAGTCTAGGACACTGTTGTAGAGGGATATGTTGATCCCACTGTGATTGTAGAAAATTGTTAAGAAACCCAAAGCCTAATGGACTGCTGATGAAAATACCAAGTCCAATTGCAATAATAAGGCCATCAATGCAATTTACAAGAATTCCTTAGAATTTTTGTGTGTCCGACTACCAAGGCAGCCTGGGATTTGCTTCAAACTGTTCATGAATGAACGGACATGGTTAAACAAACCAAACTCCAAAATTTGACCACTGCTTTTGAGACGATAAGAATGAAAGATTCGGAAAGTTTTGATAAATTCAATACAAAACTGAGTAAAATCATGAACTCTTCCTTCAATCTGGCAGAACCCATTCCTTAATCTAAAATTGTCAAGAAAATCTTGAGGTCACTCCTAGAATGTTTCGTCCAAAAGTGGTTGCTATCGAGGAGCATCGGGATCTCAATTCCCTAACTATGGAAGAACTTGTTGGTAATTTACAAACCTTTGAGTTGAATCATTGTCAAGCCAAAAAGGGAAAGGACATAGCTCTCGTGTCCTCTAACTCAGTGGATGAAAAGGAAAACAGTGATTCGAGCAGTGATCTGGATGATGCAAAATTTGAATCTTACTTTGCTAGAAAGTTTAAAAAGATGTGGAAAAGTAAAAAAGCTTTCACCAAGAAGGATTTCACGAATCCCAAAGCAGCTTCAAAAGGAAAATTTATACCCAAAACTGAAAGGAATAAATCTAAGGATACATCTAAGCCAATTCAATGGTTTAAATGCCAAGGATATGGACATACTGTTGCCAAGTTTGCAAATCGCAAAGAAAAGAGCAAAGGTAAAGCGCTAAATGTTGCTTGGAATGAGGAATCTGATGAAAAAGTTTCTGAACCCAATTCACTGACCAGTGAGTCAGGAAAATTCATTGCTTTCATGGCACTTTCTAACACTTCTTCTGTGCAGGAATCTAAGTCTGAGGATGATTTGGATATTAATGAGATTTTTGATGAAGAACAGGCTGATGAAGACTATCAAAACCTGTTACAAGAATCTGTCAGGATGTAAAAAATTAGCGAGAAGAGCTTTGAAAATAAAGGCAATGGACAAAAAGAATACATCACTGCAGCAGTGTTGATAGATTCTCAGTCTAAGGTAAGACAATTAGAAGATCAATGTGCCATCTTGTCTAACAAGTTGATCATTGCAAGTTAAGAGAATGATCGTTTGCTACAACAATCTCAAAAGATTGAAGCTGAGTTGGTCAACTTGCGAAAAGAGCTACAATCATACACATCTGAAAAGGAAACTCTTGCTCGGAAATTGAAAATGGCTCTTGCAGAACTGGATTCGTCTAAGGCTTCCATCAATCGCATGAATACCGGATCAATGAAGCTCAATGAAATTTTGGGAAGCCAAAAGCCTGCATCCTCAAAAACAGGTATTGGTTATGTTCAAGGGGCCTCTTTATCAAAAGATAAGGGTAAGTTCACTTTTGTTCAAGGACCTACTATGATTGTTATGCCTCCAATCTATTCAAATGCTACATAGCCGAATTACAATTACAATTACAAAAGATATGTGCCAAAACCCAATTTTGTTCTCATATGTCACTTCTGTGGGATTAAAGGGCACATAAGACCGCACTGTAATAAATTGAGAAATTCTTAAAGAAACCAGCAGAGGAAGAATTACGTCTCTCCTCAACAGGTCAGGACCAAGACCATTTGGCTCCGTAAATTTGACTTACGCTGCCATGTGGTCTTTACTGCATTAAGTGCTCAAGAATCGGATGTGTGGTACTTGGACAGTGGTTGTTCTAGGCATATGACAAGGAACAAAGCATTGTTCACCTATCTTGAAGATTATAATGGTGGAAGTGTCGGTTCGGATATGGAGGTAAGGCAAAAATAATTGGAAAAGGTATAGTTTCCATTCCAGGTATGTCTAAGCTGAAAAATGTTTACTTAGTTGATGGGCTTAAAACCAATCTTCTGAGCATAAGTCAACTATATGACAATAACTATGAGGTTCATTTTTCTGCTAATGAGTGCATCATTGTTGATAAAAGGGAAAAACTATATTCCATGGTAAAAGAAATCCTGACAACTGTTATGTGGTGTCCACAGAAAAAGCTATGTCATGTAATTCTGCGATGATAAGTGATATTCATTTGTGGCATCAAAGGCTGGGCCATATTAATCGCAATGATTTGGAAAGACCGTCAAAATTGGAACTAGTTCGTGGGCTGCCCAAGCTTCGAAAGGCCCCGAATAGTGTTTGTGGCCCATGTCAGGTTGGAAAAGAAATTCGAGCTCCTCATAAGAAAATTGACTCTCTTACTACTGAGAGACCTTTAGAGCTGTTACACATGAATCTTATGGGACCCACTAAGTTTGAAAGTACTGGCAATAAAAAGTACATTTTTTTAACCGTTGATAATTTTTCTAGATTAACTTGAGTCCGATTCTTGCATGATAAGTCAAAAACATCTATCGTATTTAATAACTTGTGGTTTCTACTTATTGTAGATAAGGGACAAGAAATTGAAGGAGTTTCACGGATACGCTTCGATCATAGAATAGAATCTCAAAATTCTGACTTTTCTTCCTTTTGCACTCAACATGGCATTAAACATGAGTTCTCTGCCCCCAAAACTCCACAACAAAATGGAGTGGTTGAACGGAAAAATCGAGTGGTTCAAGAGATGACATGGGTTATGTTGCATTGCAAAAGCATTCCCCAACGGTTTTGGGCTGAAGCTGTTAACAGTGTTGTCTATGTTATTAACCGTGTTTATCTTAGACCTGGTACAAAAACCACACCATATGAGATATGGACAGGTTTCAAGCATAACATTAAATATTTTAGAACTTTGGCAGCAAGTGTTACATCCTGTGGGATCGAGAACACTTAACCAAGTTTAACTCCAGAAGTGACGAAGGAATCTTCCTTGGTTACTCCTTGACTAGCAAAGCCTATAAGTTTTTCATATTAAAAAATCTGTTGTCATGGAGTCCATAAATGTGGTAGTGGATGATGCATGAACATCTGAATATTATTTTGATGATGAAGAAGGCATGACTTTTTCTCCTTCTAATGAGCAGGTCATGGATAAAAACTTGGAAAGTCCATCGGATCCTTCATCTAAAATTGAAAAGAAAATTCATGCGAATGAAGAAAATGCTGATCAAAAGAAAGCACCATAAAAAACCACAGTGCCTGACATCACTTGTCAATTCGAATAAAAGAGTGCTTCAAAAAGCTCAACATCAGCCTCTAAGGTAAAGCAAACTGCTTCTCCATTTGTAGCTCATCCAATATCTCAAAGAGGACAAGTTCTGAAAGATCATCCCCGAGATACTGTTATCAGTGAGATCTCAGCTCCTTTGAAAACCAGAAATAGGTACGCGATAAGGTAAGTCATGTTTGTTATGTATCTGTTGTGGAATCTAAAAATGTTAATGATGCTTTAACTGATGATAGCTGGATTAATGCGATGCATGTGGAACTAGCTCAATTTGAAAGAAATCGTGTTTGGAAGCCTGGTCCTCGACCCTGTCATACAAATGTAATCGGTACCGAATGGATCTTCAAAAATAAAACTGATGAGTTTAGTCAAGTGATACGGAACAAGCACGACTAGTTGCTCAAGGGTATACTCAAGTTGAGGGTATAGATTTTGATGAAATATTTGCCCCTGTTGTTAGACTGAGTCAATCAGACTATTACTTGCCATTGCTTGTTTTTTAAATATCAAATTATTTCAAATGGATGTGAAAAGTGCTTTTCTAAATGGATTTTTAAATGAGGAAGTTTATGTCGAACAACCAAAGGGATTTCGAGATCCTTATTTCCCGGATCATGTTTACAAATTGAGAAAAGCTTTTTACGGTTTGAAACAAGCACCTAGAGCTTGGTATGAGAGATTGACAGTGTTTCTAATTGAGCATGGGTTTCAAAGAGGAAGTATGGGCAAGACCTTGTTCATACAACAAGACAAAAAGAATATCCTTATTGCACAGGTTTATGTCGATGGCATTGTCTTCAGTTCAACATCTGAACTTCTGTCTGATAAATTTGCTGAAAGGACGGCTAGCGAGTTTGAGATGAGCATGGTTGGTGAGCTCTCGTTCTTTTTGGGTGTACAAATTAAACAAACTGAGTCTGGAATTTTTGTTTCTTAACCAAAGTATGCTCGAGAGTTACTCAAGAAATTTGGAATGAAATCCTTAAAACACTCGAGCACCCCCTTGAGTACTACTGTCAAACTCAGTATTGATAGTGATGGAAAGGACATCATTGAAACTCTCCACAGAAGTATGATAGGCAGTCTTCCCTATCTCACTGCCAGTTGTCTTGACATTGCCTACAATGTGGGTGTTTGCGCGAGATATCAGTCCAAACAGAAAGAATCTCATGTCCGCGCTGTTAAAAGAATTTTGAAGTATATCAGTGGTACTGTTGATTATGGAATCTAGCTGTCTTAATATACAAACACTACCATTGTTGGCTTTTCTGATGCTGATTGGGTTAGGTGTGTAGATGACCGGAAAAGTACCTCCGATGGCTAATTTTTTCGTTGAAAATAATTTGGTGGCCTGGCACAGTAAAAGCAGACTTCGACATCTTTGTCGATTGCTAAAGCGGAATATATTGCTGTGGAAAGTTGTTGTACTCAGCTTTTCTGAATGAAACAGATGATGCAAGATTATGAAATTAAGCAAGAAACAATGTCTTTGTTTTGCGATAATCAGAGTGCAATCGATATTTCCAAAAACGCGGTACAACACTCCCGAACCAAACACATAGACATTAGGCATCATTTCATTCGTGATCTAGTGGAGGAGAAAATCATATCCTTGCATCACATTCCTACTGAAAATCAACTGGCGGACATTGTTATAAAACCATTGGATGCAACCTGGTTTTAATTCCTATGCAAATCTCTAGAGATCTCTCTCATTCACTAATCTCCATTAATTTTCATTTATTTACTTACACATGCACTTTTTCACATGACAAAATTTTTCTTATGCACTGCATAAATCAATCTTGATTTTCACACGTCACTCTCCTCCCTTTTATTTTAAGAGGTGTCACGGTAGTCATCTTGAACTGGAGGATCAAGGCTACCTAAGAATGTGTGTGATAGCTTCCCCTTGATTGGTAATTTTCATTTGGAGAAGCCTACCGTGTTCATTAGTGTGAAAGTCACCCATATTGGTTCGCTTCTTTATCCTGCTAGTGCCAAATCAAATTAAAAAAAAGAAGGGGGAAAACACAAAAGATGAATTTGTGAAAAAAAGAAAAGAAAAAAAAGGGGGAAAACACAAAAGATGAATTTGTGGAAAAAAAAAGCAAAATCTATGAGAAAAAGATGGATTACCTAACTTGTTTTTACTGGGTGTGCTCCCTATGTAATAATTTAGTCCATTTCGAGAAGATTTAGGGGGAGCTATTCACACACTTTTTTTTTTTTACATTTTTGTTATTTTTTCCCCTCGTTTTGGTCATACTGTTCACTTTAACACTTTGCAATTAACTTCATGAATTTTTTTTCTTTTTACTGTGACTTATGAAACGATTTGGCCGAATGATAGCCGTTAGTGTTTTTCGCGCCTGCATTCAATGTGTTCAAACTGCATGTTGTCCGCTCGAGCGGAGTGTTTCGCCCACTCCCGCTCGAGCGTACTTGTGCATTTAAAATGCCTGCGATTTTTTCTCTCCTCTCATTCTTTGTTTCTTCTCTTCCAAACCCTACCGTCGCCTCGTCTGCCGCCCTTCTTCTGCCATTGTCGATCATCCAAGGTATTCTTTGTAATTTTTTTTGACACTAATCTCATTTTCTTATTTCCATTTCGAGTATCCTTTCACGTTTTTGGAATTTGTTTTGTTTAGATTGTTTGGGTCTGTTTCCATTTCCATATTTTCCATTTCCATTAATTGTTTGGATCGGTTCTTTGTCATGTCCCTCTGTTTCCATGTTTCTCTTCCATGTTTCCATTTCCATATTTTGCATTGTAGTGCTTCCTTTGCTAAATCTATGAGTTGTACTATGGATTGCGGAAGAACGGTTGGGTTTTGATCCTATTCGAATGTTCTTGAGTATGGTCTTTTGGGCGGACATTGCATCAGGTTGCTTGTGTGATGACAAGGTTCAAATGCACTGCAGGCATGAATTTTTTGTTGACACAAATTGAGACTGATAGATTGTGGGACGTTGACGCAAAATTTACTCTCTTATGGTTGGTTTCAAAATGGTGATGGACATCTTGATGGGTGCAGGGTTTCCACATGGATCAGTTTTTTTTTTTTTTTGAGATTAAATCAGTGGTTCTGCTATTTACAGAAAAAGGGGACATTTTTTTTTTCTGAATTTGTTTAATGGCTTTGAACATGTTCTCTGATGCATCTTGTATGGGGTTTTTTTTTTTTTTTTTTTGACATTTCTCTGGATGCTGACATGGGTTTCATTCTCTGTTGGAATTTTTTTTGCCCATGTCTTCTATGCAACAGTATCTTCAACCCTCAATGGCTCCTAAGAAACGGTCTAGAGCTACTGCTTCTTCTTCATCTTCTTCCCACTATGATGCACACCGTTTTCAGTCTGCAAATTGGGCCAATCAATATTAAGAACTCTTTGCAAAGAGAAATGTAGGATCTGAAAGGGAGATACATGACAAGCTTCTGGACAAACCGGTTGTCTATCTCCTTACTCGTAGGCCGTGGTCTTCCTTGATGAAACTTGAGGTTAATGATATCATGGTTGACTGGGTAAGAGAATTCTACAATAACATGGATATCGTATCAGCTAATGAAGTGAAGACATATGTGCGAGGAAACTGGTTCACTATTACTCCTGATGAGCTTGGAGAATTTCTAGATATCCTAGTGCTTGCAGCGTTCGATTATCCAGTTTGACCCGACACTATTCGCACTGCTAACTATGATGAAGTGGCCACCACACTTTGTGGCAAGGAGACTCGGTGGATTGAACGTGTTCTCCCTCATGGCCGTCTGACAACTGAATATCGCTTCTTGAATCTGTTTGTGTGTCACAATCTGGACCCACGGGGACACACCTTTGATGTGAGCGAGAAGAACGCTTATCTGCTCCATGCCATTGGCACTGACAAACAGATCAATGTGCCACTAGTAGTCCTTCAAGTCATGATGCGCCTTCTAACAGCTGCAACGAATGCTACTCTTCCATTTGGGGTTTTGATTACTCAATATTTAATGTGGAAGGGTCTCCGTCGAACAAAACACTGAGTGACCAAGAGGATTCGCAATCCAATCAACAAGAGAAGCCTCGAGCAATCTGATGCTCATATTTATGAGGACGAAGAGGAGGAGGAGGAAGCTGTCCCAGGTGAACAACCGCAAGGAGCACAACCACAAGGGGGAGCAACAGGTTCCTGATGCGCGGTTCGTTCGGCTTGATGAGCAAATGCAACAGCCACATGCACACATCAATGCTCGGTTTAATGCTGTGAATGAGCGGTTGAATGGTTTTGATGGTCGCTTCAATCTAATTGATGAGGTGCTTGCAGCTATTCTCTCCCATTTAGGACATCAGCGATTGCTTTGCTTTTATATGAAATTTTGGACTTTGATGTTTATATTGGTTTGCTGTTCTGAACTTTAACTATTTTGTTCTCTTCTCTCTCTTGCACCTTGTCAATTCAGAACAAAAAGGGGGAAGACATATCTTAACTTTATATGCTTATCTTGTCTTGATTTTAATTTCTTATTGTCATTTTTTTAATTTCTTATCTTGTCTTGATTTTAATTTCAATGGTGAATGCATTTGATCTTTTGACAAGCTGTGCAGGGCTTTTACAGGTGCAGACCCCTTTAGACAAAGTTGGTTGCTTCTAAGTTTTCAGAGTTTGGGCCTGGGTAGGATTTTTTTTGTATTTAGGTGTTTTGTCCATGAATTGCCAAAGGAGGAGATTGTAAGGTTTAATAAGGTTGGTTAATTCATGGGGGAGTGGACAAAACCGAGATTCTAAATATATGTAATTTTTTTAATATGGACTGCCAAGACCCAAGAGTTTTCAAGGAACCAAACTCTTCTGGAACGAAACAAATTGTTGAGTGGTCGCTAGAGCGGATTCTTACCTGCTCGAGCGGACCCTCATAGAACCTTCTGCGCTCGATCCATCTTCTTGGTCGCTTGAGCGATGGGGATTCTGTTTTGGATTTCTCCAAACAAAAGCTTGTCCGCTCGAGCGGACCCTCTGGTCGCTCGAGCGGATTTGGGCGTGAAAATTAGAAATTGCCCTAGAATTCTCTCATACTTCTTCTCAAGATGCCTTGTTGATTACTAATCAAACTATGTCTCTTGAGGAACGAATTAAGGATTATAAATAGCCTATATCTCTATATTCAACTTCACCTCCCTAACCGACAATACCTTAGAGAGAACTTTGAGATATCCACCATCCCACAAGGCGACTATTGGCAGTGCTGAAGATCAAAGCTTTGGATTTATGCTCCGTTCTACTCCTCTGAAGTAGAGACACCAGACGGCTTCGAGGTGTTCGTTTCAAGCATGGTGAAGGTGTACGACGAGCAGTCGGCAAGACAATGTAGTTCTTAGGTTGAGTTTCAACTGGGAAGGGTTGTGAGTTGCTTTATTGTAATTTTTTTTGATACAGTGCTTGGTTGTCTATTGGCCTAGATGATAAGGCCCGTGGTTTTTTCCCAAGTAAGGTTTTCCACGTATAAATTGTGTGTCCTTCTTATTGTGTGGATTGATCATTTTAATCGGATTTAGAATTAATCATTAGTTTAATCACTAGTGATTGAAATTTTCTAGAGATCTGTTGGTTGGGACCTTTGCCTGTATTAAGGCCAGATTTTCGGAACAAATCTCGATGTATTAAGGCCAGATTTTCATAAACCAAATCCACACCCTGTGATCCTCTTAAGAGAATTTCATCAGTGTCCAATCTCGGTGGCATTCTTCCTTATCTCCATTTTTTTCTACTGCACATTTTCATCTTCACTTTCATTCGTCACTCCATAATCCTTCAAAACAAACACTCTTACTCTACCTCTCATTCAATCATCCACCGGCTTCTTCCTCCTCTCAAACGCTCAACCTACCAAAAACCATCTCAAACCGTCCAGAAACCCACAAAACAGAAACCTCTTCCACGCAACCAAACACCAACCTCTAACCCTGTCCTTCATCATCACCATCCTCCCATCATACCTTTTTCCTCTAACCTCATCCACCAGCCCCTCTAACCACATATATCATCACCGGCCACCACCATTCATTCTCCTACACCTCTGTTTTTCACCAGCCCACATAAATCCACCAGCATTCAATCCTCATCTCCTTCTCGTCATCTCTCTATTCCACCCAATCAATTAAACACGCCCCCTCTGCTTCTCGGTCAGTACCCACTACTCTCTCTCTCTCTCTCTCGCATTTGCATCTCACAAAACCAAGAGCCTCTCCCTCACTTCCATCCAAAAGAGATTTGCACGGTTGCACCCAAGCCTATATGATCAACCTTCCCACGCCCAACCTGAACCCAACGTAACCATTGTTGAACCCACCTGTTCGAGCCAGCCATTAATGGAACCCATCTCATCCAATCCAACCTGCTCATCAACCCATTACTGATCGCACTTGCCAACCCAAACCGAACCACAAAAACAGCCCATTCAGAAAATAGCTTTCGAAAACATACTTCTTTTGAGAGTTTTTTTAAGAGAAAATGTCGTTTGGTTGGCTCAACATTTGTAAACTTTTTTTTTTGGCATTAAAGCATCCAAAGTCGTTCGTTCAGACAAGTAGAAAGCCAAAAAAAAAAAAAAAAATTTTTTTTGAAAGAGAAGTGAGTCTTTCAATTTCTCAAGAAAACATAATTTACCTATAAAAGAGAAATCCACAGCCCTGGTAAACCAAAAAAAGCAACTTTTATTATATAATAATCAAATAATTTATATAAATCTAAATAAAAAAACAAATTACACAATATACAAGAGCGTTATAGTAAATAAAATGACCCTAGAGCAATCTTCAAAGAACCTTCGAAATTGATGGCAATGCCGCATAATTTCACTGGAAACTTTTCCATAATATGCCACATTCAATATCTATTGCTTGTTTTTGGCATGACATGTTAAAAGGCCTTTGTCATTGTTAGATATTGATCGGTTATGAATGACTTTAGTGCTCCTATTGGCATTGCTTCAAGCCATTTGATAAACAACTAGACAAGGATTTCGGGATTTTCCATTTGAAATAAGACCCCAACCAAATAAACATGATTGACTGTGGTGACTTCAACCCATAAATGCACAGAATATTAGGTCATATTTGTTTGCCGTATACATTGTGTCAAATGACACCACATCCCCAAATACAAGATAGCACTCTTGGAAGAGATGCTTGAAGTAGTAAATATGCTTTATTTGCTTATAAGAATCTCTCTATAGAAAAATCAAAGTGGTGGTTTATTTCTTTACGAAGAACAAGATACTCATAGACAAATTGATCATGTTTTTTCTATTTCTCCATCCTTTTATCTCTTTTATGGTGCGCAAATCTATTTCGGTGAACACTATATCTTCAAAATCATTTGTCTGCAATTCAAACAGCCCCCTATATAGTATTTGCCTGTACGTTAGCTCTTTGATATGTACCTATCAAAAATTTCAATGTGGAAGTGATTGTTCTATGTGACCGTAGGAAATGACAATGGTAAGGAGTACTCCACATGAGTATGTTCCGTGACAAACTTACAAATCGAATAACTTGAAACCCCCTTTTTTTCCTAACTTGGAATTCCACACTACAATTTTATCACGTCACATCTCAATAATATGCCTTTCACCTACAATATTAGAGTCCGACTTCTCTAATTTATGTCCTTCTTTTGAACAAAGAAATCTCTTCCAATAAACAAAATTTTCCTGCATAATTGGATCAATTCTCTTTTTCTCTAAGCTTTTTCTGACACTAAAGGCTGCATCTCTCGCATATGCATTATAGAAGCGGAATTCATCATCTATGTATTAAATAGCATACCTAACTTTGGACATTTCTCATCATCACTAGTTGGAATAAATGAATTCATCACTGAAGAGGTAGTTGGTTCCACCTAGATTTTGTTTCAAAGAAATAAATAAATAATTTTTTTTTCAAAGAATCAGATACCTCTAGGGAAATTTCAATCATACATAAATCATAAGTAGATGGTCTTTATGTTAACAGGTATGTAATCTAAAAACCAAGTGGGTTTATTTCACACGATAAGAATATAGTGCTTCTCCTAACTTAAGAAAATGTTGGATGCAGAATGAAGAAGGATATGTCACACTCATTTGAAAAAAAGAAATTCACACTTGATGGAAAAGTATTAATATGAAAATGGCACTCAATTGAAAAAACTGCAAAATGAAAGAAGACATGAACAAAGAATGACCAAAACCGAGTTTTTTAGAGTGCGTTGGGCATCATGCTATTCGGATGTTCTTTTGTTCTTACGAGATAAGATTGTAGAAAACATGTGTAAATCACTGTTCTAAAATTTGGTCTCACCGGAAGGAATATCAAAATCTTAACCCGTTGGCATAGAAAAGTTGAAATGAAAAAACTTTATTGTTTTAAGAAACAATCCACTGGCACAATTATTTCATACTTATGTCTTGCCTTTCAAAGAATGACATTTAAAAATTTCAAATTCACTTACTTATCTCAAATAAAGTGGCCCCACTTGGTAATTTCTAAAGGTGGGTCATATGGTCACAATCACATAAGGTGGGGCCCACATTTTAATTCCTATAATGGTGGGACCACATCATAAATTCTATGGACGTGGGCCCCATGTTTCAATTTCTAAAGGTCGGTATCACGTTGTAATTTCTAAAGGTCAGTCACAAGGTAACAATCACAAAAGGTGGGCCAATATTATAAAATTATAATGGTGGGACCACATTATAAATCCCATGATTGTGGGCATGTCTCTTAATTTATAAAGGTGAGAATGATGTTGTAATTTCTAAATGTGGGTTCCATGTCCACAATCACAGAAAAGGTGGCTTCACTTTATAATTCTTAAAAGTGGGTCATACGATCACAATCACAAAAAGTGGAGCCACATTGTAAATTTTATGAATGTGTGCGCACATTGTGAATCCTATAAATGTGACCCCATGTTCGAATTTCTAAAGGTGGGTACCACATTGTTATTTTTTAAAGGTGGGTCCCGTGTTCACAATTAACAAAAAAGATGGCATCACATTATAATTCTTAACCCATATTGTAAATCCTATGAATGCACTGCACTCATGGTCTAATTTTTAAAGGAGCACCACATTGTAGTTTTTAAAGGTGGGCCCTATATCCACAATCACAAAACATGTGGATCCACTTTGTAATTAATAAATGTGGGTCATATGGTCACATCACAAAGGGTGGACCAACATTGTAAATCCTATGAATGTGAGCCTCATATTCTAGTTTCTATAGGTGGTGTTATATTGTAATTTCTAAAGGTGGGTCTCATATTTACATTTACAAAAAGGTAGCATTGTAAAGGTAGGCCCACATTGTAATTTTTATAAAGGTGGGCCCACATTGTATTTCCTATGAATATGGGTTCCATGTTCTAATTTTTAAAGGTGGGTAGTATAATTTCTACACATGTACGATAATAAACAATAAAAGGTGGGTCCCACATTGTAAATCTTATGTTCACTCCTTATACCAAAGCTTTTATAATGTTATCAAACAAGTTCCGTACGGCATATTCTCTGAAGAGTAATTTAATATAATGTTTCCAAACAAGCTCTGGAAAGTATAATCTCAGTATAGCCCGATCTCAACTTAACCTGATCCGAGCACAAAATTGGGAACAACATGAAAACGATGCCAAACAGTCCCTTATTTTATGGTTTCCAAAACTCAGCCACAGTTTTAGGGTAACATGGATTACTTGAGAGGGAGAGAGACTCAGTTGAAAGGGGCTGCAAAAAAGGGTCCGATGAATCGATCATGGCATTGTCAAATGTGGTGTACTATAGGGAGAGAAGCAGCTAGAGATTGAGCCAAGGGCGGTCGACCATAAGGCAAGAAAAGCCCTTGCTTTAGGCCCCCAAAAAATAAGGCCCCGTAGTATCAAATCTTATAAAAGTAATTTTCTCACATTTCAAAAAAACATGAAACCAACCTCCTTCCTTTTTTTTTTTTTTTCTCCCCAAAAAATAAGGCCCCATATTAGTAATTAGTGTGACATTCTACTAAAGTCATCTTTTCATATTCCTAAAAAGCATTAAACCAATTGTCATCCTTTTTTTCTTTACGCGGTATCTTTTCAAATCCCAACAAATCCCGACCTCCTACGATTTCATTAGTGAGGTTTTTCAAATGAACTTTAGAATAATGACCACATTTAATTTAGTTGTTTCTGACATAAGCATCTAACTATTTTTTTATTATTTTTTAAGGATTTACTGATTTGATTTTGTCTTTTTTTATAATATATGTGAGTATTTTTTATAATTTATTTTTGATAATATATGTTATTCATAACCTACGAACTCAAATATAATCCTCTTCTTTTTCAAACTGAAGAAGTTCCATCAAATTTAAAACTTGTCCGCATCTACAATTTTTATGGCCAATAATGATAAATCACTAAATCAAGTTCTATTGTTCTATACTTTTAGTTTTTTTTTTTTTTTTTTTCATTTCCAAGCTCGTATTGTATGTTTATTATAGTTAGTGTTCATTTTGTTTGTAGATATTATTAGTTATAATTTATAAATAATAAATATGTCCACTAGAAAATATAAATCTGAATACTCAAAACTTAAAAAAAAAGAAAAATGGATAATTTGTGGCCTCATTTAAGACTGTCACTTTAGGAGTCAAATTGTTTCGAGCCGGCCCTAGATCGAGCCCTTGGTCCATGAACGCTTAGCATCGTCCTGCAAAGACGACCTTTGCTCCTCTGAAAGGGTGGAAATCAAATGGGGTCGTTGAAGGCGCCTACCGTCGGAATGCCAAACGACGCTGATGCCGTTGCCGTTCCAAAGCCCTGTCTCTAGTATGCCATTGAGAAGTCCTTTCCTTGATGTGCCATTCAGAAGCTGGGGAAGTGATATGCTATGCTAAGAAATATTCGAGATGCGTCTGCATGGTTCTTATGTGTGGTCCACATTCAATTCTCTGCAAATGACACTAAATTTTGAGAGCCCATACAAATAGGAAGAGAAAACACACTTACTTAAGTGCAAAGGAGAGCCCACACAAGTGAGAAGAGAAGCTCACCAACTGGGAAAAGTGGCATACCCATGGACTGATGCCTAGGTATTTGGGTAACATGTCTTGAGGGCCATAAATAAACCTTTGGGTCTAACAGAGATCTTTCTATCTAGGGGTGTTCATCGATCGGTTTGGCACGGGCTTATCCCTTAAGTCTTATTACCTGGGATGGGCTCGGATTATTCATTTTGGCCAGTTTATTAAATGGGTCGGGACTTGGATTCAATGGCAGAGAGCCCCAGCCTGGCACATGACACTTCGTGCACACAAGAATATCCAAACCAACTAAGCTACTGAGAAAGATACGCTAAAAAGCCTTTGTTTCATTATAATGTAAAACAGAGCTGGGCTCGGGCTAGCCAGTTTTGGCCCGAGTCAGGCTTGGGGCTAGCTTTAAGAAGTTTGATCGGGCCTGGATATCCCAACCCGGCCCAGACCGAGCCATGAACACCGCTATTTCTATCCCCTGCTCCTTGCAATAGATTATGTATGGGCATTTCTCATCAAAACCTAAGTTTCTGTTGATTTCTCATATCTGTCTCAGATTCAGATCCAAATGGGCCAGTTCCAGAGCCGGAAGCATCCTAGAGCCAAAACCAGCTCCAAAGCCGGAAGCATACTAGAGCCAAAAACAGCCAAAACCAGTTCCAAAGCGGAAGCATACTAGAGCCAAAACCAGAACCGTTTTGCAAAAGGTGGTTGCGGTTCAGGACCTAATTCCAGCTTGACTCTACTTTCATTGTTCCGCATCCAGTTTAGATGAAAGGACCAGGTCTGGTTCCGGAACTGGAATTGGTTCTGTCTTCTCTTTGAAGTTTTTATTTTATTTTTTACTTAAAATACGGAGATCATTCAATCCAAAAATCTAAAAAGTGATATCATTCATTTCAATAACAGTGCATCAAGAATACCTCCCACAATTGATAAATCTCAACGTCTTCATAACTAATAAATAGGTTGTTACATGAAAGCTTTAACATGTTCCGGGTAATCCGAGAAACGGATATTCAGTTGCAATCCTAAGTTCTGCATAGTTGATGATTTATTTAAAGAAGGTGTATTTCTTTGAAAATCTTAATATTTTAATTTACAATACCAAAAAATTAAAATACAATAACAGTGCACGTACGGTTATGATAACACAGTTCCCCTTAAAAAACTGAAATCTACAAAATTAGTGCATGCATCAAATCATAAATGATACAAAAAATATACAACTGATTCTGTTTAAAAGAACCAAGTAAAACGTTTACTCAAAATTTTTGTTTTTATCTCTAAAGTGTTGATTGTTAACAAAATTCTACATCTCATTGAAAACAACATCATATAGGTAAAAAATGGGCTGCAAATCAATTGAAGCTACCATTAATCATTTCAAAAGTATTTTTTCTATTTTTTTTTTTTTATCATTTTCCACATTAACTTGGGTTGAATTGAATGGAAAAATAAGTTTTTCATTGAACCGGTTTTACCTTCGGGTTTGATGTTTTAAAACACTGAGATGACACATTTGACAACCAAATTCTAGATAAGCTCATGTTCTCTAATTGTAAATTCTCAAGGGTTGGACAAGTGGATATCTTCATTTTGAGGATCTTCAAGTATGACCCCCCTCTCGTAAGATTTGAGAATCTTTGGTTTCGAAGATTTAAGGATAG
This sequence comes from Persea americana, assembly GCA_029852735.1. Classification (NCBI taxonomy): domain Eukaryota; kingdom Viridiplantae; phylum Streptophyta; class Magnoliopsida; order Laurales; family Lauraceae; genus Persea; species Persea americana. The sequence continues at coordinate 29,792,973 of CM056819.1, forward strand.
ATATAAAATTTTCTCAACTATAGGCACCCACCCATATTGATGTGAAGTCCTTAACTATACTAATCCCTAATGAGGAATCCTCAAATTTGCAAGAGTCACGAATCCTCAAATTTATGGGTTCCATACAGATTCCTAACCCATTACAAGCATACCCAAATCTTTTCATTCAATAGGCCTATACACACAGTTTTGTGTCCCATTTTCAGCCAGTTAACAATTGGGTTGAAGCTTGGTGTGCAATATAATCTAGACCCGAATGTGACTCCTTTTAACACAGAGCCATGGTCCATGGAGGGCATTACACGTAAGAGGTGACATCATTCAATATCGACCACTTTAGTGGGCCTCATTGTTGATGGGGCTGGACCTAGAAATAGCTGACACTCAAGGGGCCCGCTGCAAAAGCCAAAGCTGTTTTTTAATCACAATGTCGCCATCAAAGTGTTTCCTGCAGCATGATATCTTGAATGGGCCCTTAGCAATGGTAATGTCTGGATCAGTGTCCTCAATTATGTGCCACGTTCCTGATTCCACACCACTCAGTCAAAAGCAGTAATTATTATCTTTGGATTTTTGTCATTGATGCAGAGCTGATAAAGACGGGCATTTCTGTTCTTGCTCTGGAAAGGATTTATAGCCAAACAAAAGGAGATTCCGTATGTATTGTTTTGCTTCGTAGGCTCATCTCTCCTCGTTTTTGTAGAAAAGGAGCCATCCCCATGCGATCTGGACAGACCCAATATCTACCGTGGCACAGTGGTTTGTGGTGGATTTAGATGCGGAGACTCCAACGTGCAGTTGGAGATTTATATATGTTTCGGTGATTCAAAAGTTTTATCAATTTCTTTGACTCTTATCTCTTTTATGGGATGGAAAAAGAATCAACCCTAGGGCTTCTTAATCTTATATAAATAAGTCCTAACGAGTCACACTTACTAGACATTTTTTTGCCAAAAATATCTACTAATCCTATTGGGAGTCTTATTAGTGGGACCGGATTAAGTCTTACATTAAATGGGGTTGTATTTTCTATTGGCATCATCAGCCCTGCTGTACCTAACGTGGGACTTATGACATGTAGGCCACATGATTTCTTACAGTTTAAACCAATGGTATAGATCATTAGGTCATGGATTCGAGATACGACACCAACCGAGACTAAAGGACTTGTCATGATAAGCTATTATGGGTTGGACCATCAAAGGGCCGGGCCAGTTGCGGACTAGGAAAGTGAGCTAAGCCCTTACCTTACCCTCACATGCGCAAATTTAGTGTAGGTCGTCGCACAAAAGCCTTTAGCACTATGGGCAGGCCAAGAATATTTAGGCTTTTACATTATCCTGATGGGCCAGGGTCTAGCCAAGGCCAAGAGAAAAATGAAAAAGAAACTTATTTTTGAGTTAATAAAAAATAACCTTTATTATTTGTTAAAGAAAATTAAGAAGAACCTAGTCCCTTGCCCTAAATCTCTTTGCAGAGGCTTTGTGTGCTAAAGGGCTGGGGCCTTCCCGATGCATCCATTCCTCCAATGATGTGCTGGTTAACATTTCTCCCCATCATTTTAAGGCTCTATTTCTTTAGTGAAATTTATGCCAGAAATTCACTATGTCCAGGAATTCCTGGACATGATGTGACATGTTGTCCCCTGTAATTTCTGAATCCCATGTTTCTTCACTAGCATTTTGATTCTAGCTACATTAAAGATCTCTATTGACTTTTGGGAATCTAGGAATTCCACTCCCTTTGTATTTTGGTGGAATTCCTTGATGCTCAAGCCCAAATGAGCATCCAAGAATTCCACTATGTGTGGGAATTCTGGAATTCTCCATACAGGAATTCTTGAAAAGAAACAGGCCCTAAGAATGTCAATTAATTGGGTGTTTCATATCTTGAAATCTAGAGCCCTTAACTTTAATTGATTCTCGTTAAAAAAAAAAGAAAAAAAAAAAGAAGACTGTAATTGAATCTTCAAAGAGATCTGATTCTTTATAACTTGTTGTATGGATGATGTTCATTTTAGAGGATGAAAATAGTTGTCCTTCTTTGAAAGTTCAGGACTGATCACAATGATTTTTTTTCTTTTTGGTCATTGGCATGGCTTATTTTTATTATTTATTTTTTTGGCTTTCTAAGCATCATATACAAGTGTTTTAAAAGGTGGAGGCATAGTGAGGTGTAAGGCTCTCAACCTTCGTTATATTTTTGGTCTTCTTTATTCTCCAATAAACTTGATAGCTGAATCATGATTTTGTTGTTTCCCATTGAATTTCTTGTTCCTAGATAGTCCATATTTTAAGAAGGCCTTCAACCCTGGACTTGGGAACACCAACATATCACAAAAGGCCTTCAATCCTTTGCAATCTGGGTCTTTAAAAATCCCTTTTTAATTCCTTACATCAGCAATCAATTTAGAGGATGTTCTCATCTACCTTATATATGATATTATATATTACATGACAACGGATTGTATATTAATTGCCCAGCCATAGCAAAGCCTTCAAGGTTGCGAGCTTTTTAAAATTGGGCTGTCGTTCCTCTCCCCAAGATCTAGGACAAGAAGAAGAGCCCGTATTTTAGTGGCTTTGACGAGCTGAGCGAGTCCAAGCCTCATCGTCATAAGGCCAGACTGACAGTTGTAATCAAAGTCATTCATTTTGTTAATAGAATAATAAGCCTCAAGATTTTGAAACTGTTATCTTAATTAAATTTTCATAGATTTTGAGTAATTTGCCTCCCCCCACCCTAATTGTTGTGATCTAGGGCCTATAAAAAGAGATCAAGCATACACAAGAACACCAAGATTTACGTGGTTTGGCTTTCGGCCTACGTCCACGGGGAAGACGGGAGAATTTACTATGCAATCAGAAGAACGTGTACATCATAGAGACCCTAAGTCTCTATTTATAATATCAGCCCAATACCCAGTTACACCCAAACACTACTTCTAATCACAGTAGACCTATGATAATAGACCTACTTCTAATCTCAGTAGAACATGGGCAATACAGGGGCCCGGTTTATTTATAATTTATTCAATTGAGTCAAACAAATAACAAATCTCCACCTTGGCGAACATTGAAGCTGATCCTCATGCACTAAACACGTCTCACCGTCTCCACCTGCCCCTTAGGGCACTCAGGTACTGATCACATTAATCAAGTCCAAGCAATGCTTGAACTTGACTGTTGGAATAGTCTTGGTCATCATGTCTGCTGGATTCTCCGCCGTAGCAATTTTAATTATTGCAATAACACCCTCGGCGATGACATCTCGAATGAAATGAGCCCTTACATCTATGTGCTTGGTCTTTTCATGATACTTTGGATTATGTGTCAGATCGATCGCACTCTGACTGTCACAGAAAACAGTAACTAGCTTCCGTTCCAATCCTAGATCTTCAACCAAGTCTGTCAGCCAAATAGCTTCCTTCACTGCCTCTGTAGCTGCCATATATTCTGCTTCAGTGGTAGACAAGACAACTTTGGATTGTAATGCTGCCTTCCAACTAATGGCACTGCTAGCAAAAGTGAAGACATAACCTGTCAGGGACCTTCTTCTGTCTAAATCTCCAGCAAAATCTGAATCAACATATCCAATAACACTTCCAGAAGTGTTATTACTTCTGTCATAAATTATCCCAACATCAGTAGTACCTCTCAAGTAACGGAGTATCCATTTCACTGCCTGCCAATGGGCCTTTCCGGGGTTATCCATGTATCTGCTAACTACACTAACCGTGTGTGAAATATCTGGCCTCGTGCAAACCATGGCATACATGATACTCCCAACTGCACTAGCATAAGGAACACGAGACATGTGCTCCACCTCTTCTTCAGTTTGTGGTGACAAAGCAGCAGAAAGTTTGAAATGGGCTGCCAATGGAGTATTCACAGGTTTCGAACTTTGCATACTAAATCGCTCCATAACCTTTTCAAGGTACCCCTTTTGTGACAAAGACAATTTGCCCGCTTTCCGGTCCCTTTGAATCTCCATTCCAAGAATTTTCTTCTCAGCACCTAAGTCTTTCATCTCAAATTCACCACTCAACTGAGTTTTCAACCTGTTGATCTCAGACATGTCCTTTGCAGCAATCAACATGTCATCAACATATAGCAGCAAATAGACATACGAGCCATTGGAGTGCTTCTTGTGGTATACACAATTGTCGTATGCACTCCTGCAATAACCGTTTCCAACTATAAAGGTGTCGAAACGCTTGTACCACTGCCTAGGAGACTGCTTCAGACCATACAACGATTTCTTTAGCAAACAAACGTGGTCTTCCTTTCCATGAATTTCAAACCCCTCTGGTTGATGCATATAAATCTGTTCATCTAGCTCGCCATGTAAAAACACAGTCTTGACATCAAGCTGCTCCAACTCTAAATTGAATTTAGCAACCATAGCAAGTAGCACCCTGATAGAACTATGCTTCACCACAGGAGAGAACACTTCATTGAAGTCAACACCCTCCCTCTGAGTATAGCCTTTTGCAACCAGTCGTGCTTTGAACCTAGTGTCTTCCACCCCTGGAGTTCCTTCCTTTTTCTTGAAGACCCATTTGCATCCAACAATCTTCTGGCCTTTCGGAGGTTTTACTAACTCCCAAGTCTGATTCTTGTGAAGAGATTTAATCTCCTCACCCATGGCTATGACCCATTTTACTGATTCTTTGCTAGTGATGGCATCCCGATATGTAACCGGCTCAGACTCAATACTCTCAGCTGTATTAAGAGCGTAGGCAACAATATCTTCATACCCGTATCTCTGAGGTTTCTTGATCTGCCTCCTCTCTATGTCCCGAGTAAGCATGTAATCATCCGGAACTGCACTTTCCTCGTTTGAGCTTTGCATCTCCTCTACATCTTGTTGAACTGGGACATCTGTTTGCACCTTATCCTGCAATTTTTCTGGAGCTTCATTCTCAAGCTCCACCTGTTTACTGACACCGTTTTGATCCTCCACCTTTCCAGCATCTTGACACTCCTTCGGTTTCAACATAGCAGACTCATCAAAGGTCACATCTCTGCTTATAATGCATTTGGGAGATTTCCCATTTAGGCACCACAGCCTATATCCTTTAACACCATCTGCATACCCTAGAAATATGCACTTTCTTGCCCTTGGTTCAAGCTTTCCATCATTCACATGAGCATAGGCAGGACAACCAAATATCCGCAAGTTGGTGTAATCAGCAGGAGCTCTAGACCATACCTCTACAGGAGTTTTGCATTCTATAGCTGTTGATGGAGACCGGTTTATCAGATAACAAGCTGTGTTAACAGCTTCCGCCCAAAACTTCCTAGGTAACCCTGCATTAGAGAGAATGCACCGCGTCTTCTCTAGAATAGTCCTGTTCATCCGTTCTGCAACTCCGTTCTGTTGCGGTGTATTTCTGATTGTGCGATGTCTCACAATACCTTCATTCTTGCAGAACTCATTAAAAGCACTATTACAGAATTCCAAGTCATTGTCAGTTCTCAAGCGTTTGAGCTGTTTACCTATCTGCTTCTCGACCATAGCCTTCCATTGCTTGAACTGTGCAAAAGCTTCATGTTTGTGCTTTAAGATATACACCCAGACCTTCCGAGAATAGTCATCAATAAAGGTCAACATGTATAAACCACCACCAAGAGATGGAACATGAGAGGGACCCCAAAGATCAGAGTGGATATAATCCAAAGTACCCTTTGTCCGATGAACAGCAATCCTGAACTTGACTCTATATTGCTTTCCGAAGATACAATGCTCACAGAAGTCCAGCTTTCCTGTTTTCTGACCACACAGCAAACTCTGTTTAGTCAACTCATCCATACCCCTCTCACTCATATGCCCAAGTCGCATATGCCATAACTTGGTAATTTCTGAATCTAAATCTGAGGACGACACAGCTGCAGCACCTGTAATTGTACTACCTTGAAGAAAATAAAGTCCATTCTGCTTCAGTCCCTTCATCACTACAAAAGCACCCTTCGAGATTCTCATAACTCCACCTCCAGCTTTGTAGGTACAACCATTGGAGTCAAGCGTACCCAAGGAAATCAAGTTTTTCTTCAACTCTGGAATATGCCTAACATCTGACAATGTTCTCACAATACCGTCATACATCTTAATTTTGATTGCACCTATCCCAACAACCTTACAAACTGCATTATTTCCCATAAGCACTTTACCACCATCAATAGATTGATAATTGGTAAACCAATCTCTGTAAGGACACATATGATAGGAACAACCTGAATCAAGAATCCACTCAGTGACTGAGCTACTAACAGTAACCGAAAGAACTTCTGCACCATCAGAATTAGTCTCCGCAACATCGGTTGCAACTCCGGCAATTTCTCCAGAATTAGATTTCTCTTTCTCTTTACGCTTTGGACAATCTTTTCTAAAATGCCCTTCCTTGTGACATTTGAAGCACTTTAATTTTCTAGTTTTTGATTTTGACCTAGATCGGCCTCTTCTATTATGCTCTTTCTTCTCTGTTCTGCCACGCACTACCAAACCCTCACCAGAACTGTCATGGTTTTCAATTGCAACTTTTTTCTTTAACTCCTTGGAGTTCAAGGTTGACTCAACATCTTCCTTAGAAAGAGTTTCTCTACCATACATCATGGTATCAACAAAGTTCTCATACGAGGGTGGTAAAAAGCATAGCAACATGATAGCTTGGTCCTCATCATCAATTTTGACATCTATATTTTCAAGATCTAAAATAGCTTTTGTAAAAGAATCAATGTGAGTTGAAACAGACGTACCTTCCTGCATTTGTAATGTGAACAATCGCTTTTTCAGATACAAGCGATTCGTGAGAGATTTTGTGATGTACAAGTTCTCCAACTTTTGCCATATGCCAGCAACAGTTTTTTTCTGAACAACCTTTCGCAGTACACCATCACTCAAGAACAGCAGAATCTAATCATACGCCTTTTCCAGCAACTCATACTTCTCTTCATTTGACAATTTTTCAGATAGAGCATTCTTTCCCCTCAAAGCTTTATGCAACCCATTCTGGACCAACAAAGCATGCATCTTCAGACGCCAAAGACCGAAGTCGTTATTACCGACGAATTTTTCAATATCGAATTTAGCAGCCATTCCGTAAATCTTTCACTGGAACTGTGTAGATCTGGTCACCACGAGCACGCTGGAAGAAACGGATCTGAAATCCGACTTTGGACGGCTAAGATATCGCAGAAATAAGTTTATGCGCTCTGATCAGTCAATCTTCTTTGTTGACCATTGAACAGCCAATCTTCTTCCACAATAGCGTAGATCTGCTCGCAACGAGTCCGTAAGTTCAAACGGATCTTAGATCGGACTCCGGATTGTCAAGATATCGCGAAAACAAATTTCAACCTTTGATTTGGTCAAACTGACTTTGACCGTACGATCTGCTGACGTCAGTGATTCCCTGCGGGCTTTGCTTCTGGGCTTCTTCTCCACGGGTCAGGTCAACCTAGACTTGACCCGACCTGGACTGGCGAATGGGCCTTTTAAAACGAGTCAGGCTGGACCTGACCTGCACCCGACTCGGAAACCAGCCCAGAACACTGGGTTGTCTTCCTCGTCAGGTTCTGGTTCTGTTCCAGAACCAGACCTGGCGATCCTCCTCCTGCAACCACGGGACGGCAGCGCAGGCGATCCCCCTTCTCCGGCGACGGCGGCGGCAGCGGCGACGTCGGCTGTGTCGTCCCGTTCTCCGGCGACACGTAGCGGAAATTCCGGCTTGGTAGCAGCGGAAATTCTGTCAGACTGGGCAGCCTGCGATTTCTTGCACGACGACGAGACAGTGACACGCAGCGGCGATCTCTCTCCTGTTCCGGCGATCTTCTTCTCCACTGTCAACGGCTTCCTCTATGCTCTGCAGCGCACCGACCGGACTGGAAACAAGCAGATTGTTTCCGATCACCTCGTGATCTGCGCAGCCCTTTTGGCAGATCCGATCACCCCTTCTCCGACGGACCCTTTAAAGATCCGATCCGTCAGATCTCCTTCAATCACGCCAACAATGCTCTGATACCAGTTTGTTGTGATGTAGGGCCTATGGAAAGAGATCAAGCACACACAAGAACACGGAGATTTACGTGGTTCGGCTTTTGGCCTACGTCCACGGGGAAGACGGGAGAATTTACTATGCAATCAGAAGAAGGTGTACATCATAGAGACCCTAAGTCTCTATTTATAATATCAGCCCAATACTCAGTTATACCCAAACACTACTTCTAATCACAGTAGACCTATGATAATAGACCTACTTCTAATCTCAGTAGAACATGGGCAATACAGGGGCCCGGTTTATTTATAATTTATTCAATTGAGCCAAACAAATAACACTAATTAATGACCCATGCCGCTCAATATTCTCGCATTAATGAGGTAAGTATCAAGACATTTAGTTTAATATCTTAGTTCTTCATGGATTTTGGAAAGTTTGTGAAACATTTCAAAAACATCCAAATACTTTTAAGATGTTGGATGTACTCATTTACTCATGAAACTGGATGGCTTTAACAATTTAAATTTCATTTTGTATAATCCAATGATGAATAAAAGATTGATCGTTATCAAACTAGGATTAAGGAAGTTCATGACTAGGTAAGATCAAGCTGAAATTTGTCCAAGCCCAACACAATTAGTCATTGGGCCTAATATTCAAGCCCCACCCTAATTAGTCATTGGGCCTCATAATTTTAAATATGTTGGTCATGTTGTACCTTTGAACTTAGATATTTCCAACGACTAATCCACTTAGCAATTGCGACAAAAAGGGTGCAATTAATCCCATGGGCCTAAAAACAGCCCATATCCAGCCCAATGCGGGCAGGTTGAGTTCTGGATGGGTTTGGGCTTTCTGCGTGTTTGTCTTATCCCATCTGATTTATTTTCAATTTGATCAAAACCTATCCTATACAAGTAATTTTTTCTAATACTTTAAAACTTAAAAGAAACGTCAGCCACTACAAAAGTTGACCTGACCTGACCCACAACTATCATGGGGCGGGGCGGGTTTGGTATCAATTAGGACTGAAATCCGTCATGGACTAGGTTGGGTATAGGGTTGTGCATATGTCAATCACGTTGGCCTAAACCTATCCCAACCCATTGCCATTCGTGTTGTGAGAGCCTGTGTACATGCATGAGCGTGAAAGTTATTAAAGAGTGGGCTCCACCCAAGGGGAAATATTGAAAAGTATTTCCGCTGCCTCTACTAAGGCATTAAGGATTTGGTAGGAATGGTTAGCTAAAGAAATTTAATATGGTATCAGAGCTAACCGGTCGTGAATTCGAATCCCAGGAAGAACGACTCGGTGAAAAAAAAAAAAAAAAAAAAGCGTGTCGCAAAAAAGTGCGTTGGTCAGGCCGCTGCCTCTACTAAAGCCTTGAGGATTTGGTGAGAATTGTTAGCTAAAGAAATTTAATAAAAGTTGGTGACAATACATAAAGTTATTGGGTTGAAAATTGGAGGGATGGGAGGCCAATGAAAGCCAACAGGCCCCCCCCCCCCGAAAAAAAAAAAAAAAAAATTCTTCTCCAAATAGCAAAAAAGGGATTGATCTTTTCAATCGACTATCACCCTGCTTTGATGAAAATCCTAGGCCAACCACTTCTTGGAGCTGTTCAAAGGATCGCATCTGGACTCACCTTGAAGTCATTCCAATAATGGAGAAAGAGGACAAATAGATATCAACAGAGCATGTGAATAAGATCTATCCTATTAAATAATCGCAACCCTGAATCTATAGCCCTTAAATTTAATATATATAATTTTTGTATATCAATTGAGGTGCTGGGGGTTTTGATAAGTGTCAATTTTGATCTTGTAGCAGTTCAGGTGTCTGAGAAGTTTAGTTTATCATAGTCGGCCAAAGTGGCAAAAAAGCTAATAAGCTAAAGTGCACAAAACTTTCTATTATTTATTTTACAATTACAATGCCATCTGACGTTGCAAGACTAATAATTGTACATTTCATATGAAGTTGACTCCAGGGAGCAACCCCATCGGCACGGACGACGGAAGCATATTATCATTTTGGAGCGATGCCCGTCGAATACTATAAACAAAAGTTGTCGTATCTCCGTCCTGGTTAATAATAATATATAAGACGATCACGTTTCTGGCCTCTTCCTAATTAATGTCCGTGACTTTATCAATACTATCTAACACAAAGGGTTCTTGGCCTTTCCTTTTTAGGGTGCACCCTCTGCCAGTGAAATGATAAAATGTCTCCCAACATTCCATTTTCATAGAATTAAGAAATTTACAAATATATATATATTTCACAATTAATTATAATTATAAATATATGGGAAAATCTTCGCAAACAAACATATATGTCATTTTGTTCTTACGAAGCCTAGCTCATTGGACCCACCTAAATGCATTCATATTATGGGAGGTTAGATAGATGGATGGATCTTTTTAAAATGGAGTGATGCAAGAAAATTTTCATTTAAATAATCTTAACTATTGATTTAACAACCTTAAATTTTAATTGATTTTTAATCATAAGTTTTTTTTCTTCTTTTTATTCAATCCATCAATATATAATAGGCATTATTAGCATAAGATTGGACATGGTGTTGATAAACTATGATTGGAATTCTTCTATAAAAAACAAAAAAAGGGTGATATAAATTGTACTAATCATATGATGGAGTTTTTCCTCGCAGAGTTGGATTGTACTTGCAATATGCATGTATGTACAAGAAAATCATTCTAAATACATGTTTGTAGATTCTATTGGCATATAGTCGAGATGAGAGGAAAGGTATTTCTTTTATAGTGTAAGAAAATAAAGATATCCATAAAAATTACAAATTGTATTTTGTAAAGCTTTAAGAGTGCTCAAAAGACTATTGTAGGATTTTACTTAAAATTCTTCTTTTTTTCTTTTTTAAAGAAATAGAACTTTTGAGTATACATCTGAATAACTTTGAGATGGTGTTTTTTTTTTTTTTTTTTCTCGATCCTTTTTTTCAGTTATTTTGAGGGGTAGTTAGAAATTCAAAATACTATGAAAAAAAAAAAAACATAGTATGAAATATGTTTTCAACATCCAAACAAGGATCTAAAATGGGGTTAGTGGCTAAAATATAGTAATAAAAATAAACACAGCCAGATCTATTATTTATTTATTTATGTATTTTGACAAAGATATATAGAGAAATTGAAGACACCTTAACTTGATTTTTACTTTTTATGTAAAATCCTAATCCTATAAAGACATGTGAAAAAGGTAATATCCATGGCTTAGATGATGAAACACAGACCCAACATTCACCAGCAGATGGGACCTCAACATTGGATCCTCATGAAACTCTGACAGCAGGAAAATGATTACTTTTTTTTTCTTTTCTCTAGAAGAAGAATGACTTTTTAGGCTCTCAATAATTCCTATTTTAATCAATACCTGTTTTTCTAGCCAACAACGATGTCCAATAAAACTGAATTTTGAATTTTTATCAGATTGCAAACATAGAGACTAATTAATAGTTATCTTCTGGCCATGTGTTTTTTATCTTCATCTCAACCGTCCAATTCATCTTTATTTCAACCATCCATCTCTCAACAACACACCCCCACTGTCTGGTCAGTTCCATTTCAATTTTCAACCCCACATCAGCGTCGAAACTCAAGTCATTATCACTAGTCAGGATCTTTTCCATTGTCCAAATTTTTGTGGCCCACCACCGTACGGAAAAGGAAACTTCTAGGAAGTTTCCACCACCGTTGGATCATGACGAAACTTCTGTGCAATTTCGACCGATGACGATAGTTATGGCTCTTACGAACGTGTTTCACGCCGCCACGTGTGTGGTCCCGATCCTTTCGGATCCATGTCTGTTGCTTAGCGACACTCGTCCGACTTCTACAAAAGGGCAAGGCCGTCCCTCACATCCTTCAGTTCAGTTGAAAACATTGCTATTTGCGAGACCACCGTACCGCAAGATGTACCCGCTCTCCTTCACACTCTCTCTTCTTCTTCTTCCGCTTCTGTGCTCCCTCAGTCCTTCCCATGGTGCGCCTCCCGAACAACCTTCCAATTACTCGACCAAGTACTTGGAAATCACGCATGCTCTCCCGACGGACTACCAAGTCCCAACGTGCTCCCTCTTCGCGTTCCAGCTCATGGTCGACGCCACCAACCACACCATCACCACCGGGGCCGATTGGGCACTCGTCGGAAACTACTCGCCGCCGGCCAGTTGCTCCGCCCCGTGGTCTGCCATCGTCGCCGAGCTCTCCGCCTCCATCGGCGCCGGGCTGGAAAAGAGAATTGCAGCCGTCTGGATCGGTGGGGTCGAGATCCTACGGTCCAGCACGGTCCGGACTGTGGGCCATGGAGCGTTCTGGAAGGCGAAGAAGGACGTTAGCAGGTACGCTTCGGTGCTCTCGAAGTCGAATGTGACCGCTGCTTTCGTTGTCAGGGACGTTGCGAAAGACACTGTAAATGGAACTTACCAGGCCAATTTTACTGGTAGTTTCAATGTAAATGTGACTTTCAACTTTTATGGGGGTAAGGTTTCTTCTGTTGAAAATGGGATGAAAATCAGGAAGTTTGGGTTTGGGGGGCTGGGTGTCTCTGAAAAAGAGAGAAAGTTGGTGTCTTTATCTGAAAAGATGAAAGTAAAGGAGGAGGAAGAAGAAGTGGGGGAGATGGGATTTCAATCAGAAGAGAAAGCAAGCGGGGAAAGTGAAGAAAATGTAAAATCTGAAAGCTTTTTAAAACTTCCATCAGAAGGTAGTGATGGGAAGGCAGAAAATCAATTGCAATACAAGCATTTCTACCAAACACCTGCGGATTTGATAATCCCAATTAGCAAAGGTGGGAACAGTACTGGTTCCTGGTTTGTAATTCAAAACGGGTCGGATTTACATTCCAAGGAAATCAAAATCCCCAACAACACATACAAGGCTGTTCTAGAGATCTACGTGTCTGCCCACGGGAGTGATGAATTCTGGTATTCCAACCCGCCAAACACATACCTGCAAAACAGCAGTCTAACCGAAGCTCCTGTCAAGAACGCGTTTCGGCAGGTTTTCGCCACGATCGATGGCCTCTATGTTGGGTCTTTTGTGCCTTTCCCCATTGTTTATAGTGGAGGGATTGACCCATTGTTCTGGGACCCTATTGTTGCAATAGGGGCATTTTATCTTCCATCTGATGATCTTGATCTCACACCATTTCTGGGTCTTCTCCTAGATAATAAGTCCCACACCTTTACCCTTGGTGTAACTGATGCGACCTTCTTCTGGCTGGTCGACGCCAATTTACACCTCTGGCTAGACCATAACTCATCTCATGTTACAGCCGGGCTAGTCAGGTATACCGCCCCCGAGATAGAAATCACTAGGAAAAACAGGTTTGGATCTTCAGAATCGAAATTCAAGATCCAAGCAAAGAGGAAGCTAGAGTTTCAGGGGTGGGTGATGTCATCACAAGGGAACCTCACCACCAAAATCGAACATGAGTTCGAATACGAGAATGAGATAAAGACCAAGGCCGAAAGCGGATTTAAGGAGGTTCAGCTGAAGTCTAAGACGAAGACGGAGACAGAGGTTCACTCGGCGTTTCCGAGGTCGTTGGTAGCCGAAGGTTCATACGAGACTGAATACCCTCTTGAGCTTAAGATTGAAAGGGAACGCAAAGGAGACTCTTCCTATTTGACGAAGATCGAATTCTCTCATGAGAAGGAAGAGAAGGGCAAAGTGGAATTGCCTTCTGGATCGTTCTCTACTTCACTTAAGAACAGGCAGGAATCGGAATCCCGGACGCTGGTGCAAGGTCAGGCAGTTCTCTCTAGTGGGGCAAACACTGAGCAGAAGTATAAATTCAGAGATCAAAATGGTTGCTACATCAGAGATGTTGTCGCAGGTGCAGGTTATCTGTTGGAAGACAGCTCGTCCAATGTATGTCTGCAGTGAAGGATGAGTCTGTAATTGTGTGTGTTTTTGTTTGTGTTGCTTATTGGTGTGTTGTCGCATTGTGTGTTGTTAATTTTCCCTACAATTACGCTGTTACCAACTCTTGCGGTCTTGCTTACATTCCTGACTTAATGATTCACTAAATGGATCTGAGAACCATATTTCTAAATTAAGATCTAAAAGACGCAATCTATATATAGAATAAATAGGGGGGGTCATATCTACGGACCTCTTGGATAAGAAGATAAAAAGTAAACTCGCTGAGTCGCTTGGACTGTAAAAAATGATCAAAACATTAATAGCATAAAAAATTTGGATTTTGATATATTAGCTTCTTTAAATCTGGTTTTTCATTTTGGTGACCGAAATTCAAATAATGTCACATGACTTTGGTCTATATATATATATTTAAATATTTTGCTCTAGATTTCATAAAAAAAAAGTATATGTCAAATTAATGAATCACATGTTATCATGGGAATCTGAGATGATGTCATGGCATCACATAGAGCATTTTAGGGAAAACTTTTGTGGAATGACAGATTTTGAAAAATAGTGGTTAGGTGTGTATTTATTTTCATAAAATGTCATTTTTCATGTTTTGTAAAAGACGAATTCCCTTATTTGTTGCAGAAAGGGTGTGATATAAGAATGGATAAATCCCACGATATCATGGAACTATCCCATTATATCGAAAGATAGGGTGTAAAAAAAGTTATGAAAAGGATATTGATTAGAATTAAGCTATTCTGGTGACATGATGTGCATTTTGGTCATGAAATTGAAAAAATCGAGTCTAAGGACTTATATGTCAAAACTCCTAAAAAATTTGATCAAATACTATTTTCCAAAGGATTTAATGTTAATGAATCAAGAAAACGTATGTATAGCAAACAAGTTGATTATTCATGCCTTTTAATAAGTTAACATTTGGTAGCAATTTTAATTTAGTCGAGGACGCAAGAATTTTCTTCTAAATTTGTCATGAAGGACATGGGTGAGGATGATGTAATTCTAGGAAATTGTAAAGATACCTACATGGAAGTAATTTATCCTAGTCTCATTATACTAACAAGGTATTCTATAAATTTAACCAATTTGAGATTATGGTGTATCCTCCCTTTTTTATCCTATTGTCAAATCTCCTTTCTCTAGAAGTGTCTCTTAGCTTGAAAGCTGAGTCATTGGATGTTTATGTTACTAAACCTGTTATAGTTAATGTAGTTAAAAAGTTAACAGGTACATTAGTAACCTTAGTGCTAACTTCCAAACAACAATTATTCAGGTATTTAAATATATGAAGAAACCAATGGACTATTGACCATGGCTGAGAAAATCGGCCGATACGAACCATTATCGGTTGATACCGAACTGATAATTTGATAATTATCGATTTTGGTATTGTATCACTAAAATATCCCCAATTTATCGGCTGAAATTATCGGTCTCCACTGAATTTATCAGCCAACATCTGTAAAACCTTTTTTTTTTTTTTCAATTTCTTCCCTATTTCAACCCATTTCCTCCAAACACCATTTGCTCATCTTCTTTCTTAGCAGTTCCAACATCTCAAGCCATCAAAAATAGATTTTCTTTTTTCGAATTTAGTAAAGAAAAATCATTTACAATTCCACCGAAGTTAGTGCTTTGTGTTTTTTAGATTTGTTGAGAAATAGCATAGAAATGATGATTGCATGCCCTTTTTTTTGTTGTGGATATGTTTCATTCTCTTAGATCTACACATTTTGATACTAGATATATATTGGAGATTTTAGAAATGGGTTGCTTCTTATGGTTATATTTTATAAAATTTATGGCATTCTAACTTAGTTTGGTATATATATCTAAATCTATTTAATTGTAAGTAGGATTTATATAATTTCGAATAAGACAGTGATACAATATGTCATGACTTATAGGGATAGTTGTTACTAATGGAGAAAAAAAATAATGTTTTACAATATTTTATAATATTCTAGATTTTTTGGGTATTCTTTCGGGTCTTTTGGACTAAAAAAATTCACAACATGACGGACCATACACCGTGATTGATAATGACACCATATTAGTTTTTGGGGCCGGTCGATATCGCTACCAATACCGCAATTTTAAACCATGCTATTGACTACATTGGAAGAGATAGCTTGCTGTGCCAAAAGGCTTCAACAATGCTAACTAAACATTCAATTGGGAGGAATCTAAGTCTACGATTAGCTATGAGTTCACTTCAGGTGATTTGGTTGTTTCTTGAAATTATAAGAAACCAATGTTTAACTCACAAAACTAAAAAGGATATAAGACCCTTCTAAAGGACACATCCCACACTACAAGCCCTCTTCACCCGCATCACACTCTTTGACCTTATTTGTTTGAAGGCACTTTAAATAACCTAAGAAAGAGGGAAGGACAAAGGACCCACCCCAATTGGTCTTGAACATAAAACCTAACCATACTCCCCTTTTCAATTTTGAAATCTACCCAATTTTCTAGCCTTTAATCAACCTTTGCCCTCACCCATATCAACTCATAAACCCGACACCCGACACCTAGGGACTCTATTAGGAACCCAACCCTCCCCATAATAGAGTTCCATGATCGGAATAATCATAAAACTTGTATTGATAGTGTATTTATATTATAGTATTGAGATTCTTGTAAGATCCTAGATCCTATATAATAGGGATGTATATAAAGATATCAAATCAAGATCTTATAAGTTAGGGATCATACATGACAAGGATGGATACAATGAGATCAACTAAACATAGAAGAGAAGATCATTATCTATCATGATTGGAGTTTTGATGGGCTAAGTGGGCCACAGTCATTGTGTGATTGGGTTGTTCAACAGTCCCCCGCAAGTTAAATGACCAATCGGTGACGTGTAGCTTGTTCTTTAATAATGTAAATCTTAATGAACTTAGCCCTTTTGTAAAAACATTGACCAATTGATCCACAAAACTCACGAAGCAGACTTGAATGTCTCCTCGTAAAACTCTCTCTAAGAAGATGATAATCAACCTTGATATGCTTGGTGTGTGCATGATAGACCGGATTAGATGCCAAGGCAATTGCACTAATGTTATCACAATAAATTATGGGAGGAATTTTAAGAAAAATTTCTAAACCTTTCATCAATATGTAGCCCTAATAGAGTTTTGTAGCGATAAGTGCTAGAGACCGGTACTCAGATTCTGTACTTGATCGGGAAATTGTTGGTTGCTTTTTTGTATTCCAGGATATGAGATTAAGACCAATGAATATGACATAGCCATATGTGGAGCATCTATCATTTTGGTTTCCGGCCCAGTCTGCATCAGAATATGCAGTGACCGCAAATGTACTTTTACGAAAGTGTAAGCCATGTGTAATTGTCCTTTTTAGAAAACGAAGAATACTCTTGATCGCCATCCATTGTGTTGAACGAGGATCATGCATAAACTGGCAAACCTGGTTTACTGCTGTCACGACTTGGGCACGAGATTAGGATTACCTCGGACAAACCCCGAGTCGCGATCTTCATACTTACCCCCGTTAAGTAAAGTTCAATATGCACATTCACTTTACTAGTTAAGTCAACTACTGCATATTCAAAATACAATGCGGGTGACAACTATTCACACTTCAAAATGAATACACAAGTATCTCTCAAAATATTTACAAAAGGTTCTAATTCATTCACCCTCTGATTTATGTCCATTCGATTAGTCCTCCTGGAGGAACCTGATTGGCTCCTCCGTAGGCGGCGCGGCCTCTGCAATACCAGCACAAGCAACTGGGCCTGTAATGTCATCAATAACACTGTGAACAAGATGGTTCAATAATGTATTACACAAGTCTATGATAATACATGCTAATAAACCTGTTTATTAATTCTATAATCAATAATCCTAGACAATTCAAATCAATAACTATAATCTATACATGGGAGTCAAGTAACAATACTTACAAGAATTGACAACTACCATAGTATATTCTCCATTCAGTGGCTCCCAAAAGGGATCATTCAGTTATCCAATTAACGGATTCAGTATTTCATTCATTTAGTTTTCAGTGAGTGCACTTTATTAAGTGGCTTACCATTCAATAAATGTGGGATCTACCAGTGTCTTGATCAGAGATCACTGGCATTACCACGAAGCTTTGGAACCGCCCATCTATCTACTGCAGTAGGATTGTTTATTAATTCATTTCATTAACTCACTTCATTAATTCATTTCATTATTCATTTCAGCTCTATAATGAGCTTAGAAAATTACTATGTAGTGCCAAACTCGGGAATCAAATCAAAGTTAGTAAGTGTATTCAAACTTCTAAACTAAACATTTAGGTGAAACGTTCGTTATCTAATGTATGTGTTATTCTCGATGACATCACCTTAAGTGAAATTTGTACATTAGCATAACCTTAGCTAACACCCATGAAGGTTTAGTTAATTTAGAGAACACTTATGTACCTAAAAAGCACCCATGCTTCCAACAAAACCCAAAATCAACCAGGTCTGATTGATTGGCCAAAATTTCGCCCAATTAAGTTTAGTCAACTGTTCGGTCAACACTCGGTTAACTGAACATTGTCGATTACCTGTCAGTCAGGTCTTCGGCTGACCGAATTCTCGAATTCGGTTAACCGAACACATTTCGGTCAGCTTTCCAAAAGCTAAGCTTTTGATAAAATTTCTGACATCTCTTAAAGGAATTCGGTCACCTTGTCGGTCGATCGAACCCACATTGTCGGTTAACCGAACATAATTTGGTTACCCCTCGGTTCACAATCCAGAGAGCTCTAGATTAGCTCGGTCGGCAGTTCGGTCACCTATCGATTAACCGAATTGCGATTTCGGCCGACCGAATCCAGTTCTGTCAGCTTTCCAGAAGCTGGATTTTCCTGTGAAATTCAACCTATAAGGGTTGGTCAGCCTGTCGGCTAACCGAACTGTCTCTAGAAGTTCAGAAATTTTTGAACCGAAATTCAGAATTTGAGCTCCTTGAGCTCAAACAAGTCCAATAGCATCCTAATTCATAAGAGATGAGTATACTTGCCTTCGATTGAAGCTAATTAGCAAACACCCCCTTGCTTTGCTTGAGCTTGAGATAGAATCTCCAATTTGAAACCCTTTTTGAACCTAAAATCAATTCACAACTAGAACTCAATTGAGTTCTTTGTGCTAGAAAACACTATAAACCATTGAAAATAACTAGAAAGTTCTGTATTGAATAAAAGTACTTACTTGTAGCTTTGTAAGATGGAAGTGTGAGCTCTTTTTTAAGCTTTAGCTCCAAGGAAATGGAAAGAGAGCTAGAGGAAGAAGATGAAGGAGATGAAGTCCTCTCCAAACCACTTCCAATCACTTGAAAAGCTTCCAATCTCACTCTCAATGAAGGAAATGAAAGGAAAAAGGAAAAGAAAGGTGTCTAGGGTTGCTTGGAATGGAAATGAGTGAAAATGAACTCATTGGAGTTCATCTCAACCTATATAACCCATCTTTGCACAAAACCCCCTTTTATTTCTATTATTTACATTTCGAGTCAAATGAAGACTCATTTGATCCAATTCTCAGCGAAAGAGTTCAAGTCTTCTACGGAAATTAACATATTCTTTGAGATACACGCATTGGTATCAAGAGTTGCCGTATTCGACAAAATACGTAGAAATTCGTATTTACGAAAAAGTCCTTGTCTTCCTTTGTTTAATCAATTCAAATCATTCAATGTCATTCATTATCCTTTCATTAAGCTCAAATGAATCATTTGAGACAAATTCAATTCGATTTGATCATTAACCATTCTTAGTTTAATTAAACATTTAATTAGCATTAATTTCAATTAATTAGAGTTAATCTTGATTAACTCGAAACAGGGTGTAACAATTGCAAAGGCTATGTCCGACCTAGTCAGCGTGACATACTGAAGAGCTCCAACAATACTACGGTATTCATGAGCATTAGAAAGAGGGTCACCATCATACCGGGATAATTTTAAACTAGGTTGCACCGATTACTTAAGTGGTTTGGCATCATGCATATTGGCTTGGTGAAGTAGGTCCAGCACATACGTAGTCTGTGTGAGATACATATCTGAGGGAGCTCTTTTAACTTCAATTCCAAGAAAGTAATGTAGTGGCCCAAAGTCTTTCATGGCAAATAGCTGACTAAGCTCCCGCAATAGTTTAGGCAAGGCACTTGTATTATTACTTGTAACCACCATGTCATCAACATAAATCAACAAGATAATAAATTCCCTTCCAAAATTCCAAAAAAACAAGGATGTATTTGCTGAGGAACCATTTAACTCTAAACTTTGAAGGTAATTTATAAGTCGAAGATACCACTCGAGTGGGGCCTGTTTAAACCCATAAATTGCCTTGTGAAGTTTACAGACATGGGTTGGACGGTTAGGATCAACAAAGCCTTGGGGCTAGTCCCATCTGCTCTTTGTTTAATTTTGTTGACCTAGCGACACCCAACACTATTTCAACCAGATGGTAAAGAAACTAGAGTCCACATACCTTATCGATGAAGGGCGTCAAATTCGAGTGACATTGCTGCCTGGCGCTCTATTGATTTTACAGCTTGGGAAAAGCATGTAGGTTCACTTAGTGCAAGTGCAGTCTGAAAGACCTTCGGTAATGGGTATTTAATGTTTTGGGCTTAAAGATACCATTAACAGCCCGGGTGCGCATAGTGTGAGTGCGCTGAAGAGGTGGCAATGGGTTGGTGATGGGAACAACAAATTCATTTGCTGGCTCGAGTGATGGAGGAGTTCTGGCAGCAACATGTGGCAATGTATCCATTGAATCAACATGATGTTGATATACAGGAGTGGAATGTGGTTTAAATAATGATATAGATATAGGCATTATGGAATCTGTAGGGTAGAACACATCAGCCATTTCTTTATGAGGTGCAGGTTGCACACATTGTGCATCACGTTGTGGTAATGCTGCCATTTCAGCATGACATTGTGGCTCCACCCGGGTAGTAGCAGTGGGTCTATTCTTGGGGCACTAGCATGATAGGGTGGGCCCAACTGGACAGCAGCAGAATGCTGAAATTGGCCATGGTTAGAGGTGTTTGAGTGGTCACAGACTGAAGTCGACTGCTATGGCGATGTTTGTGATGGGTCTAACCGATCAACATCTATGAGAGTAGTTGGTTGTGTGGTGCCCACTGCATTAGAGGAGGTGCCATCATCCATCTGTGGTGGTACAACAGTAGTAGGAGCCTCAATAGAATTAGGCAATTTGAGCACATTGTGTACACGACGATGACAAAGTATAACCTATTCATGTGACCTAGTTTGTGGCATGGTAGCGTGCAAATTGTTAGTAAGAAAAGGATATACCATCTCATCAAACACAACATGTCTGCTCATGTAAATCCTTTTGGTAACATGATCAATACATTTATATCCTTTATGGTTGCGCCCATAGCCAAGAAAAACACACGGAATCAATTTGCTAGTTGTGTAGGGTTTAAGATAAGGAAAGAAAACACAACCAAAAGCCCATAAAATAGTATAATCTGGAGATTTTTGCAATAATTTCTCATAAGGTGAAATGTGCGAGTACACCGGAAAGGGATAGCCCAGTTTCAACGATGTGACGGTGTTTTCCTTTAGCTAATCCATTTTGTTAAGGTGTGTGTGGGCAAGAAATGTGGTGAGAGATGCAATATTGAACTAATATTTTTTTTATATCGAGTGCTAGTAAACTCTCCACCAATATCAGATTGAAAAGACTTGATTTTACGATCAAACATATTCTCAACCAAAGATTTAAAATTTAGAAATACATCAAATACTTGAGACTTAGACTGAAGTAGGAAAAACCAACAATATCTAAAGTCATCAATGAAAATCATATAAAATCTAGCCCTACTCAGGGATGGTGTGGGAGAATATCCCCAACCATCAGAATGTACTAATTTTAAAGGAAAAGATTAAACGGATTTAGAAGGTTGAAAAGGTAATCTTGACAGTTTCACCATTTGACACGTAGTGCACATAGAGTCAATCTTAGATGTCCCATGGATGAAGAGAGATGTTGCAAGTTGTTGCAGGATTTGATGTGAGGGGTGGCCCAATCTGTGATGCCATAGGTTATGAGAGACTCGTGTACTGCTGAAGGTAGATGGAGAGGTGGACTCATTCTTGATGCATTGGTTTAGATAGAGTAGATAGAGTCCATTATTGGTCGCTCCGCGAAAGAGGATCTTCCCCGATTTGTTTTCCTTCACATAGAAACCAGGTGAGTGAAGATAAAATAACAATCATTGTCTTTGTTAAATTGAGAGGCTGACAATAAATTTTGAGGAATAGTAGGCACATGAAGAATATTATGTAAAGATACCAAGTTAGCATTAGGAAAATACTGAGAAAAACTAGTGTTTGAGATGGAAAGACCCTTACCATTGCCAACAACAAGTTTATCATTACCCATATAGTCTGAGTGTATGGAGAGGTTGCTTAGATCTGGTGTCACATGGTTGGTAGCCCCTGTATCTGTGAACCATGTTGGCTCCCCTTATTTTGCAGCTGCCATTGCTTGGAGCTTCTCAGGAGGCTGACGTCCTTGAAAGGATATGTCCAATCGATTAAAGCAATCAAGAGCTAGATGCCCAGCCTGATTGCAGATTTGACCTAAAGGTCGTGGCTTGGACGACTGAGACTGAGTAAATGATGTAGAGGAAGAGCCACCGTGATTATTCTGAGCGCGTCCACTGCCACAGCCGTGGCAGCCAGATCGTTCTTGAGAATTATTAGTGGTATATAAAGCAGTAGCCGGTTGCTCCACAGCATGAGTAGATTGATGTGATTTGAGTGTAGATCGAAGGTTAAAAGTAGGAAAAAAGTTCTTCAAAAGTAATGGGAGTCTCACGGTTCACAATAGAAGTATGAACTGGATCATATTCTAGTCCTAGGCCATTTAGTATTTGGTTGCAGAGATCATACTCTGTAACGGGCTGTGCAATGGCTTCGAGGGCATCAGAAATGCCCTTCATCTTATCAAGATATTCTATAATAAAGAGACCCCTTTCTTGAGATTTTGAAATTGTTGTTTCAATTATAAAACCTTAGAGTGTGATTGAGTCAAATGGAGATTCTCCAATCGCTACCATACTTCACAAGAAGATTGGAGACCCACAACCCTTTGAAGCACTTGGGGGGTGAGAGTGGCATTGATCCAAAGAAGAAGAAGGGCATCTTGCTCAATCCAAACCTCAAAGGCAGGATTGACAATAGAAGAGAGCATCCCATCCTTATCTTTGAGAAATTTCTCAAGGCAATGAGCAATTCCATCAATATATTTTAGTAATTTTTTTTTCCTAGAGAACAGGAAGCTCTCCCATAATAAATAAATGTCCATGTCTAAACGAATAGAGACGAGACTGGCAATATTAGATATAGAGATCGTGCCATAAGAAGTACCTGATGCAGCGATGGCAAGTGCAACAACCACAGAGATCCCTGATACACTTATCAAAGAGGTGTGTAGACAGAATGCAACACGACGTGTATCGATTTGGCAGCAACCGCTATGAAGACATCTAGTAGGCCATACCAACACCACGTTGGGAATTGGACTTGGAGAGGCAAGAACACGTCCTTAAGTTGCATGCAAAGAGACTGCACTAGGAGAGACTTTGAGATGCATATATGAATATTGCACTTTAGAGAAATAAGTGGATAAAAGAGCAACAAGTGGAGAAACACTTCCACACAGATGGACTTTGACTAGCAGCAGAATATTCCACACTATTTTGCAGAGAACAAATTCATGTACCCACACAGATATATAGCAGAGCAAGGTGCTTGAAGATGTATCCACTCACAGACACGTCAATGAAAAAACTTACACATATCTAAACTATGATGCACCAAGCAAGACAACCCACTCAGAAAATAGAATCAAGTGCTCTGATACCATAACAAAGTTCTATGATCAGAATAATCATTGTAGGCAGTGAAAACACGACACCCACTCAGATTGAGATGAACTTTGTGGATCAGGGAATACCGAACGCCAAGAACCTGAAAAGGGAGGAGCTTCGGATCAGAAGGGTCCCTCCTGAGCCTAATGGCCGTCGCTAACGTACGGTCCCTTTCAAGATGTCTCTTCGCCTGTCCAGGATATTTAATAGCCTCAGATATCGCGCTGATGGTGGCACGTGTCGCCTCTTTTGGTTGCCACTCAATTACTTTGAGAAGACGTTAGGGCTGCGAGATGGGACGTTAGGGCTGACTGAGGGGACGCCTCTTAAAGGCTCTTCTAGAAAGCCGAAACGGCGTCTCTGGCCCTTATAAATCAGGGCGTCTCCTTCGTCTACACCTTCTTCTACCTTTTTCGAATTTCTACTGCGCTCTGCAAGAGAACTTCAACGTCTGCGAACTTCCGGCGATCCTGTCTGTGCAGTCCTCCTTTGTAGGGCTTCTTTCTGCTTCTCTCTTGTCTTTTCTTTTGGGTAGACTTTCGTCTAGGTTGAGAATGGGGATCTATAGACATCTATTAGGAGACCCGGGTTCCATAGCCTACTTTAGGGATGCGTACAAGATCCCCGCCAATGTGGAGGTCAGACCAGATGGCCCTGATGATGGCCTCGCCTACCGCGATGGCTGGATGCCGTTCTGGCTGGTCTCCGTTGTGGAGGGAGGGGTCCGCTTCCCCCTCCATCCACTCGTTAGGGACTGCCTCCGGGAGTGGAGGTTGTGCCCATGCCAACTACTTCCCAACGGCTACAAAATTATAATGGGAGTAGTGCGGCTGAACGAGATCTTGGAGATCGGCCTTGGTGTCCCGGACATCGTGGACACGTATGACCTTTGCAAATCCACAGAAGGGGACACCTATTACCTCCGGCTAAGGGTCCGCCGGATTGGGTTTGTGACCGCGCTGGAGGATTCCAACAAATATGCAGGCGAAGACCGAGTACTCGTCAAAGGAGGATAGGAGTTCGGTGAAGCGGAGCCTAGCACCACGGTCCGGATTCCTCGAAAAATAGGAACTCCACCAAGTAAAGACCGAAGTCTTTTCGGTTTGCAGTTTTTTCTTTCTTCAACGCCTGACTTCTAACACAATTTTCTTGTCTGCAGATTTTTGCGAAAAGAGGGAGCTCGCCAGGAAAAACCGCTGGAGGGTGAACAGTGCGTGGTACGAGAAGGCGAGAAACTACCGCGGTCACAACTGCCGTGCTGCGTGGTCCCTCCTGGGGTATACGCCTCACTACAGATCCTTCAACACCTCGAGAAGGGTGTCGGGAATAGACTCCGTGCTGCAGGGGGAAGGCGTCAGCTTAGGTTCAGCGACGACCGCAGTGCCCAGCTTGGCGGCAGTGACTGTCGCGATACCTACTGGACGTCTGATTGAGTCTGGACACCGTGCTTCAGCACTTCCAGTGGCAGAGCCTGACAGGACCTCGGGAGCCGAGCCCCGGCCTTCGCGAAGGAAGAGGCTAGTAGCTTCCAGTTCGTCTGAGAGCTCGGCATCTTCCAGCTCGGAGGAAGAGGAAGAGGAGGGACAGATGCTACGCCAGCGTGGGCAACGCTACGCTGCAGAAGACCTGTCTGTGGCGGCCTTCGGGGACATCAGGGGAGAGGCCCGGGATCCCCCTCAGGTAGTGGCTACGACGCCTCCGGCCGCTGCGGGCGGAACTCCTACTGCCCCGGTTGCCGAGACTGTCTGCGCAGCCGCGACCGAGGCCACTCAGTCCGCCGCGGTTGAGGTCGCCTCGGCTTTGCCTCCAGCG
Organism: Persea americana; assembly: GCA_029852735.1. NCBI lineage: Eukaryota > Viridiplantae > Streptophyta > Magnoliopsida > Laurales > Lauraceae > Persea > Persea americana. The sequence continues at coordinate 29,818,646 of CM056819.1, forward strand.
ACTATCGTCGTAGACGACTCACCCCCTGACCGTGTTACAAGGGCTGGAGGTCGGGCTCGCTCCGCCGATGTCACTGAGGGGGGTCGACCCGAGAAGAGAGCAAGGGTTGAGGCCTCGCCTAGCCCCTTGTCGCCTCCGCCTGTTGGCGGAACGATTTCGCCCCCTCCTCTGGCTCCGTGGAGGCCGGCCATTGAGGAAGTACTGGGGAGGCAGCTGGCCGAGACAGACCGTGCAACCGATCCCCAAGTGGTCGCCGCGCTGGGATGCGCCTGCGCCCTTCCTCAGGACATGGCGAGGTGGGCTGAGATGGACAACGAGTCGCTCCTGCTCTCCTCGATGCGCTCGCTGGTATCGGTAAGTGTAGTATTTCCCCAGAGCTTTTAGCTAGGTATTCTTTTTTTGACGTCTAGTTTTCTTCTTGCAGCTGCTGCAGAAATGCCAGATGGGCATAGAGAGGCTGGACGCAGCCGAGGCCAGGGAGGCGGAATGGGTGGCCGAGAGGGAGGAGCTACAGGCGTCCTTAGCGGCTAAGGAGGCGATGCTGGTAGAAGAGGTGGGCAGAAATGCTGGCCTCATCTTCGACCTCGAAGAGTCCCAGGTCCTGGTCGAGCACCTCAGGGAAGAGCTGAAGGAAGAGGGGACCCAGAACCTCCATCTTGCCTCTGAGCTTGACGAACTCCGGACCGAGGTGGTGCGGCTGGAAGAGGACCTGCGGGATGTCAGGGGGACAAACAAGAGGCTCCTCTCCCAGCGGAACCTGGCGCAAGGGTCCCTGGAGATGGCGTTGAGGGGGAAAGCGGCAGAGATCGAGTCTTCTCTGGCGAGACAAGAAGCCAGGCTCAAGGAGGAGTTCTTGGCTGAGCATAACTCCATCATGGGGGAGGAGGTTGGCAAACTGACGGTGGACTACAAGGCTTAGCTGCCAGGGATCCGGGACTGAGCCTAGGAGCTCGAATGGAAAGCAGCCTTGAAGAAGGCTGGGGTCCCTGAGGATAGCCCTCTCCTCAGGAATCCCCCAAAGTTCCCTCGCTCGGACTCGGAACTTGTAGCCGTGTCTCTGGCTTCCCCTTGCTTTCCTCCGCAAGCCTGCCCGGAGGCGAGCGCCGCCCCCGAGGCGCCTTCAAAGGCCCCTCCAGCTGCCAGCGCCAACCTTGAAGACTCCCCTGCGCCCGCGGTCGTCCAGGCCCTTCCTGAAGCCGCCGCTCCAGAGGCTAGCGTTTCCGGAGCGAGCGCGGTCGTTTCTGAAGCCACCTCAACCGTGCCAGAGGCCAGCGCGGTCGTGGCCGAGGCTGCTCTAGAGATCGACTGCAACGTGGAAGCTGTAGCCCCTTGAGCCCCCAATTGTATTTTTCCTTTCTTTCATTGTATTCCTTTTATCCTTGTAATCCGAATTCTATCAATGGAACATCAATTTTCTTTGAATCCCATAGCTTTCTTTTTTCTTCTTTGATGGAATGAGTGCGCAAATGACGTTTGCCTTTTTAAGCTTCATTTGCTAAGTGGTTGGTCTTAATAACCGAATTCTCCGTAAGTCTTTAAAAAGTTAAAATTGGATGTCTGCCCTTGACAAAGATTTAGTCTAAGAACCATGGTCCCGATCAACATCCATAACCCTTGAGAGCGGAAGCTGACAACTCGAGGTGTTCTTGAGCGCCGAAGTCAGTGTTCTTGGACGTTTTTGGCTTTACCGCCGCAGCTGGTGCTGGAACCAAGCTAGGACGGCTGGCACTCTGACCGAGCTGCCGAGCCGGGGGTGGTGCTGTCACCAGACCCTGGGATGCTTGTGGCTGTGCCACTAAAGCTGGTGCAGGCACCGAGCTGAGAACGGTTAGCACTCTGAACAGAGCTGCCGAGCCGCGGGGCGATGCTGTCACCGGACCCTTAGGTGCTCATGACTGTGCCGCCAAAGCTGGTGCAGGCACCGAGCTGAGGACGGTTGGCACTCTTAACAAAGCTGCCGAGCCGCGGGGTGGTGCTGTCACCGGACCCTTAGGTGCTCATGGCTGTGCCGCCAAAGCTGGTGGAGGCACCGAGCTGAGAACGGTTGGCACTCTGAACAGAGCTGCTGAGCCGCGGGGCGGTGCTGTCACCGGACCCTTAGGTGCTCATGGCTGTGCCGCCAAAGCTTGTGCAGGCACCGAGCTGAGGACGGTTGGCACTCTGAACAGAGCTGCCGAGCCACGGGGTGGTGCTGCCACCGAACCCTTAGGTGCTCATGGCTGTGCCGCCAAAGCTGGTGGAGGCACCGAGCTGAGGACGGTTGGCACTCTGAACAGAGCTGCCGAGCCGCGGGGTGGTGCTGTCACCGGACCCTTAGGTGCTCATGGCTGTGCCGCCAAAGCTGGTGCAGGCACCGAGATAAGGACGGTTGACACTCTGAACAGAGTTGCTGAGCCGCGGGGTGGTACCGTCACCGGACCCTTAGGTGCTCATGGCTGTGCCGCCAAAGCTGGTGCAGGCACCGAGCCGAGGACGGTTGGCACTCTGAACAGAGCTGCCGAGCCGTGGGGTGGTGCTGTCACCGGACCCTTAGGTGCTCATGGCTGTGCCGCCAAAGCTGGTGCAGGCACCAAGCCGAGGACTGTTGGCACTCTGAACAGAGCTGCCGAGCCGCGGGGTGTTGCTGTCACCAGACCCTTAGGTGCTCATGGCTGTGCCGCCAAAGATGGTGCAGGCACCGAGCTGAGGACGGTTGGCACTCTGAACAGAGCTGCCGAGCAGCGGGGTGGTGCTGTCACCGGACCCTGAGATAGCTGGCATTGCGGCTGAACTGCATAACTTGGAAGCAAATTTTGAAAAAGATCTGCTCAAGAATGTTCCCTTTTATTGCTGTTCGAACCCTTTTACATGTTTTCAAAAGTAGAACTTTTTGAGATGCATTGTGTTCCATGGTCGCAGCAGCTCCTTGCCTTCAATGTCCTCAAGCTTGTACGCGGCCCTTCCCGCCGTTGATAGCACTTTATATGGCCCCTGCCAGTTGGGTGCTAATTTCCCTTCATTAGGATTTCGGTCGCCAGGAAGCATTTTCTTTAGGACTAGTTCCCCCACCGCGAATCTTCTTGCATTGACCTTCTGGCTGTATCCCCTGGCCAACTGCTGTTGATAGGCAGCCAGGCGGATAGCTACTGTCTCTCTTCGTTCTTCCGCGAAATCCAGCTCTCGAGCCACATTCAAGTCGTTTAGCCCCTGGTTACAGATTTCCGACCTCAAGGTCGGGAGGCTGACTTTAAGGGGAATGACTGCTTCCATGCCGTAGGCAAGGGAGAATGGTGTAGCAGAGGTGGCGCGCCTTGGAGTTGTCCTGTAGGCCCATAGAACACTAGGAAGCTCTTCTGGCCACCTTCCCTTGGCTCGGTCGAGTCTCTTCTTGAGTCCGTCAAGGATCACTTTGTTTGAGATCTCGGCTGGCCATTGCTTTGTGAGTACGCCGGGGTGGAGTAGACGTTCCGGATGCCGTACTCCTGGCAGAAGCTTTTGAAGAAGTTGGAATCGAACTGGGTCCCATTATCAGAGATGAGAGTTCCAAATCTCGTGATGATGTTCTTCCACACAGTTTTTCGTGTCTTGTTCGGTGATGGAGGACAGAGGCTCCGTTTCGACCCATTTTGTGAAGTAGTCCGTAGCTACTATCAGCCATCTTTTGTTCTCTGGAGTTTGGTGTAGCGGACTGACGATGTCTAGACCCCACTGAGCGAAACGCCACGGGCTGGATAGAGGGCTTAGGTCCTGCGCTGGCTGGTGGAGAGAGTGTGAGAATTTCTGGCACTTTTCGCATTTCCTGGCATAGACTTGAGCGTCCTTCTGCATGTACGGCCACCAGTACCTTTGGCTGATTGCTCGGTAGGCGAGCGACCGACCTCGGATGTGGCTGCCGCAGATCCCCTCATGAATTTCGTAAAGGAAGTCGTCGACTCTGCTTGGGTGGACGCACTGGAGGTAGGGTCCGGTAAACGACTTCCTGTAGAGCTTGCCGTCTGGGGAGAGCCAAAACCGGGCTGCTTTCAGCCTAATCTTCTGTGCCTCCAACCTGTCTTCGGGCAGCAGGTCGTCCTTCAAATAGGCGATGACCGGGTCCATCCAGCTCGGACCAAGATCCACGCACAAGAGTTGCCGAGGTCGCTGTAGTTCGATGCTGGGCTCGCGCATCGTCTCTACTTCGACAGTTCTTCTATTACCGGCCTCGACCGCTGAGGCGAGGCTTGCAAGGGCGTCGGCATGGGAATTGGACTCTCTGCCGACCTGTCGGATCTCGGTCCTTTTGAACTGGGAGAGGAGATCCTTCGTGTGAGCTAAGTAGGCCGCCATTCTGTCGTCCCGAGCCTGGTAGTCTCCGCTGAGCTGGTCCGTCACCAATTGGGAATCACTGAAAACCACAATATGTCGAGCTTCCAAGATTTTAGCACTGTTCAGTCCGGCAATGAGTGCTTCGTACTCGGCCTCATTATTGGATGCTTTGAAGCCGAATGTTAGAGCTTGCTCGATGACAAGGCCCTCCGAGGACTGGAGGGCTATGCCAGCGCCAGCCCTATTGGACGTTGAGGATCCGTCGACGAAGACTTTCCAGGACTGTTCATGCTCTGTCTCGGTTGCTGCCTTTGTATCCTTATGGCCCCCTAGTTCGGTGTCGAGCAGGGTCGGCGCCGAACTCTGAGAAGTGAATTCGACAATGAAGTCTGCTAAAACTTGGGCTTTGATGGCCGTTCTGGGCTGATACTTGATATCGTATTGCCCCAGTTCGATAGCCCATTTGGAGATTCGACCGGAGAAGTCTGCCTTTTGGAAGAGAGCATTCAGTGGGTGCTTGGTCACGACCACGATAGTGAAAGTTTGGAAGTAATGGGAGAGCTTTCGCGAGGCGCTGACGAGCGCCAGGGCAAGCTTCTCGAGCTGTAAATATCGGGTCTCGGCGTCGAGCAGGATCTTGCTGGTGTAATAGATAGGCCTCTGCTGGCCATCTTCTTCTCTGATGAGCACCGAGCTCACTGCGTGGTCCGAGACTGCGAGGTACAGATACAGTGCTTCGCCATGGGTTGGGGTCGACAGTATTGGAGGTGAAGAGAGGTAGCACTTGAGCTGTTGCAGGGCCTGATCGCAGTCCGGCGTCCATTGGAATTTTGAGCCTTTGTGTAGGAGCTGGAAGAAAGGCCTGCACTTGTCGGAAGCTCGGCTGATGAAGCGATTGAGCGCGGCAGCCATGCCGGTCAGCCTCTGGACTTGTTTAGCCGAGGTCGGGCTCTGGAGCTCCTGGATCGCCGTGATTTGGTCAGGGTTTGCTTCAATCCCCTTTCTCGTGACCAGGCTCCCTAGGAACTTTCCGGAGCCGACACCGAAGGCGCATTTAGACGCATTTAACTTTAACTGGAACTGGCAGAGGATGCCGAAAACCTGGCGGAGGTCGGCCAAATGGTCCTGAGATTCTCTGGACTTGACGACCATATCGTCGATGTAGACCTCCACTGTCTTCCCGAGCTGCGCTTGAAACATCTTGGTCACCAGCCGCTGGTATGTCGCCCCTGCGTTCTTCAGCCCGAAGGGCATTACCTTATAACAGTAGGTGCCCCGGGGTGTGATGAAGGCTGTCTTCTCTTGGTCAGGTACGAACAGAGGTATCTGGTGGTATCCTCGGTAAGCGTCGAGGAAACTCATACGGTCGTGTCCAGCAGTGGCGTCAATGAGCTGGTCGATCTTTGGATGGGGGAAGCTGTCCTTGGGACAGGCTGTATTGAGGTCAATGAAGTCGACACTGACCCTCCACTTCCCCGTCTTCTTCTTGACCACTACTGTGTTGGCTAGCCACTGCGGATAGTGGACCTCCTTTATTGCGTGCGCTTCGAGCAACTTTTCTACCTCTTCCGTTACGGCCTCAGTTTGTGGGACCCCAGTTCGGCATGCTTTTTGGATCATGGGCTTGTGGTTAGGGTCCACATTCAACTTGTGGCACATGACTGCTGGGTCGATGCCGGGCATCTCGTAAGGCGCCCACGCAAAGACCTCTTTATTCTCGAGGAGGAGGTCCAGCAGCTGTGTCTTCTCGGTCTCGGGGAGCTGGCTTCCGACTAGGAAAAATCTGTTCGGGTCGGCGGGGTCGATCCTGACCTTGGTGAGGTCCTCGATACTTTTTTGCGCCGGAGCCCTGCCAACATCCCCAAGCTTGCCTTCCCTGTCCAGCTCGGCCATATGGACCTGGGATGATTCGGCTTCTCCAGGCAGCACGACCATCAAGCATTGTCTGGCCATGTGCTGGTCACCTCTTAGAGTGATCACGTCGGTCCGACCGGACGAGTTCTCTAGGGGGAACTTGAGCTTCTGATGATGGGTGGAGGGCACAGCCTCCATGCCATGCAGCCACGTCCTTCCCATTATGACATTGTACGGGGAGGGGACGTCGACGACCAGGAAGTCAACCTGCCTGGAGGCGCCTCCTACTTGGACTCTGAGGGAGATCTTCCCCTTCGGGTACACTAGTTTTGAGCTGAAGCCGACGAGAGGAGTTCGGGCAGTTTTGAGGTCTTCGTCCTTGAGTTTCAGCTTCTGAAAGCAATCGTAGTACAGGATCTCAGACGAGCTGCCTGGATCGACAAGGACTCTCTGAACCAAGAAGTTCTGCAGCTTCAAGGTGAGCACTAGAGGGTCGTTATGTGGGAGTTCTACGTCCTCTAGATCCCTGTCGGAGAACCATATTCTGGGCCCCTCTGTCTTGGCCTTCTTTGCAGCTGGTCCCGGCGCCGCAGTCAACACCTGCTTCTGATGGGAGGCTCTTCTGGCCTCGGCACGGGCCTGGGAGCTCCCCTTCGCTGGGGGAGTGAGGTGGATGACATTGATGATGCCTTTCGGCTCGCTATCCTGTCCGCCATCATGTCGGTGCGGAGGTCGGCTATTGTCCCGTCCTTCCTCCTTGACGTAGTCCCTCAGGTGCCCCTCTTTCACAAGGTTCTCGAGGTGGGACTTGAAGCTTTTGCACTCATCAGTCTTGTGCCCATTCTGCTTGTGATAAGCGCAGAACTTGCCCTGGTCCCGGGAAGAGGGGTCACCTCTCATGGGCTGCGGCCATTTGAAGAAGGGCCGTGCCTCTATTTTGTGGAGGAGCTTATAGATGGGCTCCTTGAAAATCGTGTTTACCGCTTTAAGGTGGCGGCATCGTTCCCGGTCCTCCTGCTCCTCGAGGCTACGACCGAGGTGGAGGGGTTCCGTCGACGATCTGAGGACCGAGCCCTGTACTGATCCGGGGACGGGTCTCTGCGGCGGTTCTCCCTCCTGGAGGACCTGTTGTCTCTGTCTCCTTTAGGTGGTCGGTTCTTCTGGGAGAGGCTGAAGTTCTCCCGCCCGCGGACCTCGTCCTCCTCTGCTCGGATGAATCGGTTTGCCCGGGTCATGAGCTCCTTCATGGTGGCTACGAGGTACATGACCAGCTGTGCCCGGAGCTGGATGCCCAGGCGCAGGGCCAGCTGAAAGGATTTCACCGCCATCTCCTCAGAGGCGCACTCGATCTGGCTGTAAACAGTCCAGAAGCGATGGGCGAATTGGGTGACGTTCTCGTCCTCTCGCATCCGGAGGGCCATCAGGTCAGTATCGGTCTTAGGGATGACTCGGTGGGCCTGGAACTTCTCCAAGAAGGACGTCCGAAGCTGTCGCCAACTGGAGATGGAGCCTCCTGGGAGTGAGCAGAACCATCGTAGGGGGAGATCTCCCAAACTAGAGGAAAAAACTCGACAGTTCAGGAAATCGTTCTCCCCCCAGACCGACATCCTCTGGACGTAGTGTCGGAGGTGAGCCGCAGGGTCCGAGGTTCCATCATACAGGGTGAACCTCTGGACGTTGAACTTCTCGGGGAGGGAGTACTTTCTGATCTCCCTGGAGAAAGGAGATGCGCCTGTGTCTTCAGCTTCAAAGGCGCTGCACTGATCTCGAGCGATACCAGCAATCTCCATATTCTGGCGAACAGTCTGCTTGACCTGCCGGTCGATCCACTGCTTGAGCTCCTCCTCGTCTTCTGGTATCCTCCGCTGCTTCTTTGGCTCTACATGCTCGTGGCTGCTGCTGGAGTCCTCTTCTCTGTGGATCCGATCACGCCTTTTATCATCGAGGACGTGCCTCAGGTCTCACCCGTGGCCCGGAGGAGCCTGGCTGTGCCTGGGTGGAGGACCCAAGGCATGGCTACGCCCGTGAAGTGGGCTCCGAGCCCTTCTCTTCTCCTGGAGCTGCTGTTTGAGACGTAGGATAAGCTCGTCCTGCTCCTGAATGAGGCGGTTTTGAGCTCTGACCTCATCCAGGCGAGGGTCTTCGCCTTCGTCAGGGTTGACTTGATGGTGGGACTGAGGTCCCCCTCTTGCCGACTTTTCACGCATCTTGGTGACTGACTTGTCACCTCGCCTGGTGTGCTCATTGCTGCGGTGGGGCTGCTCTGGAGGCATAACATTGTGAAGGGAAGGCATCGTCAATCCCCTAGACTGTGATACCGACTGGACTGTAGGGGACCTTCCTCCTGATCTTCTCTGCTGAGGGGGTGGACCTTGTACCAGCACAGGCTGCGTGGTCGGTCCCTTGCCCTTGGAGGGTCCTTCACCATTTCTGGTTTTTGGAGGCATGGTATTGGAAGGCTTTTCGTTCAGTGATTCCCACAGACGGCGCCAAACTGTAGGCGGTGAAAACACGACACCCACTCAGATTGAGATGAACTTTGTAGATCAGGGAATACCGAACGCTAAGAACTTGAAAAGGGAAGGAAAACGGCTTGGGTTAGAGCCCCTGGCTGCTATGAGCCGAAGGCGCTCCGATGCCTGAGTTAATTCTCCAAAAAGACTAAGCAGGAAGAGGCAGGAGAGGGGAATGAGACGATGTGTTGAGTATTGCGAGTTGCGTACCTCCCTGGGGCTGATCCCTATATATGTCTCTCGACCTTCCTCGTTCATCCTCTCTGTGAATGGGGGTAGGTGGGGTGAGGTCCCATCGATCCTTATCCTGACATGCAGCGGTAGGTTAAAAAGGAACATCCCATCCTAACTTTTCATGCCTTCAGTCAGTTGATGTTAAGGGCTGATAAAGCTAACTTCTTATCGCCATAAATGAGCAATCCTATCGCCATAAATGAATGCTCCTATCTGTCAGGGCGCGCCGTACTTCCCGAAGGAAGGTGACGGCCCACTCTGCCTTCAGCGTTTTGCTCCGAGACCAAGAGTGGCTTGGCCGCGCTGTGCACATTGTGCTGAGTTGGCACTCAAGCCGAGCTGTCGAGCCACCCTGCCGTGCTGGCACTCCTGAGGAGCTGCCGAGCTGCTGGGCTGTGATTAGAGGCCGAGGTGGACAGCAAGTACTGCTGTGTTCCTCGCTTAATCTCTTCATTACGGTGTTTTACCCACACAATCATAAACCTTGTATTGATAGTGTATTTATATTACAATATTGAGCTTCTTGTAAGATCCTGGATCCTATATAATAGGGACGTATACAAAGATATCAAATCAAGATCCTATAAGGGATCATGCATGACAAGGATGGATACAATGAGATCGACTAAACATAGAAGAGAAGATCATTATCTGTCATGATTGGAGTTTTGATGTGCTAAGTGGGCCACTGTCATTTCGTGATTGGACCCCATCCTCCCCATGTTTTGAATAAATTATCCTTCTCCATAGAGTTGCCTTCTTCTCCCTCATTCTCTACCACCATTTAGCCAATATGCCCACTTTCTTAACTCCAAGCTCCAAACCAGCCCCCTAACTCCAAGCCCCAAACCAGTTGATCATCTTACTCCATTTCATAGTATGTAACTTCTTTTTTTTTTTTTTTAATCACTGGGACCTTCCCTTGAAATGTCTTTTTTAATACAATCAAACTTTTCCTTTATCACCACTGGCATCCACGATAAAGACATATAGTAGGTTGGCAAGTTAGACAAAGTCACCTTAACTAATGTAATTCGTCCTCAAGTGAGAGATAGTTTCTTTTCCACTACGAGAACTTATGCCTTAAACATCTTTTGATCTCAATCTGGCCTTAATAGTTATCCTAAGATGAAACAATGATAACTTTCCCATCCTACAATGGAGCATGTTGGCCGAAGGTTGAATCTCTTCTTCTTCACACCCACCCCCGCAACCTTTCTCTTAGATAAGTTAATATTGATCATACCTGAGGATAGTTCAAAACATCTAAAGATTCTCTTCAAGACTACAATCTCCTCACATCTTGTGGAGTTAAAAGAGAGAGTATTATTTGCAAATTAAAGATGGTGATAGCCTCCTCCCCGATACCCACCTTAAAACTCTCAATAAAAACAATATTTTTCACATTATGTAACAAAGCACTAATAGCCCCCATCACAATAATGGGTAAAAATGGAGATAAAAGGATACCTTCGTCTTGGCCCCTAGAAGCTTTGGGCTAAGATGGAAAGCCATTTATAAGAACTGGGAAGGAATTACAAGAAACGCATTTCCAAATTCAATCTCTCCGTTTATTTCCAAAACCAAATGGCCCTAGCATATCTTGTAGAAAACTCAGTTCAACTTGGTCATACGCCTTTTCCATGGCAATTTCAAAAGGCACCCTTACCTTTCTAGACCTTTTCCATGAATCAACCGGCTCAGTAGTGGCAAGAACCCCATCTAAGATTTGTCTATTCTTCACAAATGCCTATTAGCAAGGACTAATAATAAAGGGAAAGACTTCCCTATTTGTTGGCTAAGATTTTCAATGAAAACTTATAAACACAACACACTAAACTTCTAGGCCAAAATCCCTTAGATCCGCTAGATTAGATACTTTTGGGGTAAGGACCGCAAAAGTGGTGTTTATCTCCCTACTTAGAATTCTCCTTGGGTGATACTTTGAATGCATTTCACAAATTACACTAGATCCCTTTTTTTTTTTTTTTTTTTTTTGGTTCCATAAGATTGGATTTCGCTAGTGGACCGAGTGAGTTTTTTTAACATAAATACATTGAACTTGTGGGCCATGGATCGAGGGGTTAGGATGAGCTGATGGGCCTCAAAGATTGTAGAGTGGTAGGACCCATCAAGATTTTTCCATCCAACAGTCCCCATCACTAGGCGGGACCCACAGTGAGGTCGTGTGTACCATTAAGGTTTGAACCTGATTAGCACTATGCATAATATTATATAATATTAATAATATATTTAGTTTGTTAGTGAGATCTGAATTTGGGTATGTGTCTAGCCAATAGAACTTAGAGATTCTGAGTTTTGGTCTACCATTGAACTAGACCTAAACCTAACTTGTGTATGGTCTTGCAGCTACAAGTAGGTCACCTTGGACAATGTTCACCTATGAGCAGATTGTATATTGCTAGTATGAAGTCTAGCTCGTAGGTCCACTTAGATACATCTCAATCAATAAGAAGAGGGCAGATGGAAAGGTTCCCTTATGGACAATGGAAAGCCAAAAGTATCAACCCCTTCATAATATCCTAGCCCTTTAGTTAACAGCCTCAAAGTTTAAAGTTGTCCTAAACATAGATTCTTTTGAGATTTAACCCAACGAAGCTAAATGGTGTCTTAACCATAGATTCTTTGGAGATTCAATCCAACCATGAGTGAAGTTTCAATGAGAGTAGAATTGCTACATCATGGGATGACAAAAGAATCAAAGGGGCTGCTCTGATCAAAGATGAGACTAAGTGGACCCCATCGGGCCAGTATCGTAGGAGAACATTCTCTAGGTCACCTTTGTGCTGAAAATAAAAGGATGGATGTTAATGTGAAGTGATTGCTTGATGAGAGCCTAAAATATACATTTTAGGCCCCTTAATAAGGACTTTGTTACACCTTTTTGATGCGTTTAATTAGTCTAATTATGTTATTTTGATGTTTACAGGTGCCCTAGAGCTTTGGGGAAGAAATTGGCGAAAAACAGAAAGAAGTTGAAAAATCCAGAAAAATCAGAAAGACACCCGAAGGTTCTGCCTCTGGGCGTCCGGACGCCCGGTCACAGAATTAACCCGGAAGCTACTGCTTCCGGGTGTCCGGACACCCAGTACCTGGCGTCCGGACGCCCGGACCGTCTGAGGTCCGTCTCCAGCGCGTTTTGACGAGGTTTTTCATCCCAAAACCTATAAATAAAAGTCCAAACTCGTTTTAGCATTCATTCACATCTTGGGAGAAGATCGGGAGCAAGTTCTGGAGCTTTTGGAAGAGCGTCAACGGGGATTTCATCAGAGATTCTTCGCCAATCGTCGCCCATGAGTAACTAAACTTTTATCTTAGGGTTGCGATGAAGCCCTAATCTTGTATTTATGGTGATGTATAGGCTTTAGGGTTTTCTGTAAACGCTTTTGGTTATATGACATATGGGATTTGGTTTTTTTAATGCAATCTCTATTTTCTTTGGTATTTTAATCTTGTAGATTTGAATGCTAGTCATATAACGGTGCTTGAATGAATGTGATGGTAGATCTCAGATAATCTATGCCTTAGAGATAGGTTATGCCCTGATCTACACCCATATCCTTTAATTGTTGACTCTGTTTAGGTTTGTAAGCAAAACGAGTCCGTTTAGCATTGAGAGAGAACCCTTAGGTCTATACTTGCCATGACACAAGGTTAGAGTAGATTCATACCCTAAGACCTTTTCTCCGATTGAATCAAAGCCTTTCTTATTTCTCAATTTATTATTTAGTAATAAATATCATTGTCTTCTATTTGGTTAATTTAGGAATCAAACCAATACTTCGTCTTCAAATAGGATTAGTTTAGGAATTAAGGAACCAACACAACTTAACCTTTTTGTCCCAGTGGATACGACACCCGGTTAGCATCAGGATAATTTATATTTGCCTGTTCTAGGATGGGTCATTGCTTAAAGAGGATTTTACCGAAAAAAACACTTTATGTGGCCAATGGACCGAAAAGGCCACTTTAACCAAACACACACCAAAGAGGCCTTCCCGCCCAAAAACCCATTTTTGCTTACCATTTTTTCGAGGGTCGACTTAGACCCTCATTTTCCGTCTTGAGGGTCGATGTTGACTCTTATGTCTTCTCATATTTAACGTAAATCCCTTATTCCCCATCGTGCTCTGCCTTTCCAAGTTATTGCCATCGAATAGATTCACGTTATCCCCATCGTGCTCTGCCTCTCCCTATTAAGAAACCATTGACTTGTCAATGTGCTTCTAACTTGTTAATGTGACAACAAGTTAATCACTTTCTTAAGCTAGACAAGGGGGTTAGAATCTACAAAAGTATAGCCCTGTGAAACGAAGTTTGCTTCCACACCATAATAAACTTGAACAACAAAGAAGTCTGGTGGGATAGGGAGAGGGATCTAGAAATGAAAACCCCAGGTAATTAGGTAATAACGGGCACCCACTTGTTTTTGCCGCAAAAAGATTAACCTTATCTTTTCTATTTGTTTTTTTGTTCTTTGTTTCTTTGTTGTCTTTGGATGAATTCTTTTGTTACCATTAAAAGAAAATTTTAACCTTAAACATGTCTAGATGATCCTAGCTTGCACCAATTATTAATTGAGATGAAGATAGATAGAAATGATGTAATCTATGAGTATCGATGAGATAGTCTCTCGATCTCTTAATGTAATGTTGAAAATGGATTGTTACATTTGTTACAATAAATAGCCTGAAGAATAGGTCATTTGTTACAACAGAAAGTATGAAGAATAGGTGATGCACATGACCTGGTTTGGGTAGTTTACACGTAATGGGCCATGGTCCAATAGGCCTACATTTATTGTTATGTCTCACACCCCTCCCTCAAGTTCATGTTGGAGACATTGAGAGATTGGATAACAAGGTCTTGAACCGCAGAGATGAATGTGATTTGGTGAAGAAGTCAGCTAGCTGCTTTATGGATTAGATAGACTTAAGGTCAATTAATATTCGAGATTTGATATGCCGACGTAAAAAATGACAGTCGATCTCAATTTGCTTGGTGTGCTCATGGAAGGAATCATTATGTGCAATATAAATGGGGCACTGTCACAATAAAGAGGAGTGGGATGTTTGATATGGATGCACATGTCATGGAGGAGACAATGAAGCCATACCAATTAAGATGTGGTATTTACAAGGACACGATATTTGGCTTCAGCGGAGGAGCTAGAAGCCACATTATTTCTTGCTTTTCTATGATATGAGAAAGTGACCTAGAAACACACAAAATCTAGTGGTGGAGTGACAATCATTGATGTCACTTGCCCAATCAAAATTAGAGTTTGCAGTGAGATAGAGATTGCTTAATGAGGATAGGATCACCCCCTAACTGTCGGTATGATAAAGATAACATAGTGTTCTGCACAAATCAGCCCAACGAAGTGTGGTAGGAGAGACAACAAATTGACGAACTACATGAAACGCAAATGAAATATCTAGACGAGTAATGGTGAGGTACACGAGGCTACCTCACCATTGGCGATAATGAATAAGGTCTAGCAAAAGGGTACGATCTTTAAGTACTTAACATTCACTTCCATTGGTGTGTTGACTAATTTAGTGTCTATGAGAGCTACTCTTGAAAGGATGTCATGAATATATTTTTGTTGAGTAAGTAACAATCCCTTTGGAGAATAGGCAACTTCAATGCCTAAGAAGTAGCAGAGAATACCCGGATCTTTCATCTGAGATTAAGTATCAAGAGTTTGTTTCAACCTTTTAACCCCAGCATGATCATTGCCAGTAATGATCATATCGTCAACATATAGAAACAGAAAAACACATCCAAAAGAAGTAGTACGATAAAAAAATGGCAGAATCAGAGGTACTTTGGGCATATCTAATGCTACAGATAGCATCACAAAACTTGGTAAACCAAAGCCCGAGGGGCCTATTTTAAGCCATAAAGGGCCCAACGAAGACGACAAGCATGGCCAAATGGATGGCGCAAACTGGGTGGAGGCTTCATATAAACTTCTTCGGAGATAAACCCATTGAGGAAGGAAATTTTGACATCCATTTGAGAAGGGCACCACGACATAATAGCTGAGACAACAAGAAGAGTACGAACAATGGTCATTTTGGCAACTGGAGCAAATGTCTCCTCGTAATCAACTCCATAATCCTGGTTGTATCTTTTCGCAACCAACCAGGCTTTGCATCGCTCAATAGGGCCAGCGGCCATAGTTTTAATTTAAAAAACCCACTTGTATAGCCAATGGTGGACTTGCCTGGAGGGAGACAAAAAAGTTCCCAGGTTTGAGTTTTGGATAGGGCTGTTAATTCCTTTGACATGGCCTGCTGCCATCGAGGATCAAGGGAAGCTTCTTTGTAGGACTACGGTTCTCTGTGAGAATGAACAGAAGTTAAAAAGGTCAAATATGCTGAGGTAAATTGGTTAGAGACAAACCCATATCTTTTCACATGTTTTCGGATACGAAAAGGATATCCACGAGAGATGTCAGGCTCAGAAGCCGGAGGCAGAGGCGCATCCTTAGGTGGTTGTACTGTAGGTACCTGAGTTTGTGGTCGCTGGCTGTATACCAAAAAAGGAGCAGCAGGCGAGGCAGGAGTAGGAAAAAGTTCAGGAAATGGATCGATTGAAATCATAGAAGGTTGATCAGGGGAATTGGACGGAGCAATAAGTGAGTAAAATGGAATATATTCCAAGAAAGTAACATGGCACGAAATGCGGAGTCGATTTGCTTTAGGGTCATAAGACCGATACCCTTTCTGTTCAATGCCATAGCTAAGAAAGATACAAATGGCAGATCTTGGTGACATCTTCGTCTGTTCATTGACTGGAAGTTGAATAAAACATGTGGACGCAAGGACACGAAGCTCAGCATAATTTGGTGTGATATGAAAGATCTTTTCGAAAGGAGTAAGGCCAGATAAAATGAAAGAGGGCATCCGATTAATGAGATAGACGACAGTGAGGGTTGAGTCACCCTAGAAGCCAATGGGTAAAAAAGAAGAATGTAATAAGCCCTAGCAGTATCCAAGATATGCCGATGTTTACGTTCAGCAACCACATTTTGTTGGGGATTATAAGGACTAGATAGTTGTTGTAGAGTTCCATGTGTAGACGGAAATTGGAGAAAACAAGAAGAGATGTATTCCCCCCTGGAATCAGACCGAAAATTTTTGATTTTGGCCAAAAATTGGGTAGCATTCATAGTGGCAAAGGCAACATAAATATCAAAAAATTCATCTTTGTGTTTTATCAAGTAAAGCCATGCGTACCGAGTGCAGTCATCAATAAATGAAACATAGTAGGAGGAGCCACCTTTAGTAGGCTGTGAGGCGGGTCCCTAAATGTCAGAATGTATTAAATTAAGTGGGCCATTTGTAATAGAAACGCTATTATTAAAAGGCAAGGCATTACGATTAGCCAACTTACAGCCAACACAATGCGAAAAATCATCAATAGCAACATCACTTAGCACAACAGTACAAATTAAACATTTTAAACTTGAAAAAGAAAGACGTCATAGTCTAAAGTGCCATAAATAAAACTTGGAAGGAGAGGACAGAATAGCTGGAGCAGCAGCAGAGGAGAATAAGGAAGGTGTAACTGATCAACATAGTACAATCCACCAGATTTACGCCCTATCCCAATCAACTTCTTGGACTGTGGGTCTTAAACAAGACAATGAGTGTTATTTAATGTAACAAGGTAACATACAGCAGTCAACTGACTAATGGAAAATAGATTGGTGGAAAGATGGGGAACATGTAATACTAATGGAAGACAAAATAAACTAAAGGATGTAGCAGGTGTGTGGAGCCCACTTTAGTGGCAGCTAGAGTGGTACCATCAGTTGTGTGAATGGAGACGGGTCTAATGGGGTATAACAATTAGTAAAGATAGAACAATCGATGTCTTATGACTGGACGCACCAGATTCAAATATCCAAGGTGGGGTAGTTATACTTGAGGTATTGGCAGTAGACATGGCAGCGACGGCAGTGGGCGGAGGAGGAGCCAAATGAGGAGTAAGCATCATCTGTTGCAAGCGTTCATCAACAAGCTGTTGAATGTGAGCATTAAATCTACAGAAACTGGAGATGCATCGATAGAGATTGTAGCCGCGTGATGCACAGGTGGACCCCAATTATTGTGGTGACTATTAGTAAACTGGTCACCACGTCAATTGCCTTGGCTTTTTGTTTGAATTGGATAGTCTCGCTTCTAAAGGCCCGTCTTTCTGCAATAGTTGAATATGCCTGGGGGACCTTGACTTTTCTGAGCAGATGTAGAAATGAAGGAATTGTCTGTCTTACTGACGAAAATAGGCCGTGGATCAGTGATCTTCTTATGTAAGGAGTTTTTAGTTTGTTCATCAGCAAGAAGTTCAGACAACGCAAAATCAACTAATGACAGAGGTGAACGGCTTAGGAGAAACGCATGAACATGTTCAAAGTTTGATAAGAGAGCCATGTGAAACTGAAGTAGCCAAGTTTCTTGTCTATAAGTGTGAAATGTGCCAGCATCAGCTTTACAAACGAACTGAGGATCCATGAGAGCAAGTTAGTCCCATAACTCAGTCATACGGACATAGAATTCATGGATACTATCAGTTCCTTGTTCGACATTTTTAATTTCACATTCTAGTTGATACCGCTTAGCAGAGTTGATTTGCGTGTATAATCGAGACAAGTAGTCCCATGCCTCTTTAGGTTCTTTGAATTTGGCTAATTGCTTACCAATAGTAGGATCCATAGTATTTGCTATTCGTGAATTAATTTTACCAATATCAGCATCATATTCTTCAAATTTGAAATCAATCTCAACAAGAGGTGTGACTTTTCCAGTGATATATTTCCATAATTTGAGGCCTTTCAGGTGATTGTGCATCACATGAGACCAATAGGCATAGTTAGCCCCATCTAAACGGACTATTAGTCCCTGTGGTTTCTCCATTTATAAGAAACTAAAAAACTAATTACTGCTGGGCGAGCAAGTGCTATGGAACGAGAATGAAAAAACAGGCAGTAAATGGGTACTGATAGATAGATTCAATAGTGTCTGATGGAAAGCACCTCAAAATAGTACGTTGTGGCAGAATTTCAAATCCAAACGCGTATGATGAATATGAAGATAGGTTGCAGAAAAATCGACTGAAGAAAACAGTGTATAAATACCTTTTGAGATGAAAACAGAGTGACGAGATAGAGCCAGAAGCCTTTAAAGAACACCAGAAGTCTTCACCAGAAATGTTTGACTATAACCATAAAAACAAACTAATAAGATTGAGCATCTCCGATGGATCCCAATGCAGATCTTCTGTCCTGAGATGTTGCAAACTTTAATACTAGCATTGAAAATGCCAAACTGGGTTTATAGACATTGTTCAGACAGGATTGTTTGGAGCACCGGGTTTTTGATACCATATTATTTGAGATAAAAAAAAATAGTGATGTAATCTCTGAGTATAGATGAGATAGTCTTTCGATCTCTTAACATAATGCTGAAGATGGATTGTTACATTTGTTACAACAGATAGCCTGCAGAATAAGTCCTTTGTTATAACAGATAGTCTGAAGAATAGGTGATGCACATGACCTAGTTTTGGTAGTTTCCATGAGTAATGGGCCATGGTCGAATAGTCTTACATTTATTGTTATGTTTCACACCAATGACCAACCACATTGGTCACCATCTCTGGTACCATCGGGTATCGTGACTATACAGCTATGATGACATCAATATATGAGTATTGGAAATATTTGAGGGTCTGGATGATTTTTGGTCAGGATGGGACTAGCAGAATCAAGATCGATGGAGGCCGGTCATGGCAGTATTATAACTTAGGGGAAATTTGTGTTGTGAGTAAGAGAGAGGATAGATTTGACTATTGATTTGTTTGGACTAGTCTTTTCGTTCTTAAAACATAATTTCAAGGATATGGGAGGTGTTTGGTTGCCTAATGAGAATATGAAAGTAGTATATTTTGCTTGCAAAGATGAGGAAGAAGTGACTTGGAAAGGCAGATCATGATGGGGGAGAAGGAATTCGCTGTAAATAAGAGAGCACATGAGAATTGGCATCGACCCGCAACATTGAAAATGAGGGTCGACGTCGACCCTAGAAAAAAATGGTAAGAAAAAAGGGTTTTTTGGTGGGAATGCCTCTTTGCTGTGGGTTTGGCTAAAGTGACCGTTTCGCTCCACTGGCCACATAAAGTATTTTTTTCTGGTAAAACTCTCTTGTTTAAAAGAAATCAACCTAAGAAAGGGATGCACTCAATGAAACATTATAACTTTGCTCCTTTTAAAAGTTCTTATTTACTTTGTTCCTCACCTGTCCTTTACGGGCTTCACCCCAAAATGGCTTGGGTAATTGTGTCATTTTCATCATGCACCTCATCCTCCCAACAATAGTGCAGTTCATTCTCTCTGCCACACCATTGCACTGTAGAGTCTAGAAAATGTCCTTACAAAAAACGTGCATTAGGAACGGCGAGTGGGAGCAGTTTTGATTCTTTTGAAATTTGAAACGGTCTCAATCTGTCTAAAAAACAAAAACCGTTTCAACTTAAAGCAATTTGCCCAGGCTCGCTATTAAACCATATTCTAAAAAAAATAAAGAAAATGTCCCACTCCATTTTCTCCTCCTCGTGCCAGTTCCCTCTCTCCCCTCTCTCAGAGAGAAAACCCCAGTGTGCTGATCCTCCTTCCCACCGGCCCCTAATCCCGCCCCACCAATGGCCCCCTCCGTCTCTCCACATTCTGCTTTGGCGGTGGCTTTCTCTCATCAATTCAAGTGTCATATTCTTCACCTCCTCTAGAAACCCTAGCTTTTGGAATCGCATCTCTCTTCTCTTTCTTTCTTCAGATCTCCTTATCTCATTGATCTGTTCACACCCGAATAAGTGCGGTTCCATGATAGATCGTTGATGGCGTGATGAATGATGACGAGGTTTTTGGATTTGGTTGGCTGAGTTGCTTGTTATTAGTGTTGATTGGGGCGGATTATAACACCATTTCGATGTCCAAGTTCCTAAAGATGTCGGCTTCGTTCGCACCATTCGAGCACCCTAGAACCGATGTACAAATATGGTATTGGATTGGTCTGGATTCTTCTGTTGATTTTTTGAAGTAGTTTTGTCAAGCGGTTGTAAGGATACCCCTCTTTTTTTTACTTTTTTTTTTTTTTTTTTTGAGCTATTGTTATATTCTTTATGGGGTTATTTTGGGTCTAACAAGCCCATGAGAATACAATAATTATGCAGCTTTTCACCAGAAGCAAAATGGTAGCCACTTTCTATATAGACCATGAGACATGAGAGCTTCCGACACACACATTTACTTTTTACTTCAGCATTAATTAACAACTAGAAAGATGTCAGACCTTCAAAAATAATTCCATGCCATGCATTAAATTGATCATTGGATCACAATTGCATAAAGATGAAACATGTTACATATAATGGTTCTCTAAATAAATATACTTAAGACTCCATTCATGTAACCAATTAAATTAGTTTCTCTTGGGGCTCAACGAAGGGCTCAGCTAGTTTCTTCTCTAATAGTATAACGTTTCAGTTAAATCCTGCTACATACTTCTTTGCTTGGATATATGCATCCAATAGGCTATAAAACTGCCAATGATACTAACAAAAATGGAAGCCTGTCGAATACCAACAACCAGTTATTAACATAAAAAAAAACTGTGGCTAGAGATTAACAAGACAAATGGGTAGTAAATAGGGCACCAAAGTATCTTTTGTGTATATTCTAAGCATACCTTAGACAGTGCAAGTACAATTTTAATGCCAGTTCTCATGATGGGGCAAATGACAAGGCCTCAACAGTCTGAAATTAACCTCATAAAAAAAAGTTTGAAATTAATAATAGATGACATCCACTAAATAGTCAAGGCCAAAAAGGAACAACAAGTTGAAAGTTGAAACCATTTCCAAGTTCCAACAGTTTTGAAAACCACTTATCCACTAGATATGAAAAATATAAGAGAAGCTTCAGGTAGGAACATTTAGCTTAATTGAGATGGACTATAATTTGTCAAAAGAGGAGCCAATTTCTAGCCATCCAAATAGCATAGGCTGCAATGATCAAAATAGCACCCATGACAAGTCTAGCACGAAGAACATAATTCTTGAGGGGGAAATAATCACTTAAAACAAAACAACTTATTTACTCATGCATTCATACCAAAATATTTTCTTTAATTATATAAAAAATTGTTCAACCATCCCATATTATAGCTCAGCTAGTTAGAGATCAATAGTTTGAGTCATATTTAGCATTTAAAAAAAAAAAAAAAAAAAAAGCTCAACCAATCACAACCTACAACTTCAATCTTTAGATCAATGATCATATCCAATCGAAGCATTTCCTTAAAATATAATCTATGAGATTTCCCTTGAATAACATCAGGTGATACCCAATAGAAGCATTTCCAACAAAAGCATATAAAATCCTGCAAAAGGAGCATATTTTAGCATCTTATTGTAACATAAGAAAACTAGAAAGCCACACTTTCACTTTAACAACTCGTAGTTCTAGGGAAAAATGAAGGACAATTAAAATAAACCAAACGAAAGCTAGGATCAGTGTACATAATCTGCTAGTGGTTCTACTTACAAACAAACCCACAAGATTAAATGGATAGTGTGGATAGTGGTTTGGCTATCCCGCCAATATTCCCTAAAACAATTTTCAAATAGAATAGGTTGGAGTGTTAAAGTGAAGAATTAGAACAAAAACAACAACATCAACAAAAATAACAAAGATATTGCAATAACAGGACTAGCCCTATTTTATATTAGTAGCCAATGAAGAAAGCTACAAATAGCATGCAAAATCTCAGCAATCAACTCTATAGAGAGTCCCAAGAGCAGTGCTTAAATAATGAAAATATTACATAGCCATAAGAGGAAAACATCTGGGCTAAATCATCAACCAAAATACATTTCTCATATAGTCAATAAACAGTTTCACACAAAGGGCAGATGATACAGGCCCTAGGGCTAGGGATTACTTGGGAAGTGCTAAAAGCTCAATGGGTGCCAAAGCATGTGTCCAAAGACACAATAAATCTCTGCAAAGATAATAAATGAGGACACACCTCAATGAAAAAATCCAATTTCATTAATCAACTCTCTGAGAAATAGTTCTCTACAATGCCATATAAATAGTAAAAGAAGACTTAAGCCCTAAGAAACCTAATAAAACTAGGAAACAAAATAATATTGGAAATCTAATTCTCATTACAATAGTTAAAGAAACTAATGACATAAAAATAAATTCCTACACATGTGGCCATGAGGTTTATACTGCATCATTCTCCCCGGGTTGGAAAGAACTCGACCTCGAGTTCGGTAAGTGTCCACCTAGATCAAAGATCAATCTAATGAACTTCCGATTTATCGGTCGATCTATAACTTTTGGGCACAGATTCATGTGTAAATTATGACGATTGCTATAATCGGAACAGATGCGTGATCGAACTGTTGGATGCTTCAATTGATGACTCTACACCAACAAATCACAATCGATGATAATCTGCCGTTTATCTCCGAAGATGAAGTCAATGTGGGAAATCTCAACAGTGGGTGTCTTTTCCTTTGCTGCTTGTGTATTTTGACCACCATTACCCATAAGAGAAAATTCAAATCCAACTTCAGTTTTGGAATACTCTATGTGTTGCTCTAGCTTTTCAGTCTGTAAGTCCTCTACCACCGATTCTTCAACATGAGCTGCTGTTAATTGCGGTGATCGAGACATTTCGTCGTAAGGCGCAACTTTTCCCAAAGGAGACCATTTACACTATGTTTGGGAGGGGAGGGGAGGGGAGGGGAAATTTGAGGGGGAAGGAAAATGAAGGGGAGGGAAAAGTAGGGGAAAGAGGTAGAGAGACAATTACCATTTTAGCCTTACTTTTGTAAAAGCTTCAAGTTTAGGGGAGGGAAATTTAGTAATTTGCTCTTTTTTCCCCTCTTTGCCTCCCTCTTTCCCCCCATTTTTGAAGGAAAAATTTGGGAGTGGGCCCCACTCTTATTTAACCCCCAAATTCCCCTTCCCCACTTTCCCTCCCCCCCTTCCCAAGCACCCTCAATTTCAACATTCCCTTCATTTTCTCCACTTTTTTTTTTCCTTCCCCTCATTTTACCTCATTCCTAAACATAGTGTTAAGCATGTATTCCACACAAATTGCTTCCCAATATGCATCATGAACAGTCGTACAATCATTCATACTCTGCACTATATCCGGTCTCAAGCCTCTTACAAAACTGATTAAATCATGTTCCTC
The DNA here is from genome assembly GCA_029852735.1 of Persea americana. Classification (NCBI taxonomy): domain Eukaryota; kingdom Viridiplantae; phylum Streptophyta; class Magnoliopsida; order Laurales; family Lauraceae; genus Persea; species Persea americana. The sequence goes on from CM056819.1 coordinate 29,841,831, forward strand.
ATCATCTTTTAATCCACACTTGTCTTGGAGCCATGCAAGCATGTCACCATAGTCAAGAACAGATAATTCTCCTTGTTTCAAATCTAGAAAGGACCGAAAATAGACTTCACTTTCAAAATTCCATATTCTATATTTAGTCGTATATTTGATTCTTTGAAGATTATTGTAAAATCTACTGATATGGAATTTCATCTTGACTTGAAAGTAAGACTGAACTAACCTGATGTCGTAGATCTGCTTTTCACAAACACAGTGGAAAAAATGGATCTAAAATCTGACGGTCGATGAGCCCAATATTGTAAGAAGAAATCTCAACCGTTGATCAGGTCGAATCTGTTATTGATCAGATTCTGCTGATGCAGGGATAATGTTAGCTCTTCTGTTCTCTCTCTTTCTTTTCATCGGGTCGGATCTGACCTTAACTTACTCGTACTAGAAATCATATCTAAAATACTATCTGGGCTCGTGTCACGTGTGGCGAGACATGTGGATTGCTCTTGGACGTGATGCAGTGGAAGTGAAAAAGGGGGTTTGTCTCTTTTCGTTGCTAATTTTAGACGAAATCGAGGAGTTGGAAAGAGGCTCTGACTCCTTAGAAGTTGGCAGCCAAAGCTCTCAACGACGACGACGCCACTGACGGAGATGGTATTCAGCGATGCTGCTAATGAACCCGATGGCGATGCGCGGTAACAGATCTAGTAGCAGGTGGTGATCATGGGTCTTGGTTGGAGATGGTAATGACAACACCGGCTGTTGATTGTTGTGCAATGAAGAGGGGTGGTGTGGATTGATGGGTTGCCGTTGGCGAGGGAGGGCTGCAATGAACCAGGTACGCTGTACTATCTTTCTGTTACTCCTCTCATCTCTCTCGATCACTTCTTTTTCTAAATTTTTTTTTTACTCGGGATGGGGATGCTGAAGGGTGTTTTTTTTTTTCTTTTCTTCTCTCTCTGTTTTTTTTTTTTTTTTTTGTTACTGGTCAGGTTGCTAGTTTGTGGCGATGGGTTTGGGGGCTGGAGATGTGCTGTAGTCTGCCGGTGGTGGATGACGCGGGTGGAAAGGGTTTTGGGGTTTTGGAAGGAGATGATGGGTTTCAGTGGTTCATTAGGGGTCCCGGCAACCAGCAGACAAGGGGATAGGGGTGCTGGAGGAAGGCAAACAATGGGCAGGGACTCTTGGATGGCGATGGGAGGTTATGGGAGCTTAGGGATTTTTTTATTTTTTTGTTCTTCTAGGTAGGGGATGGGAGGTAAGTGGGTGTGGGGAACTGGCAAAAGTTTGGTCTAGGTTTTAGAGTATATGGGTTTGATGCTTGACGAAAATGGGACTGGGTCTAGGCACGGTTTTGGGATGGCAGGGGTTTTTGTGGATTGGAATTTGGGTCATGGGATGATGAACGGAAAGGGGTGGACGGTGATGATGATGGGATGGATTGGTGAATGGATGGATAAGCTCTAATCAATGTCTGGAGGGTCACCGGAGTGATGTGGATCTTTTCTTTGATACCAATTGATGCAGGTCCTATGGTTAAGGATTGTGTGAGAATTGCTAAAAGCACAATGGGTGCCGAAGCACGTGTCCGAAGACACAATAAATCTCTGCAAAGATAATAAACGATGACCCACCTCAATGGGAAAACCAGTTTCATTAATCAACTCTCTGAGAAATAATTCTCTACAATGCCATATAAATAGTAAAAGAAAACTTAAGCCTTAAGAAACCTAATTAAACTAGGAAACAAAATAATATTGAAAATCTAATCCTCATTATAATAATTAAAGAAAATAATAACAGAAAAATAAATTCCTAAATCTACGTGGGCCTTACACATGTGGCCATGAGGTCTATGCTGCATCAGCAGAGGCTTCAAGCCTTTCGAAAATATCCTTCACCACCAAATACCCAAAATAACCCCATAAAGAATTTCACAATAGCTAAAAAAGAAAAAAAAGAAAAAAAAAGAGGGGTATCCTTACAGCCGCTTGACAAAACTACTTCAAAAAATCAACAGAAGAATCAAGACAAATCCAATACTATATTTGTAGCATCGGTTCTAGGGCGCTCGAATGGAGCGAGCAAAGCCAACATCTTTAGGACCTAGGACATCAAAATGGTGTCGTAATCCGCCCCAATCAACACAGATTACAAGCAACTCGGCCAACCAAATCCAAAACCCTCATCATCAGTCATCATGCCATCAATGATCTAACATGGAACCACACTGATTCGGGAGTGAGCAGATCAATGAGAGAAGGAGATCTGAAGAAAGAAAGAGGAAAAGAGATGCGATTCCAAAAGCTAGGGTTTTTAGAGGAGGTGAAGAAGATGACACATGAATCATTGAGAGAAAGGCACCGCCAAAGCAGAATGAGGAGAGCCGAAGGGGACCATTGATGGGGAGGGATCAGGGGCCGGTGGGAAGGAGGATCAACACACTGGGGTTTTCTCTTCGAGGGAGGGGCGAGAGGGAACTGGCGCGAGGAGGAGAAGATAGGGCGGGACATTTTCTTTGCTTTTTTAGAAAATGGTTTAATAGCAAGCCTGGGCGAATTGCTTTAAGTTGAAACAATTTTTGTTTTTAGATGGATTGAGACCGTTCCAAAATCTAATAGGAATGGTTCAAAACCGTTCCAAATTGGGCTTTTTGGCGTAGTCATGTCTAATACCATGTTTTGAACAATAGTTCTTGAGTTGGTTGGATGTGTACTCACCATAATTATTTGTGTGGAGATATTTCAAGACCTTTTTTGTCTTTCTTTCAACCATGACACGAAACTGATGAAAAAAAATCTATAACACTCCATCCTTTTATTTGAAAACATAAACCTAGACTTTAATACATACATCATCAATAAATGTGAAAAAATACTTATTACCACCCTAATACTTTACCACCATGGGACCACATACATCAAAGTATACCAAACCCAACATATTAGATTTTAACTATGATGTTTTACTTAAAGAATCCTTATGTTGTTTACCAAACAAGCAACAATCAAAAGAATCAGGGGGATGCACCGTTGGAGTAAGAAATTAAATACTTCTTTACCAATAACTGCAGCCTTTTTTTATCATATGTCCCAGCCTCTTGTACCCTAAATTTGGAGATGAATTGTCTTCAACAACATCGAATACACTTTCACACAGCTTCACATGTATCTTGTGGAGGATATTACACGTCTCTCAATAATAAGAGGTCCTCTTTTGAGTTTTCACCTGCCGTTTTCGAAATAACTCACATAACCTGCATAGTCCGATGTAGTCCCGGGAATCAGATTCAACCGCAAACCAAGAACTTGTTGCACATCTTTAAACATCATTGTGCAACCAACTTTGGTTTCTATGTAGATATCACCGATCCCAATAGTCTTCAAATAACTTTTGTTGCCAATCTTCATAGTACCAAAGAATCCTACTTTGTACATCATGAACATCTCCCTACTAAGAGTAGGATGGTATACAACTGTGCCAACATTTCACTCAACTTGATCATCTGCAACACTTAGACACTCTTCATCTACACTAGCCGTAATTGTCACTTCATGATCTAAAGTAGCTGTAGTGTTATTAGTGTCATCCTTTTCTGATTGTTCGCTTCCTTTTGTTCATTTTTTAGGCAAAACAGTTCTTTTTAACGTAACCCTCCTTGTCACAATGAAAGCATTTACCATACTTTTTTTCAGTATATGATATATCTCTTGACCTACCACGACCACCTTTTGGCCCTCTACCCCTACTTCTCACCTTTTTTTCAGAGATAATGGCTTGTACATTATATGTCCCTGCAATTTTTCTTCTTATTTCTTCATTTAATAAGTTGTTAGTAACATAGCTCGTTGATAATACATTATTTGGAGTATCTGGAAAATAACTTAGAAGCAATAAAGGTTACATCTCATTTTCAAGGACCATCTTCATTGTGGCTAATTAGTTTACAACACTTTAGAACTCATTTATGTGATCTTCAATGAAACCACCCTCCTTGAATATTATATTTACAAGCTTTTTGATTAAAAAGCCTTTGTTCACCACTATCGTTTTCTCATATCATGTTCTTAACTTTTTCAAAGGGTACACCAAGGATAAAACTAGTGGTCGTGGCGAACGTAGCGGCAATGGGCAACTCACTACTTAGTGTTTGCGACGATACGTGGCGACATAGCAGTGTGAATTTTTTAAGTGGTTTTTTTTTAATCTTGTGTATCAACCAATCTTTTGGTTTCTTAGTAATTTGGAGCCATATAAGGGTAGAAATAACCATGGGAAAGGTTATTGAGGAGAAGAAATAGGAAAAACGGTGTTATAAATTAAAATTGCTTGGCTCTATTAGGTCTTAGACCATAGCGCCGCTATTTTTAAAATAGCGTAGCGGCCTCAATCGCTACTGCTGATAATGCAGGCGCTACTATACGTAGCAGCCTTTATTTTGAACCATGGGGTACACACATTGATTTTGTTAAACATATGATGGAACATGTTGTAATTCCCCATTGTCTGATGTGACCAATTGTCTTTCTATGCATCTTCTTCTGATTTGCATTAGATATGTCTTTTCTCCTGGCTTCATATCCTTCAGTGGGATCATAGAGGTCCTTACAATAAAGTATGTCTTCCATCTTAGTTTTCCAAATCAACCAACTGATATGGTTGAGTTTGACCATTGTAGTGTTCTCAGTGTTGTTCTCCTTTTTAACTAAACACCAAAAAAAGATAAACAACTTTCACTAATCTTGATTTAAGCACCACACTGTAAATCTCATCACCATGAGTATGCTGAAAAATAGAGTCCAAAATATAATTCCGAATGGTCCCATTATTACGAAAAATAATCTCTTCCCTTTGTTTGGTCAAACCTTTCTATTGACCACTGGATTGTCAATCTCTTGTTGCAAGTGCGTAAATTTGCTTGCAACGAGGTTATAGGCTCAAACTGCTCGCAAATTGGACTTCAGATGCTTCGGAAGTTGCAAAAACAAGTTCCTGTTATCTGACCAGGTCAAAACCCACTTTGACCAGGTCAAAACCCGGTTAACCGAACTATGATGTAATGATGGCATTAGCTCGATGATGTTACTGCTGGGTGCTATTGTGCTACCAAACTGGGCTTCAACCTAGAGGGGTCCGGTCAACTCGACCCGACTTGAACCGACCTGATCTGAGCCCAAAACAAAGCACGATCTTTTTCTTCAAACAAAACGAAACATGTAACCAAAACTCCCTAAACTCCAGCTCCTCTCTGCAAATACCGGCAACGGTGACGACAGGACTCGGGTCCAGACAAATCTTTTTTGGCAACGACGAAGCCAAATCATTTGTTTCTTCTGGCACTGTTCTGTAAGTACCTATATCAAATATGTGACATCAACCTTTTTCTACAACAGCGCTATCCCAAAAACAAGTTCTATGTACTGTCTTCTTCTCCGGTGATGTAAGGCTTACCAAGGGCTAAAACCTATTCTTCCTGTTTGATATGCAACTAGAAACAAAGGTGATGGAGCCAGTCCTTTCTGCGATCATCTTCTCCGGCGGGCTTGTCTTTAATCCTCCTCTGCTCTGCGATAGTCAACCTCTGCCTCCACAAAACAGAGAACCCACTCGATTTGAAAGTGTCCAAATCATCTTCTCCAATTAAAAAAAAAAACATCCAAATCTCTCTGATCCAACATCTATTTTGCAACTCCCGAGTCACAGAGCCTGATCTATGTGGCTCACTAGAGATACAAAGCTAATCTCGTTTTGTCCATTCTCCAACGAAGAGAATAATATAGTAAGTCTTCTCTTTCTACCCCTGCAAAAATCCAACCGGATCTCCTTTGGTTTCGATTTGTAACTTGATCTGTTGATTGCCCACACACAACTTGAGCCATATGCAAATCCTAGCCTTTGATACCACTTGTTGTGTGGATGCGTGCGGAAGCGTTAAATCGCTGAGCGGCAATCAAGCCACACATGAAAGAGTGAGAATCACCCAGAGATTTATGTGGTTTGGCAAGAATACCTACGTACATGGGTAAGAAACTCAACTCTCCTTGGTTCTCCACTCTGTTGGATTTAGGATGAAAGGGTTAGAGGCATGAGATTGACTCCAAATTTGATATATGGTCTCATCCAAGATGTCTCTTTCCATCCCCCACAAGTCCCATGATCAGTGGGTCCCTAGGTGGCCCCCATTAAGTTTGTCCCTTACCATATGGTGAGAGAATGATGCACAGGAATATCCCCCAATATAAACATAGTATGGTTGACTTTAGAACACAGCCGAACCATCCACACACAAGGAAACCCCTTAAATACACTAGACCCATTGAATTTTCACCTATCCAAATGGATTGGACCGTTGGATCTATGGTCAAAAAAATTTCTATGACATAAAGTCATTAAATTTGTGGGCCACGGATGAAGGGGTTAGAGGCATAAGATTGCCCCAAATTTGATATATGGTCTCATCCAAGATGTCTCTTCCCATCTCTCATAAGTCCCATGATCAGTGAGTCCCTAGGTGTGCCCCATTAAGTTTGTCCCTCACCATATGGTGAGGGAAGGATGTACAGGAATATCCTTCATATATATATATATTCACACTTTTTTGTCCTCCGAGATAGCCCTAGTACAATTAGCAAAATGCCCATGACCCTAAATCCACTTAGTGTGGGCCCTTGGCCTACAAGAAATTCTTATAAAAAAAACAAGCCCTTATGAAATTCAAAGAATTTATGTATGAAGAATTTGCAAGTTCTTTATAATGGAATTTCTAAATTCTCATTTATAATTGCATTTAGAAATTCCAAAAAAAAAAAAAAAAAACCAACAAAAGTCTAAAATCTCTAAAATTTGAAAGGTCGTTTGAGACCATTTTAGGTGTCTTTAATTTTGAAATTCCAGTAAAGTAACATTGGCATTTGGAAGGGATAAGCCCCATCATATCATGAATTATGCAAACCTAGGGGTGTAAATCTAGGCGTGTGGCCCAAGCCCAGCACGGACCTGGCACGGAAAAATCGTGCCTGGACCGTGTAAGACCCCGCCCTGAGAGTTTCCGATTAGTGTTAATTAAGACGTGATTTAGTTATAAGTGAGATTAGTGGAAATGGGTTAAATCTGGATTAGAATAGCTTTTAATAGCTTTGAATGATTTTGAGAACTCTTTTGATCTAGTGGGGGCCCTTTGGGGGTTCCTTTTATTGTGTCTTGGTTAGTTTTGGGATTTAGTTATAATTCTGGAAATCGGTAATTTACTCCGTTTAATGTATTTTATGATTCCCAATAACTTTCGTATTTGTTCCGTTTCCATTCGAGACCTCTAAACCCTACTTTGCCATTGTTAGGGGTAAAACAGTCTTTTTACACAAAATCTGGACACTATTTTCAATGTCTCCGAAACTCGTAAAATATATACTTTTTGGAAAGTAGAAATTTCGACGATCAATTCTTCCTTCTTCGTCGAATCCGTCCGAAGCCCGTAGAGCGACGTTTCAGCCCATTTTAGACTTTTAAGTTGTGGGACCCATAGCCATTATCTATATAAGGAGGAGTTCTTTTCCCTCCTTCTCTTCTTGCAACTCCTTGAGAAAAAGAGAGGTTCCAGCCCAGCCCTAGGTTCTCCTTGCTCCTTGCTCCTCCATCTCTCAATCTCTCTCAAATCTATTGCTAAAGGCAAAATGGAGGTGGTAGTCTTCTTCCCCTCCATGAGAGCTTCCTCTTGATATTCTTCTTTGAGAGAGAGTCCCATTCCAAGCTATCCTTTGAGCAAGTTCTTGCCATTAGAAGACTTTTCATGTAAGTTCTTCTTCTCATCTTTTGATTGTGTGTTCATCTAGCCTTGGAGGTGCTTCACCTTGATTATTGGAAGTTATCTCCATCTATTGCTTGATTTTGACATTCTAGGGTTGTAATGATTGTATTTGGGGATTTTTTTTGTGTAGATTGTAGATTTTGAGCTTGATAGAGTGATTAGAGCTTGATTAGCATACTTGGAGACCAAGGCAAGTGGATGAATGGATTCGATTTGAATAAGTTCTTATTTTGTGAAAATGTGGATTTTTACTATTCATATGTCATTTGGTTCATTATGTCACATAATGCCTTTGGAAATGTATTTATTGTCATGGTTTTCTCTTAGTTAGTTTTATGAGGATATATTCATGCATTCATGAAAGTTTATTTTGGGTTAGGATGACTTCTTAAATGAGGTTGTATTTGCATTGAATGAGATTTGCATTGGTAGGAGAAATAAATGCATTGATGAAATGGTGGTTGGTGGAAAGAATTAAATGTTGAATGGAAAGGAATGGACCCATTTCATGTCAGGAAAGGGTTGGAGTTGAGGTGAAATAGTTTGGGAAAGAAAGCACAGAAATCTGCACCTGATGTGTAGTTCCCGCAGCTAGGCGGTCAGCGGGCTGTCACCATGGCGGCTAGCCGACAGGTGACCGGCGGCTAGCCGACCCAGATGCGGTTAGAAACACAGAATGCTGCATTTTGACAGGCGAACCGCGGTCAGCCGCGCGGTCAGCTCGCGGCTAACCGCCAATCAAAAACCCCAGTGACCGCTAGGTAGCCGAAGATGCGCGGTTAGAAACACAGAATGCTATATTTTAGCAGGGTGAACCGCGGTCAGCCCCGCGGTCAGCCAGCGGCTAACCGCCGATCACCTCGGCGGCTGACCGCCAGCTAACCGACAGGTGACCGAGTTTAACCCATAATTCCTGAGTCTTTTCTATTGGTTTCAGTTATGGTATTTAAAGGTTTGGATGGGTTGTTCTGATGCCCTACCACCTTGGAAAGACCCAGGGGATGACATAAGGAGATTGACATAGAAAGAAACATCATTTCGGAAAAGGTATCGAGACTTTTATATTCATCAACGTGCATAAGGAAACTTAGTATGTCCTCTATCATTCGAGTACCATACTAAGGGTAATTTAGACATACAAGATCCTTATACATGTCGTTGGAATATGGATGCCCCAATACATAGTCCCTAATGATATAAGGACTCATTGCATTATTTTATTCAGTTTATATGTATAATTACCCGATTCCACTAGTTTTATCTCAAATCCTGATTTGTACACCCGATATGTCCTGCCAGCCCGTGTATGCATGAACTGTTAATGATATGAAATGTGTGCCTACGAGCACCATGCCCCGCCTGCCCGTATGTTTTATATTGATATAGTTTTGTATATGTTTTGATTTATCATGTAACCTAAGAGTCGGCACCACTAAGCTTGGACGTCCTTGTTAGTCTGATCAACTGACTTGGGTCTCCCCCTGTGCTCCCGCCAGTTGCAACTTGGATCCCGTACTGTCCCGTTACCCGGTTCCGCGGCCGTGGTCTTGCCTAGCTATATGTATATATGTATCTGTATATAATGTTGGTTCTCGCCACTTCATGTGCTCGAGCCCAACGCACTGAATGTGCTCTCATCACCTTAGTGATGGAGAGGATTTAGCTTTAGTGTGGTTGCCATCTAGTCAGTTCCTGTACCTTGAATACCCCGCATGATTTATATTGCATCTGTACTTTAAATGAACTATGTACCATGTTTTAAGACAGTTATTGTTTTAACAAGATTTCATTATGTTTAGAAAGTATTTTGATTTCTCTCTTGGTATTATCTATTCACCCACCTGCCAGACCGTCGTGTCTGACCCATTTTTGTGGTACTCAGGTCCAGCTCCCGTCTTTGCCCTTGAGGAGGAGCCAGAGGAGGCGGTCGGTGAACCGCAACGTCTAGTGGAGTGGCAAGCTGACAATGTCATGTAGACATTGGGTTTAGCTTTGAGCTGCGAACATTTTGGGATGTTTTGCTTTATACTTTGGTTGTACTGGCCTTTGTTGGCCATTATTTTTGGGGAATGTTAATTAACTTGTTATTTTGTTTAAACTCTAACTTTATATTTTGGGAATGCTAATGAGATCATTGCTCACTCTGACATCATGTCACACTTGTGTATCACCTGTCTTATTTGATGAGAATGGAATAAGAGTTTGATTTGCTACACGCTTCCGCACCTATATAAATGTTCTATGAGTGTATGAGGAATCCTCACCGCGGAAACCTGTGGGAAATTAAGGAAATGTATAATCATTATTAAGGAGTAGTTCATTATCATCACATCATACAACAACGCCACCCCGTCGCGGTCCCGGGGCCCCCGGTCCGGGGTCGCGACAGACCGTGCCCAAGTCAACAGGCCGGCCAGGCCTGGCCCCACTGGGCCGAGGCTACCTAAGCCCGAGGCACGTCCCGGGACGACACGAATAAGATTCGCGCCATGTTAGGCCAGTGCCCTAACCCTCGGGCGGCCCGACCCTGCACAGGGCACGACCCAGGCATGACTCGGCTCGAAGAGCCCAACAATCATATTTTTGAAACCCCCCCTCCTCTCAAAAAACGGTCGAAAACATATTTTTTTTACATTTTTAAACACCCCCCCGGCCCCCCCCCCCCCCCCCCCCCCCCTAAATAGCTATAAACGGTCAAATGGGGGGGGGGGTGTTGTGTATTGGTGTCTTTTGATCATTTTTTACCATTATACCCCCTAACCGTTATAAAACAGTCATATAAGGGGGTATTTTATGTCATTTTATCACTTAGGAGTTCTATAAATAGCCATCATTTCTCTTATTTCTTTACACTCATCTATTCTCTCATTTCTCACATTCCCTCTAAGGTTCTAAGGCTCTAAGCTCTCTTAACTCTCATTCTAAAGTCTAAGCTCTCTACAAAGTTTTCTAAGAAGTGAAGAGTGAGAGTGACTTCTCTAAAGTGGAGGATTCAACTAAGAAAGACTTCTCCATTAGCTCTCCCTCTCTCACAAAGGTATTTATTATTTTTAATTTTGAGTTTTACTTCGTAACAATATACTGATATACATAGTAATATTATATATTAAATCCCATCTTCTCCCCTTTCTTATATAAATGATCACAAAGAATACCTTATAAATAATTATTTATTTAAGTTTTTTTAAATCTTTTATTTATAAAAATGGCTGGACCATCACAACCTTTGAATTTTGACTTCTCTCTAAATGAGGAAGATTCTGGATTTATTCATTTAGATCAAAGTCAGGGCATAGAAGTAGATAGTCATAATCCTCAAGAACCCGGACCCACTGGTGGTGTAGAGCTTGCATGTTCGGCTTCTACAACTAAAAAGAAAAGAAAAACAAGATCGACTTCTCCTGTATGGTCTTATTTTGTTAAAGTTCAGGTCCCAAATCCTGCAGGAGGAATAGAGGAAAAGGCACAATGTAAAATTTGCTAAAATCTACTCAGTGCCAAATCAGTAAACGGCATTGGCCACCTGGCCACCTTAATAGGCATATGAGTAAGTGTATGCTTAAAAACACGAATGCCGCTGATGTTGGGGTAAGAGGTGGGCTCATCCAAACACAACTTTTTCAAACAAATTCATCTGATGGTTTAAGAGTTTTTCACTATGACCCTAATAATGCTAGATATCAACTTATTAAGTTTATAATAGTTCGCCAATTACCATTTATACTTGCCCAAGACCGATCATTTGAAAGATTTTTTAAGGCGGCCTTTGTTCCTTCATGGCAGAAAATATCTAGAGTTATTGTTAGAAATGATGCAATAAAAACTTTTTTGAAAGAAAAAGAGAGTTTAAAACATGTTTTTAAAAATATACTTGGAAAAGTGGCTTTAACTTCAGATTTATGGACCTCTAAACAAAATGTGGGGTACATTGCAATCACATTACATTATATTGATAGTGATTGGGTGATGCAGAAAAGAATGATTGTGTTTTCTTTAATAGAGTTACCACACATTAGTGCGAGGATAGGGTCCACCATCCTTGAAAAACTTAGAGAATGTAAAATTGAAAATAAAATAATTTCTATAACTTTAGATAATACAAGCACTAACAATGTCGCAACAGATCTACTAAAACCTACGATTCAACTTAATTTAAATGGATCTCTGTTTCACAATAGATGTGCGTGCCACATCATAAATCTTATTGTACAAGTAAGAGTAAAATCTATTAGAGATGATTTAGAGAGCATTAAATGGATTATAGGATACATTTTTTATTCTCCCTCGCGAAAACAATGGTGGAGGGACATATGTGTAAATTTGGGTCTAAGACCAAAGAAAATATCACAGGATGTAAAGCATATATAGAATTTTATCTATAAAATGTTAAAGAAAGCATGTGCCTATAAGACGGCACTAAATCAATATTGTCAGTTTTATTTGGAACATGAGAATATTTTTATAAGTGATGATAGATGGACCCTTCATGAGATAATAAGAGATTTTTGACAAGTTTTTTATGATGCAACATTGTTTTTCCGGGGTATATTATCCAACATCAAATCAAGTTTTAACCCATTTTTATGAAATAAGTCTTACTTTTAAAAAGTATAGAAATTTTCTCATTTTTCAACTTATGTGTGTACAAATGGAGATAAAGTTTTCACAATATTGGAGAATAGTTCTTTTAACATTTTGTATAGCTGCTGCATTAGACCCTAGATTGAAATTAAAAAGGTGTAGAAACCCTTCTTGATGAAATAAACTCTAACATGAATACAATTAATATAAATTACATGTTTACAATTAAGACACAATTAAAAACACTTTATTTGGATTATGCTACCCGATTAGGTAAATCTGTAGCACCCACGGTCCCAACAGGCCCTCCCCAAGTACATAAAGGGAAAAGGAAGGCCATTTGGAGTATTATGAGGAAATCTCACGAAACTAATTCATCTCTTCCGGAGGATCCTCTTACAACCTTAATGAATTAACAATGTATATGGGGAGCGATCATGTTCTAATCTCAGATGATGAAGAAAATGCTTTTGATCTTTTGGTATGGTGGAAATAATTCGAAACTAAGTTTCTTGTGCTTTCTGCCATTGCCCGTGATATACTAATAATATCAACGTCTACAGTTGCATTAGAGCAGGCATTTAGTGCAAGTGTGCGCCTTATTGACCCCAAGAGGACTGTGCTTCAAGAAGAAACCATTGATACCTGCATGTGTTTACGGGATTGGTATCAAGCAGAGGATAGGGAGCAACACATCGATGAAGAAATCGAGATAGAAGACGAGCTAGCGGCGTTACATATATCATAGTATAATTTTTTTTTAGGATGTATAATAAGCCGCTTTCAACTTGTAATTTATTTTTTAGAATGCATCATAGGTTTTTAAAGTTGTAATTTATTTTTTAGAATGTATCATAGGTTTCTAAAGTTGTAATTCTTTTTTCATTTATCAAAAGGCTTGAATTTCATTCTATATATATATTGATCCACGTTCAAACTTGTAATTTTTCTGAACTTTTATAACTTAAATTTCAAGAAAATACAATTTATTTGATGTATTTTTTTAAAACATCATTAGTGTTATTCTACTTATTTATTTATCTTAATTTCTTTATTTTAATGAAATTGGTTCAAGAGTCTAAGTCTAAGTTTGTTACTTTGTATCCGTCTAATTTTAAAAAAATTTAAAATAAAAACAAAAGGGAGGGAGGGGGATCTGTGGGCCACCCACAGGCCCAATCGTGCCGTGCCCTGGACCGTGCTGGGCTGACCCCAAAATGGTTGGGCCCCGCATGGCCCGGCCCGCACATTAGACACTAGCCGTGCCGGGGCAGCCCGGGCACTACCGGGCCCGGTCTTGGGCACGGCCCAGAATTTCACGCGCAGCAAACCTCACCGTGTCCATAAGTCCCCAAATTCACCAAATACCCAAGAAGCAATTCCAATAAAGAAACAGAATACTGATCAGGTTAAATGCGGGTACGGGCAATGGAGGCCTATATATTTCGTGGCGATAGTTGTCAGGGTGATGGTACTTTTAAGGTGTCCTTTCACCCTGTACCATACAAGATAAAGTTTTCTGGCTGCTTTCTAATAAATGTTTCTGGCCGCATACTCTTTGACCGCTGATTTACCAGCCATTCCTTTTCTTACGCACTCTGTACCGGCAAGCAGAAAGTGATCAAAGATCTTCACAATCGAGAGCATATGCCAATTGAATAATGCATTCAGTCTCCATGTGAAAAAGACAGATGAAAAGACCTCTCTGTACTATTAAAATTAACTTAATCACCATCTAGCTCTCTGATTTAATTAACAGTAAGTCAAGGTTTCTATGAACATAAAATCCATCAAGGTTTAGGACATGATATATCAGACGGTTCAAGGACATCAAAGGTGGGCTTAATTAATAAGCCTGAAGAGCTGACCGCGTGCACTTGTGTTCATTAGTTGAAAAATTCTACTAAATATATTTTGCATAGAAACGGTTGGCATATGGTTGAGATGAGAAGTATAATATTTGTTAGATGGGTTAGAGAATAAAGATATCCATAGAATAATAAAATGTGTTCCCGTTTTGTCGAGTTTCGAGGGTGCTCAAAAGATTCTAGTAGAAATTCACCTCGAATTCGTTATTTGCTATGAAATGGACCTTTTGTTGTGCACGGCTAAATAAGCATTTTTTCTGACTTTTTTTTTTTTTTTTTTTAATGGATATGTCATTAGAAGTTTAGAATACTAAGAACAATTTTAATGTAAACTGTTTTTTATTTAAAAATGGAGTTTGTGGCTAAAAACATGGAAGTAAAAGTTAAATATAAATATATCTATTACGTATATTGTAACTATCATCTTTTTTAAAACACAAAGACAAATCAAAGACTTCTTTTATTTTAGTAGCTAGTGTCGTTTGGGAAACAAGCTTAGATGATGAAAAATAGATCAAATATGAGCCCTCAATCATTAAAATGTGATTATAGCTCAATCATTAAGATCCTTCCTCCTTTCAAGAGATATTCATTAGACTTATTAGGCAGCAAGAAAATGACGAATCTTGATGTGATCAATAATACCTTTATTGAAATCAATATCTGTCTTGCTGGCTAAGAAGAACTGAGTTTTAGGTTACATCCCTAATCAAATAGAAGTCTTCTCTCTTTCTCCATCGACACCTCATTCAGCCATCTGCCCTAACTTCATCTCGGCCATCCATTTCATCTTTATTTCAACCATACATTTCTCACCAACACCCTCTTTTTAATGGGCCCCATTCAATTCACCATCATCGATGAAAACACCAAAATCCGAAACAGCCCTCAAGCTCAAAGTCATCGTCACACGGTCCTGCACCTTTACCACCGTCCAAATTTGGGGGCCCACCATACCGAAAAGGAAACTTCTGGGTAGTTTCCCCCCATGATGGACAGGCTCATCAGTGGCCCACCGTACGATCAAAACGAAAGTTCCGGGCAATTTCCTTCGATGACGATAGGCATGGCTCTGTCGAACGTGTTGCGCAGTGCCACGTGTGTGGCCCCGATCTTTTCAAATCCATGTCCGTAGCCGACCAGACCGACGCTCGCTTGCACTACAAAAGGAGAGGCCGCCACCCGCATCTCTCAATTTACAGTTGGGCAGGTTGCCTTTTGCGAGACTACCGTACTGCAATGGACCCGCACTCTCGCACACTCTCTCTTCTTCTTCTTCTGCTTCTGTGCTCCCTCGGTCCTTCCGATGCACAACCCAATCAACCTGCCAATTACTCGACCATGTACTTGGAGATAACGCGCCCTCTCCCGACGGACTACCAATGCCCAACGTGCTCCCTCCATGTCTTCCAGATCGACGTCAACTTCACCGTCACCGCCGGAGCTCCGGTCGACGCCGGCTACTACTCGCCGACGTCCAACTTCTCCGACCCATGGGCCCTCGTCGGAGTCTACTCGCCGCCGGCCAACTGCTCCGGCCCATGGTCCGCCATCGTCGCAGAGTTCACAGCCTCCGTCAGCGCCATGCAGGAGAAGAGAATCGCAGGCGTCTGGATTGGTGGGGTCGAGATCCTACGGTCCAGCACGGTCCAGACTGTGGGCCACGGAGCCTTCTGGAAGGTGAAGAAGGACGTGAGCAGGTACGCTTCGGTGTTGTCGAAGTCGAATGTCACTGCTGCTTTGGTTCTAAGGGACGCCGTGAAAGCAAATGTGGCTGGAACTTACGGTGCCAATTTTACTGCTAGTTTCCATGTCAATGTAACTTTTTTCTTTTATGGGGGTAAGGTTTCTTCTGTGGAAAATGGGTTGAAAAGGAGACGGTTTGGGCTTGGGGGGCTAGATGTCTCTGAAAATGTGAGAAAGCTGGAGTCTTTTGGTGATTCCCAAAACGGGGTTTTATCTGAAAACATGGAAGAAAGGGTAGAAGCAGAAGAAGAAGTGGGTGAGATAGAATTGAAATCAGAGGAGAAAACCCAGTTCCAGTTGGGGGTTTTCGAGAAAGTGAGTGGGGAAAGTGAAGAAAATGTAAAATCTGGAAACTTGTTAAAACTCCCATCAGATGGTAGTGCTGGAAAGGAAGATAATCGACTTCAATACGAGAATTTCTACCGAACACCTGCAGATTTGATAATCCCAATTAGCAAAGGTGGTAACAGTACTGCTTCCTGGTTTGTAATTCACAATGGGTCGGATTTACATTCCAAGGAAATCAAAATCCCCAATAACACATACAAGGCTGTTCTAGAGATTTATGTGTCTTCCCATGGCAGTGAAGAGTTCTGGTATTCCAACCCTCCAAAAACATACCTCCAGAAGGAAAATCGCACCGCACTTCCTTTCAACAGCGTATATCGCGAGGTATTCGCTGAGATCGACAGCCTCTTTGTTGGGTCGTTTGTGCCTTTCCCTATTGTTTACAGTGGAGGGATTGACCCATTGTTCTGGGACCCCATTGTCCCAATAGGGGCATTTGACCTTCCATCTTCTGATCTTGATCTCACACCATTTCTGGGTTTTCTCCTAAATAGCAAGTCTCACACCCTTACCCTTGGTATAGATGGTGCGACCTCTTTCTGGCTCATTGATGCAAATTTACACCTCTGGCTAGACCATAGATCCTCTCATGTAACAGCAGGACTTTCCAAGTACCGCACCCCTGCAGTAGAATTTAAAAAGAAATACAAGTTCGGAACTACAGAATCGAAGTTCAAACTCAAAGTAGAGAGGGAGTTTAAGTTCATAGGGTGGGTGAATTCTTCGATGGGTAACCTCACAACCAAAATTGACCATGAGCTCGAATTCAAGAATACAATAAAGATCAAACGCGGAGGGTTGTTTAAGGAGGTTTCACAGAAGATTAAAACTGAGACAGAGGTAGAGGTTGAGGCGTTTTCAGAGTTGTTGCTAGCCAAAGTGTCCTACGAGACTAAGTACCCTCTTGACCTGAAGATTGAGACTGAACTCAGAGGAAACAATACCCTCTCGACGAAAACTGAGTTCTCCCATGACAGGGATGAGAAGAGCTCTGTGATCTTGCCTTTTGGGGTCTTCTTTACAACCCTTGACAACCGTCAGGAATCTGAGGGTCATACGCAGGTCCAAGGTCAGGCAATTCTCTCTGGTGTGGCAAACACTGAGCAGCAGTTTAAACACAAAGATCAAAATGGTTGCTTCATCCGAAGTGTTGTGGCGGGTGCAGGTTATCTGTTGGAAGACAAAATTTCCAATATATGCGTGCAGTCGGAAGAACTGTAAGTCTGCAATTCCATGTACTTTTGTGAGTTGCTTATTTCTATGGAAGCTTGTATTTTTAGCATCATCTATTTAGGGTAGTTAATGTAACGGCTAAGCTTCCTTAACCTATGTTAAGTGGCCTATTTTTCCCCCGTGTTCTTCTTTTGCTTTTGTTGTCGCATTTGATGTTTCTAGATTAGCATGAGTGAATGTATCAATTTTTGAAGAAGTTGTTCTCCTTGTGTATGGTAATAAAATCATGGTTTGTGCAGACATCTATATGGCAAACAGTACAAACTTCCAAAAAAATTTAGGCATGGTACCTACCTTTGCCTCACATGAATTCCATGAGAATGAGTTTGTGCGGTTCACATGAACCAACCCATGGCGATGATCAATTTACTACCCCCTGCTAAACCTCTCCATGAACTAACAGCCAATTGCACAATCATCTATCTACTACTCACTGTTGGATTTCGGAACCTATTGCTTAATAAAATCTTATGGTTTACCTCACATGTGGCGTAGATGTCAATATGGTCAATAATGCAAGGCCTCCGGAAATTTTAGTATGAGAACCAACTCTGCAAAAGTTCCATGAGTACCAGTTTGTGGGTCCCATATGGATCCATGTATGATCAATTTACTACCCTTAAACTTACTAAACCTCCCTGAATTGGGATTCACCCCAGTTGGCACTCATCAATCTGTAGCTTATTGTTGGATTGGAATATCCATTTTGTTGCGCAGTCTCATAGTTGATTTTTTGGAGCCTCAATATTCAAACGGTGATATGATTGTGTTGATTTTTAAGGCATGCATAACCCATGCATAGAAAATCCTCACATGGAGCCTCAAAATTCAACTGGTGATATGATTGTGTTGATTTTTAGGGCATGCATAATCCGTGCATGGTCATAAAAGCGGTTCTTGTATAGAAAAGTGTGATCTCATGTGAATAAAGCTCACACGACCTCTAACCTTGCAGTTTTTAGATTTAATTTGCTATATTCACTTTGATTCATTTTCTGCAAGAAATACGTTCCTACCGTATTGCAATGCTGCTGCTGCAAAGAAGTCGTCGTATCAATTTATTCTCAATGCTTTGGCTCTCGGAATTGCTAGGTTACCCACGTAATTATGATCATGATTTAAAATCTCGGTTTCGGTCGCGATCTCGGCCAGGCTGAAAAACCGATATGATATCGGTATCGGTCGCGGATATCGGTCCGTTGCAGTCGTCGCGGTGTGAATTTTTTTTTAATAAAAAAAAATCGCAAAAATATCCAAAGAATCCATAATATTAGAAAATGCTGGAAAACAAATTTTTTTCCATTAGTAACAACAATAAATCAAAATCTCGGTCACCTTAAGTTATGAGTCATGTCTGTATCGCAGTTCGCTGTCTTCTCCAGTATTTTATATAATGCAACCATTATTAATGCTCATGATCAATTTATTAATGTAAAATATAAGAAAATAAAGATAATATCAATCATCATTTATTACTAACTCAATCAATAAATAAGTTAAGAAATTCAAGACCATGAGTGTATGACAGATTGACTGATTGATAACCTAATTTCAAGTGGAGTGTCGCCCTCGATATCATCATCACCATCATCATTTCTTCGGTATTGGTTAAAAAGATATGCTCCATACTGTTGCGCAACACTATCATACACATGACCATATTCAGATTGTTCCTGATAAGATGATGAGCTATGTTGATCCCCTGTAGATTGAGATGGCTGGTTGTAATCTAATGGTATGAAATAAAAATGAGGGACATGAATAGGTCATTAGGGAAGTCGTGGGGGATGTCTTCCTTGCTCAATTAATATCTGTTCGATAGAAAGTATCGGTGTTGGTGAAGAGGGTACCCAATTAGGGTCATATGAATAATCCTCATACTGTACATACATGACACCTTCTTGGTCAACATAACCCCCATAATGACCATGAGTACATTCCCCAACGAATCATTAAAAAAACATATTTATGATGAAATCCCCAAAAAATGATTTATTATAATTCAAATATTGAAAAATCCGAAAATAAAATAATTCAAAAAAAATCCAAAATCATGTTTATGACTATGAGTAGATGTAGATCTATCATCTACATACTATTAATAAGCCTTTGGTATCATAAATACTCTAACAACTAATTAACAAGTGACAACAATTATTTTTAGAAAAATCAAGATTTAATAAAATCATTTTCAAAATACTAAATATATAGATCTAGCATAAAAGTATGTAAATCAATCATTTATAAACCACACAATGATCATGAATCATTAAAACAACATATTTATGATGAAATTCCCAAAAAAATGATATATTATAATTCAAATATTGAAAAATCCAAAAATAAAATAATTCAAAAAAATTCAAAATCATGTGTATGAGTAGATCTAGCATGAAAGTATGTAGATCTAACTTCTAAGTGGAGAATACAATCAAAGTGACAAGCCAAATGATTTCTATGCTTCATCTATTAAAAATAAATAAAAATAAAAAACATATAATAAATGGTGTAAGTTGATTTTCTCTTACCTTAAGGCTTGAATAATATTTTCTTTAAGAAATAAATGTAGGATTTGAAAAGATGGAAGAGGGATGTGTGATTGCAGACCCTAAGGAGTAAGGAGATGAGAGGAGAGGAGAAGAAGAGGAAGATTGGGGATTTTTTTACAAAAGGTAAGGTTTTTTTCAATATATATTATCTCGGCCGATATTTTGCAAAATATCGGCCAAGATATCGGTACTGCCAATATATTTAAAATATCGGCCAATATCGGCCGATATTTTGACGATATTTTGCCTGCGACACCAAAACCGATATCGCAGGCAAAATATCGGTTTGGTATCGGCCGATACCGGTTCATATCGGCTGATAAGAAACGGTATCGGCTGATATTTTATACCATAATTATGATACTTATGGTCATACTGGGAACTTCAATTGGCTTTTGTTGTCCAACAGAGTCTCCACTGCAATAGACTGACCTTGGTTGAGCTTATTGGCACTTGGATGAGTTGCATTCACTGGACAGCAAAAGGCTAGTTGTATTGTGTACAACTTGCTTGAGTCATATCGTTCCAACAGAGATCAATACTGAGTCAAATCGGCTCTGCCCATGATTTGATTTTATTATTTCG
Source organism: Persea americana (assembly GCA_029852735.1). NCBI lineage: Eukaryota > Viridiplantae > Streptophyta > Magnoliopsida > Laurales > Lauraceae > Persea > Persea americana. The sequence continues at coordinate 29,862,536 of CM056819.1, forward strand.
TGCAGAAGCGCCAAATCTGCAATTACTACACGAGAGAGATGCAAAGAATTTTAATAATCCTTCTATTGAGCTCATTTGATAATAGAGTGGAAGGCTGGTGTGAAATATATGTCCAAGTCCAGCCCAGGCCCGAATTGAGCCTTGAGTAGCTAGCCCAAGCCTGGCCCGTTTGAAATGATAAGCCCTAGCCCAGCCCAAGGCTCTTTAGTAATCTTTTTATATTCGGGCCGATCTGGGCTTGGGCTCTCTACCATTGAACCAAGGCCCGGTCCATCTGTTAATGGGCCTAGTTTAAATGTCCGAGAACAGACCAAGTATGAAAACCTTTGGCCCAAGACCTACCCAAAGCGGGCTGGGCCCAGGCCGGTCTCAGGCTAGCCCAATCCTTGAGCACCCTCCCATTTAGAGACTAATTCTAAATTTGGACTTTCAAAATGGTTTGGGCTCGAGCTCATTCCACTCCGGTAGGATGATTGCTTGTGTCTTAACATGTAAAGCCCCCACTAAATCTATGAGTCCTATCCCTTAGACTGGCTTATTGCATGTAGGGTTGCAAACAGATATCTAATTCTCCAATTATCCTGAAGTTTTGACCCGCAAAAAACAGGGTCTGGAACCTATTTTAGGTTCCTATTCATAAATGGGTCTGGGTCCGGAACCCAATTTAGGTTCTGATTGATAAACAGGTCCGGTTTCAGATCCATATGGGTTCCGACCTAGGACCCGGCATATGAGCCTTTGATATTGCAAATTGTACCTCAAAATCAACTTTTTAAGGGCTTTTTTATGTAAAATAGTGGAGGTAGTAGACTTGATACACTGTTATAAGTTAAATGATATGCTTATTTTTTTAAAAATGAAGAAAAAAGAGAAATTAGAATCGGTTTTGGAACTAGATGCTAGTCTTCTAGGTGGACCCAGTTCCAGAACCGGATCCGGGTTTTCTTATCAGAAGCCGATCTGGAACCAACAAAACAAGTTTCGAGTAAAAAATAGATCCGGAACCAGAACCGTTATTTAGAAACGGGTCTGAGTCCACTTATGTTCCGATTCGGAACCGTCCCGTTTGCAACTCTAATTGCATGCTTTGGGTGAGCAAGATTTGTGTAACTCACCTTGGGACCCACCAACTGATAATCTGATCATTAAGATTGAGTGTCATTCCCTTTAATGTCGTATCTTTAAATTTTACTTCCATAGGATCTGATCCCACTAAAAGATTGAACACCTGATGGACAGATTTGGTCCCACCGTAAGATTGAACACTTGATGGTCCATCAAGTGTTCAGTCTTACGATGAGACCAAATCAATCCTATGGAAGTGAAATTTAAAGATATACTAACGGGGACCATCAAGTGTTCAGTCTTATGATGAGACCAAATCAATCCTATGGAAGTGAAATTTAAAGATATACTAATGGTGCGAATGGCATTCAATTTTAACGATTCAGATGGTCAGTAAGTGAGACCCACAGTGAGTAGCATTCTGCTCACAGAATGTATAATATACCACGCTGGTGATCCTGATTATGGACCGGACTCCATTCTTCCCCATCTAGAACACTAAATGTCAAAGGTTGACTGGAACTCTCCCATTACGCCTTCCTAATAATCTAGCTTGACCTAGAGATCACTTGCGGCACCTTCCCCGTTACATTACTCATTTACTCACCCTAACTTTAAAGAGAAAAGATTGAACCACAAACTTTTGCCTCAGAACAACTAGGTTATTAATAGAATTCAAGCCTCATCTAATATTGTAAGGGCCTGTTTGGCCTCATTTTTGGAAGATCTTGTTCTGAAAAAGAATAAAGAAAAACTTGTTTCACAAAAGGTTCTGCACATCTATAAAATATCTCCCTCTCTATCTTCCTCATCTCTCAATTTCGCTGGATTCTATCTCTCTTAAAATGTCTGTCAAATAATTTTTTCTTCATTCATTATTATGATGAAACAATTCCAAAATGACGCCAACCAGAAGATCTTTAGACTATCTTTAAGAAGACAAGACAAAGATAAGGAGTGCCACGCAATTTAAATATGAGAAGCGCTAGAAAATGCCCGGGGAGTTTTCAAAAGTAAAAATGCCCCTCCATTCAACCAATGAAAAAGGGACATTTAATGATACGAGTTGCTTAGTGGAGATTGTATCTTTTTTTGGAAAGAGAGCAAAATAGTTGGCTAATGTTTCTCTTTTTTTAATACCCTACTTTTTCTCCTTTATGAATTCCCTATTTTTCTCCTATTAGTAAAGAACAAGCATTGCATGGTTGTCAAATTTATGGTTGACGGGTCCATACATAAATAAATCCACTGGCCATTAACGGTTTGTATAGTATTAAATTGGGAATAATCACAATTCATGAGAGGTATTTGAGTTTAGAAGGCCCGGATTTATACAAACTATTTTTTTTAACATGAGTTAGGGCCCACCTCCAAATTGATGATTTTCGGAACCTCAGCATTTCCAGATTTCATTCAACATGAGTTGGGCCCACTTTATATTGATTACTATAAAGAGAAAATTTGACATTTTTATAATCTAACAATGGGCTCAACTCTTGATGATATTTGGTGGGCCCATAATAGAAAAGTCAGCTATTTGAAGTGATTCGTTGATTTGGATTCATGATAAGTGGACCCCGCTTAGAGGTTATCACAAAATTGCTTTATGTTCGGTGACAGTTTTTAGGGATGATAGTTAGTAAGTTTTTAGGCATGAGTATCAATATCTATTCAATCATATAACTTACTTGTGAGGTGGCATCATTTAAATGGACAAGTAAAAAGGGGCGTTTACACCCCTTTTTGACAAGGGAGTTTTTGAGAATTCCTCTTCAAATATAAGAAAAGATTAAAGAATGACAAAAATGTTGAAAACAAAGAGTTCAACTCCATCTAACCAAAACATGAAATCAAAATCCCAAAGTTAAGAACTCTTTTAATTACATTATTAGATATTATAGCAGAAAATTTTCAATTCTATTTGGACAACTTCTCAAGGTTTTCTTTTACCATACCCCATATCAAAGGGATTTTACAAAAAAAATAACTTTATGTGGTCAGTGCACCAAACAGGGAACTTAAGCCAAACTCGTACCAAACAGGGAATCCGTATAGAAAAATCAACTTTTTTTTATCCTTTTTTTTTTTTTTTTTTGTCACTATCGACCTTCATTTTTTATGTTGAGGGACGACGGCGATCCTCGCTATAACAAGTGAGGGTCATCGTCGACAGCATATACTCACTATCCTCTTCCTCCTTAACACAATACAACTGTCTCAAGAAGATCCACCACCCTTGGTTTGTTTTTAGAGAGGAAGTATTATACCACTCTTGGTTTGTTTGGAGAGAGGACAAGAAGGGGTATCCGCAGAGAGAAAGAGGTTCAAATAGTTGTAATAGAAATGTTATTTGCTGTTTTTAACAGTAAGCCATTGTTATCATCAATGGGTTTGAAAATCTATGAGTTATCTAAACTAATATGTTGATGCCTACGAGGATTTTACAATCCACAAAATTCGCTGCTTAAAACCTACCCCCACAAGAAAGTTGTAGAGACAATTTTGCCACGAGAAAAACAGAATGCCAAGGTGGGTTTTTAGTGCATGAGTCCATCTATAGATTTTAAACGGTTTTGGGAGTTGGGGTTCATATAAGAAGAAAATGAGGAGTTTATGCCTAATCAAGATCGACGGCGACCCCCTACCCTCAGCATACAAAATGAAGGTCGATAGCAACCGCAAAAGAAAATGGTAAAAATAGTTGGTTTTTCCGTACGGATTCCCTGTTTAGATGCACTGGCCATATAAAATTATTTTTTTGGTAAAATCCCTCATATCAATCTAGAAGAAAGCATATATTGTATTCAGTTATCCTTATCAGACGCTAACCCTATTAATAAATTAGTATCATATCATTGTTGCCCTCTAAATGCATTTTGAACTTGCCCCAATTATAATATTGATTGAATGTAATTTCTACTTTTAGAAGTGGTCAATCCAATAGTAGTAAGCATTGAATGAAGAATTAATGCTAAGGATCGTTAGATCATAAGGTGCTTGTTTAAACACCATGAGTCAATAGCAATGGACTAGGTCCTGGTCAGGTTTATCGAGGCTTGACAAACAATTTCCACGAAATCCCTGCGAACTTGTAAACTTAAAATAAAAGTGGGTCAATGATAATGGGTCAAGTCTGGGTCAGGTATGTGACACCTTAAATTGATATTAGAAATAAAAAAAATTTATAGATCCTCTCTAAGTTATGATACATACTTGGAACTTTGTTATGAGGTCATTGAGAAATAAGTATGATCTCTGCGTAGAGAGAATTTGGACTACATGAAAATGGGTTGCCATTTTTATCTACCACACCAACCCGACTGAAACTCCATTGGTAGTTTTGAGCTAGAGTTGATCCTCCTTGATTTTGATAGGTTGAGCTCAAATTTTCTAGTAAAATAAGTCTATGTATGTTATTTTTTATGCCAACCAAATTCAACTTGGTTCATTCTTTAACCCACTAACTTAACTTGAAAACAACTTATTAATTAAGTGTTAGGCTGGCCCTTTTTAACTTTGAGAATGATTTTGTATTGATGTTTTTAATCCAATCAATAATTGGGTAAAGTTCAAGTTAAACACACACATACTACCCGCCATTGTTCAAGTCATTCAAGCCCATCTCCCTATCTTTACACTATTATGTTTCCACTTCTTGTCATTGTTATTTTTTCTTTTTTACAATTTGAACAAGTAACATATGGTATCATAACTTTTTTATAACAGTTAGATGGGTGGAATTCTTCAATCATCTATGACTCCAACTTAAAATACCCCCCCCCCCCCCCCCCCCCCCCCCTTCCCTACAATATTTTGTTTCATTTTCTTGTGATGATCCTTAATCTCTAAAAAACTGAAGTGAAAAACATTGCCAAAGAATCCAAGTACCACATTAAAACGTCAGCGGAGCCAACATACTGGGGTTGTGTCCACCAATCCGAACGCATCCCCACAATCATCCTGACGTATTTTTCTTGTTTTTCTTTTGTATTTGTGTCGAGAGAGACAAAAATCACAAATCTTGTCTTTTCCGACAAGAGATGTAATTCACCTTTTACGACACTAAAGTCGCCTTTCAAAGCACCCCAAATTGCCTTTCACGGCACCAAAAATCAAAATCGTCTCTTTTTTTAATGCAAGAAATATAAGAATTCCTTTTATATTATTTTCTACGTGGTAGAGTAGATCTTCGGATCATTCTTTTTCTTTTTCAAGTAAAATAGAAAATCTAACATACCCGTACAAACAAGAAAAATCCGACTGTTCACTCCGGCCTCCATGAAGGGGCCGGTTCGTGGATCGCTGCATCTGTCAAACCCGTAATGTCCCAACTTGAGGAGGCCGAAAAGGGAAGTTCCTATAATTTACATCAATTAGCTGTAAATGAGGAAACATCGGCCAATAAAATAAACAAATACCAAGCATAACAAATGTATAATTCCATCTAGTAGGAACATCTTGACGTAGACCCTTCTTACTTGTCAATGATAAATGTGAAGCATAATCTAAGAATTTAGTCTTTTGAACTTGTGAACCTTTGAGATATTTGACAGTCTTTCAAGTCTTGTGCACTGCCTCGCCAAAACTTTCAGTCCTTCTTGCATTATTATATTTAATATGTGTGCACATCTATTAGATCTTTGATGCTAATTGTGTGATTCGTATAATTAATCATGATTACATTTAGTTAATTATGTTTAGTGGCTTAATGAGTTAGTTTTAGTGGTAGGAGTAGGCCCGCATGTTTCATTATGTTCATAGCGAGTTTGAGTGTCATAGGGGTAGTTTGTAAATTTGGAAGACTTTGAGGATTTTAATGTAATTTTCAGATTTAGGAGATTTTGGGTGCAATGGGTATGGTAGGTCTCATTTTGTACATCAATTTCCATTAAAGGCAGGTCTCGATCCGATGGCCCAAAACCCATCAAATTTCTCATTTTTCATTTTAGTCTCTAAGATCACTTAAGTCCCTTCTTGTAAACCTCAAAAACCCATCCTACAAGGAGGAGATGGATCCTATTTTCCCCTTCTTTTCTCTTCTTCTCATTTCTCTCTTCTCCCTCTAATTTCCCCATTGAATACCATGCTCCTTCAAGCCAAGTGGACTTCCCCAAGCTCCTCATCCTCTCCATTGAGCTCCTCTTCATCATCTTCCCAAAGCTCTTATTCTTCTTTACATAGTCGTTTTAGGTATGCTTAACAATTCAAACAGTTTGGATCATAAACTTGTGGCTGAGAAATTAACAAAAAAAGAAAGAGTGGATAGTGGACAAGTCACATTGAAATTACTGTAGCCAGGTGCCTCTGTCCGCTTTAGACAATATTGTCTATTTGAAACAGGGTGGAAATCCAGATGGTGAGAAATAGAGGCAAAGGGTCTTTAAGCGTTTTGAAATGGATGTAGGAATAATCTTGCCAAACACTCTTAATCTGGTTGCAATCAATTTTAAGTGATTAAGAGCTTGGGAATAGACTTGCCAAACAAGCATTCAATTTGTAAGCTTTTTCTTCCAAAACCCTAGCAATTCCATTTTCTCCATGGAAGAACCTTGCATGTTAGCTTAGGCTTTCTCTTCTTATTTTGGATTGTATGAGTTGATCTTGAGCTCCTTGCTAGGGCGAGGCTGATTTTGAGGCTTTGTGGATTCGGGTACCAAGCATTAAAAAGAGGAGTTTTCTCCCGAAACACTAAGGGCTTGTTTGTGTAACCCATTTCCATGGAAATGGAAACAGTTTTCTGCAGAAAACTTACTTTTTGTATGTTTGGTGCAGCATTTTTCCTAGGAATCGCTTTATTGCCAGCTCAGCTTTTTCCTTCCTCACTATGGAAATGGACTTCCCATGGGGGGGTATGGGAAGTCCATTTCCTCAAAAAACTCCCCCCCCCCCCCCCCCCCCCCTTATAAACTTCTTTTCCTACCCATTTCCCATCCAATGTTCAATGTCAATGGAGAGGGTAGGGGTCATGGAGGAGGAGGAGGTGATCTTAGAGCAGCATGTGAGGTCTGGAGATTGCAACCCTTCTAACAAGAAGAAGCCCAGGTGTCCCGTCAAGCGATGCAAACAAGTCCTTACATTTTCAAACACAACCACCTGCAAAATCTGCACCCAGAAGGTGTGCTTGAGCCATCGGTTCCCTTCCGACCATGTCTGCAACAAAACTGCAGGAGCCTCACTAGGATCCAAGTTCTTGCTCGCCTTGGATAAGAGGAGCACCAAGGAATGTGGGCAAGAGAGAATACGCGCGTCTCCTGGTGCCCCATCTGTCAAAGCCTTCTGATTTTGGATTCTCATATTTGTTTACGTGATACCATCTGTCAAAGTCTCATATTTTTTCTATAATGATTTAGCATTTGTAACGACATGCACCTACATTATAAAAGCATTGATGACTATCTAGTGCTATTAGATTCCCTGTATCAAAACAATCAACATCTCACCACGTTCTAGCAAGGGCACCTTTGCTTGGACATTTAAGTCATGAGCTGCAGGTTCACTTGCTAAACTGAGAGCAAGAACTGGAGTCTCAATTGGTGCAATTTTTGGTTTTTTCAGCATATGGGCCTGCCTTGCATCTTTCTTCCAATCTCGACAGTGACGCACTTGAGACTTTAGTTTCACAACTCCATATTTGTGTGATTGTAAAGAAGTGAATTGATTTCCCGGATCAGCAATCTTTGTGTCTGCTTCAAGACGCTTCCGAGCCCTATATCTGCGTTGCCGCTCTCTGTTCTTTTGGCGACGGTCCATAACATCAGAATGGCTTTTAGAACGTCCATGTTTAATGAGAGTGTTTACATGGTGACCATCTTCCATTTTGGTTGAAGTCTGCAACACCTCAATGATTTTGATAAATTGGAAGGAGATTTATGTAAGGGAATCCATATGAGGGAGAAAACTACTTACCTTTGGTGCTTGAAAAGAGGGGTGGCAACTGGCACGACTCGAATGTCCATGTCCTTGAACAAACATTTTAATAATATGAACTGTCTGTTGCTGTGGTCTGCTTTCTATGGGGTGGGAATCAGATCCTGTAAAACTATTAACTGTTCATCACATTGAATCAATTGTACATTTCTACAAATTGTACAGTTGAGGAGCCATCTTTCTGGCGATCCATTATGGATGGGAGATGCACCCAAAAAATATACACCAATAGATGGTTCTAACCATTCAATTTAGCTCTCATATATTGTGGACCATTAATTGAATTTCAGTATGTCTATTGCAAACCAATAATTGAATAGATTGGACCATCTCACAGTGAAAGATGGTTCATGGAGACATCCATCTCTTAATAAGATGGCCAGATGAATGATATAAATGACTGACGTTGATCCTACCTGTATTGCTTCTGATTGAAAAAAGACTGTTTCTCTTGGTCAACCATCACATAATTCCTAATATATCTAGGACAGAGCATATTCGTGGGTCTTACCTTCACTGTATTTTTCAGCGGCCCCATACCCATTATCTTCATATCCTCCAATCTCATTTCCACAATTATTACTGTCTCCTTGATGCCCAGTCTTGTTATTTTCCTGAGTAGGTTTTGCTTATATGGAGCCCATATCATGTTTCAATGCAGGGAGTCCATTCACCACATTATGCATACCCAACAAAGGCAGGCACTGAGTAAGTGCTCCATGACATGCATTTTGGTCTCAAGAATCAAAACAATTTATTTGAATATGGCCATTACATGAAATGAAGGCTTGAAGTTATGTCTGCAAGAGGTGTTCAGCAACATGCACAAACAGAAGTGTGAACATGCCCATAGAAGTGTGAACATGCCCATTAATTCACATACTTTCATGGACCCACATGCCCATTTATTTTGTCCTAAATTTCTTATAATCCATAATTTTATACATAGAAGTATAAACAAATGAGTAAATAGAAAGTAAATTACAAATGATAATACCATTGTAGTTTTGTTTTTTTTCCGTAGAAAATTGCCTCACCAAACAATAAATTCTAGTTTTCCGTAAGGAATTTGTAGCTACACCAAACAACATCAGCACCAATTCATCAAGGAAAAACTTTTTGCACCAAACATAATTTTTTGAGTTCCACGGAAACACTTTTCCAAAGTATTTGAAACCCATGGATTTTGCTGATGTGGCAATTTCCAATTTCCATGGAAATTACGTTTACACAAACGTGCCCTAAAGCAAGTCCAAAAGTGTATTTGATGTATTATGTATGTGTTTTTAAGTTGATTCCAAAGGTATTAATCCATGTATCTACCCTCTCAAGTTCATTTATGTTAAATGCTAGAGTTGTTAGGTTTAATGGTGTTTGAGTTTAATGGCCTTGATATGGATGCTTTATGTGTGAATTAAGGAGTTTATGATGCTCGTATTACATGCCCCAAACCACTTTCCTGTAGGTGGACAAATGCTCCCAAATTTTGAATCGAATTGGCTCAAAGAAACTAATTCCAAGAGCATATGGTTAGCCGTAGTTCCATGGCTAGCCATAGGCCCCCAGATAATCCCTGACTTCAGTTCTGTCTGTGAGGCCTGACTGACAGACTTTGAACCCACATCTAGCCATGTGGTTGACCGTAGAAGACCCGTGACGAGTTGTAAGACCCCATGGCAAGCTGCGTTTCAGTTCTGTCTTGGGACACTGTTCATACCAAGACTCCTGACTGGCAGGTTTGAAGTCACAATGAGCTCACGCCCTAGAAAACCCTACGGCTAGCCGTAAAGCGATTTTTTTCGAAGGTTTCGGACTACGGATTTTTAGAACCTTTATCCTAAAACATGACCCTTAGCCTATCCTAATGATGATTATGAGTGAGACTAAGAGTAAGGACATGTGTGAGCTTGATATCCTCTTATGAGCTGCCCGTTAGGCCACGTGTGGACTGTATTGGGCTAAGTGAGTGGTGTGGTGGATTTCCTGAGGATAGCATCGAACTTCGGGAGCACCAACAATCTATGCAAGTTGTCTAGGATCTTTGTAACGACTACATTGGATGGTATGGTGTTTCCCACATGCAAAGTGACTGTGAACCTAGTTTGGTTATTTGTAAGTACTCCATTGACTCACTGATCATCAGGATATGAGTTGAGTTTGTGTTTCTCCTTTGTTCATGACATGAGCATACATCTTCTCACATTGTCGATTGTTGTTTAGTGTGAGTTTGTGTAAACTTAGGATTGGCTTTTGGAATGTTAGCCCCTGGATTATTTGTCTATATCTCATGGGAGATGTTATATTCTGAGGTGTTTCGAGCTAGTGGAATTATACGCGAGGCTTTGGTGAGGACTACTTGGTTATACTCTTATGTGTGATCTTTGTATGGATTTGTTATGTGAAATAGTTCCTCTTAGCTTTGGTAGCCATTTTTCAGAGTGAGGATCTAGCTAGGGACTATGCGTGTGTGTATGATCTTTGAATCCCTTGAGTCAAGCACCACTCGATTGTTTTAGTCTCCCATAGTCTGGGTATTTCCCCGTGGAAAGGACTATAACATTACGCATGCATTTACCATCTGTAGATCGGGTCTTTCAAGGTGGTTGTACGCCACGGGGGCAGTGCGTACTTCACTTTGAGATGTATGTGGTTCTAGTGATGCTTTCAGCTGGGGTTTTTTCCACGCTTTTTTATTTTCAATGGAGCCCTTTTCCACACATTTTTATCAGGTTTGCCTGGGCATTTTGTTTTTGGTCGAGCTTTGATCCCGTACAATTAACCTTTATGGGTTGCCTATGTGATAGAGTGTGTAGGTGTAGCCTTATATGTATTTGAGTTTTATGGGTGGTATACATTTATGCACTATTGCTTAGACCTTTCTTTATTTCTACTCTTGTGGTTATTACTGTCATTACTCATTATTGTTGCATCTTATTATGTTATTTACATTTGTTCTGACAATGTTATATTTGGTGCTTAGGTACCGAGCCCTATGATGAGTTGTCGGCTGAGCCAATCCTAGAGGATCCGTTAGACGAGGAGTTCCATGAGTGGTGTGCGATATTGTAGTATGACATCATCCAGTCTTGCACATGAGGGCCGCAACTTAATTCTTTTTGGATAGATTCTTTTTAGCTCTCATATACTTGGTCTTGGTGTATACCTTTTGTAGGCCTGATTTTTGTTATGGCCTTGTAATTAAATTTTCACTCTTTTGTTCTATAATGTTAAAGTTAAATGCATATTGGTTACTTTCATTGCTCGCTTTATTTCAATCTGAAATAGTGATTTTATGTCTAGACACTTCCGCATTTGATTCTTAGTGATGGATATCTAATCACAACCTCATTGTGGGCTCAATCCACCCAAAATGTTAGAAGATTTTTAATTGACTCCTAATTTTGAGCTCCCCGCTCCCCAGTGGCATGACAATAACAACGCACATAAAATAACTTTCATCACTCAAAAGGGCATTTCTCAAGATAAGTTGGTTTTTCATTACTTGAATGAATACATCATTTGACGAATGACAATCTAGTGTGATGGAAAATACCTTTCTTTCAATTCCCCACTCACTTAATAATGAGGACACATTTTCTGCAATTGCGACGCCTGATCGTGGAGGAAGCATAAAACTAAAGCTCAAAATACGTTTTTGCAAGATCCACTCCACATCAATTAAATGTTTTGTGTATATATATATATATATATATATCTATGTGTGTTAATAGATGTTCACAAGCCTGATGCTAGATTTATTCTACCGGGACTTGAGAGCAGTTTTTGACGTAGGGTGTCTTTATGTTTCCTATACAACTTAAACACATCAGCTTTTGCAGTATTACAAGAGATATTTTACATCTGGATTTAAGTAACTGCAAAGATCTCTAAATGTCTCATGCTCTACAATATTAAAATGATAATCATGCCTTATAGTGGAAACTGCCATTTTCTTGCATAAGACATCTTGCTCGATTTTTAATTGGATGCACTTCACCTAAATGAGATAAGATCAACTAATCTATGCTATGGGTCTCAATTCTTGGACAGCTTTTTTAGTTGCACTTTAGGTTTGATGTCCCACTTTTTCTACTGCTAGTGAGGTACTTTATTGTACATTTTTTGCATGTAGCTCTCTTTTCCATCTTCTTCCTTTATTTTATCGAAGAAATCCCATGCCAAAGATATGCATCTTCTCTGACATTTACTTTTAACCTCTGAAGTTTCTGATTTTAAAGAATTAACATAATCACTCATTTAATCAATGTTATCAATATTAATGTCCACTGGGTCAGACATGTTTTCCAACGTCAATATACCACAAGATAGATAGTAATTAAAGTTGTCATTCTCTCATTCTCGAGTATAAATTTGGGAAGGTTGACATTCTCTCATTGAAAAAGAATTTCGGAAAAAAAAAGGAAATTATGGACAATAGATACAAAATTTATCTTTTTCTCTTGATTCCTGCAACACTCAATTGTAGACACCAAATTGAAACCCGCGTAGAGAGCTACAAATGTCAAATCAAACTAATGTTGGAGTTAGATGTCTAGAGCTATTGCAACACTGCTTTTTAAAGTCTTTAAGTCATTTAGGCTACTAGTCTCCTAAATGAAAGAGATAACAAGAATTATGAGAAAAAAAATCCCACCCACACCTAATGAGACTCAGACGAGTGCCAATAAAGAGGAGATAACGAGAATTATGAGAAAAAAAATCCCACCCACACCTAATGAGACTCAGACAAGTGCCAATAAAGAGGAGAAAACAGAGAATTGTGTGGATGTGTATCAGAAGAGGTGGAATCAATGTTTAGACAAGTTTTACACCTAACTCTGCATATTATTACTTTCAACCTTGGAAATCTAGAAAAAAAGTTGTGCGGGTTATAAACTTGCAAGATAAAGGTTTTGCAGAAAAATTTCTGTAACAAGTTAATAAAAGAGAGGATTTTATGGGGAAAAACTGTTTCGATGGCCCCCCGTGCACAAAAAGGACTTCATAGTTCCAACTGCAAACAAAATGCCCTCCCTCCAATTTTAACTCTTTTTTTTTTTTTTTTTTTGCCTTTTTAACCGTCACTCTTTTCAGAGTTGAGCAGCGACATCATCGCTTGTGTCTTCTTCTTCCTCTTCTTTCTTTCTCTTCTCCCTCCTCTTTCTCCATCTCCCCCATCCCATTTCTCGCCCAAGCCACCACCGACGGTGCCTAAATCTCCATTCCCTTAACTAAATCCTTATGGATCTTAATTGTGGTGATGATGATGATGTTTCATGTGTGGTGGTGTTCAAGTTTCAACAATTATTCGTGATACGTCTACACAACATATTAAATAAAAAATGGAAACATAATAAAGAATCGTTGCTCAAATCTGAAACGAGAAAATGGAACCTCTGTTTATAGGACTTCATTTACTCAGATGAGCTTTATGGCGCCCGCGAGTTCCCCACTCTCGCCAAGCTCATCATAGTCGACTTTCGCACCATCGTGAGCTCCAACGCTGGTCCCCACTGGCACAATCTCCGTCGTGGCCTCCCAAATGGCACCATCAACCTACTCTACATCTCCGTCCATGCGCCCCTCCAAGAATCCAGCATGGCATAGATGATCAATGACATAATCAAGGAAGCCAATTTAAATGGAGGAGTCGTCAAGCCCTTCCACCACATCCGGCGAGCCACCATTAAGCTCCTGGCCCTCCTCTATTATGGCCTTGAACTCAACGGGTGCCACCATGGACATCCTCGTCGAGGACGCCCTGAAGTATAGTGACGCCACTTGCCTCGTCGACACCTTCCCACCCGTTTCCTTCCTAGCGCTAAATGCACCATCAAGCAGACGGAGAAGCTGAAGCTTCATACCGCAAAGTGTATAGGACTTCATTTACTCAGTGGGTTGAGTGAGAAAATGGAGAAAGAGGTGGTAGAAGAGGAAGAATAAAAAGAAGAAGAAGACACGAGCAATGATATCGTTGCTCAACTCTGAAACTAGCGACGATATCGTCACTCAATAAAAAAAAAAAAAAGGCCAAAAAGGAGGTTAAAATTGGCGGGAGGGCCTTTTCTGTGCCTTTGGAACTATGAGGTTCTTTTCGTGCATGGGCCATCTAAGGGATTTTTCCTATAAAAGCCTAAAAAAAGTTCAACAGAAAAGCTCTGGAGGTGCTCTGCATGTTATAACTATAGGTTATGAGAGGAAAAATTATCTGCAATGTGGAGAAAACATGAGGAACTCGCAGGAAACATGAAGATAAAGAGAAAACCTGAGGTTCTTCTTGGGATAATTGTAGAAGTTGTACACAAGGTTGGAAAACTTATGACTCGGACTCTACTCGTCCAAGGTAAAAAAAAAAAAGGAAAAAAAAAAGACTCGGATAGAATCAATGCAGAAACTCGTGAAAGTTGAGTTTTTTAAATATAACTTCAAAATTACTTAAAAATGAATTCATTAATTATAAAATATAAATATATATTTATTTACATGCATTCGTAATAATCAATTCAAGTTAATAAATTTATATATGCAAGAAAAGTACTACAATAAGGAAAATAACAGAAAAAACATTGTGTATTACATAATTTGTTAGTCGAAACATCAAATGTAAAAGATCAAAATAGGTTTCAACTTAGATTCTAGTCATCAAGTTTAAATTGTTGACTTCAAACTTTGTGCATAATTACTTAAAAATAAATATTAATTATTTAAAATTAGATCTGCCTATCAAATTGTTAAAAATATAAATTATATATATTAAAGCAATAGGGAGTCCTGCTTTGGAGCCTGCAACATCAGCACTCTCAAACTTCACAGTGCCACATAAGGACTTTCATCAACGCCATGTGGCATCACAACTGATTTTGGAAATATGTTTTTTAGGTAACTCAAATCACAATAAATCTATCTTTATTCCCTCCTTTTTAACTCTCCTAAAATCTCTCACACTAATAGATAAAAAATCTCTCCATATTATCTACACGCCATCCTCTCCAAAAAGTCTCTTCATATTATTTAGACATTGATTAGTGGGATACTTAATACAATCAAGTGGCGTTCCTTGAATGAAACTTGGGTTGATGATTTAAAAAAATCATAGTTTTGAAATATTATAGACTTTATAAAGGGCTTACTAATGGATTTATAATATTACCTTCATAGTAACATTGTAACTTATAAAAAATATGTTGGTGGGGTCCCTCTTATAAAATCCTATGTGCAAGAACTACGATGGCAGGCTTAAGTTTGTTTTAAGTAAAACTTGGCCCCATAATAAACTTATGGCATTGCTTCATGGAGCATTAAAATTTTACTAGTGGGTCCGCAATGATAAACTTAATTTTGATTGAAGTGAAACTTGGCCCCTCAATGGATTCATGACAATGATCTCATGGCCACATTAAAATTTAATGGGTGGGTCCTCCTATAAAATTCTAAAGTGCAAAATACTATGTTGGTGTGTTTAAGTCTAATTGAGGTGAGGCTTAGCCCCACAAATAGATTATATGGGTGGACCCAAAAATCAGGCCCTTAATTATTAATAATAGATTTATTTTGTTAATTTATTTTTTTATCAATAACACAACCAAACACCCCCCCCACCCCCCATAAAAAAGAACACCAAATATGAATATATTTATTCTTTTGGCTCAGGCTTAGCACGGGCCTTTATTTGTTACTAAAGTATACTTTATCAATAATATTTTAAAGAAAATACTAATTCTAAATATGTTTTTTTGGCATGGGCTTAGCATAGACCTTTGTTGCTAGTAAATTATTAAAATGAGATGACTCGATAGGATCAATAGTCAACTTGGAGAGTTCCCCAACCATGGTTGGTTACGAAAAAGTTGTGATGTTGTAGAAGTTGTAGAGTTGCAACTTGCACGGATACTTGGATGCCTTGGAACTGAGTTGAAGTTGCACGACCCTGGATATTTGGAGCTTTAGCAAGGTAGACAGTGGAGAGCAAGGAAGATAGCAAGGTGTGTTAGACGATGGAAGTGAAGATAACCGCGAGGAACCCTAGACTCCCTCTCCATGTTTTTAAATAGGTTTTGGTTCTCGGAACTTGTGCGGGTTATGTGGGTAAACCCAAATTTGACCCAATTAAATGTGGGTTAGGGATACCTAACCTGTGACTGACATGTCTATCAAGCAGGTCTGGTTAAGCGGGTTATACAAAGGTTAGATTGGCTTTGCGGGTCCGGCCACATTTTGCCAACACTAGACTCATGAACTTGGGGTGTAGAGGAAGTGCAGGAACACATAGAGCACGTTTATGTACATACCCTTTATGCGGAAAGGGGGAATTGCCACATCAACAAATTCCATAGAAATGAAAACCTCATAAAATGATTTCAGTCGAATTTAGAAATTCATGTTTGGTGCAAATTCCTTTTACTAGTTGAAATAGTGCTAATGTTATTTGATACGGCTGTGGATTTCCTTATTGAAAATCAAATCTCCCAGTTTGGTGCAATAATTTATAAATTTCTTTGTATATAATTAAATTATCCATAAAAAAATGGATTGGGTTTGGGACTCATAGCAGAGGAGGGGGGATGGCTGGGTGGGGGTGGGGGTGGGGGTGGGCTTTGGGAGGGTTTCGAGAGTGGGAGGGGGCTGGGTGGTTGTGTGGGTGAGGTTGGGACCTGGCTGCATGGAATGAGGGGTGATAGAACGCGGTGGTGGCTGGGGTTGGATGTTTCATTTCCAGCATTTGCAGTGAAAATATTGAGTAGGCGGAAAATTATTTTCGTAAAATTGCTCCATTTCAAACACATGAAAATGGGCTTGACGCGAACAGTTCCCTGGATATTTGTGCTCAGCTCTTTTCGTCTAATCTATATCTACCCCATTTCGCTGCTGCGGCGAGAAGAGATAGAAGGGAGAGGCCATGGCGAGGATCTTTGAGAAGGAGTGATGCTGCTGGCGATGGTGACGACCGGTGCCAGGTCCTCTCCTTTCTCAGCTTCTTTCTTCTTCTTCTTTTTTCTCGTTCAGTCTCCGCTTTTCTCTCTTTCCTTCATTTTCCTCTCTTCTCAATCTCCCATTTCTTTACTTTTTCGATAGGCAGTTCGTAGATCTGAAAGGTTGGGATGCACCTGAGTGGGGCTCAGTTGGGTTTTGGAAGTGGGGATGGGGTATGCTGGTGCTCTAAGGTTTTCAGATGGGATTGAAGGGGAGGGGCTGCGGATTTGGGTTTGGGTTTTGGGTTATGGTTCGGATTAATAAGGAATCAGGGAAATTGGGTTCTCTCTCTAGGATTTAGGGGTCGGGTTTTGGACAGAGATTAGAGAACGCTTGGTGTTGAGGAATAGGGAATAGGACTGGCAGGTCAGCCACACTGGCACTGAGACAAGTTCCCGCAATGGGCGGAAGACCTACGGGTCCTGAACTTCTTTTCCCGGAAAGAAGCAATGACTCTTGGGAACAAGCATTCGCAGGATCCGTGGTAAGAGTACAGAGGATGCAAGTGTTATTTAGAATGATTGGGCGTAAGGCGTCAGGGGTCTGTAGGTAGCTTTACCACTCCACTATCCAACCCCGGGGCTCAACTCTGGACAGGCGGTGGAAACTACCGAGCTGGGGTATGTTAAGGGCAGAGGGAGTGAAATGTGCAACGCGATCGGTGATGGGTTTGGATTGATAGTGAGGATTTGGGATTTGGTTTGGCAGGGTCCGGCAGAGCTGGCATTGGTAGTGGGTTTGATTTGGGTTACCTCGATGGCAGCACCACGGATAGGGGAAGAATACCCACCAGATTACTCTCCAAGCCGAAGCTTTGGATAAGGGATATGTGAGATCCAAATGTCTTGTCTCACGCCAGACGAACCACCCAAGAGATTCGCAAGGAAAGGAATTTTTATTAATCAATGAACTTCTAAATGAAAGGGATTACAATCATTTATATAGGCGAAACAAATACAAAAAGAAACTATCTAATTTATCTCTAAATCTTCCTAACTACTAAAAGTAGGAAAATCTATGAAGAGAGGCCTCCCAATTATGAATAATTCCATCAACTCTAAGGCTATCAAACTCCTCCCAACTAGAAGCCCACTTGGCTATCTGCTGCAACACCAAATGCACCACATCTTCAACCCATCATTGAAGAACCCCTGAAAACTCTATCTTTCCTCTTCCTCCAAATGGACCACAAAACAACGAAAGGAATGAACTTCCATAGCACCCACCCCACACCCAAAGAAAGGAGACATCCCTAATAATGGAATTGAAGAGCACTGTAGAACATCACACTTCCTAAGAAAGAAACACCACAAATAAGAAGAGAATGTGCAATGTAATAAGAAAAGATGATCAACTTTCTCCCTCTCTCTACCACAAAGCAAGCACCAATCAGAAATCTCCGCCGAAAGCAAACCTCTCCTAAGATTATCTGTTATAGAGACGTTCCCGAATACAGCATGCTAGCTGGACACCTCAACTCTAGGGAGAGCCAAGCCCAACCAAACAAGAGAGACCAGCGATTTGACCTTCCTTGATATAGCAAGCCAGCTTTGTGAACTTTTCCTGCAAAAGTTAATCCAAGTCTAACCATGTGATTTTGTTAACGTTGTCCACTACCTAATGTTCATCTGGCTTGCATTTCTGTTTTTTTGTTTTTTTTATTTTCCAACTTTGTGATATGATTTATTTTCCATATCCTTTTTCAAAAAAAAAAAAAAAAAAAGATTTATTTTCCATATCCTTTTTCAAAAACAAAATAGATTTATTTTCCATATCATTCAACTTATAGTCCTTCAGATCCGCGATTTCCATTTTTCTGTCATTTAAGAGATTCTTCAACCATGTATATCATTGTACCTCTTCGATTGACTAATTAGATTTCAGTTTTTCTCTGGAGAATTGTTAATAATAGTTGAGTAGTGTTTTCAAATATCAATGAAGTAGCTTTCAGTGCTCTG
Source organism: Persea americana (assembly GCA_029852735.1). Taxonomy (NCBI): domain Eukaryota; kingdom Viridiplantae; phylum Streptophyta; class Magnoliopsida; order Laurales; family Lauraceae; genus Persea; species Persea americana. The sequence goes on from CM056819.1 coordinate 29,881,456, forward strand.
GCCAGATGTGATATTTGTTGGGTTGCTCTAATGGGCTTAGAGCAAATAATGATTTATCCACTTGGAGTTTATGTTTCTTTTGTTTGTTTGTTATTTGCAAAAGCTTGCCTTGTGACTTTTCAACAGTTGTTTTGGCAGTTGAGGAGGCAGACTAGCAAGTAAACAAGGATATGGCAAAATATTTTAGGCTGCTCTGAGGATTCTTTGGACATGGCACTCCAATGATCTGAGGAGAGGAAGATAGCAGAGGCTGGAGCTTCTATAATGCTTCAGAAAAATTTATTATTCACCCTGATTAATGGTTAAATATTGAAATCATCTTTGGACATGGCACTCCAATGATCTGAGAAGAAGAAGATAGCAGAGGATGGAGCCTCTATAATGCTCTAGAAGAATTTATTATGCTGTCTGATTAATGGTTAACTATTGAAGTCACCAGCTAGTTTTTAGATATTTAATAATGCAGTATTATTGATATGCCACTAATGTTCATAAAAGTGCAAAATAACCTATTGCTGGCCAGATAACAAAACCATTGAAAAATACTAATGATTGAAGCTCCATGCCATGCATTTCCCCATCTTATCTTCCTCTGCCCTCAACATTGTCTCTTGCCGCTTGATTCACTCTCTTCACAGGATTCCCACCAATCAGCGGGACCATGCCATCCATGAGGCACAGCAGGCCCTCACTGATTACCTCCACTCCACCAGCTGCTTATCCTTCACCAATGCAGAACACATTACCAAGAACTCACCTTCCTCTCTTTCCAACTTGCTCTCAAATTTTAAATTCTCCATCTTCAATGTCTCGAAGTCCCTTCATCGCTTCCTCCGCTACCATCCTATAAACGAATTTGAGTTCTTCTTTGAGAGCATTGGCATTTCTCCCCCTGAAATCCCCGCTTTCTTGCCTCCCCATAAGTTCTTTCTATCCGAAGATGGCAGAGATCTCCTATCTTCTGCCCGCACACTTGTTGAATTTGGCTTCCCTTGGAATAAACTGGGAAGGATTTACAAGGAGGATGTTTCTGTTTTCAGTGAGAGCACAAGTAAACTTCTGGGCCGGCTTCATCGGCTTGAGGCTTTGGGGTTCAATAGAATTCAGGTCATAGGCATCTGTTTGGCCTTTCCTTCTTTTTTGGGCCAAAATGATGAATTTGGTGGGGAGCTTGATGCTCTGTTTAATGTTTTGAAAAGGGTATTTTACGATTTTGATTTTGGGAGTGGTCTAGAGGGGAATGTGGATGTTTGCTATGAGATTTGTAGAAAAATTAGGGTTTTTTACAATCTGGGCTGCGAAAAGGGGAAGATGGGGGAGCTGATTGGTCGGAACCGTGATGTTTTCCTTGAATTAACTGAAGTGGCTTTTGTGGAGAAGGTGGACTTCTTTTGCAGATTGGGTATGAGGAAGGAAGATATTGGGTTACTGGTTCTTCGACATCCTGAGATTCTGAGTTTCAATTTAGAGGATCATATAATAACTGTATCTGATTATTTGAAACGCATTGGGTTGGATAATGAGGAATTGAATACAGTAATTCTCCAATATCCTCATGTTTTGGGCAAGAACAGGTTAAAGAACTTGCCTCAGACAATGAAAGCTTTGGATCTTCAAAACTGGTTTGCTGATAGGATAATGAATGGCAATCACCATCTTTTATCTGGGTTTGTCAGCAGTTGTTCGGATGAGGAATTAAAGGAGGACCTCAAAAATGACTTAGAACGGATTGAATTTCTAACAAAGCATCATCACACATTTGGGAAGTTGGATTTCTTGCTAGGAATTGGTTTTGGTAACAATTTGAATAACATAGAGATATTACGTCACCTACATGGAACAGGGAGTCAGTTACAGGAACGTTTCAATTGCCTCCTCCACATGGGGATCAAGCACTCTAGTCTCTGTAAGATGATAAGTGCATCTCCAAAAATTCTGAACCAGAACACAGATATGCTGCAACAAAAGGTGGACTTCCTCTGCAATGAATTGCAGTGCTCACTGCAGCATCTCGAAGCATTCCCTTCGTATCTATATTATGATTTAGAAAAGAGAATCAAGCCTAGACACAGAATCCTTGCATGGCTGAGGGAAAAGGACTTGCTAAAGAAGCAGTATTCTCTTTCAACTGTTCTTGCGACGTCAGAGAAGAGGTTTATAGCTTGCCTTCTGTTCATTCATCCAGCCACCCCAAAACAATGGTTGGAGGTTTTCTCAGTGAAGGATTTCAGTAAGAGTCTTCGATGATAACACTTACTTTTTGTCTGTCTGAATTAAATACAAACATGTTTTTTCTGCCCTATCATGCCTATAGTGAACCACAACAATTATTATTTAGGATGACAATGAGTCAGGACGGGTTTACATCTTCACATTAAACTCATTCGAATGCATCATACAGACTTTTTCCTTCCTAGACATTGGCCATAATCAGTGATGTGACTTCTGGTAATTAGATGATAAGCCTCATTGGAATTTTTTACATTTGTTTTCTTCTCTCTTTACATCTGTACTAGCATTTGTACTCCATGTCATTGTAAAAGTTATGTTGTTTGTTCAGTTCCGGGTTTAATTCACAACACCAGTATACTATTTTGCCATTATGAACAATGCAAGTTACTGATCCAGTGCTCGTATCAAATTCTCTACCACATTTATAGCAGAACCAAAAAGGTGTAATTTTAGATTTCGGCAAATGCTATTTTGATTATTGTTGCATAAGGCATGAATTGGAGCCGATACATGTTCTGAAGCAATGAGGAAGCCTGATCAGGAGTAGAACCATGGACAGAGGGTTATTGATGCCAAAATTACAGTTCTCTTTCATCCATCACTCCAGAATGGATTTGAATAGGTATTTTAGTTGGCTTTTAATGTATGTATTGTTCTTATTAAAGTGTAATGATACTGTTAAGAGCTTTATCTATGTAATGAATTAAAATTGAAATGAAACAACCTGTCAAAACTTACCAATCGTGGTGGTAAATGGCATGCTACTCGTAGCTCATATATATTTGTTTTTTTTATCAATCAGTCAATCAATCAAAACGCGATTACAATATTTTTGTGCAATTATGATGAATGAAACTTTCTCAATTTAGAATCCTGAGTGTTGGGTTGATAAGAAGTGGAAAGTGCTCAATGTCAACCATGATGCTGCCAGTTCCGGATAATGTCAACCAAAAAAAAAAAAAAAATCCTGAATATCATCTTGAACTTCTCTATCGATCTTGATTTGAGACGTTTGAGCTGCAACAGCTAAATGGTATTATGGGGTTCATTTGATGATGGCATGAGTAGCATGTACATGGTCTTTTAGCAGAAACTAACTAACAATGAAGAGCACTGTTTTTGGAGCTATTGCATTTTTTGATAAATTGCAACTCATTCAATTGGATTAATTGAACTGACTGGTTTTGCAGAAGGGGTCAATCTGCAAGTTTTGTTTGGGCAGTTTAATTGGTATTGAGTTTCTAGGTTTTCTAAGCAATGCCTTCTAGTCAAATGTGCTAAAAGTGAAGAATTAAAATCAAATGTCCTCATAGAGTCACCAAATAATCTTTGCTTTGATCGGAAATGCTTACCCACCTGCCACCTTGCCGATTAAATCTTAGAAGTGATGGTCCAATCTTGATCTCCAGTTCAGACCGTTGATGAAACCTTTTCTAGAAACTCAGTACATCAGAAGCAGAGTGGCCCTAAATGTCTGCATTAACATGCATAATGTTCATAGTTATATTATGTGTGTGTAAATGAAGTGTGAAAATAGTGTGTAAATAATGTCATTTTTACATCAAAATTTGCACTTTCATATCTCCCACTTGAAAAAGGCGGCATTTTGAGTCTTTACTTGCTGATTGTGTTTGGTTATGGAATTGTCACAGGATCAATTCCCAAAACCACTTATTTTCTAAGATTTCTTGCAAAAGAATCCTAAATACCACTTATTGTTTAGGTTTTTACAAAAGAAAATTTATTTTAAACCTGTAATCAATAGGGCAGTTTGAAAAATTTTAGAAATCATAGGAAGAGTGCTTTGTGCATCATATTAATTTTTTTTTCTACGAAAATGCCCTTAGCCGCCCTTAAGTGAACCTTGACTCGTCCATGGCTGTCAAGCTTGCAGTCATGATCCAAAACCCTTAACCCTTCTTTTCAATTCCTCTCCCATCCTTTTCTAGCTTGCAGTCCATTCTGTTTTCCTCCTAGAAACAGATAAAAACAAAAAATCATGCTGTTTGGCTGCTGTAATTTGTCTGAAATCAAGTCTAGGCAGCCGAAATTAGACTGAAGGCTCGTCCATTTTTCTGTTTGGCCGTGATTTTGCTGAAAATCTTGCTATTTGGTTGTTTTGGTTTGGCTTATGCTGAGGCCGGTATCAGCTCACGCAGCTGTTGGAGTAGGCTAAAGGGCAACTATCAGTTCATGCAGCTGTCGAGGTAGTCTCTTGTCATATGAGGAGTTATCCTATATGCGAGGCATTGATTGGCAATTGGAAACTGGTCCTGTACGGAGATTGCTCTCGACGTTGACTTTCGATTTGCATTTAGGGCAATTCTGTAAAAACGAAGGAGAAGAAGAATGACATCGTGCATAAAAGAGAGCTTCTATTGGCACACAAGGAATTGCTCTCTCCACATAGTAAAAAAAAATAAGAAAAGAACTCCTTTCCTAAATTACCCGTCCTCCCCTTCCCCCCTCCCCTAGTCGTTGGCTGGGAGGAAGATCAGCAGGCAGTCCCCGAATGGCGGTCCCCTCCCCCTCTCCTCTCTATTCCCTCCCCTCCCCCTCTCCTCTCTATTCCCTCCCTCCCTCCCACAGCGATGAGGAAGGAGAGATAAGGAGGGAGAGAATAGCGAGGGAGGGAGGGAGAGAACAGAGGGGGGTGGGAGGTCGACCAGGGCTGCTGCCTAGTCTCCTTTCCAGCCGGCGACTGGGAGGGGGGGAGGGGAGAGGGAGGAGGAGGAGGTATTAGATTGTGTGGTCTCAATCCAATAGATGATGTAATAAATTGATTTATTTCAATATAATCATGCTACTTTTTCACTAGATGAATGGTGTTTTGTTACTTGTTTGCACATAATCAATACGAATGACATAAAGGTTCATGAGATGAACTGAAACCCACAAGTATATTAGATGTAATACATGTGTGTGGATGAGATCCACATACATGAGACATATGTCACAAATTTTATACTTAAATTATTTAACAACCGGTGATGAGATTGTGCATCTTATCTGAGAATGTTGTAGCATTACGATCACTATGAGATAGTGTGATTTATCTCGATCATCAGAGTATAAGATTCTGGATCATTGTGCTGGTACATTAGATGTATTGACCGTGGGAACATTCAATTGTATTGAATGACCATGATAAGCACTTTATTAAACACTTTCTTTACTTTAAAGTCTGCTCTCATGATTTTCTAGCAATAGGCTCTTAATCATGAAACATTAATGAACTTAAGTTTTTATCTATTCGTTTGCTTTGAGTCACCAATGAGTGTAGGTCAAAACTGCACTGTCTTTGGTACATAGTAGTAGGACTATGAAAACATTCAATGACCAAGATAGAATCTATCTTCATTATTCCCTTGTGCCAATTAATGGATTTATTATTGGTAAGTGCGCACCCATCTTAATTAAGAGTTACTTGGATGGTACTGATGATCACTGTGATTATGGGTCTCAAGAATAATAAGATATGGATCTAAGTTGGTGATACATGTTTTATTCAATTAATCTATGAATATTGATGGAGGGGCCTACTTGTGGTCATAGGGAAGTTTAGGGTCTTCTTGTAATTTATTTCTAAGACTGGAGTGCAATTGCATTTATTTAGTGAAATTATTTGCAATTAACTGCGGGCCCGTATTACACATGAGATGTAGGGTCAGAGTGTCCCAGTTGGAGCCAGTTTTTTATGAAATCTCCATGTTATCCCAAGATTAGATCATTACTAATTCTACTTGAACTCAAACAGGAAAGGAAATAGAAGTTTATTATTTCTGTTGGAAGTGAGACTTTTAATAGTGGTAATAGTAAGAAGAGAAGGTTGCTAATTATTATGGAAGTGAGACTTCTAAATAATATTAGTAAAAGGAGGTTGAACTAAGCTATAAATAAGGGAGCACCCCTTGGACGTCCCTCATGCTTCACACCCCCAAAGTGCAAGAGTTGCACTCCCTCTTTTCTCCTCTCTCTTCTAGTTTCTCTTCCGATTTCCTTAGAGCTTCTAGTTGTTTTCTCTTGGAGATCCCATCCTTCTCCTTGAAGAAAGAGATCTGAAATGGGTCATAGCGTGGAAGACAATTAGGTCTTGGAGATTCTAATTAGCTATCAAGAAAGAGTTCTTCATCTAGCTAGCCTTCTTCTCTGTTAGAACACAATCGAGCTCCCAAGGTATTATCTACTTCGTCGTATGTTGTGGATTTTGTGGTTGCTTGTTGGTTGCTATTTATTATCTTGGAGATAGTGATTTATTGATCTTGATCATGAGTATGAGGTTCTTGGGTCCTGGATTAGGTTTTGTAGTCTTATGGATACTTGATCCCTGAGTCGTCAAAAGTTTTTTAAACTTATCCACGAGGCCCACCTACTTCCAACAGGGGGAAGGGGAGGAGGGGTAATTTAGGAAAAAACATTATTTTTTTCTGTGTGTGAAGAGTGCTTTTTGCTGTGCCAGTAGAACGTCCTGTATAAAATGCAAATGAATGCTTGGACAAGTTACATGCATGTCCTCTATATGTGTACAACTTTAACTTTGCATTGGGCCAAATTTCACCGCAAAAGAGTTGGCCCCACTATCAGATTTATCGCAAAAATATAATAATTGAAATGCAATATAATACGAAGTGAAATCTACCATTTCATATGTGAATCAATTTGAGAAGGCCTACTCCATTTGAAGTGAAATTTAGACCAATACTAATACAAGGGGAGACACTAAGTTTTAGTCCATGGAGGGCCCCTAACCAAAGACTTTTTATTAGGGGCGGGCCCATGTTATCTACACCTAGGGCGGTGGCCCCATGTCGGATCCAAAAATGCTTAAAGGTGGCATGGGCCAGATGGCCCATCCCTGTTCCAGTTAAGTTGTCGCCCCACCTGTCCTACCGTGAGCTTTGAGAGATATCTAATGGTTCTGAGTTTCTAGAATAGGCATTGGGCCGCACCGACTCTTTAAAGCTAATTTGATTTTTTCGTATGATAATAATTATTACTTCTTTAAAGTTCTATGAGTTTCTGATTTGAATAAAAAAACTACTTTCTTGATGCATTAGTTGTTGTAGTTTTGGAAGAAATCCTACACAAGTGGGAAGGGTGCCTACACATGTAGGAAGAGATAGCATACCTGGGGTTTGAATCCTAGGCAACCAGAAGAGAAGTGTCTCCCCTTACCACTCGGGTAAGGAGCCGTTCTCAAATTAGCTGTTGTAGTTAAAAAGTTTATGTAGTAACTGTATGTTAATAGTAGGATGTGAGTTCGTTATATTTAATTTGCCAAAAAAAAAAAAAAAACACCTCAAGTCATTAAACCAAGAAATAAGTAAATATTATTGGTAGTCAATGTTGATTGTGACATTTTCAATTAAAAATCATCCGTGACACTTAAATGAAATCCGGGGTCTGCACCGACTTTTATGGCTGACCTTGGAAGATTTGAGTATTCTAAATTTTTGAGATCTAGCTACATGAGGGAAACTAAGAAACTGAGAATTTGAAAGCTTGTTTGTGCATGGCTGGCTCACTCCAGCACGTTGATGGTGGCCCACTATTTTTTTTTGTACCCCAACGAAGGGTGTTGGGATTTAAAAGAGAGCCCGTATATACATGGAAAAGTAGCCCACTCAAGTAGGAAGAAAGTCCACACATGTGAGAAGAAAGCCTGCCCAAGTGGGAGGATGTGGCGTATCCAGCGTTTAAACTATAGGCAGCCCGGTTGCCCACTATTGATGTGGCATTGGAAGGTTCAATCATGGCTGCATAATGTTGATCATGGATGGTCCTAAAATCCTGTAGGGCTGCGTCGCTGGGATGAGCACACAGGCAACAGCCAATTCTACTTATTACAGTGTTTGACTTCAGTTTTCTCCTCTCACCAATCTTATTCTTCCTACCATTATATTGATAATTTCTAGGATAAGCAAGCAATCCACAGAGACTTATGTAAGATGTATCATGCAAGACAATAAAGCTATTGCTCACATCCATTATCTGAAGCAAAAGCCATGAAATTGAAGTGCCTTGATTATGACCTATAACCTATTAGATGTCCTTTTCTAACAAACCTCACTATAAAACTTTATTCTTGATAAGTGTCCACTTCTTTTTCATTTATTTGATACCTACTTGCAGCATCATTTCTCTTTGTGTACGACATATATAATAGGCCACACCCAAAATATATATATATATGGTAGGGATAAGGCAGACCTGTTCGGATGTCAGAAGACTCAGAATCCATAGCAAGAGCCCAATGGCCATACTATTGCACTTTGTATATGTTTAGAACGGTTTTAAAATTTATTTGATTGATATTGAGAGCTGCCTCTTAGGAAAATGTGGATGGCATCTCATTCTCAGTCTAGAGATGTCAAATGGGCCCGGCTGGCCAGGTCAATGGCATGCGGCATGACACGGCCTATGGCCGAGGGAATGGACAAAGCCAGCCCGTTTTGGCACAGCCTGCTTTGGGTCGACCTATTTATAAGGGTTAGCCCACCAAGCCGGCAGGCCCGCCAGGCACGGCCAGCCGGGCCCGCCCAACGGCCAAAAAAGACTATTTTTAAAAAAATTGACCATTTTACCCCTCCTCCCAACTATAAAACAATCATATAAGGGGTATTTTGTGTCATTTTTAATTTTACAAAATCTATAAATACTCTGACCCTCTCATTCTCATTTCTCACCAATTTATACAATTCTCTCACTCTTTATACAATCTCTAGCTCTCTCTCAAAGCATTTAACTCTTTCACTCTCTTAAGTAGTTTTTGGAGGGCCAAAGATCAAGTCATCAAGAGACAAGATTAAAGGGGGCCTTAAAAATTTTAGAGGTATTTATATCATTTAAATTTGAGATTCCATATATATAAGTTTATAATATATTATATTAACTCTCATTTTCTCCCATTTCTTATATTAAGTATCACAAAAGAATGCTATTACTATTATTATTTTTAAATTTTATTTTTTGGGCGATCTTCTTTTCTACAGGAGCTTTTTCCGTCAATTTAGGGGGAGAAGAAGATTTTATTGAATTAGTAGATGAAGTAGGTGATTTACCACCCCCCCCTTTCCTAGTAGTTCCCATAAACCAACCAAGAGGAATAGAACTTTAATAGTTTGGGATATATATATATATATATATATATGAAAGTTTTGATGTTATTAAAGACGGAAAGAAAGTTCAAAAGGCAAAATGCAAATTTTGTAGTAAGAGTTATTGTGCTGAATCAAAATTGGGTACCGGTCATTTGTTAAGACATAGGAAAAAATGTTTAGCCTTACATAAACTGACTGATGCAGAGGCAGGGGGCCCTGGTTCACAGACTCAAATTTCTACTACTAGTGGTGGTAGTAGTAGCAGTTGGGGTCTTTTTTCTTTTAATGCATAAAGTGCTAGATAAAATCTTGTTAAAATAATTGTGTTATCCGAATTACCACTTCTTTTATTGAAAATGAGTTTTTTGAAAAACTGGTACAAAAATATTGTCAGCCACAATTTCACAGTATTTCAAGAAATACAGTTAAAAATGATGCTATTAGACTCTGGCAGGAAGATAAGAGAAATATTAAAAATTATCTTACAGAAATTCCTGATAGAATAGCCATAACTATAGATATGTGGACTTCTAAAGGGGGTTATAGTTTTCTTTTTATTAATGCACATACCATAAATGCAAAATGGATTATTAATAAAAGAATAATTAGTTTTAGCTGTCTTTAATGGCTACACAATGGCACTAGAATAAGTACATTTATTTTGGAAAAAACTAGATGAATACAATATTAAGGAAAAAGTTATATTTATAACTTTAAATAATGCCAATAATAATAGAGTGGCTATTTAACTAATGAGATTGTAGATGCCACTTGCAACTTTGATATATAGCTATATCTTCCAAAATAGATATACATGTCATATCTTAAATCTCATTGTAAATGTTGGTTTAAAACATATTGTAAATTACACAAATGCTACTAAAGACATTGCTAAATTTATTTTCCGCTCCGCATAAAGAAGACAGTTGTATGTCCGAATATGTGCGAGGCAAGGTGTATCAGCTATAAAAATACCTAAAGAGGTAGAACATAGATGTGATTCTATGTATGATTTGTTAAACAAGGCAATTGACTGGAAAACAATTTTGAATGAATTTTGTGCTTTTCATGCACAATATTTGTTGATGAGTGATGAACATTGGGAGTTGTGTGCCAATGTAACGCCCCAATTCCGAATACAGAAGATAACGCTAAGGTATCCGAAGTTGGCGCGCTACTTCCCGGAAAAACCGAGAACTTCCAAGATCGTAGTCCGCAGTGAGGTCAAAATTTAAAACTTTTTAAACAACATCATGATCAACAGTTGAAATGCGGAAGCGATAGTATCATGTATATATATCAGATGTAAAAGTGCAGAAGCCTGATAATAATCTCAAAGTGTAAGTATCAAGTGTTTATACATATCAGTCTAACTACCCATCTCACTACAAAAATGAACTCTCAAATCCCAAAATAACAATCTGCACTCAACCCTCCAGTGCAGGCTCTTCGTCCTCCGGCTCGACCACCTGGTCAGCCGGCCCCCATCCGTAGTCCCCGACTACAGGCGCCTCGTGGATTGCGTCAACCGCGGGATCAAGGTCTGGACCTAAGTACTAAAGATAGGTCAGATCTAAAGATCTTACAAGGCACCATTTGCAGATAACACCAGATGTACACAGCAAATTAGAGTAATGACAGGTACATAATCATGTGAGTGAACAGAATACAAAATCTAGGCAGTTGAGCAGTAATAGCAGTTTAGAATCAGAAAGATAAAGTATCTAATCTAAACAGACAACAAGAGGCACATTCACACAAGCTAAATACACCGCGGGATATTATGCCGCAGCCCTCCCGTACTGTAAACGTCCCATATCATAAACAGTTTGCGGTGGGGAAAGGGTAATAACCATGCAAGGGATAACAGCCCTGATAATAATCATAACATACAATATACATAACACCGATCACACCCCTTTATCACATCGATCACGCCCCTTTATCTCACCAATCACACCCATTTATCAGATTAACCCGGACGCGGTATCACACCGTCTGTCTAATCACAGCTCATCATGATAGCTCTAAGTAACCAGAACATAGCTCCTACCAGAGATGATCAATCAACTGGCTGAGCTTAGAACAACTAAGTGAATGTTCAGTACCGACTCGGGAAACTAAGTATGGGTTTGTGTCTGTCTAGGCTAATCTTGCGTGAGCAAGGTCCTACCCAATGTCTCTAAGAGGTTAAGGTATAACATTGTGGAATACAGTCCGATATCCAAGTCCAAGTCTAACAACATTGGATCCACTCCAAGGCTCACAACCGTGGCCTGAGGCAACACAAGTACCATACCATGTCCATTCCACAATTAATCACCATATGTTCCTACATAATGAGCTAATCAAACATTTATCATAAACCTCTTCATACTATGGTTTCACATCCCCAACCTTAGGCCGTATGAGGGCCCGCCTAGACACAGACACGGGTAAATTATCTCCAAACACTACATAGGGTCACCTGTAAGTAATCCTAGGTTCAGGTCCTCCAGTTTCCATTAATTAACAAGTTTAAGACAACAACAAGGATAAGAGAAAAGAGCAACTCATGAAATCCTTAAAAACAGGGAATCAAGTGGAAATAGGTAAAGGACCAGTCCTAGGTAGTGGTCCACTCTTGGTTCAAGCCTCATCACCTGATTGGATCCCTATCTGTAGCCTCAGGTGTCCAAAAAGATAATTCTGGTGCTCCTGAGGTTGTGGACACCATGGGCTACAGTTAAGGTTCGAGTCAATGATGATTTGAATCCTAAATCTAAATCCTCAATAGGTGGACCCCACGAATCAAGGCTGAGCCATGCCATTGATTCGTGGTGTGGCACACTTAATGGGAGGTCATTTGGATGGTCAATGGACCCCACATGTGATCAAACATCACAAGTGTTGAAGTCTGGAAATCTGCCTGTCCACAGCTTGCCCGGTCGACATCACACCCTGGGATGTCGACCGGGTGAACTGGATGTTGACTTCCCAGGTCGACATCCTGCAGTGTCTCCGGTCGACATCATGGTCGTGATGTCGACCGGGTCCACTGAGACCTGGTGTCAAGCACCTGGAGGGTTCTGCAGGAATTCTAGTGTATCCGATCGACATCATGGCCGTGATGTCGATCGGGTACACTACATTTCTGCTCTGTTCTGGAAATCCAGGTTCCAGTTATTCCCTGTGTTTTCCTGTGTTCCCGGTCGACCGAGACAGGGTCCGGTCGACCGGGTACACTGTCTGTGCACAGTTTCAAGAAAATAGCTGGGACTTGCATTTTCAGGTATTTTAGTGTGCCCGGTCGACCGAGACAGGGTCCGGTTGACCGGGTACACGCAATTTACAGAATTCCAGATTTCTAGGATTTTTCCCTTTTCAATCCAAATTTCGTCCAATCTCTTCCAAACCTTCTCCATTCATCACATGAATAAGAAGAAACATAAAAACACTTCAATCATCACCATCTACCATCCCATCAATCCATCCGGGCCATTGATCTTCCAAATGGAGAAACCCATCCATCAATGGCCATTTTTCCATTAAAACAAGCTCAATAGCAGATCTAAACATGAACTAACATCTAATAGAATTGAAATTACAGAAACAAGAAGAAGAAGCATGCATCTAATGAATTTGCATAAAGTACTTGCCTTAATGAAGAAGAAAATGGAAATTGAGGTGAGAGAGAGATCCAATGGAGTGATAGTTGCCAATGGAGAGAGTCTCTAGCCTCCTTGTGCTGGGATTTGGGGGAAATTGGGGTTGCTTGGGGAGGAAAATAGGTTAATTGGGGAAGATGAGAGGCAATTAGGGTTTTAGGCTCTTTTGCAATAGCTTAGGTTTATATAGATTAGGGTTTTAGGCTAATTACCTAAAGGGTATTTTGGTTCTAAATGGAATTGAAATGGGGCCATGGGTAGTTGGGTAATTAGGTAGGTTCTAGAAGGTTCCACTCTCAAGCCCCTTCCATTAGTGCTAATTATAATTAAACTCTAATCTAATCAAACCTAACATAAATTAAATTAAAGCTATATCTAAAACTTAGGGATATTATAAACTATACTACTAATTCCCTATTAAATAGCTTATTAAAGTATAAAATACTTTATTAATTATTATTAAATTCAAACTGAGGGCCCACCAGGGGTGGGGCCTCACAGCCCATATAAGATATTTATTAGAAGCTTTTTATACTTCAACATTATTTTTTTTCGGGATATATTATCCCACATCTAATAAAGTTTTAATAAAGCTTTTTCAAATTACTTTACAACTCAATAGATGTAGAGATCATTTTATACTGAATAACACTATTAGAAACATGGAAGAAAATTTTAATAAATATTGGAAAGAGGCTCCAATGATATTTTCTTTAGCTGCTGTATTTGATCCTAGGTTAAAATTAAGTGGTGTACAGTTTTTTTATTCATAGAATAAATAAAAATATGAATTATCAAGATTTAAATATTTTTTCAAATATAAGGGCAAAATTACAAGCAGTTTTTCAATTTTATTGTGAGCAAATTGGTACAATTGGGGTTAGTATGGTCCCTTCAGAAGTCCAACAAACAGGTGAAGCTATGTGGGATATATGGTATTCTTCTCTGTCCACAAGCATGGCATCCAGCTTAAGCTCAAGTAACACAGTAAATGAGTGATTATCGTATCTTGACGTCAGTGTAGTACGGGTGCAGGATGCATCTAGTTTTGACATTTTAGCCTGGTGGAAACAATAAGAAAGCATTTATCCGGTGTTTGCCTCTATGCCTTACGATCTGTTGGCTATTCTAATGTCTTCTGTAGCATCAAAACAGGCTTTTAGTGTAGGTGGACGTGTGGTGGATAACAAAAAAATAAATCTAACTGAAGAAACGGTGGAGTGTTGTGTTTGCCTACGAGATTAGTATTTGGCAGATAAGAGGAAGCAAGAGTTGACACAATGAAAGATTATGATTCAGCAGAATACATCAGTGGACTGCACATATGATTTTTTACTTTTTCCTTCATTGTAAATTGTAAATATACAAGTTTTTCATTCTTTTTTTTTTTTTTTTTATTCTCTAAAAAGATTGTAAGGTTTTGAAGGTAATCCTATTTACAAACCTTCAAGAAGTTAAGATCCAAATGATTCTCTTCTCAGTGGAGTAGGTCGAGTTTGAATGAACCACTTAAATATCTTTGTCATTCTCTGTGCTTGTGTTCTAATTTTTAATTTTAATACCGAAAATGCGGAAAAAATTAATCAAAAATTTTTTAAGAGGCACACCCGGTATGCTCCAACACGGCCTGCTAGCCCCGCCTATGGCTTGTTCAGGTCGGGATCTAGGCCCGGCCTTGCCCGGCCCATTTGACATGCCTAATTCTCACCTCGCATGGCTACCTATCAATTGGTTCTTGGACGGGTAGATTAGTTTTATTTCTTTACAATGACCGATCTGGCTTAATATATATATATATGAATTACGTTATTAAATTCGTCAAGTGTAAAATCATATTTATTAATTTTTATAGATTATATTCTAGCCCCTCTCAACTTACTAATGGTTATCTAGTGTGCTAAGTGTGCATTTTGTCCACCAAAGGTGGGCCCACCTAATCGATTGGACCGCATATACAATCCTTGAATTTCACATGCCCACTAGGTTTTGCATCCATTTGAATGGACTACACTGTTATCTCAACTGTGCATCCATCTGAATGGACTGCACACTAAAAAACTTGTGGAGCCTGAATGGAAACAATAGAATTTAGGGATGATGTTGATTTTTTTTTTCTTTTTTGCAGAGATGAAGACCAAGGGTGATCTTTAGATCCTCCCACGTCTTGTTCTAAGGTGGAGCTCCATGTAGACCCTATGTTGAGGTGCTCACATTGATTCGCTACACAAATCGTCCGCTAGATGGGTACTCTCAATTATATATTATATATATTAAAGCAAAGGGGGAGGTGGGCTGTGAGGGGTGCCATCTCAACAACCCAATAATTCTCCTTTCAAATAAATATGGAGAAAAAACATGGAGTGCTTTAAGATGCCATGACATCACATGCCACAATTTTTTGTCCAAAAAAATCTCTTTATCCATATCATCTATTTCCTAAAGTCTCTCAATCAATAACCCCTAAAATTTCTCTATTTTGCTACAGTTATTCTCTTACTCTCAATACCATCTATCTTCCATCTTCTCAAGATTGTCATCTTTTTATCATAATATTTGGGGCCCACCTTTCAATGATTTACACTGATAAGTTTTTTATTAAAAATATCACTTTTTTTTAGTTTCCAAATAGAGCTTTACTCTATTCAAATATTATCACATGTGAACGAAAATCAGACTTGACGGTAGACCATCTCATGGATGGGCTTGTGATAAAAATGTTTTGAGGTTTGAGGGTTTTTTTTTTTTTTTTTTTGAATCTTATAGGCATCATTTTTTGATTTGATTACATAGACATATGACCCTAGGTTTGGCCCACCATAAATTACACTTCCGTTGGCCCACATGGACTCATAATTAAGAGGTATATACATTGATCCGAGGTGAGCCAATTATTACTGGGATCAAATAACACTTGCCTGTGGTTTTAAAGTCTCATAATTTATGGCTTTTAAAGTAAAGATGTTTATACATTTTTTTTAAAAATCTAGAGCTAAAAACGGTTTGATTAGTTCTAAAATGGTATTGGTGTTACTTCAAAGGGGTAGAGAAGAATTTTGTGCAGATGGATTGAAATGACTGTTGGCCTAAGTGAAAATAAAAAAAATGGTGTATTTGTGCAACGAGAGAATTGCACATTTTTATGATTTTCTTTGTTAACAATATTATATTGTTTGGTGTGATATATTTTCCTTGTATAGAAGAAAAAAATGAATCATTTCTCCTTAATAGAGATGACTTTGATTTTCTATGAAAATACAAAATTCCATCTTCATGTGGAAATAAAAATCTGCATAAACTAGAATTCTTTTGTTGCACAAACACGTCCAAATGGGGTGGCTTTGTTTTATTAGGCTTTGAAATTATCAATAGGTAACAAAAACTTGAATGCATTTCTTATTACTAATATTATATACATTAACAAAATTCGATTTTCTATATCTTTTTTAGTAATTATTGCTGCTATTATTATTTTTATGTTGTTGTTGAATGGATTTTTTATCTTTATCTTTGTAATAGTTTATTGTTGATGTTGACAACTTGTACTTGTGATTGAAGACATATTGACTATTTTTATATAAATATGCATAAATATATTCTTATATGTTTATAATTAATTTTGGTATCTTATAAATTTAAAATATAATATTTTACTGTTTGCCCCAAGCTAAAGACAAGGTGTCGTTGCTACTTTACTGATGAAAATAATGCAATCAAAATAGTGTGATGGTAAAAGTGATATTATCTACGGGAGTTGGTATTTGCACCCACTCTACACCCACTCTGTATGGGCAAGCCTAGCTAGAGCTTGTCTCTCCCATTGAAATGATGAAAAAGCAGTACCCATCCAATCGATGGGACCTACAAAAGCCTCTGATCTTTATTTTTGCTAATGATGATGAAGCCTGAGGACGTCCAATCAATTTCTATGGTCGGATTACATTTCAGTGGTACATGAGAGTTGAGCCCACTGTAGTAATTTATTTTTCCCATGAATCGATGGGAGCATAGCTCTCTATAAGACCATTGTCACAGACACCCTGTGTTTTTTTGGTTAATTTTGTTACAAACACCTATGTTGAATAGTTATAGACGAGTCTCGAAATTTTCAAACATGGAGGTTCTTCTCAGGATGTGATTGACAAAAAAAAGTTCTGAAGAATAAATTAATTTAAGTAATTGAAATAATATTAGGAGATACAAAGTACATATTACATAGTATTAAATTTAGGGATTCTTATGAAAAAAAAATTAGGCTTAAAGTCCAGTTAAAATAATATATATAAAAAAATCTAAAATAACTGGCCGAGGGTACGTGTCGTGTACTTTTTTAAGAACATGCTCATAGTCACAGTTTCTATATATATTTTTTCCAAAACCTCAATGACCTTCTATTTTTGCGTGCTCCAAAGCTTATATCTTTAAGCCTCAAGCTTCCTTCAAAGAAACTCCGAGCAGAGACCAAAAAAAAAAATCCTTATATTCAACGTTCCTTGAACCAAGTAGTTTGCAATATAAGTTTTTTCTCTAGCTTTAGCTTCTTTGAAGGGAGCTCAATTACAATTTTCATGTGGTGCATCATGTGAGGCACATTTAAATGCATGTCTACCAATAAAAATAGATGGAAAGATCTTTTTGTGAAAGAGGGGGATACAAAAAATCAGCCCCACTCATTATCAAGGCCCTTGATTTAACAAATTTAAAGTGTAATGACTTATTAAAAAGATTTTTTTTATTAATCAATCCATCCATTAGTGAAGGTAGATTGTAAAATTTAGCACAATGCTGGATCTTGCAGTGACCAATGTATCAAGAGAGCTGCACTATTCAAGGTTTTCCAATTCGCACCCACCCTATACACCCACCCTATGGCTATTCACACACAAAAAAAAAGAGAATGTCATAATGAGGATTGATATTTGCTTTTTCAGATACATATCGTCTGATGCAATAACAACAGTAAGTCTGACCATGTCATTTGTACTTAAGTGGACCTCATCTCACTAGTAGCTACAGGGAATATATTCTCTGCAGGGAATATATTCTCTATTAAAGTGTGTCTCTTTAGTTCCATCAGATCTGTGTTTTAGTCTATATATACATAGATATGGTTCTTCTTAGCAATATATATATTAGCAGAAGATATGAATTTGGATCAACTGAGAATTTGGGCCAATGATCTGCGATTTTCAAGTGGTTCAAGTGATCAGGTAAATATACAATTCTTTAATTATTTCAGGAAATATTTTTTTATTAATTGCAGATGCTCAAGTGAATGTATATTGTTGTCAGGATGATATTCTCAGAAACGAAATAAAACAAGAAGACGAAAATGTGGATGAAAATGTTACAAACGAATTTTCCACCGACATGGTATGATATTAACTCAATTCCAATTATGTTTTATTTTGTCAATTTTTAATAAAAAATTGTTAATTTCTAATAGAATTAATACATTTTCAGGTATTTAATTCGCGCAAATCTCTAATTGATTGGATTCAAAATACTGGACGCAATTTAGGATATATCATTGTCATTAAAAGGTCAAAGACTAGTATAATCAGGAAGAGTCCTAGACTGTTGTTCCAATGTGATCGCGGTGGCACATACAGAAGCAAGAAAATCTCCACGAAGGTAAGAGGCACAAAAAGAAATGATTGTCCTTTTTGAGTGAAAGGGGTGAAAATGCGAACAGGTGATGACTGGATGGCAAGGGTGGTATATGGAACACATAACCATGCCCCTGCATCATATATGGAGGGACATCCATACCCCGGTCGGCTCTCTGAATCCGAAATCTAGTTGACGGTACATCTGTTTACGAAAAATTTGAAGCCACGGGATATCTTGACATCGTTGAAGAAGCAGAATCCGGATAACATGTCTACCATTGAGACCATATACAATGCACGCAAGAAATTTCGGATTGCAGAGAAAGCCGGTAAAACCCAGATGCAAGTTGTCATGTCATTCCTACAACATGAATAATACATTTTCGAGAGTTGAACAAATGCTGTAACCAATGAACTTGAAGATTTATTCTTCGCACATCCAAGATCATTAGAGCGATGGCGTGCATTCCCGCACGTGTTATTGATGGACGCAACATATAAAACAAACAGGTACTGCTTTTCTTTGTTTTTTTTTTTTCTCCTTTCTCTTTCCCAGCTTTCCTTCGTAATTTACTTGTCTCCTTTTAATGAATATTCTTGATATTGATAAATAAATAAAAAAATAGGTACATGATGCCTCTCCTTGAGATTGTCGGCGTGACTGCAACTAATATGACATTTTTCATAGCATTCGTGTTCATGCACTCAGAAAAAGTGTTCAATTATACTTGGGCTTTAAGGTGTCTGCAGTCAACAATGGATGGATGCACCGGTCCACGAGTTATTGTCATGGACAGAGAGTTGGCTTTGATGAATCCGTCGGCCAAGAAATTTTAAGATGCTAAGAAATTACTCTGTAGGTGGCACATTTATAGGTGTATTTTGAGTAAGTGCGGGCCATCAATAACAAACAAGAAATCTTAGACTGCATTCTACAAAGTGTGGAATATGTTGCTGGAATCCGAAACTGAGAATGCCTATGTGTGCAAATTGGTGGACCTTGAGGTAGTGTTGCAAAACTTTCCATGTATGATTAATTATCTTAAGGATGTGTGATTGACACCGTATAAGGAGATGTTTGTATTCGCCTGGATTGACAGATATCTGCATTTTGGAAACCAGACAACTAGTAGAGTCGAGAGCCAGCATGCGAAGTTGAAACGGTACTTGGAGTCATCATAGTTAGATTTGGAGACATCGCTGTTGTTTATTCACCAAGTCATCCAATCACAGGACATAGCTATTAAAGTAAGTATTGAGCAAAGAAAAACTATCGTCCAACATCGATTCAATATACCGCACTTTCAGGAATTATGTGGTTTCGTTTCAAGTCACGCATTGCATATGATTTTGAATGAATTTGAGCGGTCTAAGGATGTCGGAGAAGTTTCCTATAAATACGGATGTTGACTTCGTATGAGCTACGGACTGCCATGTGCGCACGAGCAAGCAATATATTTGAACAATGGTCATCCCATACCAATTGATTCCATAGATAAATTTTGGAGAAAACTTGACTTATCACCGTGTGTGTTTCTTGAAGACGATGACATTGATTGTGATGTCGAGCTATAAATGTTCACGGAACAGTTTAAGCAGCAAACAAGACATGGTAAATTCAGTCTTTTAAGAAAGTTGAGGAAGATAATCACACCATCAACAACTTTAATTCGTGAATCTGCTGTTAAGACGAACACTCGTGGACGCCCCTCCTTATCTACTTGTACCTTACGACATTGAGCCCCGATAGTGTCCTGCATTTCATGGTAGGAACTTTTTTGGTGGGCCTATAACCCCATTGGGTCTACAAAACTTTTAGCACGTGGCCTCTCATTTCCCTGTTGCGTATCTATTCCACCTGTCACGCATGGCTCTACACAGGGCGCGAGGCCGCCACGCTCACCGCTCGAAACTAGATCCCGTCCGTCCACGTTCCATCCAAACAAAAGGCCCAATCATATTTCGCCACAGTTGGAACTTGGAATTCTCTCCCCATTCCTCCCAAACTCTCTCCATATATCAGCCTTCACTGTCTCCCACACTCACTTCATTACATATTCTTGTCTCATTTCCATCATCTGTATACCAAAACAGTATTGAATCATGCTTCTGAGAGCTGTCTGTGCTTCTCCTCTTTCCACAACAAAATCAGAAGCCCGTCACCCTTTTCTCTCTTCTTCTTCCTCTGTTTTCTCCTTTTCTCGTGGAAAAGGAGATGGAATTGTTGCTATGGCTGTAAAGGGTTCTGACAATCGGCCACTCACTGGTGTTATCTTTGAGCCCTTTGAAGAGGTGAAGAAGGTGCTTTCATTGGTGCCCCAAGCCCCACAAGATTCACTCGCTCGCCAGAAGTATTCTGATGACTGTGAGGCTGCCATCAATGAGCAAATCAAGTGGGTTTTATTTATTATTATTTTTTTTTATAAAGTGTCTTTAGCCCTTTTGTTCTTAAATATTTGTGGGTATTTATTTCTCCTTTGTTTTCTTGCGGTTTTGGATTTCTGATGCAGATACTCTGTTTCTTTGCTTTCCTTTTGGTGTGCCGTTTCTAGTTAAAAACCCTTTTATTGTTGTTGCTTTTGGATGCCTTTTGTGAATAGTTTTCTTTGCAGAGACTCTGTTTCTTTTGAACTGATTTTGGGGCTCTTTTAATAGTAGAAACCCTTGTGTTGTTTTTCCTTCTAGCGTTCTGTTTCTAATGAAATAATAATTTTATTATTGTTACTTATGTACGCTTTTCCCCAACTCAGGGACAAGGCTTTGGACGATGATGCTGATGACGATGACGTATGTTTTTTTTTTTGGAATACCCTTGTTTCTTTGAATTGATTTTAAGCCACCTTTATAGAAAAAGAAAAGCCCTTTATACTTATGGATGCCTTTTATGGGCAGTTTTCTCCGTTTCTTTGATTTTTTCTTTTTGGGGGCTGTGTCACTGGAAAAAGCCTTTTCTTTATTGTTAGGTATGGATGCCTTTTATGGGAAGTTCTCTGCATGTGCTACTATCTGTGTCTTTCATTTTCTTTTGGTGTTCTCTTTTCTAGTGGGAAAAGCCCTTTTGTTGATGTTGCTCGTATGGGCGCCGCTTTTATTTTCAATCGAGTACACTCGACTACAAAAAAACAAAATGGTGGGGCCGAAACAACAAACCACACACTTTTGGACATATTTAGATTCATGATGAGGCACACAGAGTTTCTGCTGTATTTTTGGGGAGAGGTAAGTAATATTGCACGATATGTCTTGAACAAGGTGCCCTCAAAATCTATGCTCAATAGCCTATCTCTACCTTGGCACAATGGTTTAAACCGAATGTTTGGATCATTAGGTCATGGGTTCGAGACATGGCACCAATACAAAAAATAAAATATGTGCTCAATAACCTGTATGAGTTATGGACTAGAGCTAAACCTAAAACGAAACATATGAAAGTTTGGGGATGCCCCATGCCTGTCCTATTGCCGCCACAAGAAAGATACAAAATGAAGGAAAAAATGAGAAGAAATTGCTCAATTGTTGGCTACCCAAGTCATTGCAAAGGATATCGAGTGTATGATCACGGTAATAAAATAATCATGAAATGTTGAGATTGTATTTCCTTGAAGGATCCAATGGTTAATCCTAGAGATAGACCACGGGTGGTGGAGTTCTATTAGATCTTTAGGGCCTGTTTGGTTTGTTTGGCCATTTACTATTAAACTAAAAGTAATGTAAAGCATTAAATCAAGAGAGAATAAAATATGAGGGGGTTATGATGGTATTTTGTCTTTAGTGGATTGTAGGGAATATTTCTAACTTTTTGTGTAAAAATTGAGTTTTTAGGAGGTTGCGTTTTTATTTCTTTTTTTTTTTTTTTTTAAAGGAGTGAATTGTGAAGATGTGTACTTTTGATGTGAACCATTTTATGAAAAATGGAGGCTTTTTACATTACTTTTACTGACCTAGTAAATTGTCAAATGGGGATAATGGTGCTCAAGTGAGTGGGGAGTCCGACGTGGATGGTGTTGGAAATAAATACCCTGGCCAGAGCCTATTTGATGAGGAACAACCTAAACCAATTAGACCGGCTCAGATAAGGAAACATCCGGCATATCTAGATGATTATTGCAATGTGGTGAAAATTGTGGAGGGTTTTAATTCATTATCCCATTCTCAAGCAATCAATGAGCATGATGCCGAAAATTGGCTGAATGCTAAGAGAGAGGAAATGGAATGTATTCATAAGAACCAGGTGTGGCAGTTAGTCGATCTACCAAAAAGGAATGCAGTTGTTGAGATCCCATACTCGTGGATGCTTTGCTCATGACTCTACGAAATTATTTTCTCAAAAAAGAGAACATAATCAAGATCCGAAAATCGGGATAAGATAATGGAAGTGTTGATGGCATCCTTTAGAATATAAATGGGTTCTTAAGAAGAAATTCAATTCGGATGGATCATTGGATAAATATAAATCACGGCTGGTGGCCAAGGGATTTACCCAAGTGGAGGGAAAATATTACGACGAAACTTTCTCCCCAATCGTTAAACTCTAATCTATAAGAACCCTTGTGGCGCTTGTGACTTATCATGACCTGGAATTGCACCAAATGGATGTAAAAAGTGAAAATTGTTTGTCTTAATGGCGAATTGGATGAAGAGATTTACGTGAAACAACCTGAGGATTTTTTTGTGTAAGATCACGAGGACAAGGTGTACAAATTACAAAAGACACTCTGTAGACTTAAACAATCATTGAGGCAACGGTACAAGAAATTTCACTAGGCCATAAGTAAAATTGGTTTTGTCCCCACGAGTGTTGATATATGTTTCTATTTTTTTTTTTTAGAAGATATATGTCTATATGTTAAACGCACTTAGAGTAATCATTTATATTTGTCATTGTATGTGGATGACATCCTGATTGTTGTTGACGATTTGGATGTCATCAATGAAATCAAATAGTGGTTGAAGTCGAGATTTGAGATGAAGGACATGAATGAGGCTAAATATGTATTGGGCATAAGGACCACCCTTGACTAGCCGAATCGGTTGTTGACTTTGTCATATGAGTTCTATTTGGAAACTGTATTAAAACGGTTTGATTTAGTTGGGTTTATGTCTTGTATTCCAGTTTACTGGAGTGGTCCATTGGGTTAGCCAATGACCGGGTTCAGGGTCAAGGGTATTTTGGTTATTGTACTGAGGCTTTCTTAGGGGCTAAGAAAGCGGAGATTGTATATTCAATGTAATATGTAAACCTAGACTCTGAAGAGAGTAAAGATGTGAGTCGTTGCTCTCTTGCCGTGGACGAAGGCGGTTTTGCCGAACCACGTAAACTCCTAGTCTCTCTCTTGTGCGGCATGGTTGTTCGATTGCAGGTTTCACGCTTCCGCATGCACGTGCATAACATATGGTATCAGACCCTGGGTTGGGTTGTGTTGTGGGATCAATGGTTTTGTCGTTGGATCTTTCGAATCACGCAATCGCGTGAAAAGATAAGGAAGACAAAAGGGAAAATCCTGGAGGGTTTTCGGTTGATGCACGGTGGAGAGAGGAGAGAAGTCGTATTTGGATTTCTCGGTTTGATTGCACTTGATCGAAGGTAGAGGTTTTTTTTTAAGGAGCTTTGCCCTGTTGCCCGAGTTGCAGATTTGTTGAAGAAGGTGCAGATTGGTGAGATATCAACGGTGGGCCCCACGACAGTTCATATGGGAGTTGCAGAATAGAAATTTGAACTCTGGTTCGGTTTTGTGCTCATCATCGGTGAAGATGATGTTGTCTTGTAGTAGGTTCTGCTAAGCTTATCCTAACAAGAAAAGGGATTTGGAATCCTTGATCGGGTGGGCCACGATGGGTTTGAAGTAGGACGCAAAGAGAAACAGGAATTGGTCTCCTGGAAGAAAAAGAGAGAGATCTCTTTGCAAGGTTTGTGGTGTCGGGTTCTGTGGTTGCTTGGCACCGGAGAAGGAAACACAGTTTTGTGTTGTGCTGAAACAACGAACTAGAAGACGACCCAGTCTTTTTTCAGAGAACGGCGAGAATCACAGTTGCTGCTGCCTGTTGCAGGCGCTGTGTGATGCAGAGGAGGGAGCGTTGTGCCATCGTCTGAGAGGAAGAAGGCGAAGAGAGGAATCAGATTCTACTTTGTTGCGAAATCATAACAGGCAAGAAGAGGTTTGTCTTCAAGCCTCAGGTTTAGTTTGGATTCAGGTCTAGTTAACCTGACCCTATTGAAGAGTCCAGCCCATTCCAACAGCAGGGATGATGTTAGCGATGAGTCAGCAGCCGTACAGTCAATAACAGATTTGTTCGGAATCGCCGGCTGAAACTTGTCTGCGCAATATCTGAATCATCTAGTGTCCGATTGGAGATCCATTTGCACCTACGGACTCGTTGTGAGCAGATCTACGCAGTTGTAGGAGATTGGCGATCCGATGGTCAACAATGAAATTTGATGGACCGAAGGGCAAAAAACTGCTTCTGCAATATTTGAGTGATCAGGAATCGGATTTCAGATCCGTTTGATTGCGCGTGCTCATGGCGACAAGATCAATAGCATGGTGCAGAAATTTGGGCAGATTGACGGCTGTAGAGTGGGTAATCTGGAAAACACTAATTGTGTCGTCAATGGAACGTCAGAGTTAAGAGGTGGAGAATTTTGACGAGAATGCTGGTTCAACATGTCAGTGTTAAAGAGACTGCGTACCTGTCAGCAAGGTACGAGAAGACATTGTCGGTTATATTTCTTGGTGGCTCGAGTTTTACAGAGTTCAAGCCAATGTGGAGATTGTTGGGTTATGTCTTGTATTTCTGGTTCTACATGTCAGAGTATTGAAGAGACTGGGTACCATTCAACAAGGTACGGGAAGACATTGTCGGTTATGTCCTTGTGGCTTGAGTTTTACGGAATCCAAGCCAACATGGAGATTCTTGGGTTTATGTTGTGTATTCCAATGACCAGGTTCAGGGTCAAGGGTATTTTGGTCATTGTACCGGGGCTTTATTAAGGGCTAAGAAAGCGGAGATTATATATTCAATGCAATCTGTAATCCTAGACTCTGAAGAGATTAAAGATGTGAGTCGTTGTTCTCTTGCCGTGGGCGTAGGCAGTTTTACCGAGCCACGTAAAATCCTCGTCTCTCTCTTGTGTGGCATGGTTGTTCGATCGGAGGTTTCGCGCTTCAACACGCACGCACGCACATAGCAAGGATATTATGATGTGTAAGTTTGACCCAACCAATACTCTCATTTGCAAAAGTGAGAAATTGTCCACAAAGGAGGAGCCCATTACTGATGAAGATAAGGAAATGATGTGGGACAAGCCTTATGCTTAGATTGTGGGAAGGATCATTTATGTGATGCTATGCACACAACCAGATGTTGAATTAGTTGTAGGTCTTATGAGTAGATTCCTAAGTAACCTTGGATTACCTCATTGGTATGCAGTTAAGATGATTCTACAGTACATCAAAGGCACCTTGAAACTGCAACTGTGTTATCAAGGCGATGACCTAAAGCTGCGTGACTATTCGAATATGGATTGGGCCAGGGACTTGGACAAAAGAAAGTCAACGGCAGGCCACGTGTATACTTTGGGGGTAAGGTGCGATTTCTTGAGGTAGCAAGAAACAAACCTCAACAACTATGTCTACAGCCTAAGCAAAGTATTTAGCTTGTAGTACGACAGTTTTGGAGGCTGTCTGGCTAAGAAACTTACTATATAGTTTGGATTTAATCAAAGAGGATCATCAGCCTGTCATGATGAACATCGATAGTATGCCAGCCATCTCCATAGTGACTGGGCCAAAATTTAACAGCCAATCAAAGCATATAAAGATAAAATATCATTTTATCATAGTGAAGGCAGAAAATGGAGAAATTGAGATCTTCTATGCACCTTATGAGGAATTGATGGCTGATTCTCTCACCAAACCATTGCTTGCAGAGGTACTTGCGAGGCATGTGATACGCATGGGACTCGTATATGTTTGATCAATGTACATGGCGTTTCGTGCCAAGTGGGAGGTTGTTGGAAAATTTTGTGGCCCGACTGCCTTGGGGCCCATGCTAGATCGGGCCCGGCGGTGTGCTGATAAGTTTTCTCCACACGTCAAAAGGCCTTTGTAGGGTGTTTTTCTCAGCCTTCTATTTTTATAGTGTTCTGATCTTTTTTTATGGTTTCGATTTTTACTGTTTTTTAGGCAGAAACTTGTTATAATATTGTGTGATGTAATGTGTTTCTATCTCTTGTTTGAGATCATAGAAGATGGCTGTTTACCTCTTGCTCCAATCTGCTTTCCAGAAAAATAATCAAAAATGTTTTTTTTTTTAATGGTTTCACCTTAGAAAATGAAAAATATTACCTTAGAACTGCAGAAAATTTGTCACTGTTGAAACTATTTTCAATTTTTGTGGAAACTTCTCTGCACAACCATACCCTTACATTTTATTTTATTTTATGGTTATTTTATTTCTTAAATTTCTAATTGGATGCTTGCAGTGTTGAATACAACGTTTCGTACGTCTATCACGCTATGTTTGCTTACTTCGACAGAGATAATGTTGCCCTTAAAGGCCTTGCCAAGTAATTGCTTGGAAAACCCGAAACTCCATTTCACTTCTCTTTCTTACTTTCTTTACTTTCCTCAATACGAGTATTATGTTTTCTCTTATTCAGGTTCTTCAAGGAGTCGAGCGATGAGGAAAGAATGCACGCAGAGAAATTGATGAAATACCAGGTGTTTCTCACATATACTAATGTTATTTTCTGTGAAGAGACCATCTACTTACTTCGTAATGCTTTGTATTGAGGAGAGACTATTTGATTGCCCCTCATAGGTCTTCACGTTTAGTCCTTCATGTTGAGCACCTATAATAGAAAGCAATGCTTAGAAACCCTAGAAATTCTTAAACAAGCTGCCCTAAATGCTTTCCGTGTATGGTTCATGGAATACGTTTGCTTGCATTTGTTTTATCTGTTCGTTCATTAGAACATTCTGCTGATCTTATCAGAACAAGCGTGGGGGAAGAGTGAAGCTGCAGTCTATACTGATGCCTGCCTCTGAGTTTGATCACCTAGAGAAGGGAGATGCATTGTATGGTAAGGTTCATTTGCTGGTTTCTTTGAGAAGGTTGTTCAGTTTGCATTCCCAGCGTAGAAAAATGTCATCAAGTTGATTGATGTGTTTAGACCCATGTGTTTCTTAATCAAGACTTCCTCAAATTGAAGTTGTAATGACCAATCCAAATAAATAAATAAATATAGTGGTAGCTATATTTTAGAAAAGTGTATGGGCCCATTTGCCTATTTGGTGTTGAGTTCCAAGGAATTCACAGTAAAGTTGGTTTTATTCGAGTATCAAATGAAGTGGGTGAAGGGTCTAAGGTGGAGATCTAGACGGGACCATGACTTTCCTAGAATTTAATTTATTTGGATTCTGGGTGGATTAGTATTCAATGCGTATCCCCGGAGATCATTTGATGGCATCATTTCGGTCTTTGCCTTTAATCCTTCGCATTCCTTAGAAGTCTTAGGAACTCAATGCCAGTTAAATAGAGAGATTGTACTTGAATTGGGTGCCTTTTATCATGAGAGGACCTTATTTACACTATGGATGTGAGTGATTGCAGCCATTACTTTCCCTTGATTAGGTAAATTACAATCAATCATCTCCCCTTAATTTGAAAAATTAAAATTGATTACAGTTAATACAATCCTACTGAATTATATATGCTTATATGATCCATATATGGTACACTGCAGTATCACAGAATATTGTATCCAAGTATGAGTCAATGCCTTGGTAAAGATATTAGCATTCTGGATATAAGAGGCAACATGCAGGAGAGATGATTTTTTTAATCAAAGGCCTCACAAATAAAATGGCAGTTCACCTTATTATGTTTATTAAGTTCATGGAAAACAGGATTGGCCACAATTTGAATTGCTCTTGTCGTGTATGCATGAAGAAAAGTAGCTTGATGTTGAGCAAAACAGAGTGAAGAAAGCAATCCTTGAAGTCAAAAGAATTTTGCAGCAAGCTGAGGACATAAATTCAGTTTTAGTGGAGGACTGGAAGTCAGTCTTGTTTCTTACAATTCCATGAAATTAATAAATTACCTAGAGATATACCACAATGTAGTTGACTGACAAGTGTCAGGCCATCCGACACCCATCAAATTATGCAGTAAGTTGAAGCTTTGTTCTAGCATGGAAAAGTAATCCACGATCCCAAGTACCAAGGAGATATCAAATGATTCATTGTACTGTCACCATGTGGAGATAATTAGGCTTGGTCATGTATTGACTGAATGACCCCACAGTTCCTTTATTTGATGAACATATGAAATTTAAATTCTTATGAAAAATAATTTTTTTTCATTGAATTTAATAGTGAAAATTTCTGATTTGTCAACACCAGCCATTGTACTCAAAGATTTGAACTAAAACAGAGTTGCTGAAAAAATTTAGAAAAATGACGGCGTGCATGTGCAATTTTTTTTTTCCTGAAAATGAGATCCAGATCCATTCAAACTAAATTCTTTTCTAGATTAAATTAATAACAAATATCAAATCCCTTAAAAATTATTTACTTTAGGAAACAGATCAAACAGAGAAACATCAAGAATCCAAGAAGATGAATGGCGGGGATGGACTCAATCTTAAGAGAACTGTAGACTGAGAAAAAGGATATGACTTACCTCTTGAGGATAAATAAAATAAATAATCCTGCATAATATTTTCGGCCGAGACTTGAACACTCCTTTCTTCTATATTCCACTAATAAGATGTTCATACAGTCTTCAGAGGAGGAAGGTGAACCTGTTCCCTTGAGAACTTGGCCAACGATGATCCAAGTTGGGCCCCACAAATCAACCTTTTGATCACCGGATCAGTTGAGCGGCAAAAATAACAAAAAAAATAAAATAAAATCAACTAATCCACTCTCTGATGTAAACTAATGCAGAATAGTGAGGAGAAAAAACTCAAACAGACAATCTGATTGATTCCAAAAACCAAAGATGATATAGTAGTAACCGGACCCCACCATAGATACAATTAGTTCTGTAATTGTCTTCTACAAATATGTGGCTCTAATACCATATCAAAGCAGTTGAAAGATAAAAAGGAACGGTAGAATGGAGAGAATTTACTTGAATTGGCACCTTTTATTGTGAGAGGACCTCCCTAATTATAATATGCATATGAGAGATTACAACCACAAATCTTGACAACATTGGTCTTCATACGAGACCAAAAAATTCTGTCGCCAACAAGAGCAAGGGTTGATTGGTAGACAGATTTGCGTGCCTCAAAGTAGGTAACCATCATATGAATACCATGATGTGGATGTTTTAACTTGTTTCCCATTAAAAAGATTGGTTTAGATTTGTCCAAAGTCCTTGTCTTCATTGTATTCACGTCGAATCTCCTTGAATTCGAGAATAGTAAGAGACATGGAAGTCGATAAATGCTTACGGCGGTCCAATGGATCAGCTACGTAGCTGTCTTTATTGGCCTTATTACGGATGACAAAAGAAAACTCGTAAGAGGTAGGAACTCCACTTAACATGGCTCGCACCTAACCTTTGTTGTGAATGCAAATGTTGTAGTGCTTCAAGGTAGAAGTACAAGCCAAACTTTCCATTTAAGTAGTGACGCCATTATCGAAGAGTCTATACAACCGCATGGAGTTCTAAATCATAGGTGGAGTACCCCCGTTTCGCTTTGGAGAGTTCCTTGCTAAAGAAGACTATAGGATGACCCTTTTGGCTAAGTTCTCCTTTTATTCCAATCATTGGATGCATCACAACTAAATTAAAAGACCTCAAAGTTCCGAAGGCATAAAATTGGAGCTTTCATCATTTTGCGTCCGATATGCTCAAACGCACGCGCTGCTGCACCAAACCATTTGAATTCCCCTTGTTTCATGCAGTCGGTAATTGGGCCATGATGCTATTGAAATTCCTCAAGAAGTGACTGTAGAAAGTGGCAAGTCAATTGAAGCTATAGACCTCGGAAATAGTTGTTGGGGTTGGCTAATCAACAATAGCTTTTACTTTGGCGGGTTCCGCCTCTATGCCTTGGGTTGGAATAGCATAGCTTAGGAATTCCACTATGCCACTCATGAAGGGACATCTCATAAGATCACTATAAAAGCGTTTGGGGTGAAGGACCTTGAAAATATGCCCAAATGATAGAGGGGCTCTCCCTTCGACTTATTATCGATTAGGATGTTGTAAAAATAGACGACAACAAACTTGCCAATGAATGAGTGCAACAACAGGGGTCATTACACACATGAAGGTATTCGGAACATTAGTGAGGCTAAATGACAAAACCAACCACTCGTAAAGACTGTCCCTTGTATTGAATACTATCTTCTATTCATCACCCGTTCGGATGTGGATTTGATGGTATATGCTTTGGAGATCAATCTTTAAAAAGATACTAGCCTCGAACATCATGTCTAGCACAACATCTAGCCGAGGATGTGATACTTCATTGTGATTTTATTGATCGCTAGATTGTCCAGGCATGAGCGCCAACTTCCATCCTTATTTGAGGTAAGGAGAGCTGGAACGTCATATGGACTGAGGCTTTCCTTGATATAGCCTCGCTTCAATAGATCATCAACTTGGCACTTCAACTCGGCATGTCCAGTTGCACTCATCCGATAAGCAGGCAAATTAGGGAAGGATGCATCAGGAAACAAGTCTTATGATATATATCTTGGATTGAATGCAACGCTTCAGGTACCTCATCAGGAATTAGGTCCGAGAGTCATGGATGGTGGATTTAACTTTAGTAGGAATAGAGACATCATAATCATTAGTTGTTTGTTGCACCTACTTATTGACTAAGCCAAATATCATGCCCTGTTCCTTACTCTCTTACTCAAACTTATGCATCGTGATAACATGGACACTGGAACGAGTAATAGTAGTCAAAGGTGATGATATAGATGAAGGTATTGTCTCCTGCATTGGTAGGAGATGGGCCCATTGTCCTTTCAGTCACATAAAGGGATGTGTGTTCTTGTTGTTACTTGTTAGTGTATATTTCTCGATCGGAAAGACGTGGTCGTCCAACAAGAATATGGGTGATGTTCATTGGGATCACATCACACCAAATATCGTTCTCATAAATGCCAAAATTTAAAAGTACCAAATACCGGCAAGTTATAGGAATGGTAAAATCATTCTCCCAGGCAACTTTGTAGGGCTACAGGTGCTTTTTGGTTGGGAATTGGAGCTTGTCGATAACTTATAGCGCAACAATATTTATTGTACTGCCACCATCAATAATTAGATTACATAACTTGCCCTTACAACTTACCTACGTCCGAAATATGATAGTCATTCTCCAATTTTCTTCCTTTTCATTTGTGGCGAGGAGTCTATGTCCTCTTCGGCAGTGAGTGGGGCCATAGGAGGAGGGGCTAGATGTTGCTCCATCTTGATGAGCTCATCATAAAGCTCAGGATCATGATTGGGATCTTTTTCACCATAATAAAGAGCTTACTGACAATTACTAGCCTACTGTCCTCTTTGACCATAATGGAAAAAAAATTATTTTGTTAATCCAGCCTAGGAAGTCCACGTCCCAGGCATCGTGTCCTTGTGGCATTCGCACCAATCACGCCTAGATATTGCATGGATACGATAGGGACTTGCCTTTGATATGACGGGAGCAGATTTTACACAAAAAGTGAAGTATCGGATACGATACGTTGGGCTGTGGGAGCCTAGTGGGTTCCAACTGTTTTGCCCCTAAGCCTCAATGGCTCTTTAAGAGATAAGATATGACCATGGTTTAAAATCATGGTCGCGGTTGCCATCGCGATCAACCCTGAAAATCGTAATGACGTGGCATAGTGTTGCGGTTCGTGGTTCATCGCAGTGCAGATTTTTATTTTACACCAAAAATATAAAAAAATCCAATATATTATAAAATGCTAGAAACAATGTTTTTTCTATTAGTAAACATTTTAAAGCAAAATATCGATTCCCTTAAGTCATAACATTCTTCATCGATGTCTTTTATGAAACTTGTAAAGTTTGTTCTGAATTAAATAGATGCACACAAAATTTAC
Source organism: Persea americana (assembly GCA_029852735.1). Taxonomy (NCBI): domain Eukaryota; kingdom Viridiplantae; phylum Streptophyta; class Magnoliopsida; order Laurales; family Lauraceae; genus Persea; species Persea americana. Next base: position 29,914,122 of record CM056819.1, read on the forward strand.
AGTAGGCATTGCAACCTTAATTTCGAACCAACCATTAGTGTTAAACTCTTGAAGTCAAGAAACTAGCAACAGTAGTAGTGCAGTACTCAATTACTCAATCACCTAGAAAGTTGCGAGTGAATTTCACGTTTCAAGTAACATTTACTACTACATCAAGATGAATTAATTAATTAAAACATTAGAGTATGGACATAGGGATATTGTGGTTGAGGGAAGAAGCCTTCTTATGAGAATCTACCAAAATCTTGCAAATTATTTGAGTTTTGGTGAAAAAAGAGGCGTGAGAAGCTCTAGCACAATCCCAGGAAGCTCCACAAAGGTTTGGGAAAGAAAGAAGTGAAAGAAAGGAGAAAGAAAATAAAAAAACAATTCATTGTTGGCTGTTATTTTGACCGTTATGACTATTATTTTGACCGTTATGACCGTTACATAACAACCGTTGTGACCATTATGGACTGTTATTGTCATTGTTTTTTTTAGACCATGACGGTTATATTGAAAATAACATAACAGCATAGGCCGTTACCATTTCATAACGGCCTTTATGAAACAGTAATGGCTGTTTTTTAAAACAATGGATATGACTCAATTCCCTTAATCACACACACGTATAGCAAAAATCTGGAGAGCCCCTTTCTCCGCCCCTTGATGGAGAAAATAGTCCCAATATATTTTTGGCAAAAGATTGCAGAAAACCATCAGGCTAGTGATCTCTAGCCTCACGGCACTCTTATCAGATTTATCCTCATCGGATTTTCACTACGACATGGTGTGTTACCTATTTTGAAGTATCCAGGCATCATAGACTGGTGCACTTTGATTTTGTGCCGAGGACTATTGAGGAGGTGGTGTTTGACTTGGAGGTGGACAATAGCGTTGTGGCAGGGCTTAGTTAAATAGTGAATTTGGACCTCTCTAAGTAGAAGACTCCTTGGCTTGGAAGTGGAGCATCGGACATTCTACTGTCGCAACAGTGCCTTGTTTGAAGGCAAGGACATGCTGAAGTTCATCCACATAATCACAAGGTAGATATTTATTTTTCAGCTTCTCATGCATGTCGTCCCACTTTGGTGCAGGCCAGACTGCTGGGCCCCACCTAAAGGTCTATGCCCGAAGGCCCTAGACCAACAAGGCTCAATAAAGAGAAGAAATCTCCAAGACGTGTTTTCCAACACACTTTCTTATTTTGCAAAGTTTCTAAAGGATGCTTTCCTGATTTTTAGTAGTTATTAATACTATAACGTAGTAGTGGGTTAGGAAGTTTCTATTTTATTAAGACTTGTTTTCCGAGTTAGAGCATGGGCTATTCTATATAAGAGCTGTAATCCCTTCTCATCGGGACACTGCAAATTGAATAGAATCCTGAGCCTCTCTCTTTCTTGAGTTTTCTTGTCTTTGGTGTGAGACCTAGACGATCTATCCTAAGCTGTTGGCTATTCTTCCCCACCCGTGCATCACACTTGCCAAGGCAGGGCGTCCCATGACGAGAATATTGTCGTCAATGCTGTGCCACTAGATTCTGACGGGCCCCTTCAGCTTGACCTTAATGAAAGCCATACATTAGGCATCACCCATTTTATACCTAGTGAAATAATCTTCAAGAGAATTACTCTAATCAGCAGAAGCCTTTGCATCAAGACGTCTAGAGAAATTAGCAACGTCAACCTTGACCCTTTTAGTGATATCATAGTCTTTAGGCAAAACTGGAAGGTCTTCGATGTCTCTCTCAGTGAAGAGATACTGGATGGAATCATGAATAGATTCGTGATGTTTGGATTCTGCTGAGCACTGTGGATCTACCATGCTAGAGGATTCTCCAGCGGTGGGTTGCTGTCTTTTGCACAATTGGTCAAGACTAGTTTCCAATGCATCTTGTCGCTTGTATAAATCAGTTATGCAAGCTTCTCGCTGCTGATTGGTATGTCTTCCTCAATAGGTTGGGCTTCTATAGGTGGACATTCTTGGTCTCAAGAAGCAATTCCAGTTGATGGAAAGTTTTTTATACAATATGCAGCAAATACTGGAAATTAAAACAATCTGATCTGCTCTGTCGATTTTGCCGCTAGAAGTACACGGGGAAAATAGATCATGATTCGAGTTCGGATGGTTCCAATATTGAGACATAAGATCAATGGTTGAAATTGTCCTGAATGTGTCTGGATGTATTGGGTTGGATGGTGGACTAACTGGGTTGGGTTGGCATGAACCACCCTGATTCTTAACAGAGAAGAAAAGGAACTGCATCATGTCTCCTTCTGCCTTGAGTTTGTTGCCGTAAAAGAAAATAAAATTGGCTTGTGACTTCAACTTTAGTTCTTGCTTGTTGAATCCAGATTCCAGAGAGAAATAAAGAAAACAGCGAACTAATCTTTGATTAGGAAGCTCTTCTTATGAAGCAGCTTGGAATGAAGATGATGATTTTGAAGAAGATGATGATGACGATGGAGATGATTGGGATGAGGAGGTGGTAGGAACTCAAGTGCCTGTGGATTGGCTTTGAACCATTTAGGTACTTTTTTATTAAAAAAAAAAATGGATTGGGGATTTAAAGGGATTGATTGCAAAAAGAGGCATTGGGTTGGAATTGAAAGAGATGGTGGGGGTGAGAGGGTTGTACAAGGAAATGTTGTGATTGGGGAAGGGATAGGGTTCAACTGACGGGTTTGGGGTTCTGTGGGATTCGGCTTCGGTTTTATGGGTTGAGATTAATTGAGGGTTTGGGTTTTTGGAGCAATGGTTTTGGGTTGTAAAGGTTGGTGGCGATGGGGGTTTCGGAGACGTGGCGTTCGGTTGGCTGGGGATTGAAAGGGTTGAAGGTGGGTTTTAGGTTGGGGGTTATGAGGGTTTGGGATTAAGGTTTCAATTAAGGTTGGTTTTTGGAAAGTTTAGAACAAAATAAATGAAGGAATTCAATTAACTTAATTGCCTGATCAAGTTGGATCGTTCGCTTTGTTGCCACTCTGATGCAACCTTGATCCATAAATGAAATAGACCAAGCTCCGGCACTAGGGTCTAGGGCTGAGCTAATCCTTGAGTGGATTCCACACACACAAGCCCTCAATCAAAGAGCAGCACTCAAAATCAAGGGGGAAACTGAGAAACTCTTTTTATTAAAGTAATGAAGATGTTCCCCCTAATGAAGAATTACAAATTTATCTAGAATGGGGTTGGAAGCTTAGTTTTCATTTTCCTTATTTTTTTTTGTCATTCTGCCGAAACGAGGTTTAGATTTTGGTGCATTTCGGCCAGAATCCAAAACTTCAGACCAGATTTTGGTATTTCATCTGAAGTGCCCCGAAATCTATGGTTTCAATTTTTTAAAAATAAAAATAAAAAATGAAAAATAAAAAGAGGGAAGGGGATTGATGGCAGGAAACGAAAAAAAAAAAAGAAGAGGAGGCAAGGCAGTGATGGTTGCATTGGGAAGAACATGAGGAAAAAAAGAAAAAAGAGATGAAAAGGCATTGACTTGGCTGGTGTCACCACTTGCCGCTGTTGCTGTTGCTAACCACTGAGCATCGCCCATCTCTTTCTGTCTCTCTCAAAACTTCTCAGTAACCTCCTTTCTAACGAGACTTATGGGAAAAGTAAGAAATTGGAAATCGGAAAGGGCAATGGCCCTTTAAGGGGCAACGGCCCTTTAAGGGGCACTTGCCTCTTTCGCCCTTTTTTCTGTTTTATTCTAAAGAAGTCCATTTTGTCTTTTACGTTTACCTTTTGTATTTTCATATTGTTATGACCTCAACTCCTCCAAGTTTTACTACTGGTCCCAAGCTTAAGTAAAGGAGGAGGGTTGCGTTAGGTAGGTCGTAAAATCTTGTTACAATCCAAACATGAATTTTGAGATAACAACATTCCGAGATTATGTTAGGGCGTTCCCCACTTTAAGCGATGCATTGCAATGCCGCCCGATTGCAGTGGAAAGTGGGCAAGGGCTACTGCACCATTCTGGACAAGTGCGGCTAAAGAAGTTAGTCCAACGATAGAAGAAAAGGAAGAGTCGATTTGCTACTTGGAATATAGGAACCTTGACAGGCAAGAGCATTGAGTTAGTTGAAGTAATGAAAAGTAGAGTAAGTGTAGTTTTTCTAAAAGAGGCAAAGTGGAAAGGGGATAAAGCTAAGGAGCTCACTGATTATTATAAACTTTTTTATGTAGGAAAGAACGATGTAAGAAATGAAGTGGGTATAGTTGTAGATAAGCATTTGAAAGAGAAAATTGTGAGTGAGGAGATTGGGTGATAGAATTATAGGAATTAAACTAGTGCTTGAGGAAGACATAATTCATAGCATTAGTGCATATGCCCCTAAGTAGGATTAGATGAAAGTGTCGAGCCAATTTTGGGAGGAGATGGATGGTTTTCCACAAGAAATTTCAACTAGTGAAAAGATTTTCCTAGGTGGGGACTTAAATGGACATTTGGGAAAGGATAATAGAGGATACGAGCGAGTGCATGGAGGATAAGAGTTTGGAGAAAATAATGAGTTAGGGGACACTTTCTTGGGTTTTGCATTAGTATTTGACCTTGTAACAGAGAACACCTGCTTTAAAAAGAGAGCGGAGCATTTAATTACTTATAGAAGTAGAACTAGCAAGAGCCAGATAGACTTTTTTCTAGTAAGAAAACATGATTGATTGGCTTGTAAAGACTGTAATGTTATTCTAGGAGAGAGTTTGAGCACACAACATAGGTTAGTAGTTTTAGATAATTGCGTTAGAAGTAGAAAAAGAGGAGTGATAATTAAAATGTGCCCTAAAACAAGGTGGATGGATTTGAAAGGAGCAAGAGCAATACTATTTAAGGGTAAAGTGATTGAGGAGGGGGATTGGAATTTTGAAGGAGGAACAACGGTGATGTGGAAACAAATGACTAATTGTATTAGGAAGGTTGCAAAAGAGGTGCTCGGAGAGTCGAAAGGGAAAAGGCACTATAAGAAAGAAACTTGATGGTGGAGTGTAGAGGTTCATGAAGTTGTTTGAGAAAAGAGGTGGTGTTACAAAGTTTGACAGGGACTAGGAATATGGAAAACTATGAGATGTATAAGAAGGCAAAGAAAGAAGCTAAAAAAGTAGTAAGTGATGCAAAATTCAAAGCATATGATGACCTGTATAATAGGTTGGGAACAAGAGAAGGATATTTTTAAGCTTGCAAAAATAAGAGAAAGAAAAAGTAGGGACTTAGATCATGTCATATGTATTAAGAGCAATGACCAAAAGTTTCTAGTGATAGGCAAGAATATCAAAGAAAGGTGGAGGGATTATTTTATTAAACTTTTAAATGAAGACTATATAGGAGACATAAGAACAAAAGAGGATACTTCGTTCGCATAACATACTTTTTTCATAGAATTAGTGTGGTGAAAGTGAGGAAAAGCATTGAAACAAATGAAGATAGGAAAGGCTACGAGTCCAGATGACATTCCGATTGAGGATTGGAAATGCTTAGGAGAAGTTGGGGGATTTGGTTAATTAGACTTTTCAATAAGATATTAATGACAGAAAATGGCTGATGAATGGAGAAGAAGTGTTGCAACCACGATTTCCATTTTAATCGCCATCTAGAAATGGCTTCCATTTCCAACTACGGCTCCAGTCTCATCTGAGATGATGTAGTCAAAGTTAATCAGACTATAATAATCCTCTTATCTTCAAAATCATGCCTTCTATGATTTTGATTTCGAAGCTTTAAGTTGTTGATTTAAATTAATTTGTTTACCTTTCTCCATTGTTTACCTGTTCCTTTGTTTCATATGTTTCAGTGTAGACTGTTCTGATTTCTCTTGTAATTGAATGCAGATTTTATTTGGCTAAGAACTCTTCAAACACTTTCTCCATTGTTTTGACCACCACTCATCTAAAAATTACTTACTGAATCAGAAGAAGTTAATCTATGAAAAGTACATTTTTTTATGAGACAACCTTCGAACAGTTGATTAAAAAGAATTTAAATATTAATTCCTGAATCCTTGGTGTTGACCAGCAAGGTGACGGGCAGTTCAAGATCATCTCTGAGACAATGATTTTTGGGTTACACCTCATTTATGTGAGGCCTTCATTTTTTTTTATGATCTAGATCAAGCACCCAATACTTTGAGATATGTATTGTGGGGTACTTAAGTCCAGATGCCATTTGCAGTAAATTGTAAAAACTATATAGAGAATTGTTGCTACTAAATATGGGCTAGCAAACTGTTGGAGAATGAAAACATATCCTAACCATTTGCAAATTGAACATCATTTTTATCCCTAACCAAGTAAACTGAAATGAATGTGATGGATTAACAAAGTGAAGCCCTCTTATTTTGATGATGGTGTTATCCCTTCCATCCAATGGATGGAAATGATAGTATATGCCTGCTTTATTTTTAAATATAATGGATCATGTATAGCCACTTTCAAGTAAAGAAAAAGAACTGAAATCCATTTTCATGTATTTGTTGTGGGATTGTGGTTATATCTGCGGCAGCCACAAGAGCCAGAGCATTGCTCTCAAAACTGGTGACACTGGTAGAGAGAGTAGTTACAACCATGTACCACAGCTCACTCCATCTTCATTACGTAGGAAGCATCCAGGCCAGATTTCCCATCTTCTTCATCACACAACAGAACTGAGAATGGAACTCCGTGGGACAGCCAATCACCTGCCCATGCTGGCAAAGCTCTAAGAGCCCCACAGAAGAATGTAGAATAGACTTGAACATTGAAGCTGATTTATTATGTATAGATTAACAATATGTGCTCCCTTCAGTGAAAAAATTGGTAAAAAGATACTCAGGATATAATATCAGGAAGAAGAGAATGGAATGAAAGAATGACATTAAGATGGTGGAGTTGGCTTAGGAATTTTGGAGATGGATAGGAATGTGTGAGACACTGAAGCTAGTAAAAGATGGCATAAAGTTTTATTTGAAGTACGTTTTTAAGATTTTCAAGAGGACTTACATTAATAGAGATTTACAGCTTTACTGAGAGGGATGGTTGCCATCCTCTTTGCCAACATTTTAATTCTTTCAGATGATACATAGATGTTGGAGAAAATAGAGTTCCAATTTCAGACTGATACCACCTAGACATTGTCACAGCCAAATCATCAGGTGATGGCTATTGTTGTAACCATCAATTTACAGCCGCTGTCTCATTTCTTCCTCCAAACAAACATCTAGGTAGCTGCAAGTGGGGATGAAGAATTGAACTGGTGCATCCATCCTCACCAATAAAATGGACCAGTGGAACACCCCTCTAGGCCTCACCAATCAAATGGAGATACACCACCCCAGCACGTCCTTTTTGTTATTATTTTCATGCAAGATTGCAGTATTGCTGTAATGCTTTTCTTCTTTTGTTTGGGTATTGTCTTCTTTTTATTATTATTTTTGTTTTGTGGTGATAAATCCTTTATTTGGTATTTTCTTTATCTGGAAGTGGAGCTTTATCGATATAGTACTTAAGTACAAAGATATCCTTCATTTGTTTTATAATGCGTTGAGTAATTTGAGTTCTTGATTCTTCAGCTATGGAACTTTCTCTGTCTCTGGAGAAGTTGACAAATGAGAAGCTTCTGAAGCTACACCAAGTAATACCTTACTCTTAGTAGTTTTCTTGAAAATGCAAGATCTCTCAGATTGATTGTTATGGAGATTATTTTACATTGAACAGGCGGCAGAACGATCGCATGACGTGCAGATGGCAGATTTTATAGAAACTGAGTTTTTGGCTGAGCAGGTGAAGTTTCTTTCTTCAGTTTGCTTGGCTTGGAATTAATTTTTAATCTCTCCTCATATGGTTTCTGGAAGGCTGAGTCATGGCTAGTTAGTTTTACGGTTGAGTGGGATTCTCAGGTGGATGCCATAAAGAGGATTTCAGAATATGTTGCTCAATTGAGAAGAGTGGGCAAAGGGCATGGTAAGATTCAATTTGGAATGAATTCCATTCTCTGTTGCTTTAAATTGTCCTTAGAAAAACACGAGGAATCAATCATCTCACTTGACTCCACATACCAACTAGGTAGAAATGTGTATAATATCTTGCCATTCATCAAGTGTCAACTTAATGTGATCACTAGCCCAAAAATTGACTGTTCTGCTCCTTGGTGGGGGCAGCAGGTGTCTGAATAACTACTCTGAAACTCTGGAAGGTTTTGGCCACTGGTCCACAACTACCAATTTGGTCAAAAGTTCTTTTTTTTTTTTTTTTTGGGTTGACAATTTAGAAAATGGTAATGTCATATAACATCATGAGACTGATTTCATCTTTTCCCATAAGGAGCCAACTGTTACGATACATCTTGTTCTGTTTGCAATGCAGGAGTGTGGCATTTTGATCAGATGCTGCTTCATGAAGCGGCAGAAGGTGCAGTAAATGGAGCAGCAGCCATTGCTGCGTGAGCATTGGAAGATGTCTTTGTTGATGCATCTTCTTCTGGGTCTAGGTTGACGTCTTTTTAGGTTTTTCTTCTCTAAGCTGGTGGTTGTGTTGAACTAGTCTTAATGGGAGTTTCAAGCAGACACGTAAAATAGCAATACAATGCAGTAGATGAACTATCTGATGTAAATATGGTGTTGCTGTACGTTTCCATGGCTTTCTGTCTTTTCCTTAGTATTTGTATCCAGTATTGTGCTTAGTAGATTCAATTCAAACAGCCCTCTGTTGCCTTGAGCTTTGCATTACGAGTATATTGGATACTGTTTAGTGCAGGCACTGGAAGCTAGAATTGCATTGTATCCTACACCTTGTCTGGGCCCTGATAAAATTCCAAAATAGATTTCATCGTTTGGATGCTGTCGACTGACATCTCTTTTTTCACTACCATTCAAATTGGCCAGAAATGTTTAACAAAGTGGAGGAGATTTATTCACACTTGAGCAGGGCAATAATCTTAGATGCTATTCTCAGTAGATTGAGCACATCTCTTGGATCAGCATGATGGGAACTTTTCTTGAGTAGGGTGCTAGAAGCTCAACGGATCTTGAAGGCATGATTACTAGAATTTAAGATAAAAGACAGCATGGATGGTCCTCATGCTGTTCCAGCAGGACACCAAATATTAATCCATTCTAAACATGTACGTTTTCAAAATATTGGATTAACCATTTACAACTGCGAACGAAGATGGTTTGGAGGTTTCTTCAGAACCCAAATTCCTTTCAGGCGCAGGTTGTAAGTTCTAACATAGTAAGACCTGCGATGTGAGAAGCAATCGAAAACTTGAGGAGATTTTAGAAAAAAAAGAAAGCCCCTCCCAGTTGGGCCTACCGTGGTATATGACAACCATTGAATGCTTCCAGATGGAATAATCTAGATGAGATATACCTATCTGAAAAATTTTCAATACTGTTAGATTAACTTAATCCCTTGACCCATGTCCCCAAAGTATAAAGTTTAATGGGTGTGGAGGCATCGTTTTCTTGTGAATTAAAATTCAATGGTGTGAAAATGTTAGCCCAGTCAAATTTGTGCTTATACCAATTTAGGAGGGGTAAATTGTGCGGTAGTATGTGTGATTGGATTGGCTCAAAGTAGGCTCCACCCTCTAGAATCATAGTTGAGCAAAAGGTGCCTCATTTCAAAAGGGGCGTTTATGCCCCTTTTGACTTGTCCAATTAAATTATGCCATTATGTTATAGAGTGTTGCTACCTACACACGGCAAGGCTCTCCGCACACTGCATTTTCAAAAATAAAAAAAAATAAAAAAATCCTAAACTACCCCTCTCCCTCTCCTTCCCTCTCTCCCTCCCCTGTTTTGGCAACCCTGCCCGCTAGCAACTGCCCAGACCGACCCATCTCCATCCCCATCCCACCCTCATCACCATCCCCAGCCCGCCCTGACCGACCCATCTCCATCCCATCCTGCCCTGACTGACCCACCCGCCCTCATCCCCATCCCCACCCCCACCCCCAGCCTGAGCTGGCCTGCCGCTGCCCGCCCTCTCCCTCTTTCTCCCTTTCTCCCTCTCCCTCCCTCTCCCCGCCCGCGCTCAGCCCTCTCCCTTTCCCTGCCCTCAGCCCGCCCAGTTTCCCTCTCTCCCACCCGCCCGCCCAGTTTACCTCCCTCCCCTTCTTTCTCTCCCGCTCTCTGCCTCTCGCCTGCCGCTGCCCGCCCTCTTCCTCTTTCTCCCTTTCTCCCTCCCTCTCCCCACCCGCCCTCAGATTTCTCCCTCTCCTTTGTTTGCTTCCCTCCTCTCCATGTTCTAATTGCTTCAATTGGGTGGCCTTAGACCCTTCGTGGGGTGATATCTGCTATCGGTCTCAGTTGATATCTGTAGCACCAAGATAGCTCCTTTCGTTGGATCTAGGGTTTGTGAGCCAAAGAGGAAAGCAGAGATGGAGTCGCAGCAGAAGAACGTGGGGATATGGGTGGGTGATGGGGAGAGGGATGGGGTTGCCGGAAAAGGGGAGATGGGGAGAGCGCGGGGAGATGGGTGGCGCAGGGAGGAGGTGGCCGGAGCAGGGAGAGGGAGAGAGAGGGGAGGAGAGGGAGAGGGGTAGTTTAGGAATTTTTTCTTTTTTAATTTTTTTTTTAAATGCAGTGTGTGGAGAGACTTTTGCAGTGTGCAGGTAGTTGCTCTCTATATTATATTAAAGACAAGGGTTTTAAAGCCAATTTTGACCATAGCTATTGATTTTGATAGGGAGTTATATCTCTTCTATATCTAACTTATATTTTTCGCCCACTTCCACATGCAACCGCTCTAAATTTTACCTACTCTTCACTTCTCTCAATCACTTCATTTCCCTCCCAAATCTCTCTTACTTTACGTATTCTCCTCTTTCCTTTCCGATCCACCTCTCTTACTCTGTAGAAGTTTCTACGCCATAAACTCTTGTGTTAAAAAAAAAAGAGGTATTGTCAAAATCATCTTTTCTGTTGTTCATTGTCTAAGTGTTTGAGGATTATTCTATATGATTTGAATTTCTTTAAAATTTAATTGTATGTATGTTGCTGCAAACTTTATTGGTAAATATGCTCATACTTAATATGGGTTATTATATTAGTCTCATATTAAATGACAAATAAGCAATAAGATTGGATCGAGATTGATGCATTCAAATCTGTTTAAAAAAAAAAAAAAAAAGGCAGGCATTTGGAAAGTAAGCTATATGATTGGATTGGCTTTGCTTTCAAATTTGTTAAAGAATGGAAGAAATCTTTTTAGTTGCTACAAGGTCATAAAAACAGGAGAGGAGAAATGATATTCAAATCTGCTATAAAAAACAGAGGAAAAAACCTATTTACGCTCCATTGCATAATGTAAAACCATAAAAATACTTGGGATTTGGTAATGGCTCAAATATTTAAGTTTCTAGAGGGATGTAAAGATTAAAAGAATTGTATCACCATCCCATCAAAATCGGTAAAAGGATATCCCTTCATCTACTCAACCTGCTCAAGTAGTTACATCAAATAAAGAAAGGAGTTCTCCACTTTCAAATTTTGTTATAGAAAACCTAGAAAGATCTACTCCTTTCTCAAGTTCCCAATGAGGACCAACAAAAACATTTCATTGATTCATCCTTTGACTTCCGAAATAATTATTTAATTAGATAGAAAAGAAAGAGAAGGAAGAACAGGCGTAAAGTGGAGGAAGAAGAAAACCCGAGTGAAAATTTGGTGGGAGAGCCTTATTTTTTATAGAGGAACTATGAGGGTCTTTTTGGTGCACTGGACGTTTATGATGATTTTTTGGGTAAATTCTCCATATTTTTTTAGAGGATTTTACTGGAAAATACCCACTATTTGGCCGTTGCACGTATGAGTGCCTCGTAACACTTTCAACCCAGCAGTATTCCTCACGCCACTTTTCCTTTTTTTTTTTTTTTTTTTAATGTTCTTCCAAAGCGACGATAGCATCTCTTAATTTGAAATTAAGCGACGCTATCATCACTATTCGTTCTATTTTCCCGCTGTCAAAACCCCCTTTTTCTCATCGATAAGTGTCCACATCTTCTTTATACTTGCACGTTTTCACACAACAGACATTCCATACACAGAATCCTACAAATCTTCTTTTCTATTGCTCATCTTTGTGGTTGTTGGCTTCCATTTAAGAGGTCGGTGCACATTTTTGTACATTTGTTTTATGTTTTAGAGAGTATTAATAATAGGTTTTTGCTATTTGTCATCAATTTCCTATTTCCCCATTGTCGAAACCCCCCTTTCTCTCATCTATAAGTGTCCACATCTTCCTTATACTTGCAGGTTTTCGCACAACAGATATTCCATACACAGAATCCTGCAAATATTCTTTCTATTGCTCATCTCAGTGGTCGTTAGCTTCCATTTAAGAGGTCGGTGTACATTTTTGTACTTTTTTTTACGCTTTACAGAGTATTAATAATAGGTTTATGCTATTTGTCATCCATTTCCTCACGCCTTGTATAAGACCCATCACAGATGACTTATATCGACGCCAATGATGTGGGCCATTTGGAGTAAATGACCTTTGAATCCCAGATAAGAATCTACCAACCCATCTCTTTCCTCCATTTTGAACTTGTTGACAGCCGTCTCATCCTCTAATATGTTTATGTATGTGGAAATTGGAATGGTTATACTGAAATCAAAATAATTGGACTTTTTTTACAAGAGCAATGAAAGTAGCCTTAATGTTTTGTACCATGGTTTGCGTTTACAAGAGCAATGAAACTACCATTAATGTTTAAGATGTAACATATATGTGTAATTTCCTCTACATTACTGAAATGTTGTGTATAGTTTGCTACTGCAATTTTCTCTAATGGATATATGTTCTTTCAATGATTAGGATGTCGGGTGATGAATTAATAGTGATATTCCACTATGAAGGGGATCTTGAGTTTGACATGATTCATCCGTTATATAAAGGTGGAAAGCAAAAGATGAGGTATATCCCAAGTAATATAACATTTGAATTGTTAGTTAAAGTTGCTAATGAAACATCACATTGGGAGGTTAATTGCGAAGACATAAGCATACATTATCTACATTACAATGATAAAGTGTTTTCATTGGTTGGCATCGAAGATGATAACGATATTAAGTGCATGCCGACACTCACAAGAGTTGAAACAAATGGGATTGTTTATATATCAACAGAACACCAGTTGGTTCTGGTCTTGGTATTGGAGAACAACCAAGGTACGCCAGTTGACATTATTTTCTTAAGCAACACATTCATGTCAGTGTATTGGCATAAGTATACATTATTAATTGAATATTAATGTTGATATTTATCATGTACTTTCTGAAGGGCTCATGGGTTTAATATGCGTCTGTTGCGCGATGAGAAATATGCTGGTACAACTAGCAGTCATGATGCAAAGCGGAAGGCTCCATCAGAAAATGACACAAGATGTTCTACTGTAAACCTCATCGAAGACGACATACACTTCTCATCCAACCCAAACATTGTGAGGGATGAATTGGCCCAAGAGAGTGACATCGTCTTTCGCAAGTACCTTGATGCAGTAGAGAGTGATGATGAGGTAGAAGCCATCAACATAGAAGACGATCACCCTAGAAGTAGAACTCATGGCGATGCAATCAATAGAGCGACCGTGGATGCGAAATCAAATGTTGCAGAGCCATCAACCCACTGGCGCGAATTTATTTTTGAAGATACCGTGGTTCTAGAGGAGTCTCACCCTGGAAGTAGAACTCATGGCTGTGCAGTCAATAGAGCGACTGTGAATGTGAAATCAAATGTTGGGGAGCCATCAACCCACAGGTGTGAAGTTATTTTTGAAGATAACATGGTTCCATAGGAGTTTCCTACAGACTTGTACCTAATACTTCTCGGGAGATGTGGTTAGGGCGTGAATTTTCGAATCGCAAAAATTTTAGGAGGACTATAGCCAAGTTTGCAATATACAACAATTTCACGCCCGAGCATCTAAAGACTAGTCAGTTCAAAGTCATAGCATGTTGAAAGGACCGGGATTGTCCATGGCGCATCCACGCGTCTATAATTGAGAGTGGACCATGGTTTAAGGTTCGAACCTACAATCCTGTTCATAAATGTTCAAAGCCAATGATGGGTACGGCACATAGGCAGGCGTCATCAGAGTTAATTGCGAAGTACATTTTGGACAAAGTTTGTCTAAATAATAATTTGAGACTGAAGGAGATAATGAATGATTATCAGATGGAGTTTTGGGTTACTATATCGTACATTAAGGTACATATCGCTAGAGAAAAGACATTTCATATAGTTCGAAGTTCATACGAAGATTCATTCAAACTCCTTCCACTGTATTGTGCTGAATTGAAGCTGATGAACCCAGGTAGTCTGACCAACATCGAGACGTCTAACGATGACAGATTTAGGAGATTTTTTTGGGCTTTTACTCCATCCATCCGTACTTTCACATCGTCTCTCAAGCCAATGATTGTAGTCGATGGATCACATCTTCGTGGTAAGTACCATGGTGTGTTATTGGTAGCCGTAACACTAGATGGTAATCGCAAGCTCTTTTCAATAGCTTTTGCATTTGTTGAAGCCGAGCGACGTGATAGCTGGGAGTGGTTCATCGCAAACGTGAGTCTGTCTCTTGGGGAACCAACGAATCTTACCATTGTTTCTAATCGACAAAAGGGACTTGTCCCTACGCTTGCGGACGTAATGCCCACTTCAACTCATTCCTACTATTGTTGCCATCTCGCGGAGAACATCAAGTCAAAATTCAGTGATTTGGCAATTGTCATGAAGTTTTGGTGCACTGCAAAGGCTTACATGGCCTGTGAGCACGATGCGTTCATAGATGATATTAAGACTGTTAATATTGAGGCATACAATTATATACATGCATTTGGCAGGCAACATTGGGCAAATGCTTTTGTTGAGGGCCGACAGTATGACATGCTTACAAGCAACGTTACTGAATGCACCAACAACATGTTAAAGGATACTAGAGTTCTTTCAATTGTGAAACATGTTGAAGAGATAAGGGTCAAACTGAAGGAGTTCTTCCAAAAACGACAAGCCAAATCTTTGGCTGTCAACACTCGTTTGACACCATATGCTGAGAAACAATTTAGCCATGAAACGGAAAAAGCACGTAGGTTGCATGTGTGTGTTGTGGGGTTAGAAGAGTTTTAAGTTCAATCCGCCAGCTTTGTGGATGTTGTTTACCTCGATCGTCGGACTTGCACTTGCCGCAAATGCAAATTATTGGAATCTCATGCTCACATGCTATCGCGGGTATGAGGTTGAGGAACAAAAATCCATATGATTTTGTGAGGATTGGTATCTTGCAAGTAAGTACCAGTCAGCATACAAAGAGGACATTCACACTACCCGTGATAGCAAACAGTGGGAGCACATATCAGATGAAAGGGTGTTGCCTCCTCTATCTTCAAAACAGCCCGAAAGACCGAAGAAAAAGAGAATCCGTACAGAAGACCGCTCTAGACAGCGTAGGGTTGTCACTTGGTCTCATTGTAATGAATGAGGTCACAATCGGGCCTCACACCGGAATCCGCCCCCTCCGCATAATACATAGATACCTCTTTTAGATGTTTTATTTGATGTGTTGAAAAAAGAAGTACATACTTAATGTCTTCTGTATTGTTTTGAACATACATGTCTTTTTTATGTTCAGTTTTTGCTTTTTTGAACAAAGTTCTAGTGTACAAAGCTGTATTGTCACAAAATTGTATGGTCACAAAGTAGTATTTTGTTGTCTGGTTTTGTTTTCAATGAAGCAAATAATTTCTAAAGTTTGGTGTTCTTTTGATAGTACGAATTCATTCGGTATTTGATCCCTTCAATGGAATTAGAATGTGATGTAAGGGAGGTTCTTTTGATATGCAACCATCAAATATAGTATATATATGCAATGTTTAGTTACAGAACTTAATTGTTTCAATGGTTGCCTACAAGTTTCTATAGAAGTTTGTAGAAGCATTAAAAAATCAAACGACGCTAGCGTCCTTCTATCTTAAAAATTAACTTTAGTTAGACGACGCTAGCGTCCTTCTGTGTTAAAATTTTAATTTAGTTAGACGATGCTAGCGTCGTTTTGTGCTGAACTTAACTTCAGTTAGACGACGCTAGCGCCATCCACCTGTATGCATTGAGTGACGCTAGTGTCGCTCTATACCATATTTTTTCCCAAAATCCTACAAATTCCATTCGTGCACGATGCACATATAGTAATATGTTTCATCCATGCCGACATGACAAAATAACTTCATTGCAGCAACTAAATCCTACACAAAAAAAACCTGTTTGAAAACATTCATACTACCGGATTAGATTGTGGAGGATCATTGCCCTCCCATGCAACCACTAATGCATAAATGGAATCAACATTTCCATGCAATTAATGAATATACGTTAACTGATTTTCATACACCCAAAAATACTACGAAATCTTCTGTGACCAACAACGTTCAACGACTCCCACAAGTGCAAAAACTATACAAGAATGATTACAAGTCATTGAGTCAACGGATCAATGTCCAAACAGTCATTGCTAAACTCCCAATTGAATCCATATATGTTGACTACAATCTTGCTATGAAAATACATTATGTCTAATTGTTTGAAGTTGATGTCTCTACGTGCAGCACAATGTTCCGCGAAGGCCAATGCAAAGACACCGCAATCGTTCCCGTTCTCTTGGTAAGGTGTTTTCGTCTTCACAAGCAAAGTCCACATATTGGTGTCATACCATCCATAGTTGCAGAACTGTCCGCCCAAGAAATCAATTTGATCGACCAGGACAATTCAAACGTGTAAGCTTGACATTTTAGAGGAAATTTTTATCAATACATGCATGTAAAGATCATGAACATTACGGATAACTCACGAATCCTTTACAGAATTGAAGTGAAATTTGTCGGTCTTCATGTTATTGTAAAACTCCCACCTCCGTTCTTTTGTGTGCCCAACAACAATGTGAAATGTGCATCGTGCCATAGGACAAAGATCAACATACTCTTCTCCTTAGCCCCCCAAACTTTGACACCATCCTTACCAAATACATTCTCTTGCAATGCCTTTATATTATTGTTTTGCCACCAGCTCTGGTAACGGAAAGCATGACAGATCCATTGATTAAATTATTTAAAAGAAGTGTTCTCATTAATGTTGCTGCAAATGCATGAAATTAATTAACTTACACAGACACTAGGGTCGTAGAAAATCGCATGCCGATATCTACCATTTATCGCTTGAAACCACTAGTACATAATGTTTGTGTCTAACCATTTTGCCTCATCGAGGACATTCTTCAAAGACTTTCTGGACACAAGTGTGCAGTAGATATTAAGCTCACCTGGTCTACCAAAACAGCAACAGACAAGATAGTTAGCCTACATTAAATTCGGAAGCTTAAATAAGTGATTACCATTCATGAATTGAGAATATCTAAAATATATGCAATCCAGAAAGTAGGGACTATACTTTTTAGCATAAAAGCCGAGGAATCCCTCTAGTAGGGTCAGTTGTTCCTCGGTAAGCACATACTCCGACCTACTCAAAGAATGGTCGTAGTCCTCAAAATAACGAGGAATCTTTCTTTCATGATGCAACCGTTTTATCTTCCAAACCAATGTGTTGATATCCGACTTCGGAATGTGTACAACAATCGACATCTTAGGAGGTGTATTAACCGGTGTAGTGAAGATATCATCCACAGTTAGAACCGATGGAGAGGCGAATCCAGATGCCAAAGAAGGTGATGATGTAATGCCCTCCACTAATACCACCTCATCTGAATAGTCCAGCTTCTTTATCGCGGGTGATATCCCTGTCCTTTGCTTGGCCTTTGGAATAGCTCTCTTTCGTGTTCCAGAATTTTATTCCTATATCGAAAGAATAAAGATATAAGCCATGTCATCATTATACAGATGGTAGAACTGATGGACCCGTCTTTCTCTTTCTTGCCTTCCTTCGTCCCGAGTCTGCTGGGGTGAGGCGGGGCGAAGAGAAAAAAAAGAGCAAGCATCAACATTTTTGTACGGGTATGCCAGATTTTCTATTCTACTTGGACTTTGAAATGATGATCCGGAGATTCACCTTCACAAGTAGAAAGGAAATCAAACTTTTTTTCTAACTTTCCATTGCACATATATTTAAAAAAAGAGACAAGATTTTAAAATGCCGTGAGAGGCGATTTTGTTTAGTTTGCCGTGAAAGGCGGTTTTGTGCCGTAGAAGTTGATTTTGCCGTGAAAGGCGATTTACAAATCTTATCAATGATGAAAGATAAGAATTGTGATTTTTTTGTCTCTTTAAAAATACAAAGTACAATAGAGAAGAAAGAAAGAGGGATCTGACTTCTCAGGAGATTGTGGGGACTCGTTCAGATCGACGGTCGCGAGTCATGTATGGACTCCGCCATCGTCCTTTAGATGAGCACACTTAATGCTTTAGTTCATTTGGCTTGGCTTGGACCTCGGATTTTTAAAGGACAAAGACCAAGGGAAGGTCCTATATCCAATAAAAAACCAAGTAGACGGGCTGAAAAGCTGCATCTAGGCCATGTTGGATAGAAGAAGAGGGGAAACCTTGGGGGGTGGCCTCCCAAGGGACTTCGATCACCTTATAGTGCTTGCAGCAGAGTTTCTTCAAGGCAAGAAAGCTTCTTTTTGTGCAGAGATTTTTATGACAATTTCTTGAGAACTCTTTAGATGATTTTTTCGGACCCTTTCCCTTTGGAATGACCGCCTATTTATAGGCTTTTGGTGGCCATTAAGAGAGTTTTATGGGCATTAATGGTATTAATGCTCCATGATGGGAGGAGTTACAAGATTTAATTTCATAATTTTGTAACTCTTTTTTCTTAGATTTTGATTGGCCGATGGAGAATAATGGGCATTTAATCTCCATGATGATGGGAGTTTCATGATTAATTACCATGATTAATCTCCATAATGATAGGAGTTACATGGTTAATTGTCATGATTAATTGGACTTGTAACTCCCATTTGCTTGCTTCTGATTGGGCCGTTCAAAATAATGAGTTAATGACCCTAATAACTTGTCATAAAAAGGTCATTTAACTTCATTAATTGGCCGCCGAGTCGCTTAAATAGTCGCGGGCCGCGCCGCGTCTTTTGGAATTCTTCTTGTGATGATCATCGATGGATCCGCATGTTATTTGATGTCAGATGACGATGCGAATTCAGACATTGGTTGATACCAATGGGCCGGCAACATCTGTCCAGTCGATTTCACGATCGGTCGGGCAGAAAGTGTACTTTCTTCATCGGCCGGTTGGCGGTTTCGGAGTGTCCGATGATAATCAAATGATTTTCGTGGCGGATCCGTGATGTTGACGAAGTTCGACTGATATCATGCCTAAAAAATCAGATTTTAAGAAAATCATAGGGGCCAAACATCGCGAAACGTGAAAAAGAACGGAAAAACGGCGCTTTTGGCCGAAATCCGGTGACCCGGATTTCCAGGGTCACCGGCTACCATGCACCCATGGTCGCCGGCGACCATGGGGCTTTGGCCCCTTTTTCGGTCGCCGTCCAGTTGTTGTTTCTTCGCCGTTTTTTGGGCTTTTTTGCTTTTGTTTTCTCCTGTATTTTTCTTTGACATTTCTCCTCATTTATTGGCTTGATTCCACTGAAGAAAACCCATCAAGAAGTCATGCAAATCAGAGCACAAAGTTTCCTATTTTTGGAAAAGCCGAAGACTTTGTAGCCGATTTCTCGCCAAGAGTTGAAACTAGGTCAAACGATGTCGGAATGACCTGAAATTTGAGGTGAAGCTTCTTGAACATTAGATAGGACGAACCATGGGATTTAATTTGAGTTTTGAAGCCGTTTGGGGTCCCGTCGATGCTAGACTTGATTTCACCGTGCGGAAGATGTCGAGCTTTGATGTGCGGTCATCTGATGTCTGATTGACCTGAAATTTGACAGGAAGCCTATTGGAGTCATTTTGAGATGATCCATTAGCTCCGATTTGGGTGCCATGGCTCCGGGGAGCTCCACTGCCGGTAGGCTTGATTTTGCTTCCGAGCGTCAAAGCCGGGTCAAACGTCGTCAGAATGACATGAAATTTGACGTACAACCCTTTGGAAGCATGTAGAAGTTACTCATGTGCTTCGTTTGATGAGTGGCAGCATCGGAGGTTCTCGCCGCTGAGAGGCCTGATTTCGCCTTTCGAGAGTAAATGGAGGGTCAAACGGTGTCAGTTTGACTTAAAATTCGACATGGAGCCTTTTGGAGGTATTTTGAGACCATCCATAGGCTCTGATCGAAGATTTGATGTCTTCGACATTGTCTCTGCCGGGAACTCCTGCTCAGCCGTTGGAGGATTGAAGTTAGGCGAAATGGTGTCGAAATGGCCCGAAACTGCATGTGTATCCTTCTTTTGGCCATTTTGAAGGATCTTACAGTTTTTGTTTGATTCTGACAAGATCTGATGCTTGAAGCAGCTTTGCCTGTTTGTAGTAGGATGTGGCTCCATGTAGCTTTTGATTTTGAGGAGACAAAGTGACATTTTTTGTGTCAACAAATGCCCCCTCGAGGTACAGCGACGAATTGGATAGCTTTCGCAGTCGATGTGCCTCGAAGAAAACTTTGAAGGAGAACTTCTGACTTGACCAAGAGTTGAAAGTCCGGAATCCTTACCCTAGGGGGGGGGGGTGGTGAATAGGGTGAGCTACAACTTAGTGACCAATTAAGAAAAATTTTAATTAACTAGTCACAAGTGATGATTATAAAATTAAATGCGGAAGCTAAACAAAAACAATCACCACAAAGCATACACCATCACACAATGATTTATAGTGGTTCGGCCTCAATGCCTACATCCACTACCGGCTTGCGATCCAACACCCCACCGGATTCCCACTATCTATGCTTTTCAATAGGCTAAGCAATAACCTTTACAATGTTGTTTTTCTAGGCTAAACAACAACCTATCAATGTGTTTTTCTAGGCTAAGCAATAACCTTAACAAGATGCTTTTTAAAGGCTAAGCAATAACCTCTACACTATGCTTTTCTTAGGCTAAGCAATAACCTTTACAATTTCAAGATTTTCTCTTTAAAATAAGTGTCTTCACAAACACTAAAAGAGATACAAATAAGCTCAAATATAATGCCTCTTAATTAGGCTGATATGAAAGTTTAAAACAAGGTACAAACATACACCAACAAGTAGCTAAGGTGAGTGCTCAAAGTGTATAAATGTTTACTTCAATCAATTTCTAAAATGAAGCTCTTAAATGGATGCTTGATGCATTTAAAAATCTAAGCACAGAAATCTATGATCGAAGTGATGAACTAATCACATGAGTTAATCAAAACAATTTGGAAAGACATTCCTATCAAACTACACAATTTTTATGAAAGTTTAAAAGTCAAAACAAATGTGATTGAGACATGAATGTTTGCAAAACAATCTAATATGCCTATGTGATTTGATGTTTGCAAAACAACTCAGTCTAAGCTAGAAATCATGCTGAAATAGGTTTCAAAGATTTTGAACATGCAAGGATTTCAAAAGGATGGAAATCAAAGCTTAACTTGGAAAGATATACCTTTATCTTAAGCCTTTTGGATTTCCATTTCCCTCTAGCCTCTCCAGTTCATTCCCATTTCTTAGGCTTCAAAACAGCTCCAAAGATTCAACCAAAAAGCCTCTTTGAAGTGAGGGATGAAATGGACTTAAATAGAAAATTTTGTTCAGAAATTAGTTCACCCAGTCGACATCCCTGCTCACTCGGTCGACCGGGTCCAACGGTCATATTTTGCAACGGCTAGTTTACCCGGTCGACCGGATCCCTCAGGATGTCGATCGGGATCACTGGCCTGGGTGCAGTTCCACTTTGAATTTTGAAAATTATGAAAGACAAAACTGGAACTCAGGGCCAATGTGATTCATGCATAACTTAGGATTCTAAAAATGAAATTTGTATGCAAATCATGAACCATGGTGCCTCACTTGATTTTACAAAATCATGCATGAAGAATTAACCTTTTGAAAATATATTTTATGATCCAAAACATGCAAAATGAAATCTTTGAAAATCAAATGCATATGCAAGTCTAGGCTCTAGATATCAAGGTCCAAACTATGATGCATGCGTGTGTGATCAGTTGTAGGTGAAAGTGATAGTGCATCCATCAAATTAGCAACAAACAAAATCCCTAACAAGAGTCTCTGAGCATTTTTCTTGATAGTGTAGCCTTTTGAGTTTCCAAGGGGATTTTATGGCAGTGAGAGAGATCACGTACCATCTCAAAGAAAAATTTTGAAAATGACATTTGGATTGGGTTTTTGGGTTTTTTTTTTCTTTTTGACCTTGCGAACCTAAAGGCTTTGTGTGGCGCATCTGGTGGTCAAGAAAGGTTTTTTTTTTTCTTTTTTGACCTTGTGACCTAACAAGCTGTATGTGGCGAGTTAGGGGGTCGGATTTTGGATTTTGATTTAGGTCTTGTGACCTAACAAGCTGTGTGTGGCAAGTTAGGGGACCATGGTTTGGATGTTGGTCACTCTTTGGGACAATTTTGGGTCCATTGGAGTGGTTTGGGTTTTTGTGGAATGTCAATTTCAAGGTTTTGGCTTAATTTGGCTCATGAGGTGGGATGGTTTGGATTTTTGGAAACTCATGAGGCTTGGATTTTTTTTTTGTATGGTCCAATCAACTCAAAAGAGGCATGAAATCATTTTTGTATGCTCTTGGTAAGAGGGATTTTGACTAAAAGCCACTTTTAGTGCCTAGGTGGTCAAACCTGGCTCATATGGGCTAGCCCATGGGACCTTAAGCTTTAAAGATGGCTTAGATCTCATGTGGTGTCATTTTTGTAAAGAATATCTAAAAATATTTCTTTTGGGTAGAATATATCTAAAAATATTCTTACTTGGAGAGAATCTCTCAAGTTTCCTTGATTTTGGGAGAGATTTTCTTAAAATATCTTTCTTTGGGAGAAAGTTTCTCATAATCCCTCTCTTTTTTGGAGAGAATTTCTCTAAGAATCTTCTCATTGGGAAAGAATATCCTATGATCTCTTTCTTTTAGGAAGTTTGCTAATTTGTAGCACTTACCTCCTTTCTTTTCTCTTCCTTTCCTCTTTTGGTTTGCTCTCTTCTATAAAAGCAAGGGGAGGTTGGATCTCTTGCTCCTATTGCCTTCTTTTTGCAAAATTTTTCAAGAGTGCTCCAAGATCAAGAATTCTACTTCTTCTTCAAGGATCTTCAAGCTCTTTCTTCTTCTTCTCCATCAATGGCTTCAAGTAAGTTTCTTTTTTCTTAAGAAACCCCATATAGGAGTAGAAAAATGTTTTCTTTCTTTTCTTTTCTTTTCTTTTTTCTTTCTCCTCTTTTTTTTTTTCCTTTTCCACGTGCATTCTTTTTTCTTTCTTTTTTTCACACGTTTTGTTTTTCTTTCTTTTTTTTTTCTCTCTTTATTTTTTTTTTCTTTTCTTTCACGGTTTCTCTCTTTTTTTTCTTTTTTTTAACGTGGCTTTTTTTTCTTTCCTTTTTTTTTCTCTTTTTTTTTCTCACGGTTTCTCTTTTTTTTTTCGTTGTCTGAAAAAAAAAAACTTTCTTCCTCTTTTCTTCCCTTTTTTTTTCCGGATTTCGAGACGCACATGCATGACAACCTTCATTCTATGCATTTTTTCTTTTTAGAAAATAGAATTGGAAGTATGATAGTGCACACCTGGAAATCTTTTCGCAAGTCTTGGGATTTGGAGCTCGCAGCAATGTTGAGTCCTTTCTTGGTCTTGCGGGGATTTTCTGAGAAGCTTTGCAAGTTTTGGATTCTGGAGCTCGCAGCAACGTTGAGCCCTTTTCCAGTCTTGCAGATATTTGAGAAGCTTTGGTTTGATCTCCAGCAATGCTTGAGTTCAAGCCTTCTTCGAAGATTTTCCATTGATTATGAGCTTGCAGCGATGTTGAGCCCATCTTCAAGCTCCTATTTCTTTCAGGGTGTTTCCCTTTTCTTCGGAATTGCCCCAGAACTATGCCAAAATTTTACTAGAATTTTTTTAGCAAAACTCTGTCATTTTGATGATTAATTTTCTCTCTTTCCATCCTTTGCAGGTAGTTCCCCTAGAACGAACAAGGGTAAGGAGCCTATCACTGGTGCGCCTCACCGTTCTACCAGATCTTCTAATGTGGCCGTACAGCAGGCCTGGGAAGAGGTTCAGTATGTCGAAAGGAACTTGAAAGAGTGTGACTCGCTCAACCGAGATGAGATAAGGCAACGTTTGATTGCCCTCAAGGGTGAGGAGTTTTATAAGATTATGGTAAGCAACCGTCCCTGGGTTACGGACGATCAGAGCATTGTGCCCAAGCCTACCTTCTTCTTTGGTGATGCCGTCCCCGACAATTCAACATACCAAAGGAGATGTTTTCAGTTCTCTTTCATAGTTGATGGTGAGAAGAGAACCGTTTCTACCCGGTCGACCTTCGATCGGACTATCTTGATCATGAGCCTTTTCTCCACATGCTCGAAGAGGGAAGATCCTCCAAGCTGGGTGATGAGGACAAATGTGATCAAGACCGGGGTTTTTGTTGGCGGCCCTTCTGGTTTTGCAGAGAAGTCGCCTACCTGCATGGACATTTTGATGCCGGCCAGCAGCTACCAAGGTTCAGACCATCCTTCGGTCGATTTGAGACCGGTGGGCCGGCATTTTCAAGGGCGATGGCAGTAATTGGGTGAAGCCTTTTCGACTTCGCGGCTGTTTCAGTGCTGACTCGAGCTGGGAGTTGTGGACTGATCACATCCTGTAGGTCAGTGGTGCCATTCTGAAGGAGGCCGAGATTTTTGATGCGGTTCACGCTTTTCGGCAAACCATTGTTTTTTCTGATGAGGCCTTCATGGCCATGCTGGAGTCGTTCCTTCCATAAACCAACACCTTCGTTGTCACAAATGGTGAGATTGGTTTTTCTTTAAAGGAATTGAGTGCCATCACTGGGCTGCCTATCCTCGGCAATCCCTATGAAGAGTTCATGCCTATCGACAGCGTCCTTGAGGAGCAGTCTGAGGAGTTCAGGCTTTTGTACTTTTAGCTCGTCGCCTTCTATGACTTTTTGAAGGAGAAGGAGGGCTCGAAAGTCCGATGTAACAGTTGGAGGAGTGGTAGCCTTTTGTCTTCCAACTTCTTTGACAGCGGGGAATCTTCTGAGAGTACGACCCAGGAAGCCAGGGCTAAGAACCCAGATTCGAAGAAGATCTCTGCCATGTGAGAGAATTTGAAGGAACTCTTCGCAAGCACAGATGCCATTCATTCTGACATTGCGCTGCAGAGAGATCTCGCTGTTTACCTCACTTTTTGGCTGGGTGAGGCTGTTTTTGCTGGAGGAGATGGAACGCACATCAGGCCGCACTGTATTTTTCCGGCTTGTCAGATGGCGTTTGGAGAGCGGCTTGCTTTGGTGCCTGTTCTTTACTCCTATTTATGCACCGAACTGCAGTCTGCTGCTTTCCTGGTTCAGCTTGGGCTTCCCATGAATAGGGTATTTTCATCCCACATTTTCTATTCATGGTTTGTCTACCACTGTCCCAGTTTCCACCGATTGGGTACTGCGCGGGACGATGACCCGTTTATGATTCGGTTGGCTAGAGGGAAGCATGTTTTCGAATCTCTTTTATCTGCCCGTTTGAGGATTCGACGATTCTGGGACGTCGAGATGGGGCAGTCTTCAGTGAAGCTTTCTCCGGGCTTGCGAAAGAAGGCTTTTGATTTTGGTGTCTCCCGAAAATCCACCAGGGCAGGGTCGGGGAGACACTATTCTTTGACAAAGGCAGAGAGGAGTTGGCTTTTTAACATACGTGTCGGCACGATGGTGTACCGAAGACATCTTTTCGTCGACATCCAACCGTATGTTCCCTTGCGTTTTTCCATGCAGTTGGGCTTCTCTCAAGGCGTTGTTGGAGCGCCTTCGAGCAAGGTGAAGCGTTTTGGAGGTCTGCAGGACAAGAGAAATGCATGGGCCTTTTATAGCGCGGAAGACACTACTGCCCTGATTTCTTATCCTGAGTTGCCTACTTCCGGACTGCTGGCTTCACAAAATGGTTTGTGGAGAGCTTTCCAGCATACCGGGGGCTTTCCAAGAAAGAGCTTGACGTAAAGCAGTCTTCCGGGAAGGGCCTTGGGAAGTTAGATGGCGTCTGCCGAGAAGAAGTTCTGGCTTTCCTTTCTGGAGAAAAGCACAGAACATGTTTTCTCGAGGACCAGGACGTCATCAGATCGGGAGCTGCACAAGAGATTCCTGATGAGGTCTTGGAACAGTTCGCAGAGGAGGAGGCTGAGGTCGCTGCTTGGATACAAGCAGAGCGAGTAAATGCTTCCATGGAGTCTACTGGTAAGAGCAGACCATCCGGTGAAGACTTTGGCAAGAGGCTAGATTTCGATGGTGGGGCGGGTACTTCCAGCAATTCGTCCCGTAGGAGCAAGAGGAGAAGAGGACAGCGCCGAAGTCTGAGGCGGCACGAAAGTTCTCCTGATCTGGAAATTCCTTCCACCATCGCCGAGGAGGCATCAGAGGATGATGATGAGCCTCCGGAAAAGAGGAGCCGAGAGGAAGAGACCATTGATGATGGTATGCTTTTCCCTTTTCTCTTTCCGTTTCTTTCTTTTTATGAGGCTTTTGTCTTTTATCTACTGCTTTTCTTTCTTTTGGCAAAAAATGATGATTCGATGATGCCTAAGGTTCTGGCAGATGAGATGGTGACGGATTCGGTCGTGGCATCTGAGGAATAACCCAGAGATTCTGAAGTAGATCCGAAATCTCCTCCTGGTATGACTTCTTTTCTTCTTTTTTTTTTTGTTTTTCTCTACCGCCGCTTGCTGACATGCATTTTTGTTTCTTGCCAGCTAACTTGCCAGAAGATTCTGATGACTTTGAGCCATCCATGGACGCAACTTTTGACGATGCTTCGAATGAGCTCATGGAGGTAGAAAGCATTCCACCGGTCGTCGAAGAAGGTACTTTGTAGTGATAATCTTGATATTTTGATTTTTGACAAGATCATATTCATACCTTTTTCATCTTTCATTGGCAGGTTGTGAAGTGACAGAAGAAGTTCCTCTATCTTTCTCAGAGCCAGAGCAGGGGGTGCCTGTGACCGATCCAGGAGTAGGGGCTTTTTCCACCAGTTTTGATGAGGCAGAGGCGAGTCCGCCTGCTGATATTCCTTCCCCAGTGGCTCCGGTTGGAAAGAGCTTCTTGATTACTTTTCCAACGGTGCCTAACACGGGCAGTCGACCAACGGAGCATGGCGAGTCTTCATCTGAGCCATCCCGTCAGTTTGCGAGGAAGGTGTTGAAGAGAGTCTTGAGCTCATGGGTCGAGACTCTTTCTTCTGGCCATTTGGAGGCTGGTTTCGGCATGGTTAAGCATGTGTAGGACATTCTTGCCGATAGCGAAGAAGTCGGTCTGGACATTACAAATGCCAAGGCTTTTGTTGATGAAGTCATCACTCTAGGCAACAAGTGGAATGAGACCAAGAGCTTCCCAAATGATGACTTCTTCAACGAGATGTTTTTGAAGCCTTCCAGCGAGGTCAAATCTGAACTGAACGAGATCTCGCGGACTCGGAAGCAGCTCATTCGGGAGAGGAATGTCACCGAGTTGGCTATTATTGAGCTGACAGAGGACCAGCACTGCCTTGATAGGGAGGTCACTGAGGCCAGACAGCGCCTCGAGCTATTGGAAGAACAGGCCGCTGCCAAGTGGACTGCCACTTTGAAAGCTCGCGATAGAGAGAGGACTCTCATTCGCCAAGTTGAGGAGGTCGAAAGCAATCTCCGGAGGAAGACTCAAGAATATGAACAATGGCAAATTCTCTGGGAAGAGCTTCCTCGTGCTGAAGATGGATCGCGACGACCTACTGCTTTTTATGGGAAGATTCTGAAGAAACGCGGCCTGGAAGCTGAGGCCAAGAGTTTGCTTGAGGAGTTAAGCCTTTGGCTGAAGACCATGTCGGACTAGCCTTTTGATTTGTAACAAACTTTTTCTTCTTTTCTTTTGGTACCTCCACGTATAAACATTTTTGGCACTCTTTTTTTTTTTTTGTATTCCCTCGTTTCACTTAAATTCTCTTTTTTTATGAAAGTAAGTAAAAAGTTGGATGGGAATGTTTGTTTGAGAATTTGATCAAAAGGTTGTCATTTTGTGAAAATCTTTTGCCAAAGGATTGTTTTGGGCATGAAAGCCGGATTTTGTGGCGAAAAGCCTAGTTTTTTGAGATGGCATGAAAACCGAATTTTGGTGGCATGAGAGCCAAAATCTTGTTTGTGGCATGGAAGCCGGTTTTTGGCATGAGAGCCGATTTTTGTGGCGTGAAAGCCTGATTTTTGAGATGGCATGAAAGCCAAATTTTGGTGGCATGAGAGCCAAAATTTTGTTTGTGGCATGGAAGCCAGTTTTTGGCATGAGAGCCGATTTTTGTGGCATGAAAGCCAAGTTTTGGTTTTATGGCATGAGAGCCAAAATTTTGTTTGTTTGGCATGAAAGCCAGGTTTTATGGCATGGAAGCCAAGTTTTTTGAAAACCAAGTTTTGTTTTGTCGGCATGGAAGCCGGATTTTTGATTTTTTGGCATGAAAGCCGGGTTTTGGCGTGAAACCGGGTTTTTGGTTTTCAAAAATGCAAGTATCGACTAAGAGTCGCCTCCCTGCTGAATGGTATTGCAAGTATCGATGGAATGGCGCTTCCTTGCTCATTCGGTTGCGAGTATCGATGGAATGTCGCTTCCTCGCGGATTTGGGTGCAAGTATCGACTGAATGTCGCTTCCTTGCTTTTTTCTCAAAAATTTGGTTTTGTGGGTATTGATGGAATGTCGCCTCCCCACGATTTTTGAAATTTGAGGTTTTTTCGAACCTTTGTTTTTGTTTTGAAATTTGGGTTGTGGATATCAAGTAGAACGTTGTGTCTCCACGATTTTTGAAATCTTGTAAGTATTGACGAGGTGTCACTTCCTTGCGATTTGAGGTTTTGGAAGTATCGAATGGGGTTTGCATTCTTCCGATTTTTGGGTTTTGTGTGAGTATCGACTATACGTCGCTTCCCCACGGTATTTTGAAAAACCACTTTTTGTTTAAAGACACGAGGGTCATAAATTTTTGACTGAAAACCATTTTGGCGGTAAAAGTCGGGGTGGATTAGGGTGGAAATCCCTGAGTCCTAATTTTTTTTTCAAACCATGAATTTTGGGTTCAAGGATCAAAAGTTTTGGTCAAGTTAGGAAAGAGGCTCCTAAACTTGGATTTTGGGTTTGATTTTTTTTTTTTTTTTAACAATGAAACATTGAAAGTAAGCATTGTTTTGGGTTTTTAGAAATTTCAACATAGGGATGAAAACTCTAAAAGGGGTGGGTTTGACTAGCAAGTACCTAGGAATAGGCTTTGGCTATGCAAGCATCGCTCTGACCAGATGTAGGAAGCCTTCAAGGGTAGTACCGCTTCAAGAACTTGCCATTGATGGGTAGCATACATCTATCACCCTCCATATTTAGAAGAGCATATGCACCGTTGGAGAAGACTTTGTCGATGACAAAGGGTCCCTCCAATTTTGGTTCAAATTTGCCTTTGGATTTGTGGGCAAAAACCATTGGCCTTTTCACCGCAAGGACCAAGTCACCCTTTTTGTGGGCACGTTGCCTAACCTTCTTGTCAAAAGACCCTGCCATGCGTGCTTGGTAAAGCTCAACGCTTTGCAGGGCTTCGAGCCGTCTTTCATCGAGATTATCCAGTTCTTGGAGTCTCAATTTGACGTTGCTTTCTTGCGTCATTTCATTTTGTAGAGATACTCTTAAAGAAGGAATCTGTACCTCTAGAGGGACAACTGCTTCACATCCATAGACCAAGGAGAATGGTGTGCTATGGGTTGGTCCTCGAACGGTAGTTCGGTAGGCCCATAAAGCTTCAGGTAGTTTGTCGCTCCAGTCTCTTTTGTGACTAGAGACCATTTTCTTGAGAATTTTGCAGAGTGTCTTGTTGAAAGCTTCTGCTAGTCCATTCGCTGCCGGGTTATACGGAGTTGAAGGATAACTTTGGGTTTTGTATTTGTCGCAAAACCTATAGAATCTGTGATCCCGGAATTGTGGTCCGTTATTATGGACGAATCTTTTAGGTATGCCGAAGCGACAAATGATGTTGGTTCATAAGAATTGAAGGACTGATGAGGTCTTCATTTCATTGAACGCAAATGCTTCTGACCACTTGGAGAAATAGTCCGTAGCGGCGAAGATGAAGCGATGACCTTTGCTTGATGGGGGAGAGATAGGACCTATGATGTCCATACCCCAGACTTCAAAGGGCCATGAGATCGCTGTAGGATGTAGCCATTCTGGAGGCATGTGGACATAATCTCTATGAACTTGGCATTGTTGGCAACGTTTAGCAAATTGCATTGCGTCAGCCACCATGGTAGGCCAATAGTAACCCAACCTTTTTATCTGATCGTAGAGCATAGGACCAGCCTGATGGGCTCCACAAAGACCAGCATGAACTTCTTTTAGGGTTTCTTTCGCCTCTTGTTGTGACAAACAGCGTAGAAGTACTCCATTAAAGGATTTTCTATAAAGCATTTTGGAGGGAATATCCAAATGAAAGTTTGGGGCTCGTCTTTGAATGCTTACCCGCTCTCTTGGATCTTCTGGTAGGATTCCGAATATAATATAATCGATGAACAGATCCCTCCAGTCGCCGATCGGAAGTTTAAGGATGGAAATCCGATTTCCGACCACTCGGTGGCATTCAGCAACTGCTTGGTGTGTGTTGAGAGGAGGGAGAATCCTTCTTTGACACACTGTAATTTTCATGTTTTCCTTTTCTTGGATCGCCATAGATGCAACAAGTCCAGCCAGGGCATCTGCACGGATGTTTTCACCTCTGCGGATGTGGGTGATGTGATAGACATCAAACTTTTGTCGAAGTAATTGTGCCTTGTTGTAGTAAGGCAACAGATCAGGCTTCCTGATTTCATATTTCTGATTCATCTGGTTGACGATCAGTTGGGAGTCCCTAAATGCTTCCAGCATGGTGATGCCGGATTCGAGGGCGAGTTCCAATCCTATGATCAGAGCTTGGTACTCAGCTGCATTGTTTGAACATGGTTCCATTAGTGAAAATGCGTGCGGAATCATGTATTTGTCGAGGCGAATAAAGAGAATGCCGATTCCTGATATCGGCTTTCCCTTTTCATTTGTCCTGGTTGCACCATCGAAGTACATGTTTCAGGAGGCATTTGGTGAGGAAATCTCCACGTTGTAGACAAGCTCGTCTGGGAGGTCATCCCTGAGCGGAGAATCTTTAGGCAGTGGATGCTCTGCAAGAAAGTCTGCCAGAGCTTGGCCTTTGATTGCTTTCTGTGGTACATACCTAATATCAAATTGTGACAGAAGGATGGACCATTTTGCCAGCCGGGCATTGAGAGAACTTGCTTTTGTGACAAGGACCTTTAAGAGATTGATCATCGAAATCAGGTATACTGTGTTTGACAGCAAATAGTGATGTAGCTTTTGTACGGCAAACATCATTACTACGCATTCCTTTTCGACTGGAGAGTAAAGATGCTCTGCACCTACAACATGCGACTGAGGTAGTATAGAGCAGCTTCTTTTCCTCCATCGTTTTCTTGTGTAAGTAGAGCTCCCAAAGAATAGTCGAGAGCTCTTGTGTACAAGATGAATGGTTTTCCGGTTGTGGGAGTAGCCAACACCGGAGGTTTGGTCAGGTATGACTTGATGTCTTGAAATGCAGCTTCACATTCTTCATCCCAGATAAAATCTACACCTTTTTCATTAGGCGAGAAAATGGACGGCACTTCCCTGATAGGTTGGAAATGAACCTTTGGATGTACGCCAACCTTCCTTGAAGCCCTTTCAGCTCTCTCAGGGTTCTTGGAGATAGCATTTCTAGGATAGCCTTGACTTTGATGGGGTCAAGCTCTATTCCGGCTTTCCGAACTATGAATCCGAGGAACTTACCCGATGAGACACCGAAAAAGCATTTGAGGGGATTCATTAGCAGTTTTTGTTTGCAAAGGCGGAGGAAGACTTCTCGAAGATCTTGGAGGTGTCTTCTTTTCTTTTGCTTTTGACGGCGAGGTCATCAACATAACATTCAACCGTCTTGTGCTACATATCTTGGAATATCTTCGATATAGCCCTCTGATATGTTGCACCGGCATTTTTCAGACCAAATGGCATGACAGTGTAGCAATACACGCCAAATGGGGTCCGAAATGATGTATGCCTTTCATCTTCGGGATGCATTTTTATCCGGTTGTAGCCAGAGAAGCCATCCATGAATGTCATTCGCTCAAACCCGCAGGTGTTGTCAATCATTACCTCCGGTATGGGGAGCGGGAACTCATCTTTGGGGCAAGTATTATTCAGGTCTCTATATTCAATACAGACTTTGATTTGCCCATTTTTCTTTGTCACGGGGACGATGTTGGCCAACCATTCGGGATGCTGTTTCTCGTGGATGAAGCCAACGTTTTTAAGTTTCTGAACTTCTTGTTCAATTTTGTCCATCACATCAAGACGGAATCTTCCTTGGCCTTGTTTGACAGTCTTGACATTTTCTTGCAAGTTAAGTTTGTGAATTGCTATTTTTGGGTCTAAGCCAGTCATTTCAGCGTAAGACCATGCAAAGCAATCAACAAACTCACAAAGAAACGAGACATACTCGGGTAACTCATCATCCTTTATATTCTTCCTGATGAATACAGGACGTGGGTTATCAGGTGTTCCCAAGTCTATCTTTTGAACAGAATCTTCTGTTGGAAGGTTTGAAGGTGGTTCCTCCACAATATTTTCGAAGGCTTCCAGCTCAACAAGACCTTCTGGATTTCCAAGGGCATTTTCAGACCATGGCTCCGCTTCTGTCCATAAATCTTCTTGATCGGTACTTTTCTCAAGACTTGCTTTGAGATGGTCCCAATCACCTGCCGAAACTGGGTCGAAGTAAGGCACTTCTTTTGGAGATGATGGCTCTTCTGAATCAGAGAATCGTGCGTCTGTGTCATCGGACAATTCCTCTTCATCATCAGAGAGATCGTACCAATTTGATGAGCTTCCTGGGTCTTTGTCGGGTAACTCTTCAAAGAGATATCCAGGGAGATCGATGTCTTCATCAACACAAGATGTTGAGGCCTGGTCGGCAAAACGACTTTGCAGCCTTTGTGTCAGCTGTCTCATCGGAGTGTCAGGATCATACCCCAACCCGTATGAAGACTTGTCTATGCGACGGTGGAGTTTCCAATCTTCCAGCTGACTTTTGGTCAGGGTGGATTCCAATGGTATAAGGATATCACGGCCACCTCCCAAACCAATTGGATTTTGAGCGTCATAGCCCATTTTCTTCATGATAGCTTTGCCATTGGACTATATAAGGATAGTTGAGGCATACCTTCATTTTGGAAAGGCTCAAGCAAGGAGTTTGATGAAGAAGCGTCTGATCTATGGAAGAAGATTGGTTTCTCTTCTGCCATTGTTGCTGGAACGATGAAAGTAGCGGACGTAGGATCTTCTACATCAGCAGGTGTCTCCAATAGAGCGAGGGCAGGCTGAACTTCCTGAGTATCAGCTTGGCTTGACGATGTATCGTCTTCTGTCTCTGAATCCGAATCCGTGTCTTGTATGATAGACACGAAAGAGATAGCAAACTTGCCCCCAGTCTTTTGCTTTGTCTTCTTTGCTTTAGTAGTGATTACCAAATGTTTGGAAGATTTGAAGGAGATAATGAAGGGAGACTGATTGCTCTTTTCGGGTTTGCCGGAAGGTTTGTTTTCTTCCGTTGATTGCTGAGGAGCCTTGCCTTTGTCTTTTTGGAGATTGCCGGCAAAGGATGCTATTTTCTCCTCCTCCTTCTCTTTCTCATCCTTGTACATTTGAGAGTCTGCAAAATGGACTTCTTTGCCTTTGAAGGGCTTTTTGTCTGCAAACACTCGATGTATCAAGCCGTCGTCGCCAACAAACTTGATGCACTGATGTAGAGTTGAAGGGACGACACCGTTCTCGTGTATCCAAGGTTGTCCGAGAAGGAAGTTGTAGCATGAAGGGGTTTTTATTGCATACACGGTGACTCCAGAAATAAGATTGCCGATTTGCAACCTAAACCGGATTTAGCCAATGGGCCTTTGAGCACTCCCATCATATCCAAAGATAGACATAAATGTGTGGCTCAGTTTGCTAGGTGGGATACCCAGCCATGGTTCAAAATCGCGGTTCGCGGTCATCGCGTTGCGGTTCGCGGTCGTCGTGGTCCATCGCGGAGCGAATTTTTATTTGACTCCAAAAAATTTTGCCGGACGATATTTTGAAAATAACGGCCGTTATTTGAAAATAACGGTCGTTATTTGAAAATAACGGTCATAACGGGCGTTATTTTGGCGATATTTTGCCCATAACGCTAACGGTAGCGTTATGAGCAAAATATCGTCGCGGTCGCGGCCGTTACCGTTACATAACGGCCGTTATGTAACGGTAACGGCCGTTATTTTGAACCATGCCCCAGCTCTTCGAGTGCCGTAGTAGAGATGAGGTTGAGTGCGGACCCCGGGTCGATCTGGACTCTGTGTATCGGCATCTCTTTGATGCACCCTGTGAAGTACTAGGGTCGGTTGTGCTTTGTCTCGCCTAGCAGGAGGTCTTCCTTATTGAAGGCGATGGTAGCACTAGCGGCGTTTTGGACCGAGAGCATTCAGTGCAAGGTCCTCCAGCTTCTTTCTTTTCTCCCTTTGAGGAGGTTTTTGACTTTTTGACCCTATAGTCCATCTCAATTTGTAGGACTTGTGGGGCATGTTTGTCGACATCCATATTCAGCCTTTGCAGTCCTGAAATGAGACTATCATGAGTTTGTGGTGACATTCGTGATAAGTCTAGGATGTGCAGTCGTGCAGGTATGTGTTTGAAGTGCTCGATCAAGTCATACTTGAAAGCCTCCTTTGGGCCTGTATTTTCATTATCATTGCCGCTTGGGGCATTTACAGCTTGTTTTACCGAAGGATTTACATAAGAAGAAGAAGGTTGGTTATAGTTTTTGTGGTAATCCCGGCTAGAGCGGGTACCTTTCCTAACTTCAAAAGCTTCTAGAGGTGGCTCTTCTTTCGAAAGACCCCCTTCGGGCTCAAGGGGCCGATCCTCCCCATTTGCTGAAAACGCTTCTGTAGTAGCATTGCCGTCTTCAGTTATTGCGTTGCATGGAGCATTTTCTGGGAACAAGTCCTGAACAGCTTCCAACAACTTTTCTTCTTTGTCCAGTATTTCATCGGTCCAGACATCTCCTATGAGGTTGGGTATCTGAGACCAATTGACTGGGTTTTCTTTGAAGGCTTCATCAGCCAGAGCTTTTTCATGGTGATCAGTCGGAAGAGGTTTGAATTCTGATGTCACCGTTTCAGGAGACGACGGCTGAGAAAATGCTATCTCAGTGGAAGTCACCTGAGAATATGTAGCTCCAGAAGATATGCTACCGGATGCATTTTGAGAATCCGTGGCCTCAGCAGATGGAGCTTCAAAGGCACTATCATCCTGAACTATCACATTACAGGCAACTTCGATAGAAGATGCCTCCATAATGGACTGTTGGGAATCAGATTCATGCTCCAATGTAAGAGGATCATCAATCCAGCAACTTTCTTCATTTTCCGGAGTCACTGGAGGAGATGTTTGTAGATTCTCCGAGACTTCCGGTTCTGGATTTTGATGAAGCTGATTGATGCGATCCTGCTCCTGCTCTATGGCGAGACACTGCAAGATCCTCGCATATTCTTTGAGATCTGGCATAGGAGCTAGATCTTCTTCTTCATCTGCTCCTTGTGGTTCAACCTGGTTGGGTCCACTAGAGCATTTGTTTGTGCTGTGTCAACAGCATTTTGGGCAGCCTCTTGGTCTTCATCATCATAAGACCAGGATCCTTGTGGCTGGAAGGGGTTATACCAGATTACTGGCATAAGGTGGGATTCCAGGATCCATTGTTCATCGGAGAGATATTCTCCAGTTTCAAGGGATTCCTCCCATTCATTTGCATCACTGGCAGTGTCACTGGACTCGTATCCATCATGGAGAATCCAACTACCGAGTTGCAAGAGTATGATGCCCCCTGCGAAGTCTCATTTCTGAGGCGTGGTGGCATGAAATCACCGAGGGTGAATTTTCTTGCCACTCTTGAGGCCTTGGGAAGAGACTCCTCTATTGCCCCTTGTGAAGTGGTAGAGGAGGTTGCTGCCTTTTCAGGGACCTCTTGCTTAGTTTGAGCCTTCTCCTGCTGTTTAAACTTGCGGAGTTGTCTCTTGGCTTGCCTTCGTTGTTGAGCGGTCGGATTTGTTTTGACGATCTCCCAATTTTCATCTTCCAGGAGATCGGGATGCCCCCATATGGGTTGTCCTTCTGGTGTTGGGTAAGGCACCAGCTCTTGGGACGTCTGGGTCATTTTTATTACCTTGAAGGAAGTAGTGACCTTTTCCTTTGGTGATTTGGATGTTTGTCCATATGACACCATGTTAACGGAGGCAGACCCATAGTTTTTGTCAAAGGTGATGACTCCGTTTTTCCACATCTCGTTAATCTTCTCTCTCACAACGAAACATTGGTTGAGAGGATGCTAGACCATTTGGTGGTATGGACAATATCAGGGATCATTGGTTTTGCCAACATCTCCCGGTCTTTTGGGGTCAGGCAAGGCGAGTTTCCCATTTGCCAAGAGGGCCTCAAATATTTCTTCAACATCTTCATCGAACAGGTATTTCTTCTCTACTCGTTCTTTGAAGGCATCAGAGAGTTCAGGTCTCTTACATGCAGCTTTGTTTTCAGCTTTCTTTGGCGGCTGAGGAGCTGACTTGATTTGCACATTGAGAACCTCCTTTTTCTTTGACTTGGAGGTCTAAATGGCGGTCGGCTCCTTCTTTGATGACTTCTGACTGTTGAGGTCTTTGATCACCATTTCAGCCTCCATAGACGCTTCTAGGAGTTCTCCCAAGTTCTTTGATTCGTTGCCGATGATCATGGAGTGGATCCTTGCTCTCATGTTGTTTCGGCAGATGTCGACCAGCGACGCTTGTGGCAGCACATCTGAGCATTTGTATGCCATTGCTTTCCACTTGTGAATGAAGTCATATGTCGACTCATTATCTTCCTGTTTAAGGCTGCAGAGCTGAGCCATAGTAACAGGATGATCCTCACCTTTGAAGTGGGTCAGAAAACATGTCTCTATCATGGTCCAGTTTTGAATGGAGTCCTCTGGCAAAGTGGAATACCAATCAAAGGCCGTACCTTCTAGGGTACTTGCAAAGAGATGGATCTTGAGAGCATCTTGATTCGCAATCGTTCCTATCAGGATCTTGAAGTGGATGACATGCTGTCTAGCTGAACCTTTCCTCGTATATGTTTGGAGAAGAGGTTGTTTGAACTTTGGAGGGAACGGAACCGAGTCCTTCCACAAGGGATATGGTGGCTTGATCCCATGCTCCTTCAGTGTATCCTCTTCTTTTGCTTTGGCGAGGATATTGTCAACGTCCTTTTTAGTAAGGGTGCGTGACTCATCTTCTCCACCGTTTGCCTCATCTTGTGGAGGAACTTCATCGTTGTTTTGTGGACGCTGGAGAGTGAGAAGGAGGTTTTCCATCAGGACCTCTATTCTCTGCTATCCTTGCTCTAGCTGCTGAATGCATAAAGCCATGTTATCGTCCGGTGGAGGTTGCTCAGAGTTTGTGACTAGGACATTCACTCTTCGTGAGTCGAAAGAGGATACTGTCTTAGTGACTGAGCTGGAGCTCATTCTTCTAGATGAAGAGCCCGAGGAATGATCACTCCAGTGTCCTTGGCTCGAAGGAGTGGGAGAGTCTTCCTGATGCCTTCTTGTCCGGGTGACGCTGCGAGTCACCAGTCGTCTGACATGTATTTTTGTTGCTGATTTCTGCCTTCTTTTGGTTTTGCCAACCACGTGGACAGCAGCAACTTGGTCGGGTCTTTCTTTTTCAACCCATTTTTGGGAGATTTGAAGCTCAGAATGCTGGGTTCTTTGCTTCTCTAATCTCTTCTGTCGATATGCTACCCGGCGACGTATGAGACGAGCAATTTGAGCTTCGGTTAGCTCGGGCTGTGCTCTGGCAATGAAGGATGTGGTCCCTCGTGCGCAGCAACCGAACTTGTCTTCCTTGAAGACTGGCATGGACAGGATCTGGACGCGGTCCTTAGCCTGTCGCAGCGAAGCTTTAAATTTTGTAAGCTCGGCCCCTATTGAGATGAAGGGTCAAGTTACAGGAGAGCAGGCCCTGGCAGGTTCTTGTCGAGGATTTGTGATGCACGACTTGATTTTGGGCTTATATGAGCAAGCCAGCTCGTGCTGAGTTGTTTTGGTTATTCGGTGGAGGGTAGGCTTCTCCCCTTTGATGTAAGCAAGAGGATAGAACTGATTCTCCTTGAGAGGGGCCAAGTATGCTGGCTTTGCAGAGGTCCGAGACCTTCTTTGTTTTGGCGAAGATCACGGGGACCAAGTCTTGGGGCAGACCTGGTTTTTTGCAAGTTGAGGCTTCGCGGGACTGCCATGAGCCTCGGGTTTCTTGGTGACCGCCTTTGGTGTCGGGGTAGCGACACGTTGAGGGGCAGTCTTCTGTTTCTTAGCAGGCACCGTCTCTTCTACGGGTAGTGGGAATGGTCCCAGTTACCCGAAGACGATGGTCCGGGGAGTGGAGGTCGACCCAGTGTTTTGAGAGTTGCCGAGGGAGGTGACGCTTCGGCAGCTGGTGGGGCGCTTGAAAGTGCGCTTGCTTTGCTTCTCTTGAAGCATGACTTGGTACTTGTTTTCGTCGAAGGTGATGGCCAACGAGGCTGCCATTGTTAGTTTTG
Organism: Persea americana; assembly: GCA_029852735.1. Lineage (NCBI taxonomy): Eukaryota > Viridiplantae > Streptophyta > Magnoliopsida > Laurales > Lauraceae > Persea > Persea americana. The sequence continues at coordinate 29,952,875 of CM056819.1, forward strand.
GAAAAACTTCTGAAACAAGACCGCATCCATTAGTAATTACAAGAATATGGTGATCATAAATGGAAAACACTATGGTTTTGTTTTTCCAAATCGCTCAGCGGGCATGGCCCATTTTAAGCGTAATGAAGAAGGCAAAAAGCAATAGAGGGTACAATTGTTCTGAACGCAAGTATGGTCGGCTCGAAATGAGTGTTCCAGTGACTGCTAGAAGCAATTGTAAACCTTAATTTAAGTTACGGAGAAGCGAAGCTCACTCGAGGTAAAATGATATAAGATTAGAGATACAAATGTGTCGGTCGCGAATACAGTAAGACCCGAAAGGGTGTACTAGCACCGCTAGGCACAAACGTTGTAAATCGCATCCTTGAAAAAGGACACGAGATGGGATTTTTTTTTTGAAATGTCAAGATTGGATTTACAAAAGAGAGCAAATGGTATTCCAATCCAAATACAGGCTCAAACATTTATGCGAGCCTAAATCAAAAAAAGGAAAGAGCCAGGATTTCTCATATTTGAATCCAATAATGACGGGAGTTTTTTTTTTTGAAAAGTCAAGATTGAATTCATAAAAGAGAGCAAATGGTATTCCAATCCGAATACAGGCTCAAACATTTCTGCGAGCCTAAATTCGAAAAAGGACAGAACCAAAATTCCTCCAATTTGAACACAATAGTGACAGAAGTTTTTTTTTTTAAGATTTTTTTTTTTTTTGAAGAGTGCACATAGGTCTTCCAATTCGGTCTTATGAAACTTCAGTGGATAGATTAGCCCCCAGGTAAGAGTAGGATTACTTAATGAACCCGTTTGAAGGACCCTTGCCTCGAACAGTCTAGCTGCCTCCACACTCTGGACAAGGCTTTTCTTAAATCCACTTTGGTCAAAGAACGCAATTGGTGCAACCTTAGTGTTTTTTTTTTTGCTTTTTTTTTTGAAAGATCTCCAATGGACCCATCAAAGAGAGGAAAGTGGCCCTTCCCAATCCGAACGTTGGCTCAAACATTTCTGCGAGCCATTGTACGAAAAGGAAAGAACCAAAGTTTCTCCAATTTGAATTCAAATGAAAGAAACTTGAAAACCCTTTTTTTTTTAATAAAATTTTTTTGAAAGATTTCCAATGGACCCATCAAAGAGAATGAAATGGCCCATCCCAATCCGAACATTGGCTCAAACATTTCTGCGAGCCATTGTACGAAAAGGAAAGAACCAAAGTTTCTCCAATTTGAATCCAGAAGAAAGAAACTTTTTTTTTTTGTTTAAGAAAAGAAAGAATGGAAACAAGTTCAAAGAAATAAGTTTCCAAAGAATCCCATCTCATGTTTTTTTTAGATACAAGATCCAACATAGGCCACCAACTAGGAAGGAGCCAAGGATTCTAAGCATCGTGTTCTCAAATGAACGAGTCCCACATGGTAATGCCAACTTGATGAACTCGTCTTTTTCTTTCTTGCCTTCCTCCGTCCCGGGTCCGCCGGGGTGCGGCGGGGCGAAGAGAAAAAAAGAGCAAGCATCAACATTTTTGTACGGGTATGCCAGATTTTCTATTCTACTTGGGATTTGAAATGGTGATTCGGAGATTCACCTTCACAAGTAGAAAGGAAATCAAACTTTTTTTCTAACTTTCCATTGCACATATATATAAAGAAAGAGACAAGATTTTTAAATGCCGTGAGAGGCGATTTTGTTTAGTTTGCCGTGAAAGGCGATTTTGTGCCGTAGAAGGCGATGTTGCCGTGAAAGGCGATTTACAAATCTCATCAATGATGAAAGACAAGAATTGTGATTTTTTTGTCTCTTTAAAAATACAAAGTACAATAGAGAAGAAAAAAAGAGGGATCTGACTTCTCAGGAGATTGTGGGGACTCGTTCAGATCGAAGATCGCGAGTCATGTATGGACTCCTCCGTTGTCCTTCAGATGAGAACACTTGATGCTTTAGTTCACTTGGGTTGGCTTGGACCTCGGATTTTTAGAGGACAAAGACCAAGGGAAGGTCCTATATCCAATAAAAAACTAAGTGGACGGGCTGAAAAGCCGCATCTAGGCCATGTTGGATAGAAGAAGAGGGGAAACCTTGGGGGGGTGGCCCCCCAAGGGACTTCGATCACCTTGTAGTGCTTGCAGCAGAGTTTCTTCAAGGCAAGAGAACTTTGTAGACACCTCATTTGGCTCCTATGATAGCCTTAAATACCTATCATATATAGCGATGCCCCATTTCACCCATAATTGAATGATTAATGACATAATTCAGATTAATTAACGACGATGAAGATGCTTGTTGCTAATTTTAGACTTAGTTTGACGATTTCTAGAAATTCGCGAGAGAAAAGCCAAGTCGCGTCGAGACCTTGAGTCCAATTCACTACTCACACAAGGAGTGAACCATGACACTACTCAAACCCTTTCCGGACCACTTAAGGCATGCTTAGGCCAATCCCTCTAAAGACCATACTTAGTTTGTCAAAATGTCACCCGATTAGCCTAAGTTAGGAAATCGAATCCACTGGTCCACAGATTCCCCATATTTTTCAACCCCTATTTGTCAAGACATTTAGACCATTGAATTCCTCACTTCGAGAGCTTTCCGGCGATATGTAGAACGTCCAAATCCGATGAGCGAGTCAAAAGTTATAAGCTTCCGAAGTTTGCCTTAGAAAAAATAACGAAACTCCATCTAGGCACCACCCATGTGGCGCCCATCCCACTAAAATTCATCTAGGCGCCCCATGCTGGGCGCCCACACTTCCTAGGACCACCTAGGCGCCCCATGGTGGGCGCCCAGCCTCCACATTTCACTAGTTGGCCTAAAAATAGCCCGGGACCACTCAACGTAGGGACTGAACTCCGAAAATGAATCGACTCCACCTAGGCACCACCCATGTGGCGCCTACCCTCCTAAGTTCCACATAGGCACCAACCCTGTGGCGCCCACACTTCCTAGAATCACCTAGGCACCCCATGGTGGGCGCCCACCTTAAAATTTACTAGTTTGGTTCGAGATTAGACCTGGACCACTCAACGTAGGGACCGAACTCCGAAAATGAATCGACTCCACCTAGGCACCACCCATGTGGCGGCTACCCTCCTAAGTTCCACATAGGCACCAACCCTGTGGCGCCCACACTTCCTAGAATCACCTAGTTACCCCATGGTGGGCGCCCACCTTAAAATTTACTAGTTTGGTTCGAGATTAGACCGAGACCACTCAAACGTAAGGACCAAGCATCGGGGACGAACCGAACCACCTAGGCACCACCCATGTGGCGCCCAGCCTTTAAATTCACCTGGGCACCACCCATGTGGCACCCATCCTTGAAATCCATCTGGGCACCACCCATGTGGCGCCCAACCTATTAAGTGCTAATGTAGGTCCCCCCCAGCTGAAGATATATCCGTTCAATCTCGACTCCAAATGGGACCAAGGACCAAAAGCGAAGCATGAACCAGCTGGGCACCACCCTGTGGGCGCCCACTCTCTCCAGGATCACCTGGGTGCCACCCTGTGGGCGCCCAGACTGCGCAGGCCATGTGGGCGCCACCCCATGGGCGCCCATCTTTCCGCAAACCCTAGTTCACTCCAAAATAGCTTAAACCGCCTAGGGATGCATGAGACCTTCTAGAAACACGAATTAATGAAGCCCTAGCCCTTCTAAACTCGTCCCAAACCTATATAATCCCTCTTAACTTCATTTACAAGAGGAGGCTACCCAAAAAAAACCCCAAGAAAAGAGGCAAAAGGAGAGAATAGAAAAGGAAGAAGAAAGGTAGCCACCATTAGAGAAGAACTTCAGATCTATAGTAGAGGAAGGAGAAAGAGAGGAGGAGGCTTCCATATCTTCAACTGGAGCTATGGATCTTTGCGAAAGCTTCGTTTTAGGAACTTGAGGAACGCGTCATATACCGGTATTCCTAGATCTCTCCTTTCTTTTTCTATATTCCATTACCATTCATTCTTAGAAATATGCTTAGGACCATTTGAGCATCGTAGATCTACATTAGCTTGTGATAAAAATAGTATTAGTGCATCGTCATGTTAGTAACATGTTTAGGTTCATTCTAATATAGTAGATTCGTTCTGATTTTGTAGTTCTAATTGCATAGTTAGATCAGATCTCGCATTAGCATCATCATCATCATCATTTATATTGAAAAGATCGCGAACAACCATTGGCAAAAAGGCTGGGCGCCTGCCCTCTCCGGAACCACCTGGGCGCCACCCACTGGGCGCCTGCCCTCTCTTGAACTACCTGGGCGCCACCCCCTAGGCGCCTACCCTTCTGAGACAGGGTCCGGGTTCTAGATTTCCGCCCGTTGCATTGTTTGCTCGTTGGTTCGTTAGTTGCATCATTAGTAGTCCGGATTAAAACATTCGCATAAGTCGTTGAATATTGGAAGTTGTGTGGAAAACACTAAGATTCTTGTGCATTCGTTGTGTTCCGTTGAAAACCCTGATTGAGCAGAGTAGGCACCACAGGGGTGGTGCCTAAGTGGATTTCTCCACTTTTGTGCACAACTTCAAATCTTCCGCATTTAGTTCATTTAGAAACTGCATATTAATGATATGTTAGGTTGTGTGATCTGTTTTCAGCTTTAAATTACCATTTTTATCACACTTCACATCATATCATTTGAACCACACATCCATAGAAAATCCCAAAAAAAATCATAAAACATAAAATCCCTTCTTCTCTTTCCTTACTCTCTAGTAAATTAGAGGAGAAACCAAAAACAAATTAAAAGATATCCAAAAACCCAAAAAGAATAGTTAGATAGTCTAAGTTATTGAATTTAGTGCCTAAGTAGGACAAATCCTAAGATTAATTAAAACAACATAATTAGTAAACTTAAGCAACATCACATCATTAAGAGTTCTAAAACATTAAGACCCTAATTAATTCGGATTTAAAAATAACTAAAAACTTTAAAAACACAAAAAAACCAAAACCCCAAAAAACAGCCACAGCCACCTGGGCGCCACCCTCTGGGCACCCAGCCTACTCATTCCCTAAGACAACCCGGTTAAAGCTTAAGTTAATTAGTTAAGACTTTAAACTAATCCGAATCAACACAGTAAAATATTTTAAACCTAGAATAAGTAAACCTTATTCAACTTAATCTCTAATTAACTCAAAAACTCAAAACCAACAAAACTCTAAAAAGTCCACCTGGGCGCCACCCCCTGGGTGCCCAGCTTGCACTGCCACCTGGGCACCACCCTCTTGGCGCCCATCCTATCCCGTCTCTAAAGAACCCCTAATTAAAACTTCTAATTAATCACAACCCAAATTTAATCCTAGTTAACATAACAAAATACTTTTAAATTTAAGAAACCTAAAACCTCAATCAACTTAGACTTGAACCAACCTAGAAACGCAAAAGCAACCCGAAACCACAAAACAGACACCTGGGTGCCACCCCCTGGGCGCCCAGCCTGCCTTTACACTTGGGCACCACCCTCCTGGCGCCTATCTTATCCCATTCCCTTAGAAACCACCACTTAATTAAACTTAATTGATTAAACCCGAATTAACACCTTAAAGCACTATTAACCTAAAAGACTCGAAACCTTAATCAATTTGGACTCAAACCAACTTAGAAAATACAAAACGAATAAACCACAAAACATCCACTTGGGCACCACCCTCCTGGCGCCCATCCTACCCAATCACTAGGAAACCCTACTTGAAATTAAATTCGAAGTCAATCGCAATCAACACACCGGAACACCCTTGAAATTTAAAACAATCAGAACCATAAACCCGAATAGACTTAAAACATCGAACCAACTCGGACGCACAAGGCAGACACTTGGGCGCTACCCCCTGGGCGCCCATCCTGTCACCTCCACCTGGGCACCACTCTCTGGGCGCCCAGCCTCTCCCGTCACTAAAGCCAAATTAATTGAAACGAAATTTAATCTTAATCATCGCAACAGAACATTTTTAATTTAAAATACATCAAACCATAAAGCTCAACCGCAAATCAACCTAAAAAATACTGAACCGACCCGAACCACAGAATAATTCACCTGGGCGCCACACCCTTGGCGCCCATCTGTCAAATCCAGCTGGGCAACACACCCTGGGCGCCCAGCTTCCCTGTTTTCGAAAAAACCCGATTCACAACTTAGCCCAATTAATTGGCGTTTAAATAAATCCCAATTGAATACGAATAGCATCCCACACCCAAACACACTAAGCCCTTAAACCAAATTAAACTTAAATTGACCTAAAAAATACCGAACCGACCAAACCTTAGCACAGTCACCTGGGCGCCACCCCTTGGGCGCCCATCCTGTCAAATCAACCTAGGCGCCACTCCCTGGGCGCCCAGCCTACCCGTTTTCATAAAAACCCCAACCGACAACTTAACACAATTAATTAGCATTCGAACCAATCCAAATCAACATATTAAAACACTTTTAACTTAAAACACTTGAAACTTTAATCGATTTGGACTTAGCACCCAAAGCCCTTACGAACCAACAAACAACCACCTAGGCACCACCCCTGTGGCGCCTATCCTACACTCTAGCATTGGTTCACAACTTCAATTTAAAACGAGTAACTAAACACCTTACCACTTAAATTAATTAAGACCAGAATCTAAAATAGTCTCTAGATCCGAAAACCAATAACTAAGTCCCAACGGAATACTTAAAATCACAAGCCATCAACCTAGGCGCCACCCCCTTGGCGCCTATCCTCTCATTTGCACTAAAACGCGAATTCTAAATTTTGTTTCAAAATCCGGATCCGAATCCCTTTGACATTTGAACATCAGAGAATTAGAACAAATTGAAACATTAAAATTCACCAAGTAAGAACTCCTTGGATTCCGAAAATAACATCGATACCATCATTGCTAGCCAAACCACCCAGAAACAGCCACTTAGGCGCCACTGTTTATGTCACGCCCCCGATCGTGAAACCGGGGTTATGCGTGAGATTAGGGCCAATTAAAAATTTTCAGCATTAATAATAACACTGGGCCCTAATCATGTCCCAATATGGATCGAAGATCGATGTGAGGTATAAACATTTCCTCAAATACATAAAACGTATAGCGGAAGCTTCATAGTACAAATGGTATCTTGAAGTATATAGTTAAGAGCAAAGACTGATCATATATATTAACTAGAGTTCAAGTTTGATATAATTAAACAAAAGTATTATTTACAACAATAGGCCACATCCAAAACTCGGGCCTAATCAAAAGATGAAGGAACAAAAGATGAAACTACAAAAGATATCATGAAGGCGCTCATGTACGGGGTCAGTACGGCTATACAATGTCGTCCGTACTATACTCCAAGAAGTCATCAGGCTGATCCGCCTGAACTTCCTCCGTCAACTCCTCCTCAGCTAGGTAGAGCTCGGTACCTATGCACCAAGAGTAGCATCATCAGACACGAAGGTCGGCAAGCAATATATATATGAATCATTCAGATATGTAGAACGAATAAGAGTAAACGAGAAACAAAATCATATGAAATGCATAGCATCCTGCTCGTAGAAAGTGCCTAGCATTTGAATCAAAATCAACTAACATAACCATCTAGCAAAAAGGCAACCCACATAAACTAATACACCACGGGATAGTTCCACATGACCCTCCCGACTCAACATTTGAGCTGTGGTAGAGTGGCACGGGATGAACCCCTGCAAGCAAGCAATCAAAATGGATACCAAAAGGCCTGAGTAATCAAAGTCAATCAATATGTATCCGATGGTGTACAGCCATCAAAATATAAAAAGTCGTACTGCAGACGTTCAATCCAAAGTCCTCACACAGAATGGTGCCCCATCTGTGTTGGGCGTTAACAGTCGAGTGGTGCCTGACACAAAGAGTCCTAAACAACCCATCGTGAAGAGCTAGACTTTCTTGTGTGAACAAGATTCATTGGTCAAAGAGAACTACCTTGCCATCATCAAATCAAAGTCAAAACCATCAATACCGGGAGTTCTCAAACAAGCTTTCCAATTAAAGCCGTCTAGCCTCAACACTCCCATCAAACTTCGAAATAACGAAACATAAAAAGGGGATCCTAAATCCATCAATCTAAGTTCTCAAACGCGATCCCAAAACAAAACAAATAAATGAAGCTAATGAACATGAACGTCTCATGTAAACAGTACCAGACGGTACGATCCGGAATTCAAGGCAATAAACAATCCAATCCTAGGTCAATTGTTAAACCTGAAGCATCGTACAATCATACTCAGTCAACGAAAGGGTTAGGGTGCGCGATACCTGAATATATGATCTTCGTGCATAGATATAGAAAAGGTATCCCATTGTCCCGTACCGTTCAAGATTGAGTGAAATTGATTCCCGATACAACCGGATTAACGTGAAGAACGCGAGCTCAAAACGTCCTCACATATAGTCAAATGAGTCTTACAAAGGTTAGCCAAGGTCCCCCCCTAAGGTCCTCAAAGCATAGGGAATAATATGGGATCATAGGAAAAAAACCACAAATCAGCTCCCCGCAGTTGACCCGGTCGACTGGGTCCCTACCCGGTCGACCGCGTACACAGGGAACCAGGTCGACCTGGTTCCCATCCGGTCGACCGCGGGCGCTGTGTACCCGGTCGACCGCGTGCCCAGCCGGTCGACCGGGTACACTGCAGTTACAGAACATCAGTTCTGTAACTGGCAGTGCACCTGGGCTGCTTCATGCACTCTGGGGCTTTTCCTTCACCTGATCTTGATCATTAAAATTCACATATGTCCACATATATGTAGGTGTAAACAATTCTTAAAAACTCCATCCTATCCTCTAATCAAGTCATTAGTGTCCTAATCCATTTCATTAGCAATTTCAATCAATTATCATGTTTTCCATCTAAAACAAATCCAAAGAGCAAATGGTCATCTAAACATCATCAATCATCAATCAAAGGAAAGACAAAACATATCAAATCATAAACACATATATTAACTTGCCTTGATGAAGAGCTTAGGGAATTTCAAGTAGAATTTGAAGAAAACTCCACTAAAGCTCAAAGGAGAAGAAGAAAGTTTCCAACCCAAAACCTCACTACAAAAATGAATGCAAAGGGTTGCTATGAGTTTCCCTAATCCATTTCTAATCCAAAGGAAGAAGATTAGCTAAGTCTAGTAGCTTGGAGGGCTTACCTTGGAGTGATTTGTTGATGAAAAGTTTAGAAAATTGGATGGTTGAGTTCTTGAAGTCTTGATGAAGAAGATTAGTGGCTTGGCTAGTGAAGATGGACTCCCATGGTTCTCTTTGGCAAGGCTACAGTGAAGAGATGAAGAAGCTTGAAGAAGACACAGAGAAATGGAAAGAAGGGATGAAGATGAATGAGATAAGAAGGAGGAATGAGTCATCCGGTTGATGACTTAATATAAGAGGGTATTTTTGGCAAAATTTGGGTTAAGTCCTTGGTGAGCTAAAAGTGGTTATTTGGGCCTCTTCAGCGCGTCGAATCGAAACGCGACAGAAGACTAAAGTTCATGAAATGACGAGACCTATCCAATGCACCCAAACTCACAAAACTCATAATCTCATAAAAACCCCTGAAAACTTTCCAAAATTGCAAACCAGCCCCCTACTCTATCCAAACGCACTCGGACTCGCACGAAACTTCGCACGCGCGATCCCTAAGCCAAACCCGACTCGTTAAGACTCTAACACACCTACTAACTAAACTACTAACTAACCAAGCAATTAATTAGTATTAATACGGGATTAGGGTACGGGGTGTTACAGTTTGGGCGCCCAAGTCACCAGAATATCCTAGGTGCCACCCCCCTGGCGCCCAAGTCTTCTGCCAACCCCGTTTCACGGATTTCGACATCATTTCACGTTTTAAATTAAAACCATAATTTCCAGAACCTTAAACAACTTAAACAAAACCCCAAAATACATTTAATCCACCTCTTAATCAATCTTCAACTCAAAACAAACCGAACCAATTAAAAATCACAATTAATAAGTTGCTTAGGCGCTGAACCATCAAACTCATGCTGTTCATACCCTAGGATTAGATCGGATTTCCCCGTTAGGTAGCTTAGCGCATTGGGTTTCCCCACATCACTTTTCCTATTCCGTTAGGGGACTGGGAGAGCTGATGTGGGCGGTCTAGGACCTTAGGTTAAGGTTAATCCGATGATCAGTAATAAAGCACTAATCACGTAAATCCAAGTAAAATCCCCTAGTTAGGCCCTTCTAGCCCCATATAAAAAGGCCATAAAAGTATAAAACCAACAAAATAAACCCAAAAAGATTTTTCTTTTATTTCTTCCTCCACCTCAGGTGCCAGATATTTAATTGAACTTAATGATAAAAGGGAATAAAGAACTGATTTCTAAAATTGAATAAATGAGAATAACGAGATGAGATGAGTGATTTCGCACACACTTTTAATCAATCATGGCCCATCGGCCTTTTACTTTTATCACTCGTGTATCGCACACGAAAAACACAGAAATCACAAGTCAAAGTCTCATTTGCATCATCATTTTGGTTTGAAAAACCAACCTTTAAACCCTATTTTGCCAAGGGATCAGAAGGGGGTACCCGGGAACGGGGCCGATCCTCTTCTTAAATATTTGGCACCTCCCCCCTCTTTTATTTTATTTTTTCTTTATTCTAGTTATTTTATTTTACTTGGATATAGTATGATTATGCTATGTGAGGATTAACCTTTATTTGGACTTTAACTCATGACTCTAAATTGACCTAAATTAAAGAGACCCAAAGAGACCCAGATTAATGTGACAGGACAACCGTCGTGTGTTGCCGGCAGCACATTAGAAGAGAGGAAGAACCCACCTTATTATTTTTCTCCCCATATTTCTTCGACTTTTGTCGAAGAACGGTGTTACGGCCGTACCGTAGCTGGCGATCGTGATCCATCGATTTTGAGGGTAGTCGGAATCCTCATTTTCGATGTAAAATTTAAATAGCATATATAGATGAATGGAGATTTCCCCAAACCATGCCTCTCTCGGAGAGGAAAGGGGGGGTCGAAATTCACATCCGACAAACTTCTTTTTGTGCAGAGATTTCTATGACAATTTCTTCAGAACTCTTCAGATGATTTTTTCGGACCCTTTCCCTTTGGAATGACCGCCTATTTATAGGCTTTTGGTGGCCATTAGGAGAGTTTTATGGGCATTAATGGTATGAATGCTCCATAATGGGAGGAGTTACAAGATTTAATTTCATAATTTTGTAACTCCTTTTTCTTGGATTTTGATTGGCTGATGGGGAATAATGGGCATTTAATCTCCATGATGATGGGAGTTTCATGATTAATTACCATGATTAATCTCCATAATGATAGGAGTTACATGGTTAATTGTCATGATTAATTGGACTTGTAACTCCCATTTGCCTACTTCTGATTGGGCCGTCCAAAATAATGAGTTAAAGACCCTAATAAGTTGTCATAAAAAGGTCATTTAACTTCATTAATTGGCCACCGAGTCGTTTGAATAGTCGCGAGCCGCGCCGCGTCTTTTGGAATTCTTCTTGCAATGATCATCAATGGATCCGTATGTTATTTGATGTCGGATGACAATGTGAATTCAGACATTGGTTGATGCCAATGGGCCGGCAGCATCTGTCCAGTCGATTTCACGATCGGTCGGGCAGAAATTGTACTTTCTTGGTCGGCCGGTTGGCGGTTTCGGAGTGTCCGATGATGATCAAATGATTTTGGTGGCGAATCCGTGATGTTGACGAAGATCGACGGATATCATGCCTCAAAAATTAGATTTTAAGAAAATCACAGGGACCAAACATCGCGAAACGCAAAAAAGAACGGAAAAAACGGCACTTTTGGCGGAAATCCGGTGACCATGGGCCAAGGTCGCCGGCGACCATGGGGCTTTGGCCCCTTTTTCTGTCGCCGTCCGGTCGCCGTTTCTTCGCCGTTTTTCAAGCCCTTTTTGCTTCTATTTTCTCCTGTATTTTTCTTTGACATTTCTCCTCATTTATTGGCTTGATTCCATTGAAGAATACCCATCAAGAAGTCATGCAAATCAAAGCACAAAGTTTCCTATTTTTGGAAAAGCCGAAGACTTTGTAGCCGATTTTCCGCTAAGAGTTGAAACTAGGTCAAACGATGTCGGAATGACCTGAAATTTGAGGTGAAGCTTCTTGAGCATTAGATAGGACGAACCATGGGCTTTGATTTGAGTTTTGAAGCCGTTTGGAGTCCCATCGATGCTAGACTTGATTTCACCGTGCGGAAGATGTTGAGCTTTGATGTGCGGTCATCCGATGTCCGATTGACCTGAAATTTGACAGGGAGCCTATTGGAGTCATTTTGAGATGATCCATTAGCTCCTATTTGGTGCCATGGCTCTAGGGAGCTCCGCCGCCGATAGGCTTGATTTTGCTTCGGAGCGTCAAAGCTGGGTCAAACGTCGTCGGAATGACATGAAATTTGACGTGCAGCCCTTTGGAAGCATGTAGAAGTTACTCATGTGCTTCGTTTGATGAGTGGCGGCATCAGAGGTTCTCGCCGCTGAGAGGCTTGATTTCGCCTTTCGAGAGTAGATGGAGGGTCAAACGGTGTCGGTTTGACTTGAAATTCGACGTAGAGCCTTTTGGAGGTATTTTGAGACCATCCATAGGCTCTGATCGAAGATTTGATGTCTTCGACACTGTCGCCGCCGGGAACTCCTGCTCAGCCGTTGGAGGATTGAAGTTAGGCCAAATGGTGTCGAAATGACCCGAAACTTTATGTGTACCCTTCTTTTGGCCATTTTGAAGGATCTTGTAGTTTTTGTCTGATTCTGATAAGATCTAATGCTTGAAGCAGCTTTGCCTGTTTGTAGTAGGATGTGGCTCCATGTAGCTTTTGATATTGAGGAGGCAAAGTGACATTTTTGGTGTGAACAAGAACATATCATGAACTCTTGTATGGAATTTATTACCTTCGTCTCATCATCCGATTGAGAGGTGGAACATGACTCCCCCCCCCCCCCAAAATTATCGAACACCAAACTAAATGCATCTCTAAATTTTTTTAATCTTATTCCGCAAGCGTTCCGCGAAATCTTCGACTTTGACCTTCTTCCAGACCGCCTGGTCTAACGACCGTTGTGAGGCCCCACCCCCTGTGGGCCCTCAGTTTGATTTAAATAATTAATAATATGGTATTTCCTACTTTAATATGCTAATTAATAGGAATTAGTGGTATAGATGGCTAATATTCCTAAGTCTTAGAATGTAGCTTTTATTTAATTTTTAATAGATTTTGATTAGATTAGGATTTGATTATGAGTGATAAGAACCTTCTAGAAACCCACCTAATGTCCCAAATACCCATGGCCCCATTTCTTTTTCATTTACAACCAAATTGCCCTTTTGGTAATTAGCCTAAACCCTAAGTTATAAAAGCCTAGCTATTGCAAACATTAGCCCAAACCCTAATTTCCACTCATCTCTCACTCACCCTATCTTCTTCCCCAAGCAACCCTAATTCCCCAAAATCCCAGCACAAGGAGGCTAGAAGACCACCCCAATTTGCAACTACAGCCCTATTGGATCTCTTCTCTCACTCTAATTTCTCTTTTCGACTACACAAAGGCAAGTACCTTATGCAATTTCACTAGATGCATGCTTTCTTTCCTTGTTTATGTAATCTCAGTTCTATTAGATGATTATGCATGATTAGATATTCTTTTGAGCTTGTTTTCATGAAAAAATGGCCAAAATGATGGATGGGTTTACCCATTTGGAAGATTAATGGCCTGGTTGGATGGTGAATGGAGATTATTGGAGTGCTTTTGTGTTTATTTTTGTTTATGTGATGTATGGAGGTGATTTGGGAAGAATTGAATGAGAATTGGATTGAAAAGGGAAAAATCCCAAAAATCTGGAATTCAGATATCTGCGTGTACCCGGTCGACCGGGCACACTGAAAAGTCAGGAAACCAAGTCCCAGTTATTTTTCCTGAAAATGTGCACAAATAGTGTACCCGGTCGACCGGACCCTGTCTCGGTCAACCGGGCACACAGGAACCTGCAGGGAATAGCTGAGACCTGGGTTTTCCAGACAAAACAGAAACTCTATGTACTCGGTCGACATCACGGCCATGATGTTGACCGGATACACAGTGCTTCATGCAGACCCCCCAGCTGCTTGACTTCAGGTCCCAGTGGACCCGGTCGACATCACGGCTATGATGTCGACCGGGGACACTGCAAGATGTCGACCTAGGAGGTCCCAGTGGACCCGGTCGACATCACGGCCATGATGTCGACTGGGGACACTGCAGGATGTCAACCTGGGAGGTCAACATTCAGTTCACCCGGTCGACATCCCTGGTGATGATGTCGACCGGGCAAGCTGTGAACCGTGAGATTTTTCAAGTTTATGTGACTTTGATGTTTGATCATTTGTGGGTTCTATTGACCATCAAATATGCTTCCATCAAGAGTGCCACACACGAATCAATGGCATGGCTCAGCCTTGATTCGCGGGGTCCACCAATTGAGGTTTTGGGATTTGAATCGTCAATGATTGGACCCTTAATTGTAGTCCATGGCGTTCACAACTTCAGGAGCACCAGATTTATTACCTTTGACACCTGAGACTACTGTTAAGGATCCAATCACGTGATGAGGCTTGAACTAAGAGCGGACCATTACCTAGGATTGGTCCTTTATCTATTTCCACTTGATTCCATGTTTTGAGGATTTCTTATGCCGTTCTTCTCTCTTATCCTTATTGTTGTTATAAACCTGTTAATTAATGGAAATTGGAGGACCTGAACCTAGGAATATTTAGTGGTGACCCTATGTTGTGTTTGGAGATAAATGACCTGTGTCTGTGGCTAGGCGGGCCCTCACACGGCCTAAGGTTGGAGATGTGAAACCATAGCATGAAGAGGTTAGGTTAAATGGTTGGTTAGCTCATTGTGTATGAGCTTGTTGACACCAAAAATGTCACTTTGCCTCATCAACATGAAAACCTATATGGAGCCGCATCCTACTACAAACAGGCAAAGCTGCTTCAAGCATCAGATCTTGTCAGAATCAAACAAAAACTGGAAGATCCTTCAAAATAGCCAAAAGAAGGGTACACATGAAGCTTCGGGCCATTTCGACACCATCTGGCCTAACTTCAATCCTTCAACAGCTGAGCGGGAGCTCCCGACGGCGACAGTGTCAAATACATCAAATCTTCGATCAGAGCCTATGGATGGTCTCAAAATACCTCCAAAAGGCTCCATGTTGAATTTCAAGTCAAACCGACACCGTTTGACCCTCCATCAACTCTCAAACGGCGAAATCAAGCCTCCCGGCGGCGAGAACCTCTGATGCATCCACTCATCAAACAAAAACACATGAGTAGCTTCTGCATGCTTCCAAAGGGCTGCACGTCAAATTTCAGGTCATTCCGACAACGTTTGACCCGATTTTGATGCTCCGAAGCAAAATCGAGCCTACCGGCAGCGAAGCTCCCCAGGACCATGGCACCCAAATCGGAGCGAATGGATCATCTCAAAATGACTCCAATAGGTTCCCCGTCAAATTTCAGGTCAATCGGACATCGGATGACCGTACATCAAAGCTCGACATATTCCGCACGGTGAAATCAAGTCAAGCATCGACGGGACCCCAAACGGCTTCAAAACTTGAATAAAAGCCCATGGTTGGTCCTATCTAATGCCCAAGAAGCTTCACCTCAGATTTCAGGTCATTCCGACATCGTTTGACCCAGTTTCAACTCTTAGCGGAAAATTGGCTACAGAGTCTTCGGCTTTTCCAAAAAATAGGAAACTTTGTGCTCTGATTTGCGCAGCCTTTCGACGGGTTTTCTTCAGAGGAATCAAGCCAAAAAATGAGGAGAAATGTCAAAGAAAAATACAGGAGAAAACAGAAGCGAAAAAGCCCGAGAAACGACCAAGAAACGGCGACCGGAAGGTGGCCGAAAAATGGACCAAAGTCCAAGGTCGCCAGCCCCATGGTCGCCGGCGACCATGGGTGCATGGTCGCCGGCGACCCTGGAAATCCGGGTCGCCGGATTTCCGCCGAAACGTCCGTTTTTCCGATTCTTTTCGCGTTTCGCAATGATTGGCCCCTGTGATTTTCTTAAAATCTGATTTTTGAGGCATGATATCCGTCGATCTTCTTCAACATCACGGATCCGCCATCAAAATCATTTGATCATCATCGGACACTCCGAAATTGCCAACCGGCCGACCAAGAAAGCACACTTTCTGCCCGACCGATCAAGAAATCGACTAGACAGATGTTGGCGGCCCATTAGTGGCAACCAATGTCTGAATTTTCATCGTCATCCGACATCAAGCAACGTACGGATCCATCGATGATCATCGCAAGAAGAATTCCAAACGACGCAGCGCGGCCCGCGACTCTTCAAGCGACTCGGCAGCCAATTAATGAAGTTAAATGGCCCTTTTATGGCAATTTATTAGGGTCATTAACTCATTATTTTAAACGGCCCAATCAGAAGCCAAGAAATGGGAGTTACAAGTCCAATTAATCATGACAATTAACCATGTAACTCCTATCATTATGGAGATTAATCATGGTAATTAATCATGAAACTCCCATCATCATGGAGACTAAATGCCCATTACTCTCCATCGGCCAATCAAAATCCAAGAAAAAGGAGTTACAAAATTATGAAATTAAATCTTGTAACTCCTCCCATCATGGAGCATTAATACCATTAATGCCCATAAAACCCTCCTAATGGCCACCAAAAGCCTATAAATAGGCGGTCATTCCAAGGAGAAAGGGTCTTAAAAAATTAGGTCTTGAAAATTGGTCCAGAAAAATTGTCTGAAAATCATCTGAAGAACTCTCTACACAAAAAGAAGCTCTCTTATCTTGAAGAAACTCTGCTGCAAGCACTATAAGGTGATCGAAGTCCCTTGGGGGGCCACCACCACCCCCCCCAAGATCTCCTCTCTTCTTCTATCCAACATGGCCTAGATACGGCTTTTCAGCCCGTCTACTTGGTTTTTTATTCGATATAAGACATTCTCTTCGTCTTTATCCTCTAAAAATTTGAGGTCCAAGCCAAGCCAAGTGAATCAAAGCATCAAGTGTTCTCATCTGAAGGACGATGGCGGAGTCCATACATGACTCGCGACCGTCGATCTGAACGAGTCCCCACAATCGCTTGAGAAGTCAGATCCCTTTTTCTTTCTTCTCTATTGTATTGTATTTTTTTTAAAAGAGACATAAAAATCACATTTCTTGTCTTTAAATTTTGATAAGATTTGTAAACTGCCTTTTACGGCACAAAATCGCCTTCTACGGCACAAAACCGCCTTTCACGGCAAACAAATGAAAATCGCCTTTCACGGCATTAAAAAGCTTTGTCTCTTTCTTTAAAATATATGTGCAATGGAAAGTTAGAAAAAAAGTTGATTTCCTTTTCTACTTGTGAAGGTGAATCTCCGGGTCACCACTTCAAATTCCAAGTAGAATAGAAAATCTGGCATACCCGTACAAAAAACAAAATGTTGATGCTTGCTCTTTTTTTTCTCTTCGCCCCGCCGCACCCCGGCGGACCCGGGACGGAGGAAGGCGAGAAAGAAAAAGACGGGTCCATCAAGTTGGCATACCCGGTGGGACTTGTTCAATTGAGAACACGATGCTTAGAATCCTTGGCTCCCTTCTAGTTGGTAGCCTATTTTGGATCTTGTATCTAAAAAAAGAACATGAGATGGGATTCTTTGGAAACTTCTTTCTTTGAACTTGTTTCCATTCTTTCTTTTCTCAACAAAAAAAAAGGGGTTTTCTCTCTTTTGGATTCAAATTAGAGAAACTTTGGTTCTTTCCTTTTCGTTTGTTTGCGCTCGCAGAAATGTTTGAGCCAACGTTCGGATTGGAAAAGACCATTTCCCTCTCTTTGATGGATCCATCGGAGATCTTAAAAAAAAAAGTTAAAAAAAAAAACTTTTCAAATTTCTCTCTTTTGGATTCAAATTAGAGAAACTTTGGTTCTTTCCTTTTCGTTTGTTTGCGCTCGCAGAAATGTTTGAGCCAACGTTCGGATTGGAAAGAACCATTTTTTCTCTCTTTGACGGATCCATCGGAGATCTTTCAAAAAAAAGAAGAGAAAAGTTCAAAAAAAAAAAACTTTTCAAATTTCTCTCTTTTGGATTCAAATTAGAGAAACTTTGGTTCTTTCCTTGTTGTTTGTTTGCGCTCGCAGAAATGTTTGAGCCAACGTTCGGATTGGAAAGGACCATTTTTTCCTCTCTTTGACGGATCCATCGGAGTTCTTTCAAAAAAAAAAAGAGAAAAGCTAAAAAAAAAAACTTTTCAAATTTCTCTCTTTTGGATTCAAATTAGAGAAACTTTTGTCTTTTCCTTTTCGTACAATGGCTCGCAGAAATGTTTGAACCAACGTTCGGATTGGGAGGGGCCATTTTCCTCTCTTTAATGAGTCCATTGGAGGTCTTTCAAAAAAAGAGAGAGCATTAAGGTTGCACCAATTGCGTTCTTTGACCAAAGTGGATCTAAGAAAAGCCTTGTCCAGAGTGTGGAGGCAGCTAGACTGTTCGAGGTAAGGGCCCTTCAAACGGGTTCATTAAGTAATCCTACCCTTACCTGGGGGCTAATCTATCCACTAAGGTTTCATAAGACCGAATTGGAAGACCTATGTGCACTCTTCAAAAAAAAAAAAAAACAAAATTTAAAAAAAAAAAAAAAAACTTCTGTCACTATTGTGTTCAAATTGGAGGAATTTTGGTTCTTTCCTTTTCGGATTTAGGCTTGCAGAAATGTTTGAGCCTGTATTCGGATTGGAATACCATTTGCCCTCTTTTATGAATTCAATCTTGACTTTTCAAAAAAAAAAAATTCTCATCACTATTGGATTCAAATCTGAGAAATCCTGGTTCTTTCCTTTTTCAGATATAGGCTCGCAGAAATGTTTGAACCTGTATTCGGATTGGAATACCATTTGCTCTCTTTTGCGAATCCAATCTTGACATTTCAAAAAATCCCATCTCGTGTCCTTCAAGGATGCGATTTACAACATTTGTGCCTAGCGGTGCTAATACGCCCTTTCGGGTCTACTGTATTCGCGACCGACACATTTGTATCTTTAACCTTATATCATTTTACCTCGAGTGAGCTTCGCTTCTCGGTAATTTGAATTAAGATTTACAATTGCTTCTAGCGGTCCCTGGAACGCTCATTTCGAGCCTACCATACTTGCGTTTAGAACAATTGTACCATCTATGGCTTTTTATTTAGCCTTCTTCATTACGCTCAGAACGGGCCATGCCCCTGAGCGATTTGAAAAGACAAAACCATAGTATAGCCCATTTATGATCACCCTATTCTTGTGATTACTAATGGATGTGGTCTTGTTTCAGAAAAGTTTTTTAAAAAACTAACAATGGCAGCTTCGTTGACCATCACCTTCGATGAGAACAAGTACCAAGTCATGCTTCAAGAGAAGCAAAGCAAGGGCACTTTCAAGCGCCCCGTCAGCTGCCGAAGCATCACCTCCCTCGGCAACTCCCAAAACACCGGGTCGACCTCCACTCCCCGGACCATCGTCTTCGGGTCACTAGGACCATTCCCACTACCCGCAGAAGAGACGGTGCCTGTTAAGAAGCAGAAGACCGCCCCTCGACGTGTCACTGCCTCGACACCAAAGGCGATAGCCAAGAAACCTGAGGCTCGTGGCAATCCCATGAGGCCTCAACCTACAAAAAACCAAGTCTGTCCCAAGACTTGGTCCCTGCGATCTTCACCAAAACAAAGAAGGTCCCGGACATCTGCAAAGCCAGCATACCTAGCTCCTCTCAAGGAGAACCGGTTTTATCCTCTTGCTTACATCAAAGGAGAGAAACCTACCCTCCACCGAACAACAAAAACTACTCAGCACGAGCCGGCATACTCATACAAGCCCAAAATCAAATCGTGCATCACAAGGCCTCGACAAGAACTTGCTAGGGCCTACTCTCCTGCAACTCGACCCTTCATCTCAACAGGGGACGAGCTTGCAAAATTTAAAGCTTCGCTGCGACAGGCTAAGGACCGCGTCCAGATCCTGTCCATGCTAGTCTTCAAGGAAGACAAGCTCGGTTGCTGCGCACGAGGGACCACGTCCTTCATTGCCAGAGCACAGCCCGAGCTAACCGAAGCTCAGATTGCTCGTCGCATACATCGCCGCGCGGCATATCGACAAAAGAGATTAGAGAAGCAAAGAACCCAGCATTCTGAGCTTCAAATCTCCCAAAAATGGGTCGAAAAAGAAAGACCCAACCAAGTTGCTGCTGTCCACATGGTTGGCAAAACCAAAAGACGCCAGAAGTTAGCGACAAAAATACATGTCAGACGACCGGTGACTCGCAGCGTCTCCCGGACGAGAAGACATCAGGAAGACTCTCCCACTCCTTCAAGTCAGAGACATCGGAGTGATCATTCCTCGGGCTCTTCATCTAAAAGAATGAGCTCCAGCTCAGTCACTAAGACAGTATCCTCTTTCGACTCACGAAGGATGAATGTCTTGGTCACAAACTCTGAGCAACCTCCACCACATGACGACATGGCTCTACGCATTCAGCAGCTAGAGCAAGGACAGCAGAGAATAGAGGTTCTGATGGAAAACCTCCTTCTCACTCTCCAGCGTCCACCAAACAATGACGAAGTTCCTCCACAAGATGAGGCAAGCGGTGGAGAAGATGAGTCACACGCCCTTACTAAAAAGGACGTGGACAATATCCTCGCCAAAGTAAAAGAGGAGGATACACTGAAGGAGCATGGGATCAAGCCACCATATCCCTTATGGATGGGCTCGGTTCCGTTTCCCCAAAAGTTCAAACAACCTCTTCTCCAAACATATACGAGGAAAGGTTCAGCCAGACAGCATGTCCTCCACTTCAAAATCCTGACAGGAACGATTGCGGATCAAGATGCTCTCAAGATCCAACTCTTTGCAAGTACCCTAAAAGGTACGGCCTTTGATTGGTATTCCACTCTGCCAGAGGACTCCATTCAAAATTAGACCATGCTAGAGACACGTTTCCTGACCCACTTCAAAGGTGAGGATCATCCTGTTACTATGGCTCAGCTCTGTAGCCTTAAACAGGGAGAGAATGAGTCGACATACGACTTCATTCACAAGTGGAAAGCAATGGCATACAAATGCTCGGATGTGCTACCACAAGCGTCACTAGTCGACATTTGCCGAAACAACATGAGAGCAAGGATCCGCTCCATGATCATCGGCAACAAATCAAAAAACTTGGGAGAACTCCTAGAAGCGTCTATGGAGACTGAAACGGTGATCAAAGACCTCAACAATCAAAAGTCGTCAAAGAAAGAGCAGACCGCCATTCCAACCTCCAAGCCAAAGAAAAAGGAGGTTCTGAATGTGCAAACCAAGTCAACTCCTCAGCCACCAAAGAAAGTTGAAAACAAAGCTGCAGGTAAGAGACCTGAACTCTCTGATGCCTTCAAAGAACGAGTAGAAAAGAAATACCCGTTCAATGAAGATGTTGAAGAAATATTTAGGGCTCTCTTGGCAAATGGCAAACTCACCCTGCCTAACCCCAAAAGACCAGGAGATGTTGGCAAAACCAACGATCCCCGATATTGTCCATACCACCAAATGGTATCGCACCCTCTCAACCAATGTTTTGTTGTGAGAGAGAAGATCAACGAGATGTGGAAAAACGGAGTCATCACCTTTGACAAAAACTATGGGTCTGCCTCCGTTAACATGGTGTCATATGGACAAACATCCAAATCATCAAAGGAAAAAGTCACTACTTCCTTCAAGGTGATAAAAATGATCCAAACGTCCCAAGAGCTGGTGCCTTACCAAACGCCAGAAGGACAACCCATATGGGTACATCCCGATCTCCTAGAAGATGAAAATTGGGAGATCGTCAAAACAAAGCCGACCGCTCAACAGCGAAGGCAAGCCAAGAGACAACTCCGCAAGCTCAAACAGCAGGAGAAGGCTCAAACAAAACAAGAGGTTCCTGAAAAAGCAGAAACCTCCTCTACCGCTTCACTGGGGGCAACAGAGGGGTCTCTCCCTAAAGTTCCAAGAGTGATTAGAAAATTCACTCTCAGTGATTTCATGCCACCACGGCTCAGAGATGAGACTACGCAGGAGGCATCATACTCTTGTAACTCGATAGTTGGATTCTCCATGAATGGATACGAGTCCAGTGACACTACCAGTGACACCGATGAGTGGGAGGAATCCCTTGAAACCGGAGAATATCTCTCCGACGAAGAATGGATCCCGGAATCCCACCTTATGCCAGTAATCTGTTATAACCCCTTCCAGCCACAAGGATCCTGGTCTGATGATGATGAAGACCAAGAGGCTGCCCAAATTGCTGTTAACACAGCACAAACAAATGCTATAGTGGATCCCAACCAGGTCGAACCACAAGGGGCAGATGAAGAGAAAGATTTGGCTCCTATGCCCGATGTTGAAGAATATGCGAGGATCTTGCAGTATCTAGCCATAGAGCAGGAGCAGGATCGCATCAACCAACTTCATCAAAATCCAGAACCGGAAGTCCCGGAAAATCTACGAGCATCTCTTCCAGTGACTCCGGAAAATGAAGAAAGTTGCTGGATTGATGATCCGCTTACATCAGAGGATGAGTCTGATTCCCAACGGTCCATTATGGAGGCATCTTCTATCGAAGTTGCCTGTAATGTGATAGTTCAGGATGATAGTGCCTCTGAAGCTCCATCTGCTGAGGCCACGGACTCTCAAAATGTATCCAGTAGCACATCTTCTGGAGCTACATATTCTCGGGTGACTTCCACTGAGATAACACTTCTCAGCCATCGTCTCTTGAAACGGTGACATCAGAATTCAAGCCTCTTCCGACTGATCACCATGAAGAAGCTCTGACTGATGAAGTCTTCAAAGAAAACCCAGTCAATTGGTCCCAGGTACCCAACCTCATAGGAGATGTCTGGACCGATGAAATACTGGACAAAGAAGAAAAGTTGTTGGAAGCTATTCAGGACTTATTCCCGGAAAATGCTCCATGCAACGCAATAACTGAAGACGGCAATGCCGCTGCAGAGGCGTTTTCAGCAAATGGGGAAGATCAACCCCTAGAGCCCGAAGGGGGTCTTCCGAAAGAAGAACCACCTCTAGAAGCTTTTGAAGTTGGGAAAGGTACCCGCTCTGGCCGGGATTACCACAAAAACTATAGCCAACCTTCTTCTTCTTCTTATGTAAATCCTTCGGGAAAACAAGTTGTAAATGCCCCAAGCGGCGGTGATAATGAAAATGCAGGCCTAAAGGAGGCTTTCAAGTATGACTTGATCGAGCACTTCAAACACATACCCGCACGACTGCACATCCTAGACTTATTACGAATGTCACCACAAACTCGTGATAGTCTCATTTCAGAACTGCAAAGGCTGAATCTGGATATCGACAAACATGCCCCGCAAGTCCTACAAATTGAAATGGACTATAGGGTCACAAAATCAAAAACCTCCTCAAAAGGAGAATAGAAAGAAGCTGGAGGACCTTGCACTGAATGCCTCTCGGTCCAAAAAGCCGCAAGTGCTACCATCGCCTTCAATAAGGAAGACCTCCTGCTAGGCGAGACGAAGCACAACCGACCCTTGTACTTCACAGGGTACATCAAAGAGATGCCGATACACAGAGTCCAGATCGACCCGGGTTCTGCACTCAACCTCATCTCTACTTCGGCACTCGAAGAACTGGGTATCCCACCTAGTAAACTAAGCCACACATTTGTGTCCATCTTTGGATACGATGGGAGTGCTCAAAGGCCCATTGGCAAAATCCGGTTCAGGTTGCAAATCGGCGATCTTATCTCTAAGGTCACCGTATATGCAATAAAAACCCCTTCATGCTACAACATCCTTCTTGGACGCCCTTGGATACACGAAAACGGTGTCGTTCCTTCGACTCTACATCAGTGCATCAAGTTTGTTGGCGACGACGGCTTGATACATCGAGTGTTTGCAGACAAAAAGCCCTTCAAAGGCAAGGAAGTCCATTTTGCAGACTCTCAGATGTACAAGGATGAAAAAGAAGGAAAGGAGGAGAAAACAACATCCTTTGCTGGCAATCTCCAAAAAGATAAAGGCAAGGCTCCTCAGCGATCATCGGAAGAAAACAAACCTTCCGGCAAACTCAAAGAGAGCAATCAATCTCCCTTCGTCATCTCCTTCAAATCTTCCAAACCTTTGGTAATCACTACTAAAGCAAAGAAGACAGAGCAAAAGACAGGGGGCAAGTTTGCTGTCTCCTTCGTGTCTATCATACAAGACACGGATTCGGATTCAGAGACTGAAGACGATACATCGCCAAGCCAAGCTGATACTCAGCAAGTTCGGCCTGCTCTCACTCCATTGGAGACCCCTGCTGACGTAGAAGATCCTACGTTTGCTACCTTCGTCGTTCCGGAAACGTCGGCAGAAGATAAACCAATCTTCTTCCATAGATCAAACGCTTCTTCATCAAACTGCCTGCTTGAGCCTTTCCAAAATGAAGGTATGCCTCAACTATCCTTGTATAGTCCAATGGCACAAGCTATCATGAAGAAAATGGGCTATGACGCTCAAAATCCAATTGGTTTGGGAGGTGGCCGTGGTATTCTCACACCATTGGAACCTACCCTGACCAAAAGTCAACTGGAAGATTGGAAACTCCACCGTCGCATAGACAAGTCTTCATACGGATTGGGGTATGATCCTGACACTCCGATGAGACAGCTGACACAAAGGCTGCAGAGCCGTTTTGTAGACCAAGCCTCAACATCTCATGTCGATGAAGACATCGATCTCCCTGGATATCTCTTTGAACAAGGACCCAGGAAGCTCATCAAATTGGTATGATTTCTCTGATGATGAAGAGGAATTGTCCGATGACACAGACGCACGGTTCTCTGATTCAGAAGAGCAAGCGTCTCCAAAAGAAGTGCCTTACTTCGACCCAGTTTCAGCTGGTGATTGGGATCATCTCATAGCAAGACTTGAGAAGAATACTGATCAAGAAGATTTATGGACAGAAGCGGAGCCATGGTCTGAAAATGCCCTTGGAAATCCAGAAGGTCTTGTTGAGCTGGAAGCCTCCGAAAATGTTGTGGAGGAACCACCTTCAAACCTTCCGATAGAAGATTCTGTTCAAAAGATAGACTTGGGAACACCAGATAACCCACGTCCTGTATTCATAAGTAAGAATATAAAGGATGAGGAGTTACCCGAGTATGTCTCTTTTCTTCGTGAGTTTGTTGATTGTTTTGCATGGTCTTACGCTGAAATGCCTGGCTTAGATCCCAAAATAGCAGTCCACAAACTCAACCTGCAAGAAAATGTCAAGCCTGTCAAACAAGGCCAAAGAAGATTCCGTCCTGATGTGATGGACAAAATTGAACAAGAAGTTCAGAAACTCAAAAGCGTTGGCTTCATCCGCGAGGAACAGCATCCTGAATGGCTGGCCAACATCGTCCCTGTGACAAAGAAAAATGGGCAAATCAGAGTCTGTATTGACTATAGAGACCTGAATAATGCATGCCCCAAAGATGAATTCCCGCTTCCCATACCGGAGGTAATGATTGACAACACCTACGGGTTTGAGCGAATGACTTTCATGGACGGCTTCTCTGGCTACAACCAGATAAAGATGCATCCCGAAGATGAAAGGCATACATCCTTTCGGACCCCATTTGGCGTGTATTGCTACACTGTCATGCCATTTGGTCTGAAAAATGCTGGTGCAACATATCAAAGGGCTATGATGAAGATATTCCAAGATATGCAGCACAAGACGGTCGAATGTTATGTTGATGACCTCGCCGTCAAAAGCAAAAGGAAAGAAGACCATCTCCAAGATCTTCAAGAAGTCTTCCTCCAGCTTCGCAAACACAAACTGAGAATGAATCCCCTCAAATGCTTCTTCGGTGTCTCATCGGGTAAGTTCCTCGGATTCATAGTTCGGAAAGCTGGAATAGAACTTGACCCCATCAAAGTCAAGGCAATTCTAGAAATGCCATCTCCAAGGACCCTAAGAGAACTAAAAGGGCTTCAAGGAAGATTGGCATACATCCGACGGTTCATTTCCAATCTGTCAGGAAAATGCCGTCCATTTTCTCGCCTGATGAAGAAAGGTGTAGACTTTGTTTGGGATGCTGAATGTGAAGCTACATTTCAAGACATCAAGTCATACCTGACCAAGCCTCCGGTGTTGGCTGTTCCCACAACCGGGAAACCATTCATCTTGTACACAAGAGCTCTCGACTATTCTTTGGGCGCTCTACTTGCACAAGAAAATGATGAAGGAAAAGAAGCTGCTCTATACTACCTCAGTCGCATGTTGGTAGGTGCTGAGCATCGCTACTCTCCAGTCGAAAAAGAATGCTTGGCAGTAATGTTCGCCGTACAAAAGCTGCGTCACTATTTGCTGTCAAACACAATATACCTGATATCGAGGATCAATCTCTTAAAGGTCCTTGTCACAAAAGCAGGTTCTCTCAATGCCCGGCTGGCAAAATGGTCCATCCTTCTGTCACAATTTGATATTAGGTATGTACCACAGAAAGCAATCAAAGGTCAAGCTCTGGCAGACTTTCTCGCAGAGCATCCACTGCCTAAGGATTCTCCGCTCAGGGATGATCTCCCAGACGAACCTGTCTACAGCGTGGAGACTTCCTCACCAAATGCCTCCTGGAACATGTACTTCGATGGTGCAACCAGGACAAATGAAAAAGGAAAGCCGATATCGGGAATTGGCATTCTCTTTGTTAGCCCCGATAAATACATGATTCCACATGCATTTTCACTACTGGAACCATGTTCAAATAATGCAGCTGAGTACCAAGCTCTGATTATAGGATTGGAACTCGCCCTCGAATCTGGCATCACCATGCTGGAAGCATTTAGGGATTCTCAACTGATCGTCAAACAGATGAATCAGGAATATGAAATCAGGAAACCTGATCTGTTGCCTTACTATAACAAGGTGCAATCGCTTCATCAAAACTTTGACATCTGTCACATCACCCACGTCTGCAGAGGTGAAAACATCCGTGCAGATGCCCTAGCGGGACTTGCTGCATCCATGGCAACCCAAGAAGGGGAAAACATGCAAATTACAGTGTGTCAAAGAAAGATTCTCCCTCCTCTCAACACACACCAAGCAGTTGCTGAATGCCACCGAGTGGTCGGAGGTCGGATTTCCATCCTTAAACCTCCGATAGGCGACTGGAGGGATCCGTTCATTGATTATATTATGTTCGGAATCCTACCTGAATATCCAAAAGAGCGGATAAGTATCCAAAGACGAGCCCCAAACTTTCATTTGGATATTCCCTCCAAAATGCTTTACAGAAAATCTTTCAATGGAGTACTTCTACGCTGCTTGTCACAACAAGAGGCGGAAGAAACTCTAAAAGAAGTTCATGCTGGTCTTTGTGGAGCCCATCAGGCTGGTCCTAAGCTCTACGATCAGATAAAAAGGTTAGGTTATTATTGGCCTATCATGGTGACTGACGCAATACAATTTGCTAAACGTTGCCAACAATGCCAAGTTCATGGAGATTATGTACACATGCCTCCAGAATGGCTACATCCTACAGCGATCTCATGGCCCTTCGAAGTCTGAGGTATGGACATCATTGGTCCTATCTCTCCCCCGTCAAGCAAAGGTCATCGCTTCATCTTCGCCGCTATGGATTATTTCTCCAAGTGGTTAGAAGCATTTGCGTTCAATGAAATGAAGACCTCGTCAGTCCTTCAATTCTTACGAACCAACATCATTTGTCGCTTCGGCATACCTAAAAGATTTGTCCATGATAACGGACCATAATTGCGGGATCACAGATTCTACAAGTTCTGCGACAAATACAAAATCCAAAGTTGTCCTTCGACTCCATATAACCCGGCAGCAAATGGACTAGCAAAATCCTTCAACAAGACACTCTGCAAAATTCTCAAGAAAATGGTCTCTACTCACAAAAGAGACTGGAGCGACAAATTGCCTGAAGCTTTATGGGCCTACCGGACTACCGTTCGAGGACCAACCCATAGCACACCATTCTCCTTGGTCTATGGATGCGAAGCAGTTGTCCCCCTAGAGGTACAAATTCCTTCTTTGAGGGTATCTCTACAAAATGAAATGACGCAAGAAAGCAACGTCAAATTGAGACTCCAAGAACTGGATAACCTCGATGAAAGACGACTCGAAGCTCTATAAAGTGTTGAGCTTTACCAAGCACGCATGGCAGGATCTTTTGACAAAAGGGTCAGGCAACGCGCCCACAAAAAGGGTGACTTGGTTCTTGCGGTGAAAAGGCCAATGGTTTTTGCTCACAAATCCAAAGGCAAATTCGAACCAAAATGGGAGGGACCCTTCTTCATCGACAAAGTCTTCTCCAATGGCGCATATGCTCTTCTAAACATAGAAGGTGACAGATGTATGCTGCCCATCAATGGCAAGTTCTTGAAGCGGTACTACCCTTGAAGACTTCCTACATCGGGTCAGAGTGATGCCTGCATGGCCAAAGCCTATTCCTAGGTACTTGCTCGTCAAACCCACCCCTTTTAGAGTTTTCATCCTTATGTTGGAATTTCTAAAAAGCAAAAAAAAAAAAAACAATGCTTACTTTCAATGTTTCATTGTTCAAGAAAAAATCAAACCCAAAATCCAAGTTTCGGAGCCTCTTCCCTAACTTGACCAAAACTTTCAATCCTTGAACCCAAAATTCATGGTTTGAAACAAAAATCAGGACTTAGGAATTTCCACCCTAGTCCACCCTGACTTTTACCACCAAAAATGGTTTTGAGTCAAAATTTACGACTCTCGTGTCTTTAAACAAAAAATGTTTTTTCAAAAAACCGTGGGGAAGCGACGTTTAGTCGATACTCACACCAAAAATCGGAAGGATGCGAACCCCATTCGATACTTCCAAAACCTCAGAATCGCAAGAAAGCGACACCTCGTCGATACTTGCAAAATCTCAAAAAATCGTGGAGACACAATGTTTCAGTTGATATCCACAACCCAAATTTCAAAACAAAAAAACAAAGGTTCGAAAAAACCTCAAATTTCAAAAATTGTGGGGAGGCGACATTCCATCAATACCCACAAAACCAAATTTTTGAGAAAAAAGCGAGGAGGCGACATTCAGTCGATACTTGCATCCAAATCCGGAGGAAGCGACATTCCATCGATACTCGCAACCGAATGAGCAAGGAAGCGACATTCCATCGATACTTGCAATACCATTTAGCAGGGAGGCGACTCTTAGTCGATACTTGCATTTTTGAAAACCAAAAACCTGGCTTTTATGCCAAAAACCTGGCTTTCATGCCAAAAACCAAAACTTGGCTTCCATGCCAACAAAACAAAAACCTGGCTTTCATGCCAAAAATCAAAAAATCTG
Source organism: Persea americana (assembly GCA_029852735.1). Lineage (NCBI taxonomy): Eukaryota > Viridiplantae > Streptophyta > Magnoliopsida > Laurales > Lauraceae > Persea > Persea americana. The sequence continues at coordinate 29,982,259 of CM056819.1, forward strand.
GCTTCCATGCCAACAAAACAAAACTTGGTTTTCAAAAAACTTGGCTTCTATGCCACAAAATCTGGCCTTCACGCCAAACAAACAAAAATCGGCTTCCATGCCACAAAACAAAATTTGGCTCCCATGCCACAAAATATTTGGTTTCCATGCCACAAAACCAAAACTTGGCTTCACGCCACAAAAATCGGCTCTCACGCCAAAAACCGGCTTCCATGCCACAAAACAAAAACTTGGCTTTCACGCCACAAAAACCGGCTCTCATGCCAAAAACCGGCTTTCATGCCAAACAAAATTTTGGCTTTCACACCATCCAAAATTCGGCTTTCAAGCCATCTCAAAAATTAGGCTTTTTGCCACAAAATTTGGCTTTCATGCCTAAAAACAACCATTTGACAAAAGATTTTCACAAAATGACAACCTTTTGATCAAATTTTCAAACAAACCATTCCCATTCAATTTTTGCTTATATTTCATCAAAAGTGAATTTAAGTGAAATAAGGGGATACAAAAAAAGAAGTGCCAAAAATGTTTATACATGGAGGTACCAAAAGAAAAGAAGAAAAAGTTTGTTACAAATCGGGAGGCTAGTCCGACATGGTCTTCAACCATAGGCTTAACTCCTCAAGCAAACACTTGGCCTTAGCCTCCAAAGCTTCCAGGCCGCGTTTCTTCAGAATCTTCCCATAAAAAGCAGTAGGCCGTCGTGATCCATCCTCGGCACGTGGAAGCTCTTCCCAGAGAATCTGCCATTGTTCATATTCTTGAGTCTTCCTCCAGAGATTTCTTTCGACCTCCTCAACTTGGCGAATGAGAGCCCTCTCTCTATCGCGAGCTTTCAAAGTGGCAGTCCACTTGGCAGCGGCTTGTTCTTCCAATAGCTCAAGGCGCTGTCTGGCTTCGGTGACCTCCCTATCAAGGCGGTGCTGGTCCTGTGTCAGCTCAATAATAGCCAACTCGGTGACGTTCCTCTCCCGAACGAGCTGCTTCCGAGTCCGCGAGATCTCATTCAAATCAGATTTGACCTCACTGGAAGGCTTCAAAAACATCTCGTTGAAGAAATCATCATTCGGGAAGCTCTTGGTCTCAGTCCACTTGTTGCCTAGAGCGATGACTTCATCGACAAAAGCCTTGGCATCTGTAATGTCTAGACCAACTTCTTCGCTATCGGCAAGAATGTCCTGCACATGCTTCACCATGCCAAAACCAGCCTCCAAATGGCCAGAAGAAAGAGTCTCGACCCATGAGCTCAAGACTTTCTTCAACACCTTCCTCGCAAACTGACCGGATGGCTCAGATGAAGACTCGCCATGCTCCGTTGGTCGACTACCCGTGTCAGGCACCGTTGGAAGAGTAATCAAGAAGCTCTTTCCAATCAGAGCCGCTGGGGAAAGGATATCAGTAGGCGGACTCGCCTCTGCCTCATCAAAGCTGGTGGAAGAAGCCCCTACTCCTGGATCGGTCACAGGTACCCCCTGCTCTGGTTCTGAAAAGGATAGAGGAACTTCTTCTGTCACCTCACAACCTGCCAATGAAAAATGAAAAAGGTATGAATATAATCTTGTCAAAAATCAAAATATCAAGATTATCATTACAAAGTACCTTCTTCGACGACTGGTGGAATGCTTTCTGCCTCCATGAGCTCATCCGAAACATCATCGAAAGTTGTGTCCATGGATGGCTCAAAGTCGTCGGAATCCTCTGGCAAGTCAGCTGGCAAAAATATATATATGTCAGCAAGTGGCGGTAAAGAAAAAAAAAAGGGAAGAAGAAAAAAAAATCATACCAGGAGGAGATTCTGGATCTACTTCAGAATCTCTGGGTTCTTCCTCAGATGCCACGATAGGATCCGTCACCGCCTCATCGGTCGGAACCTCGGGCATCATCAAACCATCATCTTCTGCCAAAAGAAAGAAAGCAGTAGATCAAAACAAAAGCTCTCATGAAAGAAAAGAAACGGAAAGAGAAAAGGGAAAAGCATACCATCATCAATGGTCTCTTCCCCTCGGCTTCTCTTCTCTGGAGGCTCGTCATCATCCCCTGATGCCTCCTCAACAATGGTGGAAGAAATTTCCAGATCAGGAGAACTTTCGTGCCGCCTCTGACTTCGGCGGTATCCCCTTCTCCTCTTGCCCCTACGAGACGAACTGCTGGAAGCACCCTCCCCACCATCAAAATCAGGCCTCTCGCCAGAGTCCTCACTGGACGGTCTGCTCTTGCCAGTAGACTCCATGGAAGCCTTTGCTCGTTCTGCTTGTATCCAAGCAACAACCTCAGCCTCCTCCTCGGCAAGCTGTTCCAAGACCTCACCAGGTATCTCTTGTGCAGCTCCTAGTCTGACGACGTCCTGTTCCTCGAGAAAACCTGTTCTGTGCCTTTCTCCAGAAAGGAAAGCCAGAACTTCTTCTCGGCGGACGCCGTCTGACTTCCCAAGACCCTTCCCAGAAGATTGCTTTACATCAAGCTCTTTCTTGGAAAGCCCCCGGTACGCTGAAAAGCTCTCCACAAACCATTTTGTGAAGCCAGCCGTCCGAAAAGTAGGCAACTCAGGATAAGAAATCACGGCAGTAGTGTCTTCCGTGCTATAAAAGGCCCATGCATTTCTCCCGTCCTGCAGACCTCCAAAACGCTTCACCTTGCTCGAAGGCGCTCCAACAACACCTTGAGAGAAGCCCAACTGCATGGCAAAACGCGAGGGAACATACAGCTGGATGTCGACGAAAAAATGTCTGCGGTACACCATCGTGCCGACACGTATGTTAAAAAGCCAACTCCTCTCGGCATTTGTCAAAGAATAGTGTCTCCCAGACCCTGCCCTGGTCGAATCACGGGAGACACCGAAATCAAAAGCCTTCTTCCTCAAGCCCGAAGAAAGCTTCACTGAAGACTGCCCCATCTCGACGTCCCAGAATCGTCGGATCCTCAAGCGGGCAGATAAAAGAGATTCGGAAACAGGCTTCCCTCTAGCCAACCGAATCATAAACGGGTCATCGTCCTGAGCAGCACCCAATCGGTGGAAACTGGGACAGTGGTATACATACCACGAATAGAAAATGTGGGCTGAAAATACCCTGTTCATGGGAAGCCCAAGCCGAACCAGGAAAGCAGCAGCCTGCAGTTCGGTACACAAATAGGAGTAAAGAGCAGGCACCAAAGCAAGCCGCTCTCCAAACGCTATCTGACAAGCCGGAAAAATGCAATGCGGCCTGATGTGCGTTCCATCTCCTCTAGCAAAAATAGCCTCACCCAGCCAATAAGTGAGGTAAACAGCGAGATCTCTCCTCAGCACAATGTCAGAATGAATGGCGTCTGTGCTTGCGAAGAATACCCTCAAATTCTCTCGCATGACGGAGATCTTCTTCGAATCCGGGTTCTTAGCCCTGGCTTCCTGGGTCGTACTCTCAGAAGACTCGCCGCCATCAAAGAAGTTGGAAGACAAAAAGCTACCACTCCTCCAACTGCTACACCGGACTTTCGAGCCCTCCTTCTCCTTCAAAAAATCATAGAAGGCGACGAGCTGAAAGTACAAAAGCCTGAACTCCTCAGACTGCTCCTCAAGGACGCTGTCGATAGGCATAAACTCCTCATAGAGATTGCCGAGGATAGGCAGCCCAGTGATGGCACTCAGTTCCTTTAAAGAAAAACCAATCTCACCATTCGTGACAACGAAGGTGTTGGTTTGTGGAAGGAACGACTCCAGCATGGCCATAAAAGCCTCATCGGAGAAAACCACGGTTTGCCGAAAAGCGCGAACCGCATCAAAAATCTCGGCCTCCTTTAGAATGGCACTGCCAACCTGCAAGATGTGATCAGTCCACGACTCCCAGCTCGAGTCAGCACTGAAACGGCCACGAAGTCGAAAAGGCTTCACCCAATTGCTGCCATCGCCCTTGAAAATGCCAAGGCCCACCGGTCTCAAATCGACCGAAGAATGGTCTGAACCTTGGTAGCCGCTGCAGGCGACTTCTCTACAAAACCAGAAGGGCCACCAACAAAAACCCCGGTCTTGATCACATTTGTCCTCTTCACCCAGCTTGGAGGATCTTCCCTCTTCGAGCATGTGGAGGAAAGGCTCATGATCGAGATTGTCCGATCGAAGGACGACCGGGTAGAAACAGTTCTTTTCTCACCATCAACTGTGAAGGAGAACTGAAAACATCTCCTTTGGTATGTTGAATCGTCAGGGACGGCATCACCAAAGAAGAAGGTAGGCTTGGGCACAATGCTCTGATCGTCCGTGACCCAGGGACGGTTGCTTACCATAATCTTATAATACTCCTCATCCTTGAGGGCAATCAAACGTTGCCTCATCTCATCTCGGTTAAGCGAATCACACTCTTCCAAGTTCCTTTCAACATACTGAACCTCCTCCCAGGCCTGCTGTACGGCCGCATTAGAGGATCTGGTAGAACGGCGAGGCGCATCAATGACCGGCTCCTTACCCTTGTTCGTTCTGGAGGAACTACCTGCAAAGGATGAAAAAAAAAAATCAATCATCAAAATGACAGAATTTTGCTAAAAAATCTAGCGAAATTTTGGTATGATCCTGGGGCAATTCCGAAGAAAAGGGAAACACCCCGAAAGAAATAGGAGCTTGAAAATGGGCTCAACATCGCTGCAGGCCCATAATCATGGAAAATTCTCGAAGAAGGCTCGAACTCAAACATTGCTGCGAGATCAAGCCAAAGCTTCTCAAATATCCGCAAGATCGGAAAAGGGCTCAACATTGCTGCGAGCTCCGGAATCCAAAACTTGTAAAGCTCCTCAGAAAATCCCCGCAAGACCAAGAAAGGGCTCAACATTGCTGCGAGCTCCAAATCCCAAGACTTGCGAAAAGATTTCCAGGTGTGCACTATCATACTTCCAAATTCTATTTTCTAAAAAAAAATGCATAGAAGGAAAGTTGTCATGCATGCGCATCTCAGAACCCAAAAAAAAAAAAAAAGAGAAAATCTCTTTTCAAAAAAAAAGAGAGAAAAAAAAAATTTGCCCACAGGCCACGTGGCCGTACGGTCTCGTCCGTACGGCCACAAAAAAAAAAAAAAGAGATAAAAAAAAAAAGAAGAAAAAAAAAACACACGGTAAAAAAAAAAAAGAAACCGTGAGAAAAAAAAAAGAAAAGAAAAGTCACGGTAAAAAAAACAGAGAGAGAAAACCGTGCAAGAAAAAGAAAAAAAAAGAAAAAGAAAGAAAGAAAGAAAAAAAAAAGAAGTGCAAAAAAAAAAAGAAAGAGATGCACGTGGAAAAAAAAAGAAGAGAAAGAAAAAGAAAAGAAAGAATGAAAACCTTTTCCTATTCCTACATGGGGTTTCTTAAGAAAAAGAAAAAAAACTTACTTGAAGCCATTGATGGAGAAGAAGAAGAAAAAGCTTGAAGATCCTTGAAGAAGAAGAATTCTTGATCTTGGAGCACTCTTGAAGGTTCTTGCAAAAAGAGAGCAATAGCAACAAGAGATCCAATCCCCTTGCTTTTATAGAAGAAAGCAAACCAAAAGAGGAAAGGAGGAGAAAAGAAAGGAGGTAAGTGCTACAAATTAGCAAACTTCCTAAAAGAAAGGAATTATGGGATATTCTTTCCCAATGAGGAGATATTTTTGAGAAATTCTCTCCAAAAAGAAAGGGATTATGAGAAACTTTCTCCCAAAGAAAGATACTTTGAGAAAATCTCTCCCAAAATCAAGGAAACTTGAGAGATTCTCTCCAAGTAAGAATATTCTTAGATATTCTTAACAAAAATGACACCACATGAGATCTAAGCCATCTTTAAAGCTTAAGGTCCCATGGGTTAGCCCACATGAGCCAGGTTTGACCACCTAGGCACTAAAAGTGGCTTTTAGTCAAAATTCCTCTTACCAATAGCATACAAAAATGGTTCCATGCCTCCTTTGTGTTGATTGGACCATACAAAAAAATTCAAGCCTCATGAGTTTCCAAAAATCCAAACCATCCCACCTCATGAACCAAATTAAGCCAAAACCATGAAATTGACATTCCACAAAAACCCAAACCACTCCAACGGACCCAAAGTTGTCCCAAAGAGTGACAAAAATCCAAACCATGGTCTCCTAGCTCGCCACATACAGCTTGTTGGGTCACAAGGCCAAAACCAAAACCAAAGCCCAGTCCCCTAACTTGCCACATATAGCTTGTTAGGTCACAAGACCAAAATCAAAATTCAAAACCCGACCCCCTAACCCGCCACATACAGCTTGTTAGGTCACAAGGTCAAAAACCAAAAACCTTCTTGACCGCCTGATGCGCAACACAAAGCCTTTAGGTTCACAAGGTCAAAAAGAAAATCCAAAACCCAAAAACCCAACCCAAATGTCATTTTCAAAATTTTGCCTTGAGATGGTACGTGATGTCTCTCACTGCCATAAAATTCCCTTGGAAACTCAAAAGGCTACACTATCAAGAAAAATGCTCAGAGACTCTTGGTCAAGTCAGAAGTTCTCCTTCAAAGTTTTCTTCGAGGCACATCGACTACAAAGGCTATCCAATTCGTCGATGTACCTCGAGGGGGCATTTGTTGACACCAAAAATGTCACTTTGCCTCATCAACATGAAAACCTATATGGAGCCGCATCCTACTATAAACAGGCAAAGCTGCTTCAGGCATCAGATCTTGTTAGAATCAAACAAAAACTGCAAGATCCTTCAAAATAGCCAAAAGAAGGGTACACATGAAGCTTCGGGCCATTTCGACACCATCTGGCCTAACTTCAATCCTTCAACAGCTGAGCGGGAGCTCCCGACGGCGATAGTGTCAAATACATCAAATCTTCGATCAGAGCCTATGGATGGTCTCAAAATACCTCCAAAAGGCTCCATGTCGAATTTCAAGTCAAACCGACACCGTTTGACCCTCCATCAACTCTCAAACGGCAAAATCAAGCCTCCCGGCGGCAAGAACCTTTGATGCCGCCCCTCATCAAACAAAAACATATGAGTAGCTTCTGCATGCTTCCAAAGGGCTGCACGTCAAATTTCAGGTCATTCCGACAACGTTTGACCCGGTTTTGATGCTCCGAAGCAAAATCAAGCCTACCGGCGGCGAAGCTCCCCGGGACCATGGCACCCAAATCGGAGCTAATGGATCATCTCAAAATGACTCCAATAGGCTCCCCGTCAAATTTCAGGTCAATCGGACATCGGATGACCGTACATCAAAGCTCGACATCTTCCGCACGGTGAAATCAAGTCAAGCATCGACGGGACCCCAAACGGCTTCAAAACTCAAATAAAATCCCATGGTTGGTCCTATCTAATGCCCAAGAAGCTTCACCTCAGATTTCAGGTCATTCCGACATCGTTTGACCCAGTTTCAACTCCTAGCGGAAAATCGGCTACAAAGTCTTCGGCTTTTCCAAAAAATAGGAAACTTTGTGCTCTGATTTGCACAGCCTTTCGACGGGTTTTCTTCAGAGGAATCAAGCCAAAAAATGAGGAGAACTGTCAAAGAAAAATACAGGAGAAAACAGAAGCGAAAAAGCCCGAGAAACGACCAAGAAACGGCGACCGGAAGGCGGCCGAAAAATGGACCAAAGTCCAAGGTCGCCGGCGACCAAGGCCCAAGGTCGCCAGCCCCATGGTCGCCGGCGACCCTGGAAATCCGGGTCACCGGATTTCCGCCGAAACGTCCGTTTTTCCGATTCTTTTCGCGTTTCGCAATGATTGGCCCCTGTGATTTTCTTAAAATCTGATTTTTGAGGCATGATATCCGTCGATCTTCTTCAACATCACGGATCCGCCATCAAAATCATTTGATCATCATCGGACACTCCGAAATTGCCAACCGGCCGACCAAGAAAGCACACTTTCTGCCCGACCGATCAAGAAATCGACTAGACAGATGTTGGCGGCCCATTAGTGGCAACCAATGTCTGAATTTTCATCGTCATCCGACATCAAGCAACGTACGGATCCATCGATGATCATCGCAAGAAGAATTCCAAAAGACGCGGCGCGGCCCACGACTCTTCAAGCGACTCGGCAGCCAATTAATGAAGTTAAATGGCCCTTTTATGGCAATTTATTAGGGTCATTAACTCATTATTTTAAACGGCCCAATCAGAAGCCAAGAAATGGGAGTTACAAGTCCAATTAATCATGACAATTAACCATGTAACTCCTATCATTATGGAGATTAATCATGGTAATTAATCATGAAACTCCCATCATCATGGAGATTAAATGCCCATTACTCTCCATCGGCCAATCAAAATCCAAGAAAAAGGAGTTACAAAATTATGAAATTAAATCTTGTAACTCCTCCCATCATGGAGCATTAATACCATTAATGCCCATAAAACCCTCCTAATGGCCACCAAAAGCCTATAAATAGGCGGTCATTCCAAGGAGAAAGGGTCTTAAAAAATTGGGTCTTGAAAATTGGGTCCAGAAAAATTGTCTGAAAATCATCTGAAGAACTCTCTACACAAAAAGAAGCTCTCTTATCTTGAAGAAACTCTGCTGCAAGCACTATAAGGTGATCGAAGTCCCTTGGGGGGCCACCCCCCCCCCCCCAAGATCTCCTCTCTTCTTCTATCCAACATGGCCTAGATGCGGCTTTTCAGCCCGTCTACTTGGTTTTTTATTGGATATAAGACCTTCTCTTGGTCTTTATCCTCTAAAAATCTGAGGTCCAAGCCAAGCCAAGTGAATCAAAGCATCAAGTGTTCTCATCTGAAGGACGATGGCGGAGTCCATACATGACTCGCGACCGTCGATCTGAACGAGTCCCCACAATCGCTTGAGAAGTCAGATCTGTTAGTGCCGCATTTCTGTGAGCACTACTTTTGGTTTGTCAATTCCGTGTCATTGTGTCCCGAAGACCTTACATCTAAAAGAGGTTCAAGGATGATCTACTTCAAGGATATGTTCAAGCTTTTGGAAGACCTGGATGTGTCAAAGAAGACTCCACTTGTGTGCAAATCATCTCAGGTATTTTGGACCCAAAATCATGACCTACCTGGACCCTAGGAGCCTTGCTTCCTTAGCCTATAATAAGTGTTTCATTTAATGATTATCTCCATTATGTTCTGTCCAGAAATAAGGGGTTCGGTGACCTTTCGGTCACCTGGCGGCTAGCCTCTTTGCAAAAAGCGGCTAACCGCTAGGTAACCGAAATATCACGGTTACATTTCCAGAATGCTGTCTTCTGTCAGAAATGATTCGGTCACCTTGGGGTCAGCATTCGGCTAACCGCAGTGAGGACTGGCGGCTAACCGCCAGGTAACCGAGGTTCACGGTTACATTTCCAGAATACAAACTTCTCAACTGTTGTGGAAGTTCGGTCACTTCGCGGTTACCTTTCGGCTAACCGCCATATGGGCTGGCGGCTAACCTCCATGTAATCGAAATGCCTCGGTTAGCTTTCCAGAACGCTACAGGTTTTTGAGGTTCAGATTCGGTCACCATGCGGTCACCTCACGGCTAGCCGCTATGTCTACTGTCGGCTAACCTTGAGCTGACCGAATTAGAAAAACGAGCCGTTACCTCAGGGAAATTGAAATGAGGCTAGCCGAACTACCAAGAGGCTAGCCGCCAAAACTAGCCGTTGGGAACTTCTCTATATATATCTGGAGCTCGTTTTACACTGTAGCAAGTAGATTTTTGAAGAGCTTACTTTCCCACTTCTTCCCATCTTTCCTAAGCCTTTATATCATCTTCCAAACACACTATTAACCTGATCTAGAAAATGAATGAGAGATGTTAGTCTCTAGAAAAGTGTGTTTGGAAAAAGGATTCTAGTTTGTTTTCAAATGATATACATTTAGGAAAATCTAGAACCCAACCTCTTGTCCCTTGATTGAGCACAACATTGGAGCATCATCATTAATATCAAGGAAGCATTGCAAGAGGCATAAAAGCTTGGAGCTACGGTGACAAGCTTCGAAGAGCATCCTCTGAACTTCATCAAAAGAGGCAAGTGTTCTTCTCCCTCACTTCATTAAAATTAGAGCATTGTAAGAGTGGCTTATCTCTTTGTGATTTAACCACTATAAAAATTGTAAAGGGGAGTAGATCTTTGTGATCGAACCTCATGAACAAAATTGATGTAGAATCATTACTTGTGTAGTTTTGATTCATCATAGTGGAACCAAGGGACTGTGTGGACCTTGTGAGTGGATGTAGGACATATGATCCGAACCACTATAAATCTCTGTGCATTTACTTATGTTGTTTGTCTAAGTGTTTTGATCTAGTTTACATGCCTTATTTACCATTGAACATTGCTAGATTATCACACTTAGTCTACCTATCACTTGATCTCTCTTAAATCTTAATTAATACTTTAAAAATGGATCTAAAGTTTTGATAAACCTATTCACCCCCCCTCTAGGTTGAGAACATTGGCCCTAGGTGAACTTTCAATTGGTATCAGAGCCAGGTTACTCCTTTAGGCTTTACAACCCGGAGTTGATCTTTTCTTTGCTTGTGCCAATGTCTAATCCAGAAGGTAGTGCTGTAAACAGACCACCACTATTTGATGGTACTAACTATGCCTTTTGGAAAGCCCGAATGTCCGTATTTCTAAAATCTCTTAGTGGAGAAATATGGGATGCTGTTGAGGATGGATGGACTCCTCCTTCCTTCACAGCTGATGATGGCACTGTCAAACCTCTCCCAAAGGACAGATGGACAGCTAATCAAAAAGCTATGAGAGACTATGATGCAAAGGCATTAAATGCCATAACCTGTGCCATGAATGCTGAAGAATACAAAAAGATTATGACATGTAAGACATCTAAGCAAGCTTGGGAGCTTTTGGAAACAAGTTATGAAGGAACAACCATTGTTAAAAGAGCCAAGCTCCAGATGTTAACTTCTCAATTTGAATCTCTAAGAATGAGAGAAGATGAAATGTTTGATGAGTTTCGAACAAAACTAATGGTAATCGTAAATGAGATGTGGTCGCTTGGTGAGCAAATTCCTGAAGGCAAAATTTGTAGCAAAATCCTTAGGTCCCTACCTGAAAGATTTCACCCCAAAGTAACTTCTATAGAAGAATACAATGACCCTGAAACTATGAAAGTAGAAGAACTAACGGGTAACATTAGAACCTTTGAGATGAAGATGAACAATGCTTCCAACAAATCCAAAGATAAGAAATCAATAGCCTTAAAGGCTTCTCAACCATCTCCACCTAAAGAAGAATCAGGGAATGAGAATGAAAGTGATGCTGAAGTTGTTGCATTGCTTACTAAAAGGTTTTTAAGACAATTTAAGAAGAAGACTTCAAAGTTTAATAGAAAAGAGAAAGAGAAACCTTTTGATAAAGGTAAAAACAAAGTCAGCTCCTCCTCCAAGTATCAATCTAGAAATGTGAAATGCTATAACTGTCAAAAGTTTGGACACATATCTACTGAGTGTCCAATGGAAAGGAATGTAACGAAAAAGACCCTTGTGGCTACATGGGATGACTCATCTGAAGCCGAAACAGATTCAGATGAATCACACAAAGATGAGACAGAAAATTACACTGTATTGATGGCCAAAACTGTGTGTGATTCATTACTTGAGACAATGGAAAGTTCTAAAGAAAATGATGTTGAAAGCTTGGAGAGTGAATCTGAATCTGAATATGACAGCTCAGATAATGAAAAAGATGATGAAGATTCACAAGTAACATATGATAGACTCTATGAGGAGAGTTGCAAATTGGTTGAAGTCTTGAACAAACAAAAATCCAAAAACAAAATCTTAAAAGACAAAATTGAAACATTAACTAATGAAAAGAATATCTTAGCAAGTGAACTAAATAAAAGTAATTCTAAATTTCATATTGCTAGTGAAGAATTCAACAAGATCAAGAGTTATGAAAAAGAAGCTAAAACTCTAAGCAAAATAAACGTACTTTTAAGAGATGAAGTCACTCAACTGAAATGGTTCAAAGAAAAGTATGAGTATTCATTTACCCATGGAGAAGAGAAATTTGAAAGACTTTTTAAAATGGGAAAATATCATAGAGACAAAACTGGATTAGGATACAACAAAATAGACAAACATAATCCTAATGTCTCTACTGTGTTTGTGAAAGGAGAAACTTCCTCTAGTAGTCAAAACATTTCTGAAATAACATGTCATTCATGTGGAAGCAAAGGACATGTCAAGTATGATTGCAAAATTGAACAAATTAAAAGACAGACCGCTAAGACATATGTCAATTCTCAAACAAAAAAAACTGTTCATAACAATACAATCAAATACTCTGTCACTCAACAATTAAATGAGATGATGAAACAAATTGGTCGTCTAAAGTTACACCTCAACAATCACACAAAACCTATTAAATCATCTGAAATCTACTCTAAGAAACATTTTCATCAACAAAATCATAACAAAGCTAAATCTCAAGGTTTTGGTAAAACCCCTATCACACAAAGATACATTTGGATTCCTAAGAACAAAGGCTTATTGGTTCACACAGCCTTTAAAGCAGTTGATCATTCCTTGTGGTACCTAGATAGTGGATGTTCTAGACACATGACTGGGGATAGTGCATACCTATCCACAATAATTGAATATGAAGGTGGAACTGTCACCTTTGGTGATGGAAATATTGCTAAAGTAGTTGGTAAGGGTACTTTGAATGTTCCAAACATGCCTGTTATTGAAGATGTTTTATATGTTGATGGTTTGAAACATAACTTGCTAAGCATTTCTCAAATATGTGATAAAGATCATATTGTTAACTTTAGTAGTCTTGGTTGTGAGATTTCCAAAAATGGAAAGATTATTCTAAGAGGTCTTAGAACCAAAGAAAACTGTTATGTTATCGGTAATCAGAAAGAATCATCTAGTTCAGCCTGTTACATTGCTCATCTTGATGAAGCTCAACTATGGCATCAAAGACTTGGTCATGTAAATTTTAGGGACTTGTCCAAACTGGACAAGTATGTAAAGGGTCTTCCTAAAATCAGCAGGAAATCAAAAACAATATGTGGAGAATGTCAAAAAGGTAAACAAATTAGAAATTCTCACAAAAAATCCAAGTCTCTAAAAACCTCTAGACCTTTAGAACTTCTTCATATGGACTTGGTTGGTCCAACTAAGAAAGAAAGCAGGGGTGGCAGAAAATACTTCCTGGTTATTGTAGATGATTACTCTAGATTCACTTGGGTTGCGTTTCTAAGAGAAAAATCTTATGCATATGTTGAATTTAAAAAGATTGTAAAAAGAATCCAAGTTGAAAAAGGAAGAGCAATTTCTCGGATAAGAAGTGATCATGGTGGTGAATTTGAAGATATTAAGTTTGAAAATTTTTGTGAGAAATATGGAATTCACCATGAATTTTCTGCCCCTAAAACTCCTCAACAAAATGGTATTGCTGAGAGAAAGAATCGTGTCTTACAAGAGATGGCCACCGTTATGCTTCATGGAAAGAATGTTCCTAGAGATCTATGGGCTGAAGCAGTTAGCACAGCGTGTCACATCATAAACAGGGTATACTTGAGAACTGGCTTGGATAAAACTGCTTATGAGTTATGGCATGGTAAAAGGCCCAACATTAGCTATTTTAAAATTTTTGGTAGCAAATGCTATATACTTAAGGATAGAGAACACTTGAGCAAATTTGATTCAAAAAGTGATGAAGGCATTTTCATTGGCTATTCTCTAAACAGTCGTGCATATAGAGTGCTGAACAAAAACACTGGAGTCATACAAGAATCTATAAATGTTGTCATTGATGACAAACAAAATGATTTCAGATTTCAAAAAAACTCTGATTTTGATGAGATAGATGTCCAAACTGAAAAACTCAACAAGGCTCCAATCTCTAGTGATTTGGTGAATGTGAAACATCACCCTATGGACCAAATTCTAGGAGATCCTTTGGCTGGTGTCAAGACTAGAAGACAATTAGAAAATATTGTTAGCTATCTATGCTTTACTTCTACTCTTGAACCTAAAAATGTGGATGAAGCTTTTACTGATGATAACTGGATAAATGCAACGCAAGAAGAGCTAAACCAGTTTGCTAGAAGTGAAGTGTGGGATCTAGTGCCTAGGCCAAATGACAAAAATGTTGTAGGTACTAAATGGATCTACAAAAATAAACTTGATGAAAATGGTACTATTGTTAGAAACAAGGCCAGGCTGGTTGCCCAAGGATATTCTCAAATTGAAGGAATAGATTTTGAAGAAACCTTTGCTCCTGTTGCTAGACTTGAGTCCATTAGAATCTTACTTGCCATTGCGTGCTCTTTAAAATTTAAATTATACCAAATGGATGTCAGAAGTGCTTTTCTAAATGGTCTTTTGGAAGAAGAAGTTTATGTGGAGCAACCTAAAGGATTTGAAGACGCAAAGAAGCCCAATCATGTATATCTTCTCAAAAAGGCCCTCTATGGTCTCAAACAAGCCCCTAGAGCTTGGTATGAAAGGCTTACACAATTTTTAATTAATCAAAATTTTGAAAGGGGAAGTGTGGATAAAACTCTCTTTATTCAAAAAACCAATGATTCTATTTTGATTGCTCAAATTTATGTTGATGATATTGTGTTTGGATCTACTTGCAATAACTTCACAGAAGAATTTGCTAATCTAATGAAATCTGAATTTGAAATGAGCATGGTTGGTGAACTTAATTTCTTTTTAGGATTACAAGTCAAACAATTGACTGATGGAATGTTTATTTCCCAAACCAAATATGCAAAAGAATTGATCAAAAGATTTGGATTAGATTCAGCCAAACACATGAACACTCCCATGAGCACAACTCTAAAATTGTCTAGAGAATCGAGTGGTAAGAGTGTTGATCCCAGTCTTTATAGGAGCATGATAGGCAGCCTATTATATCTTACAGCTAGTAGACCCGATATTGCCTTCAGTGTGGGAGCTTGTGCCAGATTTCAATCTGATCCCAAAGAAATCCATTTGAAAGCAGTTAAAAGAATCATTAGATATGTTTCAGGAACTTCATGATATGGTTTATGGTATCCATATGATTCATCTACTTGTATTGCTGGATACTCAGACGCCGATTGGGCTGGAAATGTAGATGATAGAAAATCTACTAGTGGTGGATGTTTTTATCTAGGAAACTGTTTAGTTGCTTGGCACAGCAAAAAACAATCATCCATCTCTCTATCTACAGCTGAAGCAGAATATATAGCAGCTGGTAGTGGATGTACTCAAATGCTTTGGATGAAACAAATGCTCACAGACTATGGTATTGAACAGTGTAGCATGAACTTGTATTGTGATAACACTAGTGCTATCAATATCTCCAAAAATCCTGTTCAACACTCTAGAACTAAGCATATTGACATTAGACATCATTTCATTAGAGAATTGGTTGAAGAAGGAGTCATAGTATTGGAGCATATATCTACAGAGAAACAATTAGCAGACATTTTAACAAAACCCCTGGATGTTTCAAAATTTGAAAATATGAGAAAATCCCTTGGTGTTTGTGCTATTCGATAAAATCAAAATTAAAAAAAAAAAAAAAAAGGGAGAATTTCGGCTAGCCGTGGACCCTCTCGGCGGCTAACCGCCGTGGCGGGCCCGTGTTTTTAAAAACTAGGTTTTTCTCTCATTTCGTTGTTTCTTCTCTTCTCATCTGGTTCGTCTCCATCATAGCTGTGTCTGGAGTTCGATTTCATCTCTCTTCAAGGTCCTTTCTTCTTATTTCCCTCTTTCTTTTACTTTGCATTTTCTTGTTTTCCTTGTTATTGTGCATTTGCTGTTCTTGTTATTGTGCATTTGCTGTTCTTGTTTTCCTTCCCTTCTGTGTGCTGTTTTCACTTCTGTGGGCACTCCAACTGTTTGCATCAATGCCTCCTAGAATGAAATCAGCTGTAAATCGTCCCTCTAAAAGAGGACGTTCTATTGGAGGCTCCTCGTCTCGTCAAGAGAGACCTCCTCCATCACCCCCATCTTCTCCTTCACATTCATCTTCTAGTTCCCCCTCTTCTTCTTCTCTTCCTCCTACATCTATGCCTATGAGTCTCAAGCCAAATGCTCAAATGCTAAATGACATGAAAAAACGGTTGATTATGGTTGAGCGTCGCACCCTCCGCGCAGTTATTGAAGGTCATGAAACGGCCATTATTCTTGCTCAAATCAATTGGAGTAACATTCTGGATTGGGGGGACAAGGCTTATCCTTCTCTTGTTTACAGCATGTATGCGTCTATTACTGATGCTGTTTCAACTATTGACTCTTGCTCTTTCAATGTAGCATTTAGAAATCAAGTAGTCATAATTGACCCCGATCGTATTTCCTCTATTATGAACATCCCTGTTTGTGAAAATGGCCTAACTATGGTTGCTGACACACTCACTGAGGCTGAAAAGGCTGAAGCTACCCTTCGTATTTGCGGATTTAATGCTGAATGGAATCGTAAAAAGAATTTTCTTCCTCTAGCTTCTTTGATTCCCAAGTATAGACTCCTTCACAATCTGTTCACATTTAATGTCTATCCTCGTAAAGGCAATAGGACCGAATTAACTGCTTATATGGTCAATATCCTTCATAAAGTCATTACCGGTGTTCCCATATGTCTTCCTTCGCTGATTTGTCGTACCATCGTACGGTTTCACCTCTCAAATGCTACAAAGACTGCTGCCCCATTTGGATTTCTTATGACTCAGCTGGCTCGTTCTTATGGTGTTCCGCGGCCGACTGATACTCCTCTATACCATGCTCCTTTTGGAAGAGCAAACCTCATTCAGATGAATCTTCTTCCTAACGCAGAAGCTGGGCCAATTCCGCCTCTTGCAGATGATCAAGTTCCACAGCAGCCAGCTCCATCAGTGCCTCCTGTGCAAGTTCGTGGGGCTACTTCTTCTGGTGCATCACGGAGCGTAGGAGATCGTTTGGATGCAATAGAGCAACGGCAGTCCAAGACAGAGAAACTATTGAAAAAGACTCTACGATACTTAGGGGCTTTGTCCAAGGGCTGTCGAGGACATGATTTCAACGAAATGCCTCCCTCTCCATCCCCTCCGTCTGATTAGTTATTAGTGGGTCTTTTAGCCACATTTGTTTAATTGGTTCTCTTTTTGGTGGTGTTCTGTTGACAAGTGGTTGTCCTTTCCTATGTGTTTAACATACTTATGCTAATTTCTTTTAACTTGGGATGTATGAACCTTCATGTCTGATTTTTATATCATATTCCTGCTATCTACTTTTGTGACTTCCTGATATATTTGTTCTATTGCATTGTTATCTTTCTTATTGCTTGGTCCTGCCCTTGTCAATTTGTGTCAAAAAGGGGGAGAATTCTCAGGATTTCAGATTTTCAGATACATTCTAAGGAAGAATGTGTGTTTGTCTCAAAGAATGCTTCTAACTCATTTGAACATGTTATTTTTGGCTAATGATTAAGGGGGAGTTGCAATCCCTCCATAGAATGTGTTTCTTCTTGTCCTATGCAGGTAATACATTCAGATTCAAGCACATTTTTAGGGGGAGTTATTATTTGAGTTGTAATTATTGCATTTCCTTGTAAAATTTTTGTTCTCTTGTAATATTGAGTGTTATTGGGTTCATTTATTGTAAGAGTATATAGAATAGGTGTTTTGCCACGAAATTGTCAAAGGGGGAGATTGTTAGTGTCACATTTCTGTGAGCACTACTTTTGGTTTGTCAATTCCGTGTCATTGTGTCCCGAAGACCTTACATCTAGAAGAGGTTCAAGGATGATCTACTTCAAGGATATGTTCAAGCTTTTGGAAGACCTGGATGTGTCAAAGAAGACTCCACTTGTGTGCAAATCATCTCAGGTATTTTGGACCCAAAATCATTACCTACCTGGACCCTAGGAGCCTTGCTTCCTTAGCCTATAATAAGTGTTTCATTTAATGATTATCTCCATTATGTTCTGTCCAGAAATAAGGGGTTCGGTGACCTTTCGGTCACCTGGCGGCTAGCCTCTTTGCAAAAAGCGGCTAACCGCTAGGTAACCGAAATATCACGGTTACATTTCCAGAATGCTGTCTTCTGTCAGAAATGATTCGGTCACCTTGGGGTCAGCATTCGGCTAACCGCAGTGAGGACTGGCGGCTAACCGCCAGGTAACCGAGGTTCACGGTTACATTTCCAGAATACAAACTTCTCAACTGTTGTGGAAGTTCGGTCACTTCGCGGTTACCTTTCGGCTAACCGCCATATGGGCTGGCGGCTAACCTCCATGTAATCGAAATGCCTCGGTTAGCTTTCCAGAACGCTACAGGTTTTTGAGGTTCAGATTCGATCACCATGCGGTCACCTCACGGCTAGCCGCTATGTCTACTGTCGGCTAACCGTGAGCTGACCGAATTAGAAAAACTAGCCGTTACCTCAGGGAAATTGAAATGAGGCTAGCCGAACTACCAAGAGGCTAGCCGCTAAAACTAGCCGTTGGGAACTTCTCTATATATATCTGGAGCTCGTTTTACACTGTAGCAAGTAGATTTTTGAAGAGCTTACTTTCCCACTTCTTTCCATCTTTCCTAAGCCTTTATATCATCTTCCAAACACACTATTAACCTGATCTAGAAAATGAATGAGAGATGTTAGTCTCTAGAAAAGTGTGTTTGGAAAAAGGATTCTAGTTTGTTTTCAAATGATATACATTTAGGAAAATCTAGAACCCAACCTCTTGTCCCTTGATTGAGCACAACATTGGAGCATCATCATTAATATCAAGGAAGCATTGCAAGAGGCATAAAAGCTTGGAGCTACGGTGACAAGCTTCGAAGAGCATCCTCTGAACTTCATCAAAAGAGGCAAGTGTTCTTCTCCCTCACTTCATTAAAATTAGAGCATTGTAAGAGTGGCTTATCTCTTTGTGATTTAACCACTATAAAAATTGTAAAGGGGAGTAGATCTTTGTGATCGAACCTCATGAACAAAATTGATGTAGAATCATTACTTGTGTAGTTTTGATTCATCATAGTGGAACCAAGGGACTGTGTGGACCTTGTGAGTGGATGTAGGACATATGATCCGAACCAATATAAATCTCTGTGCATTTACTTATGTTGTTTGTCTAAGTGTTTTGATCTAGTTTACATGCCTTATTTACCATTGAACATTGCTAGATTATCACACTTAGTCTACCTATCACTTGATCTCTCTTAAATCTTAATTAATACTTTAAAAATGGATCTAAAGTTTTGATAAACCTATTCACCCCCCCCCCCCCCCTCTAGGTTGAGAACATTGGCCCTAAGTGAACTTTCAAGATCCCTTTTTCTTTCTTCTCTATTGTATTGTATTTTTTTTAAAAGAGACATAAAAATCACATTTCTTGTCTTTATATTTTGATGAGATTTGTAAACTGCCTTTTACGGCACAAAATCGCCTTCTACGGCACAAAACCGCCTTTCACGGCAAACAAATGAAAATTGCCTTTCACGGCATTAAAAAGCTTTCTCTTTCTTTAAAATATATGTGCAATGGAAAGTTAGAAAAAAAGTTGATTTCCTTTTCTACTTGTGAAGGTGAATCTCCGGGTCACCACTTCAAATTCCAAGCAGAATAAAAAATCTGGCATACCCGTACAAAAAAAAATGTTGATGCTTGCTCTTTTTTTTCTCTTCGCCCCGCCGCACCCCGGCGGACCCGGGACGGAGGAAGGCGAGAAAGAAAAAGACGGGTCCATCAGAGCTTGGGATGATTACTTATGGAATGGACATTGTATGGTACTTGTGTTGCCTCAGGCCACGGTTGTGAGCCTTGAAGCAAATCCAATGATGTTGGACTTGGACTTGGATATTGGACTGTGTTCCATGTTGTTGTACCTTAACCTCTTAGAAACTTGGTTAGAACCTTGCTCACGCAAGATAAGCCTAGACAGACACAGACCTGAATTTGGTTCCTAAGTCGGCACTAAACATTCACTCAGTTGTTCTAAGCTCAGCCAGTTGACTGATCATCACTGGTATGGGCTATATTAGTTACTTAGAGCTGTCATGATGGGCTGTGATTAGACGAACGGTGTGATACCGCGTGCGGGTTAATCTGATAAAGGGGTGTGATCGGTGCGATAAAGGGGTGTGATCGGTGTTATATATTGTATGTTATTATTATCAGGGTTGTTATCCCTTGCTTGGTTATTACCTTTTCCCTACCGCAAACTGTTTATGATATGGGATGTTTATAGTATGGGAGGGCTGCGGCATAATATTCCGCGGTGTATCTAGCTTGTGTGAATGTGCCCTTTGTTGTCTGATTAGATTAGTGTACTTTATCTTTCTGACTCTAAACTGTTTATCACTGCTCAACTGCCTAGATCATGTTTTCTCATTACTCTTATGAATCCGTACCTGTCATTACTCTCTTTTGTTGTATACATCTTGTGTTATCTGCATATGGTGCCTTGCTAGATCCTTGGATCTGACCCATCTTTGGTGCTTAGGTCCCGACCTTGATCTCGCGGACGACGCGATCTATGAGAAGCCTGTAGTAAGTGACTACGGGTGGGGGCCAGCTGACCAAGTGGTTGAGCCAGAAGACGGAGCGCCTGCACAGGGGGACTGAGTGCAGCTTGTTTTAGATTTTGAGAGATTTTGTAGAGAGTTGGGTAGATAGTATGGTTTTGTATAAATACTTTGATAATTACACTTGAGATTTATATTAGACTTCCGCATTGTTACATCTGATTTATTTACATGATACTATTGCTTCCGCTATCTTTTCATACGCTTCCGCAATATAACTGTTGATTATGTTACTATGCAAAAAGTTTTAAAATTTGACCTCACTGCGGACTACGATCTTAGAAGTTCTCAGATTTTCCGGGAAGTAGCGCGCCAACTTTGGGTACCTTAGCGTTATCTTCGGTATTTGGAATTGGGGCGTTACAACCGTTCCAAGTGGTCCAACAAAGCCTGGACCTGAGTCAAGATGTTTATGCATTAAGGATGAGTTGGAGGTAATAAAATCAAAGGGAATATAAAAGTAAATATGATATGAAGCTCACATGCTTCTCGGTGGTGGATGTCTTCTCACAGTGGACCTACCTGTAGGCTTTGACTGTTCAATAATTTCCACTTTCGCTTTTGGTGTTGCCGCCTGGGTATTGTCAGGTGATCATGTACCTCGATCACCCATCCCATATACAATCTCCTTGATGGTATTTGATGAATACGAAGCACAATAGGAAGGACTGTGAATCTTTGAGGAATCCTTCTGCCCGGTGAGGACATTCCTTTGCCTTGCCTCCCACAGTCCAATAACTTCATCTCCATATTTTTTATAGTCTTTTTCAAACCTTTCCAGATGCTCAGCCCTCGTAAAAGACAAATAGAAGGGTGAGGGGACAGCTTGTTTAATGCCGAACTGTTTTGTTACATATTCGAGATTGTGCCTTTCAACAATTCAGTAATGTAGAAGGACCGTCGAAGAAGTGAACAATACCTTATCTTCCTTTGGTATCTTTTGGAACAGTTTCTTAGGCATCTTAGCACATGGCTGCCATGTGAACTACAAAATTTGACCTACTTAGTTACGACACTAATAAATGCATAACTAAAATGGGAAAAGCATTTCATTGTTGTCAATATCATTACCCCGTCCTCTTTCAAACCATTGATGTGCCTCTGTATCTCTTTTATGTTTGTTACTTGTTTCCTATCTCTTAGTCTCAATTCCCATGTCTTGAATAATGGGTACTGCGGGTCCTTTTTCCAAATAGGACATGGGGTAGGACATCTCCCAATCAACACTCTTGAATATGCCCATATTTGCAAGCCAACAAAAAAAAAAAAAAAGATGTTCATTACAAAGTAAACTCAGTTAGCACGTGATACAAAAGACCAAAAAAGAATGGAAACTCTATTAAAAAGCAGTTTGCATCACCTCCAGCAACTGTAAGGGGCCTGTTAGAGTCTTCAAAAGGGTAATCTTCAAAGTATCACGTTTGTCTTCACCCTCGTCCATTTCCTTACTCTCTTCTTCACCTTTTAATAACATTGTAGCTCTTCCAAGCATTTTATACAGACTAGCGAGCCAGGCCGGACCCCATGCATAGGGCTTGAATTCCCTAAACAACTCTAGCTGCCAAGTTGGCCCTCTCGCACTTGAAGAATTGGCAAATATTTGTCTAGACACAAAAAAGAACAAATATGCTCTCGTCTTGTAAACCTTGCTCCTCTTATTATAGGGCTTGAATTTTTCTTCTAGCCACTTGAATTTAATTGTAATGTCAATAGTGTCTTTGCTAGGACATGGAGCAATGCCAAATAACTCCTTGTACACTTTTGGGACAAGTGACTTGGGGAAAGTCCTACCCATTACAGGTATACCATCGATTAGGAGCCCATATATATATGCAACATCCTCCAAAGTTACTGTGGCTTCACCGGTAGACAAATGGAACGTGTTTGTCTCCAGCCTCCATCGTTCAACCAAGCCACTAATGAGGGCAGGGTCTATTCTCATATAGTCAATTTCTGAAATGTGCGCTAGACCAACATCGCTAACAATCTCCTTCTGTTTGTCAGTTAACTCCCATATGTCCTTATCCGGGGTTCGTATTAATGCATTTATATGCCCCTGGCTCCACCCCATTTAATATGGCTTTGGAGACATGTGAGTCTTACTCATATAACAATTTTTCCTCTGGTTTCAACTTATTTCCTTTAGCTATCTGTTCAGTTTTAGCAAATATAGACACAAGCACATATAAAACATAGAGAATAGGAGCATGGTAATGCATATCAATACAGTAACAAAAGTGATGGCAGTGCACAATGAAGTAACAATTTGAGTAAGAAAATAAAAGTTCTTCACATAAGCCCAAGTCAAAGCATCATCACCGCAATCAACATTTTTTTAGATAACGAAAGATTAAAAAAGAAAGGAAAAAAAAATATTTGAGAGTACTGTCTTCATTTAGAAAAACGAATAAGTAGCAATCAATAATCAAGACCATAGAGGGTCTAATGTACAAACAAAACAGGTAATGGGGTTGTTTCAAACCAAAGAATAAGTACAAACTAGCATAAGGCACATATAGACTGAGTCACAAAATTAATCAAACAAAAACATATATGGGAACTATCTCATTTTTTTCATGTTTTTTCCCTATGAGCACAGACCTTTATTGGCCAAGACCATATTGGCTCTTACCACCATCAATGCCTCTCCTCAGCATTCATTGACAAATAATTCATGGAATAACTTGGTGACTTTATGGTAACACATTGTCTACCAATCTGCTTGGGAGTGTCTTACATTTCTTCCAAAGGGTATGATTCAACTATATATGCACTATGGAGCTTCAGTTGATTAATGGGGTTCTTTTCCATATGGCAATTGAAATGGGGGATACAAGGGGCCCTAAGAACTATCTGCAACTGAAATGAAGTCTTAGCATTGACTTCCATAATGGACACCTTACTTCAATGTCCTAGGAAAGTTAATTCAATGGGTGCTACCCTCACATAAGGCAAGGTCTTTATGCATTACATATGAACTTATGACACTTTTGAAAACTATTTCATATTTGGGTCTCCTTGTCCATTTTCTGCATCAATAGCTGTTAGTATTAACAACTGTGTCTGCAATTTAAACAAACTATGTCCAAAGAATACAACAACCCAGCAGCTGTGAGTTAACATTTTTCACATATATATCTACCACACAAGGCACAACAAGGATATATGACTGTATGGACCATTTGGGTCTTCGGATACCAAGTGTAGGTAACTTCGTTCATGGTTGAACGAGAGCCCATGCATTTAGAGAACCTACCTGTGAGTGACGGTTGCTTTGTTCACCATATCCAATTATAATCAGACAAAGTTGTAGATGATTGCATTTATGTGTAAATAGGATTGCATTTATGTGTAAATAAAGTGCAGAGCAACTGAGTTAAGAATGCAAACAGAGCTACGGTCTCTCACCACCATATTGTTCAGAGTTTTATTTAGCTGAAAACTGCCCACACATAGTACCATGCAAACCAACCGGTGAAGCCTACATAGGACCTGCTAATCATGAGGGAGGTGTGGGGGTGGCCCTTAAGTTCAAATTTTTATTTTTTTCAGTCTAATGCTGAGCAACCATTGGATTAGGTAGTGTGTGTGAAAGGGGTAACTTCAGAATAATGTAGTCAAGATTCAAGAATAATGTAACAGTCACCTGCTATAGGATCCCATTCTCTTCATTCTGAGATAAACCTAACACACAAACCCTAAGTCTTTCTAACGAATTGGAATCAAAACCATTGCCAAATCAAAGTTCTTCAAACAACAAAAGTAGATAAATATCTTACTCCAAAAATGCAATAATGAAGAGGGGGAAAGATCATACATCAAAGAGAAGAAGAAAGATGTCGGACAATAATAGAACAGAAACAAAGAAATTGCACGTTTGGGTAATGTAATCCCACTTTTGGATTTTAATCAATTACCAAACAAGCATTACGAAATGGAAATCCCATGTCCCAAAATAAGTGAAAGACAAATAGAAACCATTGTGGATGTTTCGTTCTTTGAGAAAAACCTCAAACAGACATTGTGTTTGAAATGCTACACAAATGTGCCAACGGTATTAACGTCCCATACCTTAGGGGTGATGTGCGATATCGGAGCAAGGTTGATCCAAAGTAGGGAGGGAATGAAGAATGGAAAAAGAGCAGCGGCGTCGACGTACTGGGGTAGAGGAAGGAAATGGAGAGGACAAATGGGAAAACGAAAGGAATGGAGGGTTTTATGAAAATGTCGCGGAACGACGCTAGCGTCTCTATTAAAAGCATTGAGAGACGCTAGCGCCACTCGTTTCATATTGGGGAAAAAAAAAAACCAAACGGGGTCTGACAGAACCTGTTTATGTGGTGCTAATTACAAGGCACTCATACGTGCAATGGCCAAATAGTAAGTATTTTCCAATAAAATCCTCTCTTTTTTATTATTCACCGAATTATACCAACATCTCCAACATTCATGTCTCCAACAACCATGTCATTTGTAATGTGACATTTGGCATGGATGTGTGTATTTTTATTTTGGGTTAGTTTTTGCAATGGAGGCCCACAATAATGTAAAAATACAAAAGGTTTTTTTTCTTTTATGATGTTGATCCTATAAGACGATAAAAATATAATAAAATAATAAATTTAGCATAGCAGTAGAGTTCCTACTTTGAAGATGCTAAATTCTAAACCTTTAAATTACCACATAAACCTTTTAATGGAATTTGGCATCTCCAAAATAACATATCTATTTTGAGATATTCTAATATAAGCTTTTGTTTTCATAAAAATCCCTTGAGAATTTTTATTTGACCATTTTTTAGGGGATTTAACCGAAAAAAACAGATTAGGTGACCACCATACTAAAAAGGAAAATTTTAAGTGCCCTTGCACCAAATCAGTTGTTTTGTCCAAAAACATAATTTATAATGATTGATTTAGTTTAAGAATACTCAAAATTACCTTTTTTTATATGGTGGTCACTTAATTTGATTTTTTTTAAAAATAAAATCCTTTTTTTTTTTAATCTTATTTTGGTTCTTGCTTCAGATACAGCACATTAAGTTCCACGTCTGATCCGGACGGTGCAAGATCTACCATTGTTTTGCGGTCCAGCCTCGAGACAAGACCAGTCGTCATCTCTCTGACTCTCTCTCTCTCTCTCTCTCTTGCGTGGAGAAATGGCGAAGAATGCGACCACTCAACGCTCTTACTAACAGAAAACCCTCATCCCCAAATCCCAATCTTTTCTCTTCACTTCCTCCTTGTAGTCTTCATTCAGAACTCGAACAAACTACACACACCCACTGTGTGAGAGGGTTCTCTCTATTTTTCTCTGTGTCATGGCTCTCTATCGCCTCCTCTTCCCCATCTCCATCTTCCTTCTCTTTTCTCTCTTTGCAATTCCTCCCCCTGCTGCTGCAACAGCTGATAAAGTGTCCCTCGGCTTATACTACGAGTCCCTGTGCCCATACAGTGCTAATTTCATAGTGAATTACCTGGCGAAGATCTTTAACAACGGCCTACTGGAGATCGTCGACCTCAATCTCGTCCCTTACGGAAACGCGAGGATCTCTTCCAACAACACCATCACTTGCCAGGTAACCCTTCAAAGAAAAAAAGAAGAAGAACATGGGGATGGGCCCCCACAATTTTGAATTGAACCCTTATGAGTGAAAGCAAGGCCACATAAGAATTTGGAGAATCTATATAAGGTCTAAAATGCATTGCAGGCTGCATATTGTCATCAGGGTTGTAGTTGAATCAGTGATTTTGTAATTTGTTGTCTTGTCCTTATGCAAATTGGTGATGATAAGCTTGAGTAGAATCAAAGAATCCATGTGAATAAAGGTATTGGTCCCCACTAATGTGGCTTAAGGATCAATAATAACAAGAAATTGTTCTTGTCACTTTGTTCTTAAGTTCTTGTCACTTTGTTCTCAAGTAATTTGAGAAAAACCAATAGATTTTAGAAAAGCCCCCACTAGTCTTGGCTTGAAATCATTAGATTTATTTCAAACTAACAACCTAGAGTCAATGTTAAGCCATTCTAATACATGCATGCATATATTTTAGGGAAATTCTTGTTTGTTTTTTTTTTTTTTTTAGTTTCATAAATGTGTTTTGAATACATGTATAAATTAGGAAAAATACAAAATCACCCAGTCTTGGTTTCAAATTGGCAAATCTTTCATGTATTGATTAAAACAACAGAGTATTAACCCATTGAATCTCACTAGGTGGAAAGGAGATTTGAAAAGTTTTGTCACAAGAAAGAACCCTGAAGAGGGCAAAAGGGATAAATTTGGTATTATGAGTGTATCGGTTGAGAATATCAGATTCTTGGTTGATAATGATATGGCTGATAATTTCAAAATGTTAGCCGATGTGGCTGGTGCCTGGTATATGGTGCAGTAGTCGCAATATAGGCCGGACGATATCTGGTATGCATCGGCCAATACGTAGTGCATCAGCAGATATTCTGACCATCTTGTAACTATAAATTAAATGAGCCTCAGACCCATAGTCCCTCTTTAACCAGAAAGCCAACCGTTCCCCTATGAATTATATGAAGGGGTGGCACTTCGTGACACTAGACCCAAACCCAATCCTACCCAACCCATAATTCCAGTTTTCATTATAATCTGTAACCTGATTAGTTTATGGGTTGGTGGTCGACCTGCTACCCTGATCCGTTGCCGCTCCTAATTATGTGATCCTTCTCACAGACTTTTGTAAATCTGGGGCTAACAGTTTTGTATTTCAGGCATGTGAACTGATGCCTCCTTTCCTTCTGTCACTCTCTGATAACCAATGTTCCCGAAATAACTCAGGCTTCATGATGACAGCCATTGATGTTGGACTTCTCTGATGTAAATGTGGATCATTGTTGTATGTTCTCTCCAAATTGTTTTGGACCCTGTCAATCAATGGGACATATTTTGTGTAGGTGATATTTCTAGGGATGACCCATCGACTTGATGTCTCTATTCTGTGCCTTTTAGAGCTTCAAGTCTCATTAAAGGTTTCATTTGTATCATGGGTTAATGACAAAATGCAACCTCATTTGGCTTCCTGTTGGCCCTTTGAGGGGCCTGTTCACACGACATTAATGATATTTGTTTCTTTTCCTTAATTTTGTTGAACATATGTTAATTTTTAATATTTTTACAGTTACTTGCATCTCCACATTTGTAGAATCTCTTGAAATTGGATGAGGGAGTGATAATCTTTTGTGACCTATTCATTTTCATCTTAATTAATTATTAAGAACCATCAGATCATCGATTGTGGGGACTGCCACCCCAAGTGACTTCTTGTGGACCGACCAACCTTAATGGTTCTATCCCATTTGAGCTTCACATTTATTTAAGCTTTCTTACCCCCTAAGTTTGGTATACAAGTGATTACACTTGACTCTGGAGATGTCTGTCCTGAGTATAACAACTTGTGAACCTTCCTACCTTAATGGTGATATTATATTTGAACTTCAACTTTTGTTTAAGCTCTCCCAGAGTTTGGTATGAAAATAAAAATGGATTCTGCTGCTCTTTTCTTCATGATTCTAAAGAAATTTTGTTATAAAAAAATGATTCTAAAGAATTTCAGTTTCGAAGTACTTATCTTTTTGTATCTTTTTACAGCATGGTCCATATGAGTGCTTGCTGAATTCTGTGGAAGCTTGCTCGATCAATGCCTGGCCGGATGTGGTAGTGTCTGGTTCTTTACTTCTTATTTCTTGTCCCTCACAGGATTAAATAGAAAATGCATGGCTAACATAATTTTGCATGCATATTTGCTCATCCCTATGTTTGGTGCAGTTATTATTTGAATGTGTGTTTATTTATTTTATTTTAATGGTAAGTGTATTTATTTTTCTGATCCAAAACCACCTAATATATAGGAAAATTGGTGTGGTTTTGATTGTTTCCCCACAATTTGGATTATGGAGTCAAATAGCCTTTATATAGATGGCTTCAAACCGTAGGAGTAGAATGTTGCGGGCTTGTCAAAATTGGGCCCAGCCCTACACTCTGCCTTTAGGACAAGAATAAAAGACCTCGTTTTGCTGGCCAGCCCCCCCTTGTCAAAGGGCTAGATTGACACCCCTAGGAGTAGTGGAGTAGTAAGGGTAGATATGAAGAAGTACAACCTATCTAAGGATTTGGCTTCGGATAGATTAGAATGGAGAAACATAATTCATGTAGCTGACTCCAACATATTTGGGACAAGGCTTTGATGGTGAAGACATTTATTTTAGAGCTCCCTAGTTATATAGTTGAATTATGTGGCTTTTGAGCTTTCCCATTATATGGCTGTTTAATTTGGAATAATCTTTAGTCATATATCTTTATTTGTTTCAACAAATATTATGGGTGGACTTCTTGTGCTTAACATGGATTATTGTGCTAGTCTGCCACTATATATATATATATATATTTTAGTGCACTTAGCTGTTTCCCTAAATCCAATAATGGATATTTCAGTGCAGTCTCCTGTAATGGGTGGCCAGTTTCTTCCCACTATCACGGCCCTTAGCTAAACTAAAAATAAACATAGATTTTCAAAAATATTTAAGAAACAATTTCAACAAGTATATTTTTCTCATACAATAAAAATTAAGCAAAAAGAAAAAAAAGGGATGGGAAACTAAACCTATCAACTTCGATAAACAATTTTAGAGAGATTTTTAAAACTCAACATACAATGTTTCACCTACCCTTAATAGAAGATATTTTTCAAACATATAAACTCTATTTCTCTACATGTCATAATTAGACAGCTATTGTTGCTAATGTTCTTTTCTTCACATGGTGTGTGACTCTCTTTCCCTGCCATCTTGGATATTGACATAATATTACTTCATATAAAAGTAATTTTCTTGACCTAAAACAAGTTGGATGGATTTGAAAGGAGAAAGAGCAACAATATTTAAGGATAAAGTGAAATAGGGGAGAGAATGGAGTTTAGAGGGAGAAACCAAGGTGATGTGGAATCAAATAGCTGATTGTATTGGGATGGTTGCAAAAAAGGTGCTTGGAGAGTCGAAAGGGAAAAGACACTATGATAAATAAACCTAGTAGCTGAGTGTAGAGGTTTAGGAATTTGTTTGAGAGAAAAGACATTCCAAAGTTTGGCAAGGGACATTACAAAGTTGGCCACCTCCCATAGTTTTACCTGGTGCATGTGGATATGGGGGTTTGCATGTGCCCCTAGGGATTAGTTCTCAGCTGTCCAAAATCGAGTGTCTCTTGGGCTTAGGGCCAAAGGCTCATGGGCTAGGCTGGGCTGGAGATACCCTGGGTTATAAAAAAAAAAGTTTGGCAAGTGCCTAGGAATATGGAGAATTGTGAAATGTATAAGAAGAAAAAGAAGGAAGTTAAGAAAGAAGCAAGTGATGCAAAATTCAAAGCCCTGTCACTTTATCCTTAAATATTGTTGCCCGTTCTCATTTCAGATCCTCCACCTTATTTTAGGGAAAGAAAATTACTTCTATATTAAGTGAAATTATGTCAATATCCATGAAGACAAGGAAAGAGAGAGTCACACACCATGTGAAGAAAAGAACATAAGTAACAAGTGGAAGTAAAGAAAGCATTAACACAAATGAAGACATGAAAGGTTATGCAGGTAGATGACATTCCGATAGAGGCTTGGAAATGCTTAGGAGAAATTGGGTGGATTTGGTTAACTATGCTCGTCAATAATTTATTAATGACAAAAAAGAAAGTATGGGAGATATATAACAAAGTAGATATATAAAACGGTATAAACTTTGTGCAATTAAACTTACGAGTCACACCATGAAACTATGGGAGCGACTAATGGAGCAAAGGCTTAAAAAAAAAGACCAAGATATTTGAAAATTAAATTGGTTTTATGCCAAGGAGGTAAAATATATAAGCTATCTTGTCGCTTAAGCAATTAATAGAAAAATACTAAGCGAAGAGGAAAAATATACATATGGTCTTTATCGATCTAGAGAAAGCTTACGACAGGGTACTTAGAAATTTAATTTGGTTGGTTTTAAATAATAGGAGTGTTCCTAGTGGTTATATTAAAATAATCAAAGACATGTATGAGGGAGTGGTAATGAGTTTGAGAACTGAGAACTACCTGTGGAGAGGCGGGTGAGTTTCTAGTGACCATAGATTTGTATCAGTGGTTAGCTTTAAGCAATTATCTCTTTACACTAATTATGGATGAGCTATCTGCTCTTATTCAAGAGGAGGTGCCTTGGTGCATATTGTTTGAAGATGCTATCATATTGGTGGATGAATCAAGAGATGGTGTGAATGCAAAACTTTAGAATCCAAGGGCTTTAAAATATATGGATTGCAACTTTAATAGGCATATACAAAAAGTTGAAACTACTGTGAGAGCTTAAGATATATCACAAAGAGATTCATTCCAATACTTTGGCTTGATAATTAGTAAGGATGGAGAGATTGAAGAAGATGTCGAACATAGGATAAAAGAGGGATGGTTGAAGTGGAGACTTGTTTCACCAATTATGAACTATGGAGCATGGATGAAAAAATCAGCTGTCGATAAATCGGGCGTAGCAGTTGCAATTTATCGGCGCTCGCATCTGTAGTGGCCGCTATTTACCTGTAGCTGCTGATACACACTAATACGTTACATATCGGCCGCTACAAGCAATGAAATGTAAATAATAAAAAAAAAAACTCCGCTGGCTCACCCCCTGTGTTTGACTGGTAGATGAAGAAAACGAGGAACAAGGGGGAAAAAAAGATAGCAATCGAAGAAATGTACCTGGAAGCAGTAGCAATGCAACATAGCAACTGCAACACCCCAGCAACACCAGCAGTAGCAGAAACCAGCGTAGGAGCAGCACCACCACCACCGAACATCGTACCAGGTGACACTTAGCCACAGCAACACCACGGCATTAGCAACAAAAGCAGAAACCAGCGGAGCAGCAGCACCTTGCCACCGTCTCTCCTCTTTTCTTCGTCTTCTTCCTTTCTTTTTTTCTTTCTTTCTTTCTTTCTTTTCTTTCATTCTTTTCTTTCTTCCTCTTTTCCTGCCCCTCTTCTCTGTCTTTCTCGATCCTTCTGTTTTGGGAAAAGAAATACGGCAGCAAAAGCCCTATTTCGGTCCCTCTTTTATTTTGCTAGTAAGGCCTCACATTGGGCTAACCTTGTGAAAGGTATAAATAGAGATTAAATGGGCCCCACAGTGGCTCACCTTATGAAAGTTTTAATTATAAATAAAAATCAAATGTGCCCCTCACAAAAAATAAAGCTTATGCACCCGTTGGTGGGCTCCACAATGAGTCCCAAATATTAAAATAAAAAAAATCATGGCTTAACCAAATAAATAAAAATTAGGGGCTTAGCCAAATTTTACTCTAATTAGAAATAAAGACCAACCAAATTTCACTCTAACTGGAAATAGGGCCATGGCCAACTTTCACACTAATTGAAAATAAAGTCTAATCAAATTTCACACTAAATGAAGATAGGCTCTAGCAAAATCTTTTACTCTAATAGGAAATAGGGCTCAAAAAAATTTCGTTTTAGTAGAAAATAGGACCCTAACCAAATTACACTCTAATAGAAAATAGTTTCCCAACCTAATTTTACTCTAATAGGAAATAGGCCCTCATTCTTTACAGAAAATTTTAAACTATATATATACATTTCAAAATACAACTAAGAAATGTGATATTCTAAGCAAAGATGGTGATAATATCTTGATGACAGTGTTTGATTACAAACATGAATACATGTGAAAAAAATGATTATTACTACTATTTTCCATCCATACAGTGATATAGGACCTCATACAATGAGGGGACCACTACGCCCCCTTATCTTAGTTACTTTTGCAAAAAAATACATTTTCCATCATTTTCCAATTTTCTGGATTTTTTGAAAAAAATTCAGAATTTTTGGACTTTTTTTTTTTCAAAACGCACTGCTATGCGCGCTACGTAGCGCCCGCTTCATAGCGTTTTAGCGGCGGGCCGCTACGCCCGCCGCTACCGTTATTTTCATCCTTGCTATGGCACGGCCCGCCGCTACCGCTATTTTCATCCTTGCTATGGCACATAATGTTGGTCAATCAAGAAGCAATACATGCACAAAATGATTTTGTAGAGATGAGGATGTTGATGTGGATGTGTGGGAAAACTAGTAAATAAGCAAAGTCGAGAGCATTTAGGGGTAACATCAAAAGGTGATAAAAGAAGTGAAACCCATTGGAGGTGGTTTGGGCATGTCCAACGCAGGTCATCAACGACGCTGGTGAGGAAAAGTTTTTCCATGCAGGTTGATGGCCCACCAAAGGGAAGGGGTAGGTTGAAGAGGACGTGGATGGAAGCTATAACAATAGATTTGAATAAATGCAACCTATCCAAGGGTTTGGCTAAGGCTAGATCGGAATGGAGAAACAACATTCATGTAGCCAACCCAAACATAGATGGGAAAAGTTTGATGAGATGATGAGGATAGAAGTAATTTTCTTGGTTATTTTTTTCTATGGTTCTCTAATGGTAATTTTATTTAATTTCTGATTGGTTTCTCCGTTTTTTATAGCAATTTAATTTGATGCATTTTTTTTAATTTGTTAATTTTCTCAAATACCGTATTTTATTCAAGATAGTTGACACACAGAGATTAAGTAAATACTAAAGGCTTGTTTGTGTTTACAAAATTGGATACATGGGAATTCATGGCAAGATGGCTCCAATAGAGGATTATTAAAGAGTGTGTGTTTGAGTTCATGTCCTCCATGTAGCCAAAAAAAAAAAAAAGGATTAGGAGGTGGAGGGTGAAGGATTTAAGATGGATACGTAGGTGGGACTGTGGCTTTCCTTGGATTTGATTTACTATGGTGATGTTTGGGTATTCATCTCCCATCTCCCCTTGATTCATTTTCCATTAAAGGTGGTTTATTTGATGGTCATTTTTGGATATTTAACATTGTTTCTTCAATTTTAACCACTTTAAGAAATACAAGTCTTAGAATTCCTAGGAACTCAAATACAGGAAACAAACGGTCCTCTAATCAACAATAAAGGCTAAAAGCATTCTAAACTATGCTATTAACAAGCAATTTGCACTAAGCATATTGTGAGATTTGGCGGGCCTGGGCCGAGGTGGTGGATCCGATTAAAATCCGGTGTGCCCATCACCCGCCAAAGAATGCCCAGGAAATCAGGGACTACCATTTCCACATCGAAAATGTCTAAGTCCTGACCCTTGGGCTTATAAGTCAAACCCCGTCTTAACTCAACATGACACGCTTTAAAACTATGCGGCCCCGGAAACCGTAAGAACTCTGGAGTTAGCGTGCTCGGGCAGGAGCAGTACTAGGATGGGTGATCTCCGAGGAATTCCACGCGCGCGCGCGCTGGCCAAAGCGAACAATTTCATGCTGGGTTGGGCGGCGCTATGACAGTTAGTATCAGAGCTGAGGATGGTTCTATTTCCTGTGGGAGAGAATGTAAGATCCGGCGGGCCTGGCCTGAGGTGGTAGATCCGGTTAAAATCCAATGTGCCCATCACCCGCCAAAGAACACCCGGGATATCAGGGACTCCACCATTCCCACATTGGAAATGTCTAAGTCCTGACCCTGGGCTTCTAAGTCAAACCCCGTCTTAACTCAACATGACGCATTTTAAAACTGTGCGGCCGCGGATACTGTAAGAACTCTGGAGTTATGTGTGCTCGGGCTAGAGCAGTACTAGGACGGGTGACCTCCTGGGAAGTCCTCGCACACGCACGTGGGCTAAAGTGGACAATTTCATGCTGAGTTGAGCGGGGCTGCGACGGATATTGTGAGACTTAAGTCTAGCAAGTGATCATATCACATACTAGTAAACTTTGATGAATAACTATATTGGGTTCCATACAATTTGAGATCTGTGGTTCATCATGGAAATGCCTGGCTCTTGTCCAGGGTGCTAGTGTGCTTTTTGATGTGGCGCACTAGTGGACAGCAATCTGAAGTGGCACAGCCCTACAGCAAACAGTATTACTGGGATGCATTACAAGTGTCAGGTCTGTACAGGTGTCATTGTCCTTTTTTAACTGTCTCTGTCCTCTAACCACAGCCTATCATGGTCTAGAAACATGTAGCCAACGTTGCAATATTTTCAGTGGCGCCACAACATATTTTTATTTTTATTTTTTATTATTATTATTTTTTTGTATAAGATGAAATGTCATATCTGCAATTACTAGGTTCCATTGTCTGCTCTGAAATGTTGCAGCACATGGTCTGGAGCCATGTAGCTAAAGAAAGCGAAGATTCTGTTCATAAAACTAGCATGCCCAGGGGATCCATGATCCAATTGGGTTTAGTTGCAATGAGTCACCAAGATAGTTTTGCTAAAACTTTTTAGCCCTCTACAAAATTATCCTCTTGCTCCTTTGCATGACAATCTGTGCAATGCTACCTTAGGGAAGTTGTACAACTGGATTCTTGAAAGATTGCCGCGAATGAAGTGGCTATCATCTACTTTACAAGCTTAACCCAATGACCAAGCGCTTTGAAGTGGCCATGACCACTTGAATTGGCTATTACCTCTCTGTAGTACTTTACATTCTTTCACGGACACCTATTCTCTCTTCTTGGACAACTTTTATCTTCTCAGAAGGATGTGTCATTTCTTAGATGGCATCTAACCTTTTTATAAAGGCTTTTAGTTCTTCAGGAGGATGAAGGCTGATGACCTTGTATTATTTTACCCTAGGGTGTATTTCCTTGACCTATGCATTTTTTTGAGATCTTCAAGATAATAAATGGATCTCTCCAATGAGATGCAGTTGATAACTTCAGTTTTGGCATGTCATAGTGAGAAATATAATTCCCTCAATTGATCAGTGCTTGTTGTAGAGGTACATTTGCCCTTGTCTCTATGTTATATATATATATATATTTTAAGATTCTCTGTTTGCACCATTTTTATATTTGTTAGTAACCATTTATGTGTATTTAGTATAACATAAAGGAAATGTTAAATATGATATTTTCTCCTTTAATTAACATGTTTGGATCGCATTACTGCATATATTCTATTTCGTCATAGAAAAGGGGCAAAGACATTTTTTTAAGCAGTATGTGTGGATATTTGAAACTTTACCACCATAAAAAATTTTGATTTAGTTTCCATTGGCCCTATCTCAATTATAGTTGATTTCTCCGACCACCATCCTACTGAGAAAACATGTTATTTAACATATTATTTTAGTGATTAAAAATTCTTATGATGTTATTATTTATTCATTATTCATGTCAGGCTTCCTGTTCATAACATCTATTTAGTTTAATTTTTAAAGAGAAGGTTGTTCACCTTCATATTTCAATCTGTGATTAAACTTTGTAGGTATATTATCAGATTAGTTCCCTTCAGACTAAACTTGTTTTTGCTGGTAATATGTGATGCAGAATAAGCATTTTTCTTTCATTTACTGTGTTGAGAGCGTAGTCTTGGAGCGTAAATATGATGAGTGGGAATCATGCTTCCAGAAAATTGGGTTGGACTCAGAACCTGTAGTTGATTGCTTCAATACTGGAAATGTGGAAAAGGTCTCTCTCTCTCTCTCTCTCTCTCTCTCTCTCTCTCTCTCTCTCTCTCTCTCTCTCTCTCTCTCTCTCCTGTGTATGTATGTGTGTGTGATTATTTTAGGCGATCTTTAGTTGCGATGATGATGATATCAATTCATGTTTTTCTCTTGTTTTACTCTGTGGTCAATTTTTTTTTTTTTTTTTTTTTTTTTTTTTTTGCACCATTTATGGACACATGTAAGGTTTACACATGCATGTTTGTAAGTGGGGTCATTCTCATATAAGAATTTTCATGCCTGAAAAGGTGGAAGGCGCTGGTACAAAGTCCACCTGGGATAGGTCGCACTATTAAATCCCTTCACCTCTCATTTTTTCCGACTCCTGTTGGCACCAAATTTTTAATCCGAACCATTCAAGATTTTTATTGTCCCATTAAATCCCAAAACATTTAGTTTCATGTCTTAAGATTCATA
This sequence comes from Persea americana, assembly GCA_029852735.1. NCBI lineage: Eukaryota > Viridiplantae > Streptophyta > Magnoliopsida > Laurales > Lauraceae > Persea > Persea americana. The sequence goes on from CM056819.1 coordinate 30,018,685, forward strand.
GATTTGAAATGTACAAAGACTTTACATATGTAATCAGAACCGTTCAATGGTTACTCATGTAATGATGGTGCTTCCAGACAAATATGGTTTTGGGTTTCACATGTGTAAATGGAAATTCAACATGTAAATCCCATTTTTATATCCCATGCATAAAAGATAAATGACACCTGAGCAATGGCATTCCAATACTTCTTGTGAGGGGACATGTGTTTTTGTTTTTTAGTTTTTAATTGACTGTTTAATTTAGTCTCGTATTTCTTGTGAGTTGCCGATTTGGATGCACGAAAAAGCAAAAGATTGTGAGTTGCCGATTTGGATGCATGAAAAAGCAAAAGAAAATAAATATAAGAGAAGATAAAATTTCTTTTTCTAAAATTATTAAAATTGCTTGTTTGGCAATCTAAGAAAAGTAGGAAAACATGATTTCTTTTCTTTTAACATGCTAATATTTTATATAATAGGTCCCTCCTCTGCTGTTTCATCTAATATTTGCAGTGACATCCTTCCTTGATCTTGTTGCTCAATATCACTTTTGATTTCTCCTTGCACGGTTTGTAGCTCTTTTGGTGCAATCATGATTTCTATTTTTTTGTCTTTGTTCTTCCTTTCGTTCTTCAGTTGAAGGTGATGATGTAGACAAAGATGGGGTTGTTGATTTCTTTGTAAGGAGTCTAATCCGATTTCCTTTCCATGGAAAGGAATTTGTGTTCTCTTCTAGTCTTCTTTATCATTGTGCACTTTCTAATAAAAAAGCTATAGTTGTCCCAAAAGAATATGAGTGATATTCATAGGGATCACATCACACCAAATATTGTCCTCATAACTGTCAATCTTAAAAGATACCAAACATGTATGAGTCATAGGAATGACAAAGCCATTAGTACATGTGACTTTGTAGGGTTTTGGAAGCGTATCAATTGACCAATGGAGTTTTTCTATCACCTTTTGGCCAACGAAATTTATAGCATTACCACAATCAATTACCATAATAGCTACTTTTTCTTCAACTTTTACCTGTGTTTGAAAAATCTTTGTCCGTCTCCACTCTCCTTCTTTCTCATTTGAAGTGAGAAGCTGGCATACGACAAATATGGAATTATTCTCGCTATTTAATCTTTATGCTTCTTGAGTGCCCATGTTGATTTGGATGCGATGACATAAAAATACAGTGCTTTTATGAAGAATGGATTGATCCAATGTGTAGATCTCATCACCACGAACACGTAGGGGAACCATCATCATCATCATCATCATCATCATCAAAGCCTTGTCTCAACTATGTTGGGGTTGGCTATATGAGTTGTTTCTCCATTCCAATCTATCATAAGCCAAATCCTCATATAAGTTGCACTTCTTCAAATCTATTGAGCGCGTAGACTTATGCGGATCTGAAGTCTGACTTTGGAACGCTCTGATTTTTTGAAAAGAAATTTAACTATCAAATTGGTTGAATCTGCCTTTTAACCTAGCCAAAGGCTGCAGGCCTTCTTTGCTACTGCTGACTGGGTTGGGTCCGCCTGACCTGAACTTGGCCTGGATTGACCCCGATCTTGACCTATGCAGCTCTTTTCGTTCCTCGGCTTTCGTTCCCGGAGAGGAGAAAAAGAAAGTTAGAACTCCTTGCCTCAATCATTTTGCTACTTTGGGTGAAGATAGGGAGTTGTGTGCTGTCTTTGCTGCTTGGCAAAGAGGGAGAGAGAGAGAGAGAGAGATGGTGATGATTTGGTGAAGTGAGGAGTGATGGGCAATGAAGAGGGGTCGCTGGCGATGGTCATGTTGATCACCCGGGTGTGTGGGGTATGCTTCTGAAACTTTTGTCCTCTTCTTCTTTGGTTGGGGATTGACGAAGGAGAGGGTTTGGTTGGATATGGGGATTGACGTTTGGAATTTGGGGGTTTTAAACCATTATTATTATTATTTTTTATTTTTTTATTTTTTTTATTTTTTTTGGGTTTTGAAATTTAGGGTTTTGAGTGGACAATGGGGGTTCAATTCGTTTGGAAATTTTGAGAATTGGAAGTGGAAATGGGGTTCGACCAAAGTAGAGATGGATTAGGGTTTCAATGGATGGGGAGGAGGTCTCTGGTGGTTGGATTTATGGAATTTGGGATTGGCGAGTTTGTGGTTACGGGAAATAGATGTTGTTTTGGGGTTTCGGGTGTTGGTTTGGATAGGGATGTGGGTGATTGGGGGGTTTGAGATGGAGGATTGAATGGCCTGCGATGAGATTCAACCTCAGTTCGGTAGAAGCATTTGGGATTTTGGAAAAGATGGGTGGGACGGAATGAAGATGGTGAATGGAGTTTGGATGGTAAGTACTTGACCAGCTGATTTGCTTTGAAACCAATTGATGCAGGCCCTAGGGTTAAAGGCTTACGTGGTAAAGTGTTGAATACGTGTCTACAAAGACTATCACTCGTCTAGTCGTCTATGCATAGACTAAATGAGGACGCACCTCAGAGGGAAGAAATCCACTCAAAATATCATTAATCATCAACTCTGAGAGTTTTAATCTCTACAATGCCATCTAAATAAGAGAAAACTTGGGGACTAAGACTCCTAAACTAGACTGTTCCTAATTACAGCTCTTTTACAAAATTAGAAATCTAATGAAAATTAATTAGGGAAATAAAATACTAAACTATTTTGGGTGGTCCCATGTTAGTACCCATGGGTTAGTGGGTCAGGTAGGCCGCAAGTCACCCAATGTAGGGTCGACTCATTAGAAAGAACTCAAACTTTGATTATTGAAGGGGACTCCTTTTGTGCAATCCAGCGGGCATCGGGAGTTGCAAAAGAACCTTGGAAGGTGACTGGTGTGGTTTGGGAGATTTCTGATCTAGCGAAAGGCATCCAAGTATCCTTCTCTCATATTGACCGAAGTGCCAACTCAAAAGCTGATCGTCTAGCCAAAGAGGGTGCTTCTCACCATGATCTGAGGGTTATTTTGTATCCCTTGTAATTTTTTCTCATTCCTTTTGTTGTTGTTTTTTCGGATGGGGCTTGGGTCCATAGTTTTTTGGTCTGGGCCTTGGTTTGCAGCCTTCTTTTCTCACAGTATAGGGTATAGTTTTCTCCTTTTAGTACAGTCACCTTTAAAAAGAAAAAAAAAGAATTCAGTGGATAAGCGTTGCTGAGTAGGCAAGAAGATAAGGGAGTCGGCAATTATCTTATTTCTAAATAAAGGTGATTTGTAAGGTGACAAGAATAATAAGCAATTATGGGGATTGATTTGAGGCAATTAAGAGTTTAGGATAAGCAACAATTATCTCGTTTCTAAATAGGGAGGATTTGTTAGGTGATGAGGATAATGAGCAATTAGCAATGATGGGGATTGATTGTAGACAATCCTAGAATCAAGGGCTGAAATTATGAGATTTGGTCCATCTTTTTGAATTTCAAAAGTTGTAATCAATCTCTATTTAAAAGAGAAATTGATCAATGGAAAAGTATGAAAATTCAATCTCAAATTTGGTGCTTGCAATTGGAGGGAGAGTCTCCTTGAAGGTGTGCAACCATTGGCCGGTTTGGACTTTAGAGAATGACGAGCACTTCATATCTGATTTTGAGCGCTGTTTTAGGATTTGTAATTGTGTTCTGCCTTTGTTAGAAGTCACAAACCAGAGCTAAGAAGGTTTAATGCCACATCCTATTCATATTTTCCAACTCTTTGATCCGTTTAGGAGTCCAATAAATCTTTGCATTTCCAGCATTATGTCAGTGATCATCACTCGCCATTTTTTTACCATTATGGCATTTTTCATGTTGGAGACATTAAGAAGTTTCAAATGTTGTAATAATCAGCTTGAAACTGTTTTCAAATTTCCATGAACCTAAAGATAGTCACCAATGTTTCTATTTTACCTTTAAAACAACTTTGATGTTAGAAACTTGGGATCGCCATTTGCACTACTTAATAAATTCTATGGTCTGCTGATCCTTGCTATTTTATTTCTTATGTCTTGGTTGGTTTTGACATTGCAATTGTTACTTTTCATAGCTTGAATTACAATATGCTGCGGAAACTGATGCTCTCGAGCCTCCTCACAAATATGTGCCTTGGGTGGTAGTGGATGGGCAACCACTTTATGAGGTTTGTTCCCCCATGTTTACTTATGTATTTTAAATTTGTAGGCATCTCCATTAAGCTTTCTTTTCTATTATGTGTTTCAATTTTGGAATGTGAGGGTTCCACATGGTTTATGCTCTTAGTAACTGGAGTCCTAAAATTTTCATTGTACAAAATCTGAGCCATTCATGATGCATCTCCCACAATGAATATCCCGTAGTCTAAACGTTAAGATGATCCCTTCATCAATGTAACCCATTTTCATTGAATATGGATTGTTGGTCAAGACTCCCATTTCCCATTCAGTTATGACCAACCTCATGCACCAATCTGATTTTGCGTCAGCATCTTCTGCTGGGGAACTGCATGCATAGCATTAACAATGGAATGGGGTAATTGGTCATTTATCCTGGATGTGCAGTTATTTAATATACATGTGACCCACCTGACGAATGGCTCAATCTACATACACAGCAATTGTGTGCGAGCTGCAAAAAACCTCTTCATTTTTCTCTCTTATGGGCTGAGACTATGAAATTTAACTTTCGATGAAATTTGTTTGTTGCATCCAACTGCCATCTTTGTTGAATAATTATTCTTTCATTATGTGCTACTGATATCTGTTAATTCTCGTTTTTAGGACTACGAAGATTTTGAAACCTACATCTGCAAAGCATACAAAGGCGATTTGCCCACGGCCTGCAAAGCATTGCCCTTTGAGATGCGAGAAAAGAAACTGTACCAACCCAAACCAGTATGCTATGCTGAAGAGAGCCAACAGTCATTAACAATTTCAGTGGGTGATCAGATGGATAGAGATGGAAAGGCCAATACATAACCAGTTTCTTGTACCCGATGTTTCTCTGCATTTGTATAGCTCTTCTAGTTGGACTTAGGAGTCATGAAGAGCTAACTGTAAATGTCTTACTATTTTTGTGTCATATTATGTTGTGGATGTCTTAATATGTTTTCTTCAGCCAGTCACATCAGTGTTTTGGATTGTCGTGCTTCTGTTGTACTTTTCCACCTTATATACATAATGGCTTGGGTAGATGATGACTGTTGTATCCTTGTTTCTTTAGGACATGTTTGTGTGCGGCAGTTTTCCACTGTTCATTTTTCATGGAAAATGTAAACTTGGAAACTTCATTTCCTGCGATTTCAGTTTGCATTGTTTGGTCTGGTTTAACATTTTCCATTCAGTGCAAGGACTGCAGAAAATGGTTTCTGATTCTGTAATGTTCTTCGACAGCTAGTGTAACGACTACAGAAAATTCTTTTCTATCTTGGATCCGAATCTACTTTCTGTAAAATCTATGGAAATTCCCTCTACCTCAGAAAATAATATCCAGGAAGATTTTGACATGGATTAATAGTTCATTTTCTGTGAAAGTTGCACCACAAAAAATCCGAAGTAGCAGCTTGGATAGAGCTCTTAAAACTTGAGATCTAGACCGTCTGTTTTGTTAATCAGAGATCGGACACTTGGCATAATCTATTAAAAATCTCTCTAAGAGTATGATTTGATGAAGGACTGGATCATCTAATGAAAGTGAGTATTAGAGCACAATCTAAGGTGAGGCTGACTAGTTGAAGTGTCTTGATCGGTATTTGCATCATATGATCATTTCAATCATCTAACCTACAATTGGTAGCTTAGTTGGCTAAGTCCTCTGCGCCTCATGAAGCGGAGTGGTCTTGTGTTCGACACCTACCTTTGTTGGTCACCTCCCATAGCTTTACCCAGTCCGTGTGGATAGGAGGGTTTGCATGTGCCCGTAGGGATTAATTTTCGGCTGTTCAGAATCAAATATCCCTCGGGCTTAGGGCCAAAGGCTTTTGTGTTGAGCTAAGCGGGAGATATCCTGGGTTATAAAAAAAAAGAAAAAAAATCATGTCAGTCATCTGCTATTTGTCGTCATGATTGAATGCCGAAGATCATCTAATCAGTCATTCATTTTTTGGGTTCTGGTCCACCATTTTTTTTTTCTTTTGGATTGGGTTCGGCTTGACTTTTCTGGCCCTTAAAACAGATGCCGTGGGGGATTGGGTTGAGTCCATTCTCACTATTCAACCCTTCAACCCCACCCAAAAAGTTCCCTATCTAATTGTTCTGGTCCCTACCGATATTCGCATTATGAGCAAGTCAACTCAAACCTGACCTGTAAATTAAGGATTTTTTAAGTTTTGTGTCTTGTTCAGGTTTGACGTTTTTAACCTGATTAGAAATAAAACACCTATGTATGGATAACATGTTCCCAAATAATCACAGCACCTGATTAGAAAATACAACAACTATGTATGGATAACATGTTCCCAAATAATCACAGCTTGATTTCATCCCCAATGGATTGAAGGCTGCAAAGTCAATGCGGGAGAAATTCAATCTTTGAAGGATACCTAAAATACTTGGATCTTTTCTCCTAATAAGAAAAGATAAAGTATAAATCCTCAGTTTCAATTAAGAGACCCTAGTATGAGACAAGTTAAAATCAAAATTCAACTGATGAGGATCTACCGAGGATCAGTAGAATATTATCTAGAGATTGGTTGAAGATATGATTTTTTAGAACTTCAAAAAGTTTTTTATCTTGATGCATATGACTTGCACTTTAAGTAAGTAAAAGACCCAACATAAAACTATATAGAAAAACTCTCTGTAACATACTAAATATCTTAATAAATATCATCTTAATATTATTTTATATGGAAAGTGTTTGTTAATGGTACCAGTGCTATTATCAGAAGATTGATTTCCATCCTATATGCATTTATTTATTTATATTATGTATTAGTTTGAGTCTGGTTCATAATCAGGTCTACTTGATAAGTGCTTAATTGTTTATAATTTGAGCCCTAATATTTAACTTATCTTGGGCTAGTCATGGTTGTTTTATTTGATTTTACATAGTTTTTGTTAATTTCTATGTAAAGGTAAGAAGGTGTTAAAAAGGAGAAGAATTCATGAAGAATGCTAGGCGTAAATCACTAAGAAGGGCCACGGTGGGTCCCATCTAAGTTGTTTCAAATTTCAAAGACTAGTTTCTAATTCTTTGGGAACTTAAAATTCAAATTAGAAGAAATAATTGGAGAACAAGAAAGCATAATCAAGAAAGGAAAGTGAAACAAATAAGAAAAAAAAGACATTCCCAGGTGTGTTACACACCCAAAAGGGGGCCCCATAGCCTTTGCAAAAGCTGAATTTCAGAAATTAGTAAGTCCTATTCAAGTTCAAGTGGAGTCCAAGAATGGAGAAGGAAAAGGAGAAAAATAAGGAAACTTTAAAGCAAGAATTTAAGCAAAGTTAGAAGTCAGCAAAAAGGGGTCCCACACTCATTGTGTAAGCATCATATGGGCCCACTTTTATTATAAAAGGTTCGGATTTAATCTCTTATAATTAATTCTCAGATTCATGGGACCATGTGAAGAATTTTCGAGAAGATACAAGTGGGACCAGATTTGGAAAATTTTGCTAAATAAGAAAGAAGAATTCTATTTCATTCTAATTGGGAAGCCTAATTGTAAAGTAAGAAGGAGATCTAAATCTACAAGGATTCTATTCACTAAGAGGGCTGTTGCAATAATTATAAAAGGGTATACATGGGGTGGACATCCAACACCCATGATCATCACACCAAACAGCCACCACCATCCCATAAACACAATAGCCGTACAAGCTATCTTTGGAGCCCTCTTTGGAGTATCTTTGGAGAGCTTTTGGAGGGGGGAAAATCTGAGCAACTGCTGGCCGAATTCTTCTTCTTCATTCTTTAGAGTTCTTTCTATGACTTTAACTTTTATGTTATTTTTCATCAAAGACATGAGTAGCTAATTTTTTTAGGGCTAGGGTGTAGTTGAAACCCTAGCCTAGTTCTATGTAGTCTCTTTTAAGCATCTTTTAATTAAGAATTCTGTTTTATTAGTTGAGATTCTAAATCATGTTTTTAATTGATGAGTTGTGTATATGCCATGCCAACCATGCTATATTCAATTAAACTTAAGAGTAGCTGACTTATGTTTAATTAATCTTGATGATTAAGCATCTAGGGTATAGAACCATGAATAATCAAAGTATATGCCATGCTTAGACTAATGCATTTATCATTCCCATTGTTTTTATGCATCATGTGTGTTTTGACTAGGACATATGACATGCTTGGTTTTTACAACATGATGAGCAATTCATGTAGTATGCCACTAATGAATTAAGTTTAGGGGAATAGTAATCTAGATACATATGCCATGGTCTAGGTTGATAGATGTTACTGATAAATTCTGATTTTTTATTAAAGGATAATAAAGGACATTCATAGGATTGGTTGGGGGAGTAGATGAAACCCTAGTTCATTCATTATTAGTATTTTTCAATTCTAGTACTAGTTCTGTGTTTTAGGTTACTTCCATTTAGCTTTTGATAGTTTAATTTATTGTTTTTTGTAGATTAATTCATACTTTCATCATTCGATTGATTCTTTTAATATTCCGTTTTTTAGTTGCTTTTGACATTATTTTATCACGAGTCTTCGTGGGATCGATCTCGTACTTACAATCATTATATTACATAGTGATCTTGCGTACTTGCTAGTTTAAGTTATATGCATATTAAGTAGCTTATTTCTAGGTTGCTTGGTGCATACTAAGTTTTTGGCGCAGTTGCTGGAGACTTGTTTGCAAAGAATAGTGTCAAAGCTTGTGTTTAATGTAGTGTCATAGTTTAGCGTAATCTTTAGTTCAATTGCTTGAAGTTTTAATCATTTTAAAGTGATGGTATTTATTTTAGTATTCTTTTAGTTCAGCTATTTTAATTTCAATTTTCTACCTTTTCCTACTTTTAGCGCACTACTTACGCTTTCTTGTTGTCTTAAATTGTGTATATGCAAGGTAGGCGATATCAAGACTTAGCCGTCATTGTCTACGATCCGGAAATTGAACGAACCTTTAGACGATATCGAAGGTAAGCTAAGAGGATAAGATCCAATACACAGTCCTCATCTAACTCAAAACTTGAAGAAATAAGTGTTAATGAAAATCAAAGTTCTGAAAGAAAGATGGCTGACGCAAAAGAAGAAGTGGTAGTGAACAATCAAAAGAGACTAATGAAGGAGTCTTACATTCCTTTGCACACTGAATAGCCGTCCACCATTCTTTATCCACCTAATACGGTTGGCAATTTCACCCTCACTGTACAACTGCTGAATATGGTGCCACACTATTATGGGTTACCTAATGAGGATCCTTATCTTCATATTAAGGATTTCTTTGAGCTGTGCCCTGTACAACAAATACAAGAAGTTACTCAAGAGGGCATTAGGCTACATTTATTTCCTTTTTCTCTTGAGCATAAAGCTAAAATGTGGTTAAACTCCTTGGATGCAGGTTCTATCACCTCTTGGCAGCAGCTAGCTAGTAAGTTTCTGAAGAAGATTTTCCTTTCTCAGAAGACAACGCAGTTAAGAAGAGAGATCCATACATTTCAGCAGAAAGATGGAGATCAGTTCTGGGAAGCGTGGGAGCATTTTAAGGATTTATTATTGAAGTGTAAACATCACAACCTCACCAAAAATGATCAGGTTCAAGTTTTCCATGAGGGACTGAATGAGCTGAACAAGGGAGTAGTAGACTCTGCATTTGGAGGAGCCCTGATGGAGAAAAATAGCGAGGAAGCATATGAACTTTTTGAAACTCTTAGTGAAAACTCACAACAATTTTCTTGTAGGACCAGATAGATAGGTAAGAAGCAAGGAGCATATGAGATCTAGACACAAGGAAATGTAGCTGCCCAGATGGCAGCCATAGATAAAAAGATAGACATGATCATCAAAGCAATGGCTTCCAATAGCATGCACGGACAACCATCAAAAGAAGTATGTGCTATATGTTCTAACACTAACCATGCTACTGAATGCTATCCCATGTCATCTTTTACAGATTAGGAACATACCAACTATGTTGGTAACACATATCCTAAGCGGAACAATCCCTTCAGCAATACTTACAATTCTGGATGGAGGAACCATCCAAACTTTTCTTGGGGAGGCAATCAGAACAATTAAGGAAATCAAGGCAATCAGCAGCAGTATCAAGGACAGTAGAGAAGCTACCAACACCCCCAGAATAACAACTTTTCTCATAACAATGCACAAAAGCCACCAGAAGATGAGTTCAAAAGTTTGGTGACTTAGTTTATTCAGTCATCTTGGGCTAATTTCCAACAACATAGTCAAGCAATTACAAATACTCCGCTGAGTTCGGCAAAGCCGGAAGCACAGGTGGGTTAGATAGCTAATGCCTTGAGCAAGAGGGAAGACGCTAAGTTCCGAAGTCAGACTGAAATAAACCCTAAAAATCATGAGCATTTGACGGCCATAACTACCCTCACTAAGGAGCTAGAAAAGGTCCACAGGAGAATGAGGCAGCATGGTACAGTCATAAACACTAGCGTGGATGGGCCGAATGAAATTCCTAAAATTGTAGACATTGAACTACAAGACAGTGCAAGGCAAAATGAGATTGATGTGAACCAGAAGAGTGACAAGAAGGCCACGGACACTGTGGCGACTCCTATTCAAGTCACGACCTCTAAAGAGCCAGAGAGAGTGTATAAGCCAGTTCCACCTTACCCTCAAAGGCTGAGAAAGGAGAAGAAAAGTCAATTCACGTAGTACATCTTTGAGACACTGAGGAAGGTAGATATTAACATCCCACTAATCGATGCTATCAAGCAGATACCCCTAATGCAATGTTTATCAAGGAGTTGTGTACAAACAAGAGGAGATTCAGAGATCATGGAGAGGTTAAGTTAACCGAGGAAGTCAGTGTAGTTCTTTTAAAAAAGCTTCCTCCCAAACTTAAGGATCCTGGGAGCTTTACGAAACCTTGCAAGATACGAGATCATACATTTGAGAGAGCCTTACTGGACTTGGGTTCTAGTATCAATTTGCTGTCATTTTCAGTCTATGAGTATTTGGGTTTGGGGAGATCAAACCAATTTCTATTACATTACAATTGGCAGACAGGAGCGTGAAACACCCAAGGGGCATCCTGGAGGACATTTTGGTGAAAGTAGGAGAATTCATATTACTTGCTGACTTTGTGGTATTAGAATGGAGAGTGTATCAATGCCACACCACCTTTCTATTATACTTGGCCAACCTTTCATGGCCACTGCGGGTTCCAAGATATATGTACAGAAAGGCACAATCGAAATGAATGTCAATGGGCAGAAGATTGAGTTCAAAGTGTTTGAAGCTATGAAAGTGCCAATAGATGAAGATTGCTTTCAGATTGAGGTGATTGAGCAGGCTATAGGAGAGGTGTTTTCAAGAGCACATGGGTGTAAGGAGGAGTTGGACACATGCATTTAGCAGGGCCTCATCAAATCTGAAATCGTGCAAGATAGTGATGAACTGGAGGCAGCACTTATGGAGATTGTAAATAAACTAGAACTGCTCCCTTCCATCCCAAGCAAATATTCTAATTCTTATGAAATTCTTGGTTCTTCCACAAAGCAACTCGTTCCTTCTGTTATAAAAGCACCAAAGTTAGAATTGAAGCCATTACCTGAACATTTCAAGTATGCCTATTTGGGGGAGCATGAGACCTTGCCATGTATCATAGCCAGTGATTTGAGTTCTGACGAGGAGAGCAAGTTGTTAAAGGTGTTAAAAGCTCACAAGACAACAATGGGGTGGAGCATTGCAGATATCAAAGGTAAAAGCCCAACCATGCGTATGTACTGAATCTTGTTAAAAGAGGAGTCCAAACCTACAAAGGATGCACAGAAAAGACCCAACCCTCATATGAAAGAGGTTGTTAAAGTATAAATTCTTAAGCTAATAGACGTTGGGATCATCTACCCAATCTTCGATAGCAAGTGGGTGAGCCCAGTGCAAGTTGTTCCTAAAAAGAGTGGTATGACAGCGGTAAAGAACGAACATGATGAGCTGATTCCTACTAGAGTTACCACTGGATGGAGGTTATGCATAGACTACCAGAAGCTTAACACAGCCATCGGAAAGGATCACTTCCCACTACCATTCATTGACCAGATGTTAGAGAGGCTAGCTGGGCATTCATGTTATTATTTTCTAGATGGGTACAGTGGGTACAATCAGATTTCTATTGCTCAGAGGACCAAGAGAAGACCACTTTTACCTGTTCATTTGGGACATTTGCCTACAGGAGGATACCTTTCGGACTATGAAATGCACCGACAGCTTTCCAGAGATGCATGATAAGTATATTCTCCAATATGGTAGAGCGCTTTATTGAGGTATTTATGGACGATTTCTCTGTCTTTGGATCATCATTTGATAACTGTTTGTATCATCTGGAGTTTGTGCTAAAGTGATGTGAGGAGTGTAATTTGGTGTTGAATTGGACAAATGCCACTTCATGGTTTAAACATGGCATTGTACTTGGACACGTGCTGACAAGCAAGGGGATATAGGTGGATAGGGCTAACATAGACTTGATCAACAAACTTCCCTTGCCTACATTAGTGAAGGGAGTACATGTTGGAAATTTATACTAAAAGCATACTTTTACGTATTTGTCTTCGACTAATTAGTATATTTTGTCTTTTCATCTAAATGAGATTTTGTATGAGCAAATGGTTGTATTATTTATGATTATGCATGTGTGTGTCTTTTATTCTATAAAGTAGACAAGTTGGTGTATAGAGTTCTACTTATACACGGAGGACTTATTTGTCGGTTCTTATAGAATATAAGTTTTTGTTCACAATCTAGATGGACTTGGACACACCATCGGTACGATTGTAGCATGATGTTTTAGCAGGCTTGTCTTGGCTACGGGAAACGGTATAGTTTCGACTCATCATGCTAGTATGCTCTGTGTGTATTGAAGAGGACCGCTTTTGGGTTTATTATCTTTATACTGACTATATAAGATGATTAACATCCAAATGGTTATTATGAGTGCTTATACTCTTAATCCTGACATAAAGAATAGACACATACATTTAGTGTTTGCCATTTTGATTTACAAAGAAGTAAGATCCTTTATGGGTCAATAATCTCAGTAAATTGGATGACTACACTACGTGTATGGTGCATATTAGTTTATTGACGAAATCCACATCCCATAATTGGGATTGATGATGTCCCCTTGATGAAGCTTTTAAGTTTTGATTATGTCAAACCCTGCAGGTGAACTTTGTGTCCGACATATCAAATAAGTAAAGTGTAAGGTCTCAAAGAATTATAAAGCTATAGATTAAATATAGATGTCGGTAATTATTTAATTGATGGATATCTGAAATCTTAACGCTGGGAGATTAATAAGCATTTAATGACATGAAGCTCGAAATATTAATTTTGATAATAAGGACAGGAGTGCAATTATAATTCTCTAGTGGACTGAATTGTAATTTTTGGAACTAGGATTCTAATTTGGGTCGAATTAGGGTTTTATGCTTCCATAAGGAGCCTATCCTTATTTACTTCTTAAAGTCCCTATTGTAGCCTATAAATATACGCTGTTGCTCTCTAGGTCAATAAGAAGAAAAATCTTGTTTTAGAGAGAAAAGAGAATTCGCAGAAGAGGCCCACTCCTTGGTGTGAATTTGAGCATAGAGGAATACAGTAGAAGATCTTGAGATTTTCGGGCTGCTGCAAAACCGAGATTAGATCAGAAAGACCGAGATCAAATTAGAGAGATCTCACAGGTTTGGTCTTTGATTATCTTCGTTTAAAGCTATTTTCGCATTGATCTGTACGCAACATCTAGGGCTCCTGGCGGAAACTCTTTTCTAACAGTACGGAGTTGCCTTGGGCATGAGGGATTCTATCGTAGATTAATTCATTAAGGACTTCTCCAAGATTGCACGCCCACTATGTGCATTGTTACAAAAAGATGTGGAATTTGTCTTTGATGATGATTGCTTATGAGCATTTGAGCTGCTGAAGAAGATTTTGACATCAACCCCTATTATCATGGTACCTGATTGGAGCTTGCCATTTTAGCTCATGTGTGATGCCAGTGACTATGCTCTAGGGGCTGTGCTTGGACAAAAAGTAAGGAAGATTCCACATGTGATTTACTACGCATCCGGGACTCTAAATGATGCATAACTGAACTATTCTACTACTAAAAAGGAACATCTTGCGGTAACTTTTGCACTAGAAAAATTCAGATCTTACCTTGTGGGGTCTAAGGTAATAATCAACACAGATCATGCAGTACTAAAGTATCTACTAAGCAAGAAGGATGCAAAGCTAAGGCTAATCAGATGAGTATTGTTACTACAAGAATTTGACCTTGAGATCAGAGATAAGAAGGGTAGTGAGAACGTAGTGGCAGACCGTTTATCCAGATTGCTGAATGAGGAGGCATGCAAGGGGGATGAAATCCCTCAAAATGAATCTTTTCCAGACGAGCAACTATTTCAGCTTACAAAGCTTCCATGGTTTGCAAACTTGGTGAATTACAAGGTTTGTGGTGAGTTCCCAATATATTTTACTAATCAAGACAAGAAGAGGTTGGTGCACATGGCACATTTCTATTACTGGGATGACCCGTATTTGTTCAAGTACTGCTCAGATCAGATAATCATAAGATGTGTACTGGAAGACGAAGTTCAAAGCATCTTAGGACATTGCCATAACAAGGTGTGTGGACGACACTTTGGAGGGAAGAAGACAGCTGCTAAGGTACTTCAATCTGGTTTCTTTTGGCCCTCTATATTTAAAGATGTACATGCCTTTTGTTTAAGTTGTGATAGGTGCCAGAGAATGGGGAACATTTTCTCAAGGAATCAAATGCCACTGAAGGGCATACAAGAGGTGGAGCTCTTTGACGTGTGGGGGAATTGATTTTATGGGACCATTCCCATCATCCTATGGTTATTTCTACATTTTGGTAGGAGTCGACTATATGTCCAAGTGGGTGGAGGCTATCCCGAATAAGACAAATGACCACAAGCTGGTTTTGGAATTTCTGAAGAACATGATATTTACCAGATTTAGACGCCCAGAGCAATCATCAGTGATGGCGGCAGTCACTTCTAGAACAGATCCTTTGAAACATTAATGAAGAAATATGGGATAACTCACAAGATAGCTACTCTGTACCACCCTAAGACAAGTAGCCAAGTTGAAATAAGTAATAGAGAGATCAAGCAGATCTTAGAGAAGACAGTGCAGCCCAACATGAAAAATTGGTATTCACGGCTTGATGATGCACTTTTGGCATATAGGACAGCTTACAAGACTCCTATAGGCATGTCTCCATATTGGTTGGTTTATGAGAAAGCATGTCATCGCAGGTGGAACTGGAGCACATGGCATTCTGGGCGATTAAGAAGTTTAATTTTGATATGAAGGAGGCAAGTGAGAAGCTGAAGTTATAGCTAAATGAGCTTGAGGAGCTATGATATAAAGCAGATGAGAATGCCAAGCTTTATAAAGAAAGGACTAAAGTGTTCCATGATAAGTAGCTAGTGAGGAAGACGTTTGAGGTGGGACAGAAGGTATTACTCTTCGATTTAAGACTCAAATTATTTCCAGGGAAGCTAAAGTCCAGATGGTGTGGCCCCTTTGAGGTCACTTAGGTATTTGAGCATGGGGCTATTGAGATCTATAATCCAAAAAATGGTAACAAGTTCAAAGTCAATGGACATAGGCTCAAGCCCTATTGGGAGCAGAATTTTGACAAGGATGTGGATGTGCTTACATTCACAGATACCCCTTCAGCTTGATAGAGAAGCAAAGTCTAGCCGCAGACTATAAAGCAAGCACTACTGGGAAGAAGCCCAGATCTTTGCAAGGAAAAGTTTAAGATGGCGATTAAGAGCTGGAGATGTACTCCATATCCAGCTGAGTTCTTTTACCATTTTCTTTGTTCTTATATTTACTTTTCTGTATATGTTTTTAGTGTTTCCTTTCTACTTTATTTTACAACATTGGGGACAATGTTTAATTTTAGTTGGGGGAAGAGTCTTAGTTAGGATATAATCATTATAGTCCAAAAAAAAAAAATCGAAAATCACAAAAATATTTTTTTTTCTTTGAGTCATAGGTCCTTCTTACCACAATGATGAGAAATGATGATTTGTCTTGCAAGGTTCATTGAACTTAATTATGCTGGTTCTTTATATTATTCAATTGCTGTAAATCTTGTTTAAGCATGTTTGAGCTGTCACTGTGTGGATTACAATGCCGATATAGTTTGAGGTTGAAAGCTCTTGCATAATTGAATGATTAGATGCTTTTGGTGGTAACTTGTATGACCTATGGAGATTTGAGCCTAAATGCTTATTCTTGAGAGGGTTATATGCTGAGTGATATGATATTTCATTTCTTGATCCATATGATGCAGTTGATTTCATTATCATTCTTTGATCACATGTTCTAAATTTTATAAGGAATAACATGCTAGACTCTCTCGTCCGCCGACCTCGGTAGTCCCAGGACGAAAAAAACCGAGTCCATCACCCTGACCTTTACCAACTTGGTTTCTAACTGTTCTAATCTGAGTAAGTCAAAAGGGCATGTGGAGCACGGTTACTTACATTTTTATCCGATTTAGGGTCTTGGATATTCCTACCTTCTGAATGTATCAAGTGTACAGAATACACCCAATATCCATCCCTTTAAGTGTATAATTTTAAAAATCAACGTACTTGCATGTCTAAGATTATTTTAATAAGACTTTTCATACTTTTATCATATTTTATGCACCTTGTCAACCCTACCCTAGTATTATGCTCTACAGGACATCCTAGTGTAACGCCCCAAAATTCGGGCGCCTCGAATCTTGGGACGCTACGGGAAAGTACCTAAGAAATGTGGAAAATCCAATAAAATAAGCAAGCATGAATCTCATAAGAGCAAGTGAAAGAGCAAAGCCCTATAATTTTATTTCACTTTAAGGGATTACAAGGTACTTTCCGTAATTAAACTAACTACAATCCTAGGCCAACACGGCCAACTACAAGAACAGGAAAGAATAGAAATCTATGTGACAGACATCTCTTGATGCACCAACTGCATCACTCTCAGAACCCTGTGGGCAAAAGATCAACCCCTAAGCAAACCACCAATCAAAGAAAGGGGAAGAGAAGATACCTGAAAACACCAAGGATTGGTCAAGCTCGATGAGCCAGGCATATAGGCATGTTTAGATGGTAATACATTATATTAATAGATGGGGAAGAAGACTATACTTGATCACAGCTATACCAACGTGATTAGTACCTCGATAATAATATAGAATATCAGAGTGCAACAGAAATGGTGAGGAGTGCAGTGCATGAACAATAATCGAGATAGGAATATAATAGATGTTTGATACAGCAGATCGGGCAGATAAGATATGCCATCATCATCAAGATCATATAAATCATACAAGCACATCGGTGTCACCAATAATAGAAGTAACTTGAGGAAGTAACCCTACCATATCCGTAATCATCGTATTTAGATCCAATCGTATAAACATCGACAGTTAAAGACACTAAACCACGACGTCCACAATGCATAATAATCATACAACCAACATACATACATAGGATCACACAAAGGTACGTCCATTGTTGAAGTACAAGGGACGTGGGGGGTCAGAGCTAGCCCATTGTCGTTGTCCCAATAACTGTCGATGGATATCAACCATAGAGGTCATGGCCATCCATCGCTGCCGTCTCATTGAATAGGAGCATACAAGAGTCTATCGATATCCATAGCTACAGCCAAGTCCCAGCCATTGGTCTTACGTGCTAGATCAACCAACAATATCTATAGTCACTGCTAAGTCCTAGCCATTGGTCTTACGTGCTAAATCAACATCAATATGCATCCACACTTACCCAATCCAAGTGCCTGCGGTCTAGGTACCCCTCCCCCAACGGTACCTACTGTACTCAACCACAACTCAAAATCAATATCTATGCCAGCACCAAATCCTTCGACAGTCCAATCGTACATCCACAATCCTACAGACCACTAGGTGGAGGTACTCCGAACCAGATCGCCTTATCATCATTAATATAAGACAATATTAGTTGAGGGTATGAGTCATAGAGTTCGGGTATAACTAATCCATCCTCATAATTCTCAATAGTTAATAATACATACCTTCGTTTACTCCACTTCTCTATACACTTAATTAATATTATCTCATTATATAGTCTGTTCATCAATATCTACCGTTAAGTTCCCAATGTTACAGGTCAGGACTTCAAATACAATGTCTCGACATCTCATCAGATACGGACCGTGATCATGGATCAGAACCTAAGTGCGATGTCCTGATTTATAATACATCCTAAGGCCAACATTCAAGGTTTAGACCTACCGGCCAGCCTTAGTTTCCGTTCTCAACAATAAGTGCCACATGTCCCAATCCATCGATGATCACAGCCCCTCTCTTCATGTCCAGGGTCCCACTTCACCTAAGACAGTGATCATAGAGTCCTAAATACTTATTAAGTATCCTTGGTGTTCCTGTAGGTGTTTAGTATCATAAGACATCCATAACCATTGAATCGGATTCCGTTTTACAACCTAAGACCCTACTTAGGTGGCTACACGGGTCAAGGTTAAGCCTGGCCCTTAAATAGTGCCTAGTGTATCTCAAGCAGTCCAAATGGAAGGTCAATGAGGCCCACACATGATCAAATCATAAAATGATCCAAATATGGGAAATTACTATTTACAGAGTACCGGGTCAACATCATGAGTCCACAGGTTGACCTGGTACTCTGCGAAAGGGAACAGCTAACTGGGAAGCATAAATCATAGTCTGTAGTGTCCTCGATCGACCTAGCACACTGCGGGCATTGTATCGGAAATCTGACAAATTGGGGGAAATCCATGTGTGGCCGGTAGAGCAGGTGCATTGGGTTCTGTACCCTGAGAGTAATTTCAGCTCCCAGCCGTGGGGGAGTCCTCTGTGTGCTCGGTCGACATCCTGAGTGACCAGGTTGACTGAGTACACACGAAACCCTGGATTTTATGATCCTGTCCTCTATCATTTTCTAATAAAATTCCATCAAATGGATCTCAATCAACATCAATCATCTCCAAACAACAAACACACCTCCCACATCATGATTCCATCACAAATGGGCCATTGATCTTCCAAATGGGAGATTTCCATCCATCAATGGCAAAAAATATAATACAAGAGCTTAGAATAACAATCAGATACATCATATCATCCAATCAACCATCCAAATACAGAAATCATGCCAAATAATCATAAAAGACAAAAATTAGCAATCTAAGCATATTAATCAATTTAATTAAGGAATCTAAGCATGTCTACTTGCCTAATTCGGAAGATAACTCCTCAAATAGCTTGGCTTCACTCCAATAGCTGTAAGATCACCCCAATAGCTGAATTTACAAAACTACACCCACTCCCAAAGAGAGAAGTGCATAAAAACTAGAATTCTAAGAAAAAGGAATATACTGCAGGGAAATTAGAAAGAGGGAAAGAGGATTACCTTCACTTGGAGAAGGGAGAGAGATCTAGGAGATAAGATGAGCTCTTTAGCTTATAGATGGTTAGATGTAGATGGGGCTCTTGCTTCTTGCAATTGGAGGGCTAAGATCTAGAGAGAGAAACCCTAATCTCTAACTTAGAGAGAGAGATGAGAGGCAAATTATAATGAAATGAGAGGGAGAGATTGGGGGGTTTCTTTTATAGGAATTTGTTGGCTTATAGTCTAAAATGCCCTCATTAGCAATTGAGAATTGTGAATAGGGATGGAGGGTATTTAGGAAATGTTTAAATGGAATGATTAAAGGATCCTAGGTTGCTAATAGAAGTAAAGGATAAGGACTATGATAGTTTTGGTATTCATTTTTAATGACTAAAGTATCCTCAAATGAGTGGTTGTAAATAAAGGAGCCTAAGGGGCAATAAAGATAGGCTATTTATAATGACAAAAGTGCCCATGTTTACTTGGTTTATAATAAAGGAGGCCAATGCCATTTAAGGTATTTGGATTTCCAAAAAGGAGGAAAAAAGTGTAGTTGGAAGGACTAGAGTACCCTTATATAATTAATGGGCTAATGGGTTAGGCCATGGGTAATTGGGTCATTATAAGATTAATTGCACAACTCTCTAAGGAAAATCCATTTGTAATTAGGATTAAAACTAGGGCTTCTAATTATCTAATTAATTCTAGGAAAACCACTATTGATCTCACAAGGGTCCTAATCCTGTAAACTAGGCTAAATTAATGGGAATTACTAACTATTCATGTTAATCCCCTATTAAATAGGATAATCTAGGGTTGACTTGGTCAAATTGGGTCCTACTAGGTATTTCTAAGGACGGATCCTTACACTTGGGTCTTAGCACGGAATTCTCGCCCTGCTTGAACATTGGATGTACCGGATCCTTAGATGATTTTTTTTGTTAGCGTGTGAGCATTCAGTTGCCCTGCCCTTTCAAGTTACCCGGATCACCTTGACTTTCTACCACACATTTTTGGTCCCCTATTTCTACCCGAAATAGTACCCATTTTTCTGTAGAGTTTCCTAGACTTAGAAAAATAATGTTTTAAAATCCAATTCTACCAAGTTTACCATTTTAAGCTCAAATGACCTCGCTTTATTGTTTTAAAAGCCAAATCAACATTGTTTTCCAATTGTAAGCATTCTAAGTGTCTGTCATCCCCCAACTTCACACATACATCCCTCGAGTGACCGAATTACTCATTAATTCCTAACTAAGTACCAAACTGAATTTTGAACTATTCTGTAACAGAACCCTGCATTCTACATTAATTCTCGAGTCGGCACCACCAAGTTGTTTATTCTAGTTTTTACTTATATATTGCTCTTTGCAGTTTGTAGTCTTGTATGTGACTAGTGTCACTTAAGTACCCATTTTGTCCATGGCAAACTAGATACTGTCGTGACAAGGACTCCAGGACAAGTTCCGAGGTACCCCAGCCAGTTCGTTAACGGCTAGCGGTTGCTCCCCTTTTCGAGCAATTTATGCAAAGTGGATGCCAATTAGTCAGTGGTTTGAGTTAATTATTGTTTATGATTCAGTTATTCATATCTTGATGCATTAACCCGCCTAGCCCACTGTTACTGATATTTTGATTAATCACCTATATTTATACTCTGCTTTTGTGCTTGTAAACTATGCTTTTTAGCTTTGATACTTTACAGACTTCTATCTGATTTACACTTGATATCGTAGGTAACTAGCTCATGTATGCGCCTGAACCAAACTTTGTGGCGATCCAACACGATCCACTAGTTGTGCGAGAGTGGGCAACTGATGACATAGAGTAGCGTCCGAAGTTGCGGAGCTCGTAACATCTTCATTTTGGATTTCTGTTTTATTTTTTGGAATTCCATCTTTTGTTCTTGTAATTATTGGCCGGTGTTTCTATATGGCCTTATTCTGAGATGTAATTAAACATAATCTATTGTTAAACCCGAATGCTAACTTATAGAATGAGTTCCTTTCTTTTATCCAGTTTACTAATGTCATTATACTCTGATTTTTATTCCTGTCCTTTTCCTGAAATGGCCCTTCTTACAAACTTCTACCATGATGATCCTCTAGATCAAGGACCCTATAGGATCTCACATAGTGGAATCTTATGGGTGAAATCTTGGCGAGCGGATCGAGTGTTTCCTCATCCTCATCATCTGTGCGTCGTTGCGACCCCATTAGCCTCAAATTGCATCTTAATCCTGATTAAGGATTTGAGGTCGTGACACTTCATGTAAGTTGAATGGTATGTGGTTAACAAGTGAATAACATGTAAGAATCTGCACATGCAAGGGGGAACAACAATTGGAAATGCCTGCTATTACCCCAAAGGTTGAAAACAAAAAGGAGGAATCTACCCAAGAGGGGCTCGGATTTGATTAGATAGTTGGTGGGGCAATAGCTTTCCAATGCAATGATTAGTAGTTGGTTTGCAAGATCAGCTACACTGAGACTGAGACATGAGAATCATGAAAATCGGAGTATTTACATGATGTATTATGATAGGGGAGACTTGATAAAATAGGAGAAGAAGGTTCATTTAAATAACAAGTTATATCTTTTATTAGGGAGGCATTACAAATAGTTGCGATCTAAAAGAGCCAGTGAAGTCGAGACAAAAAAATGAGTTTAGTTGTGTAAGAAACCGGGGATACATTTCTCTTTTTAAAAGCTACTTTTCATATTCTTTAACTGCAAGTCTTATAAATTCCAATTGACTAGATTGAGTGAAAAATCATATCGTTATAGTTTTGGACTCAAGGGGTTCAAACATGTCCTTTGAAGAAATATATGAGTTATATTATAAAAAAAAATTACTCTATTATGTAAATAGAGAAAAGGATAAACAAAGAATAATAAGAAATGACACTCCTATCATTGGAATAAATAGCATTGTTGCTGCGTCAATAACAGGAATGCATATTTCCTTTCAAATCAAATAAATCATTTGATTTATGATTCATTGGAACAAAGACTCTAAATATAAACCCACATATTTTTTTTAAAGGTGGGCCCACATTGTATTTCTTAAAACTCATGTCCCATTAACTATAATTTTTAAAGGTGGGACCAACATTGTAATTTCTAACTATGACCACACATTATAATTTCTAAAGGTGGACCATAGATACCAAAATTTCTAAGATGGCATCACATAATTTTTAAATGTGGACCCCACATTGTAATTACGAAAGGTGTGCCTCCACATATCGCAATTTCTAAAGGTGCTCTAAGTTGTAATTTCTAAGTTTGTGCTCCACGGTTTAATTAAATCCTAATGCAGCCCCCATGTAACAAAGTTTCTATAGACGAGCCTCGGTTGCAATATCAAAATGTGGGACCACATTTTAATACCTAAAGGCTAGCCCTACATTCCCACGATTTCTAAAGGCACTTTTTGTAACGACCATCGGAGTGGATTCCTTGCCGGCTATCCTTGGATTCACTAAAAGTCCATGTTTGGTCCTCATAAGAAAAAAGAATCCTAGTCGGACCTCCCCCATCGAATTTTAGAAATCCCAAGCTTGTAAAGAAAGGTAGATGACCAGTGAATGGGCAGTAACTTAGATATTATCAGTTTTTTTTCTTTGGAAATCTATCTTCTGCATCCCATAATCACAATTTGAACCATTAATCATGTTAAGAAGGTCCAAAACAACTTTGTGGTCAATCATGATTCCTTATAAATCTTCAGATATTTTCACAAAAGTTCAAACAGTTCATCATGAGATCTAGAATTGTTTTGTCCTCTTTTGCAAAATCCGAACCATCCAATTTCTTCAGAATGTGCCTAAAATGGCTATGGGTTCCAATTTGACATCCTATTTCATTTGGATAGTGAGTGATATGCATGGCATAAATATAAATAACTACCCTTTTATTTGAATTTGTTAGTTGATTATTTTATCTTAAATGTTCTACTTATAGCATTTTTCTTATTATGCAGCAATTGGAAGGAGCTGAGCATATTTGAGCTTAATTCGGAGAGGTTTAAAGCTAAAATCCCATTTGAGAAAAGTTATACACGAAGAGCATATAGGCTTGTTGGAGGAGAGCAGGAATTTCAAGTTAGAGGTCATGGGTTCAAGACTTGGAATAATCAGTTTCTATTTTAATTTTTGAAGACCGAATTTGGTGGCCCCAAATCTCATGGACATCAATAAGAATGTTAATGTTTAGCAAGTGATCACATTATGAATTGTAGCCATCATGCGCAAGCTTTACTATTTTGATCATAACTTGTGACTCAAGACTCCAATTAAGGCAAGGTTAGATGCGTTGGAAAGAGGACTGAAAGGAGAGAATATCATGTCTCACGAGGATCTCCCAATTTTGATGTTTTGGAGGTCAAAACAGGTTGTCAAGTGGAGGGATATGAGGGATGGCGAACTTGAGTGATTTTTCTTTCTTTTTCTTCTTGTGTTTTTTTCTTTTTAAGGGGAGGCTCTCTTTTGCTCTAGGAGTTAATTATTTTTCTTTAATCTTTGTTAGAAAGAGTGAAGGTAGAGATTGAGTGGTGTAATAGACAACTTTGAAGGCTTTCAATAATAACGATTTGCTTCATTATTATTGTTTGTTTTACATTGCTTGGCTAATCCGTGGATTAGGGTGGAGGAGGAAACCAAAACCGGTGAGATTGTTCCTTATTATTCTTCTATGTCTATCCCTCATTATGCTTAATGATTTAATAGGTTTTTCTTTATGAATGTTATTCAACTTCTGGTTTTATAAATGTTATTTGGAATTTCTTTTACTTTTTATACTTGATCTTGACATATCATATTTAGGTTAAATTCCTTTAATCGTTTGTGCTTGATCTTGATAAATAGTGATTAGAGTTTCAACATATTGAAGTGAAGGGAGTCTTAGGTACTATTTAGAGAATTAGATTTTTAAGTAAAAGGGTTTTCAAAGCTCAATCTTCCGATCCAAGGCAATTGCTTGTACATTGGATTGAGTTTTATTGGGATAAGACTATGAAGTAATGTTGGAATGATTAAATCTGTTTTGGTGAAATCCGATACCCTGATCTCTCTTTCTCTGATTAAGTTTGTATTTAGATTTCCTTTGATATCATTTTAGTTATTATTTTCTTGACTAATTATGGTTTCAAAATCTTTAGTATGAAAACTGATTAAGAATTTTTGAATCATGTTTCTACAAATTTATGTGGATCGTCCCGTATTTGCCATTATCTACTTAATAGAAATTTATACGATTGCGTTTAACTATTTTGAGCACATCAGTGAGAAAATGGAAAAACACTCATGATCGTTGATCATCCACAGTAAAAAAAAGGGCTCTAATGTTTCAGGTGTGATATTGTGATATCCAAGTTTTCCTTTGGAACCCTACCTTATGGGTCCTACAATCATGATTTGAACCGTCCATGATGTTTAGAAGGTCCTAACGGCTAGTAGCTCAATTTTCAACTGTTGAGTCCTCATATTTTTCAATATATTTATTTAAAAAGTCCATACCCTAAAATATTATTTTTTTATTTTTATGGGACCCACAATTGGAATCCGAACCATCCGTCACAATATA
Organism: Persea americana; assembly: GCA_029852735.1. NCBI lineage: Eukaryota > Viridiplantae > Streptophyta > Magnoliopsida > Laurales > Lauraceae > Persea > Persea americana. The sequence continues at coordinate 30,043,784 of CM056819.1, forward strand.
AGGCCAAAAAAGGTTAGTGATCCAGATTTTAGGGCTTGATTCATCACGGATTATGAGAAAATTACAAAAAACTTGTGACCATTGGATATAATATATATGAATCCATAGCTTCCTTGGTGTTTGCCAAACATGGTGTGAGGTGAATCTTCATCACAAAAAATCCTAGTGAGGATAGTACCGTATGAGAAGAGTGGAGGAATCCTTTGGATAGAGGATTGCCCTCCCGTTGCCAATCGTGCCCTAAAGGTCTGCCCCATGTTATAATTCCTAAATGTGGGCCCCATGTACCACAATTTCTAATGGTAAACATCATGTAATATTTCCAAACGTGGGTCCCACGTACAACAATTTGAGAAGATGAGCCCCATGTAGGAATTTCTTGAAATTTCTAAACGTGCCCCAAATACCACAATGCATAAATGGGTGTAATTCTAGTAAAAAGATTTCTAGGGGTGGCAGCTCGGCCATACAGATGGTCCACAATTTGGAGCCAAAACCACAACTGATGTAGACCTGATTGCATAACTCGCAACAGAAGAAGAGACAAGAAGAAGATGAAGAATAATGAAGAATGAAGAATTAACATATGAAAGCTGAGAATTTCTTCTCACCCACTCTCCAATGCACCTGGCACTAGCAAGACCGCAACCCTAAGTCTAAATCCTCTCATGTAATCGCTTTTTAGATACGTGTGTGAAATAGGTGGAACTAATTACAATGGGGTGCACCTATCAAAACTAAAACTAATCAAAATCGACAACTTCTTTTCGTATGAGATACGCCAAACTTTACAACGAGAGAATTGGTCCTTCCATAAGATAAAGCATGATTCATAATTTACCAAACGGAAAAAATCCCGAAATTTGGTTATTCCTCGCGAAGGGTCTCTGTAAATTGTGCAGCACAAATGGGACCGCCATGCCTTATTTTGAATTTTTTACTACTTTGAAAGGAGCGATGCCATCTCCTAATGTCTTCTTCTTCCTTTCCCCATCTTTATCCATCTCCCTCACTCCATCTTATTTTGATGACTGGCATTTGGCCACAACAAAAAATCAAATCGAAGCCCGGCGCAGCAACCATATATGTAAATCATAATGATTCATCATTTGAAAATCTCCAATAAACAGAATGCTGGCTTGGTGGGCTACATGCATCTTGTAATAAAACACAGTAGTTCTTCTCTCGCATTCTACCATATCAGTCTAAGATAGTTACTTTCAGCTCATGACAATCTACCGCTTTCGAGGAAAAGAAGGACAAGTGAAGAAAGATTCAAAAAAAGAATAGTGGCAAAATCAAAGTCACTAACATGGAAAGTAGAAAATGTATTCTCATGAGAAGACTGCTCGATTGGTCAATGAAAGGGTGGTTATTTTCTTCCTTCCTTTTTTCTATCCTTTAACAAGACAACAATTTGTCCATTTTCGGGAAAAGCTTTTCAAAGAAACTCGAAGTGGAGAAAGCTTGATTGCGAGAGTTTAAAATGCCTCTTGCATATTCGAAGAGAAGACACTTTCGATCAATAGGTTTCGATCGATTGGATGAGAGCTTGTCAACTAGGGTTTTAGTTTGGATCAATAGATTTCATGTGCATGAGCTGAAAAATGTGGATGAGCTAGGAGCGATGGTGAGTTGCAGGGGCCATGGAGAAATCGAGGAGGACTCGGCCTCACCGGAGGCCGGTCCGGTTCTTGAACATGGTATAGCATCACCCATATTTTTTTGAGCGACGCTATCGTCCTTAAAAAAGAAGTACAAAAAATTATAAAAAATCTGGCGGGAGGACCCCATTTGTGCTACACAATTTACGGGAACCTTTCGTGAGAAATGACCAACTTTCGGGATTTTCCCCGTAAAATCCTCATATATATATAGTCTCATTTTTGCCAAACCTACAATTAGATAGTCTTCTGTTTGGCTCCTTCCCATCATAAGAAATGGAAATTCTAAAATAGGGCTCAAGTTTTACACAGATTTTTAATTAGGACAAGAAGAAACTCACATTTCAAATTAGGGCTTAAGTTTTCCATTTACATTTCAAATCAGGATATCCGGCGAGAAATTGAATTTTTTCAGCAACTTTTTCCTCTATTTTTTTTAAATACCCAAAAAGCCTTAACCCTTTCTTTGGCACCCTCTATATCAAGATCAGACACCCAGCATAGCCCATTTCCTTGCAAGAGCTCATCTTTTATTTAAAAGTTAATAATAAATGTAACTTCATTACAAGAGGAAATGTGATTTGGTTGATATTCTTGGGAATCAAGTTTCCAAGTATTTGTGTAGTTGAATTCATTCTCACTAATGAAGTTCTCATATGAAGAACTTTGGCCATCAATGCTGCTTTGGTTGAACTCGTAGCTGTTTAAGGCTATAGTTTCTAGAGCTTCTCTTGCATATGGCGTTAGTCAGCATCCAAAACTGTACTGGCATATTAGTCCATTTGAGATTCCACAAGAACTTTCCATGGGGTGGACAGAGACTCATCGGATAGCAATTTATTTTGCTGCTGACAAACCAAAGGCCTAAGCACCAGCCAAGGAAAGCGAGGGGAAAATCGGCTTACAAAACCATGGTGGCCGGGAGGGAGAAGAGAAAAGGGGTTAATGGAATTTTGGGTATTTAAAAAAATAGAGAAAAACCAGAAAAGTCGATTTCTCACCGAATGTCCTGATTTAAAATATAAATAGAAAACTTAAGTTCTGATTTGAAATGTGAGCTATTTTTTTCCTGACTTACAATCTAGATAAAACTGAAGTTCTATTTTAAAATTATCCCTTATAAAAAAAAGGGTATATGCTTTCAAAGACTAATAGGTGATTTCTAGTGTGAAGTTACTCTTGTCTCACCTAAACCCATCGATAACCCCCCTTTGTTATCAAACTAAGCAATTTTACCTACACATTATTCGTATCGTCTGTACCTCTATGCAGGCCAAAAGTCACTTTTTCATTTGCGATGTCACAACAAAATTTGCAATATCACAATTTATATTATGATATCGCAAATTATTCATTTGCAATATCGCAATTTATATTGTGATATCGCAACTCGAAAAGCCTTTTTCATCATTTTTATCCTTCCCTGCTTTGACTTTTCCTCATTTTCACCTACTGTAACTCTCCCCCCAGCCGATTTCACTCTCCTCCTGCCTCGCCAACCTATTTGCAAATACGCAAGGTCCCCAGGGTCTATTCGACATTGACTAATCAGCATGGTCTCCATTGCCTCCATCAACGACGGATTTTGGCTTCCATTGTTTCACAATTTGGGCATTCCCGAGTCTGGTGTTGTTGTAGTCTCCCCTTGTAGAATCTGGTAATCATTCATCCCTCTCTCTTTTAGCGAGTTTGTGCTAGGACCCACCACAAGACGGGATTAACAAGACATCCCATATTTTTTTTTTGCAACTGGACGTCCAGTCCAAAACTTGAAGTGGTAATTCATGATATGAGAACAACATGGTTTTTTTTAATATATATATATATATATCAACAACTTGATGTTCAAATGTAATTGGAATTCGGTAGACTGTTAGAAGACATAAGGCTGAATGCCTACATTTTCAACGTGGATGTTCATCGACAAGTGAGGCTCTACAAGTCCCCCATAAAGTTACTACTAAATTTTTACAAAATGTTTCAAATGTTTCTACATGTGGGATTCCTTTTACTCCAATTACCTTCAAAAGACACAAAAGAAGAAATAATAATACAACAAATAAGAGGGAGATACATACAGAGTAAGAAACAGGGAATGAATACTGCTGATGGATTGGACAATGGTAGCGGAGAAAGATATGGTAGGAGTCTCAATGCTATATATGGAAAAAGAAAGAATTTACTTGCAAAGAAAGGAAGCAGAGAACAGAATTAAACTATAAACAGAGATGCATTCGTTGACTTTTAACGCAAAACTTTATGCGATATCACAATATAAGTTGAGATATCGCAAGTGAATAATTTGCGATATCACAATATAAATTGTACATCACAAAGGAAAAGTGATTTTTGGCCTGCGCATAGGTACGGACAATGTGGAGAATGTGTAGGTACGATTGCCTAGTTTGGTAACTCTTGCCTAGTTTGGTAACAAGGGGGAGTTATTGATGAATTTAGATGACTGTACAGAAAAACTCCCTTCTTTTTTTTTTATTGTATTAGGGCCGACATCTCATGCAACATAGCAGTGCTGCGCGCAGTAAATTAGGCTTTAATGAGTTGGTTCCTATGTGGTTTCACTCATACTTTTTTAAGGGGGCAAAAAGTGAAACTCAAAGGCTAGTCGGCTAAAATATGGTTCCTCCATGTCTTACCCATGCTTTTTGTAGGTGGGTAAAGTGAAACTCTACAATGGGTCCTACCTTTTGAAAATCTGAATTGCTAGGTGACCAAAATTTATTCCAATAATAGTTGTCACAACAATGAGAATAAGCATACAGGGGCCAACCTCCGTTGAAGCTAAATTTCTTTAAAATCAAATTCAAGAGAAGGTTGTTCAATTTTAACAATTCAGATTTTCAAGTTTAACTGAGTCAATATTTACTCTCTTCTAGTATTGTTGCCTTAGCCACTTGCATTTGTTTTTTTCTTTATGGGTTTTGGCCATTTGCCTATTGAGATGGATTTCCCTGTTGCTTCTTAAAATTTGAATATTTTCTCAGCTACGCATTCAGTTTTTATGGATTAGAATGATCTTAATTAACCATGAAGAATTGCATAAATTTAATGAAATTTGTGATATCGCATAATTTTTCCCTTTTTTTAACCCAACAACATGCTCTTTCTCTATATTTGGTTTATTTTCCTGGCAACTTCGTCCTTATTTCCCTACCTCTACGTACATAACTCTGTCTCCACCCATTTTTACTGTACTTTTTTAATCTTCCTATTCTATATCAAGGTATGTAGGGTGTTCAATTTATTTTTTAGGTGAAAATGTGTTTTTCATGAGATTCTTGTTTCTTTTTCTATGGAGGAAATGTTCTAACCCATGATGAGACTTAGATTGATGCATCATTCATCTCATATTCTATTTGAAGTTAGTTATATCATAGGGATATTTATATGTGGACCTATTTTAACATAATACATTGTTATTAGTGGTACACCCACGATTTCCATTTGATGGGGGCTGAATATATAAACCTAACGTTCCAAATATTTATAGACATAATGCATACAGATGTCATATATGCAATGGGGTAGTCCATTTATCTTCTTTTTCTTGTTATTATTTTTTTCGAAGTTGGACTAGTAGTCAAGAGTGATACTTTAAATTTAATGACTTGGAGATCAATTTATGGGCATTTAAGTGATACTAAGGTGCCAATTTAAGAGTCCAGTACAGGAGTAGGGGCACTGGCAGGAGCGAGAACGCAGAAGCACTAAATCTTTAAATAATTATACGTCTAGAGCGCCTATACAATATAGTGGTTGTGAGTCTATAAACAATTAACTAATGGCCACAAATATATATTAGCCATAAATTCTAGTTTAAAAAATGGAGAAAGATTTACCTTTGTAATTGAATCACATAAAATAGATAATAATTATTAAGTCATTAGAACAGTCTTTGTTCAAAAGGTAAATGTCAAGTTTAAAGAAAAAAAAATAAATATATATATATATAAAACCAAATATTCTTAACGATTCGCTCCATATTCAATCAAACCGCGCCCCAGGGAAAGATTTGGCTCCCAAAACGCCGATCCAGATCTTTGGAGCGCGATCGAGCAAGCTGGTGCCCAACACCATAGTTTGCGCATAACTCAAAGTTATGAAGTCCAAATGTGAGTCAGCTTAGCAGATCAGGTCAGGTTCACAAATGAAAGTGTTTTCTAAAGAAACGGACCTGAATTTTAAACTCCCAGACATCCACCACCCAAACCCAGTTTTTAAATAAACAAGCCCTAGTTTGTAGTACAAGCAGAGATGTCTCAAGGGTAAGAAACATCTCACTCCCACTCTGCCCAAATTCAAGGTACTCTCCTCTTCTAGCCTCTCCAAACCCCATCATCATCATCATCACCATCACCACATCCCTGCAACATCCATCAATCTTCTAAACCTCCGATCCCTCTTCTTTTCTCAGCCATGGATGATGAAATCTCCTCCTCTTTCCGTCGATCTTCCAACAGAACGCGGAAGGTCGCTCCGAAGATGGTTGCCGCTCTCGCCAGCAGCGACAACCGGACGCAGGTGCCTTTGAGTTTCCTTGCCTTTCTAGATTTGGTTTCGATATTTTATTTATTCTAGGGTTTGTGTTTTGAAGCAGACGTGTGTTGTTTTAGGCAGCAATTGCGCGTCTTGAGGCTCTAGAAAATGATAATGCGGGCGTGGAATTGGTAGAGGTTGACGACGACGATGAGGCATCTCTTGACGACGATGATCAAGGTTTGTTCTTTCTTTAAAACTGCAACACTGATCAAACCTTTTAAGGCCTGTGATAGCGAATCTAAGTGTTTGGGTCTGTGCCTTTATGTATTGGACAAAATAGAGTGAAAGAGTTAGATGACGTACCTAGCTATAATCAGAGAGTTTGATTGATCATTAAGGCTTGGTACAACTCTCTCCTGGTCACTTCATATATGCCTGATTAACATGGGTTTAGCATGCATTTTTATGAGTGGGGAGAGAGGCCAACTACTTCTATTTATAATCCCTCAAATGGTTCTCTTCCCATTTGGGAATCCTAGGTTTCTTAGTTCCCTTCTGATCATCACACACGAATCCTTTTCGATTTGGTTTCTAAAATGAAACCAATGCATATTTAGAAAATTAAATAATGGAAATAATGGGATTTATATGGTTGTAGAATCATGTGGGGGCCTACAAGCTAGATCTTTTGTCATGCAAGACACACATGTTTTTTTTTAAGCATAATTTTTGCATAATGGTTCAACTTGGACACTACTGATTTTAAAGCTTGACGAGTGGCTGCTCATTCAAGAACACACCCATCGTCATCATCATCAAAGCCTTGTCCCATGTACATTGGTGTTGGCTACATGAATTCTGATTCTCCATTCCTGTCTATCTTGAGCCAAAATCTCAGAAAGGTTGCACTTCTTCATGTCTATCCTTACTACTTCCATCCCTTATCCACTTTGGCGTATGTATCCCTTTTCCTAGTGGGACATCAATGATTGATATACCTGAACCATCTCGAATGAGTCTCCTAATTTATCCCCTATTGGTGCTACCCCTACCACACATCCATCTCAACATTTTCATCTCTGCTATACTTATTTTTTGTATGTGTTGCTTCTTGATTGGGATGTAAACGATCAAGTTGAGCTTGATCTTGAACCCTTTCAAGCTTCACTAGAGCTCGAGTCAAGCTTGAGTGGCCCAGCTTGTACTCATCTCAACCTACTCTATTTGAGCTCGAGATCGAATATAAATGACCCGAGCTTAGTTTACCTTGAGCTCTGCTTTTATTTTTTCCCAATATAGAAGACATAAGATATAAAGTTTTAAGTATTTATATTGTATACATGGGCCCCACATGATATGTACAATTACATGTATGATTATCCTATATTATATATAGTATTAGTGTATATCAATGTAAAATATAAAGAAAATATAGAAATTAAATTAACGGAGCTGAGCTAAACCGAGCTGAACATTCTCTCATGTCAGCTTATCAAGACAGCTTGAGCTTGGATCGATTAGCGAATGAACCAAGCTTCAGTCAAGTCTAGTCGAGCCGATCTGGCTTGTGAGCTTGCCCTGCTCTTGTGCTTGCCCTGCTTATTCATATCCCTAAATATTATCAGCTAAGAACGGATTGCATTCTCCAACTATGTGGGGCTTACTTGAGCTTACCTTTAAAATTGGCACCAAATTCAATATAGCAGCCTTCCAGGTTATAATAGAAAACTGTAAAAACTTCAGGCAGTTAATGTTATATATGTGTTGTGTGTGTGCAACACGTGTGAATCCAAATCCCCTTTATTTGCTTTTCTCCCTTTTGTATTTTTCTTTATTCTATTTTTACTCTCTTTTAGCTCTATTAATGCTAGCCATAGGATTGAGTCAATCCAATGGTTGTAGAGCTTCTTTTTTTTTTTTTTTTAAGAAAGCCCTTAGGGAAAAGAAAATGACATTCTATTGCATTCCTCTGTATTCCTTGGTAGAGAGAGTGTAGAGATTGGGAGAAGAGGCAAGGAAGAGTTTATCCAAGAAGACCAAGAGAAATGGGAGGAAATAAAGTTTTGAAAGCTTGTAACTTGTGAGTTGCTATAGCTTCATCTGATAGGTGGCTTGTAATCTCCATTAAAGGTAAAGAGGAAGCTTTGCATTGTTCCCCGGTAGATGTAGGTTACATATTGTGACCGAACCACGTAAATCTTGTGTTTTGTGTGTTTCTTTTCTTGTTTGATTTCTCTATATGATAGTGGTTTGATGTATGTTTGCCTTAGTTGCATTGTCATGACACTTGGTTGGTGATTGGTGTTGAAGAATCATATTGCCTAGCAAGTGTTTATAGTAATTCCCAAAAAACAATTAAGGGCTAAATGGAGGATCTGCAAATGCTCTTTTCCTCTCTACTGCCTGTATATTTTAATCTTCAAGGTTTGTAAATGAGAATGGCGAGAGTGCCAGAGGGGAACTTGAGTAGAAGAGAAATGGGGAATCAAATAGGTTAAACATTTCAAAAGCAGCATACAGATTATTGGAAACTACTTCACACTCTTCCTGAACAACTCTTCAAAAGAAACATTTATATAGGATTTTTGAGAGTTGTAGGAGGGTTAGGGATATTTTCATTCCTAAGAAGGGTAGAAAAAGAAATAGTGTGTCTTTATTTTGTTAGATTTGAAGAGGAATGTGAAACATTCAGCTTATGCATAGTTCTCAATGAGACTTATATGGAAGGCAGTAGAATTGTAGCGAAGAAACTCGGTATGGGGCTTGGTTGATAATTGCTTAGAGGAAAAGTACTCACAAATAGGCAAAGAAAGATTGGTAGAACCAGGGTTTGAGTTTTACTTTTCCTGCTTCATAACATGAGTGCCAGCGAGTGCGGTAGCCTACCATAAAAAAAGATAGGAACAATGGTAGGAGGTAGGAGGAGCTTGGTAGAGAAAGGAAAAGGTTGCATACGGCATATAGGGAACCACAACTACAAGAAAATCTTTTTCTGACAAAGCAAAAAAGAAGACTATGGGCACGTTTTAACAGTGCTGCGGAAAATCGGTTCCGTGAATAACCTTTTCTGCATTCCCCAGTGGAAAAGATTTTCCTTGGAGTCATGGTAAATTTAGTTCATTTTTTCACCATACATGGAACTTTTTTCACTGCACAAAAGCATTTCCACTTTTTACACTTTTTCCACGGAAAAGTGGCTGCACAAACGTGTAAGGACATGTTTGTGTACACGCTTTTCTGTGGAAAAAGCGTGGAAAGTGGAAATACTTTTTCCATGCTACAGTAAAATCCACCTATAGTCGGAACAACGAAAAACTGAACTGACTTTTCCATGATTATGCAGAAAACTAGTTTTGATTTTCTTTTCTTTCTTTCGGTTTTTTTTTTTTTTTTGGTTTCCCATGGAATGCGGAAAAGGTTCTCCGCGGATCCGGTTTTCACAGCGCTGCACAAATGTGCCTAAAAAAGATTTGCCGATAAACAATGTCACTTTACCATGAAGAATTCTTCATTTTCCCCTTTTATCCATTGTTCTTTACAATGTCAAGGATAAAAAAGGTTATTACCCAGTGCGGGTCCTGTTGAAGCAAGGTCCTAGGATGGTCTAGACTAGAGACAAACTTAACCTTTGGCAATTTTGTACAAAGTGGTTGCTCGCGGGTCTCGAACTTGCATTATCAAGCATTGCACCCGAGACTTTCCATTGCACCAAAGCAATGACCCTTTTACAATGTCAAGGATATACATACATATGTATGTACGTACGTATGTGTATATATATATATCTATCCTTGTATAGTTAGGTTCAGGGTAATTTTCCTTCCTCCACACCACTTGTTTCATTGGCAGAACAATTTGCAGAGCATCAACGTACTTACGTTTGTACACGTATGTATGTACATATGTACGTATATATATAGCTATCCTTGTTTACCTAGGTTCAGGGTAATTGTTCTTCCTCCACGCCACTTGTTTCATTGGCAGAACCATTTGCGGAGCAGCAATGGGTTTTGACAAAAACATGGCAAGAGATGCACTATTGCAGGCCAATAATGATGTCAAGTTGGCTACAAACATACTTTTTTTTTTTTTTCCAAAGTAAGATTTGATATATTAATAAATAAATCAAAGATACAGCCGCAAAAGAAGGCGCGACTTGTTTCCAACCGTCGTGGGCACAGATTGCCACAACAAAACAAAACAAGGAACAAAAACCCCCACAGCTTGGGGAATTCTACGAACAGCCTAAGGAAAAGAAAAGGCGGAGAGGTAGAAGTTCTAACTTCAGACACTAGGATTAGAGAAGCAGAGGCCTAAAAGAAGAATGGCAAGCAATCAAAGGGCATGTTTGTGCGGCAGCTTTTCCACGGAAAAAAGCATGGAAAGTGGAAACGCTTTTCCGTGCCACTAAAAATTCCATGTTTGGTTCATCCACTTTTCCTCGAGGGAATACTAAGAATGGATCTAACTTTTCTGCGATTGGGTGGAAAACCATTTCCTATGCGGGGATGTAGGACAATGTTTTTTGTGGAAAATGGAAAATTTTTTCTATGGAAATGGTTTTCCACAACGTCGTACAAACATGCCCAAAAGGTTGGGGCTATGCTCAAGAAGACTAGGCATGTTTGTGTAGTGTTGTGGAAAACTCGTTCCTCAAACTACCTTTTCCGCGTTCCCAGGGAAAACACATTTCGATTCACTCCATTGGAAACGCTTTTCTGTTGAAGCGCAGAATACTTCATTTTTCTGCTTTTCCTTGTGGGAAAGCAGCCATGCCAAATGTTGAATTTTTTTTTTTATTATTTTTTTTTATGCAGAAAAGTGTTTCTATTTTTCATGCTTTTTCCGCGGAAAAGCGGCTGCAGAAATGTGCCCTAAAGAAGAGGTTCGTGGGGAGCCCAAGTTTGAATAACAAAAAGTTTTTGGTAACTTATAACGGTTATAATTGGTCAGGAGTGAAGGAAAACCTAGCTGTCTCGTAGATGTATGGTGGGGCATGGAAGAATTTTCGAGAGGAACGAATGCAAGATGCATGGCTTGGCTTGCAAGCTCCTTGGCCTTAGTATAGTCCTTTTGAATATCAGCCAAAAATCTGACGGCACCATTGAAAGATACAAAGCCCGCCTAGTCGTTAAAGGTTTTCACCACCAACCTGGAATTGATTACAGCGACACCTTTAACCTTGTTGTCAAGCATACGTTAGTATGTATTGTTCTTTCTATTGCCATTCAACATGGGTGGCCCATTCGTCAACTCGATGTCCACAATGCCTTCCTTGCCTTCCTTCATGGAGTTCTCACTGAGGAGGTCTATATGGACCAACCTCAAGGGTTTGTCGACCCTCATCAGCCTACTCTTTTATGTCTGCTTCATAAAGCAATCTATGGGCTCAAGCAGGCGCATAGTATCTTTGCTTGACAAGCTATCTTCAAAATCTTGGATTTGTTGGGTCCACCGTTGAGAGGTCCCTCTTTTGTCAGGAAGTTTGGTGGCATGTTCATATTCCTGCTCATCTATGTTGAATTGTTGATGACATTGTTCTCACTGGTAATAACAATGCAACTCTGCCGAAATTACTAATGGAGCTTGGAAGGTTATTTGCAATGTAAGATTTGGCCAATTCACTACTTTCTTGGCGTTGAAGCTCTCCGGGTTCATTTTGACTTATATCTCACCCAACCCAACTACATTTTGGACCTGCTTCATAAGCCAACATGCAAGGTGCAAAGCCCATTAAATCACCCATTTCATTTGATTCGAAACTCTCTAAATTTGATGGTGAACCTCTTTTAAATCCACGAGTTTCATTGCGTGGTTGGTGCACTACAATATGTAACCTTTAAAAAAAAATTGAAAAGAAACTTGAAATGCTATGATAACACCTCAGCTCTGCATATGCATGGTCATTGGAAACATTTGGAAGAGGTGGGGAAGTTTATAGGTGGACTGATACCTGCTGATGAAAAAGTTCTTCTCAGAGAATGTATAGAATGTCTTAGGCTGCTAGTAGAAGTGGATGCATCATTTCTCCTTAAATGGGTGACATTACTCAAACCCGCAGATTCAAGGTTGGGACAATGAGTACCTTCCAACAGTGCTATAGATTTTTGTTGCTTTATTCTTAGTTTCAGCTCATTGTCTCTAATACATGCACGCTCCGCTTTAAGTAGATGTACAGTTTAAGTTGATATTATTGGGCATGTTTCATTTGGAGCTAATTATTGTTTTACCGGGCTTTTTTCTTCAGTTTTATACTACTAGATGGTGCGGAGTTGGGTACCAGTTGCGGGGCGGGTAGAGATGGAGGTGGTAGGTTGGTAGGTCAGGCTTTTGCATGAAAATTGGCCTTACGCCACACGCCCTATCACGAGCGAGGAAGAAGAGAGAACTCGGGAAATCCTAAATCACTCAATTTATTTATTTTTCATTAATCATTAGCTGAGGAGCCAAAAGGCTCTACAATGCTCTTATAGGAAAATGAGAAAACCTAGAAATAATCTAGAGACCATCCAACACATCGATGGCCAGCATTAGAACATCGGAATTTAAATAAACTAAAAGACATTAACCATTAAAATAAATTAAACTAGTTCTAAATAACATAAAAATAGCATAAAATGAATGGGCTGGGTCCATTGGTAGGTCGACCCATTGGGACCATGGGTCTATCCTGCATCACTAGATTAGCCACTAATTTTAATTATTGCTATCATTGGCAAGAGACCGTAGCAAGTTAGAAGGTGCTCATTGTCAAAACAAACTCTATGTAGAGGAAATTTGGTTACAAATTGGCTGCAATAGTCAAATCAGCAAAATATGCTGCGGGCCCACCTTTATACATGCCATTCACAGGTATAAAGTGGGATTGAAAAAGGTCTTAGTCTGGATCAGAGGTATGCCAAATATAGTATGATTTGATGTCTGTAGTCACCAGTTGCTGATTTCTTTGGAGAATCAATTGAGTCACCATTTAAAAAAAAAAAAGTCATCAGTTGCTGATTTCTTTGGATTCCAAATCGTCCTTATTAATTGCTTTACACAAGGGCAAAGTGCATGTACAAACATCCAATTTAATGAATTTTTTTTCCTTGTGAGTCTGTCTCCTACCCATCATCAGATTTTAGATGACCTGTTTGCAGTGAAAGTTCCTTTTTCGGTCATACAAAAGCATTCTGCATTCCTCATTGGAAGGCTGGCATGATTGAAGAAACAAAATCTCTTGAAAAAAATCGAGCTTGGGAGCTGATAAAATTGCTAGAAAGGGAGTGAGCAGTTGGGTTTTATTTGGTTTTACATTAAAACACTCTGCCGTTTGATCTATTGAGAGGTACAAGGCAAGATTAGTAGCAAAAGGGTATATGCATTCAGACTCAAGGAGTGGATCACCAGTTGACTTATGCTCATATGGCTGAGACAAACTCTATTCAATTTCTATCTATTTCCGCTAATCAAGACTGGATTCTTTTCCATTAGATATGAAGAAGACCTTTGTACAAGGAGATCTTCAGGAACAGGTGTTGATGGATGTTCCCCTTGGATTCCAGCTTGAGGATGTTGTCTGATAAGTATATAGATTGAAGAAGGTTATTTTATGGCCTAAAACAATCCGAAGCATGGTTTCTAGAGTTTAATCTCCTCCATGGACGGTCCAGGTTTCATTTTCTTTTGTTGGAAAATTTCTTTCTTCTCTTGGCCTAGTTGAATTAATGCACATTGGGGAGGTCAGCTAATTGTATGGCGGATGCTCTAGCGAAGCAAGGAGTGAATAGGGGCGTTCCTTTTATTGCGTTTACTATGTTTTTTATTTATTTATTCTGTAGTGGGTTTTTGGCTCTGCTGTTGTGGGGTATACGGCTCTTATACTTGGTTTTCTTGCTTTCATTGTGACTGTTTCTGTTGCTCTCTAATAAAATTTTTCTGTTATTGATGAAAAAAGATACATTATTGAAGTTGGAATTTAGCTAGAGCCATGTGGTTGACACTCTATTTGTAAAAAAGAGTGCAAGAAGAATCACAGTTACTATTTTGTATGTTGATGACATTATTTTCCCAGTGATAGTCCAAAGGAGATACTTGAGCATAAGAATTATTCGAGGATATATTTTGATATCAAAGATCTGGGGCAACTAAATTATTTCTGGGTTTTGAAGTAGTAGATCTTTAGAGGTATTACCATATCTTAGTGTATGTTCCAGACCTATTGAGGAAGACCGGTATGCTTGCCTCAAAGCCATTTGACGCTCGTATGGAGATTAATCACTATTTACAGCTGATGAGGGCGGATTGTTGAATCACGTTGGTATTTCCCGAAGGTTTGTTGGAAGACTGGTATACCTTACCATCTGGAGGCCTGATATCAATTATGTTGTAGGGTGCCAAGTTAATTCATGCGTTCTCTGCGGCCTCTTATGTATTTGAAATATTCTCCTGCAAGGGTTTACTATAACTATGGGCATCTTCATATAGAAGTCTATTCTCTATACTGATCAAGATTGGGCTCGTCTCCAAATGGGTCGGAGATCTACTTGAGGATATTTCATGTTTGTTGGCGGGAATTTGGTGACCTGGAAAAGCAAAAGGCAGCTGGTTGTTGCTCATGCTCGTTCTTGTGTAGAGCTTGAATATGAGGCCACAACTTATGGGGCTCACGATGTTCTGTGGATCAGGAGCTCAGGACATTTTTAATAGACTGGTTTTGACGTAAACCACTCAACAAATCTGCATGGTAATAATATAGCCATCAAGGAGCTTTTTATTTTGATAGAGAATCTTGTGTATCATGAGCAAATGCATGATATTGAAGCACATTGTCACTTTTTCATGGAAAATATTATATAATCTAATCTATCCATGTATAATCTTATCCATCCTCTAGAATGAAACTTGATCATTAGTTAGCCAATCTTTTCAGTAAGGCATTTGAAAGTTTATGCTCTTGTTACTAGATGACTAGCTGGTCATCATTGATATCTACGCGCCAACTTGAGCAGGGGAGCTTAGAGTTCTATACCTCTATTTCTTTCTCTCTTTTTTCTTTTTTGCAATTTCAGTTATCTTAGGGGTTTAATTGTAATGACCATATATTATGAGGTCTTTCTGTAGTACTTGAAACTTTTTAACTTATTTAACATATATGTCAAATGCACAATCCTAGCATGACATGTGCATCTGACTCTTCCACTTCAGTTTTTTTCTCTGCAATCTTTCTTCCATTTTTCATCTTTGCTCCCACCTCTCTTACTTTGTATGTCAGCCTGAGGCTCTAAGCATTGGCAAGTCGCGTGTTATAACTGCCAAAACTGAAAATTGGGACTTGTTGACACCTTTTTTATTTATTGATAACCCAGGGTGTCTCCCATCCAACCCAGCCCAGGAGCCTTTGGCCTTGAGTCCGTGGGACACTCAATTCTGGGCAGCCAAGAACTAATCTCTAGGGGGCACATGCAAACCCTTTTATCCATATGCACGGGGTAAAACTATGGGAGGTGGGACTAGTTAATACTGCTGCTATGGAGTTGGAAAAATCATGGAAACGCGAACCAGCCTAATGTAACTTCGTATCTCCTCAGCACCCAAAATGTATAGATGAAGAGAGAGACTCAAGCTTGTTTTTGGACACATTTAAAATTGCCAAGATACATCCATAACATAAATAAATACTGAAAATTCATGTATATGGGCATGTTGATACTCTACAATACATGTGCACATGCATGCACCACTTCTGGAAATTTTTGAGCTTTTGATGTTCCACTGAAGCTTGTTTGGTTTTACTTTTAAGATACTGTGCTTTTAGTGCTGCTTTTTCTTTAAGTACTGCTCAGACAATGCTTTCTAGATAGATAATTTTGGATGTTGGTAATTGATTATCATTTATGTTCACTGCAGCATATATACAAAAGAAGCTCTCTAAGAACACAAAACGTAAAACAAGGCAGGCGAAAGCGCTTGAGAATGCAAAGAAGGCTCCAAGAACTTTCATGGAGCTGTTACAGGAAGTAAGAAAATTAGAGTAGCTTTTGGTTTAGGGTACATAGCATACGTAAATTATAATTAGTTTGAATCTATGATGCACAGATACTTCAAAAAGGGCAACGTATCATGTCGTATTGTATCCGATACTTCACTTTTGTGTGTAATATCTGTGCCCCTGCCATATATGGCATGTCCCTGCCATATCATGCCGAAACAGGTTTGAATAATATGATTGAATGGTATCTATTCCATTGCCCTATTGGATGATGAGTACTAGATCTCGTCATACAAAATACAATTATATTTTGACCATGGTTTAAAATCTCGGATACAAATTGGTATCGACCTAGACTGCGCTGATATTTTATTGTGATATCGATATCGGTATCGTATCAATGAATATCACCAAAATATCGGCCGCTGCACATGGTTCAAAATTGCGGTATCGGTATGCCAAAAAAACCGATACGATATCGGTGTCAGTCGTGGTTATCAATCTGTCGTTGTGTGATTTTTTTTTAATCAGAAAAAATTGAAAAATATCCAAAAAAATCCATAATATTAGAAAATGCTGGAAAAAATCTTACTTTCCATTAGCAACAACAATAAATCAAAATATCGGTCCCCCTAACTCATAACAGCTTGCATCGCTGCTTAAATCTTTAGTTGTTAAAATATAAAGTTATAATATGTAATCTCTGAGCTCATTATTATAATTTATAAATTCATTAATATAACACATATCTAAATTTCTTACAATAACCATCACCCTTAGATAAGCTTTGTAAAAAGAAACCAGGAGGATGTAGATCCATTGTTAGATTCATTACTGTAGAACACTTCTTTTTTGGTTAATTCTTTAATATTTTATTTCTATATTTGTAAGTTATCAATGTGACATTAGACCCAAATCTTATTTGATTAAATTCATTGAGGGATCATTTAATATGATTCATTTGTTTGGTTTATATTCTTTTCATAAGTAGGCCCTATTTGTATTTTAAAATGAAAGAAAATATGTTCAGGCTCCATTCTGATTAAAATTGAACCCCTGTCCATGGACCATTCTGATTAAAATTTGACCCCTGTCCATGGATCATTCTGATTAAATTGAACCCCTGTCCATGGACCATTCTGATTAAAATTTGACCCTAATTGAAACAAATTTCACATCAGTTTAAAAAAGTGGGCCACAATAGAGCTCCCATGACATGATTTATACTATGGACCTATGATGTAAGATTCACAACCTAACAAAGAGGTTAAAGAACCCTTCAAGGGTTTTGACTTTTGACGTTTCCAAGAAGAAGAGGAGGGAAGAGAGGGAGAGAGGAAGAGGAGAAGATGATAGGCGGATGCAGCTGGTGGCTGGCTCCTTTGTTTTCCTTTCTTTTTTTTTTTTTTTTCTTTTTGTCGTTTTTCTTGCAAATGCATCAAATCACTACCCATAATTTCCTCTCTCTTCCTCATCATTTCCTTTTTATTTTCCCCCTTAATGTTTCATCTGCATCGGTTATATTGGCCGTTACAATTGATATTATGAAGATATCGGTCGTAACGGGGTTTAAAATATCGGCTGATACCGATTCGTATCGGACGATACGATCCGGTATCGGCCGATATGAACTGGTATCAGCCTAAACCGCGCCGATATTTTATTGCGATATCGGTATCAATATCGTATCAATGAATATCGCCAAAGTATCGGTCGTTAGGGTCGATATCTTCAAAATATCGGTTTTAACGGTCAATATGATTGATACATGTGAAACCTTAAGGGGGAAAATAAAAAGAAGATGGATAAAACCCACAAAGATATGGTACAGTACATGTTGGGCGAAGCTCTTGCTGCCAGCCACCAGCTGCATCCGCCTGTCACCGTCTCCTCTTCCTCGTCTTCTTCCCTTTTCCTCTTCTTTTCTCTTTCCCTCTTCCTTTTTCTTTTCCTTGTGTTTCAGCCTCCGTGGAGATAAGGCCGGAATTGGAAACGTCAAAAGTCAAAACCCTTGAAGGGTTTTTTTAACCTCTTCGTTAGGTTGTAAGTCTTGCACTATAGGTCCATAGTATAAGTGGCTCTATTGTGGCCCACTTTTTTAAGCCGATTGATGTGAAATTTGTTTCAATTAGGGTCAAATTTTAATTGAGTAGAAGATGGGTCCATAAACAAGGGTTCAATTTAACAATGTGCATAAATTAGCATAAGGGCCCATATTTAATGATCTTTAATTAGAATGAAATTTTGTAAAGCCTCTAAGCAGATTTTTTCTCCCCTTTTTCTTCTTGGGCAATTTAGGTTTTTTAATCATCAATCTAACACTGAACATATTTCTATTAGAGCAAAATCTAACCAAGAGCCCTAAGAAAGGAGGCGTTTATTTCTAACAATTTACATTCTTTTATAAATGAGCTCACTGTGGAGCCTACGTTATTCCCAAAAAAATTTGAACATATTTTCTTTCATTTTAAAATACGAATAGGGCCTAATTATGAAAAGAATCTAAACCAAACAAATGACTCATATTAAATGATCCCTCAATAAATTTTAATCAAATAAGAGTTGGGTCAAATGTCACATTGATAACTTACAAATATAGAAATAAAATATTAAAGAATTAACTAAAAAAGAAGTGTTCTACAGTAATGGATCTACATCCTACCGGTTTCTTTTTACAAAGCTTACCTAAGGGTGATAGTTGTTGTAAGAAGTTTAGATATGTGTTATATTGATGAATTTATAAATTATAATAATGGGCTCAGAGATTACGTATTATAACTTAGGATTTTAATAACTAAAGATTTAAGTAGCGATACAAGCTGTCATGAGTTAGAGGAACCGATATTTTGATTTATTGTTGTTGCTAATGGAAAGTAACATTGTTTTCCAGCATTTTCTAATATTATAGATTTTTTGAATATTTTTTTAATTTTTTTCGGATTATAAAAAAAATTCACACCGCGACAGACCGATAACCGCGACCGATACCGATATCGTATCGGTTTTTTGGCCCGACCAATGCCGCTACCGATACCACGATTTCGAACCATGATTCGGACTAACCCTATTTCTAATGATGTGAAGGTGCTGCTGATAATTTGGGTGGTAAGGGCAGGGAAATATTATATGCTATATGGTTTTCTAATTTCCATGCCAGTCTAAATGATGAAAAGGAATCATCACCCATTCTGCGAAAATATTCAGACCACTTGTAATTCGGGCTACATCTGAAAATAGCACCCAAGCAACTAGGTTTTGATTTCGATGATATTTGGGTGTTGATATGATGTATGTCAACGGCTGAGAAATAGTAGCTAAAAAATGAGCTTCTAATTTCTATGGCAGTCCGAGGGAGGAATGGATAACCATCCATTCCACTAAAATATTCTGACCACTTGCAATATGAGTTATATCAGCTAGTTGCCTTCGATTTTATATTCTCTTAATGTTTACTTGCTAAGGCATTGCTACTATTTCTGTGCATGAAACAGGCGAATCTTGAAGCCTTGCCTCCACATGTGCCATCCTATTTGAGGGCTGCAGTGGGCCCTCCGAGCACATCCTCCCGTCGCCATTTCTGCACAGTTTGTGGGTCCACTGCCAACTACACGTGCATGAGATGTGGAACGCGGTTTTGTTCGTATCGTTGCCAGGTTATACACAATGACACTAGATGTTTGAAATTTGTTGCCTAATAAAATTTTTGGTTTGCTATCACAAATTTCTAGTTAGGTAGCTTGTGCTTGCAAGATTGATGTGAAGCAAACCTAACTTGGGAATTTGATGTCCGAGTCGTCTGATTTCTTGTGTCTCGTGAAGTGTTGCATAAGCTAAGCTATTTACTCTTATACAACTACATGATTCCCTAGCCACCCTGAAATGGATTCCCTAAATATTATATCTTTATAACCCACTATTATGGACTATGGACCCTCTCTGAGCTCGGGAGAGAAAATGCTGGCGGCCATCTAGGTAAATTAGTCGTCGTCATCATCGTTGTCATGTGGACTATGTTGGGTTCGACTACATGAATTTTATTTCCCCTTGTCTATCTATAGGTCACACTTATTCAGATCTAACCTTACTGCTTTAGATTTAAATAAATTAGTGACCTCCCTAACTATGAACCACTCTTAAGGTTTAAATCATTGTCGGCCTTTGTATTGGTACTGACCCAAATTTCATTCCTACTCCTTACAAGCCGAAAGGCAATATTGAAGATTTTTAGAATAAGATCCTTATTCAATTAGATTACTGGATTTAGGGGGGGAAAAATGGACACTGACAGGATTAAAAACTAATGAGTCTTTAAAATGGGTTTTGGACAAATCAACATATACAATTAACATGGTTGTAGGCTTGTGGAAAAATGAAATGGCGATTTCATAATATTGACATTGTAGTTTGGTACCCAGAAGCTTAGCCACCGATAGGGAGAAGGTTAAGAACTTATCCCACTGTTTGGGCTGCCAATTCAATTACGCACACAAGCGACTAACAAAATCCTGCTTGTGTACATTAATAAAGAGCTTGTCAGTACATATCTTTTGTACTGTTTGCTTCTTTTTCAATGAAAGTAGCCGTTTCAAAAAGGGGAAAAAAAAAAAAAAAATGGAAACAAACATTAATAAGGAGCAGCGTTGGATAGCTTTGTTTTGATTTAGGAAGAATCAGGAAGGTTTGCCTCTAGCATCTGCACTTCTCCAGCATTATGCTCAACAATGAATGCCATGAACTCCTAGGGCCTAATTGGCTGCTTTAAAATATATAGGAACTGAGTACATAGGGATTGATAGGGAAATGAACTCTGGCCAATAATTATTAAAGAGCTACGTGAAGGATATAAGGCGGAGATGATGGCAGGACATTCACTTGTATTGAATTATAAGGGCGATTGTTGTGTATTGAATTATAAGGGCGATTGTTGGGTATTCATTTTCTTTTGATTCTATTTTCCTTAAAAGAAAAGGTTATTTGATTTTTAGTTTTGAAAATTCACCCATGATCTCCGTTTTAAACCACTTATTTTATGAATTATATGTATTCTTATGTATTCCAATGCAAACAAATAGGCCTCTCCATTAAAAAAAAAAAAAGAAAAAAAAAGGCCCCAAGTAATATGACAGTACAGGTGTGACAATGCATCAGCCAAACTCCTCTGCTCAAGTGATAATTAATAATAAGAAAAGAGTGGGATGATTAGATATCATTTGATTAAACTGGAACTTAATTTAACTGGACCTTATTCTTCCCAATTATTTGAAATCAAAGTTATAATGGTCTGGCCAAAACGTGAGAATTTTGTCTTGTGTACCATATGGATTTCTATAGGCCTAATTCTGAAACAATTGGTTCACATTTTAGATAATAAGTGCTAACTGTGGCTACAAATTTAATTAACCCTGGACGGATCCGAGCAAACATTTAAGATGGAAAATGGAAACTGAGCCTGTTTAGGTCGACTGTGTGCATTTAAGGCCTCAACCTAAATCTGGACATGTAACAAAATGAAATCTGAAACGGGTTAAATTGAACCTCAAAGAAATCAAACTTGGTGTTCTTTGGCCTAATTCCACTAAGCTTGGGCAAGTACTGCTTGATATCTATGCATTTAATTACATAGACTCTGACATGTAAGCTAAATGACTCAGCACAACCTTAATATTTAAATAATTGGCATACAGTTGGCCGAGCACTAGCTGGACATGAGCTTTAAAATTGAGTCTGGTGTACCTATCAATTTCGTTGAGTATGGATCCCTGTTTCTACTGTGTCATCCTATCCACATTCGCCGCCACCTATATAAAACCTTATTGTTGATTTTTTTCATTCAAAGGAAGCAATTGAGAGGGCATTAGCTGGCATAAGATTTTGTATAGGTGGTGAATGTGGATTGGATGAAACATGGGATCCTGGTAATGACTGACTAGCACAACAACCCATGCTAAGCACGGGCATGACCCAAGTGGCTAGGGTCTCCTCTCTGTTTAAGCACTTTTTACATTGCTTTGACATATAGTTGCACATAAGCATTGTGTGGTACAGTGATTAGGTTAGTTATTTAAAAGGGAAGAGGGCATGAGATTAAATCACATAACTTATATACATCTTCAGGTTTTTCACCATGGCGGTTCTATAAAAAAAAGGTCAAAATTGAAAGTAATCTGGTCAAAATTGAATTCAAAACCTTGGGCTTTAATATATTATAATTCTAAAGTAATAGTTTTAGAGCCAATCATATATACTCATGTGGGCTTGATTTTGTAGAACTAAGCCCTAAAAATCAAATGCTATGCCTAAAGCAACATTGGAATTGAATACATAAGATTCAAAACATAAATGAATAAAAATAAAGATCAAGGGTGAATTGCCAAAAATGAGCATCAAGTAACCCTTCCTTTTAGGGAAATAGAATAAATAAGAAGATGGAAAATCAATCCCAAGCCATCAACCTAGTAATTCAATAGTGACCGTCCCATTTACATCTCCACCTTATATTCTTCAACCTTCACCTCATATCCCCTCACCCCTTTCCTCTTTAAGTAGAGGTCATTTCACCATGAATAGTATTCTATTTTAATGTAAACAAACAGGCCCAAAGGTTAGATGCCAACCATAATTGATTTTTTTTTCCTCTTTCCAAAAAGGGAAAAAAAGAAAAAAAGAAAAAGAAAAGAAAAGTAAAAGAAACTGCTTTTGCTTCTAATTGAGAAAAGGTCATTGATAAGGTCACTTGAAGTGTAAATTACAGATCAAATTCAAGTGTGAAACTGACCATGTAGTAGCCCAAGTAAGCTAGTCAAACTCATGGGCATGTGACAGGGCACAATTTTAGATTAGGGCTGGGTTACGGTGCAGCCTTGTGAATATAGTTTAGTGTAGTCCCTGTAACGATTTTGAAACTACATTGACACCGTTTTAAATACCTTTACAACCATATTGAATTTATATGATTTTCAATATCATTCTTTTAAGGATTCAACCATAACTCTTGATAAGTCCACAAAATTGTAGCTTTCATTCATCATTTTATATGCATTTGTGAACTTAATTAGGTTAATTGCATATAATTACACTTAATTTCATGATTTCATGCATTTGAGCATCAAAGTTGGAATCTTGGTCAAAATTCATAACATTGCATCACTTTTGTAAAACTAGGGATTTTCATCTAATTCATCACCCAAAAAGTAGTTTTTTTAGCTTCACTAATATATACCTGCTAATTTTGACACCATGTGTTATTTTTGGAAAGTTGAGTATTTTTGGTGTATTAAGTAGGCATGTAGGGTCCTATGCATACTCCATCTAGATTCCTTACACTTGGTTATTATTGACATTATTTAATTTTTTTATGTAGGAGAAATCAAGAGTAGGACCTGCATTGGTGAAATTTGAAAGAGATCAAAGGTGGGACACCCTTAATGGTGGGCTCACGTATCCTGGCATCTTGGTGGAGTTGGAAGCTTGAAAATTCTCATAGAGGAAAGAAGAAACTCAGATTTGGAAAGATGGTGTTGACTTGCTAAATTTGGAAACCAAAATCAAGAAAGAAAGAGAAAATTAGAAACTTTGCAAGGGGAGTTGCTAGTCAAAGTTGCAAGTAAAAAAGCATGACAAAGATGGAAAGAGAATCAAATAAGCAAGCAAAGAAAAAGTCTAAGCATGCCTTGGATATCCAACATGGGTCCTACACACACCATAGCATGCCATTGCACCATTATTCCCAGATTTTTCAGGGGCAGCAAGTTGAAATGACCATAACTCTCAAACCGTGTGTCAGATCGACACAATCTAACTACCGTTGGAAAGGTCTTTTCGAGTAAATATCCGTGGAGCCCAAGATTGCATAAATCGGAGCTATATTGAGAGAGATATGACTTCAGAAAGTTGGCCATTATAATTCTATGCGGGAATTGCAAAAGGTTTTAAAATTGGCAACATGAGAGATATTTGAAGAGTTTAATTTGATAAGACTTGGAGCCCAAGAGACCACGGTTAGTAACAAATCTTCTCCAATTCAAATTGTTGCCTAAGTGAGAAGCTTTGCTTGGAAGCGAACTCAATAATCAAGTCATAGAAGGAAATAATTTCTTGAAAATCAAGAGGCCAAAAAGTATTAAAGAAGCCCCAAGGGGGCTAGAACAAAAAGCTGTTCTCCTTCAAAAAGTGGCAAAGCCATTCTCCGTCTCTATTCTCCCTTTTTCTTCTTTCCCCTCTTTCTAGTTCTAGTTCTAGTTCTTGTTCTTCATATTTTTTATTTTGGGTAGCTTTGGGCTTTGTCCAAGCAAGTATTTGAAGGAGAAGTTGTAAAGATGCAATCTTTAATGAGAAATCAAGAAGTATTCTTTGCAATGGCGGGCTAATTTTAATTAGAGCAATGGATGAAGATAAGTGATTGCTTTTTATATATTTAGTTATTCTAACTTAGTTCCTTGTTTATGTTCTTGATGATTAATAGACTTGTCTTCATGCCCTAGGCAAACTTCCAGTCTTAATTTCTGAAAATAAAAATTGATTTTTGACTATCCATGCTTAGGTTTTATAGGCCATGCTTAAGACTTAGATCTTTTGATGGTTTATGCTTACTTTTGACGGGTAGTGCTTAGATTGTTTTTATTCTTTTATGAGGTGAAGGAAGTTTTGGATTTTAGATTTTATAATTTAAAAATGGTTTTCTAAATTAGAATTTCCAAATTAAAAACATTGATTTGTCTTTGGTTTGAAGTAAAAATTGGAACAAGTTAGAGTTACTTGGTAAATAATTGATAGATGCTTATTGGATTCCTATGCTTTAATCACTTTTATTAATTGATAGGTTTCATATTTCTAAATTAGTGCTTGCTTTTATTTCTAAATACTCAAAACCTTCCTTAGTTGTTAGTTAATTATTTTTCTTAATCTAAAAGTTTCTTTAATTAGCTTCCTGTGGGTTCGACCCGTTCTTGCCACTGTCTTATCTAGACACCCGTGCACATGCGGTATTTTATGATTGATATTGATCACAGCAACTATTTCTTAAGTCTTCCACTATATATTGTGAACATTGCCCACCTTTATAGAAATTGGAATTTGGGCCCACCTTTCCTTTAAGGATTATAACGTAGGCCTAGCTTTATAAATTGTTGTACATGAGGCCCACATTTAAATTTTACAAGATGGAGCCTATTTTTATAGGAATTACAACATGGGTCATCTTTTCTGATTGTGAGTGTGGGATCCACCCTTCAAGAACTTCAAAGTGGAGCCATATTGTTGGACACCTAAATTATAATCGACACTTGGGGGCTAGTTGGAAACTGTAAGAATAAGCTTGTACTAGCAAGAAAGGCCCATGCTAATCCCGAGCCCTAAGATAAAATAATAATAAAACTAAGTACAGCACTATAATTCATAATATAAAAATTATATACACCGAAAAAGAAAAATGCAAAAATAAGAAGCTTATCAAAAGATCAATAGTAAGAAAAAAGAGAATAGCGTAAGTGTTCGTATCTACATATTTATAACTACAGATAATTAGTATACCAACAAAGTGATTACTAAAAACAGAATGCAAAGAAAAAAAAAAATAAATATCTATAAAAACACAATGCATCTGAAGATGTGGGCTGGGTACCCAACCACATTATGAGTCATACCAACACTGAGTGCTTGGAGTCAAACAACTGGAGCAAAACTGCTGAGGCATTGGCAACTATCTATATTAGTAGATGTGAAAAAACATGGACCCATATCTGTGAAAAGAGAGAGCAGTTGAACAGATTTTTTGTTTTGTAGAAGTTCAATAGAATAATTATTGGTCATGGGCCATGATTTGGAAGATCATCAATGTAGCGCCTAAGATCCAATCACCATTGATGGGATTGGAACAAAATAAATACATAAAAAAATGGGAGTGAAATGGAATAATTTACCTTAAATCTTACCTATGATATGGAAGATAATAAATGTAATGTCCATGATCTAATCACCTTTGATATGGAAGTGGAACAAAATAAATACATAAAAACGATGGAAGTGAAAGAGAAAGATTTACCTTAAATCTTGTCCATTATATGGAAGATCATCAACGTAGTATCTAGGAAGTCCTGATTTGAGAGATTCCAAAATCTCGATTAGACAATGAAAAAATTTATCAAATCTAACATGAATGTAAGAGATTCTAAGAACAGACTTTTGAAAATCTCATTTATAACATTATTACACATAACCCATACACATCATTCATGTTTTGGAAGTATTTTTATCACTCTTCTAATAACGTAATAGAAAACCCTCAAATTCAAAGCCAATGGAATAATAAAGTTCTTAGTCAATTAAAAAAAATACTCAAAATATTCACAAGAAACCATAATTAAAAGTCCAAGAACTTTTCTTGGTCATCCAAGAAGCAAAATTGAAATCCAGAGTAATGAGTCAATCAAGAAAGAACTTCATCATGATTTATCCAATGTTCAAATCCAAAATAGAATTATTTGATTGATGACATCGGACTAAATCTGAAGATTTTGTGGAGATTAGGAATGCATCTTCAAAGAAGAAAGGGTGGAGATGATCCGTATGAGATGTCACTTCATTAATTGAGGAGAAGGAAGATTAGAGATAGTGGAGAAGATTATATTTTAGGGACATATATATATTAGGAATTCACCTCTCTCACCAAATTTTTATGGGCTAGAATAGATAAGAGTAGGAAGAGATGGATAAGGAGATTGTTCTGGGCTTGAGATAAGGAGGAGATTTTAGTAAGAAGATATAGAAGGAAACATGTAAGAGAGATTTTAGGGGAAGATTAATAAGAATTTTTCGATAAATACCTTTCATTGTGGTAAGTGTTTTAGCTTTTTTGGTAAGAATAAAAATTGAAATTGAAATTGAAATTGATTTGAGATCCAATTTCTCAAATTGTTTTGAGATTAGAGTCCAATTTAGCAATCAATTAGCAAATTGGAACTCAATTTTGAAATCGAATACTAATTCTATAACATATATTAATTATATGATTTAGAGCTTATCTACATATTAAAGAGTTTGGTAAACCTCTATTTGTATCTTCTATTTTCAGAGTTTATATACGAATTATTGCCTCTAATCACTTATGATCTCGCCTTTAATAAGCTGAAAATCAAAATAGTCCTTTTTTTTTATTTGTTTTGACAATAAGTGATTATAGAAACTAATGTTGCGTTTGGCATTGTGCTATTCGGATATTCCCATGTTCCCACGAGATAAGGTCGTGGAAAACATATTTGGTATGTGCAAATCACTATTTCAAATTTGATCTACCTGGAATGAATCTCAAAATCTTAACCCTCTAAAAAACAACCTGCTGGCACAGTTGTTTCATACTTTTCTCTTCCATTTTAAAGAATATCATTTAAATATTTTAAATCCTCTCACTTATCCAAAAGGTAGGCCTCATGCTTATAACTTCAAATAAAGTGGCCCTACTTGTTAATTCCTAAAGGTGGGTCACATGGTCATAGTCACAAAAGGTGAGGGCCCATATTATAATTCCTATAATGGTGGGACCGCATTATAAATTCTATAGATGTGGGCCTCATGTTTCAATTTCTAAAGGTGGGCATCACGTTGTAAATTCTAAAGGTGGGTGCATATTATAATTCCAATAATGGTGGAACCACATTATA
Source organism: Persea americana (assembly GCA_029852735.1). NCBI lineage: Eukaryota > Viridiplantae > Streptophyta > Magnoliopsida > Laurales > Lauraceae > Persea > Persea americana. The sequence continues at coordinate 30,071,569 of CM056819.1, forward strand.
AATCTTATGGATGTGGGCCCCATGTTCTAATTTCTAAAGGTAGGTATCATGTTGTAATTTCTAAAGGTGGGTCTGGTGTCCACAATCACAGAAAAGGCGGCCCCACTTTATAATTATTAAAAGGCGGGTCATATGGACACAATCACAAAAGGTGGAGCCACATTGTGAATCCTATGAATGTGGCCCCATGTTCTAATTTTTTTAAAGATGGGTATCGCATTGTAATTTCTAAAAGTAGGTCCCATGATCACAAACAACAAAAGGATGCCACCACATTATAATTCCTACAAAGGAGGGTCTACATTATAAATCCTATGAATGTGCCCAATGTTCTAATTTCCAAATATGGGCACCACATTGTAGTTTTTAAAGGTGGGTCCTGTGCCAACAATCACAAAAAATGTGGTTCCACTTTGTAACTCCTATATGTGGTCACATGGTCACGTTGTAAATCTTATAAATGTAGGCCCCATATTCTAATTTCTAAAGGTGGGTCCCATATTTACATTCACAAAAAAGTGGCCCCACATTATAATTTCTATAAAGGTAGGCCTACATTGCAAATCCTATGAATATGACCCCATGTTCTAATTTTTAAATGTGGGTATCACGTTGTAATTTTTACATGTGGGTCTCATGTAGGATAATAATAGGGGGATAAACAATTAAAGGCGGGTCTCACATTGTAAATTTGCTTTCGTTTTTTGGAACAAAACTTTTATAATGTTACTAAACAACTCCCGTACAATATATTCTCAATAGAGTAATTTAATATATTGCTTCCAAACAAGTTCTATAAAGTATAGTCTCGGGCACAACTTGACTCGAGCACAAAATTGGGAATAACACGAGAACGATGCAAACGGGCCCTAAGCCTTAGATAGAGATGCTTGGATATGTGTTTGTGATGTTTGGCAATTTTTATGAATATTAACAAATCTCAAGTGTTTGATAATTTATAATGATTTCTTTAGATTTTATAGAGAAAAGAAGAGGATTTTACAAAAAAAAATAACTTTATGTAGCCAGTGCACCGATCATTGAACTTTAGCCAAACTCACACCAAACAGGAAATCTGTACAGAAAAACCAACTTTTTTTAACCAAATTTTTTTTGTGGTCGACATCAACCTTCGTTTTTTGTGTTGACGGGCGATAGCGACCCTCACTATAACAAGTGAGGGTCGCCATCGACCCTGAGCAAGCATGTTTCCTCATCTTCTTCCTTCTTGTTTCTCTTCCCCAACTCCAATCCAATAATGGAGAAATTCACAAGTCCGCCCCAAGGATTACATAAAAAGGAGATGGAGCTTGGCTGAGCCAAATTATCACAAACATTGATGGTTTGATTCACCTTCAGTCCTGACATTGCCTCAATATACTTGGGGCTTCCTTTTGGCGGGGCTTCCTTTTGGGTCTCATGGTAGAACCGAAGTCTAATTCAGGATCTATTAATTGCCAAGTTTTAAAGAAGGCTACTTGGAAAAGGCTATACTCTTCATTAAGGGGTAGGGTGACTTTCATTAAGGCTTGTTTGGTCAAGTTACTTATTTATTATTAGTCTTTGTCCAGAAAGGTTTGAGACGATTTATTACAAGTTCTTGTTGGAAGGAATGGCAGATGAGAAAAAAAGGATGCATCTTTTGAAGGTGGAGGAGGTTGTGAAACGGGAAGGCTAGAAATCATGAAGCTGCTAGGTATGAATCACTTTGTTTGGTGTTGGTGGATGTTCGGGGAGGAGGGGGGCGGGCGGAACCAGAAAATTGTCATTGGGGGTGCATGCATGCAAAAAGCCTTAAAACCTCTCTAGGCCCCTAACATTGTGATAATTTGGCTCAACCAAGCTCCATTTCCTTTTCACGTAATCCTTGGGGCAGACATGTGAATTTCTCTATCATTAGATTTGGATTGGATTTGGAAAAGAGAGGAAGAAGAAAGAAGATGAGAAACATACCTTCTCAGGGTCGACGACGACCCTCACTTGTTATAGCGAGGGTCACCGGTGATCCTCGACACAGAAAATGAAGGTTGACATCGACCACAAAATAAATGGTAAAAAAAAAGGTGATTTTTCTGTACGGATTTTCTATTTGGTGTGAGTTGGACTAAAGTTCCCTATTCGGTGCACTGGACACATAAAGTTACATTTTTTTTTATAAAATCCTTTGAAAAGGAAGTAGGTAAATATTCACATGCATCCACCTCGCACAGAGCTTACCGTGCAAGGTAGCACCTGGAGCCTACCTTATCACATATCCAAACACCAACACACACACCCGCCCCCCCCGCCCCCCCACTCTATATCAGCAGATTCATGGGTTTGTACCAATCCATTGCCACTAGACTATACTGTTGGATAGTGGGTCAACTCTTTTTTTTAATATATACATATATACCCACATGGATTTTTCTATCCCCTAGTGTGGGGCCTTAGGTGGGCCCAAGGAACATCTTCACAAGAGCAGGGCTCAAATAAGAAATAGAGATAGGTAAAATAATTCACCCACTTTGGGCTCATGTCATGTTCAGAAATTACTGGATCTTTGATGGTAATTTCGATGGGACCTATCCATGTTTGGTAATCACAGTGTTTGCCATTGCTATATTATTCTTTTAATGTTAAAAATCTCATTATACAGCCTAAGGTTTTTATCAATGTGGAATTCACCTAATGTTTCCACTAATGATAGGACTCATGGTGTTGGCAATCACTGTGGGACCCATCTAATGTAGAAAAATAATCATGAGATCCATTTAATATTCTTAATCATGGCGGGCCCGCCAAATGTTGGTAAACTGTAAACATGGTTCTACAACTTTAATGGTAATTATCATCACTTAATGTTGAAATAACTATGGAATCACAATTGGATGTTGGTAATTATAACTATCCATCCAATTATTGTGATCACTAAGGAGCCATCTGATTTTGATACGGGGTGGGACCTGTCACGACTCGAATTTCCGAATCATTTTTTTTAAACAACTTGGAAACTCAAGTCTGAGGTTCGATCAATCATCAATGTGGGGTTGGGAACACTGCAAGGGGAATATTTAGTGGCATAAAAAAATCATTCATGGGATCATATCACAAGCATTTAAACTTATAATTCAATTTCAATACTTTAATAAATCATATTAATAATTGTATCTCAAAATAATTTCCACTTTTTTTTTTTTTTTTTCGGGCTGGATTAATCCCTCCGGGCTCAGAGAGAAGCCGGGTGAAACCCCTGTGGCCCCCAAAGATAGTAGTACTAGTGGACTCAACCTTTGGTTCGGGGGTGGGGTATACCAACTACCAAGGCCTCTAGCTTCCACTTGAAATTGACCAGTATTGGCCTTATTACAACTCAGTCATAACTAGTATGCATGCATTGCAGTACAAGCAAACAATAAAGTATATCATTATTAAATTCATCAAAAATAGATTAAACTTCATTCAAGAATCATCTAAATTATCAGAGTAGAAATCAGAAACACTTCAAATAAGATGTCTCACTATCTTATTTGCGGAAGAAGAAACTCGTCATTAGACAAACTCACTCTAAAAGACAAACAAGGGGAAATACTGAACAAACTCAGACCTAATTAATTATGGTTAGATTTCTGTCACCAAGATGTACCAACTCTTCCCCTCTTATAAGGAACTACAGGGAAATACCAACCACACCCTTGTGTTTGGAATGGTTTGGAGACTGGGAATCATCAAGCCAAAGATGTGTGTTTCCATCCACCCACAAAGTTGTCACTTCATATCTGAGGAATGGGAAGGCAAAATTATAGGATAATGCACTGTAATATTTGAAGACAAAGGCGGGATGACAAATTTGGTTTCTGGAACTGTTAGCTTCTGAAGAAGTTGTTTGGATCCTGGGATCTCAGTTACCCTGTTAACCAATTACTATAACTCCAGTTACCAGTAATTGGTTGCTGCAAACAACAAAAAGGTTATAGAATCACATGTAATTAGGGTTACCCAAAAGCAAGAACCAAAGGGAGCATTAACATTTATTCTTGCTGCACAAATATTCAAAGCAATTACATTCTGTGCACCTCTAAACATACCAAAACAGTAATGCTATTATGGTAAGTGGTAGGAGATGCAGCAGGAAGTTCATGTTGATTTTGTGATACAGCTGAAGTCTGCTTAGATTTCTCTACTTTTTTTACTTTTTTGGTATGCACGCCATGTTGTACATGTGGATCTCTTCTCATCACAGGCATTTTGCTTGTGCAAGCAGACACCTGTATGTGACTGTGTATTTATGATACATAAATTGCATAGATAATCCACCTTCAAATGCAGTGTCAATTAACGTTGTTAACATGTGAGACATATGCCACATTCACATATCTGTAAAACAAATCTCTGCAACCAATATTGCGGACAAACAGCAGAAGAATATTATTCATTGGGAAAATTCACTTCCGCCCTCCCACCTCACCTTTATTAGATGTTGCAGACAAGCTGGCCATGGATTTTGTCTTCATCCCACCATCTGCAGTCCTTAGATCGACCAGTTCCTCAAACAATCTATGGGTAGGAACAAAAGGTTTATTTCCCGCAGAACTTCCAAATGTTGATGGTGATGTATTCCATCTGGAACCAAATGAATTGTACTTCTGAAGTGGTGTAGGACCAAAAGGACTTGGGTTGGCACTCACCAGTGCCTCCCCAAATGCTGACTGTGTATTTCCTCTTGAACCCAATGAGTTACAGTGCTGCAATGGTCTAGGAGCCACATCCCTTTGGTTGATACTCACCTGAGCGCCTCCTAACATGGATTGGGTATTACTTCCTCTTGGACCAGATGAAATGTGCTGCATTGGTCTAGCAACATGCAGAATATGGTTCGCTTGAGGTGTTTGATATGGGTAAGTAGTAGTAGATGGCTGTCCGGTGTGGTTGGGCTGAGATGTTTGATATGGATAAGTAGTAGTAGATAGTTGGCAGGTATGGTTGGCCTGAGAAGTTTCATATGGGTGAGGAATAAAAGATGATGGGTTGTGATGGCCCTGATGGGAACTGGAAGGAGTGGACCGTGATGTAACTGAATAGCTTGATGTGTATGGGAGAGGCTGACGCTGAGGTTGAGATTGAGGTTGAGACCACGGGACAACGTAACTGTCATAGCTTATCTGCCCTTGGTGTACAGAGTTGTTCTGAGAGCTACTGGGATACCCATGTTCATTCAGGAAAGCTTGTGGTTGTTCTGCTTCATGAGATGGAGGAGGAGGTGTGAGAGGAGTACTAGAGGAGGGAGGATTGAGAGTCGTATGAGGAGAAGAGAAGTCTGTACACAAAGTGATGCTGAGAAGTTCAATCATGTCTTGTTCTTTCCTTGTAGTTCGCACTGGAGCTGGGGGATCAGACAGAGCCAAAGCATTGCACGTGGTAGAGGCTGGGACTGCTGCAGTGCCTGTTATTGTTTCAGCAGATACGCTTTGAGAAGACATGGGGCTCATTTGTGAACACCTGAGTATTTTATATTTTTCTTTATCAACAAAAAAGTAGGTTTGCACAAACTGAATTTGAAGAATGAAAATACACGAAATTGACAGGAAAGAAATTGTGCATGACCTGCGAGCAAGTTGAGCATAGTCATCATCCGCTTCTTCAATCTGACAAGTTGAAACAGCCATTGCTTTTGCAGGAGCAGTTACCCTGGGCCTAGTGAGACTTCCTTCATTAGGTAGAGAACTGGTTATAGTTGCAGAGGGGGCAATTGGTTTGGAGCTGGTGCCGACTGCTTGAGTTGGCAAAGAAGAATCAGAGGCAATAGCGTCATATTTTGCAAGAAGAGTCTGTAAACTGTCATTCAATGCAAGACCTTGCCCAAGGAGCTCCTCATCCCTGTCCCAGAACAAAACAATTATCTAGATGAAGAAACAGTTGTGTTAAGCAAAGTGCTAGAACCGGTTTACGACATATCTCCATCACTAAAAACAAAGAGAATGAAACATGTACATGTTTGTGTTATGTCAATTAGCCCACATCAGCTGCTAACACACTCATGGTTGAGTGGTGTTGTCGCCCTGGTATCACACACATGCCCAGGGATCGATCCTGGGTCTTCAGGTGGGATGTATCACTCCTAGCCAGTAGGCAAAAAAAAAAAAAAAAAAAAAACTCTTAGCAGCTGGCCCTTCAGTCTCCAAAGCACTGTCCAACTTGCTTACTACTCAACAGCTAAAATAATATCCCTCATAAAAAAATACTGAATTTCTCCGATTTCTAACAAAATACAGAGAAATGGAAGCCATTTTTAAGCTGAGAACGAATCAAAGTGGTTCAACATTAACAAATGAATCTGCACCACCTCCCAACATAAGAGAGCTACACTAGGCCAATGGCCACTTGACCAACCAGACTATCTTTCTGGAAGGTTTTCCAGTTACATTTTAGGCAAATTGCGCACAAGACAGCGCGGCTACAACCATTAAGACTCCACAATGTAGACCTCTAGAACAGGGGCATCCATACCACCAACATTCATTGAATGCTCTCATTGTGACAGGCATAACCCATAGCACATGAAATAACTAAAGGAAATAGCACCACCACACTTATTCATAAGAGCAGCCAAAAAGAAGATGGGCTACAGTATCTGCTTCTTTCACGCATAAGATGCAAAATTTCAAAATATCCAAGTCCCTATTGTGTTTTCCAAGGTTATCAATCATCGGGATCTTATTAAGGCACACCATCCAACAGAAAGAAATAACCCTGTGGGAGACTTGGTATTCCACATACACCAGAAGAATTCGGAAGATGTACCTCCACCCACTAATGTATTGCACTAATGCCAAAAAGGCTTGAGAGAAAATTCATACCTTTATCTGGCTGCAAAATAGAAATATCCTTTCTGTTCTGTACAACTTGAACATTCTGAACTATGTTAGAAAGATTCGCCAAGGCGTCAATTTCATCATCACTGAGATCTGATCTAAAAGTTGGAGATCACACAACCTTAAATGCAAAGGAAATTGCTATATCCTCTATCCAAGGAGGAGAAATACACCTGGATGTAATGTTAATTCAGACGAATCTAACTCTTCCAGAATTGATAAAAAAGGGAATATTGATTCTTGAACCAGTAAGTCTGTCTATAAAATGGGATAGACAATTTATTATACTACCTTATCTCCCAACTTGTCCAAGTATTGATTAGTACAGGCCGTAGATCACTAGCTACAGAAAGAAAATTCAGGAAAGAATTGGCCAATCTATTACCACAACAAGCATCATACTAGAACAAGGATCTAGTTTCTTCCTACACTGAGTAGGAGATATTACGGCAGAATATATGCCTCATTAATGTGACTTTGTCCCAAAAACTCGAAGAGAGAGTCCCTGCTTTACAAAACCCCTACCCCTCATCTTCCAGTTTCTGTTTTTGGAAGAGGATTGAACACCATACAACCTGACTGACGTCCAAAACCACTTGCCTAACGAGGCTGAGTTCATCTACCTAATACACCGAACACAAAGACCACCTTCAATGAACAGCTTATAAACCATTTCCATCAAACCAGCAGACATTTATGTGTTTCTTCTTTATCATGCCATAAGAATTGGTTCTGGATACTCATAATCCATTTAGCAACTGTCACTGGACAACGAAATATTGATAAGAACTATATTCCAGGATCTGCTAGAGCAGATTTCAATAAATTTATCCTCTCATCAGAGGGTAAATATCTTACCCCGTAGATTATTACTTCGCGAATCTTTCCACAACAGGATCCCAAAGGGGTTTAAAGGGCTGATCAATGCATAAAGATAACCCTAAATGTCAAGAACATAGAGTTCCTGCCATGCAGCCAAAGATATTTGCAAGATATTCAACCTAAGTCTGAGGCAGCCAAACTCCCAGAAACTCGCTTTTTGAGTAATTAATCTTCAAAACAAATAAAAACTCAAATCATCGTAAAATAAATTTTAAATTTACCACAATTAATTATAGGCATCACAAAATTCAAAATATCATTCACAGATGGAAGTGAGTGATCTAAATATCAGACTGATAAACTAAAGGATCGTCCAAGGTAACATACCACTCGGTGCCTCAGCAACAATCACCGATAGTAAAAGAACTGTGGGTAGTACTGTCTCAAAACTCAAACTCACCCCTGACTCGGCCATGACTGGGTCAGGTTGAGTCAAGTCGGATCAATTCGGCTAAGTCGGGGTGTGACTTGGTTGAGTCCTTTTTTATCTTTTTATTTTATTTTTTTATTTTTTTAGTCTTTGTATTTAGCTATTAACCACCCTTAGAGATTACTTAAATTGTGTCAAATGAAGCTTTCCTTTTATAGAAGATAAAAGATAGGTAATTAAGGGACTTTCACATCTCTCTCATCTATAATTGGATATAAATTCCATTGGCAGAAGATAAAGGAGGAAAATTCCCATTAGTATCTCTCATCCTTATCTCCTGTATAATACAAAATCATGCCTGAAAAGTTGAGATATTGGGACTATGAAATCCAACATTCATCAAATAGATCCAATAATTTAGGCCATATGCACTTAAATCATGGAAGAAGCAAGACAGTACCCATTTTTTTATTTTTTTCAGAAAGCAGGTCCCTCTCTCTCATAGGACAGCCTACTTGTTTCTACTTGGCCACATCCAAGTCCGAGTCGACTCAAAGTTGGATGAATTTCAAAACACTGGTTGATAGTGAAGATCAGAGTAATCACGTGCTCCTTTGGAACACAATATCATTGAAGAGGAGCACCATTATGTGTACCTTTACCTTAAGTCACCGTAACATTTTGTAGATTAGCTATTAATTTCAATTATATTTCTCTATCATCACTGACATGGATTAGATTGCAACATATCAATTGGCGGATACAAATCATCCCAATTAGAGGATTCTAATTGCTGTAAATAAGAAATCATACTCAATATATAAAGGGGTGACCTCTCACAAAGATGGCATTAAATCTATTCCACCAACTGTCTTCATACACTCTCATTAGTTCAGTATCCTTTATTTTCTCTCAAGACAATAGTCTCTGTTTCGACCACTTCTACTTCTCGTCTTGCTATTAGATTTTGGGTTTTCTTCTCTGTTTCAACCTCTTCTCAACATTGACTTCTTTGTTTTGATTGGGGACGGAAAATTGCTACAGGATCCCTAATCTTTGTGATTCAAGGTTGAATCAACCTCTTTTGATTTCCTAGACACCAGGTCTGTTCAGATCCGATCTTTGAATTACATGGGGCCAACTTATAGATCAGTGGCCCACCTCAGATACTAGCATCTCCCTCCACTACTTAGGTGCACCTCATCTCAAAGAAAATTATTGAAATTTCTTTCATATTTTTTTTGTTGATCCAAAGAGCAGTTTTCAGGTTTACTTCTCATCGGAAGAATTTTTGGACTGGAAATCATCTCGACGGTAGATCTTTCCTAATATCTACCAAAATCAGCAAACGACTCAATGCCAGTTAGATGTGAGGTTGTTGCAAGCGAAGTCCAAGGCCGTTTCAAACTCAGCAAAGAATCACCCATGGCTCTAAATCTAGGAATTCTTCTCCTTGAGCATTAAAAGAGGAGTTTCATCTAGATGAAACTAAAAAAATGCTAGTTCTCAACACCTTTCTTATCAATGGAGAGGGCAAGCCAACTCCCCGAGTACAATCCAAGAGGTACTACCAATCACAGTTCAAAAGAGCGGCCAATAAAGTAGGTGCTACTACATTATCGAACGTATTGACCTTCACTTATATAGTTCTTAGTATTTAGCGCCACTCACATCTATAGCGGCTTGTAACAGCTGTACTTCCCTGTAGCAGCCACTACATAGCAGATTTTAATCCTTGTTTTTCATTTCTCTCTCTCTCTCTCTCTCTCTCTCTCTCTCTCTCTCTCTCTCTCACTCTTGCTTTCATGATTCACATGAAAATGCCTTGTAACTTGTAAAACTATGCTTCCCATAGATCAACGCCAAATGATTTGAGGTTTTTTTGTTTTAATCTTTTGCTATTTGTTTTTAGATTTTTTTGTGATTTCTCAAGGATCAAAAAAAAAAAAAAAAAAAATTACTCACAAAGTGGTTTGAAGATAATTCAAGAGGCATAAGATCAAGTAGTAGAACATATTCTTTTCTAAAGAATCAGGGTGGTGGAAATAAAGAAAGCATTATCACAAATGAAGACATGAAAGGATATGGGCCCACATGACATTCCGATAGAGGCTTAGAAATGCTTAGGAGAAATATTTGGGGGGATTTGATTAACTAGGCTCTTCAATAAGATATTAATGACAAAGAATATGCCAGATGAATGAAGAAAAAGTATTGTAGTACCTATATATAAGAACAATGGAGATATACAAAATTGTATCAACTATCGTGGGATTAAACTTATGAGTCATATTATGAGGCTATGGGAGGGAGTAATGAAGCAAAGCCTAAGACAAAAGACCAAGATATCTAAAAATCAGTTTGGTTTCATGCCAGGGTGGTCAACTATGGAAGCTTTCTTCTCACTTAGGTAATTAATGGAAAAATATCGAGCGAAAAGGAAAAATTTGCATATGGTCATCATCGATCTAGAAAAAGCTTATGACAAAGTACCTAGAGATTTAATTTGGTGGTTTTTAAATTGAAGAAATGTTCAAGGAGATTATATTGAAATTATTAAAGAAATATATGAAGGAGTGGTGAGCGTGAGAACTACCTATGAAGAGACAGATGAGTCCCCACTGATGATAGCTTTGCATTAGGGGTCAGCCCTTAGCCCTGATCTCTTTACACTGATTAGGGATGGCTTAATTGCTCATATTCAAGAGGAGGTACCTTGGTGTATTGATGCAATCCTAGGGTTAGGATGCAAGTGCTGGAGCAAGATTAGGGTTCCGATGGAACAATCACACGATGAAGAAACTCTCCAACGATAAACCCACAAAGGGAAAATTCTATTAACTCAAATATCTGAGATTATTAATCTCTACAATGTCATGTATATAATAAAAGAAACTTAGGGGCTAAGAAATCAATCATCAATCAAACTAGGAAACCAAATAATAATCCTATCCAAATTAGAAACTAATCCTATATACAACTTCTTAAATGAAAATTAGAAACTAATAACAATTAATAAAGAATTCCTAAACTTCCTTGGGTCCCACAATTGGACCATAAGTCTTGCTCCAACGGATGGATAATGTTGCTGCATCATTCTCCTCGGCTTGGAAAGAACTCGAGCTCGAGTTCGGAAAATGTCCACCTGGATCAAAGATCAATCTGATGAACTTTCGATTCGTTGGTAGATCTGTAGCGCAGGGATGAAAATATCGGCCGCTACGTAGCGTAGCGGCCGATATATCGGCCGGGGCGGCAGCTGCCGCCACGCTACATTGAATTTAGCAGCTAACGCACCCGTAGCGGCCCGTAGCAGCCGCTACGCAAGCGTGGCGGCCACTACGGGCCGTAGCGGCCGCTACGGGCCGTAGCGGCCGCTATGTGGCGCTGGGGGGTAATAAAACCCCCCTGACGACTTTTCGTTCTACCTTTTCAACTTTTTTCATCTTCCTTCCTCTTTTTTCTCCATTTTTACTGCTGTGAACCCTTTGTGTGTCCCCCTAGTGGTCCCAACTCCATTTTGTCAAGATTTGTTGCTACAAAATCAAGAGATTCAACTATTCTAAGGAATCTAAAGAAGATTCATCATCTAGGACTCATGGATTAAAATAGCGGGTGGCGGCCGATACATATCGGCAGTGTTAAACAAACCCCCCCCCCCCCCCCCCCCCCACGACTTTTTCACTTTTTTTCAACTTTTGAGATTATCACTCTCTAACTACTATGAATCACAACTTTTAAGGAGGGGTACAGGTTCTGAAAGCAGAAATTCGATTTCGAAGGAAGAACTTCATAAAAAATTTCTGGTCCGGGGGCGCTGCCCCCGGGCCCCCGCAAACTGACCGGGCAGCTCGATCCCCGCCGGGGGATACCCCCGGACCCCCTTTGCGAAACGCATGTTTTAAAGAAGTGACAATCATGAAAACAAAAGGATCCTACTTGACCATGATAGCTAGGCCTCTTTTACTGGTTGTCTTTCTTTGTTGTGCTTGGATGTCTATTATTATCATTATTTGTTAATATATGATATTAAGCATGTTTAATTATATTTGGAATGTGTGTAGTAGTATAGATATGGTTACCTATTCCTACTAAATTTTAAACTGGTCTTAATTTAACTGTTTTAAAAGAACCCTCATTGTTAAATAACTAGTGGGAGAGGCCCGAGAGGGAACTTCTTAAGTTCCCACGGTCTCCATCATTGTTTTGTAGGAGATGTAATTGATTTATGTGTTGACCTTGGAGTCTTCCTCTTAATCGGATGTGTCATCTTCTGAGAGGACGAGTGTTGACCACTTCATTTCTAAATTAGTGTTGAATGTTGAGTTGTTGAGTGTTGACCACTTCATTCACTTGATTGAATTTGAACCTTTAACCTTGAGGCTTAAAGTATTGACTATTGATTGTTCAATGTTCACTAATGATCTAACTCTTAAGTCTTATGCCTTTATTTCATGTTCTAGTTTTTTTTTTTTTTTTTTATTTTTATTTTTATTTTTAATGAGCTTCTCATTACTTTCTAAGTTAGCATGACTAAAGAAAATGAATACATGTGAAAAAACTAATTATTACTATTATTTTCTATTTATATAGCGATACAGGACCTTATATATTGAGGGCACCGCTACACCCCCTTTTCTTACTTACTTTTGCAAAAGAACCACATTTTCTTTCATTTTACAATTTTCTGGATTTTATGGAATTTTTTCAGATTTTTTTGGTGAGTATTTCAAATCACACCGCTACGCCGCTACGTATCCCCGCTACGCTACGTATCCCCCGCTTCGTAGCGGTTTGGCGGTGGGCCGCTACGCCCGCCGCCACCGCTATTTTCATCCTTGCTGTAGCGTCCATGTACAGCTTCATGCATAACTGTTTTTTATGGTTGAAATTTGTATTGATGTGCCTTACTTATAAAACCTGCACCATCAAATCATAATCTCTGACTATCCACTGGTCATCTCCCAGTTGATATTGTTGATCCCCAAAGACAAAATCAATTTCAGAGTTTATGTGGGGAATATCAACAACTTGCTCTTCATCACTTGGTGTTTGCACTTCGGGATTATTACTATTCACACAGGAAATTGCACGGCCAACTGTGGATGTGGAATCTTCTGTGTCTAGCTCTGGCTAATCGGTCTGCATATCCGCTGGCACTTGTTCCTCAACACAGTCAATTATGTGTGGTGACTTGTCTTCTTGAGGAGTAACTTTTGCTAGATGAGACCTTTTAAGCATCCGCTCCACATGAATTGCTTCCCAATATCCCTCATGAATGTTTTTGCTGTCATTCATTTTCTCCACTATTTCCGGTCTCAAGCCTCTTACAAAAATGATTAAATCATGTTCCTCATCATCTTCTAATCCATACTTGTCTTGGAGCCATGCAAACATGTCACCATAGGGAAGAACAGATAATTCTCCTTGTTTCAAATCAAGAAAGGACCGAAAATAAACTTCATTCTCAAAATACCATATTCCATATCTAGTCGTATATTTGAGTCGTTGAAGATTATTGTAAAATCTACTGATATGGAATTTCATCTTGACTTGAATGTAAGACTGAACTGACCTGATGTTGCAGACCTACATTCCACGATCACGCTGGTGAAAACGGATCTGAAATCTGACGGTAGATGACTCAGATATCGCAAAAAGGAAACTTACCCGTTGATCGGGTCAAACCTGCCGTTGATCAAATTAGTCTGATGCACGATTATTGCAATTGGGCTTCAGCTTGTGGGGCAGGTTTCAAGAGCTAGACTTGAACCGAACTCGAACTCAGCCCAACTCACAGAAGAGGGTCATGTGTGCCTCAGTAGTCAAGTCAAAGAAGAAAGAAAAGGACCGGAAGCCCTTTTTTGCTTGTGCTTCAACGAAACGAAAAGAGAGGAAGGGAACTAGATTGCCTGGAGAGGGAGAACAACAATGTGGCAGCAGTCCAAAAAGTCCAAGCAGAAACTAGCCTCTGGAGGAGACGACGATGGCACTGGAGCATGACAACTTTACAACTTTCAACGATGGAGGAGCCTGGCGAAGGCGCTGCTGGTGCGGGATGACGGTGGTGCACAATATGCTTCCTTCTTTCTTTCTTCTTTTTTGCTTTTCTGTTCTTCTTCCTCCTTCTACTGCTTCTTTTTTTTTTTTTTTCTAGGCTGGGTTCTGATGAAGGGCTCGTGGTTTTTTTTTTTTTTTTTGGGGTTTTTGAGGAATGAAGAAATTTGCAAGGATTCTGCGATATGGAGTTGGGATTTGGAAGAGGACTGTGGTGGGACAACGAAAGATGGAAGGTGTGGCTGGGAGAGATTGAATGGGGGAAGGTGGGAGGGTTGCAGGAGGGTTCTGTGGTGGAGATCAAATTCATAAGGGTAATCACGCCGACGATTGTGGGATCACGCTCCTCTGATACCAATTGATGCAATCATACGGTTATGATGCAAGTGCCAGGGCACAATTAAGGTTCCAATGGAACACTTACATGATGAAGAAACTCTCCAACGATAAACCCACAAAGGGAAAATTCTATTAACTCAAATATCTGAGATTATTAATCTCTACAATGTCTTATATATAATAAAAGAAACTTAGGGGCTAAGAAATCAATCATAATCAAACTAGGAAACCAAATAATAATCCTATCCAAATTAGAAACTAATCCTAAATACAACTTCTTAAATAAAAATTAGAAACTAATAACAATTAATAAAGAATTCCTAAACTTCCTTGGGTCCCACAATTGGACCATAAGTCTTGCCGCAACGGATGTATAGTGCTGCTGCATCATGTATGTTGTTTACAAAAAAAATATAGTATTGGTGGATGAATCAATAGATAGTCATGTGAACGCAAAACTTGAAAGATGGTGGGAGGCTTTAAAATCCAAAAGCCTTAAAAATAAGCTGTACAAAGACAACATATATGGATCGCAACTTCAGTGGGCATATACAAAGAGTTAAAACTGCTGTGGGAATTAATTCCCAGCATATACCACAAAGAGACTCATTCTGTTACCTTGTCTTGATAATTAGTAAAGATGGAATAATTGATGAATATATCAAATATAGGATAAAAGTTGGGTGGTTAAAGTGGAGACTTACTTTTGGAGTTCCAACTATGACCTATGGAGTAGAATGTTGGCGAATCAAGAAGCAACATATGTACAAAATGAATGTAGCAGAGATGAGAATGTTGAGGTGGATGTGTGTAAAATCTAGGAAGAATAAAATTAGAAATTAGCTCTTTAAAGAGCATAAAACGGTAGCATCAATGGGTGAAAAAATTAGAGAAATCCGTTAGAGATGGTTGGGTACGTCCAACGCAGGCCAACAACAACACCAGTAAGGAAAAGTTTGGCTATGCAAGTTGATAGCCCACCAAGGAAAGGGATATGACAAAGAGGATGTGGATGGAGGTAGAAAAAATAGATCTGAAGATGTGTAACTTATATGAGGATTTGGCTCGTGATAGATTAGAATGGAGAAACATAATTCATGTACCCGACCCAAACAAAGTTAGAACAAGCCTTTGATGATGATGATGATAATGATGACGACGACAATGATGGTGGTAATTTGAATTTTTGGGGATTTTTAAAAAGGGTTTTTTTTTTTTCCCTCAAAGTGGGCCAACCAAATCACATCCAAATGCATTCTTACTCTTAGATTTATGTTTCCTAAGTGTTAACAAAAATTCATTGTTCTATTGATGAAAGATGCTTAGTCCTTTGTGTTTGAATTTTAAACTTTATGAACATTACTTTATATATCTTGTCTTCTATGCAGTTGTGCTAAATTACTTATTTGAGTTTTAGAATTTCAAAATGCGTAATAGTGATAAAGTTTTGATCACAATATTTGATTATTAGAATTTTATTTGTTTCTAATTTAATATAACTGATCAAAATGAATATATATATAGATAAATAGATCAATATTATTGTTCCGAATCATGCAGAGATAAAAGACCTTTATGCAATGAGGGGTTTGCTATGCCCCCTATCTTAGTGCAAACCCCTATCATAGTGACTAATGGAAACAAACTCTAAAATTATGGATATTTTTCTAGATTTTTTATTGCATTTGAGTCACACTGCTATGCCAATACGTAGTGCCACAATTGCTACGTATCGTTTTAAACGTTGACCGACACACCACCATAACCACTATTTTGAACCTTGTTTCCAATAAACACTAGCGGCACCTTCAATCTCCTTCCCACACAAGAGGATGGTGGCCCTTCCAAGTCAACTTCCACAGAAAATGACACCAACCATCAAAGCAATGTTCCTAACTCCTTTCAAGTGAACCAAAAGGCCAAACATAAATATCTCTAAATTGGTTTTTGAGGAATGTCATCGAAAAAACCTTGAAGAAACCATGAAGTGGGGAACCCACCTAGGGGACAAATGCTCTAGAGTAGTTACTAAACTCTTTTCTTTATCTCTACTACAAGTAGTCATGTGCCTTACACATGATCAATCATATGATTTGGCCAATACCTTTTGAAATAAAATATGGGCCAAGGATAATTAAAGAGGAGTAAAGTAATTGAGCAGATTGGATTAAAGAACAATGGATCCACATTGACATTTAGCATGGAAGCCCTTATCCACATTGGTGGTGTTCTTAAGGGACTGGACTGGCAATATTGTTTGGAGCTTCAATGGGGCTTGCGGATCATCCAGATGCTATTGAAGCAGAATTCTTTTGCTATGCTGGTGGGTTTTCATGAGTTGTGCTCTATGGGAGGTCTCAATGCTATCATTGAAGGCTATTCTTTCACTGCAATTCCATGGTGTTCAAAGAAGTCTTCTCGTCCTCCGAGGCTGGCAGGTTAGGTGGAGGAAGTACAGACATTTTGGGCAATCTGGGTGCTTCCTTTTCTCATGTTTTAAGGGTGTCAAAGATGGTTGCAAATGGTCTGGCGAAGGATTTAGTCTCACGCTCCTCTATGTACTTTAATGTTCAGTCTCTTTGTTTTCATTTAGGCTATTTTGGATTTTTGGTTCTTTGTGCTGGGATTTTTGTTTACATTTTTCTCCTCTTCTGGATCAATAAAATTTACTGTTATAAAAAAAAGCATTCTTAGAAACGAGCACTTGTTAGAAATTATTATTTGTTTCACTCCTAAATCAAGAACATGATGGAGTATCTTAGTAATGAAAATATGAGGCAGGATATACAACATCTGCTGAGACTCACCGAGTTGAATTCAGCAACTGCACAAGCTTTTTATGGTTAGAGCGGCAACGGCTAGCAAGATCCACTATCACTTCATCTTTGACAGACTACAAAATTAAAAGGTTGACATGGAACATTGATTGGAAAAGTATGTGAAATACTAACAAGTATTCTGAAGTTAAGGAATAATATTAGTGTGCTAAATTGCACTACAGTTACTTTTCTAATAAAACTTTACCACTTAGAAAATATCAAATGAAAAAAAGAACTGAATACGAAGGGAATGTTAAACTAGTCAATGCCATCAAGAAAATTTTCCATTTTCATCAAAAAATGTATCAGAATAAATGAAGACCACAATTTCATGAAGGTGGGAAATAAAATTTTCTGCAAGTCATTTTGATCTTCTTATATTTTCTAAGAACCAAAATAAAAGATGTTTTTACTAAATAATTGGCAAAAATTTAGAGCAAAAGCAAAAGAAAAACGAGAGAAGAAAGGCCAGAAGGCAGCACCAAAATAAGAAACAACCTGTTAAAAGAAGGAAATATTTTCAGACACAGGAAAGAAGCAAAAACATATCCAGACTTCAACCAAAGGGCAGGTAATGAAATTAAATTTCTCCAGCTGAAAGTGAGGGAATGGAAACAAACACCACTTTCAGTCTCCAATAAGAAAAAAAATAATAATAAGAAAAAAAAAACCCAAAATCTTATCACAATGTGCATGCAAATGCTATGTAACTTCACAACTTCCCAGGCTTATTGGTTAGGAATACCTAAGACTTCGTTCCAGCCATGTAGCAGCCAAAGTTGGTAAGAGAAAGGCATCCACCAGAAACATTTTCACAAATCTCGTTCTTGGAAATTTCTCATCTTGGAAAACAATCATGAATTTTTAAGATATTGGATATTTCTTGAGATAAATATGGATAATCTTGCTAAAATATAATAATTAGAAAATGGAAAAAAGAACAATGAATATCTTGCATTAATATTAGACTGATACCAAGGAAATTATAGTATATTTAAACTTACTTTAATGTCACAAGATTCTCTATAACATGATATTGAAAATCTCGTATTAATATTAGAACTACCTCAATAGATTGAGATAATTCTTAGATTGTCATGTTATTTTAAAAGACATGCAATATTTGTGACACTGATGAGTAGCTGGGCTAATTAAAAGAATTGAAGCCCAGCCTCCAGGCACATTACTAAAATTCAGGCAACTTTTGCTCCAAAAGCTACTACTGGAAACTGTTGTGTTGACATTTTAGTGCCTCAACAGGAAACACATTTTGCTGAACACGAATAATACAGAAACATAATATGATCTGCAAATTCTTGGAAAATGAACTACAACAGTCTAAATGTTGTAATAGCACCCACCTGATGATCATTTGGGTTCACAGCTTGAAGCATCTCAGCAAGTAGCTCCATAACACTCTGACTAGAAATGAGATCCAATAAACTGAAATAGAAACACAAAATGAACCATAGGGCAGCATTGTTTGGGTGGTAATGTGCCAAATTTGGGCCAGGTTGCCTAACCTAACCCTTCAGTTATTGGAACTTGACCCCCGTAAAGAGGCTTGGTCCATGCTTCCTCAGAAAAAGAACCAATAATCCTGAAACCAGGCCTAGATCCATTGGATTTCTAAGAATAAAAAGGGCCAGACACAACAAAGTAACCAGCCTGAGCTCTGTTCGCAGCAGAAAGGCCCTGAAACCAAACAGAACAGCCTGTTCCACTGCCACCCTAGCTACTGGAAGCAGAGAAACATGAATTTTAATTGAAAAGATAAACCTATAAAATCACCATATGACAATCATGTTCCAATCAAAGAATCAGAATCTGTGAAGAACCAAAATCAAAACTTTCTCCTTGTTGGTGAATGGTGATGGCATCATAAGAGCATTTGAGGTCAGGGGATTGAGCTTCTCTTACCCATCCAGACAATAAAAAATAACAGATGCAAAGAACAAGTCAAACTCATACCTTAAACTTCCAGTGTCAGATGCCATTGCTTCATCAAGTGTTCTGATGCTATTACTGGGAATTCCACACCCTCCAAGAGAATGTCTAGGTGTTTGGCGTGTAATTTGAGTAAATATTGGAACGGCATCAACTGAACGTCGTGGAAATTCTACACCAGATCTCTGCAACATCAGGTGAAATTTAAATGAGCCTGCTCTGGGCTGTGTGGTTTGTTTATTTGTAACAAGGAACTATAGGATTCTTGGCCCCAGGACATACAGTGTCCCCTCGCCTTGAAGCCCCAGTAAAGGAGGAGGGCTGCGTATAAAATGTTGTCACAAACCAAACAAACACGATGATATTTCAGTATTCCATACTGGTAATATGATGTGCCTCACTGTTAAAAGATGAAAGCACAAAAACAGCCCTACCCTTCAACCTCAAGTCTGAAGAGCGATTAAGACAACCACAGAGATCGATGACAATCAACCAAAAGCTAAAGAGAGGTATTTGATGGAATGATTTCTATTCTGGCTATTGATATCCATAGAGGAGCCCAGCAGTTATGATATGAATCACCAAAATTATTTGTTTGCAATTTGCAAGTACAAACTCAAGGAACATAATACTATGCATATGATTAGAATATGGACCAATAACCAAGACCATAAGGTTCCTCCGTAAGTAGCTCATCAGCTCTTACCTAAAGCAAAGGCATTCAGCATGATCATTTCTTTGTCAACAATAAGGCCGAGCATTATCAACATATGGGATGCATAGAGATCCAGTGCATTTGGCCATGGGCACGATGAATAGCTGCACGGATGACAATATGGTCGGAGTTGTACCATCATTCTAAAGCTGGAAAAACTTAGACCAACTCTCCCAAAAATTGGGTCACTTGGTCAAAATTAGTTGTCCTGAATGTTCCTGTTAATTTGGTCCACTCACCATACTTTTATCAAAAACTCAGATGAGTTCATAATGAGATCCCATGCAATTCAACTCATGCATTTTAGTTAAAATTCTGTGGCAAATATGGGTATCATAATTACATATGGGTGTAAATCAAGACTTTAAAAGTCAGCTACTAAAAAAACCCAACAAAAGTTATATAATAATATAATATAATAATATAAAATCATAAGATAGCGCAAAGTGATCCATTCTGTTACCTTGGCTCCATAATTAGTAAAGATGGGGTGATTGATGAAGATGTCAAATATAGGATAAAAGCGGGTCAGTTGAAGTAGAGACTTGCTTTTGGAATGTTTTATGACTGATCAATGCCAACATGATTGTAGAAAAAACTTGATATGAAAGTGATTAGACCAACTACAACCTATGAAGTAGCATGTTGGCCAATCAAGAAGCAATATATGCACAAAATGGATGTAGCAGAAACGAGAATGTTGCAGTAGATGGGTGCAGGATAAAACTGAAAATGAGAAACCTATTTGAAATGGTTTGGGCATGTCCAATTGAGGCCGGTAACAGTGTCGGTAAGGAAAAGTTTGGCTATATAGGTTGATGGACCACAAGGGGAAAGGGTAAGCCAGAGAGGATGTGAAGGGAGGTAGTAAAAATAGATATGATAAAGTACAACTTATCTGATAATTTGGTTTCGGATAGATCGGAATAGAGAAACGGAATTCATGTATCCAACCCCAACATAGTCGGGATAAGGCTTTGACAATGATGATGAAAAAGTTTGAAACCCCTAGCCCTACTCTTCCCAATCCCAACATTTTAGTTTTCTGACGGTGATCTAACACACATGATGATAAATATCAGGAGACCTCAATCACTATTCACACCCTCACTACACAGCAGCCCCAAGCATCTGATTGGTGGCTACCATAGACACTATGGAATTACTGCCATTATTGTTTATGTTGATGACAATAGTATCACCAGTGGCAACATAGAAAAAATATCTGAAGTAAAGGGATATCCATCAAAGGTATTTTAGATCGACTTAGGTCCTCTAAGGTATTTTCTAGGCATCAAGATCGCTCGGTCCCATAAAGAGATTGTGACTTCCCAACAATAGTATGTTCTTGATCTATTGAGTGAAACTAGTCTTCTTGGATGCAAAACGGCTAATACTCGTATGGAAGTGAATCATTGTCTACACTCTACAGAAGGAAAATGACTAACGCACGCCAGGCAATATTAATGATTTGTAGGAAGATTCATTTATCTTACTATCTTTAAACCAGATATTGGTTATGCAGTTAGTGTGACAAGTAGATTCATGCAAGTCACCATGGAAACTACATCTAGATGCAGTCTATCGAATTCTGTTCCTCCCTTCGTTCCTTCCAACGAAACATGGTCAGTCCCAGCCAACCCCATGAGGTTCAGATCCAGATGCCATCAATACTGCTCCAACCAACTTCTCACTTGCCTTCAGACACCATCAATCATCCCACCAACATCCCCACCACCTTTGCAAACCTCTTTTCCAGTCACCACCTCTCCCCCTCCATCACTCACCTCCCAACATCCCTAAAAAAATGGTAAGCCTGCCCTCACTATCCCTCAGAGTATGCTTTCCTCAAGCAAAGAGTCCTCCTTTGCGGTAATTGGTCAATTTGTAGGGAAACGCCCAACCCTCAAATGGGTAGAGGAGAAAGTCAAGACATTGGAGGTTATCAAGACCATGCTTAGCCTCCCTCACCATCAAAGGTAATTTCCTATTTCGATTCAACTTCCATGAACTTGAAGGAGAAAGAAAACTAGAGATTGAGGTAGCCTATGAAAATTGCCCATGCTCAATTTGCCTCACTATTGGACAATCCCACCTGTCATGCCCCTCTGCCCCTCCTCAGGCCTATGTTCCACCCCTACCAGGAACAAAAACCACTCACCAACCAGGTAAACCAGACCTCCCTCCCCTTGAGGCTGGAGCCCAACCTCTGGCCATAATCCCCTCTAAGACTCTGGAGCCCAAACACAACACCAGGGCCCTTCCTCTGAACGGGCATCTCATACCCATTCTACCCCTATCCATAGCCCTTCATCTGGAAACCTCTCGAGGAAAACAACAATTGTAAGACAAAACCAATCCGAGTCTAAGAAATTTGCTGCCTCTCTTAATGACCTCCCCAATGTTGCCATTACAGAGTCTTAATATTATCCCTGCTCTCACAGTTGACACCTCAAATCCTTTCTCCGTATTGGAGAATAGCTCTTTCACTGACCCATCCTACAACCCAAGCAAATTCGGCAAAAAACTCATGGCCAACCTTTCTGAAAGTCCCTCATCTGATTACACATCTGATCACCCTCTTGGATCTGAACAACCACATCTCCCAGCAGATTGCACGCCTAGCTCAACTGAACACAATGCTGCAGATTACCCAAATGGCCAACTAGCCTCCAACCAAGAAGCTGATGCAATTCCTACCCCATATCAGCTACTCAAAAAGGGAAATATCAAAAGAAGACTTCAGCAGTAGGCCCTATAACAAGGAGGTCTAGAGGTCGAATCACCTCCCCCGACTTGTCAAAATGATCAAAGTTCTTTACTGGAACTGCAGGGGTATTGCAAACGCCCCTACTAGAAGAGCTCTTGCAAACTTGGTCTTCTCTCACTCTCCAAACCTGATCTTCATCTCAGAACCCATGACCTTTTTCCCTTCATTCCAATCCCTTAGGCTGGATAATTTTGGCTTTGACACCTTCCACTCAAATGCCTCCCCAAACCACAACAGCACACTTTGGTGCCTTTCCAAATCCAACCACCGACTCTCTCCTTCTATCTCAGATTTCTCTTCTCAACACTTATCTATGTTCCTCTTTAATTCTTCTTTAGGTCTCACATCTCTCATTACTGGTGTTTATGGCTCAACCAACCCTACCCAAAGGATGCTCATTGATTGTTCCTCTACCAACCTCCCTTGGTGTGTTTTAGGGGGTTTTAATGCCACCCTTTCTCATGATGAAAACTCAGCCTCTGCCCATCTTACAATTCCTCACTTAAAGATTTCCAAACTGCAGTAACGAAGGCGGGGCTATCTGATGTTCAATTCTCGGGTAGCAAATTTACATGGGCCAACAACCGCCAAGGCCTTTCCTAGATTGCTGCAAGGTTAGATAGAGCTTTAGTCAATAGCCACTGGCTCTCAATCTACTCTGACCCCATTGTTCTTTACCTGCCTAGACTATCCTCAGACCATAGCCTAAACCTCCTGGACCACAAGAAGCAAAAGCCAGCCTCAAATGCCCCTTCTGAGTTTGAGAATAAGTGGCTGCTTCATCCCTCTTTCCTTGATGTTGTTAAAACTAGTTGGGATCCAAACATTGAAGGAAATCCACAATACATCCTAGCCCAGAACCTTAAAGCTCTAAAGCAAGTCCTCAAAGCTTGGATCAAAAACACCTATGGCCATCTGCACCAAAGAATCAAAGAGGCCGAGGCCCAACTTCTTCTATTCCAACAAATATATGATTCTGGCCCTTTTGCTGCCAAGAGAGGACGTATTCTCAGCTAAGGTAGAACTTCATGAGGCTCTCAAAGCTCAGGAAATTCACTGGAAACAGAGATCAAGAGTTAAATGGCTGAATGAAGGTGACCAAAACACCAAATTCTTAAACCAAAAAGGGAAGGCTCAAGGCTCCATCAACAAAATCAATCATATTTCCATAAATGGCAGCAGAACAGAAGACCCAACTCTCATTCAAGCCGAGGCAGTCAATTACTTCTCTAACCTCTTCAACCCCCATCAAGGTCAACCCCCATCAAGGTCAACTAAACACCTTGTTGTTTCAGATTGACAGCCCAATGGTAACCGACTCCCAAAACTCCTTTCTGATTTCAACCACCTCAGAATTAGAGGTAAAGACTGCAATCTTCTTCCTCAAGAAAAATAGCTCTCCGGGACCTGATGGATTCAATGTGGGTTTTTTCACTGCTACATGGGATATTATAGGCAGCACTGCCACTAAGGCAGTCCAGAATTTCTTTACATCCAAAAAACTTTAAAGAGCCTCAAATGAATTCTTCTTAGCCCTCATCCCAAAATCCAAGTCCCCTGAAACCGTTGCAGACTACAGGCCTATTAGCTTGTTGAACTTCTCCTACAAAATTATCTCCAAAATCCTTTTCACTCAGCTTGCCACCATCATCCCCACCTTAATTTCCAATCACCAGGCAGCATTCATCTAAAGTAGATCCATCCAACAACATTCGGCCATGGCCTTTGAGCTTATATCAAAAGGCGAAACTCAAATCCAAACATGGCTCAATTTGCCTCAAGCTGGACATTACCAAAGCCTTCGACAAATTAAATCGTCTTTTCCTCTTTAAAGCCCTCAAGTTCTTCAATTTTCCTGATACCTGGATCTTACTTATCAAGGAATGCATTTGCACATCTCAGGGATCTGTTCTTGTTAACCGTATTCCTCAAGGTTTCTTCACTAACTGCGGTCTTAGGCAAGGAGATCCCTTATCACCATACTTATTTACCATAGCTGAAGAAATACTTAGCCTTCATCTTGAACACTTACAATCTCAAGGCCTAATTCAACCTCTCTCAAAGATCCCTTCCACCCCTTGCCACATTTTTTATGCTGATGACATTTTGATTTTTGCCAAAGCAGCCTCTCCCAGTCTTTATGCTCTGTAGGACCTCCTTGGCATGTATCAGTCTGCCTCAAGTCAGCACTTTAACCTCCAAAAGAGTCGGCTTCGCATTGGTAAATGTGGTCGCAGAAGAAAAAGAAGGATCAGCTCATTGAAACTCAAGAATCCATAGAATTGCTCAAATACTTGGGAATTTCGGTGGTCTTTGGCACTCCAAAAAGACGACATCTCCTTCCCCTAATGGACTCAATCAATGCCAAGCTCTTGGCAAGGAAAGCGAAGTCCGTATCGTTTACTGGTCACCTAATCTTAATTAAACATGTCCTCTCAAGCATCCCCATACACATTGCATCATTCTTATCCTTGCCTATTTCAACGTGCAAAGAGATAGAGAGACTGATGAGGAACTTCCTATGGACAGGTAATGCATCTTCGTCTAAACCAAATAATGTCAATTGGGCTACTGTATGTCTTCCTAAAGCTGAAGATGGCCCGGGGATTAGGAGGATCGCTGAAATTAATGATTCATGCTACATCAAGGTAGGATGGCAAGCTTCAAATGCAGACTCCCTATGGTCACAGTGGTTCAAAGAACGCTACTTCAAGAAGAACACCATCTGAACCTAACCAACAACTTTTATGGCTCTTGCATCTGGAGGAAGATGCGCCGTCTTAGCTATTTCATTCATCACGGCAGTAGATGGATTTTCGGGAATGGGCAAGAAATTGACGTTTGGCATGATTCATGGTGCACAGACATTCCTATCGCTGCCTATTTTCCGCACCACCAATTCCCAGAAGACCAACGTCTCTCCTCCCTCTTTCACAATGGCACCTGGCATATTCCCGACAGCTTGCATATTGATGTTCAAAATATGTTGTCCCAAGCTACATCCTCTCTCATTCCAGATCCAAGTTGCCGCGATACTCTCAGCTGGATTACTTCCATAGATGGTAGTCTCTCCCTCAAATCAGCCTGGCATGCCATTAGGTCAATAGCCATTAAACTAATAATGCCAAATCTGATTTAGAATAACATTAATCTCCCTCTAATCTCCTGCTTTGGTTGGTGTTTGATCTCCAGAAAACCCCAACTTAGGAATGTTGCAATGCTTGGGGATTTCCCTAGCCTCAAGATGTACCCTCTGTTGCCAAGGAGAAGACTCCGTTTCCCATCTCTTCTTCAACTGCAATCTCGCACTCTTTCTGAATAAGGTTATTTCAGCTTCTCAGAACAGTTTTTTGGTTTCCTGCCTCAATTTGTTTTCCTATTTGGCCTCCTTCAGGTTCCTTCTCCCATTTTCAAGGGATCCATGAGCCCATGTAATATCTCTTTTTTTTTTTTTCCTTTTTTTCTAAATTTTCGGAAAAAGTCGAGGTTTTGTTTTGAGACTATATATGTCAAGCTTTGGTCCGCTGGAAAGAGGAAATTATTTCAAGAAACTCATCCCCATCCAAGGTCCAAGAGTCTTTCATTTTAGCTGTTGCCTTTTCACTTAGGCCATATTTGTTTAACACTTTGCTGCAGAAAAGTGGACAGTTTTCCGCTGAAAACCCATTTTTCATGCGTTCGGTGCGGAATAATTCCACAGAAACACTTTCTTGCCTTGTCAATATTTTCCTTGTTAATGCTGAAAACGAATTTCCTATGTGGGGGGGGGGGGGTATGGGAATTCCATTTCCTCGGAAAACTTCTCCCTCCTATATAATCTCATTTCCTCACTCTTTTCCAACTCAATCCAAAACCTTATCTTCGTCGACCATTGCACTATGATTTTATTTTCTTTGATTAGTTGGGTGTATGTATGATGATTATTTTTGTGATGGGTATTATTTCTGTGATAGCTCATCTGATGCTCAATAAGGAATCCACAGCCGCACCAAACAACATTAGCACCAATTCAGCGAGGAAAAAAATCCACACCAAATATGAATTTCTAAATTCCGTTAAAATCCTTGTCAGATGTTTCCATTTCTATAGAATTTGCTAACGTGACAGTTTCATCTTTCTGCAGAAAGGGTGTGTACAAAAACGTGCCCTTAAGTCGAGACCCAAATGTAATTTCAACTCTTTATAAGCCACTCGAATCCCAACTATTCTTTCTCTCTCTTCCTTTTATTCCTCTTTTTCTTTCTTTAAAGTTACTCAAGTGTTTGGTGCTGCCATGGCTTGATTCATCATCAACACGTCATCAAATCAAGATTCTACTTTACCCAAACACTACCCCTGTCGCCACGATCGCCGCCATCTCATTTTTATCTCGTTTTCCACTCCAGTTACCCTTCTTTCAACTCTTTTTTCTTCATTTGAGTGTTTAGAGGTAAGGTCTTGCTCTAATTCTTATAGATTCTTGATTAGGGCTCTAAGCTAGCCATACACCCCAAATTTCAAGACCTAATTCCAAGTTTAGGTTGTATTTTCTTCCGTTGAATAAATAAAGTCATCATTCAAATAAAACAAACAAAACAAAAGTTCTAGTGAAGTGTTAAATTAATGTATGAATGATTTTAGGTCACATGAAATAATCCTCATTTTGCATCTAAATAGTACAAAATGGCTAAGAAGTAAAGAGAAATGAAATGGAACCTCATGTAACAATTTCTCAACCATGCATACCCTCAATTCATCATAGGCCCAGTAATACTGAGGGAATTTTCCCATAGGCCCACCAAATGATTGTTGCCAAGAATCCAGCAGCACCAAAATTTTATCCCTCACACGGATGTCAATATTCTGCAGAAATCCATACACTAAACCTTTTATAAATCCATCGAAGGTTGAATGTCAAGAAAATAAATGTGGTATAAAGACAGGAAAGAAGTGACAGTTAAACATAAAAGCAAATAACCAAATAAGTGTTACAAATATGTGTTCCAAAATTCATGATAGCCTCGTTAAATCGAGTGTTTGTTTATTTCACTAAGTGTATGTTTGGTATCTCTATTTTTCACCTCTATTTGTCTATTTGTCTAAATCGGACAGAGGTTAGAAAAATTAGAGCATTTGATAGATGACTTTATCATCTTTTTATTTTAAAGGAGTAGAGGCAAATCCTCTAAAATTGAAATGCCCACTTTCTAGACATGTGAAAAATAGAGGCATAGGCTCTAAAAAACGTAGAGGCAAATCCTCTAAAATTGAAATGCCCTCTTTTTTTTATAGCTCTTTTTTTAATAACTCTATTTTAAATAGTCTATCAGAAAAAGAGTAGAGATGTCAAACATGGCCTAATATTCCTATTCACTAGCTTGAAACACTTGGACATCAGGTGCCCTACAATTCATTCAGAAGACAGTGACAGTTTTTTTTCTTTCTTGTATTAAAAAAAAAAAAGAAAAAAAAGCCATTAGTGTAAAAAGATAGAAAACTATAAGGTTACATAGTATGAGTTGATAGACTGTAAAAGTTACAAACATATAAACACATAATAGCTAAAGAATCTATTGAGGAGTATAGATCCCCATATACTGTACTCTTGACAGAAGGAAAATAATATCTGATGCTTAATTTATAGTCGCAGGGAGAAAGCACTTCTCTAAGGTTTGGATAAAACAATAGTCACATTGAAAACTAGAATACCAAAGACAGAAACATGTCCTTTAAAAATGAAATGGAACCTACAGTACAATTTATAAATATCTTCCCTGCACAATACTAGTCCTAATAAAGTCCTTTAGATGACAATGGAATGCAAACAGCCAATCCGTTACTCTATCCCCACCCACACCCACCCCCAAACAAACAAACAAAAAAAAAAAGTCGGCTTCCTTGTCTTTAGAAAAAATTACACAACTTTGAAGTTATTTGGTAAGACAACCAACTGAGTCAATGACCCAGACACCAAAATGAGAAGAGATGCGGGCATTTGATATACATGACTGGACTAAAGCACTGGAAGAAGAAGCGAACTTAAGTCGAACCTTTGTACGAAAAGAAAAAAAAAAAAAAAAAAAAAGTCAAACCAATTATTCTGCCTTCCTTTTTTGGCTCAATATTTTTATCAATCTGGTGGCACCCGGCCAGGCCGTCCAAGTCTTTTGTGCCTTAAATATCATCCAACACTATTTTTTGTTGCATCTAGTCATCAATTGTTTATGGACAAACCAATATTAATATTCGATTAGATGACGCCAGTCATGCTTATTGGTCTCATCTGATGATGCAGAATCATTTGAAGAATTCAAAATTATGGAAATACATTATGGGAAAAATAAAGATTCCAGAAGAGGCTGACCCAAAATATGAGGAATATGAGTCTAATATTGAAAAGATTAATTTTTGGATTGCAAATATTGTCGATCCTAGGATCTGTCTCTGTTATACACTCAAACCAATTCTTCTGAAAGATACCAACTTAGGTGTGAAAATTAAAAATGTTGAAGAGGGAAATTGACAACATTCATGATTTCTACGTAAGATTGTCCTCAGGGACCACAATTTGTTTGTACTGCCGATGCCATCACTCTCACTGAACACAAAGAAGAAACTACACTCTCTCAGTCTCTTTAGGCCTTTAGATCAGAGTTTGAGCGCGTCAGAGGACCTCTACTCCATAGGGAACCAGTGCCCTCGGTTAACTCTGCCCTATCAGAACTCCTTGCCAAAGAACAAACCTAAAATTCCTTATGAAAGAAGGGTGGAGTATACTCACTCCATTTTAATCAGTAACATCGACACTTCCTCTAGCTATATGTTGCAACACAGAAAGGTCAAGGAACTTTTGATATCAGCAACTATTGAAAGAAACCTGGACCAGAAACAAGATTGCCTCATTCACCCTAAAACTCAAGGCAGAAAATGATCTGATCAAGCTCAAAGAGATCCTCCAAAACAATCCTGTTGATAGCAGAGGCCCCTCTTCATTCAATTATGCTACTCTATCAATGGATACATCATCTCAAATATACACTATTGCAGATCTTATAGCACATGTTCAATAGCTTGTTGAAGAAAGAATGTAACAAAATGTTTTTGACATCTAACAAGAGTGTTCCTCCATCAAATGAACCTACGCCATGATAGTTGCCAACATGATAGGAAAAACCTTCTTGCCATGGAAGTTTTTACTCTGGGCCCCATATCACATGACACCATTGCATCCTTATTAAAGCAATGTCAACTGTAGAAGTGGCCCATTTCTCAAGCTCAATTACCCAAACCCAATGAACCACATAATCTTGCTCATGTGGGTCTTAGTCAGCATATGTACAGTCACTATAATTAGTGGATTATGATAGAAGATTCGATTCATTCATTGTAATTTTACCAGACTGTAGCCATTGAATGGAATTTGTTGAACTATACATAGACAGCCGAATCCCAAAGGGAGCAAAACAACCTCATCATCATAATCTTGCTCCTTCCCATCCTCTAATTACATGATATGAGAGCCGTGAAGATTCTTGCATCTTCATAGCTTGAGGTTTCTGAAGTCAAAAGATCCTTAGACTCCTTCCTTAAAAACCAGGGCTTTCAATTTAAAAATTGTGCCATTCGAAAGGAGTTGTCTTTCAATCCTTGGGATGCACCTCCTCAAGAGAATATGAAGTCAATCCTTGTTGAGCCTACCATGAGCTCAGTTGAACATGTTCCAGATGCTCCATCCGATTCTACTAACCATGTTAAACGTACTTCAGTTGCTCCCTGTACTTCAGATTCACTTGTCACCTCTTCATCACATACCAAGGTTGCTCTCAAGTTGGTATTATAAAGCCCAACCCGAAGTACCTATGTGCAACTGAAGCTATCCCCATTGAGATAAATCCATAAAGATGGCCTTCTAGCATTCGATGATCAAAATAGCAGTTGCGGCAAGCGTAGCAACTAGTTACCAAAATGCTACATAGCAGGCAATATTATGTAGCGGTTGTTGTGATATGTATAAATAAAACCCAACTCTATCGACGAGGACACACCCCAAAAGGGATAAAACCCAAGTTTATTAATCATCGACTCTGATATTTAAATCTCTACAATGACATATAAAAGAGAAAAATGAAAACTTAGGGCCTAAGTCACCTAATCAAACTAGGAAAGGTAAGCAAATTAGACTCTATCCTAAATACAACCCATTAAATAAGATTAGAAAAATAATGACAAGTCAAATAGGGAAACAAGAAAAGCTCTACATGTCTTGGGCCTCATGTATGGTCTAGCAGGTCTATCCTACATCATTCATATATTCACAAGAGTTCTTCCTTGACAATGTGCTTCCAAACAAACAGGACCGCTGGCCCTGTTCCCAACCTAGTTTGAAGCACCTTGAGAGGCATCAAGGTGGGTTGATTTTGCATCACCTTGAGAGGCATCAAGGTGGGTTGTGTCTTGAGAGGCGTCAAAGTGTGCCTGGATCAAGCACGGTGAAGGTGAACGGTGGGTAGTCAGCAAGTCCATCGTAGTCTTTAGGTTGAGTTGCAACTGGGAAAGGTTCTGTGAGTCCTTGTAACTTTCTTTAAAAGAGTGCTTGGTTTTTCTGGTGGTCTCTACCACCCGTGGTTTTTCCCGAGTAGGGTTTTCCACATTAAAAAATCGTGTGCCTCTTCTCTTTTGTGGTTGATTGATTTTCTGGATTTAGTTTTAAATATCTTCTAGATTAATTAATTGGTATTGGAATCCATAAAGAATTCTGATTTGGGACCTTAGCCTGTGTTAAGGCTTAAACACAAATTCTTTCAACAAAGTTTGAGTTCAAAATAGGACCAACCACATCGAATCTATAAGAGTAAAGAGTGGAAAGATAAAAGTAGGAAACAAGGGGCAATGGATGGGAGATGTGGGTACGAGCATGGATTGTAGAGCCAAATCCTACACAGTTTCACCTCTTAGACATTTGAAGCAGATGTAACTAAAATGTGTTTCAAGTTTGTTCTGGGTCCACAAATTTGCCTCATGTTTGTTCTTTCATTTTCTTTTTCTTTTTTTACTGTGCCTCGCATGGGAATGGAACTCCAATTGCAGAGTAGGCATAGAGCCTAGGTCACCCACCTTAAAGTAGTATGCCTCTACCACTGAGCAATTAGTGCCTCCGCATGATTGTTTATTTCATTAAACTTTTCCTTGAAACATGCTTTTACTTCTTTCAAATGAAGTGAGGAATCTAAATATTATACAATATACTACTAATCAAGAAAAGTAATAATAAAGTGCAACACAGAAAATATTAATTGATAAATCTAAGAGACAAGACCATGATTACCAAACAAAGTCAGTGACCTAAATTTCAGGAAGAAAATGTGTTGATCATTTCCCTCTTCACACTCTGATACAGATAATTCAAGCCCAACGGAATGAAGACCTAAGGGCTAAAATGCGCATTTATTTATTTTTCTTGATTACTACATTTCTTCAATTGCAAATTCGAAAATCTCCACATCATTGGCACCACCACCATTATGGATATCTACCCAAATTTTCATGAAAAACCTAAGTTCCAACTCAGTGGTAAATAGAAAATGATGGCACCTCAGAAAACAATATAACAGGCTTACCTTTTTCCTTACAATTTTGATCATCTCTTGCAGAATTTTCCTTTCAGCAACTTGAAGATGCACATAATCACCACAGTTATTTATCATAGTCTCTAGAAGCTGCCAAAGAAAAGGCCAAAACTATAAATAGAAAATCCAGCACAACACTAGGAGTAAAGTGAGAAATTCTGGACAAACATGACTTTTGAAAACCTTCACAGGAAATTGAGAATCTTAACTGGAACATGAAAAAATGATCTCAATGTTTCAGACACTACATAAAAAAATGGTACATATTGTTGGTGTCCCAGAGAGGCTGGCAGGATGGCTGCTTTTCCACCCAAAGCAATTGCCTTTGCATACTTAGCAATTAATGCTTTTGATAGAAGAAAGAAGTGCATCCATCCAATGTAATGAGGTTCCAGTTTCCCGCTTCACTCAGTGCGCATCAGAAGATTTATCCATACACTGTAACTAGTCATTTCCATGATTCAGGACTAGGGTGCATATTAGAACATACCATAAACCTACTATCTGATGTAGAGATTACAAGAATCTGAGACCAATTCAAGGTTAACTAGTGTACCAATCTTCAAACCCAATGCAAATACACACCACGCAGGCGTATGCATTTTCATTTCTCTTCTAAAAATTGTGAAATCAATGTAATGCAGAAAATTAAGTAAGATTGGCAAATGGGAAAAGGGAATTAGAAATGTTTCAATGCATACCGTCAAAGAAAGCAATTGAACTATTGGATTCTTGTTCTGCAATCGCTTTTTGACAGCTTTAACCACATCTTTCGCGTGCCTGGTACAGTTCAACCATAACCAATTATCTCCAGTAAAAAAAAATTCAGAGCAGATCATATCATCATCATTATCATCTAGATTTACGCTATGAACTGGCTGCAAAATTTAAAGCTGCAAACCAGTTTTGTGAGGCTCACACCTTGATGCATGCTGATCACAGAGAGGGACAAGATCAGGAGATCTCGGCATGGTCTAAAGGTGGGCCGAATAGCAGTATAATCTGATGATCATAACTGTCAATTTTAGGGCCCAAAGATTTAACAATTATCTTTGCTCTTACAAAATCATTAAAGTTTTGATTCCTTGTATAGATGGTGATCGCGCATATGCTGTAAGAACCACTGATCAATGTTCAGACCTCCACATCCCATCCAAACCTGTGATCAGCATGACTCAGGATGGGTCCCACAAAACTGGTTTGCAACGTTTAAACTAAAATGTGGTCAGCCAGTAGTAAAACTTTCATCTTGACGCCTTTTATTACATCTATCCTGGTCATTCCTAAATTAGAGAGCCGCTAATGCCACAGCCAAAGCTTCTCCTTCCACATCCCTTCTCTTTCCAAAACTTCTCTCTACACGCCCCTTTTCCCAAAATACCCTTCTCTCCCTTCTCAGTTCACTCCCCTTCTTCCTCCTCTCCCTGCCGCTGCCCTCTCCCTCTCTCCCTCTCCCTACCACCAACCTCCGCCCTCTCTCCATCTCCTTCTCCCTCTCCCTCCCTCTCTCTCCCTCTCCCTTCGCCCCCCTCTGGTGATGCTGCTGGAGGGGACGGTGGTGGCTGGGTTGGGGGGCTGGGGTGGCTGGGTGTAGAAAGAATGTGGGGAGTTCGTTTAGGTAATTTTACACATGGATATTTTGGCTGTGGAAAAAAGGGATGTGGAAGGAGAAGCTTTGGCGGTGGCATTAATGGCTCTCCTAAATTAGCATGATGACAGATTGAATTCATTAATGATAACAACGATGACAGCGATGGTGACGGCGATGACGAAGGGAACGATGATAACACTTATCTTAAAACAAGCATAGAGCAACATTGTTACATTCCTAAATAAGAGGGAGGTTATTACAGGCAACGTTGCTGATTATCCTTCTCAATGCCTTTATTTTTGTTTTATTTTTTTTATGAAAAATCTCATTCCTTTACTATTATCTTTTATGAATGGTAAGAGCAGCATATATTTATCTTTGTTGTGGAGGTTGCGTGCACAACATGAGGCATAGATTAAGTGGCATGTTAGCGAGAAGTTAGGAAGTTTCATCTACTTGTAAGAACATTCAATAAAATTAGGGATAATGACAATACGGTTGGTCTTAAATCAGCCAATATCCCCAAAACAGTCGGAAATAATATAATTCCCCTAGAGTTGCTTGTACAGGGAAGGACATTCTGAAAGTTACGATTTTACTCTTAATTTTATGTGATATCCAAGATTTGTAGGATATCGCACAATGCAATATCCTATGACTATAGGATATCTCACAAGTCCAGGAGTTTCTCACCATTTTTCTTTCTTCCTTTCTACCAAAGAGTCCATTGCTTTCCGATAAACAGAGAAAAACAACTGCGGTAAAGCCCCTTTTCACTTAGGTTCTTCTTCTTCGATTCTCTTATGGTTTCCCTCTGTTTTCATCTTACCATCTTGCTTCTGGTATGGCAAGAAGACGTCCTTCCAATCCATTCTCCTTCTTCATTCTTTACAACTTCTTTACAAAAAAGCTAGTGATCTTCAATGGCTTAGGGTTATAAAGAAGATAGGGCCCACATACCTCTTGTGATGACTGAAATGGATGAACTCTGGATGATAGAAAAGTATAGTAAGAACCCTAACTCAGGAACCCGCAAGTAGAAACGATAAAAGAAAATAGAGTTATGAATTCATAGTGAATGTGCTTTTGGTTTGGGCGGGAAGTGGGAATTGTACGATATGCTACAGCTGTTGGACATCGCATGGTTCGATATCCTACAGATCTAGGATATCGCACCATAAGATATCCTACAACCCTAAGATATCGCAAGCGTAAAGGTTAAATTGTCACTTTTGTAGCATCCTTTCTTGTACAAACAACTTTGCGAGAATTATGTATTTTTGAACCGTTTTGAGGCAGTTGTCAGTATAAGGCCAGCTGTAAGGTCATTGTCCCATAAAATTACTCTCTTGGTGTTTACACCTGCCAGGACTTCCTAACTTAAAGTTAGGTGAGTCTTGTTTGATTTCTTGCTTAAGGCCATCTTGCGTAGAGACGAAACAACTTGTTATTATAGTAGAGTTTCCCAATGATGCGTTGGCAGCCAAGACAAAATAAAAAAATAGATGCAGGGAGAGTAGACACCAAATTCAATCATTTGAAGGAGAACTCAAATTGGCAATCACACGCCTTAATCCAATTAGAGAACTGATATTCGGTATGAAATGAAATATGAACACCTTTGCTATACAATAGTAACTGTTCAAGAAATCCCTACAATACAATCTGGCAAGGAATGATCAAGTGCCAACTAGTGGCATTTCAGATGTCAAAATGACGCGAGTAGTTTCATTTGAGCCAGATAAACCAGAATTGATGTCCTTAAGTTTGATGCGAAGGATTTGATAAGAACGATTGCTTGGACTGTAGCATTTCTTCGAATTTGACCTGATAGAAAATGTGTTCCATTAGTTGGTTTTCACATGGAGTGCAAAACGTTGCAATAGCACACATTGTAAGGTCCTGTTCTAATCAGCTATAATTATATTATTTATTACTATTATGTGGTATTTAGAGGGTGTTTATTGGATTAGTTAACTACATTTTGGTGTTTTAGTAGCTTTTGGTCCTATTTTGGTAGTTTGGAGGAGTTTTTTAGGGTTTTGAGAGATTATGAGGGGGTAGATATAATTTTAAAAAGTTAGTAGTGTAGGGCCCTTTAGGGTAGTGGTCTTGTTTGTAAGGACATTGGAAGATAGGATGAAATTCCATGGAATTCCAAAAATACCCATAGTTAGTCTTCTTTAAACCATGTTAGTAATAAGGGTATTTTGGTCATTTGCACTTTCCCTTTTTAGTAATAAAACCAACATCTCTTTCATAGTTTATTTCCTAATTCTCTCATTTCTCTTCTATTCCCTCTCCACAACACACACCCCCCCCCCCCCCCCCCACATATCTTCCAAGAATCAAGATCTTTCATCTTCCTTGCACTTGTCATTCGAGATCAATAACAACAAGATCCATAGCTTCTCTTCCTCATCACTCGTTGGATCTCCTTCTCTTTTCCCCAATTGAGATGAATTTCAAACCATAGCTTCTTTTCTAGCTTTCTTTGTTAGATCTTGTTAAGTAGTTAGCTTGCCACACCTTTAACACCTAGGCATTTGGGGTTGTATTGGTTAGCAACTTGAGATGGTATTAAAGCGAATACATCCCGGGTTTGGATCCGCTTAGGACAAAAAAGGCCCATGTCATGATTTGTGTGCAAGTGCATGTGCGCAGGGTAGAAAGGGCCGAGGCCACATCTTGTATGGGCGTGTGCTTCAAGTCCAGGCGGTGTCCAGCCCAAGGGGGTGTTAAGTAGTTAGTTCACTGCACCTTTAACACCTAGGCATTTTAGGTGTATTAGTTCGCAGCTTGAGAGATCTACAGTAGGACTCGGTACCTAATCCCTTTTCTTCATTGGATTTGTGTGTAGGATCTCTAAATCTAGGAGATTTCAAGACCAAGTGATTTGAGTTGATTTTGGGGTTCTGGCTTGGGATCTTAGCTTTTGAGATGTTTTCCCCAATTTCAAGATCAATCCAAGGTACAATATATGAATTACATGGATGCATGTTGTATTTCAATGATTCTTGCATTAAATTGCTATTAATCTAGTGTTTTATTTAGTTCTCCCCAATGTTGTAAGCTCTTGTGATGGATTTAGACCTAATGCATGTGTATTTGGAATCTTTTGATGGAGGACCTTAGATCTAGGTAATTTGATGAAGCTTGAGGGTGCCGAGTGCTCCAAATGTTGTATTACTGATGTTTAAATGGAATGGGAGATCAATTCCTCCTAAGGTTTTGTGAGAGATCAACATTCAGTTGTTGTTTCTAGGAAGCTACGACTGACCGTGAATCCCCTACAGTTAGCCATAGGCTCCCAAAAAGCTAACCGTGAATGTTCTACAGTTGTAAATTCCAAAATTGCAAATTTAAGGATTTTGTTCTACAGTTACCTCACGGCTAGCCATATGGCTACCCACAACAAGCCGTAAGGTTAATCATAGTACGCTCACGGGTAGCCGCATCAAAGCTTCGACTAACCATAACCGTGATTTTCCACAATGCAAAATTTTTACTTTTTGACCTTTGGACTATGTTTGGGGCCCTTATACCTATTTAATTGCCTTTAATTGTGGGACTTTTGGTAAGTGGAGGTGTGAGTTTACCTTTGCTTACAAGTTGCTCGCATTAAGGTGTTAAGAGACAAAGCCAACTCAAGGGGATGGTAATTGTAGGATTTTTGGATGTCCTCGACCATCAAAGCACCAAGTTCAATGTAAATGGTATCTGGAACCCCACTGTTGGCTACTTTTATTTGTTACTTGATTGGTACTTGATGAGATGATTGATATTGCCATGTTTATCATTTGGCCTCTTATCTCATGGTTTTGTATATGTGTTTTGTTACCTATTGTCTTATTAATTATGGTTTTGATGCTAAAAACCTAGGGTGGACCTAAAGGTTTTAATTATCTATGATGGAGGATGTGGATTACCTCCTTGGTGCTAGATTGGTTGTTCAATGGCTTGTTTCAAAAGGACTACCTTTGGTAATGGCTTTGGAATGTTGATGTTTATTTTCAGATGGATCTTGATATTTTGGAGTAATTCCTTTGTTTGATGGGAGTCTTGCTTACGCAAGAGAAAGCCTAGCCAGACACTATCCTTTGTGATTCCTTGAGTCATGCACCAGTCAACTAATTAGTCTAGCACTCTAGCCACAATTTGGACCCCCCCCCCGCCCCCCCCCCCATGGCAAGGGTTGTTCATTATTTTGCCATCTATAGATTGGGTTTTGAGGTAGACATACGCCACTAGTACTATTTCGATGTTTTGAGTACCAACTTTGGCCGGGCTTTTCCCATGCAATTCTGCTTTGGCTGAGCTTGTCATCCCATGCATCTCCACCACTACTCTATCAAGTACGAGAAGGCTACGAGATAATATCCCATAGTGAATTGACATAATATCCCATAGTGATTTTGCTTATGTGGACGTTGCCTACTTTGCTAGCATAATTACTTTGTCTAGTTTACTGCCTATGATGATTCCTTTTATTATATTATTCTTGCACAATTGCCTGCTTCTATCTTAATTTGTTAATATGGTAATCATCTTTACTGCCCTATATTCTATTTGATGTATTCATACTACGTTACTTATATATTGTATCTTGTCACGTTTACCCAAACCTAATGTTATTTCGCTTGGTGCTAAAGGTTTTGAATCCCCTTCCCTTGTCCCTGATGGTGAGGCATTTCTTGAGATGCCGAGCAATGAGGACTGATAGTGGTGTACATATAGTTTAGCGTAGAGTTTTTTTGGCTGCACATGAGCTATTGGACTTAGACTTTATCAGTTGTTTTCTTTCATAGACTTCTGTTTAGGCCATGTTTTGGTTGGACTGTAATAAAATTATTTATTTTCATTTGCAACTTGAACTGTGTGGTAATTTGCTCACTTGCTTTACTCTATATCATATATGGATTGATACCTATGTTGAGCTTCCGCATATTTTTGTTTAATGTATGATGTGATGTTAAATATCTTCACAATAATGCGGGTTGTGATCCTTGTTATGGAAGTTTCCACTAGTCGCTGCCCCGAGATTCTGACTTGTTGTTGTGCTAAGGAATCCAGATTTGGCGGCGTGACACACATGGTTGAAGAAAATCAATGGAGTGCCATGTTGGCATTAATTGACAAAGTTCATGCACACCATGCAAGACCCTGTCCCTAATTAACTATGCTTAGTGTTAATTAAGTATGTTTAGGTGTTAACTAATTATATTTTCTTGTTAGACTGTTGGTTTAGAAGTTTAGAGAGCTTCTGAACCAAGTTTGGTGCTTATGAGCATCTACTTGTAATTTCATAAATTCTTGAGGGGCTCGCTGCAATTTCGGAAGTATTTCAATATTGGGCTCATTGGATAGAGGAACTTAGTTTGTCTAACTTTCATGAAGATTGTATACCGTTTAGATCGGCATTACTCCTAGAAAGTCTTTTTACAAAAAAGAACTAAAAAATCACCGAAAAATCCCATAGACTATTACTTGAGTATTATAACAATGTGGCATTTGGGTAATTCTTCTAAACTCCAATCTATTAACCCATCACCCCCCAGCTCTTTCTTCTTCCTTCATTCTTCGTTTATGGTTCTCTTTTTCTCTTGATTTCTCATTTCCTTGCTACCCAAATCAACTCTGCACCTCACAGCCAAGCTCCCACTTGACTTCCTTACCACTCACACTAGGCACTATCACCTCTCTCTCTCTCTTTGTTCTTGCTCTACTAGCTTCCTCAACCCCCCCCCCCCCCCCCCCCATTAGTTCTCCTCTCACTTGGTAAGCTTATTTTTCTTGTTTTCCTCTAATTCACCTCCATTAGGCCCTAGATTCCAACAGACAACTCTAAATTCTTTAGGTTTCTTGGATTTTAATTTTTAGGAGCTTTATTAATTAGAATTTGGGGATTTTGAGCTAAATGAGGATCAGCTGTGGATTGGGTTGAATTGCAAGTAATTTGCTACATTTGGAGACCAAGGCAAGTGAACAATTTTAGTTGCATTACATGCATGCTATCTTTTGTTGATTCTAGTTAATTTCTCCATTTTATTAGATACCCTTTATTAAACTCGATATTCTTGTGATTCTTGTATTTTGAGGCCTTATGCATGCTTAAGGAATCCTAAGCGTTAAATTTCCAAAAGGAATTGGCTGTTAAGGCACAAATTTCGCAATTGAAGTGCACTAGTTGTTTGACTGTTGAGAGCACTAGCCGACTAGCATTCAAGTTGTTAGGCTAGCTGGACGGAGGCTTTGGTTAATCTAAGGCTCCCTTTCGGCTGGCCTAACCACTCTTTCAGTCGGCTTTCTATAGAGCAATTTACCAAATTTTAGGCCATCGGCAAACCGTGGGTGTCCGCCAACTAGCCAAAGAATCATCCGACTACTGCCCTTCAAGCTGCCACTTTTGGCTCCTAACTTGTTAAATTCGATTCCTGTCTTATACTTTTGATTACTGACCTTTAATACATTCTCTGTAGGACCCTAGGATACCCAAACCTTGCCATTTTGACCACATTTTAGGCCAATCAGCTACTAGACCTTACCACTAGCAAATTAGCAATTAGCCATTGGATTTCAATCCCAATCGACTACTGACTAGGTCATGTCAATATGACACTT
Organism: Persea americana; assembly: GCA_029852735.1. NCBI lineage: Eukaryota > Viridiplantae > Streptophyta > Magnoliopsida > Laurales > Lauraceae > Persea > Persea americana. The sequence continues at coordinate 30,112,136 of CM056819.1, forward strand.
GCCCTTAGATTTATGGACATTAAGCTATTGGCCCTCGGCCAACTAAGAACCCTCTGACTCCCTTTGTTTGTGGTCCTTAAACTTTAGAGTTTTGGTGTAGCCTTGGACCCTTTGACTTGTTCGACATTATTTGAATGTGAGATGTTTGAGCTGACATTCAGCTTCGGATTGTCCAAAAACATGTGTAGTGCAATGCTAAGTCGGGGGTGTGTGAATTTAGGGCCTTGAATGTCAATCACCATCAAAAGAACCATGGGACTAATATACTATGGACAACCAAAATCATAAGAGCGCATAGAGTTGAAAAGTATTGTTCTTACATATTAATGGGAGCCCAAAACTTAGGATTGGTAATTTGTAATTGCTCCTTCAATATGAAATCAATCTTGTGTCTGTTGTGCTTTACTACATTCGCTAACCTACATGTATTGTCCATGTATCTTCTTGTATAAGTACTTGTTAACTATTTTACAGTATCACATGTTTGGCCTTGCTAATCTAGAATGAACCTAGTAGGCCTAGATCTGGTAGGATGGGTTACGTCACACTTAATTAATCTATTTGAATTATCTCAAATTATTATTTAGGGCTTCGCGTGTATTAAATTTCCCTATTTCCTCCTTTAGACTGATAAGATCTATGGTTATAGTTAATTTGGCTGGGGAGCTTGCAACTTCTGCGAGGCTTTCCTTTTAAGTCGATTGGTTTCAACAATGGTTTAAAAAATCGACCGAGTTCGGGTCAACTCGGACTCGGCACCTGTTGAGTCGGGTCAACCCGACTCGGTATCGGAGTAGTGGGACTCGCCCGAGTTGGCCGGTTCAGCTTGAAACATTGGAAAAAAAAAACAAAGAAAATGGAGAGAGAGAGAGAGAGAGAGAGAGAGAGAGAGAGAGAGAGAGAGAGGCATCCCTTATATATATAAAACAAAAAAAAAAACCATACTTGGTCAGTCTGCCAAAAGCGCTTTGTTTGCCAAAAAGTTGTTGTATGCTGTAGCTGTGTCTGTCAAAAGTCTGCCAATAGGTGCTCCAAAAAGCATATTTGTAGCTATGCTGTTGATTGCTCTAGGCTTGTAGCTGTGCTAGCTGTGCTGCTGTAGCTGTGATATTGCTCTAACTATGCTGTGTAGTTGATGTTATTGTTGTTGCTTGTTGCTTTTTGCCGTGGGCTGCTGACTGCTGTAGGCCTATAGTTATACTATTGCTCTAGCTGTGTTGTGTAGCTGTTGTTGTTATTGAGTTGTTTGTTGTTTTTTGTCGTGGACTGTTTCTAAGCTAGGTTGGTGGTTGCCGTGTAGTGTGTATTGTACCCTCCTCCTCTTATTCTTTTTCTTAGACTCACCTATAATCTCCCCCTCCCTCATCTAATCTTTTTCTCTTTATGTTTTTTTTTTTCCTTTTTTATTTCTTAAATTGGCTGGGGATTGGAAGTGAATTATAGGAGAATACTTATAATTGTTTTCTTCAAATTTTAATAAAAAAAATGGACCAAACCCAACTCGGCCAAGTCCCATCCAACTCGCCCAAGTCAGCCGAGTCGACTCGGACTCAGCCCTGGGCGAGTCGGGTACCAAGTCCGGGTATTTAAACCATGGTTTCAACCCTTCTTTTCTCACCCCTTTTGGGGCTAACTCTATTATACCGAAACAATTCCCGTTTGAGGTTAGTTTGGGTATGATTGAGTTAGTTTGTTTAACCTGAGTTGAGTACTGATATGTCTTATCTTACCTTGTCCAGTCTTATCTAATTTTGTTTTAAGTTAAGAGAACCTTGAAAATTTGTAAAGGACTGCTCATGGGAAATGTGGATTTGTTAGATAAGCTAGTATTTGGAGTAGTTTCCTTTTTTGGTTACCCTTTGTGAGACCAAGTCTTGTTAGACCCATTTTTCTCCTTAGAATCTTGAGTCGGAACTATTCTGCTTCAATCATACCCCATCGAACCTGGTTGTGCGAGGATCCTAACTTTATATAACACAACAATGTAGTCTTTTGTTTTGGAGGTGCTCCAAAGCTCACATCGGTACCATACCCGATACTTGTTTCAGTGGCTATATTTAAACTCCTATGAAGATTCTTGCGGTAGCAGTATTACTGTTTTTTTTTTTTTTTACTTTTTCTCTCTACCACGGCCACACCGTAACAACCATGAAGTTGGGAGAGTTTACGTTTACCATTTTGCTTCGGATATTTTGGATAAGTTTGTCTTAAATGATTCTTAAATGTTATTGCTATTCTTGCATATTCCTGCCTAGTTGTAAATGCTCTAGTCATTATTGTAATCGTTTGTCTTAAATTCTATATTGATGTAACATGTTTATGCGATATATATTAATTACTTGCCAATTTATTGTAAACTTATTATTACTACACTTGGCGTTGTAGGTGATGAAACCATTACCCTTGAGCAAGAGGTTGCAGTGTCCAAGAGGAATAATAGGGTCTGCATGAGTGAAATGCAGAAGATGTTTGAGGTTTTCGGCCAGCATAAGAGATGACGTCACACATTTTGGATAGTTTATTTTCTTAAACAACTTTTATCATGGCCTATGTTTTGATGGCCTTGGCATTGCAAATAATACTTCTGTAAATGCTCAACTCTAATGTTTTCACGCATCTGAGAATGTTGCTTTACTTTGTTAAATGGACTCATGTTATGATTAAATGTCGATTGGGTAGATTGAACAAGCTTTCATTGAAATGTTATTTTAGAAGTTTGAGGAATTTGACATAGCCTCACACCACAGAATCCTGTGGGAAAAAGCGTGGGGTGAAATTTTAAATGTGCTGCCCCCATAGAGCTTGCGCCTTAAGACACTGATCGTTAGTGTTTTTGGGTAATCCGGTCTGGGGGCACGACAGATTAGTATCAAGGCGGTGTAAGTTTCTAGGAAATAAAAGATACTAAGAACTTTAGAATGCATTGTGAGATTCGGATAAATCTTCTTTGGGTAATGCTTCTTGATAGATATGTTGTTGTAGTAGATGCTAAATTTGTTCACCTCAAGGCTATGACGTTCACAAGACGAGGACAAGGTGATGCCAATCATACCAGCTTGAGCAATCAAAAAAATAATGACAATCATTTTCAGATGATACCGGCTTGAGCAATCAGCACAATATTGACCATCACTTTTAGATGCCACTGCAAACACTCATGGCTTCTCAACAAAACGAGTGCGAACACCAAGCTCGCCAAACAAAATACCGAGCATGACAAAATGAACAACAAGCAAGGAAAAACGAGAATCAAGCACAGTTTCATGTGCAATTTATGGAATTCATGCAGCGACAAGCACCACCTACCCAAGTTATCGCTCCTCGTGAGCAAGATCCAAATGCATTATTTGAGAGGTTTGGGAAACCCAGTGCTACAAAATTGTACGGAAATGTGGACCCATTAGAAGCAAATGAATGACTTGTTAAAACCAAGAATATTTCCGAGATCTTTCAGTGCGAGGGATGTCAAAGAGTTTCATTGGTTGCGTGCATGTTTAACGGCATTGCAGCATCTGGTGAAAGAGCCTAAGAGAGCCATACCAAACAACTGAATATGCAGCGGCATGGGATACCTTTAAGAAACAATTTATGAAGAAATTCAATCCCGAGCACACAACTGACCAGAAGCAGAGAGAGTTCGAATAACTACAGGAAGGAGGCACGATCCACAAGTTCACGAGATTGTCCCAATTCACCGAAGAACTAATTGACGCAAAGGAGAAAAAGATCAAAAGATTCCTCAGAGGGCTTCGCCCAGGCATTCACAAGTATGTCACCACTGTAATAGGGCCGCAAACCTATGATGACGCAATCAAGAGGGCCTACTAGGCAAGGGAAAAGCATAAGAATATCACTCAGTCGAGATAATCCACTCGTAAGAATTGGCAACCAGCAGCCAAGAACAACAATCAAGCACCCCAGCAACAGTACTATCAGCAAAACAAGCGGGTCAGAGTAGACCCAGAATATCAAAGGAACCCAAAGTGTGATCACTGTAGAAAGAATCAAAAAACAAACCAATGTCAACACAGAACTGGAGCTTGTTTTGAATGTGGCTTCTTTGTTCATGTTGTTAAGAACTGCCTGCAGAAGCAAAACGCATGTGTAGGAGGCATGCAACAAGCTAACAAACAGTCACTGCCATTGAACCATGTATCTTTGAAGTAAAGCATTGCTAGCTGCATCTCCCAGGCAAAACTACCAAGCGTAGTTTGAGCATCTGTCAAACTGATCAACAATAATAGATGAGGCATCTTCGATTAGTTGTTTCATTGGGGGTCCAAGGACTAATATTCGTCACAAAGTCCAAAGGCTACATTTGACCACATTATCCACGACAACTGGGTAAGCTAGATTACTGGAAGATGAGTTAATAGCCAAGTGACCCAACCAACATGCCATCAATAGCCAACCAGAGCGAATACCAGCCAGAGCGAAGACCAGTTTGTTATCGGATGTGGAGCTACATGTCTTCATATGAATACATGTATACTGATGGCATATACCGGCCACCTATAAGCTTAAGCTTTTGGGTTGGTAGATGGTTTCTTACATGGTATCAGAGAGGGTTCCTATCCCGTCATTCCCGTGAGGGTGGTTTCATAATCATGTTCTATACCTTGATCTCTGCTCGGGCTATCACTTAGAAAAAAGAACTCAGCCCTAAACGAGTAGGGTCCTATGGGATTCGGACTCCAATTATGGGACTCGAGCGAGTCACATGGGACTTGTGTGAGTCCTATGTGATTTAGCCATATGACTCAGCCAACTATTTTTATTTTAAATCTGGACTTGGGCCAAGTCAGACTCGCCCGGACCGAGTTAGGTCCCAAGTCTGAGATTTTTATTTATTTCCATTCTTTAAAATGCATGAATCTTTCAAATTCTTTACCACTGCAGAATTAGCTAAAATTTATAGTCCTCAATGAACCACAAAAAAATCATTGAGACTAACTACAGTATCCGATTGAACATTACCAGCCCTCAGAAGATCTATGATTATCCAATTATTTGTCTAATTTCATTGTCATTCGGCAGAGAATGCGGGCGGCAATCTCACCATATTCCTTTCTCATGGCCTTCTATAACCTTTTAGCCATGCCATAGGTTTCAAAAGTGGAATTATGTATATAGGATGCATTACTGCTCAATATTAGATGCCTGATAGTCTTTCCCAAACTGATCAAAACACATAGTTCAATCCTAGGCACATCATCACTATTTGCTAAAAGACTGGGTTCTATCTGTATTCCAAGTATATGAGACCTTTTCCAAATCAAAACAAAATATCTGGTCATATTGGTTATCATCTAACTAATATCCTCTATTTATTAAGTCAACCATCACATTCCACAAAACCACATCAAACATATAATAACAAGAAGATCACAAAACCATTGTTAGCCTTATGACATCCTGGAAGCTTGATCAGAGATGATTCAGCAGCTACAAATACAAATATTAACCTTATATCACGATCCTAGGGCTAGATCGACATCCTGATCGTAACACCAGAAGATGGACTGTTTATCAACCTAAGATGAATGGTTTCCTTGATTTTCATTCCCTTTCCCTCTCTTTTTCTCTCCTCTCTCGATCTCTTTCACCTAAAAATAGCTCTGGTTTCCAAGGGAGTAGTTGGATAGTAAAGACACATCCCTTGATATAAACTTGTATTGGATATGTCTCCTCTTCAGATAGATTTGTTCTTGGAAAGCTGATTTTCTCAAATAATTAGTGAATTTATAAAAAAAGAATGCACGATCTAAATTTAATGGGAAATCGAATAATTAAATCAATATAGATTATTGCATATGTGAGGGGCGTATTATCTCTTACTTGGGGCCAACCCATGTGTGATCTCACATGGGCCCATGGTACAGATGCCAACAAAGGAAAAGTACTCATTCAATAAAATTATTGAATGTTAGCCGTAAAAAACCATATGCCAATCCAAAAGCTTAAGCTCATAGGTAGAAGGCCCAAATAGGTATATGAAGCCTTGCCAAAGGCTTTATGTTACAAACACTCCCCATCACCTGCAGGCCCAACAAATTTCATGAACGGGCCTGCCACGTGGGCTATACAAGAATGACGAGATCGAAACCCGCTTTGATACCATGTAAGAAACCATATACCAATCCAAAAGTTTAAGCTCATAGGTGGAAGGCCCAAACAGGTATATAAAGACTCACCAAAGGCTTTACGTTACCAACATTAACAACTGCTAGGATTTCTCCCCAAGCTGAGAATGTCTTGTTTGATTTCTAGCTTAGGCTATCTTGCATAGGCATGTAATGAACCGAAAACCCAATTAAAAAGCAGGGGAAAAAAGTTCTCCAAGAATGGTTCCTTTTCTAGAAGACCAATGATCAGATTAAAGGTCATGAGTATTTTGGTAATTGTATAGGAGCTTTCTTAGGGCTAAGAAACCCATCATCTATAAACCATCATCCGCGATTGCCAAGCCATTTGGGATTGAATAGTCAAAAGTTGAGTTTATTTTCTATGGACGTACGCAAACTTGTTGAACTGCGTAAATTTATGTGTGGTTGGCAATCATGTAAATCTATGTGTGTGATTTTCTCTCTTTTTCACGTGGCTTGTTTGACTGTCGATCATGATAGTATTTTTTCACGCTTTCGAATGCAAGCACACAACAACAAATGGTGTGACAGCACAACACCTACAACTTTCCATAACATCTTGAAATCAATCAAATTCCTCCCAAAAAAGAAAAAATTTAAATCCCAACAACAAAACCCATAGCATAATTAATTTCCTGTCAATGCAATACCAAATCAATTGGATTTCCATAAGAACGCAAACCTCATTAAATCTTCAGAACATAGAAAAGAGATGAAAGAAAACTTTCATCTATTTCTTTAGGATATTAGAAAAAAGGAGAGAGAGAGAGAGAGAGAGGAATAAGTACCAGTGATTCTTATTGACAGAGTCACAGATATTTATGTTCATCGTCCAATCAGGATCGATCAAAAGATCGCTCGTCGCCTTCTGCACACGAACTGTTGCGGTAGACATCTCTCTCTCTTTCTCTCTCTCTCTAATGACTTTTTTCTGTTGGAACAGTTAAGGAGCTTAAGCTCTTATGGTGAAAGAAGAAGATTACCTGCAAAGGTCCGTTTAAAGGGGTTTTCGTTTCTTCTGTTATTTTACCAGTCCCGCCATTTTAGGCTTCCCTTCCTCTCATTCTCGTCCTCTTCTTTTTTTATTTTCTTTTTTCTGCTTTTATTTTCTTTTTTATTGTTTTGCTATCCCTCTTCTCTCTCTCTCTTTTTTTTTTTCTCTTATTTTCCATCCCTATCATGTAAGGATGGCAATGGGTTCCATCTGATGGGTGCAGCCCAGATTAGGCATGGCAATGGATCTGGTTAAGTGGGACCTGACCTAACATGCTTTTGTTTTGGGTGGGTTTGGTAGTTGTTTTCTTCGTTCGGGGCAGGTTTAGGTTTTGTTGCTACACCCTCTCTACTTGGTATATATCATCATCATCATCAAAGCCTTCTCCCCACATGGTATATATATTATATATTTATTTATTACTAAAAGCATAAAAAAACTAATGTGGTTAGGTGGTGTTAAGAATTAACCAAGATATTTGGGAAGGGAACGTGTGTGTGTTCGTTTGGTCTTTTTCATACTCAATTCCATACATTTATATATTTAAGTAATTTTAAGTGTTAAACTCTACCTAAACCCAACCCGATGGGGCGGTTTTGGTATCATATATCAGTGACCCGTTACAAATCATGTTGGGTTTGGATGACATTACCATGAGATGGGGTGGGATTGGGTTTGCCCCAACCTATACCAAATCCACTCCGTTGCCATCCTGTAGCCCCAACCCAACAATCCTATCAGCAATGGGTTGGGTAGTGTTTTGGTCAGTTACAAGACTAGTATGAATTTGTGGGCTCATATGTCATAATGCACAGTCTGGTCATTTCTTTTTAAATATAATCATATTTGAAATCTAAAGTTCTAGTCGTGAGGGTTCATGACATTTCAACCATGTAGCGGATTATTTAAATATATATCACATGAATAGGATCGCAGGCATAAATATAATCAAATCCAAACTTCATTTATTAAATAACTTTAAAGAAGGTTTGCTTCCAATTTCGAGTTATTCTGACACCACCATTTTATGCGTTTTCGCCTTTTGGTAGATTTGGGCACTAGCACAACTTAGGGAATTGAAGGAGCAATTGCAAGATCTGTTAGATAAGAGTTTCATAAGGCCCAAAGTCTCACCATGAGGTGCACCTGTGTTGTTCGTCAAGAGGAAAGACGAAACTATGCAGATGTGTATCGACTATCGGCAGCTTAATAAAGTCACTGTAAAGAACAAGCATCCACTGCCAAGAATCGATGACCTCTTCAATCAAATGCGAGGGGCACAGTATTTCTCAAAAAATGGACCTAAGATCAGGGTATCACCAGCTCAGGGTTAGGGATGAGGACATTCCTAAGACAACATTTTGAATGAGGTATGGACATGAAGAGCTCCTCGTGATATCGTTTGGTCTGACCAATGCCCCGACAGCATGGATATGATGAATCGGGTGTTCAAGAAGTACTTGGATCAAGTCATTGTGGTTTTTGTGGATGACATCTTAGTCTACTCTCAAACAAAAGAGGAGCATGAACAACACCTAAGGACTACCTCGTAATTATTGAGGGAGCACCATCTCTATGCCAAACTTAGTAAATGTAACTTTTGGCTAGACAAGGTGGTATTCTTGGGGCATGTACTCATCTCCAAGGATGGTGTTTTAGTGGACCCGGCAAAAATTGACTCAGTAGTTAATTGGGAAAGACCGAAGTTAGCATCTAACATTTGAAGCTTTTTGGGACTGACTGTGAATATTACAAAAGGTTCGTGCAGGGTTTTTCTTCATTGGCATCACCTTTGACCAAATTAACCAGAAAGAATGAACCATTCAATTGGTTAGAGGAATGTGAGAAAAGTTTTCAGGAATTGAAGACCAGACTGACCACTACCCCAGTTTTGTCTCTACCTATAGGTAATGGAGGATTTGTGGTGCACAATGATGCCTCCAAATCGGGTTAGGCTGTGTGTTAATGCAGCATGGGAAGGTCATTGCTTATGAGTCCAGACAGCTTAAAACTCATGAAAGAGGTTATGCTACTCATAACTTGGAACTCGCTACTATTGTCTTTGCACTCAAAATCTAGCGGCATTACCTTTATGGTGAGCAATTTGAGGATTTTACATATCACAAAAGCTTAAAGTACTTGTTCTTGCTAAAGTATTTGAATATGAGGCAGAGGAGGTGGTTGGAATTTATCAAGGACTATGACTTTGAAATTCATTATCATCTGGGAAAAGCCAATGTAGTGGCTGATGCCCAAAGCAAAAAATCTTAGGGGCTGGTGGCAAGTTTGATGTATCAAAAACAACAATTGATTGAAGAGTTCAAAGACTTGGATTTGAACGTGGAGATTAAGGGTGATAAGGTTCGTCTAACAAGTATAACCATCGTGCCAACATTGATCCAGCAAATCAAAGAAAAGAAAATGGATGACTCCGAATTGGCTAAGTTGATCATAAGAATTGATGAGAGGCCAGATTTCTATCTTCAAGATGGTGTGTTATATTTCAAGGGACGTTTTTGTGTTCCAAATGTCCCAGAGTTTAAGGCAACTATATTGGAAGAGGCGCATCACACCAAGTACACGGTACACCCTGGTAATACCAAAATGTACCACAATCTAAAGGCTAGATATTGGTGGAATGGCATGAAAAGGGAAATAGCAAAATATGTTTCCAGGTGTTTGGTTTGCCAGAAAGTTAAGGCAAAACATCAGAAGCCAGGAGGGAAATTGAGACCCTTGAAAATACCAGAATAGAAATGGAAGCATGTGACCATGGACTTCATTGTTAGGTTACCCAGGACCAGTTCAAGTAAGAATTCGATTTGGGTGATTGTTGATCAACTTACCAAGTTAACCCATTTCTTATCATATAAAGTAGGAGCCTAATTCGACGCGATAGCAAGGCTATATGTAAAGGAGGTGGTTAGATTACATGGTGTGCATGCCAGCATCAATTGTTTCAGACACGGATACACAATACACCTCGTATCTATGGAGAGGTTTGCAAGAAGCTTTGGGGACCAAGTTAAATTTTAGTACAACTTTCCACCCTTAGATAGATGGTCAGACTAAATGGACAAACCAAACTTTGGAAGACATGTTGAGAGCTTATGCGCTTGATTTCAAGGGTGATTAGGATAGGCATCTACCTCTGATTGAGTTTGCATACAACAACAATTACTAGGCCAGCAACAAGATGGCTCCATTTGAGGCATTGTACGGTAGGAATTGCATGTCTCCCATTTGTTGGGATGAAGTTGGTGCACGAAGGTTATATGTCCCGGATCAAGTTAAAGAAATGATAGAGAAGGTAAGGATCATTCGAGAGAGACTTCGGGTTGAATAGGACAGGCAAAAGAGCCATGCGGATAAACAAAAAAGAGACTTGGTATTCCAAGAAGGCGACCATGTTTTTTCTGAAAGTTTCTCCTACTAAAGAAGTAATGAGGTTTGGAAAGAAAGGGAAGTTGAGTCCACGGTATCTTGGACCTTTTGAAATACTTGAAAGAATTGGGGAAGTCGCCTATTGGCTCGCGTTGCCACCTCAGTTTACAGATGTACATAATGTGTTTCATGTCTCCATGCTTAAGAAGTATCATTTCGATCCATCTCATGTCATAGATTTTGGGCCACTCCATATTCAAGACGATTGGTCTTTTATTGAAAAGCTAATTCATATTTTAGATCGAACTAAAAAAGTGTTGAAAATGAGGACTATTCCTATGGTAAAAGTCCTTTGGCGATACCACAACTCAAACGAAGCAACTTGGGAACCTGAGCACGCAGTTAAGGAAAAGTATCCCCACCTCTTTCAGCATCAAGCATCAAATGAGCAGAATATGGGGACCAGATTCCCTGAGGTGGGGATGATGTAAGGACCCAATCCCTAGGTCTTTATTGTGATTATTGTTAGTATTATTATTATTGTTTTTGCTATTTAATTTTGATCATAGATTGGAACATGTTTGGCCCCTCTCATTCATTGAATTAAATTAGTTATTAGTGTAATTTCATCATATTTTGGATGGGACCCAATATTGATAGTGGAGATTAAAATCTCATTGTACTTGGTTTCATTAAGGGAATTAGACCCACTCAAATTGGAATCCCACGTTATGGATATTGTTAGTTAGAGCACTCTCTCCACCTTCATGATCTTTCCTCCCACTAGAACTCCATCTCTTCCTTATTTAGAGGGATCCTACTTGCACGGCCCATTTTTCCCACACCACCTTTCAATCTCTCTTCCTCTCATACGAATCTCTTCTCCATCTCAAGCTCTCTTTATTCTAAGTACTTCCCTTCACACTTTCTAGCTCGTTTATTTCATTTACTATGTATGCTTGTTTTATTTCATTGTTGTTTCACTCCATTTATATTCATGGTAGGCTTTTATCTTCTTGTTGCTTCTTTCCTGTTAAAACTTCCTTAGCATGTTGGATCACACCAATGCGACTCATCTACAACCTTGGGTTCGTTTTGCAACTAGGCCACACCTCCACCTTACAAGGCAAGTACCTAACCATAATTTGTATATTTAATACTTATTTTTCCTCATTGATTCGTGTGTGTATGTACGTAGAAGCCCTTTGATGCCCTTCTCATGTGATAATGTTGTAATGCAATTTTTTTTTGCAATGAGACCGGAAATTTGGGGATGATTCAATCGATTTTCTCGTATTGATATTATCGTTGCATTGTTTCAAATTGCTATTGTCCACATCACTTTTGTTTGAGTTTCAAAACCTTTTCTCCACATCTATAGGTTCTGTAATTGGGTATCACTTAGATAGGTTGCTTGGCTGGAGTTGATTCAAATCAGAGACTATTGAAACCAGGGAGGACCAGACCTTGTAACAGGTCCCCGGAAGGAATTGTAAGGAATTATACCCGTGTGTTGGATTATGGAGCCCAGGTTGGCCACTTGATGCATGATCTAATCCGTGGATCCGAAGGAGGGCCCACGAGCGACTCTATAAATGATGGACCAGTGAGAGGTGGGTCCTGGTTGGCCTGCCATCCAGCAGTCTGATCAGATTGAGGCGTGAGTACTCTTGGAATATTTTATTTGTATTTAATCAAGTTGTGGGACCCAATGATTTATCGGATCACAGATCTGGCCGGACCATATGGCCATATAGGGCTGAGCGACATTTTCTTATAGGGTGATCTGGATTTTGATCAGTGGGGCCCACTACCCAAGTGCCCTCGTTACACCATGCGTGAAGCCTTCTCATTTGGGGACTGGGTTCTGTAATGAAGGGGGGCAAGGACGGTTTTGACTTGGATGGGTATTGAAATAAAATAAGAGAAAGGGCAGTGAGGACGTGGATGTACTTTGGATGAGGGAATCCCATGTGACATTGTGACAAAATCCTTAACTTTATGTTAGAATATTTAACTAGCCCCTTTAAGTTTCTAAGAATTTGGAAAAAGCCCATTGTATTTTTGGAATGGGTTGTGTGTGTGTGAAGGTGAAAAGAGGTTTTGTGTATGGGTTGTTGACCTGAACTTGTTTTTGGAGAAAAGAGTCCCATGTGACATAAGTATTTGTTTTTGGAAAAAGGGCCATGGTTGTTTTATAAACTCAAACTAGATCCTTTGACTTATTTTGAATGTGGAAGATGTTTTGGATGGGGGCCTCAGGTTTTCTAAAATTATAAATTAAGTTTGTTATTTATCATTATTATTTGTAAATTAACTTTGAATGGTATCTTTGATTTTTAATGGGTTAAAATTATATTTTTGGACCTTAATAATCAGATAATTGGACATGAGTAAATTCCGTCTGGGCACACGGTATCTTACCAATGTGGGGTTTAGTGCCTGGTATGACCTCGGGGAAATCCTAGTGGATTCGAGCTCAACTCATCTCTATTGGAAAGCCCTTAAGTGAGTCTATGGACCATTGATTGTGAAGGGGTGCGTTGACATTTTATCTATTAGAGATTCCTGTGGTTGTTGAGTACGAGACTTTATGTTTGACCTTAGGATTAATTTGTGGATATTCTTTGACCTTCGGGTTTGCAAACATGATTGAGACTGATGTTAGTTTGTTAGTTACATACCCTATATGGATTGGATATGGACCGTGACGTGGCCCGGCGATTGATTGAGATTTTGTGGAGGTTTATTCGAATGATTTGTTGGTATTCAATTTGTGGATTATTGTGCAGCCGGCCCTTCACATTGACTTAGGTTTCTGTGTCAGAGCATTACTAGTCGGGTCTATTATACTATTATTTATGAATGTGAATATTTGGGTCATATGTGAACGACTGCAAATCGTATGTGAACGACTAATCACCAATGTGAATACGAACCGGTTTATCTGGCCTACGAACTAGTTTATCCGACCTACAATTACGAACCGGTTTATAACCGCCAGCCTTCGAACGGGCTTCCCAATTTATTATGGCTGACCACCCAAAACAATGGCATTGCTACTTTGTGACTATTGTATTGCTCTATTGTGCAGATTCGAATTTCGGTTATACGTTCTTTTCATTGTTGCCATAATGTTATTCTCTTATGATCATTACCTGTCTTTACTCATCTTGATCTTGTATTTTATTTATAAATTACTTTTTAGTGCTTGTTGTTTACCTTGTTTATTGGTGCATAGGTACCGATTCCTACCCTGCCGAGGAGACGGAGGAGGGTCAAATGTTTCAAGCGTTTGAGCCAGTTATTGAACTCGAGTGGAGTGCCGGAGATGGCTATGGAGCTGCCTGAGTATGCACATGAGATATTGACACCTTAGACTCCTTAGTTTATTTAATTCCATAATATATTTTATTTAGTTGATTTTAGAATTATTTTGAAAAACTTAAACCTTAAATATTTAGCTAGTTGTGTGTTAGTTTGGTTTTTGGATATTGATACCAATTGAATTAATGCTTCTGTAAAGATTTTATTATAACTCACCATGTTTCGAAATTTTGTGAGTCCATTTTTTGGGAGCTTGTGTGGAAAAATTTACAGAAAAAATATATTTAATATTATTATTCACGTTTCCCTCTGTTTCATTTTGGGGCCGGGGTGTGACAAACCCCCTGTCTTCTTGATCTTCTGTCATCATCACTACCAACTTGCAATCAGGAGACTTAATCCACATCATCCCAGAACCACTCCTCAACTGAGCAACCACCATAGGTTAAGCAACTCATCTACCACCACTGTTGCAGAGTTGGAACCCAGCTCATCACCCTCTCACTCTCTCATAGAAAACATCCATGTCTCATTATATTCATCATCCCTGTATTATGTTCACTTTACCAGTAACATGCATATCCACTTCCTCCTTTATCGGTCTCTATGGTCACCATTTCAAGCTCAATTCTATTTAAGGTTGTACCTCATTTCCATCTGTCTCGTACTCACTCTTTGATTATTATAAGGTTATTGATTCAAGCCCAACCCAATTAAACTTATGTGGCCCACTGCCTAGGTCTAACATACTTAACCTATATGCATGTGTGATGCCCACCATCTTACCCGCTCATCTTTTCCTCATTCTTTCTTTCTACTAAATGAACATCTGTGGCCACAGTGTAATAAACCCAGGCCATCTCATCCTTTGATCTCACCTATGATCCTAATTATATATTGCTATATCCTCATAAATTAGTCCAGCTCAATTGAGATATGAGGCCCATTATACTTGGACCGTTTGACATGCATGATGAATTCAATTTAAATTGTGAGGTCCACTTGCATTATCTAAATGAGTTGGGCCCAATTTTCTAATGTCTTTACCCATACTTTAATCCATTTGTACCTTGGTTCACTCAACCGTGGTCCTGGTCCAAAGGAGGTATTGTCAAACTGAGTATTACTTCGGCCCTCTATCCCTGGTTCACCTAGTATATAGGGTACACCCATGATAATTAGGTCCGAGTTCTTGACCCAATACTTTGGGCACACTCACTATCCTAATACACAACACATTGTTCCAAGCCCAATCCTCTCGGTTCATAAGCACGCATAAACCCGAGACAGGGTCCACTTGCAGCACTTAGTAACCCGAACCCAAAACCAATATATATTAACTCCTTATGTAACGCCTCAATTCCAAATACCGAAGATAACGCTAAGGTACTCGAAGTTGGGGCGTTACTTCCCAGGAAAACCGAGAACTTCCAAGATCGTAATCCGCAGTGAGGTCAAAATTTTAGAACTTTTTAAACATCATAATCAACAGTTATATGCAGAAGCGTAACACAAGATAGCGGAAGCAAAGGTATCATGTATATAAATCAAATGTAAAAGTGCAGAAGCCTGATAATAATCTCAAGGTGTGAATATCAAAGTGTTTTATACAAAACCATGCTAACTACCCATCTCACTACAAATACTCTCAAACCCCAAAAATAACAATCTACACTCAACCCTCCTCTGCAGGCTCTCCATCCTTCGGTTCGACCACTTGGTCAGCCGGTCCTCATCTGTAGTCCCTAACTATGGTCGCCTGGATGATCACGTCACCCGGGGGATCATAGTCTGGACCTAAGCACCAAAGATGGGTCAGATCTAAATATCTGGCAAGGCACCATATGCAGATAACACAAGATGTATACACAAAGAGAGTAATGACAGGTACATAATCATGTGAGTAAACAAGGTACATAGTCTAGGCAGTTGAATAGTAATAGCAGTTTAGAATCTAAAATGTAAAGTACACTAATCTAAACGGACAACAAAGGGGCACATTCACACAAGCTAAATACACCGCGGGATATTATGCTGCAGCCCTCCGATACTGTAAATGTCCCATACTATAAACAGTTTGTGGTGGGGAAATGGTAATAACCATACAAGGGATACACATCCCTAATAAATATAACATACAATATACATAACACCGATCATACCCCTTTATCACACCAATCACACCCATTTATCTCACCGATCACACCCCTTTATGAAATTAACCCGGAAGCGGTATCACATCGTCCGTCTAATCATAGCTCATTATGATAGCTCTAAGTAACCAGAACATAGCTCCTACTAGAGATGATCAGTCAACTGGCTGAGCTTAGAACAACGGCGTGAATGTTCAGTGCCGACTCGGAAACTAAGTACAGGTCTGTGTCTGTCTAGGCTTAACTTGCGTGAGCAAGGTCCTACCTAGGTCTCTAATAGGTTAAGGTACAACATGGAACACAGTCTAACAACAAGTCCAAGTCCAACAACATTGGATCCAGTCCAAGGCTCACAACCGTGGCCTGAGGTAACAGAAGTACCATTCTGTGTCCATTCCACAAACCTTCATCCTATACTCATACACAATGAGTTAACCAACCATTAAAGACTAACCTCTCCAATCTAGGGTTCCACATTCCCAATCTTAGGCCGTATGAGGGCCCGCCCAGACATAGACACGGGTCAATTATCTTCAAACACAGCTTAGGGTCACTTCTAAGTAATCCTAGGTTCAGGTCCTCCAATTTTCATTAATTAATAAGGTTAAGACAACAGCAAGGATAAGAGAAGAGAATAACTCATGAAATCCTTAAAAAAAGGAAATCAAGTGGAAATAGGCAAAGGATTAGTCCTAGGTAGTGGTCCACTCTTGGTTCAAGCCTCATCACATGATTGGATCCCTAACTGTAGCCTCAGGTGTCAAAAATAGTAAATCTGGTGCTCCTAAGGTTGTGGACACCACGGGCTACAATTAAGGTTCGAGTCAATGATGATTCGAATCCTAAAACCTCGATTGGTAGACCCCACGAATCAAGGCTGAGCAATGCCATTGATTCATGTGTGGCACACTTGATGGAAGGTTATTTGGATGGTCAATGGGCTCCACATGTGATCAAACATCACAAGTGTTGAAGTCTGGAAATTTCATTGTTTACAGTTTGCCAAGTCAACATCACACCCTGGGATGTTGACCGGGTGAACTGGATGTTGACCTCCCAGGTCGACATCCTGCAGTGTCCCCGGTCGACATCATGGCCGTGATGTTGACCGAGTCCACTGCGGCCTGGTGTCAAGCATCTGGGGGGTTCTGCAGGAATTCCAGTGTATTCAGTCGACATCATGGCTGTGATATCGACCGGGTACACTGCATTTCTGCTCTGAATGAGAAATACATGTTCCAGTTATTCTCTGCAGGTTCCTGTGTGCTCGGTCGATTGAGATAGGGTCCGGTTGATCGGGTACACTGTCTGTGCGCATTTCAGCAGAAATTAACTGAAACCTATTTTTCTGGCATTTTAGTGTGCCCGGTCGACCGAGACGGGGTCCGGTCGACCGAGTACACGTAAAAAGCTGAAAATCCAGATTTCTGGTATCTTCTTTAATTCAATCCAATTTTCATCCAAATAATTCCAAATCTCCTCCATACATCACATAGACAAGAATAAACATAAAAACACTTCAATTATCACCATCCACCATCAATCCATCAATCCATCTAGGCTATTGATCTTCCAAATGGAGAAACCCTCATCAATGGCCATTTTTCAATGAAAACAAGCTCAATAGAAAATCTAAACATGTAATAACATCTAACAGAACTGAGATTACAGAAACAAGAAAGAGAAGCATGCATCTAATGAAATTGCATAAGGTACTTGCCTTAGTGAAGAAGAAATGGAAATTGAAGAGAGAGAGAAGATCCAATAGAGTGTTGATTGCAAAATCGGAGAGTCTCTAGCTTCCTTATGCTGGGATTTGGGGGAAATTAGGGTTTTCTTAAAGAAGAAGATAGGCTAGATGAGAGATGAGAGGCAATTAGGGTTTTGGGTAATGTTTGCAATAGCTTAGGTTTTATAACTTAGGGTTTTAGGCTAATTACTTAAAAGGCATTTTGGTTCTAAATGAAAATAACGTGGGGCCATGGGCATTTGGGTAATTAGGTAGGGTTCTAGAATGTTCTAACTCTCATGCCCTCCTATTAGTGCTAATGAAAGCCAAATCCTAATCTAATCCAAATCTAATACAAATTAAATAAAAGCTATATCTAAAACTTAGGAATTATTAGAACTATACTACTAATTTCCTATTAAATAGCATATTAAAGTATAAACTACCTTATTAACTATTATTAAATTCAAACTGAGGGCCCACTAGGGGTGGGGCCTCACACATTACAAATGACCCATACTCAAGCCTGACCCAGGTCAAACAATTGGTGCATGAATCCAGTCTTCAAACTCCGTCGCTAATTCAATTGTGCCCCATCATTAATAGGGACCCAAACCGAGTCACTAGAGCATTCAAGTCAGGCCAAGTTAAATCCATCATCTACTGCTAATCGAGACAAGTAACTTTACTATGATCCTCTAGTAGTTTGAGTTTTCTAATCCTTGCCTCCTATATGTTAGATCTTAGACTTGATTCTTTTTTTTTTTTATCTGTTCCATATGGGAATGCAGGCAAGGATATGCTCGACCCTAGCATCTGAGCTTATTTAGAGCCATTGATTTTATTGATATAATTGTATCTTTATGAACTAATTTGTGTACTCATCAATGATCAAAACTGTCATTATTGAACTTGTTCCATGTTCTTTTGATGCCACCATGAGATATAGAAATTTTGATGTGAACCCTTATTATAAATATTTATATCATTAAGCTTGAGAAGTGAATCACTAATTAGCATCTTAAATTTCATTTTCATTGTAGCGACTTCATTGTAGTGACTTAGATGGACAATGTTATATTTCTTTGGTATTTTGAGACTGTTGAGCTTTATCATTATTGCTCAACTTCATTAATAGTAGTATGTTCATTGATGCAATAATTTAAATTAGTTGATTTAGATTTCTCACACTATGATTATTAAAAGGATTGACCCCACATGTTCAAGGTGGGACCGTCGCGTTCCGAAAATCTAAGAGTCCCAAAAGAATTCGGGGCGTGACAGAGCTTCACCTCAAATGCCAAGCCATTCTAATGTCATTTGACAACATTTCAACTTCTGGAGTAACAAAATGGTCTCTTATCGTAGATAAATTCTTTTTGGTAAATGAGTTCTTCTGGTAGACGAATTTCAAAAGATGCGTAATTTTTTGAAAGTGTCTCTTCACTTTTCTAACATGTGTGGCAGCATTTATCTCAATTAAAAGCCCACTACCAAGCCTCATCCAATGGATTTCCAAAAGACATTAGTTATAAATGAATCTCATGTGGTGGAGAATTAGTGCATTTAAAATGAAATAAATAGAGTATGAGTGGACTACCCAACTCTCTCCTAGCCTTTTTCGTTTGTTTCGAGAAAGATATCAATCCATTCCAATTCTTTCTTTTTCTATTGATTCTTTTCCGATAGAGATGTATGGATCCACGGATCTATGTGTCTATATAGATCATGTTCATAGATTAACGAAAATATGCAAAAGCTCTATTTACCTCTATCATTCTGTGAGTCTCTTTCTTTTTTGCGTATGGCATTGCCACTTCCTTTGGCAACTTCAACTCACCAAAGCTTTATAAAAGGACGTCTTGGGCTCATTTGCAAGAGACACCACACACATCATATTTTCCAGGGCTTTTATACATAGTAATTAATCATGTTTTTCGCAAAGATGCCAAGCATATTGAGGTTCATTATAACGTTTTTTTGCAAGAATGTTGCATTTGATCACTTGTTACTTAGTTTGAAAATTCATCTTAACCAGATTGTTGATGTCTTTAGTTTGCAAATTCATCTTAATCAGATTGTCTATGTCTTTATTAAGCCTCTTACTGAAGGTATCCTTCATATTTGTCGACAGGCTGAGCTTGGAGTGCAACATTCACTGCCCTGCAGCATGAGAGGAGTAACAAAAAGACTACAAATTGGCTAACAAAGTTGACATATGCAACTATTCATTTTAAATGCTAAATTGACTAACTATTGACATATAACAATTATGGCAACTATTGGACTATTTTGTAATTTTGAAAGTATAACAATTATGGTAGGATTGTTCTACAAATTCTCAATGTATGTACGAACTTATAAATATATAATGTTAGGACTCATACTAAATCTGTGAAGGAGAAAGTCCACTCCTTTCTTCTTTCTAATCTTCATTAGTTTCTTGATTTCTTTCTCTTTAAGTAGAGGATTCATCTCTTTTACATATCATTATCTTATACATGTAACTTGTGATACTCTTCCAAGCAATAATATTGTGAGGTCCCAGCTTGTCTTAGCTTTATTCATATTTATTTTGTGTCTTGTGTGATTTGGAGGTTGTTTAGTTGGGTTAGGTACGGTTTTTGGGTATTTTTAGTAATCTTGGGCTTACTTGTAGAGTTTAGGGGGTTATTTGTGAGAGATTGTGAAGGTGTCTATAATTTTAAAAAATGTATTAGGTAGGGTCCTTTGTGGTAGTTGGTTTGGTTGTAGGGTCCTTGGGAGAAACAAAGATTTGTTTTCCAAATTTCCCGTGGGTTTGCTTCTCTGAGTGTCACTTAATAGTCACTAACAACAAATTCTTTTTTATTGCTTGTGTTTGAATTTGCCTCGCTTTCTATTTCAATGTCTCGTAACATAGTTGATCCTTGCTCAACTACCTTTGGTGGGAATGATAGCAAGGGGAAGGAAGCAGTCAGTCACATACACGAGAAGTAGGGGGTGGAAATGGAAGCAGGGGAATAGAAGTAGTCAATCTCCTACACAAGAAGTGGAGGGTGGAAATGGAGGCAGGAAGAATGAAGCAGTCAATCTCCCACACGAGAAGTAGAACTGGTCAGCTGTGGAGAAGGACATAACGAGAATGAAGAGGAGGCTGACGGTGATGTGGAAAACATGCACAGTCACCATCCAGACCCAAACCTAAACGGTGACCACAGGGAGAATCAAAACGCAGTGCACCAAAGGAACCAACATATAGTGCACCAGGGGAACGATAACCAGAATGAGAACGGGAATGAAAGTGAAAATGGGAACGGGAAAGGGAACGGGA
This sequence comes from Persea americana, assembly GCA_029852735.1. Lineage (NCBI taxonomy): Eukaryota > Viridiplantae > Streptophyta > Magnoliopsida > Laurales > Lauraceae > Persea > Persea americana. The sequence goes on from CM056819.1 coordinate 30,133,182, forward strand.
ACGGGAACGGACACTACAACGAACAGCACCCTCTAAAGGAAATCGAAATTATTTTTAACAGACAGAGACAAAGGATAACGGTATACTTTTTCAAAAATCCATCGCATTTTTATCTACACGTTAGGTTTAATACCGGATTGACTTTCACCTAGAATAAAGGGTGGAAATGGTGGGCACCTATACTCTGTGTATATGTGCTATTTCTTTTAGTGTCCTTTTTTATAGCATGTTGTTGTCCCGACCATGAAAGGAGATGAACTTAGAGACAACAATGGGGGAGAGCTTTGCAAACCCTTTTTTTTCCATATTACTCCACGGGATGCTTCCATCTCTCTCCTCATTAACAATCACTAACAAAAGATTATTTTTCATTGTTGGTTGTGTTAGTGTTTGTCTCTCTGTTTCAATGTCTCATAAAAGATCATTGCTCAGCCACCTCTACTGGATATAGAAGCACGGGAAGCAAACAGTCAGTCTCATACACGAGAAGTAGGGGATGCAAATGGAAGCAGGGGGGAGGAAGTAGTCAGTCTCCTACACACGAAGTAGGGGGTGGAAATGAAAGCAGGGGGAAGGAGGAAGCAGTCAGTCTCACACACGAGAAGTAAAACTGGCTGGCTATCGAGAAAAGGATAATGGTAACGAACAGGAGCAAGACGATAATGTAGAAAACCCGCATGGAGAACATCCAACTTGAACTCGAACGGAGACCATAAGGAGAATCAAAATGCAGTGGACCAAGGGGACCAACACGTAGTGCACCAGGGGAACTGGAATGAAATGAGAAAGGGAACGGAAACGGAAATGAGAACGGGAATGGACACCATAACGAACAACAGCTTTCAGAGGTAGCTAAAACTATTTTCGGTAAACTAAGACAGAGGATGACAGTAGACTTCTTCAAACACCCATCACATTTTTATTTTCATGCTGGGTTTAATACCGGATTGACTCTCACCCTGTAAAATGGGTGGAAATGGTAGACACCTATACTCACTTTATATGTGTTATTTCTTTTAGCATGGTATTTTGTGGCATGTTGTTGTCCCGACCTTGAAAGGAGAGCAACTTGGAGAAGACACTTGAGGAGAGTTTTGAAACTATTTGTATTCCATATTACTCCACGGAGTATAGAGATGGGAGGGTGGGGAGGGTTGAGTTGCTAATTTAAGGTGACCCTGGTGGTTTAAGGAGATGGGAGGGCTGGTGTTCTAAATGGCGCACTCCACGAGATGCTTCCTCGCTCGATCACCTCTAGTGGAAATGGAAGCAGAGGTGAAGGAAGTAGTCGGCCTCATTCACCAGAAGTAGGGGAGGAAATAGAAGCAGGGGAAATGAAGAAGTCAGCCTCATACATGAGAAGTAGGGAGTGAAAATGGAAGCAAGGGGGGATGGAAATAGTCAGTCTCACACATGAGAAGTAGAGCTGGTTGACTGTGGAGAAGAACATAACAAGAATGAAGAAAAGGAAAATGATGATGTAGAAAACCCGCACCGAGAACATCCAAACCCGAACCCGAATGGAGACTACAAAGATAATCAAAATTCAATGCAACAAGGGAACCGACACGTAGTGCACCAGGGGAACAGGAACATGAATGGAAATGGGAACAGGAATGGATAGCAGCCACCAAATATAGCCAAAACTGTTTTCGACAGACTGATATAGAGGATGACTGTAGACTCCTTCAAACACCCATCATATTTTTATTTACATGTTGAGTTTAATACCGGATTGACTCTCACTTAGCATAAAGGGTTGAAATGAGGGGCACCAATTGTGAGGCCCCACCCCTTTGTGGGCCCTCAATTTGATTTGAATAATTATAAATATAATATTAGTTATCTTAATATTTTATTTAATAAGGTTTAGTAGAATAGTCTATTATTGTTCCTAAGTCTTAGGATTAAGCTTTATATATTTTTTTATAGATATAGGGTGTTCATTATAATTCTATTAGGGTTTTAGTTAGATTAGGCCTTAGCTAGTAATTAAACTTTAATAGAATGGGTGTTATAATTAGGAAGCTTCTAGAATTTCCTCCAAATGACTAAGTTACACACACCCTCATTCCCAATTCCATTTTAACCCTAAGGGCTTTTTAGTAACCAACCACTAAACCCTAACCTATATATACTAATTATTGCAATGAAAGGAAGACTTGCCCTAATTCACTCTCATTTCACTCTCATCTTCTCTATCTCTCCCTAAGAAACCCTAATTCCCCAAATCCCAGCACAAGAAGGAGTAGGAGATCATCTTCAATTGCATTTCAGCCACTACAACCTCCTAGGAGCTTGGATTTCTAATCTTTTTGTCAATTCTCTTTGCAATTCCGGATTGAGGCAAGTACCATATGTTAGATAACTTAGAATGCATGACTTTTTTCCTTTGATTCTGCATTTTAATTCAATTGATGAATAGACCTGTTTAGATCTACCAATTGATCTTAGTTTTTGGGTTTTTAGCCATTTGATGGATGAGATCTCTCATTTAGAAGATCAATGGCCCAAGGATGGATGGTGGGATGTGTGTTGGAGTGTTTTTCTTGTTTGGTGATATTTCTATGATGATTGGAAGTAATTAGAAGTGTTTTGATTGGAATTCGGATTGGAAAAGGAGAATTACAGAAATCTGGGATTTTACAGCAGAGTGTGTACCCGGTTGACCGACCTATAGCTTAGTCGATTGGCTACACTAAAAACTGGGAAAACCAGGTCTCAGTTATTTTCTTCTGTGAGACCAATGGCTCAGTGTACCCAGTCAACCGGACCCCGTGCTTGGTCGACCAGATAGATAGATTTTACAGAGAGGAACTGGGACTTGAATTTCTAAGTCAGTTCCAGAATTCATGTGTTCTTGGTCAACCAGCTGGCCACCAGGTCGACTGGATACACTGGGAAATTCTAAGATCACATTAATGCCCCCTAGTTGTTTGACTTCAGGTCCATGTGTACCCGGTCGACATCATGGCCACGATGTCGACCGGGGACACTGTTGAGGATGTCGACCTGGGGGTCAACATCTAGTATACCCAGTCGACATCCCTTGGGATGATGTCGACCGGATACACTGAAAAATGCAAAATTCCATCTTTTGTTAAACTTTTGATGTTTGATGCTGTGGGGCCCATTAACCATCCAAATAGACCTCCATTGATGTGCCAAGCATGAGTCAACGGTGTGGCTCAACCTTGACTCGTGAGGACCACCAAGTAGGATTTAGGGATTGGAATTGTCGGTAATTCAAACCTTAAACGTAGTCAAGGGTGCCCGTAACTTCAGGAGCACCAAATATAACATCTTTGGCACCTGAGACTGCAATTAGGGATCCAATCAACTGATGAGGCCCTGAACCAAGAGTGGACCATTACCTAGGTTGGACCCTTACTTATTCCATTTGATTCTATTGCTTGGAGACTATTATATATTGTTCTTCTCTTATATCCTTATTATTGTTATAAGCCTATTAATTAAAGGGAAATTGGAGACCTAAACCTAGGACTACGTAGTGGTGACCCAACGATGTAATTGGTGATAAATAACCCGTGTTTGTAGGTAGGCGGGCCCTCATTCGGCCTAAGTTGGGTGTGTGGTACGTTAGAATGAAGAGGTTGGTCATTATATATAGTTGTGAATGAGTATAGATTGGCTACTTGCATTGTTATAGACTAAGACCATGGTTGTGGGCCTAGTGTGGATCCAATGGTGATTAGACTTGGACTTGGACTTGGATATTGGGCTGTGTCCCATAATATTATACTTGAACTTCTTAAAGACTTGGTTAGGACCTTGCTCGTGTAAGGTGAGCCTAGACAAACATAGACCTGTATTTGTTTCCCTGAGTCAGCACTAGACATTCACTCAATGGATCTAAGTTTAGCATGTTGACTAATCATCACTTGTAGGAGCTATATTTGGATATGACTAGAGCTATCATGATGAGCTATGGCTAAACGGACGATATGATACTGGGTCCGGTCTAATGTGATAAAGGGGTGTGATCGGTGCGATAAAGGGTGTGATCAGTGTTATATTTATATATTGTTATTATCAGGGTTGTTATCCCTTACATGGTTATTTTACTTTTCCCCACCGCGACTGTTTACAGTATGGGAGGGCCGCGGCATAATATCCTGCGGTATCCAACTTGTGTGAATGTGCCATATTGATATCTGTTAAATTAGATTATTAATCATTCTGATTCTAAACTACTATTTACTGCTAAATTGCCTAATTACGTTTCTTTATTACTCTTATGATTATATAATCGTCTCTATTTTCTTTTGTTACATACATCATGTGTTATCTGTATACGGTGCCTTGCCAGATCCTTGGATCTAACCCATCTTTAGTGTTTAGGTTACAGCCTTCACCCCGCTGGTGATGCGATCTACGAGGCGCCTGTAGCGGCGATTACGGTTGGGGTCCGACTGATCAGGTGATCGAGCTGGAGGATGGAGTCCCAGCACCGGGTGTCTGAGTGCACACTTATTTTTGGGATTTGAGCGATTTTGTAGTGAGCAGGGTATTATTCAAATATGTAATTAAACTGGTTATTCATACTTTGAGATTTTGTTAGACTTCAACCATGTTCCATCTAATTCATTTTATATGATACATATCACTTCTGCTATCTTTTCTTATACTTCCGCAATTTAACTGTTGATTATTTTATTGTTCAAAAAGTTTTAAAATTTTGACCTCACTGCGAACTATGATCTTGGAAGTTCTCGGATTTTGCGGGAAGTAACGCTCCAATTTCAGGTACCTTGGCGGTAATTTCGGTACTCGAAATTAGGTCGTTACACCATACTCACTATATATGTGCTTTTTCTTTCAGCATCCTTTTCTGTGGCATGTTTTCGTCGCTGCTGTGAATGGAGAGGAACTCCGAGACAACAATGGGGATGAGTTTTGAAAACCATTTTTATACCATATTAATCCATGGGGTATAGAGATGGGAAGGGGGGGAGGGCTAAGTTGCATGTTTAAGGTGACCATGATTTTTTAAGGAGATGGGAAGGATGGTGTTCTAAATGGCACACTCCACAAGATGCTTCCATATCTCACCTCATTAATAGTCACTAACACCAAATTCTTTTTTATTGTTATTTATGTTTCTGTTTGCCTCTCTTTCTATTTCAATGTCTCATAATCTAGTTGATCCTCGCTCAACTACCTTCAGTGAAAATAGAAGCAGGGGGAAGGAAATAGCCGGTCTCCTACACGAGAAGTAGGGGTGGAAATTGAAGCAGGAGGAAGGATGTAGTCAGTCTCCTACACGAGAAGTAGGGGGTGGAAATGGAAACAAGGGGAAGGAAACAGTCAATCTCACACACGAGAAGTAGAACCAGTCGGCTATTGAGGGGGACATAACAAGAACGAAGAGGAGGAAGATGATGTAGAAAACCCGCACGAAAAACATCCGAAACCGAACCCGAATGGAGACCACGAGGAGAATAAAAAAGAAGTGCACCAAGGGAACCAACACGTAGTGCAATCGGGGAACAGGAACTGGCCTCCAGAGGTAACCGAAATGGTTTTTGGTAGATTGAGACAGAGGATGACGGTAAACTTCTTCAAACACCCATCGCGTTTTTATTTACATATTGGGTTTAATACCGAATTGACTATCACTTGCATAAAAGGTGGAAATGGTGGGACTCAATACTCTTTATATATGTGCTATTTCTATTTACGTCCTTTTTTGTGGTATGTTATTGTCCAGACCGTGAAAGGAGAGGAACTTAGAGACAACACTATGTGAGGGTTTTGAAAACCATTTTCATTCCATATTACTCCATAGGGTATGGAGATGGGAGGGCGGGGAGGGCTAGGTTGCAGGTTTAAGGTGACCCTTGTGGTTTAAGGCGGAGGGATGGTGTTCTTAATGGCACAATCCACGAGATGCTTCCATCTCTCACCTCATTGAAGTCACTAACAAAAGATTTCTTTTTATTGTTGTTTGTGTCTGACTCTTTCTACTTCAATGTCTCATAACATAATTGATCCTCACTCAACTATCTCTAGTGGAAATGCAAACAGTGGGGAAGGAAGCAATCAGTCTCATACTTGAGAAGTAGGGGATGGAAATGGAAGCAGTCGGATCGAAGCATTTCGTCTCATACACGAGAAGTAGGGGGTGGAAATGGAAGCTGGGAGGAAGGAAGAAGTAAGTCTCATACATGAGACGCAAAACTTGTCGGCTATGGAGAAAGACATAATGAGAATGAAGAGGAAAAAGACGATAATGTAGAGAACCCGCACAGAGATCATTCAAACCCAAACCCGAACGGAGACCATGAGAAGAATCAAAACGTAGTGCACCAAAGGAACCGACAAGTAGTTCACTAGGGGATAGGGAATTAAAATTAGAACATGATCGAAAACGGAAGTGGGAATGGGAATGAGAATAAGAACAGGAATGAAAACGGAAGTGGGAACGGGAATGAGAACGGGAATGGGAATGGACAACAGCCTCCAAAGGTAGCTGAAACTATTTTTGGTAGACTAAGAAAGAGGATGACGGTAGACTTCTTCAAACAGCCATCGCTTTTTTATTTACATGTTGGATTTAATACCAGATTGACTCTCACCTAACATAAAGGGTGGAAATCGTGGGCACATATACTCAATGTATATGTGCAATTACTTTTAGCCTCCTTTTTTTGTGGCATGTTGTTGTCCCGGCTGTGAAAGTAGAGGAACTTGGAGACAACAGTGGAGGAGAGTTTTGGAAAAGATTTTTATTCCGTATAACTCCACGAGGTATATATATGAGAGGGTAGGCAAGGTTGAATTGCAAGCTTAAGGTGACCCATGTGATTTTAGGAGATGTAAGGGATGGTATTCTAAATGGAACACTCTACGAGATGCTTCTGTCTCTCACCTCATTAAAAGTCACTAACAATAGATTCCTTTTTATTGTTGTTTGTATTTGTGTTTACCTCTCTTTCTATTTCAATGTTTCATAAAATAGCTAACCCTCGCTCAACCACTTGTCAGTGAAGCTGAAGTAGGGGGAAGGAAACAATTGGTCTCATATACGAGAAGTAGGGGTGAAAATGGAAGCATGGGGAAGGAAGCAGTTAGTCTCCTGCATGAGAAGTAGGTGGTGGAAATGGAAGCTAAGGGAACGAAGCACAATGTCTAATACAAGAGAAGTAAATCAGTCGAATATGGAGGAGGGCGAATGAAGGGGAGGAAGACGATGATGTAGTAACCCGCAGGAAGTACATCCGAACCAAAACTCGAACAGAGATCACGAGGAGAATCAAAACGTAGTGTACCAAGAGAACCAACATGTAGTGCGCCATGGGAACAGGAACGAGAATAAGAAAGGGAAAAAAATGAAAATGGAAACGGGAATGGAAACGGACACCAAAATGGACAGCAAACTCAAGAAGTTGCCGAAACTATTTTCGACAGATTGAGACAGAGGATGACGGTAGATTTCTTCAAACACACATCATGTTTTGATTTTCATGTTGGGTTTGATACCGAATTGACTCTCACCTAGCATAAAGGGTGGGAATGGTGGGCACCTATACTTATTGTATGTATGCCATTTCTTTTAGCGTCATTTTTTGTATCATGTTGTTGTTTCGTCCTTGAAAGGAGAGGAACTTGAAGACAACATTGGAGGAGAGTGTTGAAAACCATTTTTATACCATATTACTCCACAGGGAATAGAGATGGGAGGATGGGGAGGGCTAGGTTGTAGGTTTTAGGTCATCTTAGTGGTTTAATGAGATGGGAGGGATGGTGTTCTAAGTGGCACACTCCATGAGATGTTTCCATCTCTCACCTCATAAATAGTCACTAATATATGATTCTTTTTTATTATTGGTTGTGTTAGTGTTTACCTCTCTTTCTATTTCAATATCTCATAATATAGTTGATCCTTGCTCAACCACCTCTTGTGGAAATGGAAGCAAGGGGGAAAGAAGTAGTCAGTCTCATACACGATACGTATGGGGTGGAAATGGAAGTAGGGAAAAGGAAGCAGTCAGTCTCCTACACGAGAAGTAGAGGGTGGAAATGGAAGCAAAGGGGAAAGGAGCAATCAATCTCACACACGAGAAGTAGAACTGGTCTGCTATATAGGACATAACATGAACGAAGAGGAGAAAGACGATGATGTAGAAATCCCGCATGGAGACCATCCGAACTCAAACCCCGAACGAAGACCCCAAAGAGAATCAAAACGCAGTGCACCAAAGGAACCAACACATAGTGCACATGGGGAACAGGACACATGGGGAACAAGAATAATAATGGGAACGAAGAAATGAAAATAACAACAGGAAAGAAAATGGGAATGGGAATTAATACCAAAACGGACAACAGCCTCCTTAGGTAACCAAAAATATTGTAGGCAGACTGAGATAGAGGAAAATGGTAGACTTCTTCAAACACTCATCGCGTTTTTATTCTCATGTTGGATTTAATACCGGATTGACTCTCACTTAGCATAAAGGGTGGAAATGCTGGGCACCTATACTCACTATATATGTGCTGTTTCATTTAGCACCCATTTGTGTTGCGTGATGTTGTTCCAGCCGTGAAACGAGAAGAACTTGGAGATAACACTGGGGGAGAGTTTTGAAAACCATTTTTATTCCATATTACTCCATGGGGTATAGAGAAGGGAGGATGGGGAGGGATGAGTTGCAAGTTCAAGGTGTCCCTTGTGGTTGAAGGAGATGGGAGGGATGGTGTACTATATGGCACAATCCACAAGATTCTTCCATCTCTCACCTCATTAATAGTCACTAACAAAAGATTCTTTTTTATTATTGTTTGTGTTTGTGTTTGCCTCTCTTTCTTTTTAATGTCTCATAACATACTTGATCCTTGATCAACCACCTCTGGTTGAGATGGTAGCATGAGGGGAGGAAGCAGTCAGTCTCCTATACGAAAAGTAAGGGTCGAAATAGAAGCAGGGGGAAGGAAGTAGTCAATCTCCTACACAAGAAGTATGGGGTGGGAATGGAAGCAGAGGGGAAGGAAGCAGTCAGTCTCACACACGAGAAGTAGAACTGGTCGACTATAGAGAATGACATAACGAAACGAAGAGGGGGAAGACGATGATGTTGAAAACTCGCATGGAGATAGTCTAAACCCGAATCCGAACGAAGACCACAAAGAGAATCAAAATCCAGTGAACCAAGGGAACCAACATATAGTGCCACAGGGTAACAGGAACGAAAACTGGAATAAGAACAAGAACGAGAATGGGAACAGGAACGAAAACCAGAACGTACAGCAACCTCCAGAGGTAGCCGAAATTGTTTCCGGCAGACTGAGACAGAGGATGACGGTAGACTTCTTCAAACTCCCTTAGCGTTTTTCTTTACATGTTAGGCTTAATACCGAATTGACTCTCACCTGGCATAAAGGGAAGAAATGGTGGGCTCCTACACTCACTGTATGTGTGCTCTCTTTTAGTATCCTTTTTCGTGGCATATTGTTGTCTTGTCCATGAAAGGAGAGGAACTTGGAGACAACATTGGGGTAGAGTTTTGAAAATTGATTTTATTCCATATTACTCTATATATGGGTATAGAAATGGGAGGGTGGGGAGGGCTGAGTTGCAAGTTTAAGGTGACCCCGGTGATTTAAAGAGTTGGGAGGGATGGTGGTTCCTATATCTGGTTTAAGGTGGTATCTGGTTTAGGTGACCTGATGGCAGCTTTAAGTTGGTATCTGATTTGTGTTTGATGTTATTGATGTTTAGCTTTTTTTTAGTGGTGTTGTTTTTTTGGGAAAATATATCAGTGTGTTTTAGTGTATTAATAGTCATAAAAAAACAATAGATTTTTTTGTTTTTTGTTGGAAACCACTCTAACAACTCAAGGAAATAACTCACACAAAGGGCCTATCCCCACCCAATCACCCAACCAAAACATCACCCCCTCTTGTCTCCCACCATAAAACTCACCCCTTTTAGACACAAAACTTACTCACTCATAATTGACATATCCCCACCGATGCAATAGCATGCCATAAACCTAATATGCAATGATTAGGACCAAGATTAGGCCACCACCTCCACTTGTGCACACCATATTTAGTAGCAATAACGCTCCTCCAAAGTCCTTTCCTCTCCCCCCAAAATCTCCACCACCACTTAGCCAAGAAGCTCACATTCTTAGAACCCAAGCTACTTAGTCTCAAGCTCCCCACACCATTTTGGTTTAATTACCCCACTCCACTTTATTAGATGTATTTTTTCTTATCTCATTGACCCTCTTATAAAATATTTTCTTCGGATACAGTCCACCCTCTCTACTGAAGGAGAACGGAGAGAGAAAAGATAAACACACAAAAAATATTAACTCGGTATTATTGTGTTCTACTGAATTCTATTACATTCACCAATATAAATATGAAAACTTAAGCATACTAGCTAGGTAGGAAATCTACATACAATAGGAAACCCAATTGTAATAAAATAAACTACCCTATGCTAAAATAGAATCCTACCCTACAAAGCGTCTCCGGCCTAACCCCTCCGGTGCGTATTCTGAGTCAACGATGACTTCAATACTCTCCACTACTACGGTCAGGGATATAGTCAACCCTTTTCTCAATGTGTTAGAACACCATAGTAGCATTTGTATTTACATAAGATTTACTCACCAAATAGAATCAACGAAATGTTGGGGCACACATTAATGATGATCACAGAATCAATCCTTTATTAATAAAAATAAGCTGAAATTTATTTTTCTAATCTAATCAAATGCATACCTTCCTCCATACTTGTGGGATGCCTTTGGTGAATTAAAATCCTATTATTGTCCAAATCTAGTAGCCAGGTTAGGTATTGGCTCAACCCAAGCCCAAGCCCATTGTACTTAAGTAAACCCACACTTAAACCCAACCCAAAATCCTTTTTGAGTGGTTTTTATTTTTGTTTTATTATCTTTTTGCTAAAGTTTAAATGAGTATTATATTATTATATATTAAACCAACAACCTTTCTTAGGTTTCTCCAACCACCACATCAGTGCTCATAAGAGTTCTTACAATCCAACGTCAACTCTAGGAAGATCTATCCAAAATCTAAAAGATTATTTCCCTTAAAATCTCTAACAGAGTCCTCATCATATTTCCTTTCACACCATCATTCGTATTTTTCTCATTTTGTTGTTGTCATTCATGTTCTTCTTGGATGATCCATTGCTTAAAATATAATTTCTTCAGTTTGAGGACAGAAAAATATCTTTCATTTTTTTTTTCAAATAATGGCTTCAGACAATACTTTCCTGATAATCAAGAGGCGTTTTTGTGAATCCTAGAGAATGAGAGGGCATACTTGTCAATAATAGTTACAGATGGTATAGTTGTTACTATAAAAACAAAATATATCAAGGGTGTCCATCAGATATCCATGAATATTTGCTTAATAGAAAGCATATAATTAAGAATACGATTAACCACAATCTCATGCATGTGAATTGATATGTTCTTCATTATTTGCTCAATCTTACGATGTGATTAAGTCTTACTGGGGTAAAATTCGGGGAAATATAGTAAACGGAAAAAAACAATCATTTTGGGCGTTGGTCGGATTCTCATTAGGTGGTGTAAGGTCCCCAACCTTAATAGTGTGTTTAGCTTTTAATCTTGGTGATTAGCTTAATTAATTGTGATTCTAGCTAATTATGTTGGTTTAGTGCTTAACGAGTTTCTTTTGTCATTAAGAAAATGTTCGCGAAGTTTCGTTCAATAACGAATGCGATTAGCCTTAATAAGGGGTCAAGTAGTGATTTTGGAGAAATTGGGTATTTTCCAAAAAAAATCAGTTTTCGCCGAATTTTGCTCATTGGAAAGATCTCATCGTCGCACTCTTTGTTTTCCATTCTTGACTCATCCCGATTCGACACCTCAGAATCTCTCAAACAACCTCGTTTCTCCCATTTTATATAAAAATCCAGATTTCCAATTTTGCCCATCGCCTAAACTCCCTTTACAACTTAGCTAATGAGGGCATTTTTGACCTTTCATCTTCATCTTCTATTTAAACTCTAACTCCAACAGAACCTCCTTTCACTTCTTCATTTCCAGAGAGCTGCTGGAGCTCTTCTTCTTCCTCCTATTTCCTCTTGCATGACCTCTAGAGGAGGGATTTCAAGCAATCAAGAGTACCTTCTTCTTCCTCTCCTCTTCCTCATCTCATTGATCCCATTTTTAGTAAGGTTTCCCCAACTCACCTTCCCCAATTTCTTTCCTTCTTGTTGTAGATGCTTTGCATGATGTTAGTGAATTTCCTTATTTTCCTTTCCCTTGTGCTTTTGGAGTGTAGGAGAAGCTTTTGGGAGGGGGTATTTGGCTAGTGAGTTGTAAAGAGTTCTCTTCCTCAAGTTTTCCCCAATTTCTTTCTCAATTTCCATTCTTCTTCGTTAAGACAAGTAGAATGGCATTATATATTGAACATGCACGTATTGAATTCTTGATAATGCAATTGCTTAGCTACACATGAATCCCAAGCTTGTTTATAGTTAATTTGGCTAAACATGCTAGACTAGGAAATTAATGGGAATTGGACTCTGGATGATGGATGGGTTTGATGATTGGATGGTGGAATGGAATGGATGTGGAGAGCATGTAGGATCATGTAGGATCCTTTCTTGCAAGAAATGACCTTGGAGGATAGGAGATTAGATACCCAAGAACTGAACTCGGAATTATTTAGTTCATGTAGTTCTAGTAGGTTGGCTCGAGCTAACCTAGAGTTGGCTCGAGCCAAGGAGCTTACGGGAGATGCACTAACAAGCCAACCTCATCGTTGGCTCGAGTGGACCAATTGCGAGCTCAGGATGATCAGTCTTCTGGAAGCCATAACTTCTGGTCCGTACGTCGGATCTTGGAGTTCTACAAACCGTTGGAAAGCTCTCAAAGCATAGAATTCAGTGGTCCACTCATCCTAATGATCAAAGGCTAGGAAAGGAAGTTGATATTTGAATCAATGAACTAGGCCATTGGTTCTTTTGGAAATGGACTCTTAACCTAGTTAGACCCCTAGGTTGACATCCATTGACCTTACCCTTGCATGACCAACATGGGGAAAGGAAACAGAAGACGATTGGCTTGGCATGCTTCGTTGGTTGTCCAAGACTTCCATGTTTTGTTGTGACTTGGCCAAATGCGTGTGAATTGAGTCAATTGGTGCCCAATAACTTTCGTACACCAAGGGCTCACCAAATTAGGACATTGTTGACTCATTGTCCATATGTACTCCGTTGGATATACGTACGGTACCATGATGGACAACCCTTAATCTAGGATTGGCTTGTTCTTCACTCTTTACTCATTAATCTTATATCTGTGGCTTGACGTACCTTGTACACTCTACTTTTAAATAATTGTATAACTTGTAACATAACTTGCTAGAACTAGGTTGGACCGGACTTAAAGTGTATCCCTAGGTACCTTGTTATCTTGTACTTGATGGATGCATGTGCATAGACTTATTATGAGAACTGCTCATGGGAACTTGGGACTTGACTTGTATCTTGGCTTGACTTAGAGTAGCCCCCAACTTATTGTCTTATACTTGAACTCTAGCCACAGGTGCTTGTCTTGGATCTTGTGTCACATGTCACATCATCAACATCATTATCATATCTTGCATACATGGCCAGTTGTAGTCTGATAATTCTTGAGTAGGTCGGTTTCTCAAACACTAGGGTGAGCAGTCGGCTTGGATGGTGTCCACGGTGCAGGATTATGAAAATAGGTTAGGACGACATTATTGTCCCTAGTAGGTAACTTTGGATACCACTAAAGCCGGACTTTAGGGTATTGGTAGTCGGCTTGAAAAACATTGGTACCCTCGGGAAATGGCTAAGACATCATCAGAGTCTCCTCTTGCTTGTGCATTACATATCACATGGATGGTTATTTTTGTTATATCTTGCTAGGACTTACATTGTCACCTTATTCTTGCTATTAATTTTGCTTACATGCCTAGACACTCACCTTAACATCTTATAATTAATTACTCGTATTTATTATTATTGAGACATGTTATGAATAATCTATATATTGCTTATCTTCTTGCCTACATATTGTTAATCCTTTATTCCTTGGTATGCAAACGATGCCGTCTATGTTGACCTGGTCACCGAGGAGATCCTAGAGGGTCCTCAGTTGTGGGAGGAGGACGAGTTAAGTGAGTAGTGTGCAGATGACGTAGCTTAGCGTCATCATTTCCGGCATCTGTATGTGACACATGGGACTACTGTCTTATTCCTTTGGGTTATCTAGTCTCGTAGATTCATCTTTTATCTTTTGGGTTATTTTGGACTTGTCTTATTCTACCTTGTATATCTTTTGTTACAAGACCTAGGTTATTGGGATGGTCCTGATGTATATATAAACTTTATATGTCTTTTGTCTTTGAAACTTAAATATATAAGGGGATAAGATGCATACTTGCTTTGGTATCTCTACTTGATTATGGAATGTGATTATAGGTTAAGTTCCGCAGGTTAATATAGTTAATGAGGTTCAAACACACAATCCTCACAGCGGACTTCGATCTTTGAGCAAAAAGGGCAAAACCTTTTAATTAGCCCTAATTCTCACACCCTAATCTGGTTTATTCACTAATCAAATTTGGGACCGTGACAAGCAGCTCCCACTGTAAATACCCACTCATGCGAAGCGTCAGCGAGACAAACAGGGGAACTAGACTGCAAAAATAACTAAGTTTAAGCTGGCATTTGACATTTTACCTATTCTCACCGCCACATGCATCAGTGACAGCAATAAACAGTATTAATTGTCATCCCCACAAGAAGACAGTGAAGAATAAGATCAAGTCAAAAGCCTCCTCATTCACATCCCTCTGAGAACCTCCTTTTCCTTTCTCTCATTCTTCTTGCAAGTGAAAAGGTGAGTAATGGAATCCATGACTTGACTGGACAGTGAACACAAGCGACAAACAGAAAGTTCAACTAGGAAAGAGTGACGAGAAAATGAGGACACAATCCATCTTCTCTACCAAGGTGTGTCCGGACATTTCTCAATCCTTACTACATATGTTGTATTTTTTTATGAATTTCCTACCAATGATGTTGCAACCTCTGATCATGGAGTTTATACATTACAAACTGCAGCCTACTCAAATTCAAAGCTCGCCTGTACTCCCCAGGTCTTGGATTAGTTGTCATTTTCCACTTTTCCTTTGCAAGATCATTCTGACATGAGAATGAAAATTAATTAGTTCGCCTATAGTTTTCACTGTGAAGGATACCACTTTTAATACTTCAGTCTTGCCTCTTTGATAGAAACTCATAAATAAAACTATAGGAGTACATTAACCTGGGTATTATATATAATGTTGGGGTTCGTTACATGAATTATTTTCGTATTACGCTTGCATTGTGTTTAAAGTCTTTGTATAATTAATCTCCATTCATGAATGAGATTGTGCTCGAGTATCTCACAAGTCAAAGCATTTTTTATGGGTAACAGAACTTTCTTAAAAAAACAAAAGCATTACAAGAAGGAGAAAAAAAAAAAAGCCAAAAAAGCTAGAGAGATGTACCCTTACCCACTCCAATTACACTTAGCAACAATGATTTATTGCTTTGACAATTGTTAACCCGTCTACAATCCGTGTTTGCAATGAAGAACTTTGGTCCTCTTCATTATTATTTAGGCATTGAAGTCCTTTAATTTACCAGGGGACTTTCTTTCAAAATTAAAATATACTCATGATATTCTTAAAGATGCTTCCATGCTCGAGTCAAAAGCTATATCCACCGCTTATTAGGCATCATCTTAGTTCGCCTTTGATTGACTCATTCTGTATCACAGTATGCTTAATTAGATCTCTTAACTAACACACTATTACTCATCCTGATATTGCTCATGCTATTATAATTTTTTATTTTTTATTTTTGGTCGGTTTATGCATACACCTACTGCTACTCATTTGCAAGCTGTCAAATGCATCCTTTGTTATACTAATTGTCTCTTATGGCCTTTGTTTATTGTCTCAATCTACATGTCTAGATACTCGTCACTCTACATCTGAGTTTTATGTGAACTTTGATGCTAATTGTATTCAAAGAAACGACATACAGTATCTCATTCTAGTCCTGGATCAAGTATTATTCCATGGGAATTATTGCTACCGATGTAAGCTGGGTCACCTATTTACTAATTAATACAATTCGACTTCGACTTCGACTTCATCACACTTCTACAGAATTATGTGACAACATTAGTTTTCTCCACATGTATTTCTATCAAGTGTTTCATTCACGCAAGAAGAAGAAGAAGAAGAAAAAAAAAAAAAAAACCATTGAGGATGAATATGGTTTTGATCAGAAAAAGTAGGCATCTAAGAGCTTGTTACTCATTTTGTTACGTCATCAAATACATTGGCTAATAAATTTACCAAAGCCTTACAAAATGAGCTATTTCAATTTCTTCATTTCAAGTTTGAAGTGTCCTCCCCTTCCTATAGCTTGAGGGGGAATGACAAAGGAAGGACTCAGTCGGTTATGATCAAGCATACCCTTGTGGGTCTAAGTCAAGTGATTCAACATTTATAAAAGAGATAAATAGAAAGGCCTAGTCCTATTAGAAAAGCAGTTATTAGAAAGTTCTAGGGTTCCTTTGGGGTCATCCAAAAGTAGGAGTCCATATATACACTAATGTCTCTTGTAAATTCATGTTCCACATTCACTAATAAGACTCAAGGATTACTAGAGTTCTTCACAATTATTCCTTGTGCGATTATTTTCTTTCAATGAATCATTTTTCTGTGCAGAATATGAGGCTTTGTGTTCCAATCCCCTTCCTAAGAGCTTTTTTTTTTTTTTTTTTTTGTACAAGAATACATAGGAATTGAATATATAGTGTGGTTAAAAATCAAGTTAAAAGTGAATCCCCAAAAATGAACATCAAATAGCATTTTCTTTTTGGGAACTAGAATTTATAAAAGAAGATGCTATTTGATGCTCATTTTTGGAACTTCACCTTTAATTTTTTATTTTTAACAACCCTATATATATATATATATATCCCTTCTTATTTTAATACAAACAAACAAGAAAAAGCTCTCGAAATAGGAGAAATAACATATCAAACCCAGTCCTAAAACACTAACAATGCTGCCATTCATAGTCTTGTAGCACCTTCTTGTCGACAGAGCACGTCAGCTTGGAGAGTTTTAGTACCCAAAGTAACTTGTTACCTTATTATATATGTGAAATCTTCATCTTTGGGACCCCTTCACATGGTCTGTACAAGATTCTCAACCCTACCGTCCACAAAAGTAGGAACCCTATATTAAAGCTCCAATTAAAATTTCGCTATTGTGCTGGATTCCTTGGGTGAAAATTTTACATTGTAGCCAGGACAAACTTCCTAGTTCCACCACGACCATTAGTCCAATAAAATGTATATATACTGAATAAAGAAGAGATATAGGTTAGGCGTCTAAAAGAAATAAACAAAACATCCTGCTAGTCCCAAATGGGATGTCAACTCGGATCTTGTCACTAATCATTGTGTGCTCCAGTAGTAGAAGGCATTTGGAACTCGCTGCGAATGCTTTAATCTCTGGAAAATTGGCAAAGGGTTCTCATCTCCCTTAAATAAGAAATATCTAAGAGTCACGCCTACTATAGAAGTCTTTTCCACCTAAGACTCACATCTCTTGAGTAATGGGGAAATGCCACGTGAATTTGATATAGATCCGAACTCTAATGTTCCTAGAGTTAGATCCCAATCAAAACTCTGTTGCTATGCTGATTAAGACTTTCACTGGGAAATTACCTTGGCACTTAGGGTTGGGTGTTCATGGGCCAGGTTGGGAAAGGCCGAGCAATACCCAAACTTGGCCCGGTTTTCAATTATTGGCCCAAGCCTGGCCCCAGACTGAATAAGGCCATAAGTGCTTGGCCTGAGACCAGGCAGTATATTAAACAGGCTTTGATTTTACATCAAAGCCCGGCCCTTGTACCAAAGCCTAAGAATTAAGCCCAGTCCAAAGCGAGCCAGGCCCAGGTTTGTCTCGGGCTGGCTTGGTCCATGAGCACCCTTATTGGCATTCAGCCAACTGCTTATTCTAACATGGGCCCAAGCAGCAGCAGTCCACACGATTCTTACACATCCAAAATTACCAATTGGATTGTGGACTTGAAACTTTGACTACCAGAACAAAAATCATTTAATACCTGCAGGTCATCAACCTAGATCATCAAATTACTATAAATGGAAGATGAAATCAGTTTTCTGTAGGTGGCCAACGCATGCTCACACCTTACAGTAGTTTCTGGAGTCGGTGGCACATATTGATTGATGTGACAAATTTTATTGCATTTGATTGCTAGCATTTCTATAGAAGTATTGCATGAAAATAATTATTGCACATTTTATAATAGAATTCTGCCGGAATAAAACAATAAAAATAGGATTCTATCCTTGTCAACAGACGTTGATTGGTTACTATAAATCGAAATGAGCATCTTTCAACAGCAGAAATTTTGAAATGCTAATCGTTTCCAATTCCATCCGGATCAGGTTGCTACTTGTCTCTGTCCACTAGAAAAATACAGTTCACCAGTTTGGTCTATTTGACAAGGTATTAAAAAACCAAGCATGCTCAAATGCGTTAGCTGTCATCCAATATCCCTTGGATCGTCCATGCCACTCACGAGCAATCAATTCAGTCGTCAATCACAATGACTCGAGCATTAGGGTGGGACTCACTCACCTCTGTAAAAACCACACCTACAACCCACATCATGCATGCAAACAACACTTCCTCAGTTCTCCCTCTCTCTCTCAACATTGATCCAAGTTCCAACCATCCATTCACTCCAGTAGAAATTTTGGTCCCTAGATATGAACTTTCAGGTGGCATCGAAAGCGGCTAACGACAACGAGACCACCGTGGAAGCGCTCTACAAGGCTTTATCATGTGGCGATTCATCGACCATCTCACGCCTTCTGGCCGTGGACCTTGAGTGGTGGTTCCATGGACCACCCCACTGCCAGCACATGAGGCGGCTCCTCACCGGCGAGTCAGCATATGTGGACTTCCAGTTCAAACCTCAGCGGCTGACGGCCATTGGCAACTGGGTGTTCACCGAAGGGTGGGAGGGAGCACATGTGTATTGGGTGCACGTGTGGACTCTGAATGATGGTGTGATCACTCAGTTTAGGGAGTACTTCAACACAAGGCTCACTGTACAGGCTTTGGGGGCACTGGTGTGGGACAAGGGCTCGACCCTGTGGCAGAGTGATCCACTTGAGCATCCAAACCGGTCGTTGCCGGGGCTTTTGCTTGCC
The DNA here is from genome assembly GCA_029852735.1 of Persea americana. Taxonomy (NCBI): domain Eukaryota; kingdom Viridiplantae; phylum Streptophyta; class Magnoliopsida; order Laurales; family Lauraceae; genus Persea; species Persea americana. The sequence continues at coordinate 30,152,507 of CM056819.1, forward strand.
ATATGATCTAAGGGTTTGATGCATTTGCATTTGCATACGATTCTTTCTTGGATATGGAGAAGGCAAAGAGTAGATTGAAGTCAGTAAGGGTTGTTGATACTAGTATATTAATTATGTTTGAACTGCATGTACACCGGTTGAAACTTGCAAGACATGAAAGTAGATCTATCATTGTTCCATTCTGTAACCAAAAAAAAAAAAAAAGGTACCTTCGATAGTATAATTGCGAGGAATTATCATTTAGAGAATTTTAGAATACCTTCAAATTCTCGTTAGAATATATGAAGTTTGTGTTACAGTAATTTCCTTCTCATTTTATATATGAATTTAGATGCTTCTCTCTTATCTCTTATGAAAGGTACTCAATATAGTGTCTTCAAAGTTTTCATGATATCAAAGCAATGCCCCGGTCTTGATCTTGTGATAAAGCCGACCATGGTCCTGCCTCTCATGTTCTCGCAATAATTTAACAGTCATTTTTTCTCTCCAATAAAAACTAAACATCATCTATTGTTCATGCACGTATCCAAGCCTTTAGGATGAGGCCTAGGCATGTCCAATTCTTGCATCAGGCAAATGACGATTTTGATATCTTTCCATCGCATTCTGTACTCATTTAATTATTGCACGTAATCCTAACTGAAGATGTCATAATTATAAAATTCTACAAGAGGCTGTGAGGATTATTCATGGTCTATGTTAAGCTCTTACGTATTTACAATTGCTTGAAGCTCAGGCACGTCTAGTTCTTCTAGTGGACGAATACTAACTTCTGTCCTACCATCCTATGTTGACATGTAATATTGTTGACATGTAATATGGCCTATAGCCTTCATGGAAGATTGGATCATAAAAATTTTTGGAAGGCTTTGTGTTATCCTTAGTGTCAAGAGAGTACGCATTATGCTTTGTATGGGTCCAAGATGTAGTCGGCCCATGGTTTGGCTCCAACAGGTACAACCCTGATTGGGATAGAGGCCTACACTGGACATGATCAGGACCTAAGACAGATGTATTAATGATGAACGATAGCTAGGAGATCATATGCATCTTATTTTATCGAATCGGGATCATCTGAGGGACTTGACCCATGGTGAGCATGGGAGGACCAATCATGGTTCGCCACACCACCATGGGGTAAAGCTTCACTATATCCAGACTCTATTTTATGTATATGATCCATAAAATCTACATGATGAGACCTACTAATTGGAGTAAGATGTTTTCCTGTGGATGCAGGATGCAGAAAACTGGATTGATGAGGGACCTATAGCAGGTCAGGATGGTGGCACCTGCACCCCGTTGCTTGGAGGAAAATATTTAGCATACCTATATGCTATGGTACCCATACAGTTTAAAATAGGCAAAGCACCTTGTTGTACTTTACCTTTTTTAATTTTCAAATAGGACAATTACCGTACAGCAGCCTCTAAACCTGACATTTGTCTGAGAATAGCTAGAAAAGTTATAATTACTGCACAATTGTTCGTACACAAAAGGACGTCGTGAAAATGATGATTTTACCCTTTACCGTACCACAAGATATCCTATGGTTGTAGGATATCGCACAATGAGATATCCTATAACCATAGGCTATCGCAAGATTACCTTTTCCCGCACAAACACAAAGTTGAGCTTTTACTAAGGATCCTAGTACTTGCACCTGGTCCACAGTTGATCAATCTACCCCAATCTGTTCATAGGGTTTTCTTTTCCAAAATTTCATAAATTTAGGCTTGCTTTTCTATCTCATTCACTTTTGTTCCACCCATCTTGTCTTAATCCATTTCCACATACCATCTCTTGCCATGGCTGTCACATTGTCATCACTTAAATTAATATGTGCTTTGCATTTAATCAATAATCCTTTGTACCAAATTGCTCTAATCATGCTTCATATCATAAGCATGTTATTTTGATATATCACGGACCCTCAAACTTAACTATCAAAAGCAACGGTATTTTATATTAGGCTCTTGTCCCTTTCACCCTTGAATCTAACTATCAAAAGCCAAGGTTTTTCATACTAGGTTCTTGTGCTTTGTATCATGGCGCAACCAATATGGCCATATTTGCTATACTCAACAAGCTACTATGATGACTTGCATAGAAGTGCCGTTTTTGTGTATATAGCCATCCACTAAAGGTATCTGATTTTTCGACCAGACCTTCAGTTGCTGCTCTACACAAACTTCTTGGCCTACACATGGGATCAAAGCATCCTTGTTTAGAAAGATGCACCACCCCTGGTAACTGGATTACATTAGAACGTTAAGAGGAACAGAGAGTTCTGGGGGCAGCCAACAAATACGTTTCCCATTTGACAATTAACAGAAGAAAGAGAGAAGAGGCCCTTGTGACCATAGGAGACAGACTACTGCACTTACAATTTGTGAGAGAGAGATAAGTATAAGATGCCTACTAAGAAATTGGCAAAAATCATTTTTCCAAATGTGACACCAAAAGAAAGAATGATGAATGGAAATGGACTTAATAGGCGGATGGGTGGTTGTGGGGTGGGAGTCCATATGTTTCAGATGGTGTTTTCCTCTCATCTACATCACCTAATCCCTTCCCTCCTCACCTCAATCCTTTATCTCTCACCCTTTAAAAGTCCGTCATGGAGCTCATTTCACCTTGAATTCCTATGTAGTCTCATGCAAACAAACAAACAAGACAGGCTTTTTTCTGCACGTCTTCCTTGAGGGAGAAAATATATCCATGTACATATAACACACATTTTAATGCCGCAAGTTGACATTAACGTCAAAGTCTTCACTTGGTACATCAAAAGCATTAAGCAAATTTTTTTATGTTTTGTAAATGAGTTAATAAAACCATCAATAGCTACCTCTAATAGGGTACAAATATCCAAAGAGGGCCAATAGGAGTGCATCTTCTTCCATGCTGAATGAAAACATACACACTCTACACCTACCTTGACAGTCACTCCTAGGAGAATCATCTCCAACACAGCTGAGTTGGATACCATTTCGTGACATTCCAGGTAGAGCAAAGAAAAAGCCATAACAGAAGAAGTGATCTGATCTCATACCCGGAGAAGAAGTGACCTAAAAAACACAATAAACAGTCTAAGAGCATCTCCAAGAGACATGATGTCCAAGACTGAACAACTAAAAGACCAAAATATCGGCTGATAAGGGCCCTCTGTTACAGGCCTACAAATCACAACCGAAAAGAAGTGAGAAAAAAACTCACCTGTAAATTTGAAATCCAAGAATAATCTTCAAAATCACAAGAACATTTCCTTTTAGCTTCGTTGCACAGGGAAGCAGAGCTTCTATATCGAACAATGGCCATATGGGATCACACAGTCACAAGTCAGCTGTAAGAAAATTAAAACTTCAGTGGCAGTAACACGAATAAAAAGGAACCATGAAAAGAATCCCCCAAACATAAAAAACAATAACAAATTGATTTTGGAAGCAGTTTGTGTGCTTCATACAATAGAAATTGAATCTACTACTTAATTGGGGGCAACTATACTCTTAAGGAAATTAACCCCCTTATTTACTCCTAATTATAGCTGCTAACATCCTCCCAAGAAATATTACAATCCTAAGCTAAATGTACAACAAGTTTACCCTGAAGGTGTAGATAATTTCACGTTAAAGTTGTTGCAAGCATGGTTCAATGGCGCTATATGCATTATCAGTCGTAGCGGTGGAGGCCGCTGCACTATTTTGAAAGTAGCGGCGCTACAGTCCAAAACTTAATAGAGCAAACAAATTCCAATTTAAAACACTTTTTTCCCTATTCTTCTTCTCAATAGCCTTTTCTAAAGTTGTCTCTGCCCTTATATGTTCCAAATCATGAAAAGAACACAAGATTGGCTGCTACACCAGATTCAGATTTTTTTTTTTTACCACTTAAAAAATTCACACTGTTACGCCGCTACGTATCACCCCCTATGTAGTGTTTCACCTGCTACAACAGCTATTTTGATCCTTCATTGCAGGACTATCCCGTCATAAAAGCGCATAGCGGTAGGTAGGTATAAACTTGATCCTCATGACTACATCGAATGCAGGAAACAACGCAATAAGCAGTAGAAATTACCAAAATGTACAATATTGAGTCCATAAATAATAAGCAAATGAGAAGGGTTTCCTTTTTTTTTTGAAGACAATGCAAAACAACTAGATGTGATGATTAATATCCACCAGATGCAATAAAGATTTCCATTAAAAAAAAAAAGAACCTTATAAAAGACAGTTTTGACTATATAACAGAAATTGCCAAACTGAGAAAAAAAGTGTGAGAAAAAACTCGTTTTACAGACATCACAATAGTAATTACCCCAATGCGTGAAGTTGTGTCAAGAGATAGAAACAAAAGAAAGGAATTTTTTCCCTCTCATTTAAAATAACAAAAACTGTTTTTCCCTTGAAAGGACAAGATTAAATCCAATGAATGAAATGCAAAAGGAACTTCATCAAAACATTGGACGCTTATGAAAGAAAGATTTTTTACTCTAGATATACTTACTACAATTAGAGATTCCTCCACTACACATTGTAGCTTACAGAACCATTTCCACTTGGAAGCGGGTGATTCTCTATCAATGAGGGAGCAGGTGGTGTCATCATGCTGCCTCTAACAGATAATTCTTCCTCCACCAACGGTGGCTGCCCATCCAGTCCATAAACTTTCGCAAATCTGCTAGGACTATGTGAGCTCATCATTTTGAATTCAGATGGGCTGGAATTGCTCTCATGTGGGGAACTTGGACCTGAAGTTACATGTGGTGATTCTTCATCTTGAGGGACAGAAGACAATGTAGGCTGGAAATTGCCTCCAATTTGCTTCCTGTAAAACTTATCTTCCCCAATGTCATAAGAATCACCAGTCCGGACCTCCTGAGCAAGTGAACAAGTGCAACAGCAAAGCCATTGCATGCAATCAACCGCCGCTGGATAACCACAAAAGAAATCATTTCCTGGGAGATTGAATCTTTTCCTCATCTGAATCCTCCAAAACCCCCCATATAGCAATCCAAACACACACAACATAATACCAGTTACTCCGAGCGCTTCTCTAACAACCTCATTATCAATATTGACAGCCGCCAAATTGAAGATCCAGAAGGGGGCCATACATAGAAGAAGAAAGGTTGCAATATGAACATACATGTTCCCGAACCCTAGTCTTTCCATATTCCAACCAAAGACACAGAAACAACAGAACATTGAAAGATAAGCTACTGAAATATCTTCCCACAAGTCAAACAATCCCCCTTTCCACTCAGGTCTGCTCTCTGCAACCTTTTCACCATCCCTTGACCAAAAAGAGTATTTTCTTTCAAGAGACTTCCGACGGAGATTAACCGAGTTGTCAACATCGCCACCAATTTGATCCTGTGCTTCTTGATCTGTTTGCAACTCATAATCCCGCCCAAGAGGGCTAAGGATGCTATACACACCAGCAATAGCTGGGGCAGCAATTGCAACAGAAATGCAGAGACCAACTCCAATAGCAGGTCGCTGTGATCGTCTGTACCCCACATTGAGACCACACAAAGCATACTGAGCAAAACAGTTTATATGAAGAAGGACAACAACAACCATAATATGGAACCATTCATGAGGCTTGTATGTGCCATTTTTGCAGTATATCTTTCTGAGTTTTAGAACATCTTCTGTTCTCCAGCGGCATAAAAGCACCAGATGGTAGAAGCGTTTTGGATGCTGATACAAACACATTAGAGTAAACAAAGCATTGAGGATTTGATTATTTACTTCAAACCAGGTGTCTCTTTGAGATTTCTTTGGTATTGCATGGTTGAGCATACCTGTCATGACTAGAAAGAGTATAGCCCCAGAGACGGCGACGCAAATGATCCAAGCAAAAAGAACCATGTTTATGGGGTTTCGGATCCATTCCTTGCAAATCTTCTTCAAAGAGACCCAGTCAATTTTTCTAAAGAGCAACACACTGAAACGCTTTGGGAGGCCTTGCTCACTAGTAGAAACAACTGAACGTGATATCTCATCTCTTTCCTCGGCAATTAATCGAAACTTGGCAGAAGGGGATGCTAGCATACCACCAGCGTTTCCAAATTTCATTAGCCTCTCTCTTAAAGGAAGAACTGTTGAGGTATTCATAAACCTTTTTCTGGGTTTTTTATTATCCTGTACCTCCTTTTGTGGTGTTGACACAGCAAGGGAAACTGAATCCTCAACCTTGGAACAATTTGGAGGTGATTCCAACTTTGGGTCTTCCTTAATTTCGTCACCATATTTCCCATTGCAGGTAGGAAGCATTCTTGGGCGAGCCTAAACAAATCTCAAGACTCTATTGTTGATAGGAAGTTTTCTTAGTTCATTTTGACGATTTGGTCAATACCTGACATCACTGTATCAGCAACACCAAATTCGCTGAGCTCTAGATAGATTGGAACAGGGATCTTAAAACCATTTGATATTCACTGTCTTCAAAGCACAACCATGAAGTAGAATTGAATAAACAACCAATGTTTCAATGTTTATTCTTCCCCTGGAAATGATATAAACAAAAAAAACACAGAATAAGCTATTAATTATAGAAATGTTCTACTCCTAATTCTTTCCATAAGAATATGTATATCCGTTAAACAAATTAAACTATTATAAACACATCACAGGAATTGAAGGTCGTCTTCATCACAACTCAAAAAATATAAAGAAACCTGGAATAGTAGGCATGAAAATGGATCTGGTGACTGACCCATTGCAAATTGACATTATTAAAAGGAGGGAAAAGAAAAACAAGAACCTTCAATGAATTTCATCAGTATAGCAATTGAAAATCCAAATCTCGATACACATGGAAATGAATAGATCTAAAACACATAGATTATGAAATAGATAATCCCCAATCTTGAATCATTTCAATTAAAAAACTTAATTGAAACACACCATTACTAATTTTGAAGAAAAGAATTGAAATTTATCCATCGCATCAGTAAAATCAAGCAACCCAAATCTCCACTTGTTTCAACTGAATTCAGGATGAAAACCCATTAAAGCAATCAGAGAAAAATCAAGAAACTTATATCTTCTAAAAGAGCCTGAAAAAGAAATATAGCAATCATCCATTCTTGGCATCAGTATTTCTAATCTCTAATCAAAACCCATCAAACAGTAAAAAAACCAGACAAAAACCATTGAACTGAAACCTTCTAATAGACCCAGAAAAAGAAATGCACTAATCTTCCCCTCTTTCTGTCAATTTTTGTTTATTAAACTACACCCAGCAACAATAATATGGAATAGAACATAAAAAAGGGAGAACCATGACTCACAATACCATCAGCAAACTGAAATCTCAAGCAAAACCCACCAACCCAACAAGGAATCTTTCACCAAAAAAAAAAAAAAAGCCTGGAAGTGAACCTGTACATGAAATTTCTGTTCAGAAACTCATCCCCCTGCCTCTGATATAAGGATGAAGAAAAGAATCTGAAAAGGATTGGGGCTGCTTGTGAAAAGGAGCAGATTCTTTTAGAGGGATTCGATTCGATGTAATACTTTTCAGGAAAGTTGAAGAGAAATTTTGATTGGACTAAATTGGAAACCAGAAGAGAGAATTTAAAACTCAAATACATTAACGTAACCGCAGGAGGACGATTTTAAATGTACACATTTAAGGTAATCAAAACTGTTCAACAGTGTGGCCCTCTTTGGTTCAAAATCTTAAAATAGATGAGATTTTAGTTATTTATTTAATTTATTGATGGGTTTGAATTTTGATCCCGAAGAAAGGGTTCTTCTCTTCTTGATATTTATTTTAGAGGAATTCTACATTTCTTCCGACCTTTTACATATAAATTTAAATATGTAGTTAAAAAAGAAATTAATATTTTCCTTTCTTCCTTTCCTAAAAGAAAATACTTCGAACCAAACCATCTAAAAGTAACTGCATGAAAAATAAAATAATTTCTCTCTACTACAATCCCACTTGTGATACGATTATGAACAAACCCTATGCTTCCATCATCTAATGCTTAGCTAGAAATCTTAGAACTTGGAACTAATACTAAACCCACATGAAAATTAAAATGATTGTTGTGTTGTGTCTAAACAAACCCGAAAAATCAAAAGGTTAAAACGCATCTGCTTGAGCTTAAACATATGTGGAACAAAGTACTTCAGTGATCCAGGGGAGTACATTACTCGTAAATAATAGTAAAATAACATGTTACTCGCTTTTGCACTTACTATGAGATGATAGTGGGAGTGGTCGTTGTCGGCGTATGGCTTATCCATCCAAAAAGCAACTTGACCTTGGCTCCCTCAAATGAGTGACCAAACTTGTGAGGGAGGAAGTGAAATACTTTTTGATCAAGTTCTTGGGCCACCCTATGGTTGGTTGGACCAAACCTGAACAGTCCAGATCCTATGCAGTGGAACCTTCGAATTGGAAATTGGAGGCATAGAGTGTCTCCAAATTTTATCTAAATTGGAGTTGGTACCATGATCTTATTGGCCATTTGATAGAAAATGTGATTAATTGATAACTATAAAATTGTTTGATTGCCTTTTCAAATGAGATGTCAATCCTAAAATGGGTCGAACTCTTATTGGGGTTAGAGTTTGGGGTGTATCATACACTAGGAGCTATTCGGATTTTGAATATCTGGATTTCACTATGGAGTTCCACTCCTTTTGACTTTAAATTTTTCTAAGATCTAGACTCAAGCCAGAACATGGACGGATAGAAGTGTAAGTTAAATTTAGATTGACTTGCTCTGCACAGCTTGGTCTTGGTCTCAAGGCTAATTGGGGAACATATATGATATTTAAATAAATACATATACAGAGAGCCATTGAGTGATGGAATAAGATAAACCAAGTGGTGTGAAAGAGTGTTGCCGCTTCACCATGTTTGCCTGTACCATAGAAAGGTCTTGTTTGGTTGCCAGCTTTTTCAAATGAGTTTTCAAATAAGTTCACATAAAACCTCCCCGAAAAGGCCATTAATAAATATGATTTTGGGGCGATTGATTTAGATATCTTTCGCAATTGATTGCTAAATTGAATTCCCAATTTCTCTTCACAGTTATCTCCTCCTGTGAGTTATAAAAAATTCTTATGTCATGCATTGCAAACATTTAGGTTTTTCTTTTTGGGGCCCTTTTTCACCTATCTAAAATGGTAAGGTCACATTGAATTAAATGGTATCAGATGCAATATTAACCAATATGACTTGGGAGTTGTTGTCTCTAGGGCCACACATAATAATAATAATCCTAACTATGACTTGGGAGTCGTTGTCTCTAGGGCTACACATAATAATAGTAATAATCCGAACTGTTCCATATGAATCTCAACCAATATTAACCAATATGACTTGGAAGTTGTCGTCTCTAGGGCCCCACATAATAATGATCTGAACTGTTCAACATGAATCTTAATCCTTCTAATGACACATTAAAATTCTATTTTAACGAACGTAGATTCCACTGTTCAATTGAGCACATAATAGAATCGTGACTAGGTGGTCATCAGCCGAGTCCCATTCTTTGTTTGCAGCTATCATATGTGAACCTATAGTTTGAGTCTTAGATGTTGAAACACAAGCCGGCTGAGCTTGGATTTAGTGGTAGAAAGCCCAAACCTCTGCCTGACTCGAATAAAATACACAATTTAAGTAAAAAAAAAAACCTTAATAAAAATACTTACTTTAGGTAGTAAGTATAAGATATTGTTTTAAGAAAAACGCGATCCACCTAGACTCAGGCTTAACCTTTTTCAGGTGGACTAGACTTCGACCAGGCACTTGTACCATTTTTTCATTGTTTAATTTAGTTTAGTAAGCCTCTCTTTTACAAGTTTTTTTTATTGTTATATGATATAATTTTTTTAGATCTTTTTTTGTTTTTTTTCTTCCTTTTTGGTTTAAGATTTCTAAGATTTTATAGATTTATGAATAAGGATTTCAAATTTTGGTTTAAGGATTTTTGGATTTCTTATTAGCAGTTTCAATTTGGGGTTAAAGATTCTTTTTTAATTAAAAATATTTTGATTTTGGGGTTAGGGATTTCTGCATTTTTCATCAGGAATTTCAAACTTGGGATTAGTGATCTATGAAATTGAGAATATCGTTTTTTAAATTATGATTAGAAATTTCAATTTGGGGTTAGAGATTTCTCAAATTGGGAATAATTTGATTTTAGGGTTAGAGATTTTTGGGACTCAAATTAGGGATTTCAAATCTGGAGTTTGTATTTTCTGAGATTAGGAATAGTATTCTTCAATTGGCATGGCTGTATTGATTGATCCATATAGGGGTGTTCATGGACTAAGCCAGCCCGAGCCTAACTAAGGACCAAACTGCTTTTGGGACTAACTTTAACCTTAGGTTTTGGTACATGCGCCAAACTTGGACCTAAAATCTATGTAGGTTTAAGATACGAGATGAACTAAGATTCAATGGCAAAAAGCTCAAGGCATGGCCAGGCCCAAATAAAATACGTAATTTAATCAAAAACATCGTTATTAATTAGACAGAGACTCAAACACATGTGCTTTCTCACACAGATACACATCCCAACAAATTAAGATACTACTTGGAACTAATAGGCGGGCCGGCCAAGCACTACGTTGATGAATCAAAACGTCAACTATCATTAATTTCTACTGCTCAAGTAGTAAAATAAGTTTTCTATATGAAGATTTAGAACATTACAAATAATAGATGATATCATTTTATTATTTATTGTTTAAGTATTTGGTTTATGTTTTGTTATATGATTGTTTAGTTTACAAGTATAATTAATTAAAATTTTTCTCTATATTTTAATTGAATGAGTTCGTAATTTATAATTTATGGTCTTTGTTATTTTAATATAAACTTTTTCAAATGATAGTGTAGAAAAAATGCAACCTTGCTCACGTATTGATAATATGTGAACTTATTGGTCTCTGGAAATCTATCATGGGCCCCACATGTTGATAATCCGAACCATTCAAAACGAATGTCAAACCCTCCAATGATATATGCTTAAATTTCATTTCAATAGACGCGGATCCTACCGTTTTATTGAGTAGGTGAGGAAATGTGATTAGGTGGTGATAAATTGGGAATGTTTTGATTTTGGGGTCAAGGATTTCTGGATTTCTAATTAGGCGTTTCAATTTTGGGCTTCGTGATTTCTAAAATTATAAATAGGTTTTTTTTTTCCCAATTATGATTAGGAATTTCAATTTGGGGTGAGGGATTTATGGAATTTGGAATAGTTTTATTTTGGGATTAGTGATTTTTGCAACTCAGTTTAGGGATTTCAAATATGGGGTTAGTGTTTTCTGAGATTATGAATAGGGTTTTTTAATTGGTAATGTTGGGTTAGTTTAAGGATGCTATAATTTTCCAAAAAAAAAAAAAAAAAACTATCTCTTTTCTATCTAAAAATTAAAGAAAAGTATAAAATACGTAAAGTTGTTTTTTTTATTTTGATTTAAGATTTTATTTTAAGAATGATAAGATTTAGTATATTTTAAAATATATTTTCTATCTAAAAGTTAATCTCTATTTTGTGATTGTTGCACATGGTGATAGCATCCTCCCTAGAAATGACTATATTTAAGTCTATAACTTTTTTTAAGAAATAATGGCGTGTTTTAGATCTTGGATAGTCTACACATGAAATCAAATTAGTTTTTTATTTTTATTAGAAAAACTAAATGACATTTTTCCTATAGGTTCTATTAACCGTACGAAGCACGGGCATATTGATTGGTCCAAAATAGAGGTGCTCATGGACCAAGCCAGCCCGAGCCCAAACAAGGATCAATCTACTTTGGACCGAGCTTTAACCTTAGGTTTTGGCACACAAACCAAACTTGGACCTAAAATCTATATAGATTTATGTATCGGTCCGGCTTGGATTCAATGGTAGAGAGCACGAAGCCCTGTCCAGCCCAAATAAAATACACAATTTAATCACAAACAATTTTATTAATTGGATAGAGACTCAAACACATACCGTACTTACACGCATATATGTCCTAACCAGCTGAGGTACCACGTGGAGCTCATAGTGATAGCTATTTTATTTTATATAAGCTTCTTTTTTTTTATATAAACATTATCCACCCAAGCATGGGCCTTACCTTTTTCAGGCAGGTCAGGCCAAGTAATATGCCGTTGAATCATAACGTCTACTAAAATTGATTCCTTCTTCTTAAGTCGTACAATAAATCTTCAGTATAAAAATTTAGAACATAACAAGTTTTAGATGATACCATTTTATTTTTTATTGTTTAGGTACATTTTAAGTATTTAGTTTATATTTTATTAAATGATTGTTTAGGTCGCAGCTATGATTAACTAAAGTTTTCCTCTATTTCTTAATTGGATACGAGTTTAATTTATAATTTATGGTCCCCATTGTTTCAATATTTAAAATTTTAAATGACAATATAGAAAAACATGACCGTGCTTATATGATGCTAGTAATAAATGATATGAGAACCACCCATTTATGGTCCCCATTGTTTCAATATATAAATTTTTAAATGACAATACATAAAAACAAGACCGTGCTTATGATGCTAGTAATAAATGATATGAAAACCACCCATGACATAATCCCTGGTGAGTGGTGACTCTATTAAACATGAGCAGGACCACATATCATCAGGCAGGTTGCATGTCAAGAAAACTTGACCTGTAGTTAAATGAGTCAGACACGGATAGACTCCAACCCCATGTGATCCACATAGTTCCGTTTTCTTTTCTTTTCTTTTTTTCCTTTTTTTTTTTTTTTGCTATCGGAGGGTTCCCACCTTTGAATTGAATTAATTCCTTCGGACCCAGAGGAAAGCAGGATAAACTCCCCTATAGTCCTATTATGATAGTGCAATTTCGAACCTACAACCTTCGGATGCAAACCGTGGTCCTATGCCAACTGAGCTACCCATTGGGTTGGATCCCCCGTAGTATAATCCTAATGAACATGCTTCTGTACTTTGGTAGGTTTATTAGAGTAAAATCCATGTATGTGTAGCCTTTTTGCATTAGCCTCTAATAACTAACATTGAATAACACTTTGAAAGGACAAAAAAGAATCCATGTTATACATATTCGCCAACTTGTGTCAAGATGACCCATAATAGGCTGCAGGTTGGGGGCGAAACTCAAATAATAAGAAGATTTTGAACCAAAATAAAAGATTTCAAATCTTAGACAGAGTTTGGTAGGTTATGTTAATCTCACCTTGATACTACGTACACTATTGCATTATAGTTTTTAATTTTAGAAAGTTCTTAAAATAAGCATTTCATGACCATGTTCATATTATACTAGCAAAACAAATCCACAAGAAAATATCATTTAGTTTTTTTATAATAAAAATAAAAAATTAATTTGATTCCATATATGTAGACAATCGGAGATCTAAAATATAATATTATTTCTTTAAAAAAATTATATGCTTAAATATAGTCATTGATAGGGAGGATGTTATCACCATGTCAAAATCTAAGCTCAGCCCGTCTTCAGCCTTAACCCAGGTGGATTAGCTTTAGTACATAAAAAGGAAGAAAAATAAAAGCTTTAATAAACTATTGCAAGTTTTACCTGAGCTGGTTTTGATGTTTTGTGTGTGTGGGAGTGCAAGTGTTCAAGCCCTCATTCTGGTTTAGATAAAAAAAAAAGGACTTATTTTTGCTTCAAATGTGTCTCTCATTCAGGTTTGGCCTTTTTTACTAATGAATCCAAACCTAACTCATATATTAAAGAGGATTTTCTCGGAAAAATCTCCTAAAACTCGTTATAAGCCAAAACGCCATCAATATCTTATAAAGACCATAGTGGTCACAAGAGCTTTTTTTTTTTTTTCCTCTGAGTGGGGATATGCCTGCTCCTTTTACTTTAAAAAGTCCCAGAACCCTTTTTTTCCCTTTTCATTCTTCTCCCATCTTCTTCTCCAATCTTGGAAGAGAAGAAACTTGAGAGCCTCGCCACCACTGCAGTGGCAAATATTGCAGCACTTTCCTTCCGCGCGGGGAGTAGGGAAGAAGTTGCTGCTCTCTTAGTGGTTGTAGGAGGAGGCGGAGGACATTGGAGATTGGGAAAGGGCGAGAGTGTGGCAGCGATTCATGTGGTTAAGATGAAGAGACTGGGAGGGGCAGAGGCATCATTTGCATGGCACGTGAATCACCACCCCCACCATTTTTCCCTCTTTCTTCTCTGTGACGTATACGTACCATTGAAATAGATGATGGTAATTATATTAAAGAGAGAGAGAGAGAGAGAGAGAGAGAAGTGGATAATGGAAGGGAGAAGGGATAAGTTGTAACTGCGATGGTCGCATTCTCCTTCTAATCTGGTCTTTTGGTGTTCTTCTTCTTTGAAGAATCCCAGCTGCAACGTCGTGGAAGGGAGAAAAATATGGGAGAAGAACGAAAAAAAGAAAAAAGGTTTTGTGACCCCGATCTTCATGGGCTGTAGAGATGCAACTAGACAGGGATATCCCCACCTCCCTGAGTGCTGTCTCTCACAGTAGTATCAGTTGAGCCAGGGGTATCCCCGCCCAAATTAGTGTTATGAACGGAGATATCCCTGCCTTTGTTAGTGCTGTGAGCGAGAATATCCCCACCCACTAGAGTATTGTAAGTTCTGTCTCTCAGAATTGTATCAGTTGAGCCGAGGATATCCTTGCCCAAATTAGTGTTGTGAATGTACTTAGTCAAAGTAGATTTGGCAATGGCCATTGAGAATTATATTAAACGAATATAACATACACATGTAAGCCCTTCTCCATTTGTAACTCTCATTTGAGGAATTATGACCAAATGTCCATTTCTTATTGAGTTAATGCACATGTGTATGTAATTGATAGAATCCCAAAACTATTTTCAAAGTTTAACAATTTGTATGTTAGTCAATGCCCATGCCTATCCCCATATCCAACCATTTTTATGTAAACAAAAGCTGATGCACAATTCTATCATCTTCTATTACAATCAAAGCCGATGTATTACTGAAATAGGATCTTTTTATCATAAGAAAGTTAATGTGGACTACCCACCTTTTTAATGGAGTAAATATTAATTATCCATCAAGGAGATGGAAGCTTTAATAAGTAGTTCCAAACATCAACTTTTAAGGTAAAACGGAAACACATGTGGAGATTATACTTGTAGGTCTAATCAAATGTAAAAATAGTAAATCTAGACTACCAACCTCTTTAATGGAGCCCGACCTTCCTACTTAAAAGAGCAAAAAACATGATTCTCTCAAAAAGTAAGGTAAAGTGGAAGAGGGATTGCAGAGAGATCCATCCGGATCCCAAAAAAGGCAAATGGGAAAAGGGAGTTCAACATTAATGAATGATGAACGTGGTTATCCCCACTCATTTACTAAAAATGAACTACGATATCCCTGCTCAATACCAAAAGCAAAAAAAAAAAGAAAAAAGAAAAAACTGGCGGGAGAACCAAACTGATCTATATAAGTCATTGATGGCGTTTTTTTGCTTTTGAGAAGTCTAAAGGGATTTTTCTGGTTAAATCCTCTATATTAAAACCTAAGGCTCAAGCCTAGCCCAAAGAGGATTAGGCCCAAGTCTGACTCGAGCTGGCCTAGTCCATTAGCACCCCTAATAAGACCACCCCATCTATCTCACTTTTACATTTTTCTGATTTTTATTTAACATCTATTTTATGAAATAGAATAGCACAAGTGGTAAAAGGAGTTACATGCTATTTTAAAATCAAGTAATCAATTTGAGTCTGAATTTGTGTGATCTTTATCCAGAATTCCTAAATTTTCTCTCAAGTCAAAATTAGGTTAATTAAAATTAATATTGAGCAATCGATTGTCAAAATGAGGTTCATATATTATAGGGACATCTATCAGAAAAATCCCCTTAAATAGGGTAACCACAGTTGAGCACCCTAAACTTTTATAATAACGGCTAAGGACAGCAAGGCCAAATCATCTCTATTTTTTCCCGTTTTGCCCTTTCATTGTTGATGTCAACAAAACCATATTCCCCATTCATGTTATAAATAAAAAAAAACCATATTCCGTATTCCCAAGAATCGGTCTCTTCACCCGAATCGACAGAAACTAAAGTCCCATATTCTATCATGAGTAATATTTGTTGACATCAACATAAACTTTTGTTGACATCTACAAAAAGGTCCAATTAGCACAATCAAGTGACCCTTGTACAGGTTAAGCATTTATACATATAATTTGTTGACATCGACAGAAGATTTGTCAACATTAACATAAACTTTTGTCGATGTCAACAAAAATACACTGCTAACACAATCAAGTGACCCCTGTGTACAGCACAGGTTAAACATTTATACATAGAATTTGTTAACGTCGACAGAAGATTTTTTGACATCAACATAAAATAGCCTTAACATGGGATTAGGGTTATATTGACATCAATAAAGAAAGGGCAAAACGGAAAAAAAAAAAAAAAAAAAAAGAAGAGATGATTTGGGCTGGAGGTCTTTGGCTGTCATTATAAAAGTTTAGGGTTCTCAACTGTGGTTATCCTATTTAAGGGGATTTTTCTGGTAGATGTTAAATACTATATAAAATGCATCTTTGCTTCACTATGCATCCATAAATGCAGGTTCAAGGATTTTTGTAGTAAGACAATACATAAAATAAAAAAACCATAAGATATTTGAAGAAAATTGATGGATAACGTAATAGTTATATTTGTGAGCCACCCGTCTATAATTGAATTAGAGTTATTTGAGTGTTTTCTAGTTTTGAACGTTTTTTTACATTTTTGTAGTTTTATGTGGATATTAAGGTTTACAAAATTCATTTATATCTCATTTGAGGTTTTCAAAAAAATTCGGAATATTTTGGTTTCAAAAGTTAACAAAAACCTAAACTCGCGGGATAGTTTTAAGGATATGGTAAATGACATAATATGTTTGGGAATATGTTAGATTTATATTTTCAATTATTCTACTGATTGGTTTTATTTTTCAATAATCATATTTCTTAATGTATATACGAAGGGTTCTGAAATTCTTAAGATTTTGAAATTTTTGGTTGGATAGATTAATTTCTTTTCATCTATCTTTGATAGTTAAAATATTATGACTATTCGATTTTTATAATTTCAAAGAGATAAATAGATTATATGATCATGGAAAGAAGAGGATGTTGATTAAGAAAGTTGTTTTAAAAGAGTAAAAATGGTTAAATCAGTAGTGATTTTATTTTAATCTTAACTGGTGATGATTTACGCTGATATGAGGATTTATTGAAGCCATATATATCTTATCTATGATTTTTTATTGGATTTTGTATATTTTTTAATCTATGAAATGAATGAAAATCCATATTAAATGATATTTTCATCCTCTCGTGTGAAATTCAATGAGGTTGCAAAAGATGGTGCTTATGATGAATTATACTCTAAATAGGCGACATGCACAAGCTAAGAGAGTGCAGAATGAGGAGAACTAAAACGAGACTCAAACACACCCAAGTGATACGCCAAATTGAGAATGGGCACTTTCTCATTGGTAAGTGGCGGCGGTTCTCACTTGACTGGCCAGGGTTTGAACCCTCGGTACCCCACTTTTTTCCGTTTGTGTGGGTTACTTTTTCACTTGTGTGGGCTGTCTTCCAGTATGTATCGGGGGGCGGGTGGGTGGGGGGGCTCTCTCTTGGGTCCCAGCCCCATTGGTTTAGTTACCAAAAAAAAAAAAAATTTGATATGCCAAAATGCTCCACACGTCCTCAAAGGACCAATTTATCAATTGGATGGAATTTTGGACAATCCTCCTTCCCCAAAAGATCATTCCGTTTGGATGAAAATGTTTGAGAAATGCTTTAGTAGTTAGAAAGAACATTCACTTGAAAATGATATATTGTAAATCCCTTGTACCCACTGTGTGAGGGTGAAGTGCAAATGGTTGACCATGCTCTAATGAAATGTGATTACGCTAGAGCATGTTGGTTTAGTACCCACTTTAGCCTCGTAACTCATAATCTTAATGTTGGAGAATTAAAGGAGTCATGGAAGGAGTTTCGTGAGCAATGTTTGCTCCTCTGGGAAATGATCTCTCTAGAATGTGGGCTTTGACCATTTGGTAAACCTTATGGAAAGCAAGAAACGGATTCCTTGCCAAGGAAAAACAGATGAATGCCACATATATAATTGATTTGGTTAAAACTTTGATTAATAATCTTAATATTCCTTGTTCTTTAATGTATAAGAAGAGGGATGATGAAGAGAAAACCATCAAAGTGATCAGTTCCAAGATGGTGGTTGTGATGTTCTCAGATGTTGCTTATAGGGCAACAGATGGCAAAGCTTCATTTGGTTTTGTGGCTATGCTTAAAGGGGTGGTTCTATATGTAGGTGCTGGAATTGGTCCAAAAGTTACCTCATCAAAGGAAGCTAAAGCGAGGGCACTTCTCGCATCTCTAAAAAAGGCGAGGGGAATAGGTTATGCAAGGATCCAGGTATACTTGGATGCTAAAGAGGTGGCTTAGGCTGTTAATGGAAATTTTGATTGGGCTACCTACCTAATTATTGTTGATATTAAGAAGCTTATTCTTAATTTTGATATTGTGGATGTTTCTTATATTCCTAGTCTTTAACTCTACAGCCCACTCATTTGCTAAGTTTTGTTTTCTTGTAGTTAGGATATAGACATGGAAAGGGCGCGTTTGTTCCAAGGGGAAGACTGTTAACAGTGGTGGTGTTTTTTTTTTTTTTTTTTTTTTTTTTTTTTTTTTTTTTTTTTGGTGTGGGGGTGGGGGGGGGGGGGGGGGGGGGGGGGGTTGTAAACTGTTGACAGTGGTGTTGGGTTTTTTTTTTTTTTTTTTTTTTGTGTGTGTGTGGGGGTGGGGGGTGGTGTGTTGGTTTGTGCGCATTTGTTCCTAGGGGTAGACTATTGACAGTGGTGTTTGTTTATGCTGTTGCTTTGTTTGGTGAATGAAAGACCTTTTTTCTCATAAAAAAAATTCGGTCCACACTTCCAAGATGCATACAGAAGAAATAAAAAGTAAGGAATAAATGGGATCAGTGGCTCTTCATCCCACTAAAAATATGAACTCCAATCCTCCAAATCTTGTGAACACAACGATATGATCATTGGTTTAAAAGCTTTTTAACATGTGATTATTAAAACTCTGAGAACATATCATTGATGGCTATGATTAGTGTATCATGCTAGTGCAGGGATCGTCCAGTAATACTCCTTAATTAAGCAGTCAATTTCTCACGACCCGAGCCTGAGATTTGGTTACTCTGGACAAACCCCAAGTCGCACTCCATACTTACTCCCTTAAATTTCGAAATTTACGGAAGTTAAAATGAAATCCACAAGGGATAAACACACATTCATACTTGTCAAATGTACACTTCTGCAAAAATATATATAGTTTGACAAGATTATAATTACACGTTTGCTTTACCAAAAGTAAAGTTCCTTATGTACGATTAAGGTTCATTTCTTTCCCTAATGATGTCACACCTTGCATATTCAAATTACAATACATGGGGACAACCATTTACATTTCCAAAACCAATTATAACAAAAGTTTATTCAAACCATTTCCAAAATAATTCAAATTCAACTCGCACTTCGATTCATGTCCATTCGATCAGTTCTCCTAGAGGAATCGAATTGGCCTCCTCCGCAAGAGGCTCGGCCTCACCGGCACAGGCGACGGGGCCAGTAATGTCATCAATAACACTGTGAACACGATGGTTCCACAATGTATATAAAGATCTATGATAGTACATGCAAATACATTTAACAAACATGCTTATCAATTCTATAATTAACAATCAATCCTAGACAATTCAAATCAATAACAGTAATCTATTCAATAAAGTCAAGTAATAACAATTACTAAATTGGCAACTACAATAGTATTTTTTCATTTCATTTCTTTTAGTGGAAACAGTCATTGTATTTGTAAACACAAATACTAGTCCTTCATTCATATTCATTCATTTCATTTACATTTATTCGTTTCAGTGAGTACTCTTTAATAGGTGGCTTATCATTTAATATTTGTGGAATGTACCAGTGTCTGGATCAGAGATCACTGGCATCACTACGGAGCTCCAAAACATCCGCAATCCATCTACTGCAGTAGGATTATTCATTAATTCATTTCAGCTCTATAACAAGCTTAAGAAACTACTATGTAGTGCCAGACTCGGGAATCAAATCAAATCAGAGAACCCTATTCAAACTTATAAACCAACATTTAGGTGAAACATTCGTCATCAATGTATGTGTTATTCTCGATGACTTCACTTCAATTGAAATTTATACATTGTGATAACCTTGGCTAACACCCATGAAGGCTTAGGTATAAACACCATTAATACTACCCTTAGTCAATAGATTTTTATTCAGAAGAAACAAACCTAAATTGACCATTTTTCTTAAGTTCGGTCACCTTGTCGGTTACCTATCGGTTAACCAAATTCTAGAATGCGGCTAACCGAACCACAAGTCAGTTAGCTTTCCAGAAGCTAGCAATTCCTGATGAAATCCCTAACAATTCTCTCAATTCAGTCACATATTCGGTTACTTATTCGGCTGGCCAAGTTCACGAATTCGGCTAGCCGAACTCATTTCGGCCAGCCGAACTCATTTCGGCCATCCTTCTGTCAGCTTTCCAGAAGCTTAACTTCTTATGGAAAAATTGCGACAAGGATGTCGGTCACCTTTTCGGTCACCCTTCGGCTGGCTGAACTCACGAATTCGGCTAGCCAAACATTTTCGGTCAGCTCACGATCAGCTTTCCAGAAGCTGAACTTTCCGTAAAAATTAACCCAGATGGGTCAGTCAGCAGTTCGGCTGACTGAACTGCCCCCAGAACTTCAGATTTTTTAGTTTAGAACTTCAGAATTTCTAAAGTGGAAATTCTGAATTTGAGCTCCTTGAACTCTTACAACTCCTATAACATCCTAAACCAATAGAAATGCATATACTTGCCTTGTTTGAAGATGGATTGACAAAAACCCCTCTTTGTTAGGTCAACTTTGAGTTAGAAACTTCTCAACTTCAACCCTAATTCCATTAAAATATGAAAAATAGGTTTCCATAAGCTACTTATGCTAGAAACTACTCTTAATCACTCAATAAAACCTAAAAACTCTAGAAAGAGCTCAAGCTACTTACTTGCAAGTTCTTGAAGAGAAAGTTTAGGTCTTCCTCAACTCTAATATCCAAAGAAATGGAAGATCTTGATGAAGATGAAGTAGTTCACTCTTCACTTGAATCACTCCAAACCTCAACACTTGATGAAAAAGAATGGAAGAATGAAGAAGAAAGGAGCATAGGGCACTCCACTTCACTTGGTCTGGGATTTCTTTGAGTGAATGAACTCATTGAGTTCACCCCCCTTCTTATAAGCCCCATTTTGCACTTAGCCCCTCCATTACTTCTCTCATTTACATTTTAAGTCAAATGAAAGGCCATTTGACCAATTTCAAGTCAAATGAACTCAAGCCTAGTACAAAAGTTAATGTACTCTTCGAAATACACGCGTTAGTGTCAAGAGTTACTGTATTTGACAAAATACGCGAAAATCCGTATTTACGGAAAAGTCCTTGTTTTCCTTTGTCTGAGTCTAAAACCAACTCAAGGTCACTAATCTCATTCATGATCATTCCATTAAGCCCAAATCAATCATTTGAGACTAATTCAATTCAATTTGGTCATTAACCACTATTAGCTTAGTTAAACATGATTAATTAGCATTAATTTCAATCAATTAGAGTTAATCTTGATTAACTCAGGACAGTGTGTAACACAATTGGGCCCTCACCGCCTTTGAAAATTATAGAAAATGAGGAGCTTTTATTTCCTTATATGTGTGTGTGTGGATTTATTTGATCATATATGTTCATTTGAGCATGAGTTCTAATGTGATTCTTATATTAACTTTTTGTATATAATTCTTTCATGATTTTTATTTAAATAATCATATTTTTGTTGTACATGTAGATTTAATTGAGCACAAGTGTTATGTGATTATTATATGGGTTCTTTTTCTTGGTAACCTAGCCAAGGGGGCTCGGACCCTAGAAAGAGCTCACACAAGTAGAAAAAGGTGCGTATCTAGGGTTCGTACCCTAGGAAACCAGGTGAGAACTACTGCCACTTACCAATGAGGTAAGCCATCGTTCTCTATTATGTGGATTCGTATTATGTGGGTTCTTAATAGCATGAAATCACTTCTCATTAATTATTGGGCCTAATGTTTAGGCTCATATTCAGATTAAACTCCAGTGAAGTTCCTATTGGACAGGCGACAACCTGAAAAACAAAGTGCCTACCCCAGTTGGTATCAGTTGAGGGTGGCCCATTAGTAGCTAAATAGTCGTCGTCCCTTATCTCTCTTCCACTTTATTTCTGCGAAAATACCAAAAAACTTATTTATTTATTATACCATTTCTTATCTTAGAGTGTTGAGCATGGATTTAGTACATTAAAAAAAAAAAAAATCCGCTTAAGAAAGCTCCACTTGGCGTCTTATGATGATTGACTAAATATAAATTATTTTATTATATTAAAAAAGATGAAAGTAATTGGTCCAAGAGGATAATAACCAAGGTTGGAAAGTTTTCCGAGTTGATTCTTGATTCTCCTGAGTCATCTCATTTTGAAGAAGGACCGAGTCAAATATATGGGAGATCTGAACTACTTGATCTATAGATATGATTTTAAAAAATTAATCTTTTTTTATTTTTAAGTAGTTATACACAAGGTTTGGAGTCGGAAATTAATAAAAGATAATTGAAATGTAATTTTAAATTTATATTTGATCTTTTACATTTGATAATTGGACTAATAAATTATGTAATATGAAATAGTTTTTCTTTTATTTTCCTTATTACAGTGTTTTTCTTGCATATATAAATTTATTAATTTGAACTGATCATCACGAATGCATGTAAATAAAATGCTTATTTATAATTTTTTAATCAATTTATCCATTTTTAAATATTTTGAAAAAAAAAAAAAAAACAAGACTCTCTTTCAAATTTCTTCATTGACTCTATCCAAGTCAATCTTTTGGCATTAGAAGGGTCGAGTCCAAGTCACGAGTTTTCCAACCTTGGGCTCAACAAGTGTAAAATTGGTCCTAATGCCAAATCATAGAATGAGAAGAGCATCCAAAGGGCTACAATGATCAAAGGTTGGCCAAGTGGGCCCCATAGAGTTGGCCTCCCACGCTGTCCATTTGTAAGATTACAATCTCAAATATATGATAAACGTGCATCTAAGTGGGCTCCACAAGCTGGACAGCATTAAGCTATATACAGTAAGCTTGTAGGGTTTTTGAATCAAGGGTGCCCATAGGAGGCTTGAAGGGAACTAATCCTCCTTTGCAGCATACATCATATACTTAGCAGCGAACTAATCCTCGTCTTCTCAGTAACCCCTACTTTTCTCTAAACATTTTGCGTGGCTGATTTCCAACAATTTAGCAGTTGACAACTTCTCACAATCCCAGTGGGTGCCCAAAGTAGTTTTGATTTAGAAGTTTACACAAGTGACCCTTACATTTTTTATTTTTAACCATTGGCATATTCAAATCATGGAAGCCTCTCATTTCAGCAGCATTCTTTTAAAAGAGAAGATTAAAAGGAAAACAGGGGGAGACAATATACAAGAGGGTGCATTAAACCCCACCCCAAAAGGAAACTACATAACATAACCCACACAAGAAGACAACCTTTCAAACCCACTACATAGCTAAACTATCTGCTATAGAGTTGGCAGATCTGAACTCATGACGGAAAACAACATTATCTAAACTCATTTCAAACTAGTTAGGAGTTCAGGACTTGATTTTATTATGTTGGTAGATGGTTTGGGCTCAAAACGAGTTGACTAAGTGATATGTAATCATTATCTTCATTGAGAGTATTTATAAAGCTGGAGCTGGTTCAGTTCTACTTCGGAATTTATTTAAAAGATAGGCATGATGGGAGTGAGATTGTGGTATTTATCATATATTTTGCAGCTAACTACTACTGTCCTTCATTCTTGGTTTTTTATTAAACCATTTGCATACTCAAATGATGGAAACCTCTCTGATTTCTTACTAGTTAGGAGTTCACAAGTAGATTTTACCATCATTGACAAGGTTGATGGTCTGGGATCAAAAAGACTTGACCAAGTGATGTGTAACCATTATCATCATTAAAGCCTTTAGTAGCATCTTTCTGAAAAAACTTGTAATATTTTTCGGAGAATCATAGCGAAAAGAAAATTTTATTAAGAGAGATTAATAGTTTCACCTGTTATTTGTTTGGCTCAATTGAATAAATTATAAATAAACCGGGCCCCTGTATTGCCCATGGTCTACTGAGATTAGAAGTAGGTCTATTATCATAGGTCTACTGTGATTAGAAGTAGTGTTTGGGTGTAACTGGGTATTGGGCTGATATTATAAATAGAGACTTAGGGTCTCTATGATGTACACCTTCTTCTGATAATAAACTGAGTTCTCCCGTCTTCCCCGTGGACGTAGGCCAAAAGCCGAACCACGTAAATCTCCGTGTTCTTGTGTGTGATTGATCTCTTTCCATAGGCCCTAGATCACAACAAACTAGTATAAGAGCTAATTGGCGTAATCGAAAGAAATCCAACGGATCGGATTTGAGAGGGTTGATCTCGAAGTGGGCCACGGAAGATCACCGGAGAAGAGACTGAGAACCGCTGCTGCCGTCCCGCTGCTGGTAGCTGGCATCGCCCCACATCGCCGTGAAGTAGCGCTGCCTGTGCCTCTCGTCACTGGAAAGTTGCTGGCGTCTTCACCGCGTGTCGCCGGAGTGCGCGTTGCCGTGGCCGTTCTTGTGCGTCGCTGGTTTCCGGAACCAGAACTCGAGGAAGAAGACAGCAGGAAGGGGGCGGTTTTGGGTTCGGCTGGGCCCCACCTCTCCGTGTAGAACAGTCGCCGGAATCCTCGCCTCAGCCCATCGCCAGAGAAGGGGGGTCGCCGCTGCTATCGCCGGTGTTGCTGTGCCGTTGACGTGGAAGAAGAATTCTGGTTCCGTGTTCTGTTGCAGAACGGAACGGAACGTTGAAGAAGAAGAAGAAGGTGGGCCTGCTGCAGTTGAGGTTTGAGTCCAGGTCAGGTCAAACCTGACCCGCTTCAAAAGCCCATCCGCCAGTCCAGGTCGGGTTGGGCCAGGTCGACCTGACCCGCAAACTAGAAGCCCAGAATTAAAGCAGCAGTGACGTCAGCATCTCTGACGTCAGCAGATTCGTACGGTCAAAGGCAGATTTGACCAAATCAAAGGCTGAAATTGTTTTTGCGATATCTTGACGATCCGGAGTCCGATCGGAGACCCGTTTGAACCTGCGGACTCATTGCGAGCAGATCTACGCTGTTGTGGAAGAAGATTGGCTGTTCAACGGTCAACAAAGAAGATTGACTAATCGGAGCGCATAAACTTATTTCTGCGATATCTTAGCCGTCCAAAGTCGGATTTCAGATCCGTTTCTTCCAGCGTGCTCGTGGTGACCAGATCTACACAGTTCCAGTGAAAGATTTGCGGAATGGCTGCTAAATTTGATATTGAAAAATTCGACGGTAATAATGACTTCGGTCTTTGGCGTCTGAAGATGCATGCTTTGTTGGTCCAGAATGGGTTGCATAAAGCTTTGAGGGGAAAGAATGCTCTATCTGAAAAATTATCAGATGAAGAGAAGGATGAGTTGCTGGAAAAGGCGTATGGTCAGATTCTGCTGTTCTTGAGTGATGGTGTACTGCGAAAGGTTGTTCAGGAAAAAACTGTTGCTGGCATATGGCAAAAGTTGGAGAACTTGTACATCACAAAATCTCTCACAAATCGCTTGTATCTGAAAAAGCGATTGTTCACATTACAAATGCAGGAAGGTACGTCTGTTTCAACTCACATTGATTCTTTTACAAAAGCTATTTTAGATCTGGAAAATATAGATGTCAAAATTGATGATGAGGACCAAGCTATCATGTTGCTATGCTCTTTACCACCCTCGTATGAGAACTTTGTTGATACCATGATGTATGGTAGAGAAACTCTTTCTAAGGAAGATGTTGAGTCAGCCTTGAACTCCAAGGAGTTAAAGAAAAAGGTTGCAACTGAAAACCATGACAGTTCTGGTGAGGGTTTGGTAGCGCGTGGCAGAACAGAGAAGAAAGAGCATAATAGAAGAGGCCGATCTAGGTCAAAATCAAAAACTAGAAAATTAAAGTGCTTCAAATGTCACAAGGAAGGGCATTTTAGAAAAGATTGTCCAGAGCGTAAAGGGAAAGAGAAATCTAATTCTGGAGAAATTGCCGGAGTTGCAACCGATGTTGCAGAGACTAATTCTGATGGTGCAGAAGTTCTTTCGGTTACTGTTGGTAGCTCAGCCACTGAGTGGATTCTTGATTCAGGCTGTTCCTATCATATGTGTCCTTACAGAGATTGGTTTACCAATTATCAATCTATTGATGGTGGTAAAGTGCTTATGAGAAATAATGCAGTTTGTAAGGTTGTTGGGATAGGTGCAATCAAAATTAAGATGCATGACGGTATTGTGAGAACATTGTCAGATGTTAGGCATATTCCAGAGTTGAAGAAAAACTTGATTTCCTTGGGTACGCTTGACTCCAATGGTTGTACCTACAAAGCTGGAGGTGGAGTTATGAGAATCTCGAAGGGTGCTCTTGTAGTGATGAAGGGACTGAAGCAGAATGGTCTTTACTTTCTTCAAGGTAGTACAATTACAGGTGCTGCAGCTGTGTCGTCCTCAGATTCAGATTCAGAAATTACCAAGTTATGGCATATGCGACTTGGGCATATGAGTGAGAGGGGTATGGATGAGTTGACTAAACAGGGTTTACTGTGTGGTCAGAAAACAGGAAAGCTGGACTTCTGTGAGCATTGTATCTTCGGAAAGCAATGTAGAGTCAAGTTCAGGACTGCTGTTCATCGGACAAAGGGTACTTTGGATTATATCCACTCTGATCTTTGGGGTCCCTCTCGTGTTCCATCTCTTGGTGGTGGTTTATACATGTTGACCTTTATTGATGACTATTCTCGGAAGGTCTGGGTGTATATCTTAAAGCACAAACATGAAGCTTTTGCACAGTTCAAGCAATGGAAGTCTATGGTCGAGAAGCAGACAGGTAAACAGCTCAAGCGCTTGAGAACTGACAATGGCTTGGAACTCTGTAATAGTGCTTTTAATGAGTTCTGCAAGAATGAAGGTATTGTGAGACATCGCACAGTCAGAAATACACCGCAACAGAACGGAGTTGCAGAACGGATGAACAGGACTATTCTAGAGAAGACCCGGTGCATTCTCTCTAATGCAGGGTTACCTAGGAAGTTTTGGGCGGAAGCTGTTAACACAGCTTGTTATCTGATAAACCGGTCCCCATCAACAGCTATAGAATGCAAAACTCCTGTAGAGGTATGGTCTGGAGCTCCTGCTGATTACACCAACTTGCGGATATTTGGTTGTCCTGCCTATGCTCATGTGAATGATGGAAAGCTTGAACTAAGGGCAAGAAAGTGCATATTTCTAGGATATGCAGATGGTGTTAAAGGATATAGGCTGTGGTGCCTAGATGGGAAATCTCCCAAATGCATTATAAGCAGAGATGTGACCTTTGATGAGTCTGCTATGTTGAAACCGAAGGAGTGTCAAGATGCTGGAAAGGTGGAGGATCAAAACGGTGTCAGTAAACAGGTGGAGCTTGAGAAGGAAGCTCCAGAAAAATTGCAGGAAAAGGTGCAAATAGATGTCCCAGTTCAGCAAGATGTAGAGGAGATGCAAAGCTCAAACGAGGAAAGTGCAGTTCCGGATGATTACATACTTACTCGGGACAGAGAAAGGAGGCAGATTAAGAAACCTCAGAGATACGGCTATGAAGATATTGTTGCCTACGCTCTTAATACAGCTGAGAGTATTGAGTCTGAGCCGGTTACATATCGGGATGCCGTCACTAGCAAAGAATCAGTAAAATGGGCTGTAGCCATGGGTGAGGAGATTGAATCTCTTCACAAGAATCAGACTTGGGAGTTAGTAAAACCTCCGAAAGGCCAGAAGATTGTTGGATGCAAATGGGTCTTCAAGAAAAAGGAAGGAACTCCAGGGGTGGAAGAGACTAGGTTCAAAGCACGACTGGTTGCAAAAGGCTATACTCAGAGGGAGGGTGTTGACTTCAATGAAGTGTTCTCTCCTGTGGTGAAGCATAGTTCTATCAGGGTGCTACTTGCTATGGTTGCTAAATTCAATTTAGAGTTGGAGCAGCTTGATGTCAAGACTGCGTTCTTACATGGCGAGCTAGATGAACAGATTTACATTCATCAACCAGAGGGGTTTGAAATTCATGGAAAGGAAGACCACGTTTGTTTGCTAAAGAAATCGTTGTATGGTCTGAAGCAGTCTCCTAGGCAGTGGTACAAGCGTTTCGACACCTTTATGGTTGGAAACGGTTATTGCAGGAGTGCATACGACAATTGTGTATACCACAAGAAGCACTCCAATGGCTCGTATGTCTATTTGCTGCTATATGTTGATGACATGTTGATTGCTGCAAAGGACATGTCTGAGATCAACAGGTTGAAAACTCAGTTGAGTGGTGAATTTGAGATGAAAGACTTAGGTGCTGCGAAGAAAATTCTTGGAATGGAGATTCAAAGGGACCGGAAATCGGGCAAATTGTCTTTGTCACAAAAGGGGTACCTTGAGAAGGTTATGGAACGCTTTGGTATGCAAAGTTCGAAACCTGTGAATACTCCATTGGCAGCCCATTTCAAACTTTCCGCTGCTTTGTCACCACAAACTAAGGAAGATGTGGAGCACATGTCTCGTGTTCCTTATGCTAGTGCAGTTGGGAGTATCATGTATGCCATGGTTTGCACGAGGCCAGATATTTCACACGCGGTTAGTGTAGTTAGCAGATACATGGATAACCCCGGAAAGGCCCATTGGCAGGCAGTGAAATGGATACTCCGTTACTTGAGAGGTACTACTGATGTTGGGATAATTTATGACAGAAGAAATAACACTTCTGAAAGTGTTATTGGATATGTTGATTCATATTTTGCTGGAGATTTAGACAGAAGAAGATCCCTGACAGGTTATGTCTTCACTTTTGCTAGCGGTGCCATTAGTTGGAAGGCAGCATTGCAATCCAAAGCTGTCTTGTCTACCACTGAAGCAGAATATATGGCAGCTACAGAGGCAGTGAAGGAAGCTATTTGGCTGACAGGCTTGGTTGAAGATCTGGGATTGGAACGGAAGCTAGTTACTGTTTTCTGTGATAGTCAGAGTGCGATCGATCTGACACATAATCCAAAGTATCATGAAAAGACCAAGCACATAGATGTAAGGGCTCATTTCATTCGAGATGTCATCGCCGAGGGTGCTATTGCAATAATTAAAATTGCTACAGCGGAGAATCCAGCAGACATGATGACTAAGACTATTCCAACAGTCAAGTTCAAGCATTGCTTGGACTTGATTAATGTGATCAGTACCTGAGTGCCCTAAGGGGCAGGTGGAGACGGTGAGACGTGTTAAGTGCATGAAGATCAGCTTCAATGTTCGCCAAGGTGGAGATTTGTTATTTGTTTGGCTCAATTGAATAAATTATAAATAAACCGGGCCCCTGTATTGCCCATGGTCTACTGAGATTAGAAGTAGGTCTATTATCATAGGTCTACTGTGATTAGAAGTAGTGTTTGGGTGTAATTGGGTATTGGGCTGATATTATAAATAGAGACTTAGGGTCTCTATGATGTACACCTTCTTCTGATAATAAACTGAGTTCTCCCGTCTTCCCCGTGGACGTAGGCCAAAAGCCGAACCACGTAAATCTCCGTGTTCTTGTGTGTGATTGATCTCTTTCCATAGGCCCTAGATCACAACATCACCCATCCCATATTTACTGAGGGTGTGAAATTTCAAGTGACGACAAAGAAAATCACATGTAAATTGTTTTTAGTATTATTTCTACTAGGCAATAATGACTAAGAGAGGCAGACCAAACACTACAACACAAGGGAATGTAGCCAGCCAGCAAATAGCAGCTCAAAGGAGAGAACTATCATAACAACAGAAATTGCAATCGAATATACTTGGCTAGGAAGAAACAGCACATAGCAAAAGTGTAAACAACAGCAAGGCTGCAATGTTTTATGATATGAGGACTGTTTCGGTTTCTAAATGGAACATTACGTTGCTTGAACTTTTGAGCAAAGAGAGCCGACACAATTTACCAAAATGGGACTTCATGCACACTGTAAGCAAAATTATCATATTCCACGACATAATAGGATCAGTGATTGGAAGTGCAAACAGAATGATGTTGAACCACCATTATCATGGTGATGCTAGTTACGTGGAAACAAAAGATGAATAAAAAAAAAAAAAAACCAGAGAGAAGGTGGATGACGGTTTTTACCAGACAATTCACAGGTTATTTCAACGATGAGATTGGCATGGCATTTTCATGTTGTATGATCACTCTACTGAAAGAACTAGGAGATCCACTGAACTTTCAGCGGGGGAGCCATGTAATACTTACCTCTGTCGATATACATTATTATGCCATTATCTAATAGCTCGAGCTTTTGGTGTCTCTGGTTATTAACATGGTATCAGAGCCAAAGTACCTCCATCTGTCTGTCGGGTCTATTTCATTCCATCTATTGGGTTTCAAATCCGAATGGTCTCCCGTTTGTGTTTTTTGTGTTTCTAGTTATTAACAACCCCAATGTGAACATTCGAGAACCCCAATTTGGAAGACAAGGTAGAAAAGGGGAAATAGTGAAGTGCCATCATTTCCACTTCCATAAATCCAGACGGCTAATGATTGAACCAATCATGGATGATGCTAATCAGAAAGACCACTCATTCGCAGAGTCATGGGAATCAGCATAAAATCAAAACCATTCATTATCCTTTCCAGGGTATTGTTTGTAGTCAACACTCAAATCATTCAGAAGACAAATAGAAATTGCCAACATTAGCAGTGCCAATCCTGTGCACATGACAAAAGCAACTCAAATCTATATCTCTTGTCCGCTTTTACTTGACCTTGACCCCAAAAGGTGCAAGAGTAGGTGCAGCTTTCCAGAACGCCATTAGTAGTACAAACTGAAAGCAAACTGAGACATAAAATACTCATGTAAGATCATCTTCTTCTTCTTCTTTGGCTTTCAGTGCATTCTTCACTTTCAACAGAAGCGTGGTTTTCCAAGCATCCTGGGCAAAGATCATAAACGAAGCAACTTAGGGAAAATCTTATTATAACAGGCATGTATCCATAAAATTTGAGGAATGATCAAAATATGACCCATATAATGGAAAACACCTTCTATTTCTATAAAGGAAAACCATCAGATCAAAACCCACATGTACAAACACTGATGTTCAGTAAGGTGGATCTGATCTAATCATTTGCCTCCATGAAAGGCGGGAATAATAGTAGACTCTCTTTTGCTATCTTATGGTCTGTTTGGAAAGAGAGGAATGACGGGGTGTTTAGAAGGTCTTTGTCGTCGGTGGAAGACTTAACATTATTGGTGGTGACACAAATTGCCAAATGGGCCGCTTTCAAGTGAGTTTGAAAGTCTAAGAGTTGATGGCGTTTTGCGCAATTGGGAAGCCTCTTTATTTTGTGGGGTTAAGAAAATGAGAAAGGTGTTTTCTTGGGCTCCTCCTTCTGAAGGTGTGCTTAAGTTCAATGTGGATGGGACAACAGGGGGAAACCTGGGCCAGCGGGTATTGGTAGGGTGCTTCACAATAGTGAAGGCACTGTGTTGTCTTTATTCTCAAAGCATGTGGGTTGTATGGAGTCTAATGAGGCCGAGGTTGTTGCTATTTTAGAAGCTATCCGGATTTTCACTTCAACCTCTTTTCGTTCAAGACTAGTGGTTGAAAGTAATTCTCTCAATGCTATTTCTTGGGTGTCTTCTTCAGCTATATTTCCTTGGAAATTTCAGTTCTATTTAAATGAGATTAGACCACAATCGTGTTCAATTCAAGTGAGCTTTATTCATGTTGGGAGGACGGGAAATGGGGAAATGGTTTTGCTGACTCTTTAGCCAAGCAAGGGGTTGATACGTCTTCTAATTTCATAGCTTTCACTATGTAACTTGTTTTGCGGTATAATACTTTTATACCATAGTGCCCTTACGCTATGTTGGCGGGGGCTTCTTTGTGATACTCATCCTTTCTTAATACATTTTCTTCGTTGCCTATCAAAAAAATTAATAATAATAATAATAGTAGTAGACACTCCGAAGATGTGCCACAACAAAACTGTACATTATTGTTTCTTGTAAGAAAAAGAAATTAGACAAGCTTTTTTCCCTTTAAAAAATTAGAAAACTTCAGTTACCATAGATCCCCCTGTAAATATTTAAAAAATGGTCAGCATACAAATCATATCAAACAAAAAATCTAGAATAAAGGAACTATTGGGTCTTGCACAGAACAGGAAGTGCGCAGTTTTTTTTTTTTTTTAGTGTACATATGGGCCCCGTGATTGGTGATCCAAACCAATGTTTTTAAAAGTGTTTGGGGCTTACACCTGGAGACTTTCCTACGGAAGTGGCTTCAAAGAAGCCCCACACCTCATGCTCTGTGCCTCAAGTCTGAGGCATGGCTCGGATTTGGGGCCATGTTTCACTAGTCACTATATGAGCCATATTTGAGGCATGCACCCAAATAAAGAATGCGTTTAAGTCACTCTCCCTATTGGAGGCATATGGCCCATCAACCCATCTTGTTTATAAAAAGAGTGGAAGGCAGTTTGTAATTTTGTTGAGTGGTCTTTTTTATTTTCTTTTCTTTAAGACTGTTGTAACTATGTTTAACTTAATTTAACCCTAGTTCAAATCCTTAAAAAGCTTAAAAGCAGCCAACTGCTACTATTTTCTATTGATATTAACATATTCTTTCATATGGCCGACCCCAACATACTTGGGACAAGGCTTTAATGACGATGATGATGACGATATGATGATATTCTTTCTTATTTTTAATATATTTGAGCAATGCTCCACAGCACCGAGGTGTTTTGCCTTAAAAAATGCTCAGTTTCAAATTTCAATGGGGCCCACATGGATGCATGCCAATCAAGGGAGACATGAAATGGAAAGGTTTGAATATAGATTAGGGATGTAGAAGATATCAGGGCCAACCAAATGATCCTTGCCATTAGTTTTAGGTCCTCAAAATTTAATGGCCATAAGTTGTGCATACTTCAAGTGACAAAATCCGTCGGTGACTAGTGCTCAGATCAATGTCAAAGTAGAATAAGTGCCCACTCCGAAGGGATTTGGTTAATCATGAAGTATATACTCCCTACAAGAAAATGTAAAAAGGGGCGTAGTAAAAGCGGGCAATAAGGAGAATTAGTTTTTAAAAAAAGCGTGCTCATGAGGCTTACACTCCATGTGTTGAAGCTTACCCCCCACACTAATGCGCAATTGGAATGCCTCACCTAATGCTTCCATGTTCTAAAATTATCCAGACTATTGATTCAACAGGTCTAAGCACGGGGATGGAGAGGCCCAAAATCTCCCAAGATCTAGATTGAACAATCATTTGCTCTTGGTGGCTTGATCACTGTAAAAGTGCAAGGGGGTATTGAAAGTTGAAAACTTGATCCTTGACAAACAACACCTTTTATTATAAAGAGAGGAATGTATACAAAGAGTTAAAGCAACCAAAAATTGTACCAATTAACTATACATATGGCCGCCAACACATCTAATCCTAAATGAACCACCCCAAGCCTGTCTATGAACTTAAAAGCATAACGAATCTTCAATGCCAACCACTGCCACTCTTAGCAAAAGAATTTGAAGAGTCGCTAACTTTGGCTGGCATTGGTCTGCACTAGACATTTTCTTAGAAGGGTCAACAAATTTGGCCAGACAGCCGGAGCCATGGTTAATTAGGGACTTTGATGCATGGATGCTTCAAAATAGGTAACGTATCATGTTGTATCATATCTGATACTTGACTTTTTACGTGTAAAATCAATGTCCTTGTCATACCATGGTGCGTCCCCTCGGTACCCATGCCATATCTGGGCCTCTTATAGTTTAGGCCATTAGGGTATGACATATCTAAAGAGTGGACAGAAAGTTTTCAGAGAAAATGGCAACCACAACCCTAAACCAATTGACACCACACCCCCCCCCACAACCACATCCCCCCCCCCCCCCCCCACCACCACCACCACCACCAACTACAATAGATAAATATGAATCCACAGCCTGGGAAAATTTGATGGTCTCCAGTCTCCACCGTTCAACCATCAACCATGTGTAACCCTTCCCCTTCCCCAAGAATATGACAGTTGGAGACGATGGTCCCTTAAGGGTATCAAGTACCGGTAAGATTTTTAAGAAGTACTGCCAATATTTGAGACTCAAGATAGACAGTAATCTTAAAGTTTTTGTCTGTCAAAGTATTATTTGCTTGTACTCCTGCTCCATACCAGGCACTATTACTGCTGCCAAATTATTGCTGAGACCTGTATCTTGCATCCTACCACCATCTGCCAATTTAAATCTTGTTATTCAATGGTCCCCAGTCCAACATAGTTGGGACAAGGGATGATGATGATGATTTAATGGTCCCAAGTATGCTTGATGTTGTTAGCTGTGTGAGTTGCAAATTTGGGTTGCCAATTGAAGATTACCCTGATTTGTATCATCTACCATTTATCTATTTAACTTCGCCAGTTTTTACGGCCAGTCCGAAGCCCAAATAAAGGAGGGTTGCTGATGGCATAATTAGATCGGAAAGTATACCAAAGAAGGAAGAAAAGCCAAGTCCCAACCACCCATCTTTATGGTTGGATGACACCTAGTTAGGCCCAGTTTGAGGATTTAGAGATCCACCATTGGGTCGCGATTTCAAAGAGGATCCACCATTGGATCATATTTTTAGAGGAGAAGCATTATTGAATCGTGAGTTTCAGAGGGGATCTGCTGTTGGATCGTGCTTCCATCATGGATCAACAGACAGATAACATTATGTCACATCCCCAATATTAGTTGAAGAACCCACACTGAGATTATTAGGGTAGAGGACCCCATCTGCATAACATCAGGAAGGCCCCACCTTAGGAAGATGCAAATGGGATGCTATTAGGAGTTGTTAGGCCCATTGGACGTAATTTGATGGGATGCCCACCTTAGGACCCTTTATTTAATTTGTTTTCATATTTTGGTTTTAATTGTAATTAGATAATATGTGCTTAATTGTTTGTTTTAATCTTACCCATAGATTGCTTTCAGTGGTGAGATTAGATCTAGGGTTTTCTTTTTCTTCTATAAAGCATAGTAGAGCCTCCTTGGCTACTTAGACCTAATTAATGAAAATTGCATATGCTTTTGAGAATTCTCCTACGAAAAGATCTGGTGCGAAGCCATTTGGAGCGAATCCAAGGTATGTTCTAATTATCTTCTATTTCTTTGTGATTTATTGGTGATTCCTTTTTTTCCAAGCCATAGCCATCCAGCAGCCAGAAACATCAAGAATCAAAGATCATCAGCCTTTCCCAATGCCCAAACTGAATCCAAAGTGGTCAATACCCTAAAGCCTCAAATTCTCTGTTTGACAAACCCAAACCCAAGACCCATGTTGGCCAAACAACCCAATCCTCAAACTCAAATAGCAGAATGCCCGCATTCCAAAACCCATCAGACGCACCATTCTAACAAAAAAACCTTGTCCAAACATCCCATCTCCCCACTATACCACAACTGAACAGCCATATACCCAAAGTCCAATCACTGAACCCCATGTATGCCCCATGTCCAACTGCCGAACACACCATCAGCAATAAGTACATCAGTCGAATACTCTGACCCATTCATATATCAGCCAAACCTCTTCACGTAAGGATTATGTAGGTTGACACCTTCCTATACATATCCTACACATCAGCCAAACCACTTTGTTAATGATCTATGCCGGCTGAACACTCTAAACCTTATTTCCTCTCAGCAGAGTCTATATTAGAGCACTATTAAGGTATTAACATGCTGCCCGCTGCTATTCATTAATTTGTGAACATGCCTAATAACTTCATATCAATCATGCTACAGCCATATACCTTGTGGCAGGTTTTATTTTGAGCCTAGCCTATTCTTGAAATCATTAAGGGGAATCGAGAACAATCTGAAATGGATAAAATGGAGACTGAGTTTTCCATTTGAAACCTCTATCAAAATTAAAAGGGATTGTGAATAGGCTTTGCTGTTGTTGCTTAACTGATAACTAAGAATTCCGCTCACCTTAGAGTGCACTTAATCTTTATGGTAGTGTTCATGGTCCTGCATCAGTCATGTCAGGCTGGTTGACAGCCAACATAAGACTTTTGTAACCGTAGTTTCCAAAATCGGAATCGTATCGCAAATCGTTCATACCCATGAATTGAATCAAATCGCGAATCGTATGATTTTTTATTTTTCTTATAAAAATGAAAAATAATTAATAATTAAAAAAAATTAATTATAACCATCCATTTTCCCATTTATAGTAGTATAAATATAGCAAGAAGTAAATCTATCATACAATCATATCAAGAACATCATGACATATTAATCTATACATATATGTGAAATAAATGATGTGTAAATAGTTAAATAAGTTTAAAGTAACAATCTATATTTTTATTATCTTTAAATCAAAATATAAAAATAAAATAAAATTCAAACCATCAATCTTACACAATACGATATCTCTTAAAGTTTAGTGTTCATGTAGAGAAAAAACTAAAATAAATTTAAAAAAAAAGAATATATAGACAAGCACCATACATACAGTTGAATGCTTTAGTTAAATGCATGTTCTTTATTCATCTCTAAAACCTTATCAAAGCCACAAAAAATTCTTACGAGGTTTCGTTAACTACTAAATAACGTTCGAAAAATTACAAGCGATAAAAGAAAGAGAGAATATAAAAAGAAAAAAGGTCAAAGATTATTAATATTAACTTATTGGCTATAGCCATTCTCACTTAGCCGAATCTCTTGAATCGTAAGATTCAATGAAACAAGTATCGAATCGTATGATTCACACCTGAATCCTAAGATTCATTTGTAAGTGGGATTCATTACATAGATACAAATCATTTTCCTTAAGATTCGGGATACGAATCGTAGGATTCTGATAACTATGTTTGTAACAACCTAAACAAACGTGATATTAGTTTATCGCTACAATCAACCCCGTTGACATTTTTCCCCAATATTGAATCTACTTTGATGATCTCTACAATCAAGAAAGTCGGAAAATTCTCCTGTGTGGTTATGACTGGATGAAAATTATACCTTCCCAAAAAGAAAAAGAAAAATCCCAAATTGTACCAATATTAACTTTTTTTCTAATCTTTAGGATCTTTAAACTCCATTGAAATAATTTCGAAATGGATTAGCTGAAAAAGATTTTTTACAGCTAAAATTTCATAACAATATAAGAAAGCATACCAGCCGGGTCATGCTATCAAATTCCTTTATCGCATTTGTGAACCTATCAACATCTTCCTCATCAATTGAAGCTGCTAAATCCTGAAATAAAAACAAGAAATTCTTGGTTTTGATGACAACAAAATCCAATATATTGCATCCAGCAAGTAAACAAAATGAAGAGATTAACAAAATAATAAGGAAATCTGTGAGAGATGGGACATTGCAACCCATTTAGCATATTTGAAGTAAATAATGAGCAAATGACAGGAGTATCTTCAATTTTTATGAAAGTCACATAACCATCTTATTTTTGTTGGTTGGATTTTTTATTTATTTCTTTTTTCTATACCTCAAAAATTCAGTAGGAAAATTGATCGACATCTTGTGAATAGACTTAGCCATCTTCCACACAATATGACAAAGTCACTGGAACTGAACATAGTTGGAGCCACGTGAAGCAAGCCAACTGACTTACGTTTCAAGTCAACTTCAATAAAATTTTGAACCACAGTACATATAAAATTATACAAAATCAAAATATGTAAATGAGTAATACAATAACACTCGGCTACTGTACCACTCTCATATTAACAACTGTGAAATATAGAGGGGAAATTCATGTCTAGCTGCTGCTAATTTTATAACCATAACTTACAGCCAAAAATTTGTATTCACGTGTGCCTGAAAAGGTTGGATCCAGTTCCTACACAAACAATGGCAACATACACGAGTTTGAGAGTGGTTTTCAATAAGAAAGAAGATTTTAAATAACATTGAACTAAGCAAAAGGTAGACCTCATATCGTTCTAATGAGTTGGAAATTGCCACAACATC
The DNA here is from genome assembly GCA_029852735.1 of Persea americana. Lineage (NCBI taxonomy): Eukaryota > Viridiplantae > Streptophyta > Magnoliopsida > Laurales > Lauraceae > Persea > Persea americana. Next base: position 30,190,800 of record CM056819.1, read on the forward strand.
CCCTCGACAAAGTTGACAAATACCAGCATTAAGAAGAATCCCTTTAACACTGTACTTCAAAAGATTACTGTTCATAGATTGACGTGCTATCTCTTCAAAAATCGCAATTGCCTTCGGATATCTGGAGATATTAAAAAAATAAAAAGTAAAAAATCTCTCTTGTTCCATAGTAACATTCTTCCTGCAAATTAAGTGTGTGCATTGTGCAAACCAAAATAAAATGTGGTAATGAGCCTACCGCATCCAAGTTAAGTGCTCAAAGTGAAAGCACAAGAAAACACAATAATATTACATTTACTACTACTAGTAGTTGTAGGCACGGACGCATGCACGTCAGGGAAAAAACTTCTATTCTCATTCTATAAAAATTCTAATATTGATTAAGGGAAAGTTTCTCTAAGGAGAGGTTCCATGCTCCACGGGTGATGCAGTACCAATTAATGTAACCAAACTGTTGACGGTCCAAATTTTGAAAAAAATAATAAATTTCAGAAAATCCACAGAAATTCAAAAACTTCTATTGAATAGAAAATTCTGTACTCACTTGAAATTCGCAGAAATTCACTCAATCTGATTGGGAGCTCCTTACGGTTGACCCACAGATAGTCTTCTTGGTTCTTAATCACACCACACGTGCAAATAGGAGTGGAAATAAAACTAAAATTTCATTGAAAATTCTAAAACTCTGAACATGCTTGGACATGGGGGAAGTGTAATCTATTTATAGAAATCCCAATTAGTTTCCTAGTAAAACTAAGACTCCTACTACGACACTTCCATTAGCTTCCTGGTACAACTAAGAATCCTGCAGTCCAGCTAGACACTTAAAAAATTCTTCTAAAAACAAGACTCCTAAATTTGTAAGACTTTCTACTATTGGAGGTTCCATATTACACAAATAACTACTTTCTAAAAACTGAAACTAAATTTTCATTTCAATTAAACAGAGCTCTGGAAATTTCTAGGAAAAAGAGACGTTAGGAATTATCCCAAATTGGTAAGTCCGAAAGCTTTGGAATTCCTGGACATTTCTGTGCTTGGGGGTCCCATTCAGTCTTAATACCTCTTAGAAAGGTGCTCGGGGTCTCACAGGCCTAATCACGAGCATTGAAAATTTTGAACGTGCAATCCACCATCTGATTTTCTTGATCATAATCAACCAATGTGGTCTGGTCCGCATCATCCTTCCAGTTGAGAAGCACTCGTGCTTGAGAATAGATGCCACATTGTCCACAAAGAAGAAGCACTCACACTTTTGCAAATTTCACTAGAGACATCTGCATTTGAAGTTGCCGTTGGAGTGTATACTTACATAACCCTTAAATCACGTCCATCCAATCAGCCCAATGTGTCTTTATCCAATGATGCATGATCAAATCTAAGATGAATGCACAGTGAGATCTGAATAAATGGATTTCATCAAATAAATGTTCAAAATGATGTATCTCAAAGTATCCATCTTTGTCTCATGAAATATCAAAGTGTTCCATGATACCTTGTGTATTTTGTTCAAGATTATTGCTATGGGACATGGAATCATTGTTCACATCAAAGCTTCTTTCATCAGGATACAAGTGGAAGGTTGTAATATTGTCAATATCCACATCTTGATACAATCAAAGATAAAATTAACTAGGTCCAAAACAAACTCAACCGCTAATATTTTACTTGTGTCATGACCCTTTAGATCTTTGCTATAGGTGGGTGGGTGACACAACATCCGAGCACTCATTAAATATACAGAGGTTAGAACAATTGTCCTCCTTTTGTGCTGTAGGAACACAAAGTGAAGTATAGAATCTTGTATTTTGTACTTGTCCCATGGCCCTCTAACATGTCTGCATCATGATAAGACCAAAATATTGCAAATCATTTTCATCATTTCAAATAGATTTTTCACTTATTTAGGGATAAATCATGCATCATTGCTTTCAAAGTGGATTTTATGAGAAATTGTGTTTACTTTCGGAAAATTACATATTTTTCAGATTATTCTTCTTAGATTATCAAATCATCCTCAAGAATAACTTCATTTTTACACGTTAACTCATACAATTTCTTTTCACCATTGCATTGTGCACAAAATTCTGAGTAACATGGTATATTTGCATGAGTCCATACGTGTCCATTTGGATCTCATGCATGGCATGATAATTTTCTAGGTAAAATTATTGTTCTTAATTTAATTATTTTCTTCTTGTAGGAAATACACAACGGGACCCACGTGCGGAGCCAAATTGGGAAATAGCATAGAAAGAGGAAGCACTTCAAGTCAACCAAGAAAAAAAAAAGGAAGAAAAGAAATTCACCACAAAGTGGGACCCACCTTGGGCGTGAATCCCAAGGCGCAAGCACAAGGGGGTGGGGACCAATGATTTTTGCAAGGAGTTTCTCTCCTTAATTTTAGGAGATTTGAATTTCAAAAGGAGTCCAAGTTTGGTAAC